>JAKWJD010001760.1:44515040-45815040 GCA_027705065.1 Solanum peruvianum | reverse complement strand
ACATAATTAGAAATGAACTGAAGTATCATCTAATGCACGATCTTAACATTAATGTTTCTAATATCGTGTGAAAACACACACAAAATCTATCCCTAAGCAACACATTCCAAAACTAATACACATGCTATAGATACGATTTGAAACAAAGAACAGATCTCAAGCATGAGCAGCCAATTTTATCATTTTCCACCTTTGTTTACATTGTAATTATAGGATAAACCTCTATTAACAAGGAGCGAAGAAAGTGTATGGCACATTTAGGCAACATGCTGTACATATTCTACCAGATTCAGACACCTACTTTGTGTGATCGATTGACAAACATCAAAGCAACAAAATCATATGAGTTTCAACACAAAAAGTTCAGACCAACAGATGTGTATTTAAAGCCGAATTAAGGGATAAAGATCAATCTTCCAAAGTTGTAAACTTTCCGAGATAGGACTACGCGGTAAACCCAACCTAAAATCAACGACGTATTTTACTAGAAATCGACTTGAATCATCTTTAGGCCACAAAATCATCAAGACGAACCGCGAGTGTAATGCAAACTTCGAACAATCAACGCCACAGGCAAAGTCTCAAATCTTGACACCTCAATTCATTCTTTCAACTTGGGGTGAAGGAATGAAAGATGAGATATCGAATGCTAAACTCTAGTCAGATAACATGTTCGATCAAACTAAATAGACAAGAACATATGAATTCTATATGTAAGAGAGACAGCAAAACAGATCGATTAATATTCAAACTGACTCCCTAAGACAGAACCAACTCAAGACCAATACGATAGGATCTACGCTATGACGAACTCGTAACCAATATATGAGCGACGCCGACGGGTAAACACAACAGAAACGCAGTAACAGACGGAAGAAGAATAAACATAGACATCGAACACAATCTTGTGGATTTCAGCCAGCAAGCAAGAGTATCATACCCCATTAACACAGCAACTCAAACCGCACACTCGAACTACATAAAGAAATTTAAACTAGAAAGAGAAGGGTACCTTCTTTGGAGCAGCGACAGGGACGGGTGAGCAGGGGAGCGACGACTTCACAACCTCGAGACGACTTCACAACCTCGAGCGTCGATGTCAAACGGCGAATCCCAAGCAGCTCCGACAGGATGGGGATCACCAAACAGAATCTGGCGCTACACTGGAAGCTATTCCCCACCCGGAACTGAACTATCGATATGATGTATATTTCAGGAACCGAAAGAAGGCTCGAGTTGCCTCTCAAACAAAGAACTTTCAAAGAAAACGGAGAGCTTTCCTTGATAAACGAATCTCCCAAAATTCTAAACAAAAACCTCCCAAAATTTCTCGTCTCCCCCAAAAACGTCCAACAACAGACGGAAGAAGAAGCAGAGTCTTTCCAAAATTTTCTCAACCCAAATCGCTAACCCCCTTTTCAGAAGAGGGGTGGGGTTTATATAGAAGAAGAATTAGTGTTTTTGGGGCTAGGAGGGCGGGGGAATTCTTGGAAGAAACTGGGGCAAATTCGAGATTTCATCCCCATTTTGAATTCGAAACGAGTGAAAGGGACGTTGCTGGCGAAACGACAAAAACAGCTGCTATCGCAGGTTTCCGTTGCTGATCCTTTCGTCCACGCGCGACGGAGAGAAGGAGAGAGAGAGCGAAGAGACGCGTGGGGGTTTCTGCGTTGGTGAGGTCGCGTGAGGCGCTGGAAATTGTCGCGTCTGTTTTCTGGGGAACGCGTGGGGAGGGAGAGAGCGACGCGGGGGAGAGAGACGAGAGAGGAGGAGAGCGTGGGGGAAACGCGGGGCGTCTGGAGGGGTTCTGTTTTTTCTGGGTTACTGTTTTGGCGTCTGTTTTCTCCAGGAAATCGCGTGAAGGGGGAGAAGAAGGGGAGGCTGGGTCGGGTCAGGGGAAACGAGTTGGGTCGGAGCGGGTAGGAAGCTTGGGTCGGATCTTTTCTTTGGGTTTGGGTTTAGGAAAAGAATTGGGTTGGGGGAATAGTGGGTCTTGGAACAAGAAGATTGGGCCTGGGATTAATTTTAAGTTGGGTTGGTATCGAATATACACAAGATATACCTGCTATATACACAACTATGTAAACATTACATCGTTATATTTTCGCAAAATTATAAAACTAATTAACTTAAATAATTTGAAAAACTCACGAAGCTCGATAATTAATTTATACCGACGCGGGTCAAAATTGGGTGTCAACAGCTGTCCCTCATTTTACTCGGGTTGATGCAAGCAATTCGAGGAAAATGAAATTGACCAAGCCAATTTTGACCAACCCCATTCATTTTGAAGAAAGGATTTGACACAGGATTTATGAATTATGGCCGAACCCTTGCAAACGGGTTTCCTACATATCTCAGGCTATATGAGAATTCAGGCCACTTGTAGTTCGATAAGCTTGATTTATCGCACGATTTTGAAAGAATCAAAAGCCACCTCGATACCGAATTATGAAGGTATCGAAATGCTCGAGAATAAGATTCGAGAGCGAATGTTGGAATACAGCCGAGTTTTCAACATTGAATCCGCCTACATACCTTTAAACCTTCGGAATCAGGCTGTGTGTAGTTCGACTCGATCGGTGGAAAAGGAAATCTATTATGCTAGATAACCTTGGCTTTGGACAAGTGACAAAATAACGAGTATGAAAAGGGAACTTGTAACCTCTTAGCCATGAATGTGCACACGCTTCACACCCGTAATTAAGAACTTATACGGACATAAATTCAATTTTCTTGGTGTATCATCACTCAGATTGGAAACTTGCTTCCGATAGATCGAAACTTCCGGATGCGAAACTGAAACTGACAGGACTAAAGAAAGACCGACATGCCTCGAGAGGGGTGGTTCAATCGTGGTGGAAGTCGCTCCTCTGCTCGCGTCCTAAGAGTTTGATATTCCTCTTTGGACTGTGTCCCAGTTCGCTGCTAAGAAAAAGTTCCACGTTGTGCTGCATCCTTTTTGATGTCGTCCGCACCTGTGGTTTTTTTGAGAATTCATCCTTTTGGATGTTCTCGACAAAGACTGAGATAAAACTCGTCAGCTTAAAAATGCAATTAGGATGAGAGACAGTGTCTTTTTTACCGTGCCGACACTTCATTGCTCTCCACCATATTCGACGTCGACTCGATCGGTCTGACGTCCGGCAAATAAAGCTTATGCCTTGTGCTTTGGAATATAATCTTCAACGTACTCTATACTTGATGTTGGAATAAATAAATAAATGTTGATGCGATATTGATGTCTCTTTTGTTGTCATATTCGATGCTCTTCTTGATGTTTATTTTTTTATCAAAAATAAAAGATGCAGTTGAGGCCGATGGATAAATGTTGTTCTTGGGATACGCAATTTCCCTTTCTTTATCCATGTATGTCCTCTTGCGGGGCATGAATATCTTCCCGCGAGATATGAATCCTCTCGCGATGCATAACTTTCAGCGAGGAATAAAATCTTCTCGCGATGTGCAAATTTTGACGAGGCATGAATTCTTCTCGTCGTGCATAATTGTTGACTCGCAATGCATGACTTTTCCGCGATGCATGATTTTTCAATGAGGCATGGATCTTTCTCGTGATGCACAAATTTCAACGAGGTATAAAGCTTTCTCGCGATATATAAATTTGACGAGGCATGAAATCTTCTCGTCGTGCATAAATTCAAGCGAGGTATAAAATCTTCTCGCGATATATAAATTTGACGAGGCATGAAATCTTCTCGTCTTGCATAAATTCCAGCGAGGTATAAAGCCCTCTCGCGATATATAAATTTGACGAGGCATGAAATCTTCTCGTCGTGCATAAATTCCAGCGAGGTATAAAGCCTTCTCGCGATATATAAATTTGACGAGGCATGAAATCTTCTTGTCGTTCATAAATTCCAGCGAGGTATAAAGCCTTCTCGCAATATATAAATTTGACGAGGCATGAAATCTTCTCGTCGTTCATAAATTCCAGCGAGGTATAAAGCCTTCTCGCGATATATAAATTTGAAATTCGCGATGCATGATTTTCGCGATGCATGACTTTTCGCAATGCATGATTTTCCGCGATGCATGATTTTCCGAAATGCATGATTTTCGCGACGCATGATTTTCGCGATGCATGTTTTCGCAATGCATGATTTCCGCGATGCACAATTTTCCGCAATGCATGATTTTCGCGATGCATGATTTCCGCAATGCATGGTTTTCGCGATGCATGATTTTCGCGATGCATGTTTTCCGCAATGCATGATTTTTCGCAATGCATGCATGATTTTCGCAATGCATGATTTTCCGCGATGCATAATTTTCCGCAATGCATGATTTTCGCGATGCATAATTTTCCGCAATGCATGATTTTCGCGATGCACGATTTCCGCAATGCATGGTTTTCGCGATGCATGACTTTCCATGATTTTATGTGATGCATGATTTTCGCGATGCATGATTTTTCGCAATGCATGATTTTCGCGATGCATGATTTTCGCAATGCATGATTTTTAACGAGGCCTGGATGGCTCGATAATGTTCCAACTGTAACGAGGTGGATGTCTCGATAATGTTCCAACTGTAACGAGGTGGATGGCTCGATAATGTTCCAACTGTAACGAGGTGGATGGCTCGATAATGTTCCACTGTAACGAGGTGGATGTCTCGATAATGTTCCAACTGTAACGAGGTGGATGGCTCGATAATGTTCCACTGTAACGAGGTGGATGTCTCGATAATGTTCCAACTGTAACGAGGAGGACGGCTCGATAATGTTCCAACTGTAACGAGGTGGATGGCTCGATAATGTTCCAACTGTAACGAGGTGGATGGCTCGATAATGTTCCAACTGTAACGAGGTGGATGGCTCGATAATGTTCCAACTGTAACGAGGTGGATGGCTCGATAATGTTCCAACTGTAACGAGGTGGATGTCTCGATAATGTTCCACTGTAACGAGGTGGATGTCTCGATAATGTTCCAACTGTAACGAGGTGGACGGCTCGATAATGTTCCAACTGTAACGAGGTGGACGGCTCGATAATGTTCCACTGTAACGAGGTGGATGTCTCGATAATAGTCCAGCTGTAACGAGGTGGACGGCTCGATAATAATCCAACTGTAACGAGGTGGATGGCTCGATAATAGTCCAACTGTAACGAGGTGGACGGCTCGATAATATTCCTGCAAGTTAAAAAGAAACTTGTTTAGAAATCACTTGAGGCAATATAAAGGAATAGAGATAAATAAGGTGGAAGATTTTCTAGGTTTTGTTGAGGAGTCCACGGTGGGTGCAAGTGACGCCTTTTGTCATTCTTGACAGCTTTATATAGTCATTTTTGTGACTTCAATGTTCCTGCATTCAAAGAAAAATTCTTAGTTTGAAAGACTGATTTGGGTTGGTTTTGTCTCCATGTTGTTTCTTGCAGTTGGCTTGCACGCTCGCCCGTCTTTGTATGGCATATTTGATGGAATTTTGAGGGCCCTCCCAAAAATTTGTCCCGGTCTACAATATATAAGAACTCTCATAACTTGCGCTGTTAACTCTGAGGTTACTCATTCTGGAATTTTGAGGCCCCTCCTCAAAATTTTGTCCCAGTCTACCTCGATAAGTAACAAATGACATTTGTGAAATTTTTGAGATCATCTCAAAAATTCTGTCCCAGTTGCAAGCTAGATTGTCGTAATTTTTGAGATCCACCCAAGGCCAATCTCCGTAGAATTTTGGTCTTCTGTTTTGACTTGTAAAAGAAGTCCAACTTCAAATGAATTTTTGAGACCCTCTCAAAAATTCTGTCCCAGTTTCCATTATGAAGAGAAATGGAAATCTTAGCGGGTATATGACCGAGCCGTTGTGGCGCCTACGTATCCCATTGGAGCAGGAATCAGGTCAAACGTAGTTCCCACAAGAAATAATTAAGGGGGTAAATGGGGTGACCGAAGCCGACATAGGCCGCCTACGTATCTCGTTCTCGAGAATTCAGGTCAGACGTAGTTCGTTACAAAGGAATGTGCGATACATTTTCAAAAGAAAGGTAACAAACTTCATATACCAAATTTAGCCAATGTTGGGCATTCTTCTTCTCGACTCAGTCCAGAAATGTCTTGTACTCACTTTCGAGCATCCCATATGTCATCCATTCCGGTGGTTTCCTCAATATTGATCAAGTTGTTGTTGATCATGTTTTGTATCTTGTGCTTCAGAGTTGAACAATTCTCCGTGTCGTGTCCAACAACTCCTGAATGATAAGCACATCTGTGGTCAGCTCTGTAAAATTTTCCCAAAGGATTGGCTGGTCTTCCTTCTATAGGATGGAGCATACCCATTGCTTTCAACCTTTCATAAAGTTGAGTTTGCGATTCCCTTAATGGGGTAAATACTTTAGGAGCCTTCGTAAATTTTGGGCGAGGAAATTTTTCCTGATTGACATTATGGTTTTGGTATTTCCTTTGAGAAGCTGACCTCATATGAGCAGCCGTGATCATACTCACCTCCTCCACTTTTCCTTTTGATTTATCCATATCAGTAATTCTGGCAGATTTTCCATTAGATCGCAATGCGGTAAGTTTGGTGAGCTTTCCAGTCTTGAAACCATCTTCCAAAGCTTCTCCCACTTTGACAATCTCGACAAACTTTTGTCCCATCATACACAACATTCTTTCATAGTACTCAGGCTCTTGAGTACGAATGAACGTTTCAGTGATCTCACGTTCGGACATGGGAGGTTGAACTCTTGCAGCCTCCTTTCTCCAGCGAAAAGCATACTCTCGATAAATTTCTGTAGACTTCTGTTTGATCTTCTCCAAATAGTAGCGATCTGGAGCATCTTCTACGTTATGTCCAAATCTTTCCGTGAAATCCTTTGCGAGTGCATCCCAGCTTTTCCATTGTTTCAGCTCCTGTGATGTAAGCCACTCCAGAGCTTCTCCACTTAGACTTCGACCGAAGAGACGCATCAATAATGCTTCGTTTTTGCCAACTCCCACGAGTTGATCACAATAAACTCTCAGATGTGCGAGAGGATTTCCTATTCCGTTAAAAGTGACAAACTTTGGCACTTTGAACCCTTCCGGGAGGTCGAGACTCGGGTGGATGCATAAATCCTTATAGCTCAACCCATCGACTTCGGAAATATAGTGCAACTCCTTCATGGCTTTCCTGATCTCTTCTTTCATATTCAGCTTGTCTGCCTCTCCTCTTGACCTCCACTCTCTTTCCTGTTCCTTATAGTGATCAAGCTCGAAATCGTCGGCATAAAGTTCATTTGAAGTTGGGATTTGGAAAGTAGTCTTTTGAGGTATGGGTGGAACAATGAAAGGATTCTGGGTATTTTGAGTGGCTTGATAATTTTGGGGGAAAGTTTGAGGATCGGTATTTTGGTTTTGAAGATGGGGGAAGGTTTGAGCATTGTTCGTATCTTGGTTTTGAAGATGGGGGAAGGTTTGAGCATTGTTCGTATCTTGGTTTTGAAGATGGGGGAATGTTTGAGCATTGTTTGTATTTTGGTTTTGAGGGAGATGGAGGATTTGAAGGTTAGTATTTTGAGGATGATGTGGTGCTTGACACGACGTGGTGGCGTGACGGGGATTGGGGGTAGTAAAGTCAATGGTTGGAGGATTCTGAGCGGGGTTAGAGAGAATGTTCTGAACTTGTTCCGCGTTTGAGGGAGGAAAGTGGAGTGGAGGTCTTCCATCTCTTGGAGGCAAATCTTGCATTCTTTGTATTTCGACCCTCATTTCGGCGATTTGTTGCATCAACTGCATAATCAATTCATTTTTATCAGCGGCGGCGAGTTGAGCCACGGCAACATCATTCATGCCAATCTCATCATTGTTATCCCCCATTGCTGTCTTTTCCTTTTGCAAATTTGCGGGGAAGGAATCTTGGGGGCCTTAGACTTTGTGAAATACGGATGATCAACCAACACAGATCAGATTTAAATACCTGACAAATGAAAAAAACTCAAAAGACCAATATGTTAGTGTCTGGAGGTAGTGAATAATACAAGATATCACATATAGGGTAAACAAATAAGAGTTGCTTTATTCGGAGATAAACTGGCTCACAAATAGAGAAACCAATATAAAGAAAAGATTAAATAGACAGGAATTTGTCTACTTGACTTTGGGATTAGTGAATAAAAATGTCGACTTGAATCGAGACAAAGTTGGCGGTATCTTTCATTACCGTACTTTGATTTTTGATTGAGATATAACTCTAATTTCCTTGTAAGAGTCGCAAAAGATAAAATTTCTCAATTTTTTTTTGATTTGAAATGATGAATCTTTTTCTGATATGAGAGTAATACTAAACTGATTTTTTTTTTTTTTGGGAGAACTAAAGACTCGAAAAGTATTTGGACGCACTTTTGATAGTGACTTGATATTTGTGCCTTGGTTTTAAAACAATTTGAAGAAGTGTGAGCAAGAGTATCTCCAAATAAACAATATATTCACATAAACAGTTATAACACATAAACAAATATTACGCGCTCTAAACAGATATGTGACCCTTTTGTGCCAAGGGTGGCCTAGCGATTTGAGGAATGTATACGCCTTTTAGAAAACCGTATACATCCTTCAAATTTAAACACATAAATATGATCGTCTATTCAGGCCATAGGCCATTTTTGACTCAAGGCGGTCTTCTAATGGGCCCAACACTCCTTGGGTGTCGGGTCATCTTAGGCCAATGCGCTATTTTTTCGGGATTTGGGTTTAGCTCTATCCTAGTTTGACTAAGAGTGGCTTGTATTTAGAGTAGAATGGGTAACCCAAGCGGACTACTTGGGCTGGGACAATTAACGATCGTTGACTATCAAGTAGTCAACTACACTCGTCAGGGTGCCCCGAGAAGATTTTTGGTTAACGAACGACTGCGAACCCGCATAATCGTCCTTTAGTGAAAATGTAATAAGTGTCGTCTGACGGAAGTATGTATGTTATGCATGCAACAATTTAAAGATCCAAAGAATTTAAACACTTAAACAATTAATGACAAATAATCAAACATGTTAATCTATGGTTAGAATCCTCCAAACTCCCCAGCGGAGTCGCCATTTCTGTTTTATCGAAAAATTGTACATTTCGAAAAGAGTTTGTTTTATTTTCAAAGATTTTCGACTTTCAGGAGTCGCCACTTAATTTTGAGAAAATTAAGAAAACTTGTTTTCAAATAATTAAACAGAAAATTGTTTGAAAACTTTTAAGGGTTCGGGATTCATATTAGTGTCTTAGGAAGGTGTAAGGCACCTAAGACACTCCGCTAACTTGCGATTTTCCGACGATTAACTTATTTGACTATTATTATTTCAACTTGCAAATCTTTTTTTTTTTTTTTTTTTTTTTTGAAATTGTTTAGGCAATTTCAAGTTTTTGAAATATTTATCATTTATCTTGCCATTTTGTGAATCTATTTCTAAGTTAAACTTTCTTATAGTTTTATCTAAACGAGCTCTACAAATTTTGAAACCAATTATCGTTTAGAAGTTAGTTTTAAGTTTGACAAAGTTTGAAAGGCGTTTCGACGGGGTTTGGAGTATTCTAATCCTGACCAACGGCAATTAAGCAAACATATAAACAATAGTAAAGAGAGAGGAGAGAGAGAGAGATTTTGGGTCCAAACTCGGGTTCTGTCCGCCTTGACCGAGTTTTGGACCCAACTGCTTTTGGGTGTTTGACCCATTTTGTACCTGTCCTAATCTAAACATACACAACGAAATGTCAAAAAATAAGACGACGGGGTCTTATGCCCGTTACAAATAAAATACAAAACAAAAAATGAGATAAGGGTCTTCTAGCACAATCTTCGACTTTATTCTACTCTTTCACTAGCTCGACTTCAAAAATCTGTCCACCGGATTTACTTCTTGACCCGAACAGATGGAATTAAGCCATTATGGCCTTCTCGAAAACGCGGGAGAAGAAAGTTCGTAGAGAACCCGATGATTCTCGCATGCAAAGAAAGGAAAGGATTAATATCCAATTTATAACATAGAAAACCCAAACATTTATATATTAATTAAAAGTTCACTGTCAGAGGCTAGTAATACCCACTTAGTCATACATAATTAGAAATGAACTGAAGTATCATCTAATGCACGATCTTAACATTAATGTTTCTAATATCGTGTGAAAACACACACAAAATCTATCCCTAAGCAACACATTCCAAAACTAATACACATGCTATAGATACGATTTGAAACAAAGAACAGATCTCAAGCATGAGCAGCCAATTTTATCATTTTCCACCTTTGTTTACATTGTAATTATAGGATAAACCTCTATTAACAAGGAGCGAAGAAAGTGTATGGCACATTAGGCAACATGGTACATATTCTACCAGATTCAGACACCTACTTCGTGTGATCGATTGACAAACATCAGCAAGCAACAAAATCATATGAGTTTCAACACAAAAAGTTCAGACCAATAGATGTGTATTTAAAGCCGAATTAAGGGATAAAGATCAATCTTCCAAAGTTGTAAACTTTCCGAGATGGGACTACGCGGTAAACCCAACCTAAAATCAACGACGTATTTTACTAGAAATCGACTTGAATCATCTTTAGGCCACAAAATCATCAAGGCGAACCGCGAGTGTAATGCAAAACTTCGAACAATCAAACGCCACAGGCAAAGTCTCAAATCTTGACACCTCAATTCATTCTTTCAACTTGGGGTGAAGGAATGAAAGATGAGATATCGAATGCTAAACTCTAGTCAGATAACATGTTCGATCAAACTAAATAGACAAGAAATATGAATTCTATATGTAAGAGAGACAGCAAAACAGATCGATTAATATTTCAAACTGACTCCCTACGACACAGAACCAACTCAAGACCAATACGATAGGATCTACGCTATGACGAACTCGTAAACCAATATATGAGCGACGCCGACGGGAAACACAACAGAAACGCAGAGAAGAAGTAGTAACAACAGACGGAAGAAGAATAAACATAGACATCGAACACAATCTTGTGGATTTCAGCCAGCAAGAAGAGTATCATACCCCATTAACAACAGCAACTCAAACCGCACACTCGAACTACATAAAGAAATTTAAACTAGAAAGAGAAGGGTACCTTCTTTGGAGCAGCGACAGGACGGGTGAGCAGGGGAGCGACGACTTAACAACCTCGAGCGTCGATGTCAAACGGCGAATCCCAAGCAGCTCCGACAGGATGGGGATCACCAAACAGAATCTGGCGCTACACTGGAAGCTATTCCCCACCCGGAACTGAACTATCGATATGATGTATATTTCAGGAACCGAAAGAAGGCTCGAGTTGCCTCTCAAACAAGAACTTTCAAAGAAAACGGAGAGCTTTCCTTGATAAACGAATCTCCCAAAATTCTAAACAAAAACCTCCCAAAATTTCTCGTCTCCCAAAACGTCCACAACAGACGGAAGAAGAACAGAGTCTTTCAAAATTTTCTCAACCCAAATCGCTACCCCCTTTTCAGAAGAGGGGTGGGGTTTATATAGAAGAAGAATTAGTGTTTTTGGGGCTAGTAGGAGGGCGGGGGAATCTTGGAAGAAACTGGGGCAAATTCGAGATTTCATCCCCATTTTGAATTCGAAACGAGTGAAAGGGACGTTATGCTGGCGAACGACAAAAAAAGCTGCTATCGCAGGTTTCGTTGCTGATCCTTTCGTCCACGCGCGACGGACGAGAAGGAGAGAGAGAGCGAAGAGAGCGTGGGGTGTTTTCTGCGTTGGTGAGGTCGCGTGAGGCGCTGGAAATTGTCGCGTCTGTTTTCTGGGGAACGCGGGGGAGGGAGAGAGCGACGCGGGGAGAGAGACGAGAGAGGAGGAAGAGCGTGGGGGAAACGCGGGGCGTCTGGAGGGGTTCTGTTTTTTCTGGGTTACTGTTTGGCGTCTGTTTTCTCCAGGAAATCGGTGAAGGGGGAGAAGAAGGGGAGGCTGGGTCGGGGTCAGGGGAAACGAGTTGGGTCGGAGCGGGTAGGAAGCTTGGGTCGGATCTTTTCTTTGGGTTTGGGTTTAGGGAAAGCTTGGGTTGGGGGAATAGTGGGTCTTGGAACAAGAGATTGGGCCTGGGATTAATTTTAAGTTGGGTTGGTATCGAATATACACAAGATATACCTGCTATATACACAACTATGTAAACATTACATCGTTATATTTTCGCAAATTATAAAACTAATTAACTTAAATAATTTGAAAAACTCACGAAGCTCGATAATTAATTTATACCGACGCGGGTCAAAATTGGGTGTCAACACTTAGCTAAGTTGCTAGATCGATATCGAGCACTTATCTTTTGTTTAGAGGGAAACTGGGTTCTGATTCATCGATGCCTTGTGTTTGCTGCATCTTACAGATCAAAATCAAATTACTTCAACAGATATATGAAAACTAATGTGACGAGTTAAGTTTATTTGTATTCCAAAAGCACTTTGGTATTGAATGAAATTATGTATCACACTACACTATGCATCGATGAAGAACTATATTCTTGTTATTTTACAATAGAGACTAGAGTCGAAAGGAGAAGAGGGGAATTCAATTGAGTTAGTAAGATGCAACAAACCATAATCCACAAATAAGCAAGCATCAAAAAGAGTGCAACATTTTGGTCATTTCTTAATATAGGGCACCTCATGAAAATGACCAGCCCACTGCAAGTCCACATGGAGATGCCAAAGCTGGCCGATTCTGGTGAATTAGCTGGAGCAGGAAAAAGAAAAGCTAAACTAACAGACAAACTCACAAGCATATGAGATTTATGGAGAACCAAAGCAGATATACCAAATACAAGGGATGCAAACGGCTGGTTATGTGTTAACTTAACCTCCCCTAAGGCTTTGGTTCAATAATACTCGAGATGGAGCAAGACAGAGGTGGTGAGTTTCAAGGCTGACTAGGTTACCGAAGACAATATCAGAGATTTACTCGTTCATTTTTCCCACTCCGATAATTATCAGCCAACACAAGGGAAGAAACCATCACAGTATGTAGACTTCGATGACCTATGCTCCAAATTCTACACCTTTTGGTTCCTCAACAGAACCAAAGTATTCTTTTTCTAGCTCTCAAGAATCATTTTGTACACAAATAATGGCTAGAAGGTAAAAACACACTTCTCCCCACAGCATTGATAATATAACCTTGAAGTAGTCTTTTATCTGTGTATCAGACTAAAGCTATAGTTAGGAACCAAGTGAATTTAAGGTACAATGCAGCTGTATTAAATAAAAGCATGGCAGATGGACACTTTAGTACCAAAATTTGGTGTCAACCTCTTTATACTTATGTAATTGCCAAAAAAGAGGAGAGAACAGCCAAGAAAGTAGGGAGCAAGAAAGATCATTAGCAACAAAGAACATAGAAGGCATTCCATTTTACTCTGTCCAGAAATCCAACCTCCACTGGCAATATCTTGGCCAAGGATAAGACAACTTATCCGCAGTTGCCGGGTGTTGCAGATCTCAAGCCTTCCAACAGTTAAAATATTTACAGAGGGAAGACTCATCTGTGTCCACCCAGACAATACGGTTGACAAAAGTGCTCACAAACCCATTGAAATCCTCCTTCCTTTCATACATTGAGAGAAATAGTGGTTGGGGACTGAACACATCATTGGTCACATCACACAACCACAAGAGCATACTAGAAGCTGATACTTGTGAGGAGCCCACCATAGTCCATCCTTTGACAACTGCAAGAAGCAAGAAAAAAAGGAAGTGTCATACCAAATAGGAAGCAAATATACTTCATCATGCTTAAATTCAAAATATGGTACTAAGAATTATGCACAAGCTCTTAACACTTCAAAGCATTACTTTCCACAGAACGAAACTACTCTTTCCTCTGTTTAAAGATGACACACATCCTAACGGCATATTAAAATCACATTTTCAGGAGGGAGAAACACCCCAAGTGTTAATTGATAATAGGAGAAAGATCCCAAATATATATATCCAAAATTTTGATTTATCTTCATTTTCTCCCTATCAATTAAAACTACAATTAAAAGATTATGTGTTGTCAAACACCTTTATAGATCTTGCATGTGTACAAGGCCGGCAGAAGGGACGCGAGTTCGAAAAAAGAGCAAAAACTACATGGCAAAAGGAAAGTAAACAAACAAATAAGCAGCTCAACACAGCAGGTCACGTGCAATTTTGACGAAGTATTTCCAAGCACATCCCTAGAATCTAATCACTTTCCAGTGCTTATACATCATAATTGACAAAAATGGTTAACAGTTTAAATCATAAAGAAGACCATCATAACCACAAGTAAATAAATCTCATATCACCTTCAAGATCGCCAAGTTGCAGGTTTTTTTGCATTCCTACTGCCACGGTGATTGCTTGAACCTGTAGCTCTCACTGTCCCATCCTCCCTCGGGTTCCTTCCTCTTCAGTAGACCTCCAGCTACAGGATACATCCTCCCATGCTCGTCCAGTTGCCTCGTTACCAACGAAACTGACTCTTCTTTCCCTTCCAAGTCCACAGCTCCAGGACCTGCATTCAGATCCAGACCTTGCCGGCTCCGTTTTCTGTTGTGGTCGGTGGCTCCATTGCTGTTAGCATCGGGAAGGGAAACCATATAAGGCCTTGGGTATTGAGGTGCCACAGCACCTAGCAACTGTGAATTCATAGGCGGAGTGAAAAGTCTTCCACCCGAGGATGAATCAATATAAGAGGTTGATCCAACAGCATATGTTCCAGAGGGAAGTGGGAAAGTAGTTCCAAAAGGGAACACAGGATACTGGAATGGGGCAGCGGGGAATGGCATAGCAGGTGATGATGACAATACCGAACCCCTGAAAACATCTGGAGTATAAGGGGAACCAGCAGCAGATGGACCTAACATTCGCGGGGCACCGGGTGGGATTATTGGAAATGGTGGCTGCTCCCCCGATCAGGCAACATTGATGGAATTGTCATCGTTGAGTAACTATTCCCTGGAGCAAACCAAGATGATAAGTTTCCCATTTCTGGATTGTTCATTCTGAGGCTAGAAGCATTTAGTTGGGAGCGCATGTTTCCCTGATGACTCTGGTGGAATAGAGGCTGTTCTGCACATGAATCATCAACACCAGGCCCGTTATTCAAATCAAGTCCCTCCTCACTTCTGCAGTGGCAAGATACTGGATGAAGATGCTCTTGCGGAAAAACAGCACCCTCTAATCTATGACTGCTACTCAAGGAGCATTGACCTACATCATTAGGTTCATCAACTCTATTCAAATCGAGATCAAGTCCTCCAAAACTACGAAGAGGAGGGCCTGAACATTTATTTTTTGATGAAACAAGATTAGTTATATGGTCCACCGCAGAACCTATTGCTAAAGCACAATCCTGAGAATTTATATCCTCCAAAACTCTTTCATCAGCTACATTCAGATCAATATCTAATGGAGGTCGACCATGCTTGCTGGTAGAAGCTTCAGTAACAGAGATGGTCATGGAATTTGAATGCATGTCAGGGGGTTTTCTTGGCTCAGCCGGACGAAATGCACTTGTGGCTGCTGATCCTTTCCATCCAAACTCCCCTTTGACTCTCAATAGATCTTCTGGTGGGACAAAAGGTCCTTTGGCAGCAGCAGCCACAGTAATGGAAGCAGGAAGGCTACTGGAAACAGAAGAGACAGCAAATGTTGATGGGCTCATTATTTGGACATTCGACAAACACCCAGGGCCTGTCGAGTTGATTGACTCCCCATATTTCCCCTCATCAGAAATAAAACCTTCATTTAAGTCAAACTTCATCTTTGAAGCTGAATCTGGGGCAGCAGCAGCAGAGCTTGATGAATTTTCCCCTTTGATGGATACGCATTCCTTTGGTCTATCTGCCTCTACACCAGAGTATTTAGATTCTCTTGATTCCACATTTTCCACTTCTGCATTAGAAAATCCAGGTGTCTCTTTCTTAGTAAGTAATCCACTGCCAGAATCATGCTGCGTCATCTCTTCAGCTTTAGGTTCATCCTTTGTCAAATTCCTTATAGCTAAATTACATTCAGATGCGGCTTTATCCTCAATAACTGAAGTATCAACAGTTTTTTTATCAGAATTTGGCTGTTCTGACTTAAAAACACTATTTGCATCCATTTCGTCAGAATGTCCACCTTTCCCTGCAATAGTGTCTCGACTAGAACCAGTCTGTTGCAGCTCTTCCTTGTCACCCTCTTCTGTAGCTTCAGATTTCACCACAACCGAAGGCGGTTTCACCTCTGTACTAGCAACACCTAACACCCTACTCACATCATTTTTGTCGTCGCCCTCATATTTAAAGCAGAAATTCCAACTGGTCGTTTCAAGCCTTCTATGCTTACAAGGCCATTAGTGACTTTGTCCTCTCCTATTGAACTACCATGTCCACCTGATTCGCCATCTAGAACATTATCAAGTGTCTTAGTGGAAATTACTTTTTCCTCATGGAATTGTCTGCTCTGTTCACCATCACTTGCTTTTTCGAATACATTGCAAGGAGCCGCAGCAGACTTTGCCATCTCAACTAACTTCTCATTAACACCTGATTTCAAATTTCCAGCCATCTGTGAATCAGTGCAGGATGAATTAAAGCACTCTCCCGTGGTTGTTTCTTCAGAAGGAGATGAAGAGGGCCTTCTTTCTCTGTTAAAATCCGTCATTGCACTTCTATTAGCATGTACTTTACCCTCAGACCACGACGTATTAGCAACAACGAACTGTTTCTCTTTATCACCATTAGCATCACCGTCATTTCGCCCACTATGGTCACCTGAAGAACTATCTACAGGAGATGTCTTTGACTTAAGCTCATCACCTGTGCAGGTCTCCCCACCTGAAGGGCTATCTCCTTGGGGAGAAACAAAAGGTGAAACCCTCCCAGACTTGGACATTTCTTCAGTAGCTACACTGGCTAGCAGATTCATTCCAACAGCATCACTTAGAGACATGGATGCATTTGCTTCAGAATATTTTGCACAGCTCTCAATCAATGCATTCATGGAGCTGAATGAAGCTTCGTGCAGCTTTCCTGACTTCAATTCAGTTCCTGATGATGAAGAACCAGGTTTGGCAACTTCAGCTGATTTCCTGCCCTCACCAGCAGTTTTTCTCCGTTCTTCCTCCAGAACAGCAACAGGTGATCCATCACCCTCATCAGATCCAGTGAGTACATCTTTCAAAACATTGCTCTGCCATGATTCTGTATTCACGTTAATAGTAACATCTGATCGATATGCATCTTTCTTCTCCTTAGAATTACGATCAAGCTGATCATTCTTTTCAGAAAGCACAGGAGAAGAAGCTCGGCTGCTCATGATTGAAGGGTCTTCACACGATCCTCCACTGACACTCCGCGCAGGACTGCGGCCTTTGTTTGGTATCTTTACTATCAATTTGTGACAACTCCCTTCTACAGCTGGCACATCAACCGTTTTTTCACCACTCAATGCAGACTGCAGCGACTTCTCAGTGGTAGGATTCCGGTGCAATGAAGAACTTCTGTTTGTAGAACCTTCTTTTTGACCTGCAGAAACCGATGGTCCAGGACCACCATTTATCGACTTGCGGTGCCGAGAACCACCACTAGAGATCTTGATGCTGCTCATTGAAACAGCAGTTGAACTCCTTGCATCCTCCTTCCCTGATAAGGACTGACTGTGATTGTGAGACTGACTAGAACTGCTGCTCTTATCTTCCCTAGCCAGAGGAACATCACTGGAACCAAAAGCTGAAATTCTTGGCTGACCCACTTTTCCGGATGAAGGAGGTGATGCTTGTTTTATTGGGCCTGGAGAAGAGCATGCAGACTTCATATTAGTTTCCACTGGTGTAGGCTTGATTGAGGTTGTCTTGGATGCAGAAAACTGTGTAACTGAGCTCCTTGTTGCATCAGTGGAACCACCAGCATTTTTCTCACCACTATGAGAAGCCTCAGGCAGTCGTGCTTTAGAGGGCCACGTGACAGCTTGATTTGAGCCAGACTTAGAATCAATCATGTTCATTTCAGCTTCGACGCGTTTCTTCCATGTGTCAACTAAGCTTCGCGCCTTCCTCTGAATCTCCATGTTTTTATGTTGGCGCAAGTGATTAACAGATTTACCAATATTGCACATCTGTAGTGCTTGAAGATTCACAGGAAGCCTATCGAGTGCTCGAAGCAAAACCAAGAGAAATTCCTCAATGGAGATATCACCGTCCTTACTATTACTAACTTCAACAATCCTCCCTCTATGAACATCTTGAAGCCATCCATCTAACACAGGCAAACCCTTTAACTGTACAAACCTAGCAAGGCAATCAAATTTGTCGGTTGCAGCAACAACACTTGCAAGCATCGAACGACTAGTCAAATCCATTTTCCTGTCCACTCTATCCGGTTGCATGAGCTGAACAAGCTTTGCAGCCCCTTCACAGTCCACAAGTCCTCCTTCCTCTGTTATTTTAGAAATTTCAGATTTTAAGACGCTTTCACTATCATCAGATTTAACTGAACGTTCCCGTTTGATGGACTCAGAGCCCTGTTCTCCTCGCTCCCTTTTCTTTCCCTTGACTTGTGAAGGAAAAGAAGCTACACTACTTTGTATATTATCAGAACCAGTTTTCAATTGTGACGACGATATAGAACCATTCATCGGTTTAGGAGAACGACCACCCGGCTGCACTGTTGCATGCATCTCTACTTGTGTCTTGTATAACAGCTGATCTACCTCTTTTTGTTGTTCCTGCAGAGGAAAAATAATATTTGATAAGTGAAACAATATGCGAGATCACAAAAAAAATGCCTGAAAGTTTCGCAATCCCTCTTGTTCTCGCACCATTTCACGCAACCACCCCATGAAAAACATATCCAAGAACAAGACAGACTCTCTCTCCCTTTTCCATTCAACATTTCAACCCTATTTATCTATTTCATCAGTAAAACAAATTACCTGCCCATAGTTTAGCAGAGGAATACTGAACTGTCAAGCAATGAAATGATAACTTACGTTAATATAATCTCGATCAGTTAACCAACGTAAGCACTTGTTTGAAATGTCATAAACCCGCCTACAGACAAATGAAGATATCCCTGTTGGAAGTTCAGCCCCTTTAGGAAGGAATGCAACTTTACATGGATGGAGTAATGATGCAGCTGGAGTCTCATCCCTATGGAAGGAATAAAAGATTTCGTTGGGCGTGGTGTCCAGCAAGATGCCCTTGCTAAGCTTCAGCTCAGCAGGACGATAGAGCCAATTAAGACCTAATTGCAAGTTATTATCTTTACCCAATCTAAGCCTACGTATATTCCAATGAAAGGCGGTGAATCATGTGGTGGTTTGAACAAAGCGCAATCTCCCACACGAATTTTGCGACCATCCTGCAGAGAGGATGACATTCACTTCACCAAGAAAACCAGAATGAAAAATACCAATTAAACTAACAGAATATACGAAAACTACAAACAGCATAAAAACATAAGAAAACTACACAGAAGATAACTACATATATGAACTAAAAAGCAATTGTGAGAGATGTTGATAGAGTTGAAGACATAGAAAGGGGGGAAACCCTTATCCTCTTCATTCTGAACAAAAAATTATAGTAACACACTTCCATAGTTTCTAGGCACTTTTTTGTATTGACAGTACTTCATCATTGTAGAACCAACACTTATCTACCCAGAATTTGGAGAACACTAGTTTCAGGTATATTTGCAATTTAACTGCTTGCTTTTATCTAATCCCAGTATCTTCACCCAAAAAGACGCAACAACCAAGTAGTTAACAACCAAACACGACCACCACCAAGCTTTCAAGATGCACAAGTGCGGATGGTGGATGAATAGAAGCTAACATAATCCTAAAGAACACATTCCCGCACCAAATACCAAACTATACACCTCTCTGCAAAATATAACCAAACAGAAAGCAAACAAATGAGCATATTATCACATAACGCCACAAGAAGCTAAGCTAAAATGATACAACCTCCAAAAAAACTCCAACCGGAACAAAAAAGCAATCTTTTTTATGCACTATTACAGAACTCCCCTCAGTAAACAGACGGGCACATAAAAGAAAACGAAATAGAAAGAAAAAAAAAAAGCAATCAAGATAATACCTTACAGAAGGAATCAGCAGTAACAGTATTAACAATAGATGAACCACCGACGTCTACAGTCCTCCTTGTAGTCGTCGCCGGCATGTGCTGACCACCGCTTCCACTCCCCTTTTTACAAACCTGACCTTGTTCCCTCTGTATCCTCCCATGCATAATAGAACTCCCCTTGCATTTTCCCCACTTACTTCACTCTCAACCATCAATTAAACCATCCAATTCCTCAAACAAAACCAAAATCCCCAATTTTCTTCAACCCTAGAACCCCAATAAAAACCTCGATCGCCCAATTAACACCCCAAAACCCTAACTTCCTTCACTCAATTTCAACACCAACACATCAATTCACCGATCTGCAAACATCAAATTGTTAGATCCAATTCATACACAAAAACAACTCCTCCTATCTTTCCACATAACAAACAAACAACCAACAAAAAACAAAAAAAAAACATAAACAAATACTGTAATAATACACAACCTTAATTTAATTAGTGAAAAAATACGAAGTAGGAGTATTTGAGGAAGAAACTGAAATGGCCAAGTGTTTATGAAAGGAAAAGTGTTGTTTGTTCGAGTTGAGAAGTTTCGGGTTGTAGAGATTAGGGGAAAACGGGCAGGGGATTTTGGGCAGATCGGGCAGACGCATTGATAACGCTATGTGGGACCCACAAAAGATGAGTTAAAAAGACTGAAATGTTTTTGTGACTGACTGCTACAACTGATGATGTGGTGCTAAAGAATGTGACTGCACTCACTAAAAAATAAAATATTTTTAAACTAAAAAGGCTAATTCTATACACACCTGGCAGGCCTTTATTTTTTTCCATTTTTATTTACGATCGTCGTATTTAAGAGTGTTTTCTATGATTGGCGTTCAAAAAAGATAGACATAAATCGAATTAGTATTTGCTATAAGTAGTTTTGATTATAGGAGTGCTTTTAGTGGTCGGTGTTTCAAGAAGGGGAGAGAGTGCACATGTGTTGCTCGGTGATTGGATGAATAATTTTTCAACTTATAGAGTTTCGATTATACGAGTGTTTTTTGGGGTCGGTGTTTCAAGGGGGAGAGAGTGCACATGCGTTTCGCGGTGATTGGATGAATAATTTTTCAGCTTATAGCGCTTTGATTTGGATTTGTGGATGTTCAAATTGGTTCTTTTGATTCTTTTGAAGTCATGTCGGAACACTTTCTTGTACACTTCATAGGTCAGCCATGAGATCATAGACGATCGTCGTTTATTCGAGGAAGATACGGTTGTAAGTTCTTTCTTTTATTCTACTATTGCTTGGATTTCAATGTGATAAGTTCTTTCTTCTATTTTACTCTTGTTCAAATTTCAATACTATAAATAGAGGTAGCACTAGTTATAAGGATTTCTGACTATCTCAATATGAAAAAATATCTGGTGGATTTGCCTACGATATAAGTCAAGTTCTTCTTTCGTAACGGGCATTAATGAAGTAACATTTATCATCATATCAACCGATTTTAATTATATACGTGTGACTGACAGACGTGATTATTAGTAAACATAAGTTAATTTTTTTCACAAAGGACATTAATAAAGTAACAATTATCGTTATGTCCACCAATTCAAACCCTATATGAGACGCTGACATACTTATTATCAGCATCGAACATCAATCAATTATTCTTTAACAAGGGAACATTAAGAAGTAACAATTATCACTCTATCTACCGACTCAAATCATATATGGATATCAGATAATGTTAACTCATTATGAAATAAACTTTCATTTCAGAAGTCAAAACCAAATTCACTCTAACAAATTTCCCAATATTTTAAAAAATAATCTCACTAAAGAATCCGAACAATATAGGTACACGGGTTGAGTTGACAGATGCGGGTGAGATGTGGCGTGAGGCATTTGACTTTTAATTTCTCTAAGAAAGCAACTCTCTCTCTCTCCCTATTTCTCACTTTTCATTCATTTTTTTCCTTATATTTTGTTTGGCATCAGGTTCACCACTGACCCATTGTGTTTTCTAGTTCCGTACGCATGTGGGTGGGTGATTAATTTGGTAGCTTATTCTACAAGGGCAAAAAAGGGAATATTTCCCATTTTCATAAAGGGCATATATGTAATTTGGCAACGCAGTTCCTAATATTGTTTAATCACGCGTTTACAAGTTAAATATAGGATCGATAAACAGTTCATCAAATTTCATGTGTCTATCATTCTATTTGTTGTTTCCTTTGTTTATGCGCGATGGAAGCTGTTATCATATGTCACGTCGCAGTTCTCAACTATTACTTAAATGATGTTAAAATTAATTGTGTCAAAGAAATTCAATTCATTTTGGTAACAATGAAAACAATAGCCCCTTAATGTCAGCAGTTAACCTCTACCTAAGCAAGAATAGCAATAAAGGAGTTCATTTTTATCCTTTAGGATGGTCCAGTGGTTTGAGCTTGAGACTTTCATGTTGGAGGTCTCAAATTCAAAATCCCTTACCAGCGAAAGTAAGAGATTTGTCTTCTAGGTCGAGCTCGTCGCACCAGGTTTGCCTAGTGCGGGTTACCTCTCCTATATAATTTGTGAGCTATTGCATTGGAGTGAGGGTTTTACCCAGTGTGCACCAAAAAGGTAACGACTATGAATTTCCCTTGTCATATAAAAAAATAGTAATAAAGGAATAGTCTGCTGCCAAAGAAGTTGCTTTGCTTTAGGCAGTAGCTATCAAATCTGCTTTTAGTCAGAAAAAAGCAAGAAAGATAGTACAAAAGCACTACGTACCCTTGTAAAAAAAGCTGACTCATACACATGGACTACTTGCCCATGTCTTTTTATATAATACACACACGTTGACACCAGATTTTGTGCCAAACAATGACCACTAATTTTTAATGATTCTCACGTTTATATAACATGAAGCCAACTTACATATCATCAAACACCAGTCTTGTTTGGTTTTCACATCTATCACATAGAAAGAATATAAGAAGCTAAGCTTGAATCTTGTCCTCATTCGGATGGATCGCTCATACAACTTCTGCACCTGGTTCCGAGGTTTAAACTGATAATTGTATATGGGGATGAGCAGAACTATGCACGCTATAATATCACACTATCACGCACACACTGTAATACTGAAATATATGAATAGAAAACAAGCATTTTTTTACCTCATCTCTCAAGAGGCATGAAAGAGAGAATCCTAGTTGTGGACTAAAATTTTGAGTTCATTTCTTCTGCTGCCATTGATGAGAAAGAGGTGCACATAATCTTTGTTCATTCTTTAAACTGCCATTCACTACGACACATGGGACAATGTGCTTGAGCAGATTGAGAATTCACCTACTTCAAGATACAATGAAGATGAAATGCATGGTTGCAAACACCTCATACTGCAAAGACAAGTAAATTATCGAAACATTAATAGCTTTAAAAAAGGGCCAGACTCCGCAGAGGTCATATAAATACTATCCACCGAAAGATGCTGAACCCTAACCATCAAAAAAATCAATAGTCACTGTTCTCATCCAATCAAATGCCACTTTCTCCACATTTTTAAAATCTAGTGAACTCCTAATCTGCTGTCTAATTAACATTTATTATGAATTTGTTAAATAAACAGAACAAGGCAAAAATGGGAGAAAGTAAATTGACATGTGTACACAGTCTTTTAGCAATCATCATGCCTCCCCTGTAATTAAAATGCTTCTTTCAGGTTAACTTACTACTACTGGAGACAAGAACTTGAGTATTGCTAGTAAAAACATGGCATCTGATGGACTTGCCACTCCCAATTTCGGGTTGGGTAGGCACATTTCATCACCTTTTACCAGCCTTGTACAGGCACAGAGAGATACCAAAGACTACCTTTTTCTCTTGTTTTTCTTTCTTGGGTTTAAGGGTGGCCAGGGCTAAGGGTTTGTGAGATTAGGATGCAAAGCTAAGTAAATAATTTTACTTTTTGTTCTATATTCTAAAAATATTGGAAAATTGTATAAAGAAAATGCAGATTTCACATGGTCTCTTAATAGAGTCAACGTGATGATCTTATAGGAGTTTGTTTTGTCCACGTAAGATTTTTAGTAGTATAACTAGAGACAACTTTATAATAGAAACTTGTGATACATCCAATAGCTGTCCAATTATCCTCCATTCCATCATCTCTGTGTCTAGCATCTTAATATGCCAACAAAAACTTTCTCAAGACAACTTCTCTCCCCTTTTGAATTTGCAGATAACACAAGTGAACCTTTTAAAATATAGGCTTTGAAAGAGACTTTGAAGATAATTTGTTAATATAGGGTGTGTTATAGCAGCTTATTGAGTATTTTGGTCAAATTTCAACATAAGCTGTCACCAAAAAAATACTACTACAAATCCTTGCCATGGGTCTTGCATTTTTTGAGAATCAGCATTAGTATATTATATATCTGTGTTACAGAGCATTTCACCTGCTTGACTACATCTTGCTATAGCTAGTTCATATTGCTGACTCAAATTTGAAAAAAAAATGTCAAGTACCTATTTGATTTGCCCTAGCTGTGAGATGTTTGTGATACTGATCATGCTTCAATGTCTATCTACTCTAATATAAGCTCTGTATCACCAACTTAACTTCTATCCATATTAGAGATTGATTTCTATTTTAGGCATGAATATAGGCTTCAAGTGCCAGTAATACTTGAATAAGTTCCCATAGATGCAGGAGTTTTCAGATAAACACAGTTTCTCCTCAACAGTTTCCACAAACGTGCTTCTGATTCTTAGGAGTACTTATCTTAATTTCTATGCATATTTTTGGCCATTTTTTCTGCAATACAAGTTGGATATGTAATTTCGTTGAAGTTGGATAAGAAAAAGTAAGAGCACCTAAGGGTGTGCCCTAATGGTAATTGAAGTGGGGGAAGAACCATGAGGTCTCAGGTTCAAACCCTATTGGAGACAAAAATACTGACACTAGGTAATTTTTCCATTTGTCTAGGTCTTGGGTGGAAGAGTTACCTGGTACTTGTTCCGTGTAGAAGGTGACAGGTATTCCGTAGAATTAGCCGAGGTGCGCAGTTAGCAGGTATTTCGTAGAATTAGTCGAGGTGCGCAGGTAGCAGGTATTCCGTAGAATTAGTCGAGGTGCGCGCAAACTAGCCCAGACACCATCGTTATTAAAATATAAAGTTATTCATAGAATAAAACCAATGTAAACTACTTTTATCTTGTGATTTATAAAATTCTGCTAGCAAGACAGGCTGATCCTAATGGCCTTCGGTTTATGGAAGAGAAGAGATGGGTATAGGCTGATCCTAATGGCCTTCGGTTTATGGAAGAGAAGAGATGGGTATAGGGCGAGACAATATTTTAAATCCTACTAGCAAGACAAGTGTTCATGCTTCATAGGACCAACTGCTCTCACTTCATACAATCAAATGTTAAAGGAGGGCAGCCTAGGAAACATTACTACCATGTCCTCTTTGGTACTTATGGAACGAAATATATAGAAGATTGTTCCAGTCAGCATAAAAAATTCTCTACTTTTTCATTCATTTTTGGTAGAGAGAAATTAACATGTTTATAGCTATCAAAGTGGTTTGATGCATGTGGATGACTCGTTTCGGTTCACACACGTTATTTGCAAATTTCTTCGACACCAACTGGGTGTCTAGTAATGAAATTTAACTACAAAGACTGCTGACAAACACAAGACTTAATGAAAGTGGTATACTAAGGTAAGTACAGTAATAAAAACAATGTTGCAACTAAAGTAGTATTGCTCTCTCCGTTGAGTGCTTAAACAAAGTGTTGTAGATTGAAGGAGTTTTATATAGTTAGTGGTACTAAGTTCTGCGGAGAATATCCATGTTTTCAGTAAAACACTCACTAATTATACAAAAAAAGACATACCCTTTACTATATCATTCTCCAGTCTTACCACCAAATCAAACAAATTAAAACGAATTATGTCATCCAGTAGGACCGTGATAGGTAACACTAGAATAAAGGACTACAAATATTATCAGGGAACACTTTATAGCTCTCCTTGTGTTCATGAGTAATATCGACTTAAAAATATGTAAACCTCGAAAACAAAGGCAGGATTTTTTCCCCATTTTGTAAAACACATGATGAATGCACAATTACATTTTTCCTTCTTTCTCTTGAGAAGATAGACCAGCAAGCTAATAGCCTCAACTGGAAGGCACACACGCAAAGTTTAGGAACCAACATATTCTGATGCTTGAATCATTCCACCAATTGCATCAACAATGAATCTCAAAATTTAAAGGCAAATACATCTCGACAACACACATACATTTAACTTATAAGACACTACCGATATGTAATCTACAAAACATAATAATTTATCCATGTTAATATATAAAAATTGGTGTAACTCATTGGATATACAGATACACTAGGTTTACATGATAATGGTGATTCAGTAGCTAACTGAGAAAATTTTTAAGTGAGGGATAAACAGGCTTACTTAGTGGACAATCATCCCCAGGGAGTTTGAAATCAGGACAACAACCATCAAAAGCCATCCTACATATACCACAAGTTTCATCTTAAGCGTCCCATGTCCATGAAGCAACTGTGTGTCATCTGCAATATCCAAAGAAGTAATTACATCATGCAATTCTAAAGTCAGACAACTACTCTATTAAACTCCAAATGTCATGAAGAGGACGTACTCTATTCACGATCCCAACAAAAAACACAACAGAACTGGTTAAGGAAAATTCATGATATAGTCTATATCCCAAAAAAAATATCACAACATATCCTTCTGTCAAAGCATCTAACCAACTTGAAACATAAAGCTTAAACTCCATTTACTTAAAAAAATTAGAACATGCACTTCTTCACCTCATAAAAACATGAAATAATCGATGGAATATAAATTGAAGTCACCGCTGAGGTGAAAGGTTCAAACCTAATAACTTTTTTTTAAAAAAATAGATTTTCAGAAGAAAAAGATCAAAGGGCAAGTGAGAATGCTTCTTTGTAATCCTAAGAAGTTCAATGGCTCTACATTATCCAACAAAATTCTGAAATCAATAATACTAAATTCCCAAGATCACATGATAAGGCATATCCAATCACTAATTACATATTTACAACAACGTACTCAGCGTAATCCAACGAAGTGGGAATCAAACTAGTTGCATATTCAGACTGTAAAAATTATGGTTTAAATAACAGAAATTATTTCCTAACATTTGCAATAATTCACTGCACTTTAATCTGCTCCAATAAAATTAACATATATACATTTCATATCCTTCGTTTAAGCATTTCATATCAGTGATATAACCACAAAAGGATACGCAAAATCTTGACTTTCATTGGCCCACTCTCTGCAACAACAAAACCACAAAAAAAAACTGGTAAGGCCATGAAAATGGAAATTCTAAATTCTTACTGAAACAAAAATTGGAAAAAGAACTCATCGAAAAACAAATTAAAGGAATTTGGAAGAGATATTAACCTTTTTCTGAGACAAAATTGATGCGTTAATCTATGGATTATGAGTTGAAAATTGAACTTAAATTATCTTTCTTTTTAGGGCTTTATACAAACTTAGAAAATGGCGGAAAAACTGGTGAAAAATATGATATGGGCCTGCCTTGTAAGCAACACTGAACTTAGCACATATCTTACAACTCACATGGCCCGTTAATGATTTTTAGGACTTGTTTGGTTGGAGAATAAGTTATTTCAAAATTATATCATTAAAAGTATTGAAAATATATCTAAATTTGACGTGAATTAATAATTTAATATTAAATTATTGAAATCTTTTAAAATATTTCCTTACTTGATTAACTGAACTGAAATATATCATATGATCTTGCAACATGAGTGAAATACACCCCTAAATTCTCATCAAGTTTAAGAGTGATTTCAACACTTCTCTCGTTTTTTTTAGTAAGAGCCCCATGCACTGTGTTTCTAAGTTTAGTAAGTAAAGTAAATGAATGTCTTTAAGTCTGTCAATAGAAGGGAGACGAAGCTAATAACTTGTGTCAAGCTTAGAACTATTTTCTGTCTTATTTCACCCTTTAAACTTGTTTGATTGAAGATTATGTTATTCATAATTAATTATCCCAATATTAGTTATTTCAAGATCGTTATTCTCCAATGTGGAATAAAAATATCTCAAAAGTATTTTCAGTATTTATCTCTCATTTCACCCTTTAGACATCTAAGAACAATTCATTTTTGGACTAGGGTGCTCGTTTATTTCTTCTCAACTAAAGTTGTCCAAATGAGCTCGGCCAAGCGGGTTGGCCCAATCCAACTATTTAATGAAAAAATAACTTAAATACACAACTATAAGTTTAGTATTCTCTAATTTTCCCTTCTTTTTTTTAAATATTACATAATTCCCTTTTTTTTAATTCTTGTAGAAGTTTAGAGATACATAGTCTTTTCTCTCCTATAACACACACTTCCTCATATCATGCCTATTTTTTCTCCACTAAAACACTCAATCTTCTGAATCACTTTTTGAATTTTAAATTATTAATTTTAATTAAAAATGTTTCACAACATTTAATATGAAATTTTGAATTTCAAAATTCAAAAAATTTGAAATTTCTGAAAATTGGATGCTTGTACTCATGTGGTGCTTGGAAAAGACGTTTTCTATCTCTCAATAAAGCCTGGGTTTGATTGTGCCTTTGCCATGGGATTAGTACTTGTGCTTGATCAAATTCAAGTTGATGATTTTGCTGAAAATCGGGTCGATGCCGACCCAATTATCACAGAGATCCTAATTTTTCTTCTTAATTTTTCTCTATGAAAGAGTTTTAAATTATATATATTTGTTTATAGTTTTGAACTCTTTGAAAAATCAATCTGTTCCTTTTTGTCTTTAATGTTAAAAAAGAATCCTACTAACTGAATCTGATATCGTCTTTCTTCTTCATAACCCAGCATATGTTATTGGTTTCTTTTTTTTCTTATTACTCCATTATCAGTTCTTCTTTTCTTCCTTTTTTTATTTTGGTTAATTGTTCTATTACATCATAGTAATGGATCATATGATTTCCTATGTATCAAGGGTTTTTGAAATTGTTTATCATGTATCAGAATTTCAATAAGTGCGGCATCAAGTGTGCTTGCTGATACATTTTGAATCAGTGTGTATAGTGTTTTAGACGATGCATTGATACATGAAGTGTTTGCTGATACATTTTGAATCAGTGTGCTTGCTGATACATTTTGAATCCATCAAGTGTGTATAGTGTTTTAGATGATGCATTGATACATTTTGAATCCATCAAATGTGCTTGCTGATACATTTTGAATCAGTGTGTATAGTGTTTTAGACGATGCATTGATACATGAATTTGTTGTGTATCATAATGTTTTCTATGTATCATGCGGTTTTGAAAATTGTATTCAAAATAGATGATATAATCTTTGATTTTCAAAATTTGAAATTAATATTCAATTACGTGCTAATTTAATGTTGATTAATGATCTGTTATCGTAAATTAAGCTATTTTAGTTAACAAGTTTAAATGTACTGTTTTTTCTCCATTTTTTTCTTAACAGTTTAAATTTACCATGTATCATTTACCATGTATCACTAGAGTCTAAAGTATCACGAAACAAAAATTTTAAGGGATTTTTAGTAAATATTAAATTTGTCGGGACAGAGTGTAATTATTGAATTACACTATGGGATTCCTTAAATTTTTACCTATTTAATTGAGTGACATTGGGCTTAACTTTTTTAGCTCATTTAGAAATAAGATTTTTTAGTCCATCTTCATTTGGCCCTAACCTTGTAGGTCCAACCCGCAAGCCTCATAGGTCAACCCGTGAGTTTTAAATTTTAAAAATATTTATTATATATATTTTAAGTAGTGATTTATTTTTTAAGAATTTGTCAATAAATAATTTTGAAATATAAATATAAAAAACAAGTTTAACTTCTTTGCATATCTTTTACATTTTAGGGTTATTAACCCATAAAAATTTCTTATTGTCCTAAATTCATTACTCATTATAACTATGAATAGTTGACCTCTTTTACTTGTATTTTTACGCCTAATTTTTCATTTTTCCTTAATTGTCTTGTTTATGATAATAGTGATCATATAATATTTTTTGCTTGGATGAATTTTATCAATGTTGTATTTTGGCTATTATGTAAGTATTCATTGAAGTATGCGTAATTTATGGATGAATTTATATATGTATTTATGCCGTAATCATCAAACATCAATGTTTTGTTCTCAATATAAGAGACTTATATTGTCCATTTTTTGGTTGAAGGGTCAACCCGTTTGAATCTGTGGCCTGCTTCGGGTTGGGTTGAGATGCTATTTGATTGGTCCTTTAATTAAAAGGTTCAACCCGTTCTAGCCCATTTAACTCTCTAACCCGTTAGGATTGGTTGGTTTGAGCTAATCCATTTTGACAGCTTTATTCTCAACAATTTCTACATCAACTGGCTAAAGAAGCCCAAATTACACAAATGTTAGCTGGCCCAAATTAGGATAGACAAGTTAAGTTTTGCCTAACAGTAGGGTTTCCTTATAAGATTTCTCTTTGTCTCTCCTACTCAGCCTCCATGTTTCTTGTCCCTTTTTTCCTATCTTTGATCATTCTCTGCCTCGGACCATAATATTCTACATCCATGATCAACGAAGTCATATTTCAGCTCACAAAGGCATTTTCATCATATTTTGTGTCTTTTCCAACTAGTTTTCCTGTTGATTCTTTTTTTGTAGATGTGTACCTTGGTGGAGACGTGTGGAATTCACGCAGTCAATCATGGAGCTCCTTCTGAAGGATTTGAGTTACCGGCCTGAGGCGCGAGTTCAATAGCTCTTAGGTAAGTAAGCTTTAATACAACTAGGTCGTCTCTTATATATTTTCCACCAAAGGACATCAATCTATTTTGCCATATGAAGATTCTGGCCGCAACCTTCTTAATTATCCATTCAAAGTAGTTTTTCCCATTTCGTCCATAGTATATAGGACATTAGGTATGTAAAAGGAAAATTTTCAGGCCTCATCCTTATTATTACTATCAAATGGGTCTTTACGTGTAAGTAAAAAAAACTCTTTTCTTTGTTACCTTTTGCCCCCCGCTGTTTCATTATCCCTCAAACCCTGCATTATTTGAATCACTGAATGCCTTATCTCCTGATCCAAATAAAATTGTGTCATCTGCATAGGCTAGATAATTTATTTTAGGATTCTATTTTGACATTCCAAATCCTTTAAAAGATTCTTGCTCATTAAGTTGGCTAAAAGACTTCTAATAACACCTCTCCAGATATAACGAATAAGGTTGGAGACAATGGATACCACTTGCTTTAGTCCCCTAGTTGAGTGGAAGAAGCAATGAGTCTGTCCATTAATTAGTACAGAGTAAATTAGCCGGAATTCATCTCCAAACAATATTTATTATCAACTCTAGAATTTAAACTTCCTTAGCTCTTTTGTTAAGAATATCCAAACAACTCTATCATATGCCTTAGCCATATTCAACTTTACCACTAGATTAACCTTTTTATTTCTAATGTGTATATCCCATATAATCTCCTGTACTAACAAAATATTTTTCATTATGCTTCTTCCTTTTACAATACCCGACTCATTAAGAGATATAATATTGGGAAGCCCTCTGACAATCCTCTCATGAAGCAGTTTTGAAATCACCTTATTAGTAAAATTGCTCAAACTTATGGGCCTCAATTCTTTGAATTCTTGCACAAATTGCTTTTTGAAATCAAAACAAGGTTAATATGTGTAATGAATTCGGGCAACTCCGACCCACAGAAAAATGCTTGAACTAATCTTGTGAGTTCCTCACTCTTTAGCCTTGTTGATAGAAAGTCGTTATTATATTCTCAATGTGGAATAAAAAACACTATAATCTTGAGATAACTGATTCGGAACTAATTACATGTAATTTCGTCATAACTAAACATACTCATAAAAAACTAAATATGGAATTAAGTATATCATATTCCTCGTACTAAATGAGCTCTTGATGTGAGATAAAAATAACACTATAATCTTGAAATGAATCTACTATTTATTTTAATTAAACGTAGGATAAACTAAACCTAAAATTAATTTCTAAAATTATTAAATATCGTGTAATTTTTAATATTTAAAAACATAAAAGGTATAAATATATCTCTGAAATTTTGGGCATAAATTGAGGGGATGCTTGTGCATTTTCCCTTCTATTTAATCTAAAGGCTTTGCTTTCAATTAATATATTCTTATGTACCAAAAAAACAAGAAATCGTAGTCATTAAAATTTTAATAAAATTTACGATCAAATGAAAACAAAAAGACATAATCTTCTTAATTGTCTTTTTATTTTCTTCTTCTTATGAGATACGTTGAGAATGTCTCCAAAAAATAAATATCGACTAGTGTGACCTTAATTCATTAAACTACTTTACTCTTGTTTTATAAAAGGTGTATACTTTCTATTTTACACGATAATTAAAAATTATGATTCTCTCTATCCTTATTTAGTAGTCCATTTTAGTAAAGACACACATATTAAGATAACAATGATTAACATAGTGAAGATACAATCTTATCCTTATTAAATATTATTTCAAAAAGGATGAATCAAAATTTAGAAATTTTCAAGAAGTTTAAATGAGGGTATAATATGAATTTTTTTGTCCTTTCTTGATTTGTCATAATGGACAAGTAAATAGGTTCATCCAAAAGAGGAAATACGAATAACTAAATAGGGACAGAGGGAGTAATCAATTGATCAAATCTATTAATGATTTTGCTCTTAGTTCATACGACCTCTGTCCCTATTTCCTCTTTTAGCTGTCCCTATTTACTTGTCCATTTTGATAAATTAAGAAAGAACAATTTTTTTTCCTAATATACCCTCATTTAAACTTCTTGAACATTTCCAAGTTTTAATTCATCATTTTTTGAAATCATAATTACTAAGGGTAAAATTATAACTTTACTATGCTAATTATTGCTATCTTAATATGTGTGTTATTTCTAAAATGAACAACTAAATAAGAACAGATGAAGTATTAATTAGTTTTTTCTAAAAAATATTCTTGAACTTCGAAATTTCTTTAAACTTTCAAATGTCAAATTAATTATAGGGATAAAATTGAAAAAAAATTAATTATGTCATAATTTAATAAGTTATCGAATAAAATAAAATAAATATTTTTAATAAAATGCTCATCTAATATGGGACAGAGCGGAAATCAATTAGGTTTGAAACATTTTAAAATTTCAAAATAAAATTGTGTGTTTGGGAATCTTGCATTAACTTTCTTTGTCTTGCATTGGAATTTGTGCTTAATTTAATTTGAGATTGTTGTACGAACAAATCCGTCATTAGAATAAATGTTAATCCACTTTTTATTTGAAGTATATAAAATTTTAAAATACAAGGCTTAGATTAAAAAAAAAAAACCTTAGTCAGATTGCTGACAAAAGATAAATTATTTTTATTGAAAGTAATAAAGATAAATTAGCACTTAAACTAATACACAGGAAGGGGGAGGGGGGTTTCAAGATTCTTTTCATTAATTTCTATTTCTTATAAATATTTGTTTATAGATTTTTTTTTGAAAAAATAATAATTCAAATTTATCTATTTTTATTCGGTTTTAAACTTATAATTTCTTTTAACAAGCAAAAAAGGTTAAACTTATTCTTATAATATGCCAAATAATCCATATTTGCTTATAAAAACTTTGTGAATTAACACTTTTTTTTCTAGTCATCAAATATCAATAATTTATCGTTTTAAATCATTAAAAAGAAACATTTTTTTAAAATATTTTTTTGCTGTATAGTTTCGATTTTCTGAGGTCTTTTTAAATTTTAAAAGATTAAAATATTATTTCTTCTATTCAATTTAGAAGTGATTATAAATCGTAAAATATAATGATAAGTTAAATTTCCTTATTATTACATTAATACAAAAGCGAGTGGGGTGTGTAGTAGTACACCATGTGGCCTGGCTGCTCCATTCTTGTCACTCTTCTTCCTTTTGAGCTTCATTTTTTCCATTTCTCTGTACTATAAAACCTTTTTCTTCAGCTTTTGCTCTCTTGGTACTTTCACAAACTTTTTTTAGTGACATTTTTTTCTTTTTTCATAGTGTTTTCTGAGAGATTTGCTGATTTGGGTGTGCTGTAGATTTGGGGTGTTGCACTTGTTTGTGAAAAGAGAGGGAGAGAGAGAGAGAGAAATGGCAGGAGGTGGAGGAGGAGGAGCAGCTCCAGCAGCAAAGGCAAGTGAACCAGTGCCACATCCACCAAAAGATCAGCTTCCTAATGTTTCTTACTGCATTACTAGTCCTCCCCCATGGCGTAAGTTTCTTTACATCTCTTTCCCTTTTATGCTACCCCACTACATTGCTTTGTGTTTTTATTATCTTTTTTGATTTTGGGGGTGTGATAATGGGTACTTGTTAGTTTCTTTGAGCAGACGACTGAGTGATGAATGGTTCAGGTTCGAATCTCAGCTTAATGTGAGCTCATAGGAGCTAAGGGTTGGGACAATGTGGGATAGTATGGCTAACAGGTGGATTAATCGAGGTGCATACAAGCTAGTCTAGATGCATATGGTTTATGGTTATGATTCTTGTGAACCCATTTTCTTTCTTTCTTGAAGATTGCATTGTACTACTTGATAACACAATCACTTGTTCTGGTTTCACATTTTCTGTTTTCTTCAAAGGTGTGTGGCATGTTATGCTTTAGGTTCGTGGGGTTTATGTTTTTAGCTAGCAAATTGGAATCTGAAACGGGTCTAGCAGCTCCCAGAATGTGCACCCTATTGAAAAGAATAGTAAAAGTTACTCATTCCACTTGAGGATGCCATTTTTGCCTATAAATCAGCCATTTGGTTCACCTCTCTGAAACAATGGCGTACTTGTGTTTCATCTAAGTCCATGTTGAGCCTTATTTCCCTGATGATCTCTTTGAGTTTAAGGTTGGAATTGTTCTCTTCTTTTATCATGTTAGCAATAACCATAGAATCCATCTCCAAGTCCAGTTGATATTGTTTTGATTGCACCATTGAACACCATATCTAACAGCTTCAGCTTCTACTTGATTGTTACTTTCACAAAATATTGGAATTGAATAGGCCATTACAAGATCTCCAACTGCATCTCTAATGATACCCCCAATTCCAGCTCTGTTATTGCTTCTTAAAAAACTACCATCACTATTGAGTTTGAATCTTCCCTCAGTAGGTTTTTTTCCAGACAACGACCTTACAACTCACAAGTGGTTTCATTCTTTCCACAGTTTGACAAATATGTAGCCATGTGTAGTTATCATCAAACCATTTGCATTTAGGGAAAGCTATACCAATAGCAGCTTTGATACTCCACAAAATTTAGTTTCCTTTCTTTTAGTATTGAACTTCTTCGTGAAGAATCATTGGATTGTATTTCATTCAACAAATTGAGGCTAATTTGGTTGTATTGTGGATGGAGTCTATTTTATTTATACATCTCAAGGGTGTGTCTATCTTATACATGAAAAACTAATGTAAGATATTAGGTAGGATGGGTTTGCTAGGCCTGGGTGCCATATATCATAAGACAATAAGGGGCCCTTTAGTTACGGTATAAGAGGGCAGGTTATTAAACACAATGTGTATTGACCATCACTTGTTCTGGTTTCACATTTTCTATTTTCTTCAAAGATAAATTACTGGCGATTTGTTTGCGTCATGTTATGCTTTGGGTTCATGGGGTTTATGTTTCTAGCCAGCAAATTGGAATCTAAAACTGGTTTGATATGGGAACCAGCTCCCAAAATGTGCACCCTATTTTCTTGGTACTGATTGGTGAAGAATAATTAGATTGAACCTATATGTTTTAAATTGGTTTCGCCATGTGTATTGTGGATCAAGCTGATTTTGTGTAATTGTTGGAATGCAGCTGAAGCTATTCTTCTTGGATTTCAGCATTATCTTGTTATGCTTGGTACCATTGTTATCATTCCTACAGCTCTAGTTCCCCAAATGGGAGGTGGAAATGTGAGGCCTCCAGACACATTGAACGACTTAATTACTTAAGATATGAGTTTCTCTTTTGACCTCATGTAATGTTATACATTTTAACTGGAAGACTATTTGCCCGTTGCAGGAGGAAAAAGCCCAAGTTATTCAGACATCGCTATTCGTCGCTGGGCTGAACACCTTGTTGCAGTCTATCTTTGGGACTAGATTGCCTGCTGTGATTGGAGGGTCTTATACCTTTGTTGCACCTACAATCTCGATTATCCTTTCTGGACAATGGAATGACGAAGATCCTGTGTCGGTTAGTGTCCTCAAACACTAGTCATTTTCTCTTTATTCTTTGGATCATCTAGTGAACTTATTGGTTGATTGTCAAGGACAAAAGTTGAGATATTGGTTAACTTATATACTCAAAAGCCAGCTCCCAAAATCCTTTTCGAAAAGTTAGAAATTAAATTACAGCCTTCCTTGTTTTCCCCCTCTTGGGTCATTTAGATTCCCAATTCTAAACCAATTTTTTACACTCCCTGTCTGATCAGATTTCTTGGCACAATCACTCCATCACTTTTCTTCTTTTCTCTTTATTTGGTCCATATGGTGTAACAACTACTTTTTGTTACCTTTTGACTATTCGTAAATATGTTTAGTCCATTTTTTCTCATAATTTCAGCAATATGAAAGTGTGTACATTGTTTTAGGGTTGTAATGGTATTTCTCCAAACAATTGAATCAAAAACTTCTCAATTTTGTAAAAAATATACAAGTACCCATACACTAACAATAATTTTCCATAATATCACTTTGAGAAAACAAATTTATATACCATCCAATTGTCAAAAGAAGCTGATGCACAAATTTAAACCTTTTTGGAGTAATGTGGTCATGCCAGGAGATGTTAAAAGTTTACTACCGAGCAGTGTCTAGGGTTGATAAAAGACTGAAGTTACTAAAGAAGACAGTTACTCTACATATTTTGCGGATTGTTTGGATAGAAAGAAAAAGAGATGTTTTGAGGGAAAGGTAGAACACCTTTATTTTCTTAAAAATAGATGCTACAAATTTATACTCATGATGTAAGGGTCGTGTCGTATGACAGACGGTTTAGTTCAGCTATTTTTTTCTTTTCTCATATCTTCTTGGTACTGAGATACAATTAATTTTACATTACCTTATCTAAAAAAAAGGAAGAATAAAAAACTGATGCAGAAATAGTTTACTTTCAACTTGATAATTCATGTCAGTGCATATTCCTTTAACTTCTTTAATATCCAGGAAGACGCTTAGAGACACAAAGGAGGTCATCCAATGCATCTTGGTGATATTGGATCTTAGTTTGTTGTTAATATTTCTCTGTTTATTCAGAAATTCAAGAAGATAATGCGGGCCACCCAAGGTGCCCTTATTGTTGCTTCAACCCTTCAGATTGTCCTAGGCTTCAGTGGTCTCTGGCGCAATGTCACAAGGTTTGTTATATCACAAGATTTCTCCCTCCATTTGAGCGACTTCTCATAATGCTACCTAACTTTATACCATCAATTAAGCACGTTCTTGCCTGCTCTTGGATATTCTTTTGCTATATTTGTTAATAAGTTCTCTAAGTCTAAGGGTCACTTTCTTGTGGTTTAAGGTCTGTTCAGTTATGTTAAGTGCTTTGTGTTCGTACAGTGTGCTAGCTCTGATTATCATTTTACTTCATGTGGATTCTTAGGTTTCTGAGCCCACTTTCAGCTGTTCCTTTGGTTTCTCTTGTTGGCTTTGGTCTTTATGAGTTTGGTTTTCCTGGGGTAAGCAGAAACTCACCACACTTATCTTGCATTGATATTCATCCAATGATGATTGTTGAATTTGTTTCATCTCTGTTTAGGTTGCCAAATGTGTTGAAATTGGGTTGCCAGAGCTAGTCCTTTTAGTCATTTTCTCTCAGGTAAGTTGCTTTGTCGAGATATCATATATATTTCGTAAACATCATATTATATATATATATATATATATATATATATATATATATATATATAGTGGGAAGCTCCAAAGTGAAAAGTTGAATTATCATTTTGCCCTTTTATTAAATTAAAACTTATATAATTTTCAAAATATTGACCTTTCAAATTTCTCACACAAATTTTAAAAAAATACAAATGAGTAATTGTTCCTTAAAGACAAGAAATTAAAGTATATTCATGTATCTTTTAAAATTAAATTCATCTCAATCTTTTTTATATTTATTTTAATAATATTTGACCTTTCAATTTTTCATGTGTATTTTCATGTTCCATAATTTTGTTCTATAAGTTTAACTTTTCCAAGAAAAACTTTTATTTACTATTCCTACAATACTTGTGTGTAGGGACTCTAAAATTTATTTCACTCATTATATTTTCTTATCTCATCTTCCAATAGTAACTTATTTTTACATTTTTCATTCATATTTTAATATATAAAATTTCTTTGTTATTATTGGTTGTACATAGTTTAATCTTCTCAATGATATTTATTCTGATCAATCTTTTCACATCGTTAAATACTCTATAAAGTGTATCCTAAGGTGGGTTTGTCCAATTATTTCATTTGTCTTCTTTGGTTAAATTTCTCCTCCAAAAAGAGTCTACTTCACGTAAAGTTTATTTCAATATAATTGATTTAGCTATAAATATTGACCAACACCTTTTGTATTATTGTTAAGCTGGCAGCATATTCACTTCTTTTTAGTATAATATCTATTTATGAAAAGTTTCTGTTGCAATAGAACTCAAAATTCAGATATAAGTTGATCTGTGAATGTCTTTGCATATTTGAATTTTGAAATGTGGACATGGACTATGTTTGGAGCGCACAGGTTCATAATTGATTGTGTGTTTGTAGTTTAAAATGGTATGAAATACACGTGCAACAATACACGTGCGTTGCACGTGTTCGAGAACTAGTTATACACACTACATAGTAGGATATAAGTTACACATTCTTAATAAAACACTGGTTTTTGCAGTATCTGGCACACCTGATACGTCCAGGGAAGAATATATTTGATCGTTTTGCTGTTCTTTTCACGGTGATCATTGTATGGATTTATGCACACCTACTCACTGTGGGCGGGGCTTACAATGGAAAGCCACCGAAGACACAAGCAAGCTGCAGAACTGACCGTGCTGGGCTCATTAGTGGTGCTCAATGGCACGTGCTCCGCTCCTTCATTTTTCACTTTTCTAATGTACTGGCATGGGTTAAATATTTGTGTGGATATGCAGATTTTTTTAGTATTTTAACATTTATGCGGTCCCAAAGTTACGGAACTCCTTGGTAAAAATTACAACTTTGTAAGTGTAAGAGTGGGTCTTGCTTCTGTTGCTTACATACATCCAAAAATGATTATACAGCATGGTATAAAAGTTGTGTTCTAGGGAAGTGGCACATGTTAGCACATCATAAAAAGGAAAGTAAGATGCTTATGTTGGGACATAAGGATTAGTTTCTGATAACCTATATTGCATTACAATCTTCAACATAATAACACTTTGTTTTGACATGTGGCATAGACCATTGTCTTTCACTCTAGAGTCCTAGAATTTAAGAAATTTAGAGTGTTAACATGTCATGCTCTTATTGCCTCTCTAAAGTGACTATCCCAGTGGCTCCTCTGAGCAGTAGCTCTGGGAAAGACAAGAAATTGGTGCGTACTTGTCCATTAAACTAACCTTGCGTAATTTGATTGAAACGATAAACAAGAAGAAAATAAGAGAGATGCATATGGGTATTTTAGCTATATAATTTTGCATGGAATGATGCTTTGTGCTTTCGTTTCATCGCCAGTTTAGTCACAACTGATCAACTGGCTGTGCTGGTTTGTTATTCCCACACTGAGCATAACTGGCACATATGGTCATGGTGCTATAGATAAGGAAAAGTACGCACAAGTGGGTGTCCCAAAGTAACCTATCTGAGTCTTATATTATCGACTGCATAGAGTGTTTGTTGGTCAATTTTGAAAAATGGAGCATAACAAAAATTAGATTTTGTTATCCATTTCATCTTCTCTTACTTTTGGTCTTATGGTTGTGACATGGGATGCATATTGTTTGAAAAACATTCCATTACGTTCATTACTCATATTAAGGTGTTTCTTTTGTTTCTGTATTGTTCTTAATTTGTTACTTTAGTCCGTAGGAAAATATTCCTCTAGAATTACGAGGCAACTTATTGTAATTTTAATAATTTTCTCTTTTCGTTTGCTGGTTTGAACCTGCAGGATTAGTATTCCTTACCCTTTCCAATGGGGACCTCCTTCATTCAATGCTGGTGAAGCATTTGCTATGATGATGGCTAGTTTTGTTGCTCTTGTAGAGGTTTGTTCACCTGTCAGAGCTTGGTCAAAGATATTGATATTTTAGTTTCAGGCTGTTTTCTTTGCTAATTCCACTATGATTCGGATTGTCTTACATTTTGTCTACTTCAGTTATTGTTTTTATGAAACGTTTAGTTGTTGTTACAGGTGTTCTGAGTTAGTACTTCGTCTGCTTCCTCTTTCTTTGTGCTGTCCCTTTTTTTTTTAACCTGTTTGCATCCTTTTTCCAATTTTTTGTGATTTCACACCTCCTTTTAGCCATTTTTCTGAAGAAAAAAAAGAGATACTTATAAGCTCTGAAAGAGAGAGGCTTTAAACTAACTTCCTTTCACGCTTGTGCTTTGGTGTTTTCAGTCCACTGGTGCTTTTATTGCAGTTGCAAGATATGCAAGTGCCACTCCCTTACCACCATCCATACTTAGTCGTGGTGTTGGTTGGCAGGTAAACATGATTTCTTTCTCAAATTTCTCCTATCCCTCTCGCCCTCCTGTAAAAGTGAAAATAGTAAGGGAAGTTCTGCTGCATTTCATTGAAGTGGAGCCTTACTCTGAATCAAATGCATAGTCTCTAGGGAGGTTTATCTGAAGCCGTATGTAGATTAGGAGAACTACACTAAGTTGGAATGTCATCACACTCATCCAGTATCAGAATTGTCAACAATCATCATAAATTCACAGTAAGAATTATGAACTGTTTTTAGTTATCCCAACGCCCAACTTTAACTAGAATACTTTCTTTCCATAACTGATACAATTAGTCAAAATCTTTGACCACTCAGATGCAATTTTGCTACCAAACATGTCTATCTGTGGTCCAATTTGAGTAAATTTTGCAGTTGATCCACTTTGGGTGTGACAGTACATGGCTGATAGGATATTTCTTCTGTTAGTGGATATCATACGTTATGTGGTTAAGGGATTGGAACAGCCCAAAATTCCTGCATCCTATTTAAAGACCTATTCCTTGGAACTCAATAATTCTCTCTCTTGCTTCCTACATGTTTTCTGAAAATATTCATCTTCTTCTTCCACGCGTTGTCTTTCGTTTTCTACCATTCATTTAGCAACAAATTCTTTTATCTTGGAAAATTAAACACACAAATTAAACACTAAAATGCTGTTGTTACAGGAATATTCTCCTATAAACCTTTCATAATTAAGTGAGTTTTAGTATGCAATAGCATGGTATTTATCATTTTTTACCAGATTACCATTAAAACATAGCAATAGATTTACCTGTATACTTTTTACACTTCCAGTGCATAGAAGTTAAACTCTATTGCATTATATCATGCTTTTGCAGTACATAATTTATTGAATGCAAGCAAGGGGCTAGAAAGACAGCTCAATAAGGGCTTACTCAGTTTATCAAATGCTCCCCAGACTAGTTGGGGGTAGCAGAGAGAGTGCACTGGATGTATATTTAGCAACCTTCCCATCACCCTCATTGAATAATACTTCGGGATCATGGGAAAATTAAAAAGTTTTTTCAAGTAATTTTTTTTTAAAGTTTCATTCTTTTTTAGGGTGGGGGTAGGTCAGATTGGAAAAGGAGGAAATCTATCTTGTTTATCTTAATGAGGTTCGCGGGAAGTGCGATTGTTTCTCTTCCCCTACCATTAGCTATTTCTTCATACCTTGCTTTCTTTAATTTAGATACATTTTGTTTTTGCCTCAGGGAGTTGGCATTCTACTATCAGGATTATTTGGCACTGGGAATGGATCTTCTGTATCCGTGTAAGTCCAGACAAAAACCTTCTGCAACTTGACACTGCCTTGTTATGATAGTTGACTAAGTAGACTCACTTTTGTGTACATGCAGGGAGAATGCTGGTCTTTTAGCATTGACACGTGTTGGCAGTAGAAGAGTTGTTCAGATATCTGCTGCGTTCATGATTTTCTTTTCAATTCTCGGTAAATCACCACTCTTAACACTTAGTTTGAGCAATTCTTGTGGGTTATCTTGATACTTGATTCTCTTTACCCTCTGTCGATTTGTCTTGACAACCACATTATCATCAGGGAAATTTGGAGCTGTCTTTGCTTCAATTCCTGCACCTATTGTTGGTGCTTTATATTGCCTTTTCTTCGCTTATGTAGGTATGTATATCTTTCAAGGCAAGCATATGCCCGGGATCACTGCTATCCAAAATATTTCATGTTATGGAAAGCTTGGGAATTATGGTTTCTTATGATGTTCTTTCTTCGCAGGCGCTGGAGGCTTAGGCTTTCTTCAGTTCTGCAATCTTAATAGTTTCCGCACCAAGTTTATATTAGGTTTCTCCGTCTTTCTTGGCTTGTCCATTCCACAGTACTTCAATGAGTATACTGCTGTTGCTGGTTATGGACCTGTTCACACACATGCAAGATGGGTATAGCAAAATTAACATCATTTTATAAATGTCCTAACATTTGACTTATGTTTGCATTAAGAGTTTTTGTGGTTTGTTATTCTCTTTCAGTTCAACGACATGGCCAACGTTCCCTTTCAATCAAAAGCTTTTGTGGCGGGTATCGTTGCCTTTTTCCTGGACAACACAATGCACAAAAAGGATGGCCAGACAAGAAAGGACAGAGGCAAGCACTGGTGGGACAAATTCAAGTCCTTCAAGACTGACACAAGAAGTGAGGAATTCTACTCCCTCCCTTTCAATCTGAACAAGTATTTCCCATCTGTGTGATTTGGCGACGCCACGCACACAAAGGTTTCATCTTTTTACTAGTACTAGAGTTCATCTGTGCTTGTTGGAAAGGGGGGTGTGGGGAGGAGGTTGGTTGCTGCTGCAACATCAATTTTCTTCTTTCATGAGAAATGAAGTATGAAGAAGCTTAGAACAACAGTTATTAGTTTAAGTATTTCCTACTGTTGTAAATTTATGGATCATTTGGTTTCAACTTTAACTAGCAATTGAGCAAGCAATCCTTTTATGAATTATAATTAGCAGTAAATCAGTCTACAACAAAACACTAGGACAATTTTTTTTGTGTCTTGCATGAAAAAGATAGAAAAATTGTAAAATGGTTTTTAAATTATGTGAAATCAAACAAAAGATGTCTTTAATTAATAGTTTGGTCTTTGATCTTACTGGTTAGGATTAATAGTTTGGTTAAAAAATGTCTTTGTTTTTACTTAATGGGTCAAAATGTTCTTTTCCTAATAACATTATTAGGAAAAGAAGATGTTTAATAAGAAAATAATAATATATTTGTTTAGAAAAAAAAATATTTTTGATCCACTAAATCATTTTCGAACCATATTATTAATTAAAGATATTTTTATTCAATTTCGCATAGATCCAAATTATGCAACCAAATGATGACTGTGTTACACTGGTAAAGAAGGGGAGACCAGGAAAATAGGACCACTGAACCACTATGAATTGTTATTTGAAGACAGAAAAACAAAAAAGTGAAATTGGACATGCAATTGGTTAACTTTTTATTCTATGATTTTTTATTATTATTTTTATTTTTGGAAAGGAAGCCACTTATTTTATACCCTTTCTTATTTCTTTTCAAATTGGATTTCAGAGATAAAAAGTAGAATTTTAAAGAAATTAATTGGTCAAAATTGACTTTGTCAATGTTACTATGAAGTTTTTTGAAGCATGAATTGAGTGTCATAATGTATTAATGTTTGAAGTACACTTAGATTCTCCTTTGTTGAAAGGGAGCTACTTCATATCATTGTACTCAATGAGTATATATAGTATATGAAAATCATGTGACTTAGTTGATTTCTTATTATTTGTCCTAATTTTGGTGGTCGGGAAGTAACAAAAAAAGTATTATCAAAGATAAATTCAAAATTTGAAAAATAGTGTTACGTTTGACCGGTCACTAATGACTAGAGCAGTGGCGAAAATATAAATATATAGATCATATATGGATTTTAATTCGTTATTTTCTTCGTTTCAAAACGAGTGATGTTTTAGCCGTATCTTATTCTTCTGAAATTACCAAAATAAATAGTTTTACACTATTAAAAATCCATTTTTTTTCCTTCTTAAAGACATTTTAGAAGCAAGTTAGTAAAAACAGTACTCCTCCTTTTCTTTCCGTTCCCTTTTAACTTGTTCATTTTTCTTTTTATAATTGTCCTAATTACTTGTCCATTTAGATAAATAAAAAAAGGATAATTTATTTTTAACCTATTATACCTTTAATTAAATGACTATTACTTTAAATAATGTAAAATTTTTCATGCACTTCATAATTAATAGTGATAAAATGGTAAACTCAATACGTCATTCATTATTTTCTTAATAAATGAAAGGAGTAATTAGTATGATCATTTTTCCACAATATACATATAATTGATCCTTATTATTCTAATGATATTCAATTCTCGCTAAATATACTCAGATTCATATTAATACCTACACAATCAAAATTAAAAAATATTAATCATATCAACAAAACAAACACATAATATTTGAAACTACATCATTATCTCAACATAAACACTAGTAAAGCGTTTTATTATCAATCGAGAATTAATATCGTAATCGACTGATCACCAATAACGAAAATACAAATATATAGGTAAAACATGAATTAGAAACACTTTAATTAAAAAGAAGAATATGCATGGTTAAAAGAAATGCGCATGCAACAGACAGAAAGAAGACAAGTATATTTTTTGTAACATTGAAGGGAAACAACAATGTGAATTAGCTGAGTGGAATATCAGAGTATGTTGGATAAAGTTAGATACAGCAAAAACAGAATTGTTCCAATTTTGCACTGTCCAAGATGTATCTAGAGAAAGAAAAAAGAAGCAAAAAGAGAATATTTTTTTGTATGATGATTTGTTTTGGAGAGTGAGATCTGTGCCATGCTGGTGTAAATCATGTCTTCTTTTCACGCCTTCCATTGTTCAACCATGCCATAACATCATCCCTAACACCCTATCCATTCGAGTCGGGCGTCAGTTTGTGCGTATCTTAATTATTTTATTAAAATTATACCATCTTATACAAGCATATGTAGTATATAAATAGATCAATATTTTTTTAACTTTGTATAAATATATATATTAAATTTTAATTTCTTTTGTGAAATTTCTAGTATCAAATCACACTATAGCCCTTACCTCCGAAAATGAACGGATAATATGTTGACTATCTGAACTTTTTTACACTAATTGATAAGATAAAGATTCGATTTCACCTTTGTATCTTCTTGCTCATTTTCCCTTCTACTAGCCTAGTTTTTTTTTTTTTGGGATAAGGGTCTGAAAATATCTCAATTTTGATCGAATTAGCTGTTGCGATACTATCATTTGTTACCTTCTTAAATTATTTAATTGTATATTTTAAATATACATATAATGTAAAACTATAAATAGTAATGTGTCCATGTGAAACATATATATACCTTTAAAATATTCAGCGGTAAAAATATGTTTAAAATACAATATTAAACAGTCTAAAGAGGTAATAGGTCCTCGTGAAAATGTAATATCACAACAATAAATTTTCGACCGAAGACTCTTATCCCTTTTCTTTTTGATTTTCTATTCTGTATTCGATATTTATATTGGAGTCCAACTATATTAGGATTCTCACTCTGTATCTATATTGGAGTTTAATTAAATCTAGATTCACGCCGATTAGTTTTATATTAGAAGTAAATCACTCTCTAACAAAGACAATTTTATACTCAGAAAGACTCAAACTAAAAACTTTAATTAAAAATGAAAGAGTACTTACTGTTACACGCGAGAGAGGATGCTGGTTCTCTTGACCCCAGTTGACAATTTGACAGTTATATAAAGGTCATAGTCTTGCTCATTTTTCAGCAGCAAAGTTTATTTTCCCCCCAATACTTTTACAGAGAAGAAATAGAGCAAGCAACATAACTGAGAGAGATGGGGAATTGCCAAGCAATTGATAATGCAGCTTTGCTATTACAACATCCAAATGGCAAAGTTGAAAAGCTCTATTCATCAGTCACTGCTCACCAAATCATGAAAATCAATGCCGGTCATTATGTTTCTCTTCTTCTCACCACCACCACCACAACCGCCACCAACAATAACACGCCGGTACGAGTTAGGCGAATAAAGCTTCTCAAACCTAATGATTCACTTGTTCTTGGTCAGATTTACAGACTAGTTACTGCTCAAGGTTTGTTTGTTACTTCTCGAAAAATCTTAGTAACTCTGTTGATTTGATTGATCGACTAAATGATTTAATTCAATAACTTATAATCCCTTTGTTTATACAGAAGTAATGAAAGGATTGTGTGCGAAGAAGTATGCGAAGCTGAAGCAGTTAGAATATTCATGTGAAAAATTGACACAAAAATCAAATTGGAATCCTGGATCTGTTCTGGAGAATTCTAAACAGGTGAATTTTTTAATCTTTCATTTTAATTCTAAAAATTGAAAAAACTTGTTGTTAGTTTAATTTTTTTATTTTATTATAAATTTATGAAGTGATTTTTTTTTCTTCAGGTTAAACAGGAAAAACATAGAAACTCAACAGGTGCAAGATGCAGAGCATGGCATCCTTCATTACAGAGCATATCAGAAGCTGCTTGTTGATTTGGGATGATTCTGTTATTTCATCAACAATTTTCGTGCACTTCGATTAGTTCCACGAGATATCACTCACCGCTTTTTTTTTAATCACATGTACAGCAAAAGAGAAAAGAAAAAAAAAAGAGGAAGAGATTTCTCATATTTTAATTTTTGAATCATTTGGAGGCATTTATTCAATTGGAATTATTGTAGCATGTAGGCTTTGTTGTATGCACCAAAGTTTGTGTACTTGAAGTACTACTATTAATTTGATAAATCTAATGGAATTTAGAACATTTATTTGAGTAACAATTCTCCACCATAATTTTGAGTTTGTATCGATTTGCATGAACTTAATAATTTTTTTCTTGACTCTATAGGTGTTAAAAGAGAAATCTATTAATTATTATTATAATATTAATTTGAGATTTAGAAATTCATAAAATTAAAATGTTGGCATCATTCCATCAAGGCAGCAAAAATGTGAAAGATAATGTAGAGAAATGGGCGGCTCTAGCATATTAATGATCTAAAATAAAAATCAATTTTTTTTTTAATTTTCAATTGGTAATATAATCATTTTTATTTTAAATTATTTTTCATAAGATATAGGATTTTAAATATGTTAAATTTCTTCTAATAATTCCTTCATTTTTCATAAATTTTTTTTACTTTTTTTACAAATAGTATTCAATATTTGTTAAAAAATAATTAACTTATAACTAATTATTATTATAAATGAGGCCCCTTAAATTTAAAGGCCTAAAAATATATATTTTTATTAACACTGTCGAGTCACATATATAGAGAGAAAGAGACTAAACCTAATAGCAACTGATCAAAAGAAAGAATAATTTGAGTAGGTGAAAGAATACATCAAATTAAAGGCTAAAAAAGAACGAGAAGGAGTTAATCGAATATGATAAATATCGCTCACTTCTAATTTGAAAGTTACAAGCGCGAGTCACTAAAAAAATAAAAAGCTAAAAAGGAACTTCAAAAGGGAACAAACAGATACCAATTGGAGGCAAAAAGAATCATATGCATGCGTGCATTAATGTCTGAGTAAGATATATGTCTAAGAATTTAATTTATTACCTGTTATTAGAACAAAATCCATCTCAATTATAAATTATTTTGTATTATGATGGACTTGTTCGAATCAGATATCAGTCTTAAACGTGAAATAGTGTATTGAAGAGATCTACATCGAATGAAAAAAGAATGAATGATCTCCTGAACTTACGGAGTTTTCCTACTTTTTCATATACTATGTATGTATGGGGAACCTCTTCATAATGCTTTTGATTTGCCAATAAGAATGGGGCCTCACTAAGATCTAGACAATGTATTCATCACAAACAAACACAATACTTCATGAAAATCCTATCTAATCATTCCTACATTGGCCAATCAGATTGTTGGAGTTGGTGTCCAGCATCTCTTGTGTCCGATTCTTTCTTTTGATAACTAGAACACCAATAATTTAATGGTTTCAAACATCAAATAATTTAATAGATTCATCTGAACTCAATACTTTTTATGCAGAATATACAATTTATATGAAGTACAGAATATAACTTAATGTTTAAAAAGTAAGGCTGCTGGAAGCTGGAAAGAACAATATTTTCTTAATAGAATCGATATAAATATATAAAAAAAACATTCTTTGTGACTGATTATAATGAATATGGTGACACAACTGAGTAAAGGTAATTTGCTAGTAATAATGCCTTGTCCAATTTTCACTTCAGCCAATCATTTCACCCATCTTTGTTGCACTGGAAAAAGTAGGGGTTATCCTTCCTCTTTCCTTATAACGGTGATGAACTGGTCCGCCGATAAAAAAATGCTCACATGGACTATTATACTATAATTTATCAACTTTGTGCGAGATGAGTAGAAATTACCTAATTTTGTATTTTTAGTTGAAATTTGAATTCTAGTCTCTTATAATTTTCACACACTTCATTGATCGAGACCACATCTTTATATACACTGAGTTTATAGACCAATTTGTGTGCACATTAACTACTCTTTCGGGATCCTACTATCTCCGACCAACATAAGTACCAAATTTAATTATCAACTACGGAAAGTTAACTCACTCATCATAAAAATCCATGAGAATTTTCAGAACAAGCATAACAGCAATTGATTGTATTGGTCAATGGTGGCATTAAAGCACAAAACCATAGGCATATAAACACAAAATGAAGGAAACTCTTCTCTTGACTCTCATGAAGATATCATATAATAGATATATGTAATAAGTCTTGAATTGTATGTATGAACCAGAACAACAATTTGGTTCAGCTCCCAACTGAAAGTCGATTACCCTTTATGTTTTAAACTCAAGCTCAGATGAAAATGTTCACGGCTAGGCTCGTGATATTGTGCTCTCAGTCATCCTTTAGTTTTTCTCATGGTCTTCCATTTGGCTGAAGTTGCCTCTCTCCTTGAAAAGTTGAGTGTGATGGTGCCTACAGTACAATCTATGCTCATGAGCTACATAGTTTGATGGACTGATCACGCAGCCTCCATGGCTGCATTTGAAACAAGGCCTGTGGTACGAAGTGCCATCCACTGCTACCTATAAAAGCAGCAGTGACATTAATCTATAAGCTTGATCTAAGAAGAAAATAACATTTCAGATATGCCGAGTTAGAGGCACAGGAACTAATCCATGGATTCCTAAAGAGAGCTCAACTTTTCAAATTTGCACTAAAGTAGTTTGAAATAACCTGTTCTGCTCTAGTCTGCACATTTAGACAACAAAAGAAATTGTCAATACCTTTTCTAGGGGATAAACAGTTTTCTTGCAAGCAACACATTTATCTTGAGTTCCGCCAAACAAACTTGAAACCTTACTGTTTGATCCCTGGGAGATAAATACGAGGCAATCAATTATAAGATCAGCAGGCAAACTGAAATGGACAAAAATGTATGTTGTAAAAATGCTAAAGGAAGTGTGTTCAAATAATACCTGATCCGCAGAACGTTCCCTGACAGTTTTCGGAGCCCCTAGAAAAGAGAAATAACAAACAAGAAGAAACTAGCTTTAGAAGGAGAAGCGATGAAAAATGAAATAGAAGAAAAATCATCATGTCAACTCTATCGTAACTACCTTCGAAACTCTTATCCAGACTTCCTGTCATTTTGAATAGCTGATCAAAGTGAGGCCGGCAGTACAAAACTCCTTCGAAGGAGTTATAATTACTCAGCTAAAAAACATTAAAAATGACAAGGAAAATAAGATTAAGACATCTTATAATTAACCACATGAAAAAAAGGTGCTAACGAGATGCTAAACATATGAAGGAGAAAATGGAGATATACTCCAAGTACTGTGTCCGTCTGAGAAGTTTACACTAGATTTTGTACTTTGGTTGATGGACAAAATATCTTCATCTGTATAACTAATTGTATAGCACTTCTATGCCAGATTCCATGCTAACAAAGTTGGACGAATAAAAAGTCTCATGGCCTCCGCAAATCAGAGTTGAACAACAATTACAGTAGCACAATTACTGATAGATGGAGTCAAGTTTCAAAATCGATAAAGTTAGTACTGTAGGATGCAGTTGCAAATACTCTGCTTAACTTCTCAGGTAAAGACTAAAGGCAAAGTTTTCACATAAATGATTAATTTTGATGGTATGTCTTCTCATGCCTCTATAAATGTCATTCTTGCATATTTCATACCTAAAAGAAGAAAAGAGGAACGGAGCTCATGTATTCTTCACCCAATAAAGTATTCTTGTTTAATTCCTATCTGTAATTTGGAACTTTAGCCCTAGCTGGTCATGACCAAGAAACCACCGGCCGGTTTCACTCACTTAGTATTAAGCATATTTGAATGGGGAATAATGTCAAGTGTCAATTAATAAACCAGGATTCTCAAGTTAATTAGTCAAAATTGGTCGGCATAAAGGTGAAAATGGGAACACAAACACAACTAGTTGGCTATTGAAATGATATTAACTGACGGGAGACATTACGAAGAAGAAACAACTTTTTCCTCTATATGGCTACCAAGTTCAAGTGACAAAGGTTGAAGGACTGTAACTCAGGCCACAAGTTTGAGCCCTGTGTCATGCGAACTAAGCCTAATATTTAAGAGGGGAAGAGCAGAGGGGAAGGCCCATCAACCCTGAGTTTCGAGAGTTGCGGTTGGTCCTAAAGGCTAGCCTTAGACGATTCTTGGTCATAAAAAACAGCTTCTTTAAATAAATCATGCAAACTTCTACCAAATCTCATTTGAATGTTTATATGTGAATCTTAAACCCATAGTTCCCTAGAGTCCATGTAATTACATTTCACAGACCAATTTTGGTCAAATTTACGCAGTAAAGGGAGTCCAGAGATTCCCATGATAGATGTCTCATTTTTCATCAAGTTAACATCACATCGGTTAACCTTAATACTATCAAGCAATCACTCTTCGCTAACAATTGCTGAAAGCTTCAATAAGTATCTAAAACTCAAACCTTTGAAAGAGGTAAATCGCGGTTAACCTTAATACTATCAAACAATTACTCTTCACTAACAATTGCAGAAAGCTTACATAAGTATCCAAAACTCAAACCTTTGAAAGAGGCATATCAAAACAATCTGACAAACATAACCTAACAGAGAAAGCATCTATTAGTCGAAATCTCTGTTCTTTTGGGATAAACAGAAGAGCATCATGGATCCCCCAACCAAACCCAATCATTCATTTCTAACAAAGCACAGTAAGACATCAAAGTTGCAAGCTTGCAACTTCTGGTTGCAGATTCAAATACTAAGACTATTAAAAAAAATGGAACTCAACCCCTAAAAGCCAGCTCACAAGGAGAGGATTGCGCAAGTCCATATAAGAGACCACCCATCCCCTTGTGGGAATCTTCAACACCCCAAGCCCACGCGGCTAGACGTCTAGTATGTGGGCAACTTAAAATGGGAACCCAACATCATACACAATATTTGGGATGGGTCTTGATACCATTTTAAAAAATGAATCTTGAATCTAACTCAACTCCGTAAACTAGCTCAGGAAGTTGATAATTGTGCAAATCCATAAAAAGACACCACCCCTCCCTTTTTCACTATTCAACATAAACCCTACCCTCTACTTGCCCTCCTCTCTTGAAACCAATTAGAACATTACAATTCTATCTAACAGTAGGAAATAACATTGATTTCACATATGAATGTACACCACATATAACATCAAGCAAGATAAAAGCACAAAACCACATTTAACAAGAAAAAGATCAGATTTTTAATGTGTACTCACCTTGAGTGTACCCTTACAATGGTGGCATCTGAAACAAGCTTTATGATAAACCTTATTATCAGCAGTAAGCTGATCCACCAAGTAAACAGTTTTTTCACAAGCCTTACACTTCTGAGTTGTCCCTCCAAAACTTGCCATTTCCTCTGCAGATCTCCACTCAATTCAATGGACAAACAAAACAAAAAAGATACCTTTTGTTCTCTCTCTCTTCTACTCACAAGAGTCCTTCAAATTTGAGTACTTTATATTACCTTTACATTATGTCGTTTGAATTTTGAATTATACTTTATGTCTAATCAAAAAGTTCAGATTCTCTTTTTTTTACTAATAATTTAACTATCACAAAGTTTGAGAAAATAAAATAAATTTTAGATTTTATCATTTTAAATTAAAAATATATTTTAAATTTGTGATTACAGAAAAAATATATTTATTAAATGAACTAAATGAATTGAAACAAATTAAGGGGAAATATGCTTTTGGATATTACTAGTGGTAGTAGGGGCCAGGCAGGGTCTTGATAAAAGTTAGCTGTCCATAATGAAAGATTTATTCTGTCCATAATTTAATTTTTGTATATATCTTTCAATTAACGTGACATATTTTAGATTTTAAGTTTTAAATATTTATTTTTATTTTAACTTTTAAAAAATAAATAAACGAGTCAATTATTAATCCAAACTTTTATCACCGTCCTTACAATTACTGACTTCAGTAATCCTCCCGCTATGAACATCCCTCTAACACAGGCAGTCAAACTTGCCCGTTTAGAATTATTTACTGTTCAAATTAAGAATACTAATTATAATTTAAATAGGGTAGGAAATAAATCAAGATTGAGATTCGTAAATAGTTTTCAATTCCTTAGTAGTTTAGAATTCCGTACTAATTTAGACTTTATTCATTATAGTATTTTCTTATTTAATTTAATTAGAATTTGTTAGTTTTATAGGTTCTAGTCCTAATTTACGTTGGTTATTAGTATCGTTTTACAAAGACTGACCTAGTTTAACTTGACACGAAATTTAAGAGTATAAAGAAAAATTTTATATCTTGTGGTTCTAAGTTAAAGTTAGATTAAATGTACAAAATTGCCCTTTGATTTTGTGGCCTTAAACATATCACATGGAAAGTTGAAATTAAAATGTTATAAAAAAAATCATTCTTTTTTAAACAGATTAAAAAGGAAAGGAGATCATTCTTTTTTCAAACATATGGAATATAGATGAAATGTATAAATAAGGATGTCATATTAGATATTTTCAATGTATAGAGAGATACATTGAATGTAGAGATATATATTGAATGTACAAAAATTACATAGTTTCTACCTATTATTTGTAGATTAAATAGTAGGATTAATAAGTTTCTTCTACAAAATCATTGTTGGGTCTTTTTGACTTGTGCATATATTATTAACCTGAAATACTTGTATATTTTTGTTCTTATTTTTTTTTAAATAAGAACAAAAATGTTATTGTTGCTGATAAGGACAATTGATACAAATTTGTTTGTGACTTTATTCTAATAAATAGGCATCATATAAGATTTATCATAATATATATATATATATATATATATAACACACTTATACACTATTTATACAAATACCGATACATTACCTAACTTATGTATACAATCTCAATACGGGTTTCTGTACATTTATACAATATGATAGTTGCACGGAATTTAAATTTTTTTTGAAAAGTTTTTGTGGAAAACAATGACAAAATAAGTTTTTTTTTTTTCAAAAAAAATGTAATTAACTAATGCTGCAAACAAAAGAGGGCAAAGGATAGAAATCACATACTTTTAAGGCAAAATTACCACTCGTCTCTTATAAGTTTATAATTACAGAAATTTCTCAAACTGATACAATAATATAAGCGCTCATACATTAATCTGATATGCGAGATACATTAATTGTTTAGTAAGATACATTACATTTTATACATGATACACTAATCAGATGTACATTTTATACATAATACACTAATCTGATGTGCGAGATGCTTTAATCTGATGTGCGAGATGCATTAATCTGATGCACAAAAATGAGGAATTTTAGAAAGGGAAATTTTTCAAAATGTCAATATTTTAGCATTTAAGAAGGCTCATTAACAACACTTTAAATATTTAGTAAAAATGTCAAATTTTAGTTTGTTATGTATTTTATTTATGTTTTTATTATTTATTTTTATTTAAAAATATAATTATTTAATAACAAAAGGGAGAAAATCAAGGGAAAGAATATTTCAAAAAAATGTAAGGATTCTTAATTTTCTCATCACTTACATTTTCAAATAAAATTTAAATTTTATTCTTTTTTTCCTCTAGAATATATACCTTTTTAAAATTATATTCATTCCACAATATATTCTATTTATATTTATTATAGTTTTTTATTAGTTTGTATTCATTCCAATAGGTATGCCGAATTTATCTATATAGTCATTTAAGAAATATATTTGTACTTTCATATATTTTTTTCCCTATATAGTTATTTTTTCATCAAAAATCTTGTATGCATTCATTTCAATATGTATTTTATTTGTATTTCTATTTATTCTAGTTTTTATTTAGAATTTTGTATAATAATATATAAAATACAAAAAATTAGTATGATGAAAAAGTGAATGTAAATATAAAATTGAAAAGAAATAATTGAATATTTGGTGTACTCATTCTTAAATAAAATACATAACTAGTTGACATACCTTTAGAATAAATAGAAATTAGAAAAAAACGTCAAATTCAGAAACAATGCAACATAGTTTTTGAATGAATTCAACTGTTAATTGTAAAAATACATACTGACTAAAACATTATCGAAATTCAATATATACTTTCAAATTTATGAATACAAAAAACAATAATAGTATGAAATACAAAAATAAATACCAACTGTGGTACATTGACATAACTATAAAAAAACAGAATACAAAATGAATTAAATATATGTAATACGATTTCAAATCTATGGATACAAAATACAATAAAACAATGAAATACAAAAATACATACTGACTAAAACAACAACAAAATTCAATATACACTTCCAAATCTATGAATACAAAAAACATCAAAACTATGAAATATACACAATCAAACTCATATAACGTGTTACATTGACATGACTAACACACACACAAAAAAAAACAGAACACAAAATTCAATAAATATATGAAATACCAAAATAAATATTAATTATAACATAATAAAATTCCATATACACTTCCAAACGCATTTTAACATGAATTTTTTGAATCTTAAAAATTACTAAACAAATTAAACTAAACATGCAAGACACAGAACATGGAAAAAAAAACTCTTCTCCATCAAATTGGTCTTCTTCAACTTCATGGTTATGAATTTGTGTGGGATTTTCCCCGTCGTATATCCTCTTTAGATTTAGAAGCGGGACCTACGTTGTTGTTTAATTCTTGAGTGAAAAAAAATTTAGATGATGGAAAATCGGAAGAACTTTGATTATTTGTCCAATACCTCTAGTAACTCTCTTGAAAACGTGAATTGAAGAGAGAATTATGTAGTTTCAAACCCTAAAAAATATTTTAAAAACAACAAAAAAATAAAAAAAAAAACAAAAAAAAACACTAAAATCAGTAAGTAAATAAATAAGAAATCTGAAAAACATATTACCCAAATCAATGTTAATCTTCAAATCAAATCTTGCAACGAAATTAAATGAGAATAATAGAAAATATTAATATATTGAATCGAAAATATGTGGAATTGATTTGGAAGAATGTTAGAGAGAAAAATTGAAAAGAAGAATAAGAAAAGAGAGAAAAATATGAAAATTTGATTAGGAAGAAAGTAAGAGAGATAAATTGATAAACTTATGAAAAAAGAGAGAAAAATTAAAATGACATTAATATCTATCCAATTACAAAAATATAGAAAAATGTGTAATCTATGAGAGAGAAAGAAAGGGTGTAAATAGTGAGAGAGAAAATATTAATAATATCATAATAATTATTTATTTTTAAAATAATGACATTTTTGACATGTTTACTAATATTATTAAAGTATGGATATTATCACTAAATAAGTTGATTTTTTTGACTAGTTAACTAAATTTCTCTTTTAGAAATTTGTAAAACTAATAGGGGATTGTGATAATAAGAGAACTTAAAGGTTGAATTTCTGTCATTTTTCTCCAAAAAAAAAATGTCTTGGGCCGATTTAAGCTCCTTTAAGCCCATGACCCTTTTTAGCTATTTTTCGGTAAATAGAAAACTGGCTACTTCTGTTGTAATTTTTTTTTATATCTATATAATTTATGAAATTTGCCCTTCCATATTTTGTTTTTTATCAGTGTTATTGACCGTCCAATTTGTTAATTCTTGGACTAAATTTGATGACTCATATTTTTATTATAGATGTGAAGTAATTGAACTTTTTGTAAATCTTATTAGATAAATATAAAGCAACGTGAGAATAATTAGTACTACAAATTAGACTCACAACATCACAAAAATACACACACCAAAAAAGAAACAAATACCTCTATGGGTCATGACTTCCCAAATTATTTATAACATGTTTTCGGCTTATTTTATAGCGTTCTAACTGTTCTCCTAATCGGGCAAGATAATCGACTAACCGGAAATTCATCTTCAGAGCTAAGTCCCAAGAAAGCAGGTTGAAATGTACAGGCATAGATTAGCGTATGATAGCCTTTGAAGGTATAGTTCACAAATCATCAAAATGTTTTCCAAAGTAATTTAATTCCCGGAAGTGATCCATATTACATCGATATTTTCATAATTCCCAAAGGAGATAACAAACTCACTAATTTAATTGTTTAATTAAAAACACACACAATTTCAATGTCGAAACATTTTGAAAATATATCCCCAAAAAAAAAACTCATACGAATAAATCACTCGATTCTCTTTCTTTTCCCCTTATTCTCCAATATACAAATTCTCCTATTGACAGCAGCAAGCGTTGATTCAACTAGCGTCAGGAGATCTTTCTCTCCTTGTTCTTCTCCTCGTTCTGGCTCTGGCTCTGGCTCTGGCTCTGGCTCTGACTCTGGTGTCGATGATTCCTTGTACTTCTTTTCGGGTTTCAAATTTTGAGATAGAGATCGAGAACTTGTTTACAGGCATCGAAATCGTCAGGCCAAGTTTGCAATTCCCCATTAGGACCAGTAATAACAGTACAAACCTTGATATCGCAGAGAGTCGCAAGCTCCATCGATTTCCTTTTTATGCATTCTTTCCTCACTTGATAAGACTTGGGATTGTTTGTTCTCCTCTTGATTTCATCTTCCTCTGCCATAACTGGATCGGAAATTTTATACCTTGGGTAAATTTTTCTACTCCCTATTTATAATACTAATAATCAAAGTAAATTAGGACTTTAATAAATCCTAATTAAATTAAATAAGGAAATGCCATTAATAATAAATTCTAAACTAGTAAAGAATTCTAAACTACTAAGAAATCCTAAACTAATTAGGAATCCTAATCCTGATTTATTTACTGACCTTTTTTAAATTATAATTAGTATTCCTAATTTGAATAGGAAGGAAGAATTAAATGAAGAGGTTTGGTAAAAAAAACTTCTAAAATTTTTGGTATGTAAGTGTCTCTAATTTGGAAAATAAATATAATATAGAAAAATAGTAATTGTAACTTCTCAAGTTTATGGAAAATTAAGATTATATAGTCCACGTCATGTTTAGTGGGATGGGTTATTTTCTTGAAATTTACCAAAGTAAAATATTCAAATACTAACTTAATAAATCGAATTAATTTGAAATATGGTATACATTATTAAATGATAGTCCTTTTTTAGATTTGGTAAGACAATCTTCTGAAAATATTAGTAGTTTTTTTTTTAATTATGTATAGATTTACTTTTTTTATATTTTCTTGCACATTCCTTTAAAATAAAAAGTAAAAGAAAAGTTAATTTGGTTAAAATTTGATAATTAATCAAATTATTGAAATATGACAAAACAATAACAAAATAAGTATTTTTTAAAAAATAAAAAATAAATAACTAATGGTCTTGGGCCGATTTAAGCTCCGTTGAGCCTATGACCCTTTTTAGCAATTTGTGTAAATAGAAAATGGAAAAATTACTTTGAATTAATATCTTATATACGGTTCATATAGAAAATAAAGCTTAAAAAATGGCAGTAGATTTAATTGTTTTATCAACAAAACATATCCATTTTGAGTTATTTATCTTTGATAGAGATAAGAATTACCATAAAAAATGTAGTTTTTGTAGTATAACGATAATGAGGTTAGAGTCTCGGTTTTAAATTTTTTGGAATATAAAATTATTATGTTTAAAAAGAGTACTTTATCTCTTAAAATGAGTTTTTTTGACATGCATATAAATTTAATCAGACTTTAATATAAATATCGAAAATCAATTTCTTATGACAAAATAAACGAACTACGAAATAACATGGGTTCACCTTAGACATGAGATGATAATATCCTGTTGGTCGTTCCCTAATTAGTAGTTAAAGCCTATACATTAATGCAAGAAAATAAAATAAAATAAAATAAATTTTCATATTTAAAATAACTGAATAGAAAATTGGCTACTTCTTTTGTAAACTTTTAATTTTTCTGTATATTAATGAAATTTGCCTTTTTTATATTTTGGGCATTTATCAAGTGTTTATTGGCTGTCTAATTTAATAAATTCTTATGACTAAATTCAGTGAGTTATATTTTTGTGGATTAGAAGTAATTAAACTTCTGTAAATATTAATAATGAATCTTAAGTACCTTGAGAAAAATTACTATTATAAATTAGAGTTTCATTAACACAAAAAATACACACATTGAAAAAAAAAAAGACCTCATGACTTTCTCATTATTTATAACGTGTCTTCTACTTATTTTCTCATGTTCAATTAATTCAGAATCCACATATTTAGCTGGTATCGAAAATAGAGCTTCATATATAGCAGTACTCAATTGTTTTTTGAGAGGAGAAGTTGTGTTTCAAAGTAAATTATTTCCTGGAAGTGATCTAAGTTACATTGATATTCCTATAATTCCCAATGGAGATAACAAAGTCACTTGTGATGTAGATTTAGTTGTTTTATCAACAAAACATGTTCATATTGAGTTATTTAACTTTGATAGAGATAAGGATATTTGTGATCCTATTGCACTTTTTTGTACTTGGGATATTCTAGATGAAGGAATGTGTATGACTTCTGAAACTAGTTGTGAACTGTTCTTTCCCTGGAATATGTAATTAATTAAATTAAAATTCTATTCGATAAGAAAAAAAATTATTAAGTAGTACTCTCTTTGTCCTTTTTTACTTGTTCATGTTTTTTTTTTATATCTATTCTTATTTACTTGTCCATTTTAACAGATCAAGAAAGTACAATTGTAATTAACCTATGATAATAATTATTGTCTTAATATGTGTGTCACTTCTAAAATGTATAACTAAATAGTGACAAAATGAGTACTATATAGTTGAGTTTTTTCTATTTGAATTGACTAATTAATTTGATATTTTTGAACTCTGATCGCGAAATCGATAATTTTTCAAAGACAAAAAAAAAAATAGCTCTAAAGCCAATATTAATCTTTTATGGTAATTGTAGTCACTCAAACACATATAATTCCGACAAAATCGTAAAAATAGAAAAACTCAACTATATAGTAATAATTAATATTTTTCAAAAATATAAGAAATCAGAATCAGCCTATTGTGGATACTAAATGAGTCACCTGAATATAAAATTAATCATTTTTAAGCAGCACTTTTAACGCATAAATCCTAATCTTAAGTCCATTCTGTTTGGCATTTAGTTTAAAAAATAAAATCTTAAAACAAATATTTTTTTTTATCATCTTATGGTTCAATACCATGTGAAAACATAAAAACTAGAAAAAAATTGTTTAAATGAAATAAAAAAAGATAAATAAATCAAAATAAATTAGGGAGAAATGTGTTTTTGGATATTATAAATGGTAGCAGGGGCCAGGCAGACTTTGCATATATATTAGCTGTCTATAATGAGGAATTATTCTGTCAAAGGATTTAAGTTTATATATAGAGGGAGAATTATTATATAAAAAAAATTATAAATGAATACACATTAAACAGAATTAATTATTTTAAGTAATCTAATTATATATTAAACTCAATTGTGGTTACTGAGTTTAAGACTTAAAAGAGGATTTTGTTCCTTTCCGACAGGACAATAACTTAGTTTTTGTACATTAATTCAACTTTATTAATTAATAATTTAATCTGGTCAACAAATCATGACATTTTATTCAAATTTAATTTAGATTTATTAATAAAATTTCATTATCAGCAAAGACAAAAAGAAGGAGAATTAACGACGGGAAGAGAAGATGAGAAGGAAAGATCTGATTAACCTCGATTTATATCCTATAGAACCTTTACATGTGTGTTATAGTTATATTAAATTTAACAAGAATTATACAATTTTTTCACGTATTTCCTATTATTCTATACATTTTTCATATAAGAAAATTGTGATCGAAATTCTAAGCCTCAAGAGAGATATAGATATTCCATAATAATTTTTATACACAAAATGTGAGCAAAGTTTTAAGTTTTGAGCAAGATATATATTTTATATTGATTTTATTCTATCTTCAAACACAAAATATTGAAGGAATTTTTTATGCCTTTGAGCGAAATATTTAAATCCTAGTGAAATTCATATATATGTTCTATGAAAGATATTCTGTTGTATTTTGTGAATTGTGTTTTTTTGTGCTACATTTCGTAAATATGAGTCTAGTTTCATATATAAAGATGTACAACATTGTGAATTGTGTTTTTTATTCTATCTTTAAAGTGATTTAGTTTGCAAATGTTTCATATGTATATATAGAGAGAGTTATTATTAAGAAATCAAAGAAGATTTTTTTATTGTTGTGATTTTAAAATAAAGATAATGTTAAACGTAATAAAAAGTATTTTAATTTTGTTATATATCATACATGTCATGTGAAAATTTTAAATTACTGAGTTATTAAATTAAAAAAGTAGAGAAATAAGCACTCTTTCTAAAGCGGATCAAAAAGAAAAAAGACAAATAAATCACATTATTATAATAAAATAATTGATGATGTTCACAGTTTGAATAAAATCGATCCAAACTGATTAAATAAATCGATTTTATCTAGTTCCTTTTCTATTCATTTAATTTTTTTTGGAAGATATTAATATTTATGTCTTTTTCCTGTTTTTTGTTTATTCATTTATTATTAAGGTGAACATGCATGATATTTAAATAAATATCGAAAAGTGCATGATCCTTTTTTGACTATTTTTTCTGTAATAGAATTACTTTTTTTTTCTGTATATTAATGAGATTTGACTTTAATCTGTAAATAGAATTACATTTTGTAATTGTTTGACTGATTCGATGAGTTATATTTTTAAATAGAATATGCGAAGTAACTACATTTTTGTAACAATTATTACTATAAATTAGAGTCTCATCAACATAAAAAAAAAAAACACGCACATCAAAAAATGAAAAAGAAACTCAAGACATTTCCATTATTTATAACGTGTTTTCTACTTATCTTCTTATGTTCAGTTAATTCAGATCCCATCGTATATACAGTTGATATCGAAAATGCATCTTCAAAACCAGCAGTAATCTATTGTACGATAGGACAAGATGTGTTCAAAAGAGTAGTACTTCCTGGAGCTGGTCCAAATTACATCGATTGTCCTGTAACTCCCCAAGGAGATAACAAAATAACTTGTGATATAGATTTAATTGTTTTAGGAAAATTGCATGTCCATTTTGATTTATTTAATTTTGAAAGAGATCGAAATAATTGTGATGATGGACATTTTTGTAGTTGGGAAATTCAAGAGGAAGGAGTGTGTATGGGATCTAAAACTGATTGTAAGCTTTTCTTCATGTGGAATAAGTAATTAATTAAGCTATAATTATATTCAATAAGAAAATTAAAATATTATTTATTTCTATATAGTTAAAGTTTTTCTATTTGAATTGATTAATTAATTAAATATTTGATATATATATATATATATATATATATATATATATATATATATATTCAAATCACGGTGTTTTCAAAAATATAAGAAATAACACTACAATCAGAAATAATTTATTGTGGCGATTAAATGAGTCACCATAAAGAACGTAGTTTTAATAATATGACTATAATCAGTTCAGAGATTTCGAGTTCAAGTCTATTTGAATACGAAATTATCATTGTTAAGGAGTACTTTAATTTTATTTTAGATTGGACTTTCTAATACGAATCTAAATTTAATTAAGCTTTAATATAAATATCGAATATCAGATGAGAAACCATTAAATAAACAAACTACAAAATGGATTCACGTTAGATATGAGATGAATAATATCCTGCTGGTTTGTTCCCTAATTAATAGTTAAAGCCTAAACATTAATGCAAGAAAATAAATTAAAATAAAATAAAATATTTAATCATTCACGACAAAATAATCTAACAAGGTCAAAAGATAAATTTAGTTGTATGACCCTATAATTTATAGATTTATGTAACATTAATAAGTCAGTCAAATTTGAATGTGAATACGTCTAATATATTAATTCGAACCCAATTCTATGTATAGATCTTATACATACAACTTATAAATTTATACAAATAATTTTAAGTGATTTAAGAAATTAAAGAAGATTTGGATTGTGTGATTTTAAATTAAAGATAACATTGAATGTAATAAAATGTAATTTAATTTTATTGTGTATTATATATGTTGTGTCAAAAAATTAAATTACAGAGTTAAAAAAAAAAAGAGAGAGAGAGAAAGAAACATTCTTCTCGAAACGGATTAAAAAAAATTAAAACAAATAAATTAAATTAAGATAAAATAAGTAAAAGAAACACTTATTTTTTTTAAAAAAATACTTTTTTTTGTAAAGTGCATGATCCTTTTTGACAATTTTTTTTGTGTACATAGATTTTTTTTCTTAAAATAAATTTTTCGACACGAATCTAAATTTAATCAGACTTTAGTATAGATATCAAAAATCAAATGATAAGCCATAAAACAAACTAACTACAAAATAAAATGGGTTCTTAGACATGAGATGAATAATATACTGTTGGTTGTTCACTAATTAATAAGTTAAAGCCTAAAAATTGATGCAAGAAAATAAAATAAAATAAAATCTCATATTTAAAAATAACTGAATAGAAAATTGGCTACTTCTTTTGTAAACTTTTAATTTTTCTGTATATTAATGAAATTGGCCTTTTTTACATTTAGGCATTTATCAAGTGTTATTGACTGTCTAATTTAATTAATTCTTAGGACTAAATTCAGTGACTTGTATTTTTGTGGATTAGAAAGTAATTAAACTTCTGTAACTATTAATAATGAATCTTAAGTACCTTGAGAAAAATTACTATTATAAATTAGAGTTGCATCCGCACAAAAAATACACACATCGGGAAAAAAAAAGAAGACCTCATGACTTCCTCATTATTTATAACGTGTCTTCTACTTATTTTCTCATGTTCAGTTAATTCACAATTTACATATACAACTGGTATCGAAAATAGAGCATCATATATAGCAGTACTCAATTGTATTTTGAGAGGAAAAGTTGTGTTTCAAAATAAATTATTTCCTGGAAATCGTCTAAAATACATTGATATTCCTATAATTCCCAAAGGAGATAACAAACTCATTTGTGATATAGATTTAGTTGTTTTATCAACAAAACATGTCCATATTGAGTTATTTAACTTTGATAGAGATAAAGATAATTGTGATCCTATTGGACATTTTTGTATTTGGAAAATTATAGATGAAGGAATGTGTATGACATCTGAAACTAGTTGTAAACTTTTCTTTCCCTGGAATATGTAATTAATCAAATTAAAATTATATTCAATAAGAAAAAAAATTATTAAGTAGTACTATATAGTTGAGTTTTTCTATTTGAATTGACTAATTAATTTAATATTTCTCAATTCTAATCGCGAAATAATGCTACGACCAATATTAGTCTTTTTGTGGCGATTGTAGTCACTCAAACGCTCATATAATTCCCACAAAATTCTAAAATCCTTTGCTTTTGTGGTGACTAAATGAGTCATTGCTAAATTTAAATTTAATCAGACTCTAATATAAATATCAAATACTGAATGAGAGACCAAAAAACAAAAGCTATATAATGGGTTCACCTTAAACAATGAGATTAATAATATTGGTTGTTCTCTTAAAGCCTGAATTTTGATACAAGAAAATAAAATCTCACGTTTAAAAGTAAATGAATAAATCAATTCATGGCGGGTTAATAATCCAGCAAAGTCAAAAGATAAAATGAAGTAGACTTTTGATTGTGATATCAAATTAAAAAATATGAGAAAGGTAATAAAATATTATTTAATTTTATTATCGTAAACATGTCTCGTATGTGAAAAATTAGATTAATGAATTGCAGAAAATGGTGAAGAAACACCCTTTCAAAAAAGGATTAACAATGTAAAACATATAAATTAAAATAAAATTATGGAGTATTGTTTTATGAAGTAATAAAAGTACTTCAATTTCCACAATCACTTGTTACTTGGTTTACTTTATATGTCTTATTATTGTATTGTTCCTTTTAATTTTCTAATGATCCATTTTTTTATTATATTTTTTTCAATTAATATCAGAAATCATCACTAATTAATCGAACCTGATAATATATAAAAGATGAAGTATATAAGCTCATATCTAAGTTAAATACAATAATTCAAAAAACGAAACCATTATAATGATTTTTAAGTATACAATGTTCAAAAACAATTGAATACCATGATATAAATAAAATTTGTGACGTAATATAAATTCAATTTTGATTTAAGTGAGAACTAAGAAGCATATTTTTATGTTATTGTTAACAAAAAAAAAAAATTAGAACAAATAAATTGAAATGTCAACAAGTGAAGGAATATATACATCAAATCGCGAAATCACTAATTTTTCAAAAATATAAGGAACAAAATTACAACCAGAATCAACCTATTGTGGCGACTAAATGAGTTATCACAAAAAAACACAATTTTTGTAACATAATTATAATGAGTTCGAAGATATCGAGTTCAAATCTCCTTAAATACAAAATTATTAGGAAGCACTTTAATATATATATCTTAATCTTATATATACGAGTCCTTTATATTTGGCATGTAGTTTAAAAAATAAAATCCTCAACCAAACATATTTTTATATCTTATGATTTAATATCATGTGAAAAATTAAAAATAGAAAAAATTATTTTAATGATTTAAAAAAAAGATAAATAGACCAAAATATATATGAATCGTAGTTTCATATATAAAAACCTCACAGATTGAAAGGTTTCAGACGAATTTTTTGGGCTCAAGACGCCCATTTTCTTACTTTTATTTTTATATTGGAAAACTCATGCAAAATGTTCATTGGACCAAAAAAAAAAAATTATATATAATAGCAAATTATAAATTTAAATTAAATGTTATAAATATAGTTTGATTTAATTGTATTCAATAGCAAAATGTTGTTATTCCACCTATTTCTAGATGAATCTTGCCACCCACTCTTGTTCTTTCCCTCGCCTCTCTCGCTTTTTATACAAATATAAATATATAAAATACGTTTGTGTTGTATAAAGGGAGAGCAAATTATATATACATATAATTTCGTTTTCCTCTCCCAGATCTCGCTTGCTACTCTCCGGATCTCGCTAGCCATTCTCTTTCTCATCTCTCTCGCTTATACAAACAAAATATATAAATTGCGTCTCTGTTTGTATAAAGTGAGAAAATTGTATATATACATATGCAAATGCATTGTCTTATATACTTCTAATTATAAAATACAAATATTCCCCAGCCTAATTCTGTTTTGCCTTTATCTTTTTCTCGCTTTATACAAACACAAATTATACAATTGATCTTTTGTATATGTATGCCGAAACAGAAATGCGGATTGTATATAACCGCTTTCTTTGTATATGTATAGCGAATATAAATATTTATGTTACTATAAAACGCAATTATGCAAACTATAGTTATATCATACAAATATAATTTTTATGTTTGTTTTGTGTGAAAATTGCTATTAAAAACAATTCACTTACACAAAAATAATTCACTTCTTTTATTTTATTTAAAAAGTCCAATCGGCCATTTTTTATACCAAATATAGTCGGTCGACTATTTGGTTTTCAACTGGAACGTGGATTGATTTAAAAGTTGTTTAAACCTACTTTTAAATTAGTTTTTGATTTTTAAAAGTATTTGATAAATATAAAAAATAACTTAAAATGTATAAAAAAATTGACTTAAATAAGTTATGAAGTGTTTAACAAGGTAAAAAATAACTTAAAATAAGTCAGAAATTAAAAATAGATATCTCTACTTTTTATTTTTTGACTTAAAAGTTATTTTAATATCTTTTTATTTTTGACTTAAAAAGTATTTTTTTTCGAGTCAATCCAAAAGAGCTCTTAATTTGACCATTTTCCTTTTTTTTTTTTTATAAAAAAATCATTGTGTAATTTCTTTTGTTAATTTTTTTTCCGAATTGTTTTACTTCTTTTTGAAAAAAAAAAATATATGAATATTTATGTAGTTTTATTATATTTTATTTATTCTTTTATATATTAAGGAATGCATGATAGTCAAATAAATAACGGTATTATACATTAATAATATAATATTAATACACGATAATATATTATTTATGCAATATCCACACACACAATTTTTTTTAGATAATATTGATACATGTTTATGCACTATTTATACCATTTTTATACATTACATAACTATCTATAAATTATCAAATACATATTTATACAATATTGATACATGAAAAAAGTTCTTTTAAAAAATAAAGGGAATTCTTTTTTTGTTTTAATACTTGAGCTCATGACCCTTTTTGGGTATTTTTTTTCTAAATTTTTATTTCCTGCATATTAATAAAATTTTCCTTTTTTATATTTAGGCATTTATGAAGAGATATTGACTATCTAATATAATTAATTCTTAAAGACTAAATGTAATGACTTGTATTTTCATGGATTGAAAGGAATTAAACTTCTCTAATCATATTAGGTGAATCTTAGTACTATAAATTAGTGTCTCATCAACATAAAAGATGCACACATCAAAAACGGAAAAAAAAAAAAACCTCATGACTTTCTTAGTATTTATAACATGTATCCTACTTATTTTCTCGTGTTCTGTTAGTTCACAATTGACGTACACGATTGGTATCCGAAATAAAGCTTCAGAAATAGCAGTAGTCGATTGTTTATTGAGAGGACAAAATGTGTTCCAAAGTAAATTAACTCCTGGAAGTGATATAAATTATATCCCAATTCTTATGGTTCCCAAAGGAGATAACATAGTCACTTGTGATATAGATTTAGATGTTTCAACAAAAAAACATATCCATTTTGAGTTTTTTAACTTTAATAGAGATAAATATAATTGTGATATTATTGGATATTGTGGTGTTTGGGAAATTCAAGATGAAGGAATGTGTTTGAGATCTGAATCTATTTGTAAACTTTCCTTTCCATGGAATAAGTAATTATATTCAATAAGCAAAAAAATATATTAATTATAACTATATAGTTGGGTTTCTTCTATTTGTATTGACTAATTAATTTAATATTTGTCTATTCTAATTGCAAAATTGTTAATTTTTTAAAAAAAATATGAAAAAATAATGTGGGTTGTGGCGATTATAATCACTCAAATGCGCATATAATTGCCACGAAATCCTAAAAATCCTTTGCTTTTGCGGGACTAAATTATTCACAGCAAAAAATCCTAGTTTTTTTAGTATACTTATAAAGAGTTCAGAGATCTCGAATTTAAGTCTCTTTGTGTATAGGGTCATTATAATTAGAAAACGCTCTATGTATTAGAGTGGACTTTCCAACGGAAATTTAAATTTAGTCAGACTTTAATATAAATATTAAACATCGAATAAAAAATAAAACAAAAAACAAAAAATTGTATAATGGGTTCACGGTTTACCTTAGACACGAGATAATAGTTAAAGCCTAAATTTTAGTGCAAGAAAAATAAAATCTCACATTTAAAAGTACATTAATTCGGATTCGGCTCCTCTCAATTTCTCGTCTCTCCATTTTCCCCAAGTTTCTATTTGGATTAGTGACACATGACATATGTTAAAATAAATGGTTAAGATTTAATTTCAAAAGTAAATTTCTAACTATGATTTAATTAATAAATACATTATATATTAAGTATTAAAATTATTATAATATAACTATCTTAGCAACATATTATCTTGTCCATAAATATAGGAAAAAAAATTCTCTTCCTAAATTTCTTTTATACGTAAGATTTTTTTAATTTTTTTTTTTAAATAATCTTTTTATCTAATTAACTAAATAGAAGTATAAAAACTATAATTAACTACCGTATATATTGGTATCACCGTATTTGTAATCTTATTATGAAATTGAAATTAGTTTGTTAAAATAGTTTGATTATCGCTAGGTAATTTATTAATCATGGATCAATATGCTTTTAACAAAAGATTACAATAAAAATATTATATAAATGGAAAAAAAAACCTACGATAAAAAATAAAAAAAGGAAGAAAACTTTTTTTCTATATTTATGGATAAGATAATATGTTTCTAGAATTGTGAGATTATAATAATTTTAATACTTGATATATAATGTATTTATTAACTAAATCATGATTAGAGGTTAACTTTAAAAAATTAAATCTTAACCATTTATTTTAACCTATGACACGTGTCATTAATCCAAACAGGAAATTGAGGAAAATGAAAAAAAGAGAAATGAAGAGGAGTCGGATCCCATTAATTCATGACAGCTAATAATCCTGCAAAGTAAAAAGATGAAATATAATTACTATACGATTTATAGTCTTTATATTTATTTTATATTAATATCAGTTGGAAACTCGATCGAGCTAGGTCAACAATATTAATGCCAACCCAATTAATTCTATAGTTAGATCCTATACATATAGGTCCATTCTATTAGTAGTACGGATCTTGGTTTCAATTTATTTTTTTGGTTGTGAATTGTTATATAGTTTTAGAAAATTAAGACTTTTTATTTATTGTGATATTAAATTTAAAATATATAGAATGTAACAAAATGTTATTTAATTTTTTGATATTAAACATGTCATGTGTGAATTATCAAAAATTGTGAGAAAGAAAAACTCTTTTTAAGAAATGATTTAAAAAGTAAAACTTATAAATTAAAATAAAATTATGGAGTATTGTTTTACGAAGTAATAAAATTACTTCAATTTTCACTACCACTTGTGTTTTATTTTGTGTTGTTCGTTTTAATTTTTTCCTGACTGATTTTTTTTAGTTACATTTTAAAAAAAATCAAGATGCATCAGAAATCATCACTAATTAATTCAACCTGACTAATCATAAAAGATGAAGTATATAAGCTCATATCTAAGTTAAGTATGACAATTCAATAAACAAAACCATTACTAATGATTTTTAAGTACACAATCTACAAAAGTAATTGAATACCATGATATAAATAAAATTTATGAAAGTAATATAAATGCAATGTTGATTTAAGTGAAAATTGAGAAACATATCTTTATGTTGTTGTCAACAAACAAAAAAAAAACTGAAATATCAAGTGATAGAGTACTTCATTATCATCTTATCTTGTTAGGGTCACCATCACCGCCATTTCCTTAGATCTCTTTACTATTAACATCTTTTGCGATAAAATTATTTATATTCAATATTTATATTAATTTTATAAATATATGATATTTATCATTTTATAGATAAATCCGTTGTTCATGTGATATGTATTATCATATTAAATTTTATAATTTAACGTAAATATTAAGTATGAATATAAATATTTATGATTACTTTAGTTTCACATAACGAAAGAAATATCAAACATCCAAACATTATTGACCGCTCATCAACAATAGCCCACCACTCTAATCTAATCATAACGAAAATGAAAGATCGCTACTTAAATGAGCATGTGCACCTTGGTATATTTGAAGAGAAAAGGTCCACTTTCACTTTTTAAACGTAATTATAATACTTACTAAAATTTTATAAGCGCGATTTGAAAAAGACAGACTGCATACAGTCGTTAATATTGTCTCGTGAAAATACAAAAATTATTTTTGATAGTTTTGAACCTCTGCGAAAGATAAGACACAATATTTTGTGCCTTTCTCCGTGCAATGGCAAAGCGAGCTGCTTGACCACGATGTGCGCCAGTCTTAACCGGTTGTACATTCTAAAGTTGTAACTAACTGAAACATCCGTTAAGAAGTTACAGAAATATCAGTCTGGTCCCTATCAATATTTGTATTGCACTTATGTCCTCGTCATAATATAAATATATAGTGCTTGAATCTAATTCAACTCTAAAAGCCAAACTCATAAGAGGAGAAGAATTGATCATGTCCTCCTGTGCATGACCATGTCCAATTGAAGCATAGATTGGAAATCCAAGCATGAATGAACCTGACTTTGGTAACATGTAAAAATATAACGTATGAGTAGGGGTGTTCGTGGTTCGATTTGGATCGATTATTGATTAAAATCAAAATCAAACCAATCTAGTCGATTTTTTAAATTTCCAAAATGAAACCAAACGGAAAAAATAAATATTGGTTTGGTTATTGTCGGTTTGGTTAAGTTTTTCTGGTTTATTCGGTTTGAAAGTAATAATTTTTTTAAGGACGTACGTATCTCGATAGACACAAACACCAATTACATAAATAATCTACAAAAAAGCTATTGTCGGTTCAATCAAGCAATAAAACAATATTAGAGTTATCATTACATGAACAAAATGATTCGTTTAAGAGAAAATATAACTATTTTATGTGAAATACAGTAAGTAAAGACTAAAATGGATTTTGATGGATTTGGATTTGAGATTGTTATACTTTGGCTAAAGTGTTGGGTTTGAAAAAATGATAAAGTTAAAGACTTATGTTAATTAAAATTTAATAAAATATTTTAAATTTATTTATGAATAATATATAAATAATTATAAAATTTGTGTATCTAATTTATCAGTTCGATTTGATTATTTTTGCAGTTGTTTTCTAGTATAACCAAAATCAAACCGACTAGTATCAATTTTTAAAACTTAAAAACCAAATCAAACTAAACTAAATCAAATATCATTTTCTTTAATCGATTTAATTTGAATTACAATTTAGTTTAATTGTTAACCATAACCATAAACAACCCTATATATGAACTTAACTCAATCCAAAAATATAACACCAATCCGTTATCTCAATGAACACGGACTCTAACCCGCACTAATACATTGAAAAAGATGGATAAGTGATGTTACTAATCATACATTAATTACCCAATGAACCACAATTTCCACTTTGGAGCTATCTTTTCTTTTTTTCCATTTTCATTCATTTCACGATTTCTCTCCAAAAAAAGTAACACTATTTAATTAATTTATTCGGAAAAAAATTATATATTTCTACATTTGAAATATAATTTGAATTTAAATCAAGATTGAATAAAATTCATAATCACGTAAAATATTTTCATCGAAACAACTTTCATAATAAAATCACCCTAGACGTTAAATCCTTTCGACTTCTTTGTATGCTCATTTCTTTTCATATGAACAAAAATCACTGATTAATTACTCCCTGCGCCATTCTATCAGTTTTCTTTACGTAAGAGTGAGGTGATTGTATCGAGTTATGGCAAATCGTAATGTACCAATCCCTCGTCGACAGCTGTACATCGGCGGAGAATGGAGAGAACCGGTCAAGAAGAACCGGATTCCGATAATCAATCCGGCTACTGAAGAAATCATCGGTGCGTCAGATTAGCATACTCTATTATATCCGTATTTGTAATCTGATTCTACTTTTCACCTTTTTTTTTCCTGTTGAATGTTGGTGAAGCACGTGGAAAAACTTAAAATACTTTTATTCCGATGAGAGATTATGTTTAAATTGGATTTTCAGGGGATATTCCGGCGGCTACCGCGGAAGATGTGGATATAGCTGTGGAAGCAGCACGGAAAGCGATTGCGAGGGATGACTGGGGTTCTACAACAGGGGCACAACGCGCAAAATACCTCCGTGCTATTGCTGCTAAGGTTGTATACTGTTCTGCATTGGCATCTTAATTTTACATATTCATGATTTTTTTCAGAACCCTGGATAAAGGCAGTTATTAGTCCAGAAACAGAAAAATTATCTATATTTCAATGCTGATTTCGTAATTATGTATGAGTTCGGAACAGTGTGAGCTCAAATTATACAGGATTTAGAACTGTATTCTCTGAGTTACATCGAGATGGCGGTTCCTTCTGTTTTTGAAGGATTGAACTCAGGTATAGTGTAACTTTTAGGCGTAAAAGCTAGTTGGTTGCCTCTATGTACGGCTAGTGTGTCGACGGATAATTAAATATTTCTCCATTGAAGGATAGCTAGCTCTGAGAATGTCAGGTCTACGACCTTGTACATAAAACTAAATGAGTATTTTTTTATAGACAAACTATTGAGTATTGGAGTGAAACAAATCTCCTACTGGAGCGAAATGAATGTAGATGATTCGGTTTGAGATTAAAGCATAGTAATAGGTCTAGTGTGTATGTAATTTTACATTAGTGATTCTTCCAAGCTATGAGCACCTTTTAAATTGTCCTAAGCACAAATATTTTTCTGCTATAGATGCCTGAAAAATAGTGCAGCTGTAGATGTCGAGGAGGAATCATTTTAGGGGCATATACCTTACTAATTTGAGAAAACAGAAAATTTCGTAGATTATGTTCTTGGATACTACTTACTAGTGAGCTGCTGTATATATTGCATTTCACCTGGTGTTGGCAAGATATTGGTACATTCTTCAGGACTAATTGACTATTCTGCTTTTCTTTAAATGATTCATCTGCTAACTGTTTTTGATTTTTTTTGTAGGTACTGGAGAAGAAATCCGTACTTGCAACACTTGAATCCCTTGATAGTGGAAAAACATTGTATGAGTCTGCTGCAGATATGGTACGTTCTTGCATAAATGAGATAAATATATAGTTTGCTTCAACTTGATGTACACAAATTTATTTTATGTGCTGTCTTATATTTCAGGACGACGTCGCAGGATGTTTTGAGTACTATGCAGGCCTTGCTGAAGCTTTGGATTCGAGAAGGAAGACTCCGGTTAATCTTAATTCAGATTCATATAAAAGTTATGTTCTTAGAGAACCTCTTGGTGTTGTGGGATTGATAACGCCATGGTAGGTGCCATTTTTCAGAGTTATTACGTTTTTTCTTAGTTTTACAAACCACAGATTGATCAGGTAGATGTTTGTGTACATATCTATATACACTGGTTGTTTTCGTGTCATTGACAAGCTAAAAGTAAGTCATTATACTTTATCTGAGGTAGTCTGGCCGTCTGGTTAGTTCTTAAAATGTTGAAATATGGTTTGGAAATGAACAATATTCAGTTAACTAGTTGTCTCCTAGTTCAGCAATATATTTAATTGGAAAAGTTGGACCATAATCCTAATATATGAACAATGAGAATGACATTCAAGTACACTTTTTCAAGTCAATGATCCTTTTTTTTTAATTATAAAGGAATTATCCATTGTTAATGGCCATATGGAAAGTTGCCCCTGCTCTGGCTGCTGGTTGTGCAGCAATACTTAAGCCATCTGAACTAGCATCAATGTGAGTCCTTATATCATATCATCTTCATTATCTATATCCTTGATCCGAATCATTTGCTCCTTTAATTAAATGACTCTGACATTCAATTGTAGTACCTGTTTGGAGTTGGGTGAGATCTGTAGAGAGATTGGTCTTCCTTCTGGTGCCCTTAACATTTTAACAGGATTGGGGCCTGAAGCTGGTGGTCCTTTGGCATCTCATCCTCATGTGGACAAGGTTTGCCTGTTTCTTTTTCGACTTCGCCTTTTGTATATTTATCGAATCTCACATAAAATATGTTCAAAATGATTTTATAAATTTTTTGGTGACAGATTTCATTTACAGGAAGTGGACCTACAGGATCTAAGATCATGACTGCTGCAGCTCAACTTGTTAAAGTATGTTTTGACGTAAATAAGTAGGTTCTAACTGGAAAAAAACTAGCTGGTCTGCGGGTGGATTAATTATGCTAAGTCCTTTTGTTTCATTTGCAGCCAGTTAGTCTTGAGCTTGGTGGAAAAAGTCCAATCGTGGTGTTTGACGATATTGATAACCTTGATATAGGTTTGTTCTTTTTAAATTGTACACTCGACCATTTGATTAAAAGTTAACTTCACCCTTTTGTTTAGGAATATTATCTTGGTTCTTGATCCTATGTTCTTCGTAATGCAGCTGCTGAGTGGACTCTTTTTGGCATCTTTGCTAATACTGGGCAAGTTTGTAGTGCAACATCACGGCTTATAGTACAGGTAACAAGTGTTAAATGTGGCTGAGGTCCACATATTTAGTCACAGTGTTTTCCTTTGGTTAACTCGGTCCTGGATTGGCACTATTTACAATTATCTAGGAAGTACCTCTCAGAACACCTGTGTGTATGATTGATCGTCAAGTCACGTCATGCTTGGCAGTGTAATAGGAACGTGAAGTTCAACTCTTCAGCACTTCGTGAGAGAGGGTTATGCCTGAGAGAAGATCAACAAAATTGCCACTCCGATTCAGATTGTGTGACATTGTCTTAACTCTTACCTTCCTATTTCTTGGAAAAATTTGGGACTCCAGTTCATTTGCTTTGTTTTCTTATGAACAAAACGATTGTTCAGGGTGGGAAAGATAAGTTTATTTCCTAAACGTGAGCTGATGTGAATTGCTAGGGTGCAATTTTTTTTAAAAATTTGGATATCAATTGATTTATCTAATGAAAAAACTTTATAAAGTTAGAAATTACACGGAGAGTACTATCAAATTACATACTAGAATTCAGTAAATAGTAAAAAGGTGTAACAAATATGAGTATATGAGATAGGATGTGGCCTTCCCAGGAAAAAGATGATCTAGTATATGTTTTACCATACTTAGCATATCAAGGCCAGACGCGAATGCTGATTACATTATTTCTAACTTACAAAAACTGTAGCATTTCCCGGTCTTTTTGATGTATTCTTTTGTGGTATTTTCCTTTCTATTATCCATCATGTCGAAACGTTTCTTAAAATCAAATTCTGAACATTCCAGGAAAACATTGCTTCTGCATTTATGGACAGACTGCTTAAGTGGACCAAAAACATCAAAATCTCCGATCCTTTGGAAGAAGACTGCAAGCTTGGTCCTGTCGTCAGTGCTGGACAAGTAAGAAATTGCATGCTTTGGGGTAAAATAGAATATGTGGTTCTAACAATAAAGTGCCTCAGAAACAAAAAGTAGATATTTAACAGTGAGTTGACACAGCAACTCATTAGAAGACACTATTTTTGGTTTATTATTTTCTAGCAGATCTTGTAGATGGAGTGGTCACACAATGTGTAGACAATCTCTATGTACTAATTTTTGTTAACCTGCAGTATGAGAAGGTATTGAGGTTCATCTCAAATGCCAAAAGTGAAGGTGCAACCATTCTGTGTGGTGGCGAACGGCCTCAGGTAAAAAAGATCCTTATCTAGCAAAAGTTCTGCAGATGCTTTATTTTGTTTGTCAATCTTTTGTAAAACAAAAACTTTAAGTCATCATAATTGAATTGCAGCACTTGAAGAAAGGATATTATGTTCAGCCAACAATTATTACTGATGTTAATACCTCAATGGAAATCTGGAAAGAGGAAGTATTCGGACCCGTTCTTTGTGTCAAAACATTCAAAACTGAAGAGCAAGCCATTGAACTAGCAAACGACACCAAGTGAGAGTTTCCTATTCCGACTGATGTTAACCATGTCTTTTTGTCCTTCCATTTTCACCTTTTTAGTTAATTGGAACTAAGTTTTAGTCATTTTAGTATGTTGTTAATCCCCCCACTTTTTTTCATAGGTATGGCTTGGGTGCTGCTGTTATGTCAAAAGACGTTAAAAGGTGTGAGAGGTTTACAAAGGTGGGAACTAGTATTTCACATTTGCTACAAGCGATTCCTTCATAAATCAATATCAGAAGGCGATTGACCTGTTGTTAGTTAACTGGAATTTAATTTGCAGGCATTTCAGACAGGTATCATCTGGATTAACTGTTCACAGCCAACCTTTAATGAGCTTCCATGGGGTGGTAAAAAGCGTAGTGGTTTTGGACGTGATCTAGGGGAATGGTAAACACTCATTAATCTGAACTCACGTTTTATTTAAGTGAAAAACGCACTATACCAAAAAATTCAATGCACAAACTTGAAACCTCTGATATGATCGGAATGATAAGTGATAATCATTGTGTTCATTGATGCAGGGGTCTTGAAAGTTTCTTGAACATTAAGCAGGTGACAGAGTATACTTCTGCTGAACCATTGGCTTTTTATAAGTCACCTTCAAAGAATTAGTAAAAGGGAGTTTGTCCACGAAGCTGTTTTAATAATGTGCAAAACTAAACTCTAGTCTATTAGAATTGTTTATTTTGCTCGTTAACCAATAAACAGTTTTAATAAACCTTAATCGAATAGATACAATATCAAAGTAGCTTTTCTATTTGTATATCGTGTTAGGCTTCTTTGAATCGTGTGTGAATACGAAATATTTTATACATTCTATCTAAAAATTTGAGTTAACTTTTCTAACTTCCCAACCTTTGTGTCTTATACATTCTTTTAAAGAAAAAACAAAGAAAGTACCAAGTTGTCCTCTGTGGGTTCGCACTTTGCAAAATAATCAAGAGAAAGAATAAAATAGCACCAATATACTCCCTCCTTTTCACTTTCTATGTGTCACATTTGATGTGTAATGTGCTAAAAATTAGAATATAAAGAAAAGGATTCTTTTAATTTTGTTTATCTTAAATTAAATACATGCATAACAAAACAAAAATGTCTATATTCAACATATCATATTATCTTATATTAAAGTACTACTATTAAAAATAAAATAAAAATATGATATATTTTTTGAAACAAATTAGAACAAAATTAAAAGTAAAATATACAATTTCCTTCGGACGATTTAAAAATGTTAACAAATATATGAAAAATATTAGCGGAGAGCCCATCCCTCTTATTCTTATGAAAGACATAAAGAAGCGAGTGTATATTAAATCCTTCGAAAGTAATCATTTCGATAAAATTAACAATATTTTTAAAGAATCCGTACATTAACCATTTGCACAACAATTAGTAGGAATTTTCCTTGATAGATACTATTTAACTTCCAATACAATTTCCACAGGCAAGAGTCAAACAAAGCTATACAAAGACTTCAAAAGTCAATGGCTCATTTCCTCTACATTTCATCCAATCACCAAAAGCTTAAATACCCATTTCCCCTTTACCTTCACTCCATCTCTCTATCCTCAAATCTTTCTTCAAAGATTCTTGAAAACTAAACAGTAAAGTTGCAATCTTTAAGCAGCTAAGAAGCAAAGATGGTGAAAATTGTAGAAGGAATTGAAGTCAGAGATGAGCTAATCAAGAAAACATGTAACTTAACCATGGAAGCTCACAATTTATCACCTGGCAAACCTTATATTTACAAGAAAATAAATGGGTCTACTGATGTTGTTTTTGCTTTTGCTGGAACTTTGTCTTTTGATGGTTGGTACAGTAACACTTCTTTTGGAGAGAAAGAGATCAACACCACTCTGTTTCCATCTTTGAGAAGTGTTGGCACTGATGAGGTAGCTAAGGTCAATGAAGTATTTGCTACAAGATTTGAAGACATACTGGACAAATCTTCACTTAAAAATGAGGTATACATACTGGGGTTCAATTATCTTGTTCTTTCTTAAAACTCGTTCTGTTTCAATTTGTTTGTTTTGATTTTGACTTGGCACGAAAGAATTGTAGTGTTAAATGTTAGAGTAGTATAATCTCATTTCCTGTAGATAATTGTTTTTACCACTTGAGTGTACACCAGTTAAAGAATCAAATTCTGTGTGAGTGTTAGACAGAGAATTTTTCTTTTTGATTCAATTTTTTTTTTTCAAAAGCATTGGAAGTTCTATTCCTGGTAGTTCAGTTTGATCAACTTGATTCCCTTAAGTGGCTTTTATTTATTCCTTCCGTCCTAATTTTAGTGTCTTAGTTTGACTTAGACACCGAGTTCAAGAAATAAAGGGAGACTTTGTTGTTTAGTCCTATAGATCTTCTGGTCTTAAACTCCATGTAGAATGTTGGGACTGGAAAAATTACAAGATATAAAAGACTCTTTTTGGGAAAGACCACACAGACTCTCCACTTTTGATGCCGCACCCGTCTCGAGTTCTCCAAAAGTACACTACTTTTGGCGAATTCTACACGCATACGTTGACATTTTCGAAGAGTCCGAGCAACATAACTTAAATTGCAACGAACGGAGTACTAGTTATCATGTCAGCAATATAGTACTGATTCCTATCATAGATCCTATCAGGATAATGCCACTGTTGAGTGTAGACTAAGTTAATGGAAATTAAGCTTCATACCTTCATCTTCGATTCATGGAGTTGTGTTGGTTTTAGGTGGAGAAGGCAATGTTAGAAGGAAGACAGGTAGTGTTTGCAGGGCACTCGTCCGGTGGCGCTATAGCTATTCTGGCAGCTCTCTGGTGTCTGGAATGTTGCCGCACAAGACCAAATGGTGACATGTTACTCCATCCATACTGTATGACTTTTGGATCCCCTCTTGTTGGTAACAAGATATGGTCTCATGCCCTCAGGCGCGAAAACTGGGCTCGTTACTTCCTACATTTTGTCATGAAGTACGACGTTGTCCCCAGAATGATGCTTGCTCCTCTTTCATCAATTCAAGAATTGCTTCAAGTAATCTCTCCCTTCATCAATCCAAAGTCCCAGTATTACCAGCACGAGGCTGTTGCACGATCAAGTCATGCATCGAATTTCTTTATGACTGTAATGAGGAGTGCATCCTCTGTTGCAAGCTATGATGCATGTAATCTGAAGGGATGCACAAACTTACTGTTGGAAACTGTTTCCAACATTGTACAACTTAGCCCTTACAGACCCTTTGGAACTTACATCTTCTGCACTGGGAACAGGAAACTGGTTGTCGTTGAGAACCCTGATGCTGTTCTGCAGTTACTGTTCTATTCCTCTCAATTGAGTTCCGAAGCAGAAGCTGCAGTAGTCATTCCTAGAAGCTTAAACGATCACCTGTTATATAAAAACGAAATGCAAGATAGCTTAGAGATGCAAGATGTTCTCCATCTCAACAATCTTACTGATATTCCTTTATCTTCAAATGTTGATCCAAGTATGAATTCAGCACTGAATGACCTTGGCCTGGTAAGCAATAGATATGGTTTAATTTTTCATTTTCAACAGGATTGTCTATCTTGCTCAAGCTAATAGGCGTTTTCACGTTATCTAAATCTCAGAGTACAAGAGCAAGGCTGTGTCTTCGTGCAGCAGGAGAGTGGGAGAAGCAGAAGAAGAAGAACGAGGAAAAGATTGAACAAAATAAGAGAAGCATCAGGGAAGCATTAAGCAAGATACAGGAGTATCAGACCAAGTGTGATATCCGTAAAGTTGGGTATTATGATGCATTCAAGATTCAAAACACCGATGATGACTTCAATGCTAATGTGAGAAGGCTTGAGCTAGCAGGTATATGGGATGAGATCATTGAAATGTTGAAAAGGTATGAGCTCCCAGATAGCTTCGAGGGACGAAGAGACTGGATAGAATTAGGGACACAGTTTCGCAGGCAAGTTGAGCCCTTGGATATTGCAAACTATTACAGGCACTTGAAGAATGAAGATACTGGACCTTACTTGATCAGGGCTAGGCCTAAGCGTTATCGGTTCACACAGAGATGGTTAGAGCATTTTGATAGAGTGCAAGCTGGTGCACGTTCCGAGTCTTGTTTCTGGGCAGAAGTTGAGGAACTAAGAAACAAGCCATTTGCACAAGTGCAAGACAGGGTTTTGAGTTTAGAAGCAGCTGCAAATGGCTGGATCCAGAGTAGCCTTCTTGGCGATGATATTTTCTTCCCTGAATCTACCTATACCAAGTGGTGGAAAACACTCCCACCTCAGCACAAACAGGCGTCGTGGGTGTCAAGGAAAATAACTCCTTAGCGCCTTGCGCCCTAATATCTTGATAAAGATGGTATCCCAGCCAACTCACAGACACCTATAACATTCCACCACATATGTTGCAATGCCCCTAATAAGAGCAGCCAGATGGTATTTGCTTCAGATAATAAGAAAAAGATAGAAGTAACAGCTTTACATTACTTCAATGAGATTAACCAGATATATGTAGCTCAGATAATTGAAGATGTTTCAACTTTCATGAGAACTGCTTTACTTGTATGGTAGATTAGTAGCAAGAATAGCAACAACATTCAAGTATTTAAGTTTGGGATACAACAAACTCACAATTTTTCCATGTACACCGAGAATTTCAAACTTTTTATGTTTTAAGATCCTTCAAGTAACGAAGCAAGCAAAACTTCAATTTTTCAACTTCTAATAGGAAGATACCTAGACAGCATAGTGACAGCAGAAGGTCACAAATGCACCTTCCCCTTGTATGAGATTTTCTTTCCTCTATCTAAGCTATACTTGGGACTCACTGACAGTCAAGTCCATACAAAAATTTGGAAAAAATAACCTCACGAAACTCATGAACATCATAATAATGTATAATGAATCATACAGAACAAAACTTTTATCTATCAGCCATGGGAACCATGCAAAGATCTCATGTGCTTTGTCCTCGAAACAAACCAGAGACTCTAAAGGAATTGAAATTCAAAACAGAAAGGAGAAGATTAGCTGTAGCACAAAGTCTTCTGTTCCATGGAAAAGGAATCAACTTGTACCAGGAAAAAGGAAGCAACACCACATAATTGCTGCCGTTTCTCCAAAAATCAATTGTCACACTAACATAATCTTGTCAAGATCCAATAATTAGACTATATAAAGCTTAGAAAAAGTCTACACGTAAATGTTAGCTTTCAACAAAACTAACCATATTGAAGGACTTGATATCTATACCAGCTTATGAGAAGCTCAAGGTATAGGACATTTTTCGAGATACTTCCAAATGAACACCCCCAAGAATGATCTAATCCACATGTCCAGTGAGCACAAAACGAAAGCACAATTTGAAAATAGAACTGTTAGGTAATACAACAAAGATAACAAAAAATAAGAACGTCAAATATACAGCTGAACAGTCTAATCTCAACAAGACTACTTCACTTCACAAAACCCTACACTCCCAAAGCGCAAGAACTTAGCATTTCGCAAGAGAATCTAAATATCTATCCCCAAAATTCACTTCTTTATTACCTTGAGGCAGAGCATTGATACATATCTGGTGGCAGTAAACTTATCAGTACATATCTGCCAAACTAAAAGCCCACAATGTGGTAAGGATGCATTTTGTGGTTCGATCCCAAACTGAATTGAAGAAAAAAGTGAGAGCAATAGACCAGTTAACAGCAAAGTTATATATATATATATATATATATATATATATATATATATATATATATATATATGCTATGTATTTTGTCAGATTCATAGCTAACAGTCAAGATGAGAGCCGCAAAAATATTCAAAAAGAAAGATATTCATGGCAAAGATTGATGCCCCATTGATCTCTCATTTTTATTCATGGTAATCTGATAGAAGGTGACGAAGTGCTCCAAGAGTCGAGGACATTTATACCATCAAATTCAATCTATCTAACCTTTATCCACCTTATCTATTCACATAAGGAGTCTTCTACATCAGCACAAGCATCATATCTATAATGAGAAAAATTATAAGAGAACTATAACAGTTCCGCTGTGCTTTCAGAATCTCGATCCTATATCAACATCTAATGCTAAGAAAAATTGGAGTCTAACAAAGTCAAGCCACACAGAGAAAGAGGACACAACATACACATTCATAGAAAAACAGAATCTTCCTACGACCTTGAGATCATGCTACAGGAACGAGCCACTTTAAACATCAGGCCGCCTGCATCTTTGGTTGTCTCTCCCCCAACTGTGTCATGTTTATACTGCTTCCTGCAAGCTGGACAACGCCCATCCTCCTCAAGAATCTTCTTGTGACAAAAGAGACAAAGCCTAAATCCGCAAGGACAAGGGAGAAAACTTGTATCGGTAAAATCCAAATCCTCACAGCATATAGGACATGATGTGGGTATCGCTGCACTTTTACATCCCCAGACAGAGCCTCCCCGGCAATGACGCCCTGAATTCATAGGGAAAGTATACTGTTTTGACAAATTTGGAAGACTTTGGGGACGGAATTCATCATCGGGCCTCCACGCCTGAAAGCTGACAGGAAATACAGGTATAGTTCCTCTGCCCTTGGGATTCTGCTGTGATGTATCCATCTCTGGTACCTTCCCGTCAGAAACTTCTTGTTGAAAACTCATATGCACCTGTGGAGCTGAATCCAAGCTAGAGTTATGCTGCTCCTGCTCCTTATCAGTGGCAGCTAAAGCATCAGCAACAGCTTCCCAATCATCCAAGCAGTCATCGTCCCCTTCGTTATCTTCCTCACTCATACTTACTGAGCAACACCCACCACTGCTACTACCGCCACTGCTACTACTGCTGCTACTGCCGCTGCCACCAGTGAAATTGGTCCCAGAATAATTTCCTTCCAACACACTACTAGTGTGACTGGTGGGGCTAATAGAAGGTGAATCAAAATCACTGTAGGTGTTCATGTAACCCCCATTTTCCTCTGCTTCTCCTCTCGGCTTTATAGCAAACTTCTTCATCAATTGGCCCTTTTCATTAGTAACCTGCATCCCCTGCTCACAAACCCCGCCCCCACCATTAAGTTCCTGCTTGGAGCCTTTATTCTTTCCTACACAAGCCCCAAACACCAAGAATTAGGCACATAAAAATAGGAAAGCAACATAACTAATCACAAAACACAGAAAAGTACTAATCTTGAGATTGATTTATTCAAACACCAAATGCACGTTCTTTTTTTCCCTTGAAAGATTTTAGGCTGTAGGCATACGCAAACAACTAAAGTTGACACGAAGTTTTACTTATACACCTCAAGTAAACTGTGTACCTACTGCACTAACAATACCTGAATTTTGTATCAATAAGACACTTCATGCTGGCATGGCATAGTGAGTCAAATACACTCATTTGTAGCGCATTTAAGGGGTTTATTTGGCAAATTTTGTTCAATTTTTCTCTTATTCCTCCCTATTTTTCCAGTCACTACCTCCCACCATTCCCCCAAGCTTAAACTCCTTTAATGGAGGTCATATTTTCTGACTCAAATTTATTCTAGGATTTGTAAAATAGAGATTTGCTTTATTTTGTCGTTGACATCCAATTTACTTATTAAAAAGTGAAAGAGCTTCGAAAAATTGTTTCAGCAAATCCATCTACCACCATTCCATGTAATAAAAATCATGATGCTTTATCTTGGACATGTTATTGCAGCTTTTCTGTGTAATGGAGTAATAAACATGCAGAAAATTGACATACTTTTAAGATCTATTGCTGGCAAAATATTGAAACATTGAGTTCTGCTCTTCCATTGGAGCAATGGACGAGTGGTGTTTCGGTGAACTTTCTTGCTTTTTGTGGAGGACGAAGAAATGGGAGGATGCAGAGGGCCGCGAAGAGGACAATCAAATGGGGGTGGGGAAGTGGCGGAAAAGATAATGAAAAAGGAGGGGTTTGGCTGTGGAGAAGACAATTTGGATGGGGTTGGGAGGTCTGCTAAATAAACGTGTTTTCACTTTAATTTAGGACAATATTTTAATATTCAAAATTTTAGTTAGTTCAGGAAGTCCTAAATATAAGAAGATACTTAAATGACCATTTTGTCTAGTGTGAAATCTATTTTTACATGATAAAAAAAGGAACTTTCCAGACACATCTTTTCCGGTGTCTCCATTCAAGCAACACAAACCAATTAACTTAACAGGTTGGAGTAATTCTCCACCCATTGACACTACTTCACTATGGACATCAAATTTTTTAACATAGTCATACCCTAAATCATAATATATGCAAGGCGCCACAATGAGATAGATGAATACTACATGTATATATAGGCCAAGAACTGGGGAACGAATTTTGTTCTTGTTCTTGTAGAATTGTGATGACTTTAGAATCACAACAATTGGTATGACACATACCATATGTTCTCCGTACAATTCGGATTTCTTACCTCGTAGATTTGGGCAAAAAGGCCACGTGTCATTGACTCATTGGTCGCTTTGCTATGTGTTTTGGCCTACATTTTCTCTTTATTTATTTATTTATTTTGGGTGTGACGTGTGCATAACATGATCTAGACCGTTACAGTAACATGACACAACTTAAATGACCAATTAATCCACATAAGAAACGTTTTTGCACACACGCCTGAGACTTTTTATAAGCAGATGCAACACTTATCAAAATAGCACAGGCAAACCCTACTTCAGCTGTTTAAACTGTCTAAGTGAAACTTCGCCCCAAGTGTTGGCATATGACTTCAGCAAAAATTTTAACTCTTCACACCCATGACTATAACTAATGTGAAAATATTTATTAAAAGAACTTGGTAATTGTATATATTCAAGTCCAAATTCCAAAGTAATGAATTTTAGCCCAACCAAAAAGGGCAGATTACTAAATACTACAATACATGAAAAGATATGTTAAAAAAGGAGAAACATTAACAACCTTGTGAGAGCCACTGTTCTCGTCGAGCATCACGCTTGCTCTGCTTCAACTTAGCCGTCCGATTAGCCTGAAATTCACAGAAAATATCAGAAATACATAGCACAATCAAATTAGGGGAAATATTATCCATAAAAGCTTAAAGTTTATCAACATGTAAAAGTAAATAGAACCAAAAACAACAACAAATTAAACAAATTGTTACCCTTTTTTTCTTGCCAAAATCTCTGGAATTAGAGGAAGCGACAGGGATTGCAACGTTGACAATTGAATCGGAAACCATTATTGTTAGCTGAGTGAAATCTGTAAATCAAAAATTTGGGAAAAACCCTAAAATTGATCAGAGAAATATATCTGAAGAATTTAGGTGGATAGGTTTAGAGAGAGAAGATAACGGAAATTTGCTTTGTGTAACGCTTGGCTTTTTCAATATTAGAAAAGTTCTTTACTTTACTATATATAAAAACAATTAATCTACCCATATTGCCCTTGGTTGTTACCAAATCTATACTGCAACCCTATTGTTTATGGAAAATAATCTTTTAATTCCTCAGAAATATCATATTTTATTAATGAGATATTTTATTGTTGTTGAAATGTACATAATCTCAAAAAGGACATTCAATTAAATATTATCTTGTCCTAGCTTGTATGATATTATTCAGATTTTAAAATTTAAACAAGAAAGTCTTTAATTATAATTTATTCATGTGTTTTAAATTTATAATTTGTGTGACTTATATTATTTTCATGTAGTTTCGAAATATGTAAATTACTTTTCACGATCTTCGGACTTTCATGTTGGAGGTCTCAAGTTCGAAACGTCTTGCCAGCAAAAGCAAGAGATTTGTCTTTTAGGTCAAGTTTGTCGAGCGAGCTTGCCTAATTCAAGTTACGTTTTCGATATTGTTTGCGAGTTGTTGCATAGGAGCAAGGTGGGTTTTACCTATATGCACCCGAAGAATAGTGACGATGAATTTCTTTGTCATAAAAAATAAATAAGAAAATAACTTTAAAATTATATGTCCAAATTTTAAAAAAATTGACTCTTGATATCCGAACAATGTCATGACAAGAGAACATTGACATAAGCAAATAAGACGTTACTCTATTGTGTCCTCATTATTTAGTTAATCAAAATTATTCTCTAACTACAACTTCTCAAAGCTTCTTACAATGTACAACTACTATTTTTAACTAAAACAAAAAAAATTATGCACACTAATTCAATTTGTTAGTTAAATATGTAAAGATTTTTTTAGAAAAAGAAATAAATATTCAAATGTGATGTTTTACCATACAAGTAGCTAATTCCACACTTAGAGTATATATACGTAATGGGCATTTCTCTAGCAATGGAAAAGCAGTTGGCCTTGCTTTTTTGCTTATGGACACAAGTTTCCTTTTAAATTGCACCAAAAGAACCATATGGGAAACAATGCAAAATGGGCATGTAAGATGTGATTAAAGGAAATTACCTAACTTACTATTTTTTACATTATTTTTCATCTTTTGGTTATTGTATGACATATGATGTGTTGTAATATCTTTAGTACAATAAAATGAACTTGTCTTTTATGGGTGATTGCATACTCAAAAAGGAAAATTCATTGCCATGCTATCTATGTATGTTACTTGTAAATAGAATTAATCATACAACTGTGGAACTCCAAATATCGTTCTGGAGAATTTCAGCAACAATATAGCAATGGAATTTGAATAAACATGACATACTTTGTCCATCCAATTTGTTTGTTGGATGGAGAAGATTATGAAGTGCTGCTGTGTTTTAAATATCCTACGGAAAAACTGTGAAAAAGTCGTTACATAATGCGACAAGATTCAGATATACTCCGAAATTTCTGGAAGGACCTCAAGGGTAGGACTTGAAGACAGGTCATTCTTCCTCCTGAACTACAGATCCTTCTTTCTCGTTTTTCTACATTTGCAGGAAGAAAAAGGTCATATATCAGAAAGTGTTCTTGTAAAACTAACAATTTAATTAATGAACCATATGTAATATTCAGATTCAGCAAAGATGATCTAGGAGAAACGGTGCACTGTCACCATTCAATAGACCAAAGGTTGAATATGCAAAGAAGGTCACTAACAGAAACCACACAAAATGTGAGGGAGCATATGTGATGCATAGCCAGGTGCCTGAAACTAGAAGGACGTAGTGTTTCAAATTTCATACCAATTAGCAAATATAGCACGTTAGCAAGCACAAAATATGAAGGGTGGTCTAGCTGCTTACTTGACTCATGACACAACATCGGCCTTAAAGCAATTGTACATACACAATGTGTGAAGTAGCCAACTTAGAAGAAACAACTCGTCAAGTATGTTCTCAATCAGAACCCCCATGCTCAAACACATCTTTCAGGAACTCACTAGATCACTACAAACAATTGCACTTGAATATATCATTAGTGCTCAAGAAATGAAAGCACCTGAGTTGCTAAGCCTTATACTACTAAAGCAAAAAAAAAAGAGATACATCAACCAACATAAAAACATCAGTTTTTGTGCACCAGTACTTGGTAGTTTGATAACTAAAATCATTATACCCAATCGGAAAGACTCCAAGAAAACCAAAACAACCATCAACCTATGTTGATTGGACTCTTAAAAAATGTCGGCAAGTGCATTATTGAACCAAATATAGGTGCGGCAACCAAAAACAGAGCATTATTGAAGAATCCAATATAGGTGCGGCAACATTTTTGGAGGATCCAAGCTACATAGCCATCCACCTTGCATGTTAGATGAACTCTGATATAGGCCAGAAAAGAGTTCCACTGATCAGTGATCTCTGGCAGCAGAAAAGCTCCATTTTTTATCACATTCTTTTCCATTTTGGAAAAGTCAATCATTTACAGTCTGTTTCAAAGAGAGCAGAGAGGTGGGAGATAGGAGTATAAGTGAAAGGTTCTGCTAGATACCTATCCAAGTCCGCTCTTTTAACCCCTTTAAGGACTAAATGGACAAAATATATCTCTTTAACTCTTCGACTTGTTCCAAATAATGGGAGGGAGGGACCTAAACTAATGAATTTCTTTCTCCCTCCTTTACCCTTCTCCTACCCTTAAGTAACTAAACACCTCATTAAAAGTCCACATCCAGCAGTTTGACGATTAAAAAGACACAGACAGGTATTTCTTCGTATTAATTTTGATAAAAGTCACCAACTGACTGATGTTTATCTCAAATAAATATGGGTTAACAAAAACTAAATATTAAATTGCAACTTGTATGTAAGCGCACAAAAATTATTATAGCTAAATTATATGGATAGATTTAGGGGAAAGGTACAGGCTCTTCCAACACCTAAATGACAGAAGGAGCTTCGGTCCTACTTGACTGTCTGGAGCATTGAACAGCATGGTTTTCAAGTAGAGGCCAGTAGCCAACGCTTAGCAGAACATGAGGTACTACTCTTGAGCTGAACAATCCTCATTGATGTATTGTGTCAATACAAAGGGGCGAATATACAAAAAGGCAATAGACAAAAAATTGTTACAAGAGAAAGAAAATGATAGTCCATCTTTCAAATTTGTACTAGAAGACATTCTTCATGACACGCTAGGAGCTATTCACTCCGTTCCAATTCGTTTATCTAGTTTTGACAAACCACAAAGTTTGGAAAGTTAGAACTGAAGAGTTGCAAAAAAGGAAATAGATTTTCTTTTCGAAATGGACTAAAAATGATAGTAAGACAAACAGATTATAACGGAATGAGTATGTTAAAGTAGGTATTCGGGCAAAGTATCAGGTACACTAAGTCTAATCCTTCACTAAGTTTAAGCCATATTTTCAACGACCCAACCAAACCATATATCAGACGTTCAACCTGAGCAAGTTAAAGGCAAATGAATAATCCATGTAATAGATAAACGAACGAAATCAAATAAGCATGCCGGAAGATCAAATGGAGATACTAAAAATGGATCGAGATATATTCGCAAATAAAATACACAAAACCCATAAATTCTCAGGCATCACAGCTAAAAATCCCACAATTAGGTTTTCCACCAAATAGAAAAACAACTAGCAATCACACACTTTGACTGTTATAAGGGATTGTGGAGGTTACCGATTGTGCTTTATGCCAAGAGAGACCACGGTAGACGTTGACGGAAAATGTGGCCGTGAGGTAAATGGTGGTGACGCCGAGCCCTCCGACGAAGGCCTTAAATAACAAGTCCCCTGCCCTGCTTGCTGCTCCCATTTCCCGGCGTTTGCCTTCGATAGTTGGGATTGAAATGGAGAAGATGACTACAATGTTGCAAAGCACAAAAAAAAACCCTCTTATTTCCAACTTGGAAGGGGTTTATGAAATTAAGACCTTTTATTTTCTTTTAAAATTAAGCATAAAAAACAACCTAAAAAATCATTTTATCGCGAGTTTATTTCAATCATTCGTGGTTTATCTATTTAAACTCACTCTCGTTGACCGGATGTGTACATGATAAAATCTCGTTTTCATACAATAATTTGCAAATCACAATGGACAGATAGCACACTCACTTTCTTTGTATTAAAATATACATTGATGCTTAATTGACCAATATTATTTCCACTTAAAATTAAGTGATAGTTTAAGTCTGTAATAGTTAAGATATGAAACTCATGAAAAAATGATAGTATTGGTGTATTACATTTTGACCGGTAACTCTTTCTCTTATTAATTAGGCTAATGTGCTTAATTTATCTTTTCTCACTATGATTAAAATTTGATTACTCTTGATTTTTTTTAATTTTCTCCTCTAATATTTGATACTCATTTGGGACTCAACCAATTTGAATTTGCATTCCCTTCCAAAGAAGATTCCATTTTCAAGCCTCGAATCGAACAACTATTATAATTTAAATGGATGACATATTTACCCTTCAATCACAATGTTTGATAATAAAAATTGATTAGTAAAAGGTTCTTTACCTAATGACATTGTTAATAAGGTTTTATTTGATTTGCATGAATATGATGATGTTATAAATAATTCGACAATTGTGAATTTTATACCAAACAAGATTTATGATATAATCAGCACAGGCATTACACAATAAATCACCAAAACTGTTACTCTTCATCAACAGATGTATTCCAGCAGATATCATTGGAAGTCCCATTCTTAATTGATAGATTCATTCACAATTAAATATGTAAAAGGATGACTAAAAGGGCAGCTCCGTGCACTAAGTCCCCCCGCTATGCATAGGGTCTGAGAAAAAGGCCGGACCAAAAGGATTTGTTGTACATGGTTTTACCCTGCAATCTGCAAGAAACTGTATCCACAACTCGAACCTGTGACTTCCTAGTCACATGACAATAACTTTACCAATTACAACAATACTGTCCTAAAACGATAATTAAAAAGGAAAGATAAACACCATCAAGTTTGAAAGCTACATATTGTACAAGGATAGCATACAAATCCAAACAATACAATAATGATAGCTAACTACTGGATAGCAAAGGCAGATCCAGGAGTTTTAAGTTTACAAGTTCCTCCAGTGATCTCAAGTTAATATACAATAAAACTAGGTTCACTAATTAGTGAATTTCTCGATACAAAAACATGATCTGGGAAAAAGTTATCCGATGCATTTGCTGGACATGTAAACAATCAATTGGATCGTGCATCTCACTCGTAAACCTCCATCCTTAATGACATAATGAATCTCAGAGATAGCTGACAGAAGACATTCCTTATTTTATAGCACAGAAGACAAGGCACACACAATTTCACTAGCACTTCTTAGAGAGACACATTAGCTGCAGGGATCAAACAGGGAAGATATGAGCAACCAAGAGACAAACAATATATTTTCAGAAACCATAAACTAGTTTAACATGTTAACAGTCATCAAAATTTGCAGCACGCCAACAAAAATAGTGCAATATGATAACATTACTCTACAGTACTGAGAATTAAACCAGCATAGTTGATAAATTCATTATTCCTAAATGTTCTTTCTCGAAAAATTTATCCTGGTGGAATATTCCAACTTCCGTAACATCTTTCTATGAAGAAGCTTACTTCCGTGTTCGACCAAACTATTCAGAAACTAGAAGTGTGTGCTTATTTTTCTGTTGTGGCAAAAAAACTGAAAAATAGTTTCTCCTTATGAGCAGTACCATAAGCTGTTTTTTATTTTTTTGAAGACAAAGTACCCTTATCATATGGATTAAAACTAATGTCATGCATTGTTAACAACCAATCTATGACCAAAGTCTCATAAACATGCTCCTTCTCTCTATTGTGAATTTATCATTTGTATTTTTATGAAAAGAAGTTGAATAACTAGAGTCTCATAATGCATGTATCAAATCGATTTTACCTATTCAAAACATATTAATTATAGGCCTAACTCATCGATGCCCCCTAAAGTCGGCACTAACTTTCACTTAGACACCTCAACTAGGCTTTGTCCATGTTAGACACCTCATGTCATTTTTTTTGGTGTGTCATTTCGACACTTTTTTTTATAATCAGCCAAATATATAAAGTGTGTGTAACACACTCGTCAATGACATTTCAAATGACGAATTAAACAAAGACACATGGCATATTTATTGAAAATAATTTTTAAATAATGAATTTTGAGTTTTTTTTTTTAAAAAGGCCAATGACATGTGTCAATTTTATCCAAATAATTTTAAAAAGAATTAACCACTTGCAATCCCTATGTTGTCTTCTCCACCACCCCCACCCCTAATCCTCAACCTCTACCCCACCAAATTGTCTTCTCCACATTCCAGAACCCCCTACCCCAAATTGCTTTAATTTTCTTCGATGTATTTTTATAGTAATTTGACTATTTGAAAGGAATTATTTACAAAAGCACAATTTCTTTGCAAAAACCAAGTCCTCTTACTTATAACTTCAAATAAAATCAAATTCTTCAAATTTAAACAAAGAGTTCCCTAAAAGAATTTCTAGATTTTCTTTTAAGAAAATATATTTCAAACTTTTTTCAAAACATCTCAAGGAGGAAGAATGACAACAAAATAAGAAAAGTTGTTTAAGCTTGAAATTTCTTGGTGTTGTGGCACTGTTAGATCTATTTCTCCATGGAAGGAGTTTACGTTTTGAAAAATGATGGCTAAAATGGGGAAGAAGAAGAAGAAAAAGTTAAATAAAAATACGTTAAATATAAGCTCTCCCTGCACTGGTAAAGAGTGTATCACACTCACTATGTCATGTCAGCAAAAAGTGTCAAAATGACACAGCTGGACATGACATGAGGTGTCTAAAATGGACAAAGTTTAGTTGGAGTGTCTAAGTGAAAATCAGTGTCAACTTTAGGGGGCTACCGATGGGTTACTTAATTATAAAGTGAATCTTTACATGTCATTTTGTGTAGTTCAACGCGAAAGATACTTCGGAAAGATTGGTCAAACAAAAAAAACTTCTACAATATTATCCAAAAGTTCTTCTAGTGAAACTTCACTTGACATAAAGTCCTCAAAATAAACAAGTTCCAAATTTGGTTGACTAAACTATAAACATAGTCCTTTTTAAGAGTAGAAGGTTTGGCCTTCCAACTAGAACGATGCCTCCTTAGTATAAACTTTGTAAATGTTAGGAACTGATGAAATTGTGGAAGGGGGTCAGTAAGTCCAAAAAGCAGATAACCTTAATGGAGTTGCAACATATTCTCAGAACTCCTGCAAATTCCCCACAAAGATCTAAAAATAGACGGAACTTTTAAGTTTTCTATGTTTAGAACTTTTAGATAACCAAAAAGACAACAAATTTGACATCTCTCCTTTCTCTTGTTTCAATTTGGATGGGAAAAAAGCACATTATAACAATTCGATGAGAGCTCTACCAGCCTGTCTTCTCATACCAAAAAATTATGCATATCGTCACATTCATGTGAGGGAACACTTGCTACATATCTCAAATTGAAGGAATACCAGTTAAATTAGTACATGAAAAAAGATAGGTATACAACATAATTATCAACTGATCAAAGGGAATAAATAAGCAAAAAACCAACCTGTTGAGCAACCTAATGCCATTTGCCAACTGTCCTGAGATGATTCTGTCACTGAACTCATCCTGTGTCTTGAAAAGACTATCTAGTTCCACACATGTTTTTTGTTTGAGAGCTCTTTGCAATTGAAGCTTTCTCATCAGATACACTCAACAATTCTCTTTTCCTCTTTCTTTTGTATGTGTACTTAAACACTCTATCATTTATAGGTTGGCTAGGGACCCGATTGTTTACATCAGTCACACTTGACTCTGACTTTAACAGTTGATTGCAAAGATCTTTTATAAAGAACAACTGATTGCAAACATTCTCAATATCTTCTTCTGAAAGATCCATCTTCCCCATCAAGTCCTCATGCTCATCTATTTCATAATGAACACCAGAAGCCTCAATAGACTGCGGTTTATTATCAGAACTTTCTGCATATCCCATCTCCATGCCTTGCTCACCTTTTCCTGTGGACAATCCTTGGGCCATCTCAGAAGGATCTTCACTTGGAGCATTGCCTCTGGCTACAGTTGAATCATCTGTCAATAAATTATTGGTTGTCATGTTTTCCAACTTCAAAGAATGTTCAGAAAATGTTTCATTTTGAATGATTTCCCTATCTGACAGATTTCCTTCAGCAGCATGAATTATCTGTGCATGTCCATTTTGGTGTAACTCTAGCGCTTTGCCTGTCAAACTTAAATCCGAACTAGCAACAAAACAATTTCCGGGGTTAACCTTTGTATGACAAGAATGATAGCCCTTAGTTTTCTGGTTCATACTGTCAACTTCCATATTAGAAGTTGTCACAGAATCAACCTGAGATTCTGGAGGCAGTACAACTGTGTTGTCCTTTGTAAGTTCTCTAGGATTAGTACTATCAACATCCAGTGATTGCTTTTCTTCTTTCTCATTGCTGGTGACTTTCTCAAGTTCAGCTTCAACTTCTCTCAATTCAACCCTGAGATAACTACCAACATCCAGTGATTGGTTTTTTTCTTTTTCTTTGCTGGCGACTTTCTCAAGTTCAGCTTGAACTTCTCTCAACTCAACCCTGAGATCACTTACAATATCTTCTGCTTCCTCTAGTTGAGATTCAAGTTCTTCAATCTTCCTCTGTTGACTCAACGATGTTAACTCTGCTTCAATAATCTATCAATAAGATGTGGAAAAAATATAAATAGTGGATACTGGCAAAGAATATGTTTGCAAGAAGTCTTCTAGGTGAATGATATATAAAGAAAGGACAAAAGTTAAAGTTGGTTACATCTACTAAATTACTGGCCAGAGGGGAATCAGGAATAAAAGAAGTTTCTTTTGTAACTGAGAACCAAAGAAGCTTTGTAATATTAGAAGGGAAAAGGGACAAATATACCCCAAACTATTGTAAATGGTATGCATATACCCTCCATCATACTTTTGGGACATTGATGCCCCTGTCGTCCAAAAACTAGTGCATATATACGTTTTATACAAAGGGGCATACACGTGTCATAATCTTATCCATCGACCCTACATTTATTAAATATCGGATTAATATATAAGATTATGCCACGTGTCCCTATTTAGTCTTCCGTTAAAGTAAAGGGCATATATGCTTTAGATTTTGGACGGCAAGGGCACCAATGTCTCAAAAATATGACAGAGGGTATCTGCATACCATTTACGATAGTTCAGAGGTATATTTGTCCTTTTTTCCAAATTAGAATGGGAAGAACTGGCATTTATCTTGCCTTATTAAAAAATAGAAATAAAAAAGGCGCAGTTTTATCTAATTATTTTTTGATAAATCCATTATTTCAGTCCTCGAATAACAATAACACTATTGTCATTGCTCAATGTTTCTATGCAACAAGATTGGCCATGTTGCAAGTGTCTACTGATCAATACCACTGCCAATCCTTGGTAAAACGACTCTGGTGCCACTCATCATATCGCAACGGAGCCGCACAAGTTACAATCGTATCACGACAACAAGGATGTCAACGTGCACGACGGTAACAAATGCATATCACATATTGTCTCTACTGACATACAAGAATCAAAATATATATATTATCTCTGTTTCCAAAACTACGTCAGGATAATCAAACGTCTGTTGGATGCTTTCCTTTTTCATTGTGTTGTGAAGAACCTGAAAACTCAGACATCGTTGGCATGCGTCTGGAACAAAAGTGGACTGCATGAGTGGCCCATTTCACCTCCACAAGCTCACATGTAAGCTCATTAACATCCATTTTATAAACTGAGCCCGAAAAGCTCTAAACCGCATTAAATTATTTGAAGTGATTTGTCTTGTTCTATCTCTTGATAAAAAAATGTATTATTGCATCTTTGTTGATCAATACACAAACACTTCGCTCTACACTAAAAAGGTAAAAATGAAGTCAAATAGCTTTTTAAAAAATTTCATCATTTGGTAGAAGAGCATTTCGATACCAAAATTTGAACATCTTTTTACTCCATCCTATATGCCTTAGCATCGTTACATTATTGAAACTGCAAGAACATTTTTAGACGAGGAAGAATTAGGAATCAATCAAAACACCCAAGTAGGATTCATTGAGTTCAGATTGAGAGCTGACCATCTTCGACACTTTTTGGTCCTTAGCATGTCACCATGTTGCTTATCTAAAAACGTCTACTCACCTCACTTTTAAATAATTACTCACTTTAAAAACTATTTGACAAGACAGAAGACTGCCTCTCAATGAACTTGCTGTGTTAACCCCGACTTCAACTATACTCCAAAAATAAACATGAACCCAAATCTACCTCATGTGTTCATCTCAGATTTATCTCGGCCTTGGACCTAATCTTTGGGTTATAGCAAGTATAGCCTACTCTTGTGTATTAATCAATAAAGATGTCATAATAAACCTCACGGGGTGCTATACGTCATGTCACGTCTAGGGTATACTTTGGGTCGTGACACACACCAACTTAGGCTTTTGGCCTATGTTTGCTATTCAAACAAACCAATGCTTAGAATAGGATTTAAGGGTGAGAAGTTAGGGACATATTTTGTTCAAGAGGTTTCAATGAGGTTGACAACAAAGGCTCAAATGCTGGTACACCCTCAACAGGTAGTTACAAAAGGTATGAAGATTTGGGTTCCCTCTCAAATAAATAAATTATCAAGCAATAAAATTGAACAAGTCCCCATTTAGAACTTATCAGAGTGAATTTGTGAGACGAATATTGATGTGCTTTAGTAGACAACAAGAACTACAAAAGATAAAAATGTCTTGCTCAGAGAATGGTAGCAAGAAATTATTCAAGATGTACTTAAGAACTCTTAAAGTGGGATGACCAAGTGGAAATGGGAGTTGCATTGGAGGACATGTGAACTTTTGGAGGAAAATGAGACACTCATACAGCCATATCTTTTGGCTGCATGTCAATGACGTCTTTGTTTTCAGGTCTTCACAACAAAATGGAAAGGAAAAAATTCACAGAGGTTAGATTTTCCAGACGTAATTTTGAAATAAAGATAAGATTTTATTTGATAGTTGGAGCACATAGAGTGTTAGTTAGCTAAAATCATTATCTGATGCTTATAACTTAAGTGTCAATATTGCGAGGATTAGCTGTAGTATTGAAAAGTCTGAGATATAGTTGGCTTCGGCTTCAAATTGATTGTGGGACTAAGATCGGTAGACGCTTGCAACATGGTCAATATTGATTTGAGCAAAGAACACTAGTGCTGTTAGTGAAAAAAATTTCATGGCCAAATGCCTAGTGTTCAATAGAGTTCACCTTAGAATCCATCATCTCTTTGAGCTTCATCAGCGTCATTAGCCCCTTTTCTTTCACCACTTGGAGCTCCTCTTGAAAACATTGAGCTTTCTGTTCCGACACCATAATCCTCGTCGCTGCTTCTTTCTCTGTGTTCAAGACTACATCCGTATATGCCTTTTCTAAAGCTTTTAATCTCTGTAACCCAAAAATAAAACATTACAAATGTAACAAAAACAACAATATACTCATTGCAATCTCACTATGGTCTGGGGAGCTTACAATGTTAACAAATGAAACAACAACAATAACATACTCAGTGCAATCACACAAGTGGAGTCTACGGAGATTACAATGTTAACACATGAAACAACAACAATAACATACTCGGTTCAATCTCACAAGTGGAGTCTAGGGAGGTTACAAACAACAACAATAACATACTTGGGTTAAACTCACAAGTGGAGTCTAGGGAGGTTACAATGTTAACAAATGAAACAACAATAACAACATACTCGGTGCAATCACACAAGTGGAGTCTAGGGAGATTACAATGTTAACAAATGAAACAACAACAAATACATACTCAGTGCTATCACAAAAGTGGAGTCTAGGGAGGTTAGAAAGTTAACAAATGAAACAACAACAATAACATACTCGTTGCAATCTCACAAGTGGATACTGGGAAGATTAAATGAATGTACACCTTACCACTGCATTAGACCAAGTGGCAGAACCAAAATTTTCATTAAGCAAACACATGAAGAAGTGGAAGGGGATTTCAATATCTACTATATATACATAATAAAGAATTTTAACCATGTATAAATTTGAATAAACCCCTTCAACCCTACTTGGTTCCACCCTAACTTAGACCTTACCACTCTACCTTCTTTTTTTTTGCCGTGGTATTCAGACCAACTTTCACGCGCCATAACTAATTCCACATGATACCTACCATCGCCCCAACTTAGACTTTATCACACTACCTTTTTTTATGACCGTGGCATTCGAACCAACTTTCGCGCACATCGACTAATTCCACGAGATACCTGTCATCAACCCAACTTAGACCTTACCACATTTCATCCTTTTCTTTTGTGACCGTGGTGTCTAGGCCAACTTTTTGTGCCACCTCCCACCAGGAACAAGTATCAGCTAACTCTGTCCACCAAGGGTAGGAAAATTGGGAAAAAATCGGCTAGTGTTTTTAGTCTCCGCTGAGTTTTGAACCAGAGAACTCAGATTTCTCAACCACTTTGATTGACCACTACGACACACCCTTGGGTTCCTTACCACACTACCTTTGTGAGGTAGAGAACAGGATTATTAGAAAACAAGACAGCAAAAACTTAGATTTAAAGCAAATGAAGCAACAGATAGTAACAAACACATACAAAAATTATCAAAAATATATCACTAAATTTACAACTAATTAATACTCCTCCTGCTCAAACCTCAATCCTAAACTCGTTCTGTTCCACTCCAACATAATATAAGAAAATTAAAATAACATTTATCATCAAAATGAAAACATGCAAAAAAAATAAAAAATTAAAATTGTTACCTCGTCGGCATCCATTGCTGTTTCCTTGAACTAAGCACAAAGCTGTCGTTTGAGGTTTTCCAGACCAAAATGTGAAGAGCAAAATTTGCGAAGGTGGTTTTTTTTTGCTTAATAAGAAAACAGTAGGAAATTGTTTTGCTTTAATAAATTACTCAAATGCCCCTGAAAACGAATTAAAGTACATTATTGTCACTGGTACTGTCAGTTCATGAGGAAAAAATGGAGGGAAAAGAGGATCTTGAGCGGCAACGGCCTAAAAAGATTTGTTTTTTTATAAAATTAAACTAGGTAAATTACGATTGAACTCAGAAGCGGAGCAAGAATTTTTGACAAGAGGTTCAAAATTGAAAGAAATACACACATAAAGTAGTCGAAGGGGTTCGACATCTACTATATATGCCTAAAAAATTATTTTAACCATATAAAAATAATATAATTTTTCGCCGAAGTGGGTTCATAATATAATAGCTCCGCAACTGAATGAACTATTTTGTTAAACTTACATATGGTCATCCGATAATATTCATATTTTTTATATATACACTACATTGTCAAGAACATTTTATTCTAAGGCAAAGCATTTTTTCGAAAACTTAAATTGTTATATTTTTTTATAGAAAAATTACGAGTCATAGAGAGATTTTAAGTTTAAGAAAATCTCCATAGAAATAGTGGGTTAGAAGTAATAAAATTTGAAATTTTTGACCAAACTAAGTCATTATTTAAACTAATTCCCCAAAACCTAACAATCTTGAAAAATATTTTGTCAATCCCCTATGGTCCTTATCGACTCATCACCAAGTACTGGATCACCATTCACAGGTAAGTCATACAACACTTTTACATCTTGCGAGGTGATTGTCGCCTCACCGGTCCTAAAGTGAAAGTACGAGTCTCGGGACGTCATCTCTCTACTAGTGAAGTGATCAAGATACGATCAATAAAAGGTCGATTTGACCTATAAACACCATATAATCCTGATAATTCAATCATTTCTATGACTCGTGGATGAATGTGATATTCTTTTACGAGGTCCTAAAATTTTCCATCACACCTCCTCGTATTTAAAATCATGCTAACACTTACATCCCATATATCCCGTGAACTATGAGTAAGTTGTTGAGTTAATACAATGGTTCAAGTAGATCCGGATCGAATTGGTATGCTCTATAGCCAGTCATATATACATATCTATTAAACTGGCAACCCAATATTAAAGTAGATTAAATATTAGTGTTAGTCCAAAATATAACAAGCAAATCAAAATAATGTACTGTCACCTAATGTTTCATTAAAATTTTGGAAAATGAACTCAATTTTAGTAGAGGCGCATTGCGGGTCAACCTGTTATAGTCTTTCCTTCCATTTTCATGTGAACATTTTTTTCATTGTTTTTCTTTTCATTGTTTCTCTTTGCATCAACAAGATGCATGAATTCAAAATAAAAACAGAACATACATATTAGAATTTCTTGAGTGATTATTCTATATAACCAAAACGATATAAATACGAGAAGATTGAAATTCTAAAATTCAAGCATTCATTCTACTAACTTGTAAGAAGAAAAAAACATACCTCAAGGCTCTAACACAGAAAAATTAACTCGATTCCAAGCTTTTCCGAAGATTTATAGCTGTAATTTATCGCGAAACTCAATATAACAAGAAATCCCCAAATTTGATTTGGAAATATTAAAGTTACAGTTTATCTGCGAAATGAGGTTTTGACTCATTGATTGCCTTTCTGTGTTTTTGTTCTTTCACGCCTCCTCTTCTTTCACAAATTATCAGTTGGGAATGGAGTTATCAGAGCTGAGAATATTTTCAATCGGTGCTGCAAAACTGTTTTTACAGCGAAAGGGTTTAGCAGCCAAAGATAATGGAACATTAAAGTTAACAAAACAAAAACGATGTCGTTGGGTTAAGAGATGTGGGCCCCTATCACATTTTAACCTAAAATCGTTAACCTAATGGCGTTAATTTTTTTTAAATCAAATAAAACCTAAAATGTTAACATGAAGTACGTTTATTCTACTTTTGTAAAAAAAAATTAAAATGTATTAGTCAAGTGAATTGATTTTTAAAATAGCTTATTTTGGTAAAAAGATCTAAAATTTGCTAAAGAACAACATCAAACGTTAAAGAACAGACCAAAGTCTTGAACGACAACACTCTCAAATAAAGTGGAACATCACGTCTATACAAGGGCATAATTAATTAAACTCAAATGGAAGACTTCACCTCCTTTCTTATGAACCCCCATCAATGTATTTTTATTTTCGTATGACGTATCATGCATATGTTAAAAATGACCCTAAAATTCTTAGTATCATTAATATATTTCCTCATTGTCTCATAGTAGTCATTACAATTGCTTATATTTCATATCGCTGGCCCCAACTTATTTGAATTGAACCATAATTATTTGTATGGTTACGGTATGCAATGACAAAGAAATAATGCAATTATCAACCATGCAATTGGTGACATCATAATGGAGCTATTCACAATTGGATATTCTAAATCACAATTTTGACACATAACATATTAAAATCTCACAACTAATTTTGTGAGCGGTTGAACTCACAAATATCCACAAATAATAATAAAAACAACCTTACTTTCCTAACAATCAAGAAGAAAATGAGTGTTACTAAACATATTTTTCAAAAACAATCTACCAGGTTGTATCCAAATTTATAGTTCACAAATTTAATTAAAATAATCCAAAAGAAAGATTGTTACTTCTTTATTAAAAAAAAATATTATCAAAATAAAGAGTTATCACTACAATAAAAATGATGTTTAACAAAAATTAATAGCTTAATTATCGTTAAATATGTATTTTCAGAGGTAATTGGTACTCTCTATAAATGTCCCTAAAGATTATAACAATATTAAATCTAATGACAATTAATTAATTCGATAAACGCTCTAGCAATTTTTGTTAATGTGTATATTTATTATCGATGAAAATTATTTTTGTTATAATGTATGTTGGACATTTGTTTGTTTCAAGAAAGTTGATATCTTATTATGCCTAAAAATAAGAGACAAATATATATGACAGATTACTTAACTTGCGACAAAAAAATGGACTAATTATGTATATACTAATATTTAGGAAGAGTGCAATGACATATCGATATTTTGTACATGAGAAAAAACAATCAAAATAATATACTAACTGTTGCAAGCAAGAGGGCAATCTGTTTGGTTCTTTTAACAAACTTCATCATTGGTTTTATATCAGTTATCACATATTTCTTGTTGTGTGCTATCAAATATACTACAACTTACAAACAACTTTCTCAAAAAGTATATGAAAAAACATCTAGTAAAGGATAAAAGAGAAAGATAAATTTTCAACCATTATCACTGAAAATTTTAGCATAGATTAAAAAAGTCACTAAAATACTAAATTATAAATGCAATAAATACATGAATCACTATGACTTACAGTAAAAGATTAAGTTTTATGAATTATGAGAAAGAAAACTTTGAGAAATGAAACACACTACATAAGAACTTTAATTAATTTATTTGAATTTGACTCCCCTATGGAGAAAAAAAAACTTAGAAATAGTTGTGGTAGAAATAAATTTTTTGTTTACTAAAGAACAAAATGCAGTGAATTCAACCATTTCAACAGCGTTACGAGTTGTGGAATGATAGATGTAAGAGTAGTAATGTCGCATTGCAATAAAAATCAAATTTATTTGTTTATACGAAGAAACCTGTAGAAAGGGATAAAAGAGATATCAATTTTCATTCATATTTGCTGAAATTTTTAATAGAATTTTAAAAAAGTCACTAAAATAGCAAAAACTTTCTGTCATAATTACATGAATCGATATGATTTATAGTAAAGATTTAGTTCCATGAAATAGGAGGAAGAAAACTTTGAGTTATGAAATAAACTTCATAAAAAGTTTAGTTAATGTATTTGAATTCGACTACCCTACAACGGAAAAACACCTACAAATAATAGTGGCATGAAATCCCTCTATTCATAGACAACAAATGGTGTGAACAAATGCTTATTGTGCCTTATTGAAAAGGTCACAACTCTTTAGAAAAGTTACAACTTTTCATAAAAGTCATAATATTTCATATTGAAAAACATTTAAAATTCAATTTCTCCTATTCAGCTGCACGTTGAGCTAAGAATGAAACGCGAGCCCTTTAATCGCCCAAGCAAGTTGCCACAACACCCATTTCTCTATCACCATTCACCAGCAAGCTTATCAATCTTTCAAAGTTGATTAGGCTGGCTAACTTTGTACAGAAGCTGTCGCAGATCAAACCTTATGTTGTCTTTGGGTGAATAACGTAACTCTGCAAGATGAGAAACATTATATGCATTCTCTGATAAACAAATCTTATGTCGAAACCTACATAGTTGACATCAACTTACTTGGGATTGAGGCGTAAATGATGATGATGATGCTTCTCTAATGAAAGTATGAAACACAGAACAAAAGCATTACACTGTCTAAATCCTCTATACTGGCGCTGACTACTTGGCTTTAAGGTACATGGATATGGAAACGAGTAGGCATTCAGTAGGGGTGCTTACTCTCCAGAGTGACTCGAACCACTTGAGCAAGCCTCCTTTGTCCGTCTATTGATGGAATGGAATAGTACTTAAAGAAGTACTTCACTTTGTCAGCCACCTCTGCACGCGTCAACTTTGTGCCCAATCTGTAACTGCAATATGATTTAGTAAGTTGTCAAGGACTACGAAACCTGTGGAAGAAATGATCCTACAGCAAGTCTGCTTCCAAAGACTTACAGAATGAGAGGACAAACCTTAAACATTGATACGGACAGCGAAAAATCTTCCACAGCCTTCCATACACTGAAAGTTCATCATAGCTCATACCCTTATCCATTTCATACAGTTGTTTCACAAATATTGTAATGCAGAATGAGAACTCTCCATAGTGAAGGATACGAAAAATGCTAGAAACAGGAAATAATGATCATCCGCAAGACTTGAAAAGGCATTAGAAACCGAAAATAGGCAGGACACTGAATCAATACCTGACTATAATTTGGACGTATAGGTTCCACTTCAGCAGTAGGTGTTGCAGCTACAATCTTTGTCGAGAATGAGTAACAAAGATGAATGGCAAACCATTTCAGAAAATGATCGAACATCCATATTACTGATGCTTCTAATTGGATACCTATATCTGCTGAACTACAATCATACAGCAAATATAGACAGTTATCACCTGAATAATCTGTTATCTGTTTATCAACATGCTCTACAAGCACATAAGATCAAAATACAAGGAGAGTTCAAGCAAGCTGCAAAAGAATTCAAACCATACTAGCTAGGTGGCCCAAAAATCGTCTGTTGACTGGATTCAACAAAAAAATTCTTCTACCTTTGTTAAGTAACCACATAATCCTTCATCCATCCACATTGGAGAAACTCAAAACTAGATAAAAACCAGGTTTGTTATGAAGCCACGGTAGCAGAGATGCTAACATGAATGCTAACACCATTCAGACGTGAGCTTGAATGTTTTGCTACCCTGACGGGTTGTTTGGTATCGGGGATGGGACCAAGTGATCCCATGGGATTAGTAATCATAAATAGTCTCGGGACTAACTAATACATGTTCAATGTCTGATTACCCATCTACCTACAAAGAAATAATCAGGTTAAAATTGCACTGTGAAACAATTACTTGGTCTTTATTTCAGAAATGGTTCTTCTTGGTCCGACCAACAATTAGTCGGTCAAACAATATGGGGGTAAAGGTTTCAGCTCCCCCATAAAGCAAATGATTAGATAAGAGTAAAATTTATCACACACTATTACCTTGTAGTGTGGACTTTCAAGTAAGTATTTGAAACATAAAATTTAGTCAAGACCACTATATAGATGCTAACATTAAAGAGGCCAGGATTTATCTCATTAGACAACACTTTTGCCCCATTTTTTGTGGCTTCTGGACCATCACACACATAAACAACACTGTTTGGCTCAATAATCAATTCAAACAAATCTTTTTATCCAAACATAGAGAGTTCTGATAGAACAGTGTCTTGGTATTCTCCAGAAGTGAGGAAACCCTTAGGACTTCTCCGCTGAAGGTGATATCTACAATAGAAAAGGCATGAAATCTTATAGCAGATCATTTTTTTATTACCCTTTGGATGGGCATAGGGTAAAACTCCCACTCCGATGCAATAGCTCACAAACCACAAAGGAGAGGTAACTCGCACCAGTCAAACCGTGCAACGAGCTCGACCCAGAAGGCAAACCCTTTGCTTCCGATGGCAAGGGGTTCCAAACTTGAGACCTCCAACATGGATGTCCCAAGCCCAAACCACTGGGCCACCCCGCAGGGTAAATCTTATAGTAGATCATCTGCTTACTATTGAAGATGATCATTCTCTTTCTAATTTCATCCGCCAGTAGAAGTAAAAAACTTGCACAATTTAAACCCTTAAAGTTACAGATCAAAGGTGTCATTAGACTCTAGGGGAATTATTCACTTCTTGGAATTCTAATGAGTCCTTGATATTAGAGAATGAATGTCATTTAAGAACAAAATCTAAGTAGGGTTGACTCCTAGAATTCATGAGGTTGGTTGTCAGCTTTTGTTTAGCACAGTGTTTTGGATGGCGAAAGGTGACAAACAGAGACAAGGGTCTGACTCGCCTCGCCTTGCCTCTCGCCAAAGGTGCCATGGTGATCACCTTTGAGAACACCGGTTTAGCAGGCAGTAGCACAACAGGTCTAACCAAGATTTCATGATAACCAAATTCTCATCTTTGCAGTGTTCAAATTCTCTACATGTATTAAGATTACTAAAAGGGCACTCAATTCTGAACCAGAAATATGCTGCCCAAGGCAAGGCAAGAAAAAAGTCATTTGCAAATTGAAAATGAGCAAAGCAACTTTAAAGGAGTAAATTACTACTTCAGTTGTAATAACAGAACACCTTTACATCAGAATAGAAAATCTGATAAAGGAGAAAATAATGGCACTTTGCTGCAAAAACAGTATAAACAGTATAAGCAATGTGCTCAGCAAATTCTTTGCTTCCCGTTGGAAACTAAGCATCAGTATAATTGCGAATTCAAATGCCATCAGCTTTTACCTATTCATCGCCATTTGCAATTACTGCGTTGACATCACTGGTGAGTAAACTACAGGGAAAACAAAGCTAAGTTCGGTTTACTTTTACCTTTAACAATAAGGTAGACAATCTGACCAGCTCGACGCAATTTATCAGTCAGAATAGCGTAAATGAAGACAGGGTACATGTATTACAGATAGGAAATACCATACTAATAAAAATGCTTGCCAGCTCTAGAACACTATAGACGGAAAATAGCTGATGTGTAGCGGAAACCTGACCACTTATGTGACAAATCAAGGATCCAGTCAAAATTTCGCCATACTGTAGCATTTTCAGTTTAGCTACACCATGGAAAGTTCAATCCCAAAATTATATAAGCGAGACCATTCTTTAGTAACTAGTTAGCAGACCTCCACAGTTATCATGTTTTCTAGGGAATAATTCACCAAATACGAATCCAGTTAATAATTTGAGTAATCAAATTGTCATTTTATTCACTGAATGATGCTGTTGGTTCATGTAGGAAACAACCAAAGGTTCAAGCAACTACACGTATAGGGAACGTAATCACTGCATTTTCATTCTTCTCAGCAACTACAACGAAACCTATTTACATGACATCAACGTGATTGTCAAATACTACCTACAAAAACAGGAAAATAGGTAGAACTCAACAATATTGATGTTTAGAAGGGAAGAGAATCCGATAAACCTTTACTACAAGATGTCACATTGAAAAACTATAGCAACAAGGAAGGAACCACTAGACACTGGAAACAAAATCCAGATGCACCACTTACTCTTAGATAATCCCATAGCCAGCTAGAGGTCCAAGTGCTATTTCCTCCTCGTATCTAATCTGGAAACAGAAAGCAATTCACTAAGCAAACTTAATTAAGAAATGCTGAATACACCAGACAGTACCAAAGGGGAAGTAAGAAGTAAGAAGCATTATCACTTGATATACAATGATAAAACGAAATACAAAAGAGACTTGATAAACTCAAATACACCAAATTAGAACCAACAAAGCAAAACAGACAATTCCTTTACACTCTTGGTTTAGTTTTGACATGTAACTTTAAAATCTGTTAAAAATTGGTTAGCTTTTGGTTAGGAAAAAACATGATCAACAAAACTATGCACAGTTCCCATTGAAATGAAATTTGAAAAATTAGTACATTTTCACACAACTTAATAAAATTTCATTTTAAAAACAGAAAAGGGTCAAAAATATCCTTGAACTATTAAAAATAGCTCAAATATACCCTTAAACTATATTCCGGCTAAAATATACCCTTCCCCCCTCAAACTATACGGTAAAAAATTCTATGTTTCTAAGGGAAAATGGAGAAAATTGGGGGAAATTAGGGGTAAGTTTATTACTTTACGTGGCATGAGTGGAACTTTATTGACTTATGTGGCATGCCATGTGACGTCCACATGGCATCTAAGTGACATTTAACCGATTCTGTTAATGAGAAGGATATTTTTGATCCTATAGTTTGACAGTAAAGGTATATTTGAGCCGAAATATACTTCAAGAATATACGTGAGCTATTTCTGATAGTTCAAGGATATTTTTGACCCTTTTCCTTTTTTAAAAAACATTTAGTTCACCACTCTAGATTCTATACATAACTACTTTTCACCAAAGCTTAGTAATATAGATTCCTCAAACTACAACTAGATCCAACAAAACCGAATAAAGTGAATACATTTTCGTAGACTGAGTTGGCTAAGTGTAGGCATACCATCACCATAATCTAAGCAACTTTACAAAGGAGGGAAAAACTCAAATGGTAATTTAGTGTCTCTCTACTTCTTTTCTGATGCCAACTTATCTTTTTAGACATAAAGTAGAGTATTTCAATCATGAGAAACCTTGATGATGATATAATTGACTTGTTGTGGCCAAGGCTGTTAAAACTTGCTCACCAGTCATGCTTGAGCTTCCATGATCACAACAATGAAGTTAGAAAAAGGAAGAAGAAGAAGAAGAGAAACAGTTGCATGCTTGCAATAACAGAATTGAGAGGAAATGAAGAAAACGTGATGAGTGGATTGAATCAACCACTTTGTATTGTGTGGAGATCATGTATTTATACAAGAAGAGAATCAAAATATCTAACAAACTCATCTAACAAACTAGTGGACTGAAATAACAGAATTAGTTAACTAACTAACTATTCTAACTAATTAATTGAAATGGCTGAGCTAACTGTACAATTAATTAACTAAATCTTAACACCCCCCCCCTCAAGTTGGAGGTGTGGAGAACACAGACAACTTGTTAAGTGCTGCAGAATGCTTGATCCCAGTCAATGTCTTAGTTAACATGTCTGCCAGTTGGTTATCAGTACTTATGTGATGCAATGATATGAGTCCTGTCTGAAGTAAATTCCTCACGAAGTGACAATCAACTTCAATGTGCTTAGTGCGTTCATGAAACACTGGATTTCGAGCTATATGAAGGGCTGATTGACTATCACAATATACTTCTATAGGTCTGTGTAATGGCAGTGTAAGTTCAGTGAGCAATCTGCTGAGCCAAACTAGTTCTCCTGCAACTTTCCTCAAGGCTCTATACTCTGCTTCTGCTGATGATAGGGATATGATCTCTTGTTTCTTGGACTTCCAGCTAAGTGGACTGTTACCCATTAATACAATATAGCCACTTACAGACCTCCTAGTATCTGGACATGCAGCCCAGTCAGAGTCACAGTAAGCTCTGATGTTGTAAGACTGATCTTTGGACATAAAAATTCCCATTGTAGGATCTGCCTTAAGGTACCTCAGTAAATGGAATGTTGCTTGTAGATGTGGCTGTCTAGGATCTTGCATGAATTGGCTGAGATGTTGCACACTATATGAGATGTCCATCCTAGTGTTGGTTAAGAAATTCAGTTTTCCAATGAGCTTCCTGTAGAAAAATGGTTCTGTTAAAGGTATTCCTTCCTTTGCATGAAGTTTGATTGTAGGATCAAGTGGAGATGAACAACTGCTCATATTTCCAATCTGGTAGTCCTTCAACATGTCAAGAACAAATTTTCTCTGAGAAATGATCAGTCCATCATCTTTATACAATACCTCCATTCCAAGAAAATAGTGCAACCTCCCTAAATCCTTGATTTTAAACTTGTCATGAAGAAAAGCTTTGAGGTCATTGATTTCAGAAACACTTGTTCCAGTTAAAATCACATCATCTACATAGACAGCAACAAAAATAGTAGAAGTCTCAGACTTTTTATGGAACAAGGAATAGTCATTCAAAGAATGTGTGTACCCTTTTGAATATAAAGCTTCAGTCAGCTTGGCATACCACTGCCTACTTGCTTGCTTCAAGCCATATAAAGATTTATTCAATTTGCATACCAATCCTGGTTTATGTACTGCCAACCCTGGAGGAACTTCCATATACACTTCTTCATGTAAATCTCCATGTAAGAAGGCATTATTCACATCAAGTTGAAATATATCCCAGCCCTTCTTTACAGCTACTGCTAACAAAGCCCTCACAGTTGTCATCTTGATCACTGGTGAGAAGGTCTCTGTATAATCAATCCCAGCCTCTTGAGTATAACCCTTCACTACAAGTCTTGCTTTGAATCTCTCCACAGTACCATCAGCTTTATGCTTCACTTTATATACCCATCTACATCCTATGGCCTTCTTACCACTAGGCAGGCTGACAAGCTCCCAAGTATGATTTGTGTGCAATGCTTCAAATTCTTGTGTCATAGCTTGTTGCCAAGCAGGATTTACAGCAGCTTCTTCATATGAGGAAGGTTCATTATCATTACTGATGTTTCTCACAAGTGTCTGACTCTCAGAAGACAAGACCTCAGAAGGTATATGTTGGTGTTTTGAGAATGCAGTGTTAAGTGAAACATGTGTATTATGTAAGTGGTTTGTCATGCTGTTAGGTAAAATATAGTCATGTAGATAAGCTGGTAATTTGTGTGATCTAGATGGTCTATTGGGAATTTGGACAGAATTGGAATCATGTTCTACATTACTGGGTGATAAACCAGTTGTAGTGTTGGGTGATGTATGAAGTGGGCTATTACTTGCACCATCCACATTATTTTCCATGTGTTGCATAGAATGTGAAACAGTATCATCATGCAAAGTGTCTATGAAGGGCACAGAATCCAGTACTGAAGGAAAATTGGAAACATCAGATAAAACAGTAAAGGGAAAAATACTTTCTTTAAAAACTACATCCCTTGAAATGTGTATTTTTCTTGTGGCTAGACTAAGAACCTTGTAACCTTTTGTCCCAAATGGATAGCCTATGAATATATGTGGTGTGGTTCTTGCTTGAAATTTGTCCCTATGAGGTTTTGGGAAAGTAGGATAACATAGACAACCAAAGGATCTCATGTGTGAGTAGGTTGGTTTAGTGTTATATAGTAATTCATATGGAGATTTGCCTTTTGCATGGGAGGTAGGAAGTCTGTTAATGATATAAGTAGCACACAACACACACTCACCCCAATACTTAAGAGGTATCTTGGACTGAAAAAGAAGTGCTCTAGAGGTTTCTAACAAGTATTTATGTTTTCTTTCCACCACTCCATTTTGCTGAGGTGTGTAAGGACAAGTTCTTTCATGTATAATTCCTTTTTCATCAAGAAAACTTGATGTTTCTGTATTAACAAACTCAAGTCCATTGTCAGTTCTTATGGTCTGAACATGAGTATTGAATTGATTCTCAATCATGGATAAGAAACTTTTGATGACTGCCAAAGTGTTACTCTTGCATGTCAACAATTGTGTCCATGTGCATCTACTATAGTCATCAACAATGGTGATAAAGTATCTATGTTTGTCGTGTGTTAGCATGTTATATGGTCCCCATAGATCTATATGTAATAATTGGAAAATTTTAGTAGAAACATGGACACTATGATGAAAGGGTATTCTTTCTTGTCTAGCCATAGGGCATATGTTGCAGTGGAACTGTTGTCTCACAGAAAAACTCTCAGGTATAGATTTTATTTCCTTCATTTTTCCAAAAGGTACATGTCCGAGTCTATTATGCCACAATATATCCACATCATTACAAGTATGAGTCATAAGAGAAGTATTAGGAATTGTATTTATTGAGGAACAAACAGAAGGTTGTGTAGTATGTTTACATGAGGAAGTAGAAAAAGGTACAGACTTAGAATTGAAAACACTTGATCTTGATAGATGATCAGAGGTGGAAACAGCAGGAGCAGCATCAGGAGAGACATGTTTCATCAGGCATTTAGAACACAAAAAATAGAGGCCATCCTTTGCTTCACCAATTACCAGAGGCCTCTTCATTGAAGGGGCCTGCAGAATGCATGAGGATCCAGAAAAATACACAACACTTTTAGGCATGGATTTTGAAAGGCAATGAATTGAAATCAGATTATATTTGAATGAAGGCACATACAACACTTGATGCAAAATAATGTCTGGTGCAAGTATTACAGTACCAATTTTCACAACTTTTACTCTATAACCATTTGGTAAGGAAATTAACAAAGGACATGGAAGGTATGTGATGTTTGTTAGGAGTGTTATATCAAAAGTCATATGGTGAGAGGCTCCTGAGTCAAGTATCCAAGATTCAGTCTCATTGTGAGAACATCTATAAGATAATTTCCCAAAAACAATTGAAGAAGTACATGCTATCATACCTGCAAAGTTCATACCACCATTGTCCATGTGTTTAGCATTATTTTTCTCAGCTTGGAATTGCTGCAACAGCTCCACAAATTGAACATATTGTTCCTTAGTTGATGAGTTGTATCTGTACGAGCTTCTCCATCATTTGCATCTCCAGAACAACCATGAACATCAGCCATAAGTCCCTTTCCTCTATTGAATCTAGAGTTCTGATTATTATCCCTGTACTCATTTTGATTATTGTTTCTCTGTGAATTGTTACTTGTCTGTGGGTAGCCATGTAGTTTGTAACATTTATCCCTGATATGTCCAGGCCTTTTGCAATAATCACATATCACACGAGGCTTGTTATTACCATATGAACTAGTTTGAGAGTAGTTGGTTCTGAAGTTAACATTGTTGTTCCCTGTAGAGTTGTTACTTATCCTCAGTGATCTAGAAGAACTTGCTCCTCCTGAACTATTTGCATTAAAAGCAGTAGACTCCATAACTTTTTTTCCTGAACCACTTGCATTCAATGATGTAGATTCCATGAACATTTGAGCACTAGGCTTAATTTCTCTTTGCTTCTCATCCTGAATCAACAGAGAAAATGTTTGTGCCAAAGAAGGTAATGGATTCATCATGAGGATATTTCCTCGCACTACAGTATAGACTTCATTCAACCCCATAAGGAATTGTATTAATCTCCTATCCTGCTCCACTTTATACATACTATCCTTGGCTCCACAAGTGCAGTTACAACTGCATTGAACTTTAATATGTAATGTACTCAACTCCTCCCACAATTTTTTCATCTTAGTGTAATAGGCAGTGATATCCAAAGTTCCTTGTGACAGCTCATTGATTTCACGTTGGATCTGATATAGCTTTGCACCATTAGTTTGATCATATCGATCCTCCAATTCTTTCCATAACTCGTATGAATCAAAAACATATTCTACACTTTCTGCTATCTCTTTAGTTAAGGAATTAAGAATCCAGGAAGTAACCATGTCGTCACACCTTTCCCATTGACGAAACTGTGGTGTTCCTGCATTAGGCCTCTTACAATCACCATTGATAAAGCCCAGCTTGTTCTTAACCGACAGAACTCTTAGAACACTTCGTCTCCATGACCTGTAACCTATCCCATCAAAAGGATTTTGAACCAACGAAATACCAGGATTATCCGAAGGATGCACATACAATGGTGAACTAATATCAATGTTGTTAACACCACTGTTACCCACAGAACTCTCAGTCGAAGTTGAAATATTTTCAATCACCATAGCGAAACTAGATTAATCGATCCAGCAACAGATTTCAGCAAGGAAAATATTGGAATAGGAAACAGAAACAGAATCCAATTTTTTAGCCAGCAAATCGACACACTTGAGATGTATGTCAAAGAACAAAAAGAAACGAGATCAGAAGGTGAAACAGACGAATTAGAATACCTCCTAGCTCTGATACCATGTTAAAACTTGCTCACCAGTCATGCTTGAGCTTCCATGATCACAACAATGAAGTTAGAAAAAGGAAGAAGAAGAAGAAGAGAAACAGTTGCATGCTTGCAATAACAGAATTGAGAGGAAATGAAGAAAACGTGATGAGTGGATTGAATCAACCACTTTGTATTGTGTGGAGATCATGTATTTATACAAGAAGAGAATCAAAATATCTAACAAACTCATCTAACAAACTAGTGGACTGAAATAACAGAATTAGTTAACTAACTAACTATTCTAACTAATTAATTGAAATGGCTGAGCTAACTGTACAATTAATTAACTAAATCTTAACAAAGGCAAAACAAACTGTTTTCCATCTCAAATGAAAAATTACCATATTATTGTTATGCAATCTGTATTTTAAACAATACTAATGATAACAAAAACTTTGCAGAGACAGTAAGTTTAAATCACTCGGTCAAGAACAGATATTACTTAAACAAAAAACTAAAATCTGTAAAATGTACCAGAATCTGTATGAAACAGAATGGAAAGAAAAATCGAGCCCACTCCCCTCTAGTATCCGAGGTCGACGAGTTGAGTAACGTACCAGAATGGAAAGAAAATTAAGCCCACTCCCCTCTAGTATCCGAGGTCAACGAATCACTCAACGATAGTAAAGTACACGAATAAAATTGACCATTCATGAACGGCAAGAAATTCAAATAAAACAGAAAAGTGTTTTAAATAAAACGGGTCGCACAGATCTTTCCATAGATCATTTTCCAAAGCCAAAGCCAAACGAGCGACGACTACGGCGCGATTTTTAACCCTTATATTAACTGAAGTTTTTCTCTATTTATATTTTTTACTAAAGTAGGAGAACTTTTCAAGTTACCCAACAATTATATTATCAATAGGTCTTGTTACTCCACAACAAAACCAAAAATTCATATGTGCAAAGTAACAACAATTTTACTACTACTACGCCTCAAAATCTAGTTGGGGTTGGTTAATTGACAAGTTATTCACCAATTTCACTTGTCAACCGACTGCAACTCTCTTCCTTTATTCAAGCTTGAAACTGTCAATTTGAGCTAGCTCACACAGGTGGAATCAATCATTCATTTATTCATATGTGCAAAGTAGTAGGATTGCCCGGATTAATTCACACAATTATTTGATTGTTTGTTAAAGTTATAACGAGTTAAGTTATTCCATCTTTTGTCCTACATAAAATACATGTTTTAGTTGTGCGAGACTGTAAACTAGTAGCCAAACACTGTGCTTGGTGTGTAAAATTCGATACATAGCAACTAAAATGCTACCAAACACGATTGAAATTATGCTAAATAGCGTTAGGCTCTCGATTTTTTTAAGGAATTCGAATTTAATAGTCACCAATGTGAGTGTCAATACTGAATGAGAAATCAAAAAAAAGAAAAGGAAAATCGGAATTTGGAAAGTGAAATTCGAGAATAGTGTACATCCTGTCAAACTGCTTAAGAGAAAGTTTTATCAGTACTCTCTTTTTAAAAATTTATGAAAAATGTTTAAATGTGTCTATCAAATTTTGAAATAAAGTTCTATCTCTGTCACTTTTTGGTATGAATAAAGATAAAAATGAATGGATTTGTAGAAGATCATTTTAAAAAGAGGAATTTTCACATATAGCCTCTCAAAAAATAGTCTAATTGCTCATTATAACTATAGTTTGATAATTACAATTTGTAGCTACATGTTATACGAAAAAGAGAGACGAGTGAGATTAACATAGGTAGCTCGCCCAACCCGCCCAGAATTTTAAGTGTTGGGCTCAAGATAATTTGAATTGAGTTCAATCTCAACCCATTCAAGATTTAACCCATTTTAAGAGAATTCTCAATTAAACCCAATTCAATCTCCAATTTCAACCTGTTTTGAAACTTTTTATTAAAATATGTTCTTATATTAAAGGTATGAATTATTATCTATTTAACATCTTTTAGGATTTATCTATCCATGTATTACTTTTTTCATAAAAAAATTCTTAAGCACAAATTCAAATTGTGATTATAAAAGTTAAATATCAATATGTTAAATTATTGAGATTAATCGGGTCAATTGGGTGCGTTAAAATCCAACCCGTTTTTTAGCCCATTTGAGCTCGAAGTAAACTTGGGCGGGTCAAGACTCAACCCGATTTCTATTCAACTCATTGTAATATTTTCAATTTCAACCCAACCCGCCCATTTGACACCCTTGATAATTGTATATTATTACATATGTATTTGTATATATGAAAGCGATATTGGTAGAGGGAGGAGAGAGACGAGCAAGAGAGCAGAGAGTGAGAGAGATGAATCATATATGTATATCGGTTAATAGTTGTATAGTATACATGTGTATTTGTATATCTGGCGAATTATACATATACAAACATGTATCACGGCATTAGAATCCAACTTTCTATCTTCAATCACGAATCCTTTATTCGTTATTCAATTCGGCACATATTAATTCAATGCAAACATTATATCTCACAATTTCATAATTCAGTTTTACCAAATTAAAAGGAGAATAATATTATGTCATTATTTCACATTGCCAAAATAAAAATATTCTTTAGAGAAATGTAATTAACCCCATGTCTATTTCTTGGGGCCAATCATTCATTTTGAAAAGAAAAAAAAAAGAAGAAAAAAAATGACATGACTATTAACTAATCATTGATATAATGCAAGTAGCTAGCATCTTTAGAGGTATAACCTTATCATGTAAATCCACTTATATCTGAATGATGGGCAAAATTTGGAGATTACAAACTATACTACAAAATATTCTGTTTGAATAATTGCTTATACCACCATTTAATATACCACTATAGGTTAGACAAATTTTATTATATTATGTATAATATATGCTTCCAATTACACACATAATTGTCCATCCAATGTGGGTGGACAGCTTTATAATTGTTAGGTCACATAATCCAACTTGTCTTTCTTAATTACTTTGACTAGCAAGTGAAGTGGTGTTGCATTTTAGTGACATTTATCATTTTATGTCAATTCAAATTGTGGCATACATAATCTTGTATCGTCAATTAAGCTATAGGCCCAAAATCGACGGACAGTATCTAGTTTATTTTATGTCTATTAAGAATTAATTTTAAATATTTATGGAAAAATTACATAAATTGATACATTTTAATAAATAATTACAGATTTTAGTTATATTTTTTATTTATTACCATTTATAACAATACTATGTTAAATCTGCAATATGTATTAAAATTGAATTATGTATGCAATTTATATGAATTATAATTGTTTTTTAAAATATATTATATTTGTTTGGTAAAAATTTGATACATTGTATTATAAGTGTATTAAAATGTGTGATAAATGTATTAACCATCATTAAAACTTATATTATGTGTAAATGATAAATTGTTCTTTGTAATATGTATTAAACTTGTATTATAAATGAATTAAAAGTGATTAAATGAAAAAAAAATATTATTGCTATAAATGGTAAATATTTTTTATTAGTAGTATATTTATATAAATTTCCCAATATTTTTTTACGGAAAGGGCCTAAAATACCCTTCAACTATGCGAATTGGAACAAAAATACCCTTCTTCTACCTTTCGGGCCTAAAATGCCCTTGACGTCAACCTTTAGGCTCAATTTTGCCCTTTTTTAACAGCCTAAATAATAATATCAATTAGCAAATTTATTTATGACGTGTCACTATCCTATTGGTTACCCTAATAATTAATTAAGCTAATTAAAGAAAACCAAACCCACCCAAAAGACCTATCCATAACCCAAATCTTTTAACCATTATTATCCACACCTTTTAACCCAATATCCAGCCCCATAACTTTTAAACCAAAAAGAATTTACCTCATCATCTTCAAATCTCCTCTCTTCTTCCTCAATCGAAGCTCACCGGAACTCAATCATTCTTTTAGAACTCATAGGAATTGAGTTCTATAGAAGTTCTATAGGAATTGAGTATCCATAGGAATTGACGAGGAGAACTTCTAAAAGAATGATTGAGTTCCGGTGAGCTTCGATTGAGGAAGAAGAGAGGAGATTTGAAGATGATGAGGTAAATTCTTTTTGGTTTAAAAGTTATGGGGCTGGATATTGGGTTAAAAGGTGTGGATAATAATGGGTTAAAGATTTGGGTTATGGATAGGTCTTTTGGGTGGGTTTGGTTTTCTTTAATTAGCTTAATTAATTATTAGGGTAACCAATAGGATAGTGACACGTCATAAATAAATTTGCTAATTGAATTTATTATTTAGGCTGTTAAAAAAAGGGCAAAATTGAGCCTAAAGGTTGACGTCAAGGGCATTTTAGGCCCGAAAGGTAGAAGAAGGGTATTTTTGTTCCAATTCGCATAGTTGAAGGGTATTTTAGGCCCTTTTCCGTTTTTTTTATTTATATTCACTATCTCTTATTTTGCTCTTCAAACCGATCCTATCCATCGATTTGAGAAAATGCATCGATTTGCCTTTTTTTTAAAAAATTAAAAACATTATTTCCCTAGGAGCTCTCACCTTATAGCTTTCTTAGTGACTCGAACTCACAATTTTCATTTTGAAAGTGGGGTATGCTTACCATCCGAGCAACTTTCTCTTGTCAGTTGATTTTTGGTATTTCTTATATTTCCAATAATTTGATGCTTATTTTTAGTATTATTTTTCGAGCCCTGTCATTCTATTTTACTTTTATATATATGTATGTAATGTAATAAAATACACAAGGTAATTTAAGCAACAATTTCATGTGGATATCATGTGCTTGTACAACTATATATATACAGCTGTGAGAACCTATCCTAGCCTAGATTATATACTAATTAATTCCAACTAATTAAGGTTGAATGCTTAATCTTCACCCTAATAAATGATTTAACATCCCTAGTTATGGACTTATATTAAGTCTAGGGCCTAGGTATATATGAACATGGAACATACAATCTGTGGGCTATAAAACATAATAATAATGGAGTACAAATGAGAATATATAATATGGTCCATAAAATATAAATATCCATCAAGTGAGTATTATGACGTCAAGGGCATTTTAGGCCCGAAAGGTAGAAGAAGGGTATTTTTGTTCCAATTCGCATAGTTGAAGGGTATTTTAGGCCCTTTTCCGTTTTTTTATTTATATTCACTATCTCTTATTTTGCTCTTCAAACCGATCCTATCCATCGATTTGAGAAAATGCATCGATTGCCTTTTTTAAAAAAATTAAAAACATTATTTCCCTAGGAGCTCTCACCTTATAGCTTTCTTAGTGACTCGAACTCACAATTTTCATTTTGAAAGGGGTGGGGTATGCTACCGACCATTCGAGCAACTTTCTCTTGTCAGTTGATTTTTGGTATTTCTTATATTTCCAATAATTTGATGCTTATTTTTAGTATTATTTTTCGAGCCCTGTCATTCTATTTTACTTTTATATATATGTATGTAATGTAATAAAATACACAAGGTAATTTAAGCAACAATTTCATGTGGATATCATGTGCTTGTACAACATTATATACAGCTGTGAGAACCTATCCTAGCCTAGATTATATACTAATTAATTCCAACTAATTAAGGTTGAATGCTTAATCTTCACCCTAATAAATGATTTAACATCCCTAGTTATGGACTTATATTAAGTCTAGGCCTAGGTATTAATGATGGAACATACAATCTGTGGGCTATAAAACATAATAATAATGGAGTACAAATGAGAATATATAATATGGTCCATAAAATATAAATATCCATCAAGTGAGTAGTATTAATTAATTAGCAACATACACGGTTTCATTGCTGAATAAAAAAATTTGTCACTAATTCTATTTAATTAGTTATTATCTAGCTATTACGAGTGGTTTGATGATAGATTAGTGACAAAGTTCATAGGTAATTTTAATATTTTTTTAATAGAACTTTTTAGTTCTTGTATGGTTGAGTCTCCAAAAGTTTCCTATTTTAATAACTTTTAATAAGATTGGTATAAAATATGTTGTTTTTTAATATATAAAAAAATTAATTAAATGAAAAATGTCAATATTGGAAAGCTCCTTTAATTTGTGAAATGGAGGTCCTTCTTCTTGACCTAATTTAGATCTCAAATGGTGGGCTTTTACAAAAACGTGCATACGCACAATATATATATATTAATATATGTGTTCGTTGACGTGTATTGAGAGCTTCGAGTTTAAAAAAATAAAAAAATTATAATATTTATACGTGTGATGAAATTTATAAGTATTATAATGTATGTAATATTGTATGTATAAAGTGATTGATTGTTGATTTAAAACTTCTAATAAGATAGTCGATAAGACGATAAATAACATTTTACGTGTAACAGTTTTATTGGTTAATACTAATTTTGTTCAGTTGCATGCACCATGCAAATGTATTATGATCAAATATAGCACTTGGTTGAGAGAAAAAAGCACAAAGCCACTAGGGTAAAATGATATCTTTTACCAAATGTCAAAATAAAACTTTATTTAGTTAGTGTTTGAACTTTAATCACTAAAAAGTGTTGGATGGATTAATTAATTTCCTCATTTCTCATATTGTGATGGCTTTGCTACCTTAAACATGAAGAAAACTGTTTTTTCTTTCTAAAGAAGTATAATCGAAATTATTATGTTTTTTTTTTAAAAAAAAAAATGTGTGTGAAAAGTTGCTGGAAAAGTCTAAAATCACATGCCTAATACATTTCAAAGGAGGAAAGGTGAAGAATATAAAAGACATAAAACAATATGAAAAGGCATATTATATATATATATATATATATGGAGAAATTCAACGAAATTGATTTTCTAAAGTCAAATTTTAATTAAAGATTTCAAGTATATTCAATAAAACTAGCTCTATGAACATCACGTGTATCTCTTACCTTACATATATATTGATGTTAAACATGTGCAAAGTATACGTAAAAACAAAGATAAATGATAATCCTATTTCGTCAAACTTTGATATCTAAATTTAAAACTATTTGACAGTGTTTTAATTTGAAAAATAGAATATATAGTTTATTAAGCACATGCGATTTATGAATAATTTTCTAACTTAATTCAATATATTTTTAAAGAAGAAGAAATTTACACACGTTACTTTACTTTTCATAACTATTGATAGAAATAGGCCCTACAAATTTGAAGGTCTAAAAGCATTTACCATAATGACTTATGTAATGAATTAACCTTATTTTTTTAAAAAAATAAAAAACTAGTAGAAAAAAAGTATCAATATATACAATGTCAATTCCCAAATGTGTTAAAAGTTTTGTAATAACAAGGGCATAAAATGACTCAACTCTAAATGGAGGGCAATAATAGACCATTTTGCAAACTACAAGGACCTTTTTGAACTTTTCTCTTACTTCTATTATTTCTGGTCACGCAAATGATAAAGTTATATTCTCCTATTTCTATTTATATATCATTATTTTTTATTTTACGCACATTAAGAAATTATATAATTTTTTATTTTTTATTTTACGCATGTGAACTTTTCAATCAGTGTATGTGACTATGTTATTTTGATAAATTAATTTGATCGATAAACATAATTATTCATTTAATTTTTTATTTATATATATATATATATAATAAACTCTTTTTATTAATTGAATTTTTAGTCCAGAGACCATTTTATTGATAAGCTACAAGGCTTATAACTCACGAGGGTACAATAAAAAGAATATTACAATTATATATTAGTTTATGAAATGATAAATATTATGAAACAATTATTTATAATAAAAATGATATATAAAGAAAAACTTGAGGATGATATTCCGTAAGTTCATTTTTCATTGAGGAGAAATTAAATAAATAAAAAAAAAAAGATTACCTCGAGATCACAATATATTGCCATATTTATTGAAATGGATGATGATAATTATAAAGTAGTCCATAATTATAGTGCGTTATGTCTTTAAACAATGGTTGTTTAATGAAGTTTAGAAACATAATGAGCTGGATAAACGAATTTTAAATTACTATCGGTAAAATTTAAAATTTAAAATCATATATATTTCTATTGTTTCATATTATATATTTGACTCACGTTTATTTGATACTTCTTAAGAATCATTTAGTATGAATATATTTTATTTAAGCTGATTTTATTAATGATACTTTGAAATTTTATATTTGACTAATATTACTTTATATAATTTTTTAATACTAACGGTAACAAGGAAAAAATATAATTGAAGTGTCTCGATTTTTCTTAATTAGACAAGTAAATAAAATATCTAATTTTGATATAGGAGCCAAATTTAGTATTTAGTGTCTTTTATATAATTAATATTTTGACAAATGCATTGGTACATGAATTAAGGGTAAAATAAGTATAAAATGGTAAAATATTTCTTAATTTTCAAATTAAAAGAAATAAAAATAGTTACTTATTGGATAAAAGAAAAATAAACCGCTAAGTAAATGCTTCCTTCATCCATTTTTACATATTATTTCTATTAAAAATAAATATTTATTTTTACTTTTACTTATTTAATTTAAATAATTTCTAAAAAATTGTTAGCTTATGTACATTTTACTTAATTAAAAAATACTAATTATTTCTATATCATTTGTCAATAATGACTTATATAACAATCATAAATAATATATTAAAATTATTACTTTATTTATTGTTTATAAAAAACGCATCAAATTAAATATAAATAAATAAAAATGAACGAGAAAATATTTTTTTTAAGAAGTGACTCAAATTAATTTGGATGAAGTACAATAAGACGGAGTGAGTATTAATTACATTTTATAATTCCCTTTAATTAATGCGTGGATAGCATTTATATTCTGTTTGAAGATACTTACCTAATAATCATCTTATCAAAAAATTGTATCTCAAAAGTTAATTTTTTTTTTAAAATTAATAATTAAGAATGGACCCGCAATATTCGATTTAAATTTAATTAAAACTTTGATATAAGTTTTGGATACTGAATAAAAAATAATAATAATTAAATGGTAGGGTCCATGCATAAAATGGAGACAAGATAGACACCTCTATCTCTATACTAGTTATCCAGATGAGATGTGAGCCCCATCATCTACTTTTGTTTAGTTATTTATTTGTCTGCAATTAACTAACATTATAATTAAAAAGAAAAAATATACCTATATCAATGAATATTTTGATTCCGTCACACGAATTAAGAGATGGAGCATTTGACAAAGGCATTGTATATATCTAGCATACCATTAAAAAGGGAAAAAAGTTCAATAATATCATCAAATTTTGAAAAAACATTCGTTAAAAATTGGCTCATTAATATTATTTTCGATCTATTAAAGAAAAAATTTATCTATGTCATTAATTATTAACTCAAATGGTGTAGATGAATCAAACTTCTAATTGATGACATATATGAGCCTTTAAATAAAGTTTGATGACATTTTTAAATATTTTTTTATAAAAATGACGTGGCTAAATCATGATTAACCATACGTAAAAAAAGCTTCGCAAAACAAAAAAAAATTCAATTAACAAATTATGACATGAATGAACATTTTATCAAATAAATATAACGCGTATGAATCAACGTTTAACCTATGACATAAATTAACCTTTTTTCAAAGTTTAATCACATATCTAGCCATTTCCTTTTCAAAGAATTAGTCAATATGAAAAAGACTCTGCTATTTGCGTGATTATATATATTTATATTGATTTGTCATATTCAAAGAAATATTATTTTTTGATTGGAAGTTATATTGTTGTAGTCAAATCCATAAAGATCATATATACAAATATTTCATATGTAATTATCGAATAGTTTTGGTGTTAGGATAACAAAAATCTAAGTATTTTTTTAATCTTCAATTAGGTGTGGAAGTTGTTGTGTAGCTATTAATGATTAATGCCCAAATACTCTTATCTTTTATCATGGTAAAGAATAACCCATCTTTTCAAAGTAAAGATAATTAATTAATTAATACTATAGTTTATTTTTCACCTATAATATGCCAATACATAACCCATACTTAATTTAAAGAAGATTTTTAGCATAATATATAGTTTCATACCTAATTTTTTCAACTTTAATTCGATCAATCAGAACAAATAGTAATGCTCCAAGTGGTTATCTATGCATTTTCTTCGAATCTGGTTAATAATAAATGATCATGTCAGTTTTACTACATCTCTTAATAAAAAAAAATTTGGAATTTATTCTATACCAAGTTATCGAAATAGAAAAGCATTTAGTATAAATTCATATCATCAAATGTGCGGTGGATAAACTCGCTCCATAAAGGATTGAAAGGTATTTAACATTCATAAGTAATTAATTAGTGAGGCCCTAGCAAGATAATTAACATTATTATCTCTAATCAAATGATTGAGGAAGAAACACAGCTAACCATCCATAGTTGTGTTGTAAAGATTTCAATTAAGTACCTAACTAATATTACTACTAATCAACTTAATTAAATAAGTTTAATTAGACAAGTTTGTCAGTTAATCAATCACTAAGCATTTCCTTTTTTCACGTGATTCTTTAATTTTTTATTTAATTAAACCATCCACTTGTGTCAATAATTTTGATTATTTTAAGTTCATAGTACAACATTGATTTTTGTGCATGATGGAACCAAATCACGTTAGTATTGATCCAAGTTTAATTAATTAGTACTAATTATTATTAATTAATATTAATTAAAGTCAAATTTTATCTTCAGAAAAAAATAATGTTATCTCTTGGTAATGGTAAGTGGGCCTCTTTAATTAACTTGCTTCTTTGACCATTTTTAACGGAAACTTACGTAAATATACCGTATAAATAAATATTTATCATTTATAGTAATAATATTTTTTTTACTTGATTAATTTTAATTTATTTATAATACAAGTTTAATTCATATTGTAAAGAATAATTTTTTATTCACATATAGTACAAATTTTAATGATAGATCATTCATTTATCACACATTTAAATACACTTTTTATTCAATGTGTCAATTTTTTACCAAACAAACATAATATATTTTAAAAAACAATTATAATTCTTATATAATACAAATATATTGCATATATAATTCACTTTTAATACATATTACAGGTTTAACATAGTATTGCTATGAATGAAAATAAAAAAAAATTACTAAAATCAGTAATTATTTTTTAAAATATATCAATTTATATAATTTTTTCCATTAGTAAACTATTCCATTAACCGACTAATCAGAAAACTTATTGAAATTAGCTTCTAATAGTTCATTTTTTGAGAATCAATATTAAAGTATACTTTCAAGTTTTTGAATTGTAATGCATGAAAATTACTTAAATATATTTTTCATTTGTAATGAGATTGCTATTTTTTTCTGTTATCGATAGAATGATATTCTCCGCTCTGTTAAATAAAACAAAAGGGAATAATGGAAGAGAGAAGGAAAAAAAGCAAAGGATTAACAAATCTAATTGGGGAGAATGATTGACACGTAAATTATCTTCAATAGATGAATTTTTTTTTAAACATTTTAAACCTAATCCAAAAATGGATCCTAATCGAAAAACGTTAAGGACTAAGGACAAGTGAAATAAAAAAAAGCGATTGACTCTATGTGTAAAACGTTATATAACTAAAATATAGATAAAAAATAAAAAAATTTATAAATTTAAAATTTTTTGCATTCTTAAATAAATTTTATACATAAAATTCATTATTTTCTCGTGCTGGTTATTGCAATTTGCGTCCAAACAAATACGTGTCTGACAAATAAAATATGATGTTAATTAAGAGTAATCTCTTTCCCAAAACAAAAGTTCGACAAGACAAGTGCCCACAAAGTCAAACTTGATAGCTTCAATTATCTTAGCTAAATATGCAATTAAATTACTTAATTAGCTTACAGTATTAATACCGTACTTAAATTTCCAAGTCTTTTTGACAACCATATTTGTTCTTTAAGTCCATTTCATTGACAAATATTTAATTACACTTAATATTATACATATACCGAGTGTTACTTATTTGACAAAGTTTATAAAAGTACATTTTTTTAAGAATAATTAGATATAGTGGAGATATCAATATTGAATGGAAAAATAACTTAAATACACAACTATAAGTTTTATATTCTCTAATTTTCCCTTCTTTTTTTAAATATTACATAATTCCCTTTTTTTTAATTTTTGTGTAAGTTTATAGATACATAACATTCTCTCTCCTATAATACTAGATTACCCATTTTAATGCCTATTTTTTCTCCATTAAAACACTCAACCTTTAAAATCAGTTTTGGATTTTTGAATTTCTCCATTAAAACACTCAACCTTTAAATCAGTTTATTTTTAATTATTAAATTTAATTAATTTTAATAAAAGACCCAATTTTGAATTTCAAAATTCAAAAAAGTTGAAATTTCAAAAATTTGGGACAATTTCTCTCCCGTTTAATTCTTACTCCATCACGTTTTCAGATCTTCTTTCTCCATAATCGTCTGCTTCTTCTAAACACATATTTTATTGGTTTCTTCCTTTTCATCTTAATCCATCATCGTCTTTTTCTTCTTAATCCATCAGTATCTTAAACCAGCATCAGGTAAATTAGCTCAAATGAAGTATTCTATTTGCACTGCAACACTTCAACAAAATGGAAGAGTGAAAAAAAATGATTATTATGAATCAACGTGGTTGCAACGCAGTAAGTTTGATGATTGTCGCTAAGATTATTAATTATCCATGGTCCATCAAATTGATTATTTTTGGGAAAAATAAATTGATGATACATATACTCAGGGTGTACAGTGTTTAGTCGATGTACTGATACATGTATTAGTTATGTATCACATGTTATAATGTTTAGTCAATGCACTGATACTGTAGTAGATATGTATCACATGTTTTTCATGTAGTATGAATTTCTGAAAACTGATATAATGTATCAGTAAGGTATTAGTGTTTAGTTGATGTACTGATACATGTTTTGAAAATTGATGATATAATCTTTGATTTTCAAAATTTGAAATTAATATCCACTTACGTGCTGATTTTATGCTGATTAATGATCTGTTATCGTAAATTATGCTGTTTTAGTAACAACATTAAATGTACTGTTTTTTCCCCATTTTTTTCTTAACAGTTTAAACTTACTATGTATCATTTACCATGTATCACTAGAGCCTAAAGTATCACGGCACAACAAATTTAAGGGATTTTTTGTAAATACTAAATTTATCGGGACAGAATATAATTATTAAATTACACTATGAGATTCCTTAAATTTTTACATATTGAATATCCAAATAAATGAATGAAAATTGAGTATATGGATAGGCCCATCCACATAAAAAATGGTATGCCCCTTTATTCTATATGAGTTTGTTGAAACTTCCCATAAAAATCAGACTCAGCTCCACACCGAAGATTCGGATAAACCGTCAAGTTGTCGCCACGTGTTACTATCAACTTTCAATAATTATTAGTGGGGAAGATTACTAGTTCATATTTTGATTGGCTGTTTTTGCGATAACGTACAACTACCTCTCAATCTAAGTTTAAAATTTTAGAGACACATTATATTATATAAATGTCCTATTATCCCTTTGAATTTATTTTATAAGTAATTTTATACTCTTTTGTCGCACTATCTTGTGGGTCCAACGCTGATTGACTTTTTTTTTCAAACTAGTGTCACGTAGGTCGAAAAGGGCTGTAAAATAAGTTCAAAAGGGTAATAGGACCTTAGTATAATATAACTGTGTCTCTGAAATTTCGAGCTGAAGAGGTATTTGTGTATTTTTCCGTCCTTAATTAATTTAAATACAAAATTTATATTGATTTACATCTAAATTTTATTACATTATATTAATTTAATTCTTAATATTAGATAACGATGAAACGATTGATTTGATGTGATCATATATTTATTATAGTATTTTTTGTAATACAATATTATGATGTGGTCCTTATCACCATCACACATGTCTCACCCATTCTATATAATTCCACATCTCTATACAAACTCCGTTCCGCTTTATTCGCTTATTTCTTCCTTTCAATTTCAATAGGTGTGTACGGTTTTCAATTGACGAAGTGTATGTTTAGTCATCAACACTTTGTATAAATTGATTTTTTTATTGAGTCGTGGAATCTTCCAGAACGATGTCGAGCGTTTGCAGTGATAAGTCGTCGTCGACGCCGGCGGTTACCGGCGGCGGTTTTGGAGGAGAAATCATGTTGTTTGGTGTGAGAGTAAAAGTGGATCCTATGAGGAAGAGCGTGAGTCTGAACGATCTTTCACAGTACGAGCAACCGAATGCTAACAACAACAACAACAACGGCGGCGGTGATAACAATGAATCCTCTAAAGTGGCGCAGGATGAAGGTTATGCCTCTGCAGATGACGCGGTTCAACATCAGTCCAACAGTGGTCGCGAGCGTAAGAGAGGTGAGATCTCCTGTCCTCTTCTTCTATCTTTTGTTGCTAATCGGCGTGTTTTTATGATCGTCTTCATTTTTCATTCGATTCGGTTATTTCTGTCAGTGCTTAGTCAATTAATGTCTACTCTGAGTCAAGTTTCTATTAGATTCATCGATCGTTTTCTCTGTTATGCACAAATTTTTGAGTTATACTCTTCTATCCTAATTTGTTTTGTACAGAGTCAAATTGATAGTTTTATCACGTGATTTATATGTAATTGTTTTATCTCGTTTTCCCTCTGTCTAGATTTCAGGACCATAAATATGGTTTTGATCTAACCTGCTTAGCTTTGAATCCATAAAAATTGATTTCTGATGAAGTAGGGTTGATTTTGTTTGTATTAGGAGTTCCGTGGACAGAGGAAGAGCATAAGTTATTCCTTTTAGGATTGCAGAAAGTTGGAAAAGGAGACTGGAGAGGAATCTCTCGTAACTTCGTAAAGACTCGCACACCGACACAGGTTGCAAGTCATGCTCAGAAATACTTCCTCCGGCGAAGCAACCTCAACCGTCGCCGCCGTCGATCTAGCCTCTTTGATATCACCACTGACTCGGTATTCATTTTTTATTCATGTCTTCCATTTATCAAACTTGTTTCTCACCCTTATTATTAATCGAGTGAAATCAAACAATTTCTTTGAATTACTACAATCATACTTCTCGCATTTTGCCATTAATTGGTGAAGTTCCTTTGAGTAGGTGGTAAGTGATTGTGTATAGAGATAGAAAATTAGATGGTTTGATTTTAATACTTCGATCTTATCACTCTTTAACAGAAGGAGTAGTAATGTGATTCTTTCATTGTTCTTGTTTTGAATTGATATTGGTGCTGGGTTTTTGTTGTTATTCTTTTGTGTCTTTTCTCTAATAGATTCTTTTTCATTGGCGTCAAGTTCTTTGTTTATACTTGCCTTCTGGAAAAGATAAAAATATTGAATTCCGATGTATACAAACTGCCACTTGGATATTTTGTTTTTCAGATTTTCCATTTCTAAGGTTCTCTTTCTATGACAAACAGGTATCAGTAATGCCAATAGAAGAGGTGGAAAATAAGCAAGAAATCCCAGTTCCAGCACCAGCAACATTACCTACTGTAGAAACTACCAAAACCAATGCATTTTCGGTGGCACCGGCGGTTGCTCCTATCATATTTCCAGTACAGGTTAACAAGTCAAGAGAGAATCCAACTCTGTTTCGACACGATCATGGGAATTCATCGATGCTAGTTGGTCCCGTTCCTATGTTTTCAATGCCTAATCCATCAAAATCGATTGACCTTAACGCCAACCACAACTCAACAATCGAGCCATCGTCTTTGTCACTGAGATTATCATTGTCACTTGATCAGGGACAAGCATCATCTACTAGACACTCGGCATATAATGTGATGTCAAGTTTCAGTAATGGAGAAAGCATCATCCGTGTGGCATGAGAGAGATCAAAGGATCTCTGGAGAAGGAAAAAAAGAAGAAGAAAAAACTAGGACAAAGAGTGAGTAAGCTGGGTTCATAATTATATTAATCTTATATATTGAGGAAAAGTTTATGTAAGGAGATATCTTATGTGATTAATTGACTAGACTTTTGGTCCTGATTTGTACAGACCAGAAATATGTCATGCTTTGTGGTACCTATTTAATGCTACTCTTATTTATAACATCAAAATCCCTACTACTAAAGTAGTTTTCCATGGAAAAACACAATGAAGATACCATCTTTGATGAAGAGTGGTCCTATAGATATGTATGTGGGTGGTTGTATGAGCTGACCATGTGATAACATTATCCAAATCCTGATTGGGTGCATGTGTTAGGCAGCAATTATGATCTTCTTGATTCCTAGTGTATGGGTTGTAAGGACGGTGGAGCATTCCTCTAATTGGTTGCTTGCTTCTTTTTGCCTTCTTTTCTTGTTTGGATTCTACTTGGATAACCTTTTTTTCTAGGGTTGCCAATTGTTTTGCCTAAGACACATGGAAATCGATCCTTATGGGACAGGTCATTAGATCATTTTTAACAAAATTTAAGTTTTTTTTTCAAAAAATAAATGGAGTACTAGACACGTTTTCAAAAAAAAAAATAATTTTGATTTGACATGATAGAGTAATTAAAAAAATCAACTTGATATACATTTTCTAAAATAATTGATCGAATCGAGCCATTTTACACAGACGTGATAAAGCCTTTTTTATACTTATTGTCAAATGAGTTGAAACATCAGTACTATTGAGTCAGGCAATGCTGCTTATGAGTTAGTTAATAATGAAATTGAAATATTTTGGTAACGATAAACAAACAAACAAAACAAATATCTTTTGAGTAGTGGTTTCAGCATTATTGGTCCCTATCGTTGTGCATTTGTTGCCAATGAATCTGGAAATTCAAATTTTACAAACACACTAAATAAAAATAAATAATAATAATAAGGTGATTGATTTTTATTTATTTAAAACTTGAAGCATATAATTACTCAACATTTATGCTAACATGGTTTGTTGTGGAAATGCAATTACATAATTGAAGGGTGAATTAGAGATCGTCACGTTTACACGCAATAAAATTAGGTTCTCTATTTGAGACCAACAGATAAGGTGAGGATATGTAGGGTGAAAGAAAGATATTCCCATTTTTTCTTCAACAATATTCTCTTGCCACTTGAACCACATATATACATTTATTCCCTCTAAGGAAACTCTTATTTACTTCGATAACGTGCTTTTTATAAAGACAATTCTATTTATGACGAAATTAGTTACCGACTAAATAAAAGTAAGAATACATCAAATGAAAGTTCAATCCCACAAGAATTTACAGAATTTCGGTGAATTGCATATGATAGAAATATCTAAGTTATACGTTAAAAGAATATCTAAAAAAGTGATCGTTAAGAGGAAAACTAGGATAAGGTCAAAATACGATAGAGTCTAAAGGATGTTAATCAAGAACCGACCCCATCTCAATTGCTACTACACTGTTATAGACCTCCAGGTCATAATTGCAAGAATAATATAGCTAAAAACACAACACAGTGGGACCTATATAAATAAGCAAAACCAACTTTATGGTATGTAGTAAATAACAAAATAAGTGCAAGAAACTAGGAATTTATAGTTTTGGAGAAAACTTAATTCATCTAAAATGACAACTTGTTTAATATCAGAATGAGATATGCTTGAATAAAATGGATAATGATTCATATAACCGATTCCAACTAGATTCATATAACAAACTCATATTACAGATAGAAGATCAATATCAAGAGGTAAGCTTCTTATGAACAAAAGCCTTCAGTAGACAAAGCCCAAAGGGACACAGAAGGAGAAGATTCTTCATCACTATGACACTAATCATAAGCTTGTTCTCAAGAGAAACAAAGCATATTATCCAAGATAGACGAAGACAATTATTCTACGCGAAATAGTAGAAGATGGAAAATAAACACATGGTTAGAGGTACAAAATATGACTACACGAAACGAGGTGGAGGTGGAATGATGAATGCAGAAAAACTCATTGCCTCGTTTGAATCATGACGATTCTTCTCATGCACTCTTCTAATGTAATCAGAGGCTCTACCATCTACACACTTATCATTAACTGCATACAAGGAGGATTTACCATTTTCAGTTGGCTCAATCAAGTAGGCAACCGGCTTTTTGACATTCACCGGCTCCTGTGACCTTAAGCTCTCAGGAAATTGTGCTGTTGGTGAGCCTTTGATGAATGTTGCAGGAATTTTACCGCCTGGTGATGGTTCTGTTGCGATTCCAAGGCTCATCCTGGCAATAGAGAATGACGATAGCCGGATGACATTTGTTACCATCTTCATTGACTTCTCACAGAGGGAGTTGTTGCTTCTGCTTTTGTTCTTCATGGCAAATGCTACAACTTCTTAACTGCCAAATACTTTCAAGAACAGAGAAGGTGATTGCATATATGACAGGCCAACGACGATGGATATATATATATAAAGTTAAAGAGTATAAGCTCAGCTGATTTCTCATTTTTGTTGTTAAAAAAAAGACAGAATCTCCCTTAAGTTTCATCCATCCTAACAGTAACTTTATTAGTGCTAAATCCTTTTCTCAGTCATGCAATAAGATGTTTTCTCTATTTTCTATATGTCCAAATGGAACTCAGAAGAATAAAAGGAATAATATGCTGCTTACCTTTCTAGTATCTATAAGCAATATTAGACTTTTGGGACACTGTCACAAGAGCTAACCCTTAAAGAAACAATATCTAATGATCATATAAGCTATCCACGTGATTAACGAGTCTCCCCTCCCCCCCCCCCCCCCCCCCCCCCACAACACACACACACAACAAACTAGGTGGTTGTTAATGAGCACAAGCTAACTTATCCACTTAAAAGTAACTGGAATGAGATGCCTTTCTACTTTCCATATACCATATGAAGCTATAATTTATTTAAGTTTCATTAAGTAGTCACCACTCACCAGTTCTATTCCACTGATTCCTATCTTTATGCAACTTTTTTCCACAATATCTAGATAATGGATATGTACTGAAAATCATTCTATTCACAGCTCAAAAACTGTGCCTCTTAGAAGTACAATGAAGCCAGCATATTTTGGAAAGGAGCAGATCAAACTTATATAACGACAAAACTATTGCTCCACATGGTTATATGGTTCATATTTTAATAACCATGTCATATTTCATCCCTTTCCAGAGTGAGACCATTAAACAACTCACCAATCAGAGATAACTCTACACTGTTGTTAATAGAAAAAATGTCACATCCCTCAACTGTTCACAGCTCATTTCGAAGATAAACACCATAGTATAGGAAGTTAGATCCATGGATGCTTATTTTGGCATGTCTTCAGTTTTTCTGTTCAAATACCTACTTAAGGACAGTCTCAGATTCTAAGGGAAACAATTCACATGGAAGTACAAAAACTCTTGCAAAGTCTATTACAGAAGTTTGATCAGTTTACATTTGTGCAAGACTGTAAAACAATAAGGCATACCCTCCCACAGACATCCACAACCAAAGGAAATATATAAGGAGAAAAATCAAAAGACAATTCATTCCCCTGAAGGATATGTACTCATATACTTCACTAGTGCACCAACACAACCCTCAATTTGCTCCTCTATTAAGTTTTTGAACCAAATGCTGAACTCATTAGCATTTTCTAATCTCTACAATGCAACAAAACAAAGCCCTGGAACATCCTCTCTTTTCAGCTCCCCAGTGCACATATTTGTAATGATTTCATTTCAGCTATTTCTCATTAATCATTTCGAGTTCTTGAATACTGAACAACTTAGATTAATTTTCTATACAATTTTGAAGTTGAAATATAGGGACTAAATCATCACATGAGTGAAAAGTGTGAACACATTCTTAGATTCTCTTGCAACAGTACAAAATAATAGAAGAAAATATAACCTCCAGAGAGCATCGAATAGACGAGGTTGAGAGGAAACATAGAAGAGCAGGTAAAGAAAAGAGCCACACAATCAAAGTCATTGATTGATTTCACATCTTGTCCATAAAGAAGAATGAGCTTACAATAGTACACAAAAAGAGTTAGAAAGATTTGCTTTTATCATGATACAATCTGATCCATACACTTCTCATGATCCTCTCTCTAAAAAAGAATGACTTACAATAGCAAACTAAAAGTTCGGAATTTTGTCAGGATAAAGACTTAAATCAACTAGAGGAGAGCCAAGGATTTGGTGCTACATAAGTGTAACCTTGAAAGTGTTCGCCTGTTGTCGGAGTAGATGCTGGTGAGTCATCCGGTGGCATCGTAGTCCAACATTTATCGAAATTGGCTGTGCAATCTCTGCCAATTACATCTGGTTTGAACTTAGGCTGTAGTTCTCTGGCATCAAGTTTCTTCCAGTTGATTGTGCGGAACCACTTGTGACTTTTGATCTCATCCCCTCCTCTTGGTCCACTGCCTAATCTTTTGGATGGGTCCTTCTGTAGCAACTACGGGAAAAAATTGCAAGTTTTCATTCAGTTTAATTACAATTACTTACTAAGAAAGTATGTGCAAGCAGTCAATTGATAGTTTGTACATACTCCTTTGAGCAGAGAGTGAGCTTCACCAGTCAGACGTGGTAGAAGTTTCAGTTTCTCGCTGATGATCTTTTCCTGAAGCTTCTTTCTATTTGCATGTGTGAAAGGTGGCTGAAAGAAATGAGAGTCAATAGTGTTCCAATTTACAAAGAAAATCTATCTAGGAATAATGCAATTTATAGTACATTTCACATAGGCTCCAGAGAATGTCCGATGAACTGTCTATGCTTGTCACATGCTTTTGGCATTACTCAACACTGCATGAATCTAGTGTCCTAATATTACACTGCAAACAAATGTTCCAACCAGTACTTAGATTACCTGACCAGTCAGCATCTCATACAGAAGTACCCCAACGCTCCACCAGTCAGCATCTTTATTGTGGCCCTTGGACTGTATAATCTCCGGAGCCATGTATTCCATGGTTCCACACATTGAATTAGATCTGCTTGATTCATCAATCTCTTTTGCCAGTCCAAAATCTGTCAGCATGACCTGGGTAGAGAAAATGAGATGCTTAAGAAGAGGAATGAATCAACTGCAATGTTCAAAGGAAAAATGCTACATATTTCTTATTTCGTTTCTTCTTCCATGGATCAATCATGTTCCTGCAGTAGAGTACAGCAAGACTATTACATGTCCATCACCATCCATGAGAATATTTTCTGGTTTGAGGTCTCGATGCACGATCCCTCTCTGGTGAAGATGTGAAACAGCAGAAACTATCTCAGCAGCATAAATCCTTGCCTGGTCCTCACTACCCAAAGCACACCCAAGAGCTGAAGTTAGAAGAACAGAATGCATATTATGACTGGTTAGACAATAAAAAATACCAAAGGTACCTGAAAATCCCTTGTCTGTATAAATGATAGAAAAGATGTCCTCCATTTATAAAATCCAAAATCAAGTAAAGCTTAGACTTCGTCTGCAGCATATTCCAAAATAAATGATCAAGGACTGATATTGTTAATAAGAACAAACACATCAAAGGGCAAAAAAGCTTGGTCTGAGACTGTAAGGCATCAGTTCAATGATTTCGAAAATCAAATCACAGTAGCAAAATCAATGACAATGAGTACACCAAAGAAAGACAAAATCCGTGCTTAAAAAAGACATCGAGAAATATGGGAACTAAACAGAAAAAACCAACAAAAGTTCTACAAAATCATTAACTTCACTTTGAAATTGCCCAAAAAAAATAAATTCATCTTGGACAATGCCTAGGAAGATTGTTGACACTCTTTCTAGCTGGGAGGAGGCTGGGATTGGGGTAACAAATAGAAGCTACTGTAGGATCATTCCAGCTTGCGTTGGTGGGCTATCTGGAAAGAAAGGAATTCCAAGCATTTTGAGGCCAGAAGTAGCATTTTATAGAAACAATGTTTTGCTATTTCCTATTGAAGAACAAAGAGCTCCCGTAGATGCAGATCAATCTTAAAAGTTTTAGACTCATGTTAGGATTGAATTTTCTTAGCTTCTTTGTTCTCATAATTTCATTTGTAAATGGGCTCTCCAGTACAACCTAAGTACTGGTCTATAATACAAAAGTTAAACCGTTCAAAAGAAATATTGTCCAAAAAAACCTTCACAAAGATCATTCCCGAAACAAAGACAATTCTGCATCAAAGGCAAATAATAATGGAAACTAAAAAAAGAAAATCGCGACAGAAAAAGTTGATGAGGTTCTCTGATATCGTCTAAATAAATCTACTAAAAGATCCAATCAAATATCAACAATCTGACTAGATTCTAGACAAAAACAGAAGTTCCACTTGAAATTAATTTCATTAGCATTAATGATGCTAAATAGTACTCCTAGTACTAATAAAGTTCAAAACTTGCTCATGTTGTCCCAGCTCAAAAAAGAAGGAATGAGTGACACCAGAATTCAACCAGATTCCCAAAAGAGTTTCCTCTTTTGATGAAAAGCTTTTCCCCACAGAGAGAGGCAAGGAAAAGTCTCATCTGTTAAGTACTTCTGTAACAGAAAATTAAATGAAAGGACAAATAACCATAGTACTAAATTTAGTTTCTGACTTAAAACCAAATAATTCCTAATACAAAAGATTATCTTGTTCTTGTACATGAAAAAGAAAAACAAGTAACATCAATTCAGATTGATAACTGGAATAACACTTAGCTAAGTCCCTTAATGTGGACGCACTATTCTCACCAAGATATCCCTGTATTTATGTACAAACAACAACAGCAGAACCAGTATAGTCCCATGAATGGGGTCAGGGGAGGGTGAGTGTAGGTAGAGAGGCTATTTCCGATAAACACTTGCCTCAAAGAAAGCAAAAAACACAACATTTATGAAGGCATAAGTGGTAACAATAGCAGGATAGTAAAACTATTTATGTATCAAATTTCAATCCATTAAACTGAAACTGAATAGACAAATTTATTAAGTCCAGTATAAGCAACTATTACCTGAAATGAGTATCTAAGCTGCACAATAAAAGGGTGCTCAACTTTGGTGAGAATATCCCTCTCAGCTCTCATATAATCCACATGGTTATTCTTGATTACTGTGTCCTTCCTCATCACTTTCATGGCTAATATTCCATCACCCTCACCCTCACCACCATACCCCTTCATCTTCACCTGAAAAACCTTCCCAAAAGAACCTTTTCCAATCATCCTCAAGATCTCAAAATCCCCTGGCCCAAATTTTGTTACAGCTGACCCCTCATCTCCACTAATCTCTTCAACCCCATCAGAACATTCAGTTTGGTGAGTACCTACATGAGTATTAACTTTATCACTATCACTTTCCCCCTCAGAATCAACTTCTTGGTGAAAAGGCAGAGGCTTTGAGAGAGTGATCCTTGGAGATGGACCCACAAAAGAGTGGGACCTACTATGAATGATTTGCGGGTCAGTTAGAAAACTGGAAGAAGATGAAGGAGATGAAGAAGAGGTAGGAGCACCAAAAACATCAGAAAAATCAAAGTCTGGATCAGTAGAAGGAGGAGATGATGATGAAGAAGAGTCAGGGATTTTGAGATGGGTCAGCTTGTTTGCTAACATGGAATGAATAGCCTTCTTCTGCTGAGCTGCAAAGGCCATATTAACAAGAATTCTTGAAACCCCTTTATCAATTGTTCAGCAAAAATATCAAAGATTGCATCTTTACTATTGTTCTTTTTGTGAATGAAGAATGTGATTTAGGCAAGAAAAAGCCAGCTGAGATTGAACTCAGAGCAGGCTGTGAAAGAAAAAGGGCTACATCAGGGATCTGCAGGGACTAATTAATGGAAAAGAAGAAATCAAGGAAGTGAAAGGTTGCAACTTTAAAGGGTGTTTGAATGGGGGAAGAAGAAAAAGAAGAAGGAAGCTATGATTTATGAGCAGAGAAGTAATGGGTACAGGGGATTTTGCAAATTACAGATGCATGAAAGAGAGAGAGACAAATGAAAGTATGGAGAGAGAGAGAGAGGGGCCAAGTGGGAAGTGAAATCCAACACGAAAACGAAGTTGCTCTAAACCCAACTTGTGCTGACCAACACCCCTTCCTAATGGGACATGCGGTCCTTTATTCGAAATTTAGTTAGAGTTTTAATGTAAGTTTCGAAAATTGAAGAAATAAAACAAAACTCAAGTTATGTTGATGCATCTCGGTACATGAGTTTAGTCCGAGTTTTAACATGAATTTCAAACATTGAGTTAAGTTTCAAAAATTGAAAGAAATAAAACAAAATTCAAATTATGTTGATGCACCTCAATATATGAGTTTAATTCGAGCTTTAACATGAATTCCAAATATTAAACAGAAATAATAAAAAAAAAGATCAATGTTGATGTGCCTCGCTTTGTATTATGTTGAGTAAGACATAAATGCTATCTAAAATCAAATTAAATAACAAAATTGTAAAAAGTAAAAAATCTTTACAATTTTAAACATAACATATCAAAAGATTAAAATTAAAAAATTTAAAGTCATCTTTAATAGTATAATAATAATTTATTGACTAGTTGCACTGCCATGTTGTTGACTTATTTAAGGCTATATTTATATATAATCACGTTTATATTGATACATATATCACGTTTATACTGAACCTGAATAGGTAATTTGCATGCACATATTTTCACTTAATTGTGTCAAGTGATCTATTCTCACATTAGTTTCAACTATTAAAATTATTTGATTTGATATAAATTCTCTTTCAACTACTAAAATTATTTGATTTGATATAAAATTCTCTATCAAAGCATATACAGTTTCTTGATTACGTGTTACTCCTGTCTATATAATATACTAGTATCTGGAACGTGCGTTGCACGTTTGTCCCTTAATATTTTTATTTTAATTTTTTTTTATAAAGTTCAATTATAAAATAAGAAATGCAGAAATTAACAATTTTAGTTATGATTTAATCTCTAATGGTGTGAATATGTCTATGAATAGCTAATTATTTTTCCAGATCAAACAACTTATTTATTGAAGTAGTTTACAATGAATTTCTACTCGAAAAAAATAATAAACAGATGTAAAAATCTTTGATGAAAGTAGCAAAGACATGAAGGAGAAATAAATGCAATTCTAGTTATTGCTGAAATCACAAATATAGGAATCTTTTTCTTTTATGCTTATATGAATTGCATTCTTCTTTTTTTTAAAAAAATAATAAACAATAGCATTTTTTAAATGAAAATAGAAAAAATTGACAAACATTATTCTCATTTTTGAATATCTTTTGATCTTTGTTTCCGTAAGATGAAAATTAATCATATGAACCAAAAGATTAATTTAAGAAATTGGGATAAATAGTTCTAATTTAAAAATAATCATTCCGTTTTCATATCAAACACTATATCGCTAAATATACTAAGACTGAAGCTTAAACCACACATACATATATAAAAAGGATAGTTATACCTGGAAAAAAAAACAGTCTCTAGCAGAATGAGAATGAATGGAAGATGAGCGAAAGAAAACTTATTGTATACCTATATAGAGTTTTGTAATGTAAAGAATATCAAAAAGGTGGAGAAAATTATATAAACATTGATCAACAATAACTATGAAAAATATGACTTGAAACGTTTTTGGATTGTAATCAAGGAGATTATGACTATCTATCTTCAATCCTAAGTATTAAATTTAGTGTGAAGCATTAAGTGCTGCTGGAATTAGTTTAACTGTAGAAACTCAAAGGATCAATAATTAAAAATCCAAAAAAAAAAAACTGCTTTGTTATCATTATTTATTTAATTTTCAAATTTTGTAAATGACATTTTCTAATTTAATAAATAAGAAGGGCATTTTAGTAAATCAACTTTGAACTCAAAACCTTCACACTTATAATAATATATGATAAATAGTATTTGATGATTTTGAGTGGAACTCTCAAATCTAAGAGAGGATTTTTCAACATTTTTTATATTAATTTCAAGACCCACGTAGAAGTTGGAGCAAGCTAAATTATTGTGTTATTTGTTAGGTAGAGTCCTATGAATATGGAATAGGTCTCTGTAAAACATTGGTGCACCACTAAATAAAATAAAGAAAGAAACTTATAAAGTTAAATAACTCAACTTTCAATCAAATACCTCAATTAATTTTTTCTTTTGTAAAACGTTACGCCAACAGATAATATTATATCATTTTAAAAAAAAATATACATAATTACCTAATTTTACGAAGAAACCACATATTCACGCGCCCCACTATTAGTGTATAAATTCATCCCTTGCTCAAGGTACAAGTTAAATAACTCAACATTCAATCAAGTACCACAGTTAATTTTTTTTGTAAGATGTACACCAATAGATAATATTATATCATTTTTAAAAAATATATACATAATTACCTAATTTTAAGAAGAAACCACATATTAACACGTCCCAATATTAGTGTATAAATTCATCCCTTGCTCAAAGTAGTTTCATATAAAATCAAACATCTACCTTCTTCTTTTCACTAGAAAATTTGCATACACTATAAAATAAGACAGAATCTTTTAAGTCACATAGTAACACAATAACCAACGAAAAGCTGGATGAGATATATTTATAATACCAACACATAGAGATCTGAGAAACCAAGCAATAAAGTAAAATTGCATCCTCCATAATGTGAGAGAAAACAGGTGATAAACAACATGTTTGATTTGCATATAAGAGATACCACATTCCTTCCTGAGAATTCATTATCTATTGAACTGAAAGAAACTGCACATTCTATACATAGTTATAAACTGGAAGATGTTACCAAATACAAGAAGCTTATACATTGAACTCCAGGATTAAACCTCAAAACTGGAAACTCCTCACCTTCGAAAGAAAAAACCCCCCAAAACGAAAAAGGACCAAAAGTGAAAAAGCCAAACCAAGTGAACTGCATCTGCTTTGAGTTCCTCTATCACTTTCCACAAGAAGAAAAAGTAACAACAATACAACACCCTTTTGCTGCATAACTATTATATATTCCCAAGCCGCACAATGAAAAAACGATGAAATAAGGCCTCCAAAGAATCATGAAAAACTACTGCCTGCAAAGAAGGGAGAGGTTAAAAAAAGGTCCTTCTGCACCCTCTCCACTATGATACAGCTACTATGTTCAGATCAAGTGGCCTCAAAGCTCCTTGAACTATCTCCTGAACAGTTCGATTACGTCGGCAAACCTCTGAAATCTCGTCAATCGGGACTACCAGACCGTTCATATTTGCTCCAGAGGCTGCATCTGACAAAGCTTGTAAAAACCTAGTCCTTTCCAATTCTGTAACAGCTGTTGATGGAATTAAGGACACACATTCCTTTGTCCACTCAAGAGCTTTCAACCCATACGCCCGGGTCAATGCCAGTAGAGCGTAAGTTACCTACAAAGAAAACAGCTCAGAGTAACTCTTGAATGAAACAAACTAATACTACCTTTCTCTTCACCCATCTGCCTTCTATAAAAAGAAATAATGATTTGTACTTACTGTTTCTAGTCGTGAACTAGGAAGGGCTCCAGTTAGACAAGCAATCAAAATTCTGGTGATAGTGGGCCCTCGAGGAATAATTACACTGTCCCTTATGGATAGGCAACTTTCTCCGTTTGTAGAGTTCGCAAGATCGAATATATCAGACACAAAGTTCAATATTGAATTGCAAGCCTCCCTACAATCCAGTCAATACTTCGTAATTTAGAACAATCAAAACATAATAAAATATCATACCAAATGGATAATAGAATTACTAGAGAAGGAGAAATCCAAATCTAAAAGGGCCAGAGTTCCCTTGCAGTTCCTGATAGGTTCTCTAGTAATTAGATAGATGAATGGACAATGATATACTCGCGCCATTTTAATGGAAGTGCCTTACTTTCGGTCTTGTATGTTTCAGAAAGAATGACATTGGCAACTCCCTAATTCCGCCATCTTACATGGTTTGTTTAAGATTACAAGATTCAAAAGAAATCTTGATACATTACCCACGTCTTTAATTTTAGGCCACAAGATTCAAAAGTTTCCCTAATTTTCTTAAACTCGGTGCCTAATCAAACTAAGACACTTAAATTGAAACAGCGGGGGAGTATCAAAAGATGATTCTATGCTTGACATATTAAAATTCAACTACAAGTATACTTTTACTAAATATGTTGGGTACTTGGCCTCTGTAATCCATATTGTAGGCAATGGACTTTGGAAACAAAGATAGCGCCATATTGATGTGGAACAAACTGCTGCTTATATTGCATTGAGAAATGCAACAAAATAGACAACCAACACAGTGAATATGTGTTCCTTCAGCATCAGACCAGTTAATGTCTCATCAAGTAATTCATGCTAATCAAACTGGCCGTGTCCCGTTTTTCAGTTCTTGTATCATTCACTCAGGTACTTGATCATAGTTATCTACATGAATCCTTTTCGTCCGCACTTTTCTGACAGTTACATGTGTCAATGTCACAAAAACCATGGTATTATTGAGACTAACTCATAGGGAAGAAAATCAATTTATGATGAGATAAGATTTTGGTCCCCTTAGTGATCTACTAGGTCAGAGGAGCCTCTTGGTGTTCCAGGGAGATAAAAAAGAAGTTGGTAAACTAAACTACCTCACAATGACTGACCTAATATTATCTTTCTAGTTAGGACTACAAATTTCATTCTCTAGTGATACTCATTAGGATGCATACTTCAGGCTTCAGCATATATAATAAGCTCCAGATGAAGTATTACTCCACGTGAATCAAACATGACCGGTGCAGATTGGATGGTGACAAACTTTGCTGGACGCTATAATTCCAAGTATGGCATTCTAGTTGGAGCAACTTCTCCTAGGAAAGAAAGAAAATGTGATTGCAAAATCTAGTGTACAAAGCACCACAATTACGGCAGCTTGGACTCATGCTGCCAAACTACTAGAAGAATTGAAGTTGGCAGAGCGAAGTCAGATGCAACTTGTGTGAAATAATTAAATTGCATTTTATGTTATACCAAAGCCATTACATAATAAGAGGTCAAGCAATCGAAATTTACGGGTGTTTTGTCAGAGAAAAGATACTCTCATGAGGCACTATAACAAAATTCATAAAATTAAATGATTGGCTCTCACAGATGTCATCAAGCCAGTTACAGTCCTTGCATTAATTACATCTGTAACAGACATGGCATGTAGGACATGCAGCCAGCAGCTTGAGGTCTGTATCAGATAGTTCCATAAAAATGTTTTAAGTTATAGATGAAATTGAAGTCCTGCCTACGAAGGTATAAATCTCAACAATTGTATTCTACGCTGAAGAGATAAATTATTGGCGCTACCAAGATTCAACCATAAGACGTTTGTCCTCACAAATTCAACCAATTCATCTCACATTTCTCACAATTTTATGTTATTGTCCAGAATACAAAATCTTCATCAGTCTACCTGTGTAGAACCAGAGCTTCCTCTTTACATCAAAATAGATGTAAACAGGACATAATGTTCATGGGGTGAGGAGGAAATAGAGAGAATTTACCTGTGCTGCACGGTGATGCCGATCATGGCACAATCCACCAATGATGGAAACACAGTAGAGGGAAAAAATAGTTGAGGACAGTATCGGATACATCTTGACGCCAGCAAAAAACAATCATCTGCTATATCCGGACGGGAAGTGAAATCCTGTGAACCACACATCGGAGTTAGCTTACATAACTAGCGGTGAAATGCAAAATAAAGCAACAGACTGTACCTGAATCTTTGTAAGAAGACATGCTGTATGGCTAAAGAGAGACTCAATGAGAACTTTCAAGTAATTTGCACAGGATGGATCTGAACCAAATATCTGCGGCAGAAGGTCAACTGTTGCTTCAAATGGAAACTGCAAATTTGGTTAAAATTTTGCAATGCAAGAAAGAACTCAAATACCTTAATGACTTCACTAGAGAGATAAAGGAAACACGGCTGATGGTGTTGTCCATATAGTCCTTGTATTTCCTCCAGCATCGCCCCAATTGTAACCCCCATGAGCCTCTTAGAAGTTCGTACCTAATGGATGAAATCATCATAGTTAGGAAAGTCATAATACCATTTGCTCATTTTCGCTCGGACTAGAATCTTGATCATCCTTGTCTTCAGAGTTCAGAACAGACCACTTAAATTAAGCTGTAGGGAACATTATCAATCACAATTTCAAAGAGTAACATAAAAGCAGTTTGAGGTCATACATTAAGCAACATAAGTCAGCAGAAATTCACAGAAAGAAGAAAAAAATCAGCTAAGGATGTAGATGTCAAGAGGCACAAGAATAAAGAAGAGAAGAACACGAAGCATTCAAAGGACTATGAAAAACGCCACATATTTACAGGAGAAGTTGTGTCACTACAACATTTTTCAGGAATAGGCAGCTTGATGAATGATTTCCTGGATCCTTTGGCAGGGGATGGCATAGATAACTGAACTTACAGCATTTTTACAAGCCCGGCAAAGAGACTCCATCGTTCGCATGTCCCAAGCACGACTATGTGAATATCATCAAACAATACCATTAGGGAAATTTATAATCAAAGAGTTATCCTGAAAGCAATATTTACAGCATACAGCTTTCTTACACATCAAAAATGGCTTTGAAAATTGGCCAAAGTTTTTGAATTGCATCTGCAACCGCTTCTGGGTGATTTACATATCTGCAAATGGTTTTAGTCCCAAATTGACAATGCAAATAGAAGCAAACAGATGAAAGACGGAACAAGGAAATTTCCTGTACCTGAATATATTTGCAAGTCGATCAAAATGAACAGTTAATTCCCGAGCATTTTTTTGCCCCAAAACTTGGGGACCTTGATTGATCATCTCCTGGTAGTTAACTCCAAGTATTTGTAAATTGATACTTAAAGTTATTCATAAAATTTTAGAAAGGAAACTTACTTGTAACTGAGCAACAGATGGCAGGCATACTGCCTCAAGTGCCTTCTTAGCATGTTCCGAAGGAAGCTCTGTAATAACCATACTGCAAAAAAAAAAAAAAGACCAGTGTGTTTACTTGGAAGGTGGGTGGTGAGAGTAAGGATTTAACAAGATAAAGAACTTAATCTAACTTAGGGATCAGCTTCTAAGCATTAGATAATACCTTAAAGCTTCAACCAGATGCAACGAATCTTCCGCAGAAACTTTGAAGGGACCTTCCCCAATGACAGCCGTTTGGTAAATTTGAAACAGACCATCTAGTGACCCACAAAGCTTCTTCTTGCAATCTACAATGACAATAAAAAGATTGAAACGAGATTGAACTAAAGAACTATTAACTCTGGCCAGAATGTTTAACTCCGAGAAGGAGCAAATTCACCAGGTCATTTATCAGATGGACTGAGTAACCAAGATACAATTTCGCAAAGTTAAGAAAAGATTGATCCTAAAATTCTATTCCAAAAAGGGCCAAAAATACCTCTATCCTATGGAAAATGGCTCATCAATACCCTTCATCCACCTTTTGGTCTAAAAATAATCTCAACCTATATGTTTTTTTTTGCTCAAGAATACCCCTAAACTAACACCTTAAACTTGATGATTTTACTAGTTTTTAAAAAAGCCACATGGCTATTTTGATTGGCCACTTACATTACTTTATTTAAAAATTAAAGCCACCCATTTTTTTAATTCAAACTCGCGCCTAATAATCTGACCCTAATTGCTGTCTGTTGCAACTTCAAAATACCAATGCCTGCTAGCTGCACAAGAGACACTACTGCTTTTCTTGTTTGTATCCTGCTTAAAATGCTCATGTGCAAGGAGATGAGATAATAATTCAGTTCCAAGTTGTTGGTTAGCTTGAGTTGGGGATTCAAGAGGGGAAAACAGAGGCTCAATCACCTGGCTAGGAGAGAGATTCAGAGTTGCAAGACTTTGTGGCTTCTATAGAATATTTACAAGAGTTTAAATGGGTGGAATAAAAATATCAGCGGGTGATTTTAGATTATAAAGAACGGGCCAGATTATTTGGGGCAAGTTGAGATTAACGAAATGGGTGGGATTAATTTTTAAATAAGTAATATCTTGGTCAATCAAAATAGATCACATGGCTTTTTAAAAAAAATTAGGAAAATCAATCAAGTTTAGGTTTTAGTTTGAAGTATTTTAATAAAAAATATAAGTTGCACGGACTCTTCACTTTCGATGCTGCACCCTTGTCGGATTTACCAAAAACACACTACTTTTAGAACATCCGACATGCTCCCATTGATATTTTTGAAGAGTCCGAACAAAATAGAAAAAAAATAGATTGGGGGTAATTCAGATTAAAAGGTGGATGGATGGTGTTGTTGAGCCATTTTCCCTAGGATAGAGATATTTTTGGCTCTTTTCCAAGTTCTCTTTATGAAATAGCTGCCACAGATAAACTGGATGTGAATTTGAAACAAGAGGTGTATCATAATCCACCAACTAGTCTCACAGATATTAATTATATCGTTGACAAAGCCCAACCATGAAGTGGTAAACTTTCATCAATTATCAAATATTAGAGATCTCTTGAAAATAAATAAAATAGAATGATCATAGAAAAATAATCAGTTCTTTTACAAAAAGGGTGGAGTATCAATTTTTTTTTGGATAAAAGGCAGAATTACTACAAGTAACACTAAAAGAAAAATAAATACAAACATGAGAAACTGAACGAAGTATTTACCATTGCATATGTGTCTGAAAGCTAAAGCAGCTGCAGCTGCGGAATCTTCACACGTGCTCATGCCTCTCACAAGAATATCAATGAGTGTGGGCAAATGTGAAAATCCATTTGATGAAGCATCAAGCCACTTTGAATAAGCTCCGATTGTTAAGCAGACTGGAAATTAGTAAATTACAAGTAAAAATGAGAACTCTCAAATCAGTATTTCATCAGCAGTTGAAACTTGAAAGATATCTATAACAGTATTGGGCAGAAAATGACAGTATACACCAGATTGCCAACAACTGAAACATATAACCCAAAATCACCCAAGGGTGTGGCCTAGTGGTTGAAAACCTTGAATCTCAGGTTCAAACTCAGATGAGACCATAAAAAACACTAGGTGATTATACCCATCTGTCTTAGCCTTGGTGGACATAGTTACCTAGTATCTACTACTGGTGGGAGGTGAAAGGTATTCCATGGAATTAGTCAAGGTGCACGGAAGTTAGCCCGGACGAGTTACAGATTAAAAAAACTGACACATATAACCAAAATAGGAACATGCAAAGAAGAGAGGGTGGACAGTGGACACTCTTGGGGAATGTTTGGTTCGTGGATATGGGACAGGAAGAAGAGGATAAGAATGACGACATTCATATCCGTCTGTGTGGTACTTAAGAGACTGTGATATGGTGTCTTTATTACTCCTTATTCTTTATCAATTTGCTTATTGTTGATGAGGTTTATGCATTAAATTATATCATATGAAAAATTAACTAGAATTCTATACCTAATTACAGGACTAAATATGGGATAAAAGAATTATTCAATCACATCATCTCCTCACTGTATTCTATCCACAGTCCCTTGTCCTTCACAGAAATTCGAAAATAAGAGAGAGAGAGGGTAGGGGTGGAAAAGGCATGAAGGAGGGGGAATGGTGTCTAGGGTGGTTATGGAGAGTAAGGAGAGATTGGAAATTGACTCTGGTGCCAATATCAATTAGAATCCAACCACTATTTGGATTGTTAATACCCTCTATACGTTTGTGACTTATCTGAAATCACAAAATAGGTAGGCTAATTAGCCAGGATATCCCAATAGGTAAATCTTATTACAATAATCTCAGAGGTTAAAAATAAAACGAACCAAATTCCAGATTATTATCTGGCCTAATGCAATCCCCCCAAAATCCACAAAATCCAATCACCTCACTTTGATGGGAACAATTAACTACCTGTCTGAAGTAGCTGGGGTTGATGAGGCAGCTTAGGAAGCAAAGACATAATCTGCAAGTTAAAATAGTAAGGCAACAAAGAAGAAAAATCAAATGAACACAATTTCTGAAGTAAAACAAACTTGAATTTGCTTTATTTTCAGTCATCATTCAAACCTGCGGCATCACTTCGGCTTCAATATCAGAAACATAATCTGATATAGCTTTTATACAATACAAGGCAGCCTCTGCAGGGCGCCAATCAGAATTCTGATCTTTTCCACAGTGACTGATGCCCTGTTAAAATAAGCCAACGTTAATATCTAAAAGAAAAACAACTTTACCGCCAAATAGTGTTAACCAAGATCTTTTTAACTGAACGTCTGAAACTGTTTTACGCGAAAATTGTGAATAGTTGATCTAGTATCTGAGACATAATGTTCTAATGTCTTTCACAATTTTCATAAGCAGAAAACAAGGACAGGAAGCTCTAGTGAGAGGTTATAAAATAAACAACACCCAACATCTCCAAGAACCAAATGAAAACAACTATATCCACTTTATGTTGTTTAAATCTGCCTTGCTCTACAACTGCTCTATCTATCTTTATTTAAACTACAACAAGTTGGATTGTCCAGAAAACATGGACTTGAACTGACTTGAAATTTGCGAGAAAAATTGTAAGACGAAACATCTTCTCAAAAATTAACACCAAAGTGCATGTACAATAAAATCCAAGAGTTCTTTTTCTTAGATGAGATCCAATAACAATTCCAAATGAGCAGAATATGCCTTGGGACTTCAGGTTTTACTTGCAGTAAGAACGTTTGATATGTTAAATAATAGAAGATTGCAATTTCTTTGATATTATCACAACTTTATGTCGGTACAATTGGTTTCTTCACTGTTCTAGTGTAAAGCGGTTGTCATTTATCCAATTCAAATAGATCAACTGTGGAGAAATTTTGTACTCAGAGTGAAAGAGAGTCAAAATAAATTGTCTTTATACACAAGACAAAGCTAGCACATGAGGGGAGGATTGCCCATATCTATATAAAGCAAACCACCAGTCCATTCCCCAACTAATGTGGGATGTAACCCATTCTAACCCCCCCCCCCCCCCAAAGCCAAAATCCCCTTCACATCCAGGCCTGACTGGAATGTGGATCGGGAGCCAGAACAGGGAAGGACCTGGCGCTGATACCATGTTACAACAAAGGTATTGGAGTGATTTCAATCTATTATCCAAGGAATACAATGATTTGAAATTTATATACAGGTAACTAGATATCTAAATTCCTAAAAATCGGCTAGAATATTATACACAACACAAGGAAGCCAGGATGAAACCACCTCTAAGAAGGGCCAAATCACAAGTTTTTGGCGAGCAGCTTTACAGTTACCACTACAACTGACTCAACCCTTAGGCAAACATCAACTTGAAGGACTCTCTCAGCAAGCAGAACCACCCTTTAGTGAAAAAAATGTTTGCACAAATTCCAGAACAATTCAAATAAGTCAGTTTCACCGATGTACCAAAGCTTATTAATGTAGTCAACATGTCCACAACCCCAAAGGGAAGACTTCAAAGTTAAGTGCATTAACCTAGTTTACACTTTACACTCTCTCAGAAGTGGTGGGTTAAATTTTTCCGGTCCCCACAATTTTGGTAGCTTACATTAATCAAATGAATTTGATACAATAAGTTGAGAAAGTCAACCATTTCTCCAGGATTACAGTAGTAGTACGCACCTCAACTAGTTTCATATAGAGAATTTTCAAGGTAGGTTCACCTCCTAAGATCAATGCTGCATCAATCAAGACATCTGCAACAGCTGATGCATGGCAGAACCACAGAGTAAGTTAGCATGGTGAAAAATTGGATCTCTTATATTTCTTCTCAACACAATAGCTGATGAACATTCATGATTGATTTTACAAAATTTCAAGACAACATGGTAATAAAGAAAGAGCCATCAAGGAAATAACTGATAAGGTACATAAATGGTACAGACTGAGCTAGACAGGTTACACAAATCAATGAGCTAAGAAACTAGCTCTTTGAGAATATGCTATGTCTTTCTTGAGCAAGACAATAAACCAATCAAATATAAGCCTTATAAATGCAATCAAACAACTACTGTCCCATATATGAAATGCATTTTTCATTTTATAAAGAAAAGAAAGCCAAAATGATGTAAATTGCCAGATAAATAATTCAAACCGAAAAGCTACATGCCACATCAAAACAACCAAGGCAAAAGTGCAACAGAGAAGATTGTGGATGGTGATCACACAAGCGAGAAGGGCACATATAAGATATTTCGATGAAGTACAAGATATTAAGAAAATTGTCTTCACTAGTCCCAAATCTTGATAAAATTAGCAAGAGAGAGGCATCAAGCATAGTAAACTACTATTGCTTCTGCATTTTAATTTTGGCAGTACTTTTTCTTAAGAACATGGTGATAAGGTCATTGAACATTATTTTCTATATTGGCCTCAACCCTTCAACATTGACTTTTTATAACTGTTATCATGAAGAATTAGTTTATAAACTCAATGTTTAGTGCAAGACTTCCCTAGAACTAAAGGTCAATGTTTAGTGCAAGACTTCCCTAGAACTAAAGGTCATCTCTATCAATCCTAAAACCAAAATTAAACACAAAGTAAAAGCACCTAAATTATGTTTGCTAACCACAATACAATAGGGCAACATGTAATATACAATCAATCCATTTGGGGCGGAAGGGTCCTCCAGTACATAATAAGCAACTGCCAGAAGCTCCAAAAATCCAACATGACCAACTAAATATAACCTCCAGTTCATGAAGCAAGGAAAACCAAACCCTATCACTTTATTTTTTTTGGGATAACTGTGGTGTCTGAATCAACACCTCAACTAATTTCCATGAGATACCTGCCTCTACCCACCCAAGGCAATGACAAATAGGAACAAATCACCTAGTATTTTTGTCTCCATGGATTTGAACCCGAGACTTCATGGTTTTCAGTCCACTTCATTTGATCACTAGGCCACACCCTTGGGTTTCATCTTCTTCTTCTTTTTTGCAAGGTGGGGTGGGAAGTGCATGGTTATAGATGCATGAAGACATAAATAATAATGGATATTTAATAATAAAATGCGACAACATTAGAAAAAAAAAAAACTTTAAGAAACCAGAATAGTTTTAGGGTAAAAAGCGGATGGGGCAGAATAATTTCACTTGGTGCGGAGGGAGATTGCCACATCTCCTAAAAAATGGGAAAGACTTGGAATTAAAGGCTTGAAAGTCTTTAATAAAGCTTTATCAGGCAAATAGCTTTGGAGGTTCGTAATAGAGGTACAAGCTTTGTGGAGGGAGTGATAGTTGATAACTAGGGGTGTCAAATGGGCGGGTTGGGTTGAAATTGAAAATATTAAAATGGGTTCAATAGAAATCGGGTTGGGTCTTGACCCGCCCAAGTTTACTTTGGGCTCAAATGGGTTGGGCTCAGATGGGCTAAAAAACGGGTTGACCCGCCAATTTGACCCGATTAATCTCAATAATTTAACATATTGATATTTAACTTTTATTATCACAATTTAAATTCCCGATCAAGAATTTTTTGTTAAAAAAGTAACAAATGGATAGATAAATCTTAAAAAACGTTAAATAGATAATAATTCATACCTTCAATATAGGAACATATCTTAATAAAAGTTTTATAACGGGTTTAAATAGGAGATTGAATTGGGCTCAATTGAAAATTCTCTTCAAATGGGTTAAGCTTGAATAGGTTGAAAATGAACCCAATTCAAATTATCTTGAGCCCAACCCTTGAAATTCTAGGCGGGTTTACCTATGTTTGGGTTCACTTTTGACACCCCTATTGATAACAATGGGATTAGGGAAGGGGTTGTCGAACTAGAGATATCACTTCTCCTTACAGGTGTGGTATGTGGATGAATATCATGAAGGGATGGATTATTTTTGGCAAATATCTCATTCAAGGTCAAAGACGAAAGGATAGTAAAGTTTTGTGGGCAAAGCAGGTGTGACAGCATATTACGAAGGATGAAAAAATACAGAGATTTTAGAGAGTATCTTGCTAAAGAGATTGACAATCAGCAAGTTAGGGAGACACATGGTGGAGAGACATTTTGGAACTTGAGATTTTAGAAGGGAATACCAATATTGGGAAGGGTTGAGTTTCAAAGATTGTTAGCCTTACTACATACGTAAGTCAATCTGGTTGATAAGCCCAATGCTTGGCAGTGGGGCTTAGGGAATAATAGAGTTTTCTCTATGTAGATCTTTAATGAGAAGCTTTTGATAAGGGAGGAGCATGTTTTTCCATGAATGTAGTATGGCTTCCAAAGGTACTGAGGAGGTGTGCTTTTTCACTTGGCTAGCCGCTAGAGGGGTAATTTTGATAGCAGAAAATCTTAGAAGGTGAGAATGTGAATCATCTTCTCCTACATATTGCGGGCTTACCTCTTACCATGAGGTTATGGTGTGATATGTTTAGGTGGGTTGGCACTCCATGGGCAAAGGATAAAAACTGTAAAAGACTTGTTGGGAGAAGGAGGAGAAGACGAAGTGCTTGGAACATAGTTCCATTTGCGTTATCTTGAATTGTTTGGAGAGATATAGGAGAGCTTTTGAAGGAGTAGAATTGAGTTTCTCTCCATTGAGGAGTACCGTTCCCTTATTTTCTTTTGGTGCACACAGAAAGTTCATTGTTGTATAGACAATTGGGTGGAGTTTGTAGAGTCATATCTCCTTGTAGATTCTTTATCTTTTCGTGTACACATTATATACAGCCAGTTTGGCCTTGTTTATGAATGAAAATATATTTACTTGATAAAAAAATGAGTTAAGGGCACGATCTATAGAATAATGGTACCATATCTTGTCTGCTTAAAATCTCTCTGGTCCTCCATGGAGATATCAAAGTAATCCAGAGGATATTGGACTCTGAAGATAACCTGAAAGAGAAAATACAAGGGGAAAATAATGGGCAAACAATCTTTTTTGATAATGAGAATGGGCAAACAATCTATGTGATTATAAAACTAAGGGTATCACGTCCAGGAAGAAATTGCATTACTTTTTGTCACCTGAAATAATTTAAGATCAATATGAAGCCATGCACGATAAGTAAAAAACCAAACTGCCTGCTCCTAATTCCAGAGAACTCACCAAGGAGACAAGTGATTCATATGATGAACGGAAAACCTGCAATCTACGAGTTTTCTCTGCCTCAATGGAAGTTTCATTGCCGCAAGCAAGATATGACTCCCTGAATAAGTATAATTTTAGATGCAAAAACTGTTTTGCAGCAAATAGACCGATTTGAAAATTCCAACAGCATTCACCTTTCTGTCAAAATCATCTGAAGATTGTGCCAGAAGTTAAAAGTCATGGAAGCAATATCGAACTCAGGATGTGAAGCAACTTCAAGTAATGCATGTACAATCAGCATTGATTCATCAGAACCTGAATACAGTTGTCAGTTTTGCTTATACATAAGTAAGAACAAATATCACATACTTTTATGCACACCAAACTTCTTTGGGAAGTCAAAGAAATTGCATCTGGAAGGAACTAAGAAAGAGAGGAACTATAGATACCAGTAGCAATCAATTCAACATATGCATCGCCCATGTCAGAAAACAAACGAGCAATGGCTTTAATATCCTCCTCATCCTGGAAGAGAAGAGATAAACAACAGGATGGTCAAATAATTAAGAGAACAGCAATTTTTACATAACAATTTTTTTAAAAAAAGAGAGAATACCAAACAGTAACTTTAAAGCTCAATAACTTATCGTGACACTGCAAAACCCCTTCACAACGGAGAAACGTATAGAAGATGGTGAAAATAGAAACAAGGGCATATAATCCCAAGAACATCATAAATATGGGTAGAATTCAGAGTTGGTAATAGCATAATTAAGTTATGGAAGTGAGATTGTGCGGGTGACAGTACTCTGGAGGAAGCATTCCCACCTGCTTATAATGTGGAAACCAACAAAAATGCATGTGTGTTTGAATATCTGATGGGAGAGTGGAAATGGTTTTATACTATCAGGGGTCGTTTGGTAGCTGGTTAAAGTTATGAAGGTATTAGTGATGTAGAGATTCACTATAAGTGAATCTATGTACTTATGTTATGGAGGTTTTAGACTATTAGTTATACATGCTTATTCCACACCCTATGGGTGCTCAGTCTGGAGTGCTATCAGGAACGTATGGCCATTAATGCAAATCAAAACAAAGGTGAAGATTGGGAATGGACAGAGAACATCCTTTTGGCATGACAATTGGGCAGGGCAAGGAACTATGTAACAACAACATCCAGAACTCTTCACATTAAGTCAACAGCAACATGCCAGTTGCCATGATGTTGACTGGTTAAGGATGGAACTTATTCCTAAGGAGACATCTGAATGATTGAGAGATGGAAAGAGATGCAGAATTTTACAATTTAGTAGCAGGTTTTAATAACCTCAATGGAGGAGAGAACAGACTGGAACGGAGCAAAGACAAGAATGGGAAGTTCTCTGTCAACTCAGCATACAAGGAGCTGAATTTAGCATCAGTGAAGGAGAGAGATTGGCCTTGGAAAATGATTTGGAAGCCAAAGATTCCTTACAAAGTTGAGAGTTTCACCTGAATTTTGGCAAAAGAGGCAGCCTTGACTCAGGGAAACCTAAGGAAAAGGGGTCATCAATTAGTCGCTGAGTGTATTCTATTCGAGAAACAAACTGAGACAATCAACCATCTTTTTTTGCATTGCAAGTGGACAGACCAACTATGGAGGATGTTTATATGCCTAAAAGGGATCAAATGGGTGAAACCTGGAAGCATAGCGGGTGTCCTCAGACGCTGGAACAAGGATGGTATGATAAGTAAGGAGGAGAGATGGAAGATTGTTCCGGCTAGTATTTGGTGGCCAGTCTGGATTAAGAGGAACAAGAGGTGTTTTGAAGGAGTACAAAGCAACTTACAGACTCTTAAGATGAATTGCTTAGGCCTACTTCTATTTTGGTGTGAGCAAAAACGATTAGCTCAAACAGAAGATATTTTTGATGTTTTAGACTTTTTGTCAGGATAACTTGAAGCACAATCTGTAAGTTGTAATACTTCTGTTGGGAAACTATACCCTGTGGATATTTAGAAGTAACGTCATCTTTCTCAAAAAAAATACCTACCAAGCGTAATATAAGTTATAAGGAAATTAATACAAGAATAACTTGTTCCTTATCCAACTATCAAACGGCCCCTCTGTTCTTATTCCTAGCTTATTGGTGAGAGAGGAACTTATTTTTCCTCATGATGCTATTTGGATCCCTAGAGCACCAAGAAAGGTGTGTTTCTTTGTGCGGTTAGCAGCAAGGGTTGTGATCTTTCTCAACAATAAGAATGAGGAAGAGGAAAATCACATATGTTAGTTGGTGTTTTATGTGCAAAAACTTGGGTGAAGAAGTAGACCATCCTCTATTGCATTGTAAGATGGCTATATGATTATGGCAGGTGATCCTTAATTTGTTCGGAAAACAATGGGTGATACCAGACACGGCGCTATAAATGTTGGACTCACATGAGGGAGAGGAGAAGTCAAGGGCATGAAGTGTGGCCCCTTTAGCAATCATGTGGGTTTTTTTTTTTGTTTTTTTTTTGAGGATAGTATCACTAATCTATATATTCACAGGTAGACTACATCCAAAATATGCAGTTGAGTAGAACAGGACTTTGTAAAACTGCAAAGTAAATTATTATCTCTAGTTTTTTGGTGGACTTGTGAGGTCCCTATTTGCATAGAGGATTAGATATCTTTAATTGAGAACCATATTGTGATGCAGGTTCTCTTCTTTTGGTATCAACTTGTACATAGGGCTTCCCTAATTGTTAATAATATATTTTACCTTGTCAAAAAAAAAGGACATAGGATCATTAAGAATTTCCTGAGTTATATATTCTTAGTGAAAAAAGAAAGATTACCAGATGATTAGAACAACTAAATAGAGAATGCAGGTTGAGCCACCCTCTAAGAGTGTAATAAGTTTTGACACCATCTCGGGGTGATATCAATAAATGATCTTGACTTATCAAAACAAAAAGGAAGTCCCAAGAATAATATTTAAATTTGCTTTCAACTGATTGCAACTGGATCACCCACCAACCAATTCTGCGTAATGGTAGACTGCCCAACAATCAGCAGTAGACCAAGTATATTACCCGCATAACATTCTACATAAAGAAAACAAGTGCACAGGAGGAGAAATATGCCAGACATTAGGAGCATAAAATACTTTGTAAAGGTTTTCAACCTGTAAAAAGATTTTTAGGGAACTCAATGGCCTAGAATGAGATCTTGGGGATCCCCCAAACTGGGACCCCAGAAGGAGAGGAAATGAAAATTGTATATACCAACCATAAAATGACCCAATCATTCAAAGTATCTTAAAAGGTAGTGCATTTAAATTTTCTTAGAACCAAAAAACAAAAATGACCACAACAACACGTTGGTTTTCAATTTGATCACCATACAATATCCTGCACCCAACATATTTTCATCAAGATGCCTCCCAAAAAAAAAAAGAAAACCAACAAATTTCTAGATGTCTAAGCTTTATGTTAATTTAGGAAACGAAAAAGAATGGACCAATCGAACATCCCTGTTCAATGCACAAGGTAAATATATACCTTTGAAGGATCTCTGAGCTGAGGTTTCAGACTCATAACTTGAGGAACAATTACTTGAATCAAGGCCAACTCTGACGAAACTCCGGCGGAATTTCTTGCTGCTGTGTAGTGTATCAATTCAGAAATAACTGCAACATTGCGAATTTCCCATCAAGTATGTCATAGCGAACTCATAAATATGACAAAATGCAGGAGACATGACAGCCATTTACACAAGTACAAAAGAGCAAGTGAGAAGGACAGGGATCCACAATAATGATCAACGATCTACTGCACAACAGTAAAACTTGTAAATGAAACAGACTATTAATCAGTAAGAACGGATCCACTAATAATGGAACTAGGTTAAACTTTATCCAACTAAGCAGTGACTACCTCTGAACATCAATTGTGCTAAATTAGGTCTTCGGCCCAACTCGAACCGCAAAAGCTAGCTCAAAGGGAGGAGGATTGCCTAAGCCTTATAAGAAATTCACCCATCTCATTAATCATCAATGTGGGACTTTTGTCATTCTTTAACAAATTGCGTTCTCTTTCATATTATTTTCTATTACCTAAGCCTCATTTAATAAGGTTTAGCATGGATTCATTTTCAGTGTAGCTACAATTCACTTCATGAAGGGACTTAAAGAAATTGAAACTACATTTAAGATACCCAAATAGATTACATTGAACAGTTTATGATGAAGTGTATATTATAGTAGTTTGACGCACTAATAACAAAAGATCATAGTAACGAATTTATAAGAAGAAAGAACAGCAACCCAAACCATCCACAGTACCATTAACGGAGGCCTCAGACAATATTTCCGAATTCAAGCTTGAAAGAGCTGCAAGCACTAAAGGGTGTGAAGAAAGGGTAGATGCAGGTATCCTGAAATAGAATAAGTGATGTATTAAGCAACAATATTCTGTTATATTCACAGGAAATAGAAATTTGATGCACACTAGATAAGTAGATCTACAGAATGAGGAAAAATAAATGTTCAGGTCCAAATGAGTATGCGATTGATTTCTGTGACCACAAAAACTGAGATTCAATGCATGCAGAAGTAGAAAAAAGAGGAGAGAAAAGAGACTTAGTCCACAATAAGATCAGAATACTTCCTTTTCATAGGACAGAAGTATACCACCTAAAGAATTTCTAGACTGAACCTTGTCTCATGATTTATCTGCATAAATTGTGTTGATATAACTATATAGATCCATGAAAATGATTCTACTAAACTGCACGGTAGTCAATTTCATGCGCTTGAGAGCTTTGAGTCTACCAACTCTACAACAAATTAATATCATGATAGTATGAATATTTTTTAAACATGGCATATTTGACCTGCAATATGACATCAAAAGTGCTCAACATAACACCGTCCAGTAAATCAAACGAAAACACACTAATTACCACACAGAATAAATAAATAGTAACACTGGAGTGGTGAGCACTATTAATTAGTAGTATGTGTGTCAAACAACTATGTAATCTGAATCACATGATTCATAGATAGTTCATACAATTTCTGAAGTAAGCTTCATCTCAACCAATCTTGGTGCTAAATGGTCTCCAATCTTCCAGTAATCAATGTTAGGTCAATAACCTGAGCAAGGTTGACTTGTATCCACTTGACTAGACCCACATACCTGCAAAGTGGGAAGGAATAATCTCTATCTAGCCTTTTTTTCCGAAACTGGTAATTTGTATTCCTCAATCCTCAGCATATCATATATGCTGGAAACCTCCAATAGTTATCAACAAAGATTTATAACCAAGGGGTAATAACAAAGAGCCTAAAAAATCTACTAATCGGACTTCATCCTCTACATTTGCCAGTTTACACCAAAAATGTCCATTTAATCTTCTGCAATGTATTGGATCTACCCTCAACCTCCCATTTCTTTCTTCCATATTGTCCACCAAATACATGAAGAAACTTCTCTCCACCATCTCTTCTGGGATCTGCTATCCCATCTCCTGATCCAACACAGCTTAGAAGATCTGTTGTATGTTCTGGCTTAGAAGATATGTTGTATGTTCTGGCTTAGAAGATATCTATCTAGCCTTTTAAAAGCCCGAATCTTTTTCTCTCTTAAAATGCTGTCTGAAAAAGACCAGACATGCTTCCTGGAAAGTTCAGCACAACCACGTACCATGACTTCAAAAAATATATCTCCAAAGTAGCATTTCCTTCAGAATATATTCTCTATTCTCCATTCAATCTCCAGAGTCCAGATATCGTAATTACACCTGATTGAACCAGCAATTCCCATAAAAATAAACGAATCAGCAAGTTTGACTAACATACTTATGATTAAGTATGTTAGTCACTTAATCTTAGTCGAACTTAACTATCATACTTTTTTATGAAAACTTCCTGATCCGTTTATTAACATTGAACTGTGTAAACTACTCACCTAAGAGGTTGAGTTATTGTAGAGGGAACAATATCATTTATTTGCTCAGCTATACAATCTTATACACCGGGATTTCTCCCCATCATTAATAAGATTATTCACCTTATCAAAAAAAAAATTACTTAAGTACGCAAAACACCTGTTTTTATTTATTTATTTATTTAGGTCTGCAACAGGCCAACTTGTGTGCAAATAGATTCTTTTACATAAAACAAGAATGAAAATTTCTTTTGACCAGTAGCATAGAACTAAAACTTGGAATCTCTACCTACTTTGATTCCATTTGAGCGGAACAACAAACCCAAAACATTAAGGCAATGTGTGATGTGACTCAAAATCTTATAACCCCCTTGGATGCCTTATACAACTGATGTGTGATTCTATAAAATTCGGCAATTAACTGGTTCAAATACACTCACTCTGCCCACCAACTCTTAAAGATGTTTCAATCATAAATATGACGGGCAATGTTAAACACTTACAATTTACAGCATAAGGATATCTAATGAAGATGAAAAATCTTCAGCATTGAAGAAGACACACCATAAAGTTCAGAAACAAAATTTTAAGATGTACTAGCTTTTCCATGAAATCAAGGACCAACTTCCCCAAACTTGCAACTTTAGTTAGGAAAAGAACTAAAGCACAGGAACCATCAAACAAGGATTACAGTTTGTGATAAAGCAAATCTAGGTTCAGCATGTGAATATGAAGGGACTCAGAGAAGCCAAATAATACCTATGCCTTAGCCGTAGCCAAGAAGCAAATGCCTCAAGGACCTGTCATGTAATTGGAAAACCGATTAGTAATAGAAGGAAAAAGTACTCAAGTAATCATAAGTCATCAACTCAAATTTTCACCTTAATGAGTGGATAAAAATGAATAGTAGATAGTAGGCACATGCAACTTCCCTTTATAATACTTTTCATTTCCTAGAGAATTCACCCACTAAATTGAGGGTCAAAGTGTGTACAGAAAGAGCTAAGAGAATCTGGATTTGATTAGACATATATCTGTATAAACTAGCAGCTGCTCTTTCAGTTCTGAGGCAACGTAGGTTCTGACCCATATCTTGTGTAGAGAACCCTGTATTACATGGACTCTATATCGGGTGCGTATCAAAAATGGGTTATGCTATGCAAACAGAAAGAAAGATCAAACTTTTTTGGCTAATTATTAGTGTATTTTGAAGAATCTGCACCAAGTATAAATCATAATACCTATACATGTGTACAATGAAACAATGAGGATTCCATGTAACAAAGCACGAGAAATCTTTTTCGCTAAATAATGGTTCAAAATATTTCTAAACATGTTGATCAACAAGAGAATGCTGGAAGTAGAGTCACAATTGAACTATTTATGTTACAAATTTGTGTTAATGAGCTAAGTTAAGCATGACATCAACATCATTTACATCCCATTGTTGCACCAGAAAGTGAGAAAAGCAATACTCTATACTTGAGACTAACAAAAATTATCCATTTAAACTTCAAAATTCAGATATTCCTTGAGCAGAAATTGTACACCTAACCACTACGAACAGTTATCTAGAACATTATAATCAAATTAGATAACTCGCAGATATCCCAGTTTATAATTGATGTAGAACATTATAATCAAATTAGATAACTCGCAGTAGTCTGTTTCAACCCTCTTTTCCATTACCTTTTTCTTTTCAACTTATTAATTGCAAATCAAATAAGAGCATTCTATCAATAATCATCAGCACATAATAATGTTTCCATATTCATTATGCACCCCAGTAGACAACTAGAGCTCAAGGGAAAAATGAAGTGCAACAAACTGATTATTAAGATTCTCAATTTTAATATAATTTGGTAAGACAAAAGAAAGTGGGATAAGTTAGGGAAAGAACAGAAAAAATTATACAGAAAACAACAAAAACTGTTGTTGTTAACCGATTATCACCATACTTTTAATTCATTGTCAAAATGCATAGGCGAAAATCAGTACTTCATGTAAAGCCATCTTGAGGGTGACCATTTGGGTGGGGGGTGGGGGGGGGGGGGAATTGATGGTAATCATTAAGGGATCGTCTCGTAGGGAGTATGTATTAGGAATAGTTCATGTATTATGTATGGTATTATTTAGTACTATATTTTGTAGAAATTTTGGCCGATGTATAACTATTCCATGGATTAGTTATAAACCTTACATGGTATTATAGGATGTATAATTAATACCTTTCATTTGGTGGTATTAGTAATCCATAGGATTTAATACCATGGGATTAATCCATGTAAAAACAAAAGAAACCCTCAAATCCTTTTAATCATTTTGTTTATTTTCTTGATTTTGTGTTTATATTTGTACTAGTAAATTTATTGAGTTATTATCTTAAAAGCTAAGGTCATTGAACTATGAAAATTTATCTTTACATTTAACTTTATTTTGTATAAATTTAAAATAAGCTCATGTCATATAAACTTAAAATATTTGTGTATTTATAGGGTCTATATTTATATAACATATAAAACAATTTATTTTGCCATATTAAATTTATTTTATTGATAAATGCGGTTAAATGATTTTGGAAGATAAAAGTCTTAAGTTGGGTATTTTTAATTCAAGGGTATAATTTGAAAGAAACTTTTTGTAGAGTTTACACCAAACACAAGATTAGGTGGGAAGCAATGAATCAAACACTTGATAGAAAAATAATCCCTGCATCACTAATCCTTGCATTACTAATCCCTGTGTTATTAATCTTCATACCAAACGACCCCTAAGAGGCTCACAATAACTATTTAGACGTATATTGAACGGAGAAATTCAGTCAAAATTGGCATCCATGCTCACTGGGCACAAGAAACTACTATTTGGTGAGAGAGAATCATTAAGTGTTTGGCTGGTAGCTTTGATAAGGATGTAAATATCAAACTATCAAGAGGCACAAAAGGAAAAAGTAATGCTCACCTGTTCCTTAAGTTCATTGATATTCAAACAGGCAGTCAAGATATTAAGTGCGGTATCAATAGCAGAAGCAAGTTCTTGTTCAAACTGGCGTCGCCTATCAGGGCGAGCAGCTATCTTGTAGTTGAATTCCTCCTGTGTGAAGACACGTCCATTACCAATATCGTTCAAGATTTAAAGAGAAGATGCAATTTTTCCTCACAAAAGGCAACAACAAGGACATAACCTTGCAACTCAAATAAATTAATCTAGTCCTTTTCAACAAATAAAAAGCACAGTAAAAACCAATTGTTTACCATGTGATTTAATAGAAACAGTGAGACTAATACCTCAGGCAAAACTCTAAGAAGTTCCAGAAAACTCGGTATAAACTCAGGATGAGAATTCATTTCATCCCTAAGCCAGTTTATTATACCACCATCTCCCCAATCATCTGCAGGCACATGAACAGCCAAAGCAGCCACTGCAAGACTAATCTATAATAAAGCATTTAGTACAGAATCTTTTAATTGAATTCCACATATTGTTTATTTGACAAAAATATCTTAAGTTACCTGTGTTCTAACTTTTGGGGGACCCTTATGAAATGTTTTCAACAAGGTCTGCATTTTGAAAATCACCAAACTCATAGTCAGGAGGAAAATATAACATTTAATAAATCTACATACTTATTTCTACTTTCTTTATTGATAAAGTAATAAAATATTATTAATGAAGGGCATAAACACCCATATACAAGAAGTATACCAAGAGGTAGGGGAACCTCAGAAAGAGGTATGGTTGTCTACAAAAAACACATAATTCTATACATAGCGGGATCTCATGGATGCATCAAAACATAATAAAGAAAAAGATGCTACTACTCAGGTGGAATATGTAAGTTTATGAAGATATAGAGCAAAACCGACAGCAGCTGATGTAACTCATCATACAAGTTAAAACAGTTTGATTAATAAAAATATGTATCTTCCCAAAAAGAACAAGTTACAACAGTTCACTTTTATGGTTTTACCAAGCTGGACAACTAAGCCACCACCACAGTATTAGAGCAAAAATTTTCCACTTAAACTAGGACTCGGTCATAGTTACATATAAAGGAATTGAGCTGCAAACAAGCACAAGACACCAATTATTTGGGATATTAAAGTTTAGGATCCAAAACAATTTCCCTTTAAATGTGCATTTTATAATCATATTCCTTTTCTTGATTAACACAACCCAATTTGGTATATCAATAATGTTTGTAATTATTCCTTATGTTAAACATCCAATGTATTTTCGGAATGCATTTAGATGAAAGCTCTCCTGATTCAAATAATGGTAATGTTTTGATTCCTTGCAGATTGGAGCTTTACACAGCGGGTCATTAGGGGGAAAACCTGTGGGGTGGGGACCCAGAATTTGTTTTGTTTTTTTAAAAACTGTGGTGTAGGTGCAGAAAATTTGTTGTACGTCCAGATGACTTTGCCAGCTTTGTCTACTAGCGGAGTATACATGACATCTTCAGGTATCTAGACGATTCATTAGACGGTTTAGAAATAAAGAGCACATGTTTGTATACCCTCTTCTAAAGGTAGTAAACTATAATTTACCTGTTTCAAAAAAAAAATGAAGGGAGTAAAATATAGTCTACTTATCAGTTCTGATAGAAAATTAAAAGAATGAAATAATCCTACAATACCCGACAGTAGCAAACTACATTATCGATGGAAGGCAAACCATCAAATAATTTTTAATAATAATGGAGCCAATCTACTAGTCTCTCCGTCCTAATTTAAATGACAGATTCCTTTTTAGTCAGTCCCAAAAAGAATGACAAGTTTCAATATTTAGTTAACTTTAAATGCCTCATTTTACCCTTGATTAGATGATTTACAGGCTACGGCCACACAAACATCTATGACTTATTTAAGCCCACAAATTTCAAAGGTTTTTCTTTCTTTCTTAAACTTCATGCCAAGTCAAACAACATCCAATAAATTGGGGCGGAGAGAGTAATATTTTTTCCCAATCACTTTCTTTCGTGTGAAGGATTAACCTAACATTATCCCGGAACATGAAAGTTGTGTTAAGATACCTTAAATAAGACACCACTGCCTAGGAATAGAAAATTTCCAGTTTTGATCAGGCGAATCTGAAGCATTTATCCCTAGGACCTATTTCCTTATATTGTTAGTACTTATTATGTGCCTTATATATCAGAAAAGAAGCCAAAACACAATTTATACTCCATGAAGGATGAAGAGGAATCAACTTAATCCCACCTACTAGGCTACAAGCATCATGCAGGCAACAGTTATCTACAGATTTGATTCACAATTTTGTGTTGTTAATAAAAGTAACTGATATGCTAGCAATATGAACGAAACTGATAAATTTCAATGATATCACACATCCGAGTTGAAAATATTAATTATATCGAGATGATAAACTCGCTCACATTCAGAGAATCCCGTAGCGGACGAAAAGCTTCAGAAGGTAGTTCTTCAAAATCCCGTTGAACCTACCAAATCAGATAGAAAATGCCTGTATTAAATTGCTGATAGAAAATACAGACAGAGATGGATACTGATATCTTTTAGTCGAACATTTCAGTAGTTTTTATTTTTTTTGATGAAGTAAGTTGTTTCATTACAGGCATCAAGAAGATGCAAAGAGTACAACAGTAGATATTATCAGTAGCTTTTACTTGTAAATACATCATAGAGGAACTGAAAATAAGTGAATAGACTTCCATGGACGCTCAGGATGAAGATTACCTTGCTTCTGAGAGTTTGAGAACAGAATATTAAAGTTTCTTGATTGCTAGATGCATCATGAAGCAGATTATCAGCCACCTAATCAAATACAAGAAACTTCGTAAATTGACAAGCACCATTATATCCAGTCAGATTACAGAAAAGAAAGGGGGAGAGAGAGAGCGCAAAAATAAACAGAAGCTAACAACAATGTACACCTCAATCTCACAAACATTAAACCAATCTATCAACTACATCCCATTCCAAAAATTAGTTGGGTCGAACCAACCAAATGACTCAGTTATATCCTTTGTCCCTATGTGAGGCAGCCTAAAAGAAACATCAATGCCAGGTATGGGCACATAAATCTCATGAACCTAAAAAAATAGCAGCTGAAAAGGAGACTATGTTGCATAAAACTAAACCGCTTACAGAATAATACCACCCTTGTCACTTAATGTGCTCGACATACCTTTTCTCCTAGAACGCAGACTAATCACAACAATAGGCTAGTTATTTGCTTCTTCTACATGGTCAAGGCAATCAGTCAAACAGAAATAGGATAGTAAAAAGTGTCACATTTATGCTCCTTAAATCAGACTGAACACAAATGGTCTCCATTTGTCACCGTTGTAGTAGCAAGACATAATTGGCTAACAACTTTTTACTATCTTGTGACACGCCATCACATGTGAAACAGACATTAATTATGAATGAATCCATGTTATGAATAGCACGAACATATTAGTGATGCACTTGCACTTCCTTTTTTCCGTTTAACTTTGTTACCATTATGGCAGCAAAACTCGCATACCATCAGCATACTCTTGATACGCTCTTACAATCTATGTTGCTCGGACTCTTCAAAAATGTCAACGGGTGCGTGTCGGATTCGGCCAAAAGCAGTGTATTTTTGAAGAATCCAAGACGGGTGCGGCATCAAAAGTGAAAAGTCCACGCAACTAAGCTTACAATAAATTGCTCGGACATGGGTGCCCGATATGAGTGCCGGTGTAGAGGGAAGAAAACAATTTAAATTTTAAGATTCGTGGGTACAGATTCAGGTATGGATACGGGTATTCGGTTAAAAGTATTCAACTCTCTAAAAATAGAGCAATAAAACTATCCTTAAATGACGGTGGACAATTATTAGGAAAGTATTGCACGAATATTTGAGAGCAATTTTGAATCTATATATTATTAAGTACAAATGAATACCCGTATTATTCTCTTGGTGTAACATGACTATTTGCAAATGATATAGAGGCCATGATACACTTCTTGAATTCATAGGACATTCAATAACTATGTTGACCTATAAATATCTTTAAAGCGTCTTATAATTGCTGACTCTTAACACAAATATCTTTTACGATACGAAAAACATATGCCTAAATAATGACACCACCCTTCTTTTGGCTTGATTTCAGAAACCATTGTATCTATCTCGAATTTCTCTATCAATGTTGGCCAAAGGACGCAAAATCGATGGGCTATTTCCGGTATGGATACCGCACTCACACCCACAAACATGTCGTGTCAGTATGGGTACGGAGCCAAAGTGAAGAGTCTCCACAACTTAGATCTTAAATAATTTGTTTGAGATAGATATAGCGGAGTTGGCACTAATAAGGAGGTAGTAAACAACTACCGCCCATAAAAAGTTCACGACTTTAAGATCCGCATGATTTTTGCACTAATGGGGCGGTCTCATGAGATCTATGCCGGCCCAACTAGGAGGTCTACCCATTGACATCTATTACATACATGACCACATTGAATAGGCTAGGAAATGAAAGGAATTTTCACATGGACAAAAAGAGTGAATTTCCCGAATTAAATATGTACCCACGTTCTCTTTCTATTGGACATCCATATCCTTCAAAATGCTCAAAAACTGCTACAGAATAGTAAACACTGTCGCGTTTATGCTCCTAGAATCAGACTGGACTCGAATGGTCTCCATTTGTCAACACGGAAGTTGTGGTAGTCAGACATAGATGGTTAGCAACTTTTTACTATCATGTGATACGCCGTCACATGTGAAACATATTAATTATGAATGAATCCATTTTTTGTGTACCACATACATATTAATGATGGACTTGCACTTCCTTTTTTTTCCATTAACTCCGCAACCATTATGACAGCAAAATTCAAACACCATCAGAGTACTCTTGACAAGCTCTTAAATAATTTGTTTGGGGTAGATATGAATTTTCCGTATTAAATCTCTTCCTACGTTCCCTTTCTATAGGACATGCATGTCCTTCCAAACACCCAAAAACTGCTATAGAATAGTAAACACTGTCGCATTCATGCCCCTGAAGTCGGACAAAACAAATCGGACTGGAATAGAGTGGTCTCCATTTGTCATCAAGGAAGTTGCAGTAGTCAGACATAATTGGCTAACAACTTTTTACCATCATGTGATACGCCATCACATGTAAACAGACATTGATTATGAATGAGTTATGGGTACCACATACATATTAATGATGCACTTGCACTTCCCTTTTTTTCATCAACTCTGTAACCAGTATGACAGCGAAATCAGACACTATCAGAATACTCTTGATACGCTCTTAAAATAATTTGCTAACATTCTCTTTCTATTGGACATGCAAGTCCTTCCAAATACCCAAAAACTGCTATTTGGATACCTTAATAAGACATGAAATATTGCCATACTGGACTTGATTGGCATACAGAAATAAGTGCTGGCTTCTATGCTGCTGAACTCAAAGGACTATTTATTGACCAATGATCCCTCCTCAAATCCAACCATCAATCACCACAGAAAACACATCTTCCATTTCATGAGCCAACCAAAGCTAATAGTAATCCATTATAGTATTGTCTTCCTATATGCACTCAAGTTTATTCAAAGTATCCCAATGGTGCAATGACGTCGCCTTCTTGGGAAAAGGACTGCATTGTGCAGCAACATAAAGAAACCACTATTGATTTGACAGACTCAACTGGAACTGTACAAATGAAACTCGAGCAATGAAAATTAATCAATCAATCAAGTATGTCACAATCCCAAATCAGTTGGATTCCATTCAGGTCAATTTTAAAAAACTCCTTTTCTTTTTTATAAACAGTAACTTTGCAAAAAAAAAAATTGTCTTTTTCTTGCCCCCTTGATAAAAATCAAAAATTCTTGATCAGCTCAGTAATGGCACACTCAAAATCAAAAACTCAAATCCCATTTCTCTAAATAACTGAACTCCTCTGATTAAATTTAAAAAAGATCCAACAATAAAAAGGAAGAAAAATTTATCAAACCTGCCAAGCATCAATAGTTCGTTGAAAATCCTGTAGCCATCGATCGGCCTGCATTCGAACGCCGTCATCTGGATGATGATACAGTGCATTTAGGGCTTCTTTAACTGTGTTCTGTAGCTCCATAGTTCTTCACTTCAGCTCCGATAAAAAAAAAAAAACTCCACAAACACCTAGTTCTGAATCGGCAACACACCCAATACTTCTATAAATCGCCGCTTGAATTAGGAGTTGTCGGTTTTGTAGTTCCGTATACACAGAGTATATCGATAAGACTTCTCTTTTGGCGCTTTCCTTTGAGAGGTTTGCGTCAAGTGTCACTGAATGAGCAAAGCACGGAAATGGATGTGTAGCCCAACTGTTCGATGAAAATTCCCAGTGACTACTCGATTGGTCGAAAGGGGGAAGAACTTTTGAATGTAAAGAGTAATTAATCCTAGTTTAGTTTTGTATTGGTCCTCAAATGAATATTCAATGTTGGGACACTTCTTTTATATTTTAGGTTTTTTTTTTTTTTAATTCGACGCTCGCAAAAGTTAATTATATTCGCTTGTCAAATATGTAAGAAACGTATATTTGTAATGTATACATATATATGATATATAAAAATAAAAAACTATATTTATATTATTATTTTGATGAACAACTATACAATGTAAAAAAGAAAAAATCACATGTTCATTTTTGTGTTCTCTATCTCGTATATGATTCAAATTTCTTTTGAAATATGTTAAAAGAGTTGGATTTTTTAATTACATAAATTAATAGAAAATTTTAAATTTTAGACTGAAACTCCTTTGTTCTTTTTCAAAATCGATAAAATATAAACTCTAGTGGATTAAATGTAGCTCTCAAGTATGTAATTTATATGTTTCGTTATCTTACCCTAACGGAAATTACATCTAGTATCAAATTGTCATGATTTGAACAATATAACCCCTTTTTTTTCAAAAGAAGAAAACCTACTACTAGAGAGAAGTAGTAAATTTGATTTTAATAAATTATCGAGTTCAAGTTAAATATATGGGGGAGTGTATTGGTAGTTCATTCAATAAAATAAGCTATAACTATCACTTGGATTAGTTGGCACTATGAAGTTGAACCTTGTAAATAGTCATAACCTATTTGAAAGTTCTCATTTGTAAGAATCAAAACCATGAGATTTTTTCATTATCTATAGATAGATCAGAGATGTGTGTGTAATATAAATGCAAAACTATGTATGTATGTTTACATATATACTGTTTTAACAACATTAGCTCTTCATTCTTCACTCGAGTGGCTTCCGGAATCTAATGGGATCTTCTTAATGTGGATCATCACGTACGCATGTTACAAATCATTCAATTGGAAGGTCCAATCGATTCATGGCTTCTCGATTTGTTCCATTTGGACTAAGCTAAGGTGAAAAGCTTGTTAGATTATATAAGAGTTGTCTGGTTCCATGCCAATTTCACCTGCAAATGCATTTGGTTAAATGTGTTCCACAACTGAAAATGCATTATCATTACAGTTTAGTTAACAACGTCATCATTTATATGATTCGTGGCTATCTATGTTAATTCTTCCCATTTATCCTCTTCGAAGAATTGTAGTACCTCCGGAGGAAAATGCATACATCAATATAGACAAAAGAAGGAATTTACTGCGGAGAAATCACCTTAACTGGATTGATGCCCTGCATCTGCATTCTCCGATGAGGTAGTAGACGTGTGTCTAAGATTCTGCAGATGTTGAGCTATCTCAGTCAAGAGTTTGCTTCCTTCATCACCACTCTGTAATGTCATGGCAGCATGTTTTAAGAAGCCACTTTCTGCTTCTATGGCTCTCAACCTCTCTCGTATTAACGACACTTCTCTTGTAAGAGCGGCCTTATTTTCATTTCCTATCAGCATTTGAAAACTAAGGTTAGTGTATATGCAGTCTTTGAAACGAAAAATGGAAGTGTTTAACATCTCCGCGCTGGTCTTTATACACATTTGGTAAGAGGATAACATGCTATAACAAGTTAAATTGCACCAATAGTGTAAAACTGCTCTGCATTGTCGGTATATATACGAGTGTGAATCCGAAATGAGATGATGAAAAGAAAATAGGTTTGTGTACCTTTTTGCTCGATTGTCTTTGGTCCTAATGTATGAGGTCCTTCTTCAGGAGATATTTGGATTTTCTCTACGACATCCGTCAACAAGCCCATAAGATATGATCTTTGTTTCTCAAAATCAAGTTGTGATTCTTCCACATTCACCCCTCCATTTTCCGCAGGACATTCAAAAAGGCGCTCGTTTACTCTATGATGATCTGCTTCAAAAGGGCTGGCACAATCTGATCTCTCACTAATAGATGATAAACACTGAGATTTCAGTTCTTGATAATCTTCATCATCATCAACTTCACAAACCTCACTACCTATTGTCTTTATAAGTCCATATTTCTCCCTATAAGTCTCGAGTTCAACTTGTAAGAGCTTCATCTCGTCCTCTTTCTTCAAAAGATCATCGTTCATGAACTGCAAAGCCTCTTGGTCATATTCTGCTTGTTCTTCCATCATTCTCTGATACTGAAAGGCTTCCATTTCAACAGCTGCTTTCTCCGCTTGCAGACGAGTGATCATTGCCATAGCATTATTAGCTGCAATAGCAGAAGCACTTCTTTCTTCATCCAATTCCATGTATAGTTCCACAAGAGACTTACGGTCCAAACGGACCTGTTTCTTTAAGCGATTCAAGACGTCTTCTTCTAAATCACTCGGTACACTATTCAAGTCGTTAGCCTCTGAAGTGAAGTCAAGTTTATCACTAATCCATGACTTCCTTGGCCTATGATGAGAGAACCTAGGACTTGCTTGAGCTGAGTCTGATAATGGGATACCAAAAAATCTGTTTCTTGTATTATTTGGAGTTTTGCAAGAGGAATCAATATTTGTGTCCTCTGAATCTGGTAGCAATGGCATAGTAGCAGCTTTTATATCCTCTTTACCTGCAATGCATTAAGTAGTCATAAGTATTTTGTATCTCACACTTATATATTTATACCGACATACAGGGGCGAAGCTATAACTTCACCTGCAAGGTTCAGCAGAACCTAAGTTGCGGTTTCTAGAATTTAGAACTCATAAACTCAAAATCTTAGTTCAGCCTTTGCTGACGTACAATCTCAAACCAGACGAAACTAAAAGGCCTCTTTTTTCCTATTGTTAAACAGCAAAGAATGATGAGGAAATAACTGACATAAATGAAAAGATTGCTAAGACAATTAGTAGAGTCACCTCCATGTGAGGGGCCTTCATCATCTTGTGTGAACTTGAGCTCCGTGTACCTAACACTGCGAGGCGATTCTAGATGGCGTACTTCCTCAATATTTCTCCATGCTCCTAGTAACGGAGCTCTAGGAGAAGCGCGAGGAGATGGAGCAGGAGCTTGAGAATAAGACCTTCCATTTATCGACGCATTCCTTGCAAATTTTGACCTCATTTTTAGAGGCTCTCCACAACAAGAACACCTCGCAACTACGCCCCTCTCAATTTGGATGGCCTCATCCAGTTCCTTCTTACCTGTTCTCACAGTAAGTCTTGCATCATCTCCACCAAAGCAATCAATGTCCTTTTTCAAAACCCCAGCTAGTGATTTATACCTGTTGAAAACATAACTTATTAAACAAACGTGCTCTCTCTCAAAGTCTAAGTTTCAAATGAGACAGTCTCACAATTCAACATTATATCAAAAGTAAGTAGAGTTTCGACTCAAAATATCACCATTACCATTACTCACAAAAGAATCAGGCCTACAGTACAATTGCAGAGTCAGGATTTTTCACTAAGAGAATGCAACTATATGAAAAAGTGAAACGCATAAAAGAAGCTAAGACGATTTAACATGATACTTCAGACACACGGCCTACACATGACAGGACGCGTTCTAAAAATGTGTCTTTTAAGAATTTAAGCTTTTAGATAAGACAGTCGGAGTACCTCTCACAATCAGCATCTCTCTCTGTTGCAAATGACAAAAGACAGCCTTCACACATATTCTTGATTTCAGAGAGCTTCTTATGAACATGACAATATGCAAGTGCAGAAAGGTCCTTCTTATGAACCTCACAAATGGATTCATTGTAATAGAAACTCGAGTTCCTATTGACGAGAACATGATCAATCCTTGTGCAAAGCAAACACGGGATATTCAATTCGAAAAACTTGGCAAATTCATTACAAAAGAATGCAAGAAAACCATCAACAAAAAGGACAATGATCAACACCCATTCAAGAATAGCATATAAGAAGAAAAATGCAAATTTGCCCAATTTTTGATCAACAAAACACTTGAATGAACCTGAAGCCATTAAAGGTTTAATCTTAAAACAACCCAAGATTCAAATTAACCACAGATCATGATCTTGGTTGGCATATTAAAAATTAACAACAGATGATCATGATCTCCATTATTGTGGCTCCTGCATTTGCATTGTTTATGTAAAAAACTGAATTGATGATTCAAAGGTTTCAAAAAAGTGAGATGGTGGCATTCATTTTAGCTATATACAGAAAAAAAAAATTATTTTTTTTGGTTTTAGAAATTAAAATTGTTTGGTTGATTATTTACATGAATTAATGGTAGCCCTCTATCTTCGCTTTAAAGTCAATGCACAAGTGAACTTTTCTCATTTTTCAAACTATTCCTAAATAAAGATGTTCAAAATTTCACTCTCCAAGTATTTGTATAATGCTTACATACATTGTTTTACGACATTGAATATATTATAATATATAAGGCATAATACATAAATATGCCTTTTAACTTGGCTTCAAATCACATTTATAACCTTCAACTTTGGATGTGCACAAATAGACACTTAAATTTGTATAAAGTTGAAAAAATAGATACACATGTCCTACATGTCTTTTTTTTGTCTTGCGTGGTATCTTACGTGTATTGTGCCATGTAGGATTCATGTGTTTATTTATTTAAAAGTTGGATAGTTAAAGTGTCTGTTTTGTGCATTATGAAAGTTGGAGGTCAAACGTAAAATTTGAAGCCAAGTTTAGGATCCAATATATGTATTATGCCAATATATAAACGTGTTCTTTAACTTGGCCACATCAAGGGCATAGCTATTTCCATCCAAGGTGTCCAACAGGACACTCTTTGTCTAAACTTACGTTGTATATATATATATAAGTTAAATTCTACGTTTTGAAGGATATATATTTAAAGTTGGATACTTCTAACAAAAGTTATGCATTTGGTTTAGTGGTAATGCGTGTCTATTTGAACGAAAGAGTTCTGGATTAGAACCTTCCAACTTTGACTGTGCACTAGTAGACACTTGTCTATTTGAACGAAAGAGTTCTGGATTAGAACCTTCCAACTTTGACTGTGCACTAGTAGACACTTAAATTTATATAAAATTGCACAAGTAAACATATGAGTTCTATATGATATAATACACGTACAATACCATGTACGACATGAATTGTCGTAAGACATGTGTTTTTATTTTTCAACAATATACAATTATAAGTGTCTATTCTTTTACTCGTAACTTTAGAGTTTAAAAGAAACAGATGGAAAAGTGAAAAAAGGAAACGTCGCCTGAGAGATTCGAACTCTCGCGGGGAAACCCCATGTACTTAGCAGGCACACGCCTTAACCACTCGGCCAAAGCGACTTCATGTTGTTGCGTCTGCTATTTCGTTTATAGCTTACTGATTTTGGAGGTACTTGAACCAAAGGTTCAATTTCTTAAACAAATAAATACAGATATATTTAGCTTTTTAAATGAAAAAGATAGATGACCATGAAAATTGTGAGTATTTGAAAAAATAATAGTTTTTGTTTTCCAAGGAAAAATAATGATATTTCAAATGTTGAAATTGTCTTTTAATGTTTGTAAGTAATTTGAAGTGAACATTTTTTTTTTTTGTGGTTTTTCAATTTCTGAAAATTGTGAAAAGTTGAATTTCAGAGATTTTATGACCAGATGTATTTTTTGGAGTCCAATTTTTTTTTAAAAAATTATGATAAATGCAGTGCCGGAGCCACCATATAGCTATGGCATTCACCCCTCGACAGAAAAGTATATTATTTATACTCAATCTGTTTCATAAAGAATAATCTGGTTTGACTTGACACGGAGTTTAAGAGTATAAAGAAAACTTTCGTATCTTATGATCTAAATTAAGTTAGGTTAAATGTATAAAAATGTCCTTTGATCTAATGGCCTAAACATGTCACGTGGAAAGCTGATTTTAAAATGTTACCCAAAAAAGAAAGAGATTATTTTTTTAAAACAGACTAAAAAGGAAAGGATGTCATTCCTTTTTTAAACGGAGAAAGTACATAATTTAAATGATTTTTTTAAAGTATATATAGTAGGTGTCACCCCCTTTAGCTACTTCGCCTGCTTTTTTTCTTTGAATTTTGAATCTCTTGTTTAGCTACCATTTGACACATCATCAATGATTACAATGCTTACCACCTCCTCACTAATCCTTACATTGCGTTGCTAATTTTTTCATTAAATATGAATTTATTGAATTAATTTTGATTAGAGTTTTAACCCTCACAATCATTGATAATTTGATACCCCCTACTTGATTACTTATAGGAGTAAAAAGAGTCCATACTCTGAATAAATATCTTTTTTCTCGTAATGAAAGCGAGATTGAATTGACGTGTATAGAAATTATAAGTAGGGCAAATAATAGGACTGCACTCGATTGTTTCCTTTAAACAAATATACAACAAACTACATGGACAACCACATTTTTACCAAAATTTTGGTCTATATTTCACCTCAAGATTTAAAACTAGATTCTGCTTTTTGTACAGTAGTCTTGAATAGGAGTACATATATCTTATGATCCATAGAAAAATACATAAAACCACCAATAGAATGTGTTACAAAAGAACCAAAACTGGTCCCTACTATACAATGCCATGCTGGTCCGTACACTTCATCAAATTCCTGGAAATAAAAAATTCAGAAACCACATTCAGTCCAGTAAATCAGTCCATCTGCGTTTCGAAAATAATCTATCTATTTCTACGAGTAATTGATATGGGATTTGACGGGGTACGTCATTGTTGTTTCTTTTCTATTTGACATAATATATAAACATGATTTTTAACTTGACGTCAACAAAGAACTATATACTCCAACTTTGGATGTACACAAATAGACAGTACTTTAACTTTTATAAAATTAAATAAGTAAACACAAGTATCCTACGTGGCATAATACATATAGGATACAAAATTTTATGTAGAATGGATGTGTTCTTTTGCTCAATTTTGTACAAATTTAAATGTCTATTAGATTATAATTGTCAATTGACGTCAAGTTAAAAGATGATGTTTATATATATTGTCTTTCTGTTTTGACAACTATATAACGCAATAACATTAAATGACATTTTGATACACATAAGACCACGAGATATTTTACTTTTTGAACTGTTCTAACAAATTAAAACCAGACAAATAAATTAAAACAGAGAGTATACCTTTTTGAGGGTAAGTGCAAGAGCTTTAGATGTAAACTTTTCCAAGCTATCATGAGTCTTTCTTGCACAATTAACAGCATGAATCTGCATAAATGGTGGCATATCTACAGACACCACTACAAGAAAAGAAATCAGTCAGCTCAATTTTTGAACCACAAAATGATTTCCTCCTTCCATTATTCTTCAGTAAAACTGATAAAGATTGCTTTTTTATCTCATCAAACCCCTTGGACTTTTCAATTTCTTGACTTTTAGACAAATTAGCAAAGCCCCTTTTAACATCCACCTCTTTATGAAACTCTTTACCCCTTTGGGGTACTTTCTTGATAATTGCCTCTGCTTTCCCCTGTTGGCTCTTTGACTTGGTGAGAGCTGAGCATGATGAATCAGTCCAAGATTTGGGGTTTAAGTGTGAGTCAAGTGAATATGATGTATGCCCAGATTTAAGGATTTTGTGATTTGCATTGAGATGGGAAAATTGATTGGAGATGTTGTAGGTAAAGGGGGTGGGTTTTGGTTGCTTTTTGAGAGTGGGATCCATGGAAATGGAAGTTTTGGGATTATGGTCTGGAGCTGCTAAAATGCGCCTGTGGGTGGTGTTGTTGTGTGCCATGTTGTTTTGGAGATAAAGTTGTCAAAAGAAATGAAAGAAGGTAAAAAAGGGAAAAGGGGAAGTGGAGATATTGGGGCAAAGATGGATATGATATTTTGTAGAAAGTTATAAAGTGGAATAAGACTTGTGAGAGAGTTAAAGGGAGGAGATAAAGCTAAATTGCGCCGGGTGCGAAGGATAGGAAGTGGACAAATCAAAGGCTTACGTTTAACTTGACATATATATTAAGAAAATAATTATTGATATGACTATTTTATAACATTAGGAAAAATAATTTAGACAGTAAGTATGATAAAAATATTGAAAAAAATAATTATTTTAATGTAATAAATAAAAATATGTTTTTAAAAAATAAAAGAAAATAAAGAAGTACTGAAAGGGGAACTTGTTGACCTCATATACTTTTTTTTGTGCAAAAAGCATGTGGAGTCACTGAAAATGGTTCCATTGGAATTTGGTTCATCTAAAAGGAGATGTCCATTCTTAACTACTTCACATTAAGTTTTAATAGTAAGATCAATTTTTGTTACTTATATCTAAAAGGAGATGTGTCTTCTATCATATATATTTGTTTATCTATTTAGGAAGTGGTGATTAGAGAAACATGATGCTAACTTTTAACTTATCGAAGACATGATTTTGGTAGAAAGCTATGAAAGATCAGATATGGATTTGGATAAAAGGTTAGTAGGTAGTTGAGTGTTGTCTCATTAGTTTTTTTTATTTGTACTTCGATGATAATACTGATTTGTTATAAGATATGCATATATACTATTCTCCCCGGTGCGATTACACTATGCATGGTATTGTTGTTATTAGTATCACTTTCCTTCACCTACTTGTAAGAGTGCACCACTGCAGGAAGCAACCTGTCCTATCAAGTTGATGATTAACTGGCATAAGTAATTGACAAATGACCATGGCATGGCTGAGGAACAGTTATTCTGATTTAAGATACGATATGAATTCAGATTAATCGAGCTGCTAAATTTTGACTACTTCACCAAAATAGTTATACCAAAAGAAAATTGGTATGGTCAGACTTATACACGTATTAAATAATTTATATTCTTTGATATTAAATTGATTATTTTGTGTGTTTCCCGTGAATCATTGATACAAAAACCAAATAAACGGTCAGCAAAGACCAACCCCCCGACAGAGGCTATCTTTGAGTAGTTGGTGAATTTTGAAAATTTTGCCTCTTTGCTTCCAGAGTGTTTGAAATGTTTGTACAATCCAAATGGAGCAACATTTTAGTCTATTTGAATACTACCTCCCCTTTACTATTCCAATATCAATTTCTTGATGACTTTAGAACTAGCATTGTTCCCAGTAAGATCTACGTATATTCTTTTCTACCCGAACACCACTTGTAAAACTAAACTGTGTTTGTTGTTGTTCCTTACTAGCTATTGCTTACATCCTACTGTATTTGCATGATTTTAGAAGGCATTGCACAGCGATGACAAGTAAAGCGTCACTCACGATAATACAACTTAACGACTTAAAACCAAAATGGCATAATATATGTACATAGGATATTCAGTTCTAACATCTTAAGAACTAAAAACATAATCATGAGAAACTTCACAAGTATCAGATGGACACACACCCAGCCAGATCAACGGAAATACTATACTTCCAACTAGAAGGCACCAGACTTTAAGACACTGCATCGTCACTGCTACCGTTACAGCGAATGACCAATTTGGAACTACAGAATAATTTACAGCTTCACAGATTAGCCAGTTGAAACTTAGAATGAGGTTGAGAGAACAGAAAGCCAGCTGACAGGAGGAGTAACAACTAGCACAACTCCCATTTTCACGGGCTTGCAAACCGATCTCGAAATGCTGAAGTGCCGCCTGATGCTACAGGAGAAGGAGAGGAGGCAACAATGTTCGTTCCAGATAAGGACACTGGGGGGAGACTTGAAGGTTGCCCTTGCTGTCCCGGAGGTGCAAACCGTGAAGGACTAACAGTAACTCCAACAGATCGTGAAGCGAGAGGAACCTGAAAAAATAGACAGCAAGTGAGAATGGATTTCTTGAACTAGTGAAATTTATTACATACTATTTAAGAATTAGTTTTCTCATAAACTAATTGGCTGAATTTTTTATGAACTGTTTTTTATCTGTGGTGTATAATTTAGCTCCCTGCTCCCTGACTCAAATTTTACTAGATAAGCTACTTTATGGTAATCTCATGACTTTTTTTTAACTGGTTTATGAGAGAACTAATTCTTCATCTGCTTTCATATCTTTTCTTCTTATAGCTGTTTTCTTCAGTGTCTTGTCACTTTGCCCTACCATTTCACCCTATATATCAAAGTAGACCTCAAAGGAACATAGCCTGAGGATACAATAAGAACTATTTAGTTAATTAACTAGTAAGTCGACTAACATATGATTAGGAAAATATATTGTTGTTCATCATTATAATTACAAAGGACTACCAATAGCTAGATTCTAATATACATCTACTTTTTTTTAACTGCTAATATATATCTACTTTTGATTTAACAAATAATTTACTTCGCAAAAATTGGAAGAAGTTAAAGTTGGAAAAGTCCTTGCAGGTGGAGCCTTAAACTATACTTGAATATGTATCTAATAAAGTGCCCATGCTACATGGAGTGAGAAAACAAAACAGACCCAAGATAGATTTATTCACTACGGATTATCCAATTCTATAGTAGTTTCTAGGGTAGCCTGCATATTTATGTATAATATGAAAAAGATGTCTAGTGAAAACCAGATGTAAGCAACTAATGCAGTATCAGCAGCCTTCCGCGTAAAGCAATTTGTCAAGAAAAGTATTGTCTGGTCTTCATCTGGAGATCCAATAAAAACATACCCAGCTCAACTGGGCCAGTTATAATCCCACAAGTGGGGTTTGAGGAGGATGGTGTGTACACGGCCTTACCCCTACCTTTTGAAGGTAGAGAGGTTGTATCTACCAGATACACGACACAGGTAAAGCATATAAAAAACAAGTATGCAAAGCAAATACAATAATGTAATCCTAAAATCAAAGTCATGCTGAAATCAATAAAGAAAGCAATAGCAACACCAAAAAATTTAAAATAACGGTAGCTGGTAGCAAATGAAAAATCATGTAATACTAAAATCGAATAAGACAGTAAGAGAGAACAAGACAACGTTCGACTTCTACCCTAATTCTTGACCTCCATATCTTCCTATCTAGGGCCAAGGTCATGTCCTCATAAAGGTAAGCTGCATGAGTCATGTCCTGTCTAATCATTTCTCTTGAGACTTCTCGGTCTACCTCTACATCATGTTACATCCACTATAGCCAACCTCTCGCTCCTTATCGGGGTGTTCATGCATGTTTCCTTCACATGTTCGAACCATCTCAGCTTCACATGCCTCATCTTGTTCACCAAGGCACCTATCCCACAATGTCGCGTATAGCTTCATTCCTAATCTCACTCTTAGTATGCCCAAACATCCAACTCAACATTCTCATTTCTACTACTCTCATCTTCTATACATGCGAGTTCTTGTCTAGTCAACACTCTGTCCATAGCTAGTCTGACCACCACTTTGTAATACCTACCTTAAGGCTTTGGTGGTACAATCTTATCATAAAAGACAGTGAACGTCATCCACCTGCTCCAATACAATGTGTAACATCTTCGTCTATCTCCTTATTTTCTTGAATTATTGATCCCTGCTTGTTTCAATCCTTACTTCCACATCTACCATGTGTTTTACGTCATTGAACTTGAACTTCAAGTATTTTGTCTAAGTCCTACTCAACCCGGACTCTTTATACTCCAACGTCTGTCCTCAAATTTCCAATATATTGTTAAGGCACCTATTGTTAACTCTGTCCCGGTCTCATTACCACATTGTCATCTGCAAAGAGCATATATCATGGACTTTTCCTAGGATAAGTCGTGTTAGTAACTAGAAATGGGCCTATGTGTCGATCCCTTGTGCAACCCCATCACAACGAGAAGTGATCTGAGTTTCCTTGCTCCATAGTACATGTATTTAATTGCCCTAACGTAATCTAAGGATGCACCTCTTGGTTCAAGTCTCCGAACATCGTACATTCTCTGGAACTCCATTATTCACAAAGAAAGGGGACTGAAAATTTCACATCAAGGGGAAGTGGTTGAAGGCTGATATATAACTCCAATAATCCCTCATCCCACATGTTGATTCCCAGTTTGCAGTGAAGAAAATGGCCACAAAGTAATTTTTGCTCTTACAACTAGTATTAACAAGGTAAAATAGCACATAAACTTCTCCATTGATGCAACAACAAATATATATATATATATATATATATATATATATATATATATATATATATATCATCTTCCCTTAGTCAAAGCACTAACCCTTGATTATGGCATGTGCAAAGTAGCAACATAATTTATTGCAAGGTCCAATTAGTCCAACAAGTGGCAGAAAATGATTGGAACAGCTCAAAACTAGTTACAGAGACACAATTGTAACAAAATCTCATGTCCAATAGAAGTTCAATATGGGGTCCTTAATTTTCAGGAAATGTTACCAGGAGCACACATTTCGAGATGCCTTGGACATGGTTCTATGACAGAAAAATTAAGATCTGCTGCATTGAGGAAGAAGATAAATAGAAGACTTGGTTCAAGGGAGTGAACCAGCAATAATATGATGAACTAACTTGCAGTCTTGCACATATTGAATGTTGTTGCTTTACTTAAAACTTTTTAAATCTTTGCTAGATTAATTATATTAGAAACAAAATTAAAGCCCTCTTTTTCCACTCCTGGTGGTGTAGCGCCACAAATGAAAGCCAAAGGTAACAATGCACGCATAGATAGGGTACTTACCACATTATAGGGGGTCTTCCTCAGTTGAGAATCTGAAGATGGTGATGTACTGCTCAAACGAAGCAAATTCCGAGGAAGTGTGTTCTGGTTGGATGCATCATCACCTCCATCTCCATCCACCTCACCGATGGGGTTACCATCCAAGCCCAGTCTAGGTGTGTTTAGTTTAGTTATAGATCCAGTGTCGTTTGTTGTATCCACTTGAAGTGGGGGTGATGGCCGCACTGCCATTCCTTGCATGCTTCGTCTCTTCAGCTCCTCTTCTGCATTCAAAATCTGCCAAAAGCCAATACTTGTAAACAAAAATTGATAATGCTAAGTCCATACATAATTTGACAGATAAGAACAAATAAAAAATGAGACATCATGTAAAAGTTTCAATTCCTCCTCGGACTGTTTTACATTAAGATCACCTGTTTTAGTAATTGTACCAAACCATGCTTTTTCATATTCAGAACTTGTAATTTATCCTCAATCTCCTTTCTTTTCTGATTATCAGTTGCATCCTCTTTGTTGCTAGTCTGCCAAGGAGAGTTATAAAAAAAATTAAGAAGTTAACAAATGGAAACAAGAAGAAAACAATTTTGAGCTGGTCCTTGTTCTAAATTATGCACCAAATGTATAGTTGACCCTGACCTCAAACATAATACTTATATAATCATATATTTTGCATATCAGATGCCTTCCAACCCCATCCTATCGCTTCTGCTAACCACATTGGCAGTTGGGAAAATATATTCAGACATAAGTATGAGGATTCACTATAATCTACAATGAGCCATGTCAAGAGAACTAGGCTAATCAATTTTTGGTAAATTTTAGAAGAGGATCAACTGCCAAATAACATATAATATACAGATGAATGAATGCACAAATAAGAGGTAAGAGAAGAACAGAGGTACCAACGGACAGCAAATAAGAATGAAGAGGAAAAGGAAGGCATTAGCATAAGATATTGTGCCTTTGCAGCTAATGATGCTGTTCAATCAAAATGTGTACGACATAATTAGCACTATTCAAACAGCTGTCATATATTCAATAAGGCAATTTCATTCACCATTTCTCCTTTTTCATTAATTTAGTAAGCAATACTATCAACGATGGGAAATCGGTAATACAAGTCAAATATCAAAAAGTATAGAAACCTAAACAAATGTATGGTTCTCAACAGAAGATATCCGGTCTTCTACACAAATAGGAACCTCATAGGTACACCAAAGAGATATCAGACACAAGAGGCTACTTTTTAATTTAACAGAGTCATTGTCAACCCCTTCAAATGTTATCCTATTTTTTCTCTTTCAATATAACCCACATAAAGGCTAATGGAGCATCATCCGACGCCCTCGATCTTCTTGTTCACCTTCTGAAATAAAAAACTTGGGTCTAACTCAATCCTAAAGCTAGCTCATGAGGGAAGAATTGCCCACATCATATAAAGACTAGGTAACCCTTAACCCCAACCCCTACCCACACACCCCGGTCGCACGCGCTCAAGGTCGAACCTTTGGAGCGAAGAAAATATAAAAAGGGAGGCCCAACATCAGGTAAACATGAATTGGGATGGACTTGACTATGGTACCATGACAAAGAATTGGACCACGGCCTAACTCAACCCCAAAAACTAGCTCATGTCGAGATGAATGGATAGGACCATAAAAAAGAGACCAAATAACCACTGACCCACAACGTGTGTAATGACTTACAGAATTGGACTTGGCACATTTAAAATAAGCGAGTAACTAAAATAGCTAGCCCATTATCCTTGACCCGTCGGCTATTAAAAAAGGAGAAAAAAAGAAGAGGAGCGGTTGGCAATAGAGACAAAAGCCAGCAGCACTGGTTTTAAGAGGAAGCTTTCCAACAGCATTTCGCAAGGGGGAAACAAGAGCTACAGGGAAGAAGAAAAAAAAAGGAAAGGAAGCAAGAAAGCAAAAAAAAAAATAAGAAGAACTTCAAGATCATAAATAGAAGTTACTACCTTTAAAACCTAAGCACAAGCTAAAGGAGAAGAAGCAAATTTTTTTGCTGTAATCACAATTCAGGTCACTCTTTAAAACCATATTCAACTAACTAAATTCTTCTTTAGGGTATAAAACAGTAGGAAATAGGAGTGAAGCGATCTTAAATTAATGAGGTATTCAGCACTAGATTCAACATAATATCAAAAGTTAAAATACCTTGTTCATAAATGGAGATTTGAGGAGGCAATAGCTTTCAATTTGGGGAAGAAGTTGATTTAGGTTTCAAACTTGATGATCGAAAATATATTTTTCCCGAAACGGTGCTAACTGCTAAGACAACACTTTATTTAAAGTTGGCTCGGAGTAACATGATATAAACACTAGTTTTGTCTTTATTCTTGAACTAGCAGTTTCATCATTTGCTATTTAGGATTCCTGATAACCTTTTTTTAGAATGGAGAATACAGCCAAACTAATAAACCCACATCGACTTAATGTTAAGAGTTAATGTTAGAGTCGAATTGGGAAATTGAGATCTTATTGCTAGAAACATTGAATTTCACAAGTTCTATGAATGATTAAGATACAAAGTTATGACCTATTGTAAGATATTTGATACTTTGACGACGCAATTATCAAATTGGAGTTTTCAGCAATAGTACTATGAGTTATAATTCTTTCATAGTTGAATTTCAATTGTAGCATAATTTTGAGTTTGTATTCTTGCATTCAAACGATTTATAAAAAACAAATCGATTACCTGCACACGAACAAGTGAAAGTATGGTCCAGAATTGGAAATGTACAAAATCATCTTTATAATGACTTTGACATATTGATTATCCTTAAACCTAGTTGCTATATATACTAATGGAATAAATTCTTAACACAAAAAAATATGACAACATTTTGTCATATATGGAAGATACTTCAATACCTCTGAGGTAGGGGTAAGTTCTGTGTACACTCTACCTTCCCTAGACCCTAACTATGTGGGATCATACTGGGTATGTTGTTGTTGTAAGGAAGATACTTCAGGAGTAAGCTTTGCTAGATCACTGTCATCTAACGTTGAGGTCACTAGACATGGTCGCACCTTGTATAATATTTTCCTATACTAGCAGGAAAGAACCAGTAATATGAATATCACACTTGAGCCCTCTAGAAGGGAACCTAGCTGATGGGATAGTCAGAAAGCCATGATAGACTTGTGGTGTCCAAATTTACATCGATTTTGGTTAATGTATCTCCCACTATATAAGGATATTAAGTAGAAAAGGATAAATGGATCTAAAATGTATATTTTCATCCATTTTGATCATTTATTTCACACACGAATTGTTATATCCAGTGTTTTGGGAAGCGAGAAGCGGAAAAAAGATACGAGGGCTTGCTTCACAGAAGCGTGAAGCGAAGCGCGCTTTTTTTTTATAAAAAAAAAAGGCGACATTTAGTATAAAAATAAAAAATATTAAATAACTAAATAGAGGTAATATAGTCTTAGATTGAAAGAAATTACATAGGCAAAAAAACTCATAAGTCATAACATATAAAGCAAAAAATCAAAAACATAATTAAATCACAAAGATTCAAACTCCTATTCTTCAACAAGGCTGCTAGACTGATCACAAAATAAAAAAAAGCAAAAGAATTGAAGAAAAAAAAACAGAGGAGGCAGCAGTCAGTAATTAGAAACAGAGCAGGCAACAAAGATGAAGAAAAGAAGAGAAGAAGAAGAAAAAACTAGAGTAGTCGAAACTCAGAGAGATGAAGAGATGAAGCACAGGCGAAGATTGATATTTCAGGAGAAAAGAAACTCATAGAGATGAACTAATAAACATTAGCTAAAAAAGAGATGAACAAAAAGTTACCTGCAATCGCGGTCGAGGTTGAAGAGAGAGGCAGACTCAGTCGAGATCGTCAGGAGAGAAAGAAGGGAAAGAAGTATTGTGAAAGAAGGGAAAGAAGAGAGAAAGAAGGGAAAGAAGTGTTGTGAAAGAAGAGCTGCGAGGAGAGAAAGAAGGGAAAGAGTCGTGAGGAGAGAGAAGGTTATATTTCAGATTTTTTTATTAAAAAAAACCTAATTTTTTTATTAAAAAAAACTAATTGTCGCTTTTTTTTTATAAAAAGCGCGCTTTATTGCGCTTTTGCCTTAGGGTCGCTTCTTCATCTGAAGCGAGAGCTTTTTTCAGATCGCCTCGCCTCAAGATAAAAAAGCGCACAAGGGTCGCCTCGCTTTGAAGCGCGCTTTTTCTGCGCTTTTCACAACAATGGTTATATCCTAAGTTGCACGGACTCTTCGCCTTTGTTGTCGCACCCATGTCGACACGAAACGGGTGTGAGTGACAGTGTGGCATCCGTAAACGATATGGTCAACCAATTTGGGATACTTTGACCAAATTTGAGGGAGAAATTTGGACAGATTCAATGATTTATATGCGCAAAACAAAAATTAAGGTGAAATTGAAGAAAATGAAATACCTTGGATATATTAATTTCTATTGTCACTCTTTTTCCTTTTATCTCTTTCTCCTCTTGATCAACATTTTCATCTCAAGACGTCCATATAATATCTCATAACTTAGGCTTTATAACTCTATTTTTAGCTATTTGAATTATTTTTAGCCGAACCCCCGCTCCCATATCCATACATGGATCCATATACCCAAATCTAAAATTAGATCATATAGGATTTGACCTCTAGGTCCGCATTATCGGAAACCACACCCGAGCAACTTAGGCTATATTGATTTAAGTAGGACATAGTTGAGGATCTTATAAATTGCATGATTCCTTATGTATACTTGCTCCATATAAAATGTATGGTTGATGTTATTACTCACGCAATTAGTGCAACTGATCCCACTCCTTCCCCCCCCCACCCCAAAGATAATTCATTTAAGGGTGACACTTTGACTCATACAGAGTCACAGAGCTAACAAGCTCCGCACTTACCTCGCATGGGACATCATTCTATTTAGACTAATATAGTATATTATTTTGCTTAAATCCTAGAGTTTTCCTCCTTGTGTCGGTCTTGTAAATTTGGTTTTGGCTTGTGTCAGTAAAGAAGTAACTGGGAACGTCTAAAGTTTTGTGAAAGAGACCGACTTCATATTTTGATATTCTCTTAAATTTAGTATGTTGGGTTTCGGTTAAACGAGTAGGTGAAAAGTCCAGATTGCTTCCGATATAGAGAAACTCTGACAAATACTCATGTATCCACCAAACGATTCAGAATTGCCAACAATGAGTGCACAACCACCTGAAAATGTAACAGGAGACAGGTCTACGTATTCACCCAAACATCTGTAGATGTAACACCAACATAGGTGCTCCTTTTCTATCTCATGTTCTCAGCCATCAATATCACTTCACCCGCCCCTAATCAAGCAAGGAAACACACCTTCATGGGCACCCTATACGGAGAGAACGACTCTTCTCCCTATCTCCATAAATCCAATGTAGCATGTAGCATTCACTGTCTCTCCATTTATCCTTAATTTCTGAAAGCAGTATCCCCCGAACAGATCTAATGTAAGTATCCCAACCCTCAGGCAAATATACCTCCTCATCTCTAATCAGTACATGACGCTTCTGCTAAAATAATGCTAGTCTTAAACCAACTACACATATATCATTACGCTCTTCCATAGAAATAAACAGTATTAGTTCTTACAAATCATCTGATACATATTTTTTTAATGACATATATTAAGAATTCCTAAGCATAATAAACAAAAATGAGGAAAAGCTGTAGGTCATGGTTGGAGAGTCCAGACTTGGAGCAGCCTCATCGCAAAAAGGGTAAAAAGCTTCGTAAGGTATACACACCCTTAACTTCTAGCCTGAATTGTCTGGGATCCCTTCTTTACTAAGAGAAAACAGAAAGATGCATAAGCGAATTATAACTAAAGCCAGCAAAATCCATGGACAACACCATGCAAACAAAATAGATCAATAATTGCAATTCAATACCTCCACACCAGAGGGATTCACCTGAACCTCCAATTTCTGATCGTTTTCCAAAACCTCAAGCTTAGGTTCAACCACGACAGCAGATGAATCAACCAATTTCTCCGGCTCTTTCACATTCTCCACTCGAACATCCTCTTCCTCCTTCTCGATCTTCACTGGAATCGAAACAGGAACCTCCTCCTCAGGTTTGGATTTGGTATCAGTTTTGAGGTTAGGGTTAGGGTTTGAAGCGGTGGCGGTGGTAGGAGAGATATCGGGAGGAGTTTGGAGGCGAGACAGGGCTCGGGACCGGCGACGGAGGAGACATTGGAAGTCCTTATGAGAGATTTTGGGGGTTGGCACTAGCCATCGCCGTGGAGTTTCAGGTACTCTGTGGAGATTTCCCTTGTACAGTGATAGTGCCACCATTTTCGCCCAATTTGCCCTTTCAATTCTATTTTCCCTTTTCAGTTTTTCTTATTTATACTTATCGAATATGAATGAGTATATAATAAAGTAATACTCTCTCCATTTCGAAAAAATACCTCATTTCTATTTTAATCTGTTTTAAAAAGAATAATTTTCTTTTTTTTTGTAATATCGTAATTTTAACTTTTCACATGACATGTTTAAGGCCACAATATTAAATCGTATTTTAGTACATTTAACATAACTTTAATTTAGAACGACAAAATCTAAAAGTTTTCTTTCAAATCAAAATAGGTCATTCTTTTTTAGAACGAAGGGAGTATTTTTTTTTAAAGAGTGTGTCAACTCAAATACAAATAAATAAATATTGTTAAAGTGATGAGAAAATGACGTAAATAGTGTTTTAATTATAGTAATAGGTCTAAAATGGTCTCTTAATTATACACTTTAAGCATTTAGTTCATTAGCTATTCAAAAACTTATCAGTTTTGGTCTTTTAACTATACATTTACAGATTTTAGTCCATTAACTATAAACTTACCGATTTTAGTTCTTTATGTATTCAGAAACTTGTCAAGTTTGGTCTCTGTCCATTTTTTAATACAAATAGCTTAGATTTTTATCAACCGAAATCTTCGTAAAATAAATCTTTAATCCATTTTTAAGTTGTTTCTCGAGTCCTTTTTTTTTCAAACTACTCTTATGAAAAGAACAATAATGTCAACGATTCAAAATAAAATCAATGAGGAAAGAAGATATAAGTCCTAATTTTATTCAATGGGGGATAAAATTAAGCACTTGAATATGCTAATTAGTGCAGATATTATTTAATTTACTCAAAATTCTTTACGTAAAATAAAATGGATATAATAACAAAATTGATCTATATAAAAAAAAAAGTTCAAAAAATTGCAAATCTATCATTTTATAAATTTCAATTTCTGAAAAATTAAACAACCGTTTAATAAAGTTGTTGGAGTGCAAACTTTGAATTTATCGGATAATAATTTTTTTATAATAAAGTTTAACATATGCAAGTCATTTGTAATAGTAATATGTTTATTTTATCCTCTGTTGAATAAAATTATAACTTATATTTTTTTCCTCGTGAATTTTATTTTAAATCAGAGATTAAGGTTCGTCACATAAGATTAATTTGAAGAAAAAGTAACCGAGAGATAAACAATATAAAAGGCATGGATTTCGTTAATATAAACCTATGCTATTTGTATTAAAAAATGAATAAAGACCAGATTTGATAAGCTTTTAATTACTTAAATGACTAAAATTGGTAAGTTTATAGTTAAGGGACTAAAATCGATAAGTATATAGTTAAAAGACTAAAGCTGATAAGTTTTTGAATTATTAAAGAACTAATTAAATTCATTAATTGTATAGTTAAGAAACCATTTTAGATCTACTCGTACAGTTAAGAGACTATTTATATCATTTATATAATATGTTAATTAATCAATGTACATATTATTAATATTATAAGTGAAAATTCCCTCGATTTAAAAATAGAATTTCCTTCTTAATTTATGAATATTAGACTCACACTCTCCTTCCTATGACTGCTTATTGGATGGTCAGATAGATAATTATACTTAATGATTTAGTTTATGAATTATCAATTTTTAATTAACCAATTCGCTAACCAATTATAAAATTTATTTAATTAACGAATTAATAATAATCATATAGTCTTTCTACGATATAACGATTGACTTCTTTTCTCTATATTAAATGCTTTGAGTTTCAATATATCAATGGTTAATTAATTAACGTGGCTTATAAAATGGATAACATATTCTTTAAAAATGTAGCATATATATAACTTGAATGTTTTAGCATTGGAGTATGACATTATCAGATCATGCCTTGGGGTGGGGCGCGCATTTAATTTTTCGGTTAGGATTTATATTATTTGATATGAATTTTTAAATTTTTAATTTAGTAAAAATATAATTCAATTTGATCCAAAATAAAATTGATATGGTTTGATATTCCTCTATTGGGTTTGGTATTCGGTAATGTCAATAATAAATAACATAATCAAAGTAATAATATTTAATCTATTTAATATACTTTCTAATATAATCACAAGTAAAACTTAAAGCACAACACTTATAAGTATATCTATTATAGATGTAATCAAACATAAAATATAAACGTATTCATCATGAAAGACAATAGCCAAAATGGAACAAAAGTGGTTAACTCGAACTTTATTATAAACCTAGACATTATATAGATATATTTCAATTTTATTTTGTTTTTTCGATTTTTATTTTTTAAAATTCGAAACCAGACAAAGTGGTTTATTGGTCCAAATCAATTTGAAAAATCAAAAAATTCAAATAAAAGTTCGATTTGATTTGTTTTGGTTATTCGGTTTAATCCTAAAGTAGGCCAAATCATAATATAATATGTACTTTTTCATTGAAATCATAATATCAATTTTTCACTTGACATATTTAATATGATAACATTAAAAAGTATTATATTATATTTTGACATATTTTAGTTTAAAATTATAAAATTCAAAACATTTTGTTTTTGGGACAACTTTGCAAAATAGCCACAACGATAAATTTAAGTATGCTCCATAATTATAATTTGCATATTTTTGGGTTGTAACTATAGTTTAAACAATCTCATTTGTGTAATTCATGAATACATTTGTATAATTCATTCATTTTGCATAAATTCGAAATACTGAATTTATATAATTACAAACATCAAAAGTGTAAGTAAGTTATACAAATATCAAATTATATAAACATGCGAATTATACAAAATTAAAAAGTTAAGTAAATAATTATAACTAAAAATAGATTGTAAATTATAACTATGTTAACTAATTAACTAATATATATTTATTTATATATATAATAATTCTTCTTTTTTTTAACTTTAAATCGAATTAAAATAATAAAATAATTAAAACAAAAAAAATAATATATTATCCACAACCGCAATAAAAAAGCAACAAGTTTCCTAGTGGATATGTACTGTACATGATGTAGGCTATTGTGTCCACAATAACACCACGACCACAATTGATGACTCCAACATAATAAAGTTTGAGGCGGAGTTAAAGTGAAGTTCGTAGAATCAAATGAATTATCTAATATTTTTATAAATTTTTATCAGTTATAATATAAAATTATAATTTTTTATCAACTTGTAAATTTTAATAAAATTGTATAATAGAATAGGAATAAGAAAGAAATCATTGAAATATTTTACGCATTAAAATTATAAATTCTAATCGATCCTATTATCAACAAATTATAATCTTTCAAAAAAAATATTAAAACACTGATAATCCTCGATTCGCCTATATAAACATTTAGTGCAAGAAACATACCACATTTTAATGAATACATTCTACAGTTCATTAATTGGAATTGAAGAGTGAGATTTGATTTTGTAAGTTAATATAAATTTGACTTTAATTTTTATTTTTACACAATTTTTTTATTCTAAGTAGTAAATAGTTAAAAGAAATCATTTCCTCAAATTTAAAGCATGATATTAATTATGATGATGGTTTAATGAAAGAGTTGTTTATCTTATATATATGTTAATAAATATAATTAACTGTAAGATAAATTCATTTAAATTCAATATTTTCTATGAAATTCGACAATATTACTACAAAAACACAATTTGTGCCGGGGATACTAGTACTACTTGTTATTACAAGTCAATCAAAATTTAAGTGATGCCGAAAATAAAGAATTTGATCAATTTATGGACCACTATCTATGATTGGTAGATCAATATATAAGAAATAGACTTATGATATTCTTACGGTTTAGTCAAACTTAATATTTTATATTATTTTTATATGTTTTGCTTAATCTATTTATTATTGATTTTCTTCTTAGCTGAATTTAGTCCACATGTAAATTTAAAATCAAATTAGTGACGTGTGAAAAGTAATGAGTTTTTCACAATAAATTTATAGATACCAAATTAAAGGACTTGTAAAAAAATATTAAATACAAGTTATTTTAAAAATAAATTAATGATCAATTTCTTTTACGTACAATAAATAAATAATGATGAAGAAGCAATTCAAGAAAGTTGATGACCCGATGAAACGATTGAAACTTCAGTAAACACGATTGTATCTAAAAATTCTCAAAAATACAAAAACTTCTTATCAAATAAATTTCAACTAGCATGAAAAGTTACTCAAATATTTATTCTATAAGTAAATATTAAAACTACAAAATGAGAAAATATAAAAATTGACTAGAAATATAAAATTAAGATTGAATTTCACTTAGTACTACTTTTTTTTTTATCTTATATGATATTTAGTATCATATTTAAAATCTAATAAATTTGAATTTGCTTAAGAAAATCTCATATAATGAAAACTCTATTCTTAAAATTCAAACACAATTTGTTAAATTAAAAATAGATTATTACTGACCAACCATTTGGTGGAGATGCTTTGAAAGGGTTGGGCAAACCACTTTTTAAATTTTATAATATATATATAATAATTAATAAAGGGAAGTACAAGTAGTATTATTATTAGGTACATCAACAAATCCAAGTAGAATGCTATAAAAAAAAATGTACTGCATGGCTAAATCTTAATTATACAAAAATCTTTAAATTAAGTCTTTCACTACCAGAAATTTATTTTTATTAAGGGGATTATTGCTAGATAGGGTATTTGTTTGATTGTGTTAATCTAAGTATCGTTAGATTATTATTCTTTCTTCTCTTTTCCGAAACAAAATGCTTTTATCAAAGATATTCAACTTTTATATTATAAATTTCTGAAATCTTGTTCAATTTTTTTATTTAATCATATGGTAAGTGTAAATCGCTCATCATTCAACTTTATAATTTTTTTTTGATATAACATATTAAAGGTGAAAATTAAACGCTCTCTATAAATAATTTCCTCATCCTCTGAGCTTCAATACGAGATTCAATCGGTTAAAATGTGAATGTATCCTGTCAAAGTATATTATTTTATCATGATTAAATTAATATTAAAAATAAAATACATATTAATGAATCATAATCAATATTAGCAATGAAAATACTCAAGTATAAGTTGAGATATTTATAGTTTATTCATAAATTAACATAAATATAAATATCAGATACAAATAACTCTTTTATCGATAAATAGTTTAGCGGGGAAATAACTGCAAATAAACTTTTTGGGGTTCGATTGTTCAATAATGTGGTAGTTGTAAGCATGGGTGTCTTTCTTGTCTTATTATTTATTGTTAAGGCACATAAAATTTTGGGATTACATCCAATTAACTAACAAATTTTTTTTTTTTGGGATTACATCCAATTAATTAACAAATAAAACCAGTGATTACCGGAGATTAATGATTAATTAACCGTTTTAATAAAAAGGTTTAACCTCTCAAACAACGTGGCTTTATCTAATCGTCTTATATTTGTAAATTATAATAAGTATTTGTAATGTCCTTTTTATTAGAAAAATAATACACATTATTCCACAAAAATTATGTGTTATTAATTTATTTATTTCTTTTAAAAAAATCAATTCAATAGATGGTTAAAAATAAAGAATATTGTGAGATTCAATTTCAACTATATTGTCATAAAAGAAATGTTAATTCAATCGAAATTCAATGGTAAAATATTATTTTCTTGATATGATAATTTGTAATTCATGTATTCAAGAAAAATGATGGAAAATTTATTTCATCAAAGGTATACATAGATTAATTTGATTTTTTTAAATTAAATTATATTGTTTAACTGAAAATAACTTGATTTAGAATTTGACGAAGCTAAAAATAGATGAGAGGATCTAATTGAACTCTTTTAGCCTAAATGGTACCTTTTGATAAAATATAACAATTATGACAATTAGTGTGACTTTCTCTCCTAATTAGGTAAATAATATTCATTTTGAATATAAATTTAGATTTATATCATATAGATGTATTATATTAAAATAATCGTACAACTCTCATAGTTTTTTTTTTCTTTCAATAATATAGATTTTCAGTGACAATTTTTGACTTATTTTTCTTATTCACATTTTTTATTTACCCACCTTTATTAAACTGTTTTATATGATAAGCCACAACTTGGAACATGTCATTATCAAAAATCAAATTGCATATACATATGTATCACAAAAATAATTTAATTAATAGTGTAAAAAATCTATTGTCATTATCAATGGTGAGTACATAATTTATGTTTTATACGTTTAAAAAATTTTCATCATTAATTTTATTATATTTATAAAAATATTATATTTAGATGAATCTGATACTAAAAAGTTATATTAAATATAAAAAAAAAATTACCCTGTCGTATTTCTTCAATAGGAGAATCAGAACATGTGAATTGATTAATATACTTTAAGAAATTAAGTTTTAAGAGTTATAAATTTCAATTATTGACTAATTTAGTTCTTTAACTTAGTTTATCCTCCACTTTGCTAGTTTCTACTAACATTAAAAATAAATGAATAATTTATTACTCCCTTTATTTTAAATTAATTAAATTATTGAATTTCACACACTTTAAAAAAATAGGATAAAGATATAAAATTAGACATAACTTTACATTTTTTATCTTTATTAATTATTATCAAATTCATAATTGAAATAATTAAACAATAATTAATAACCAATTCTAATATTAATTAATGAAGAGTAAAATTGAAAAAATATTCTAAAAGTATTCTTAAAAATTGAAAGTTTAAAAATTAAACGATTAAATTAATTTAAAAATAAAATATATCTTAATAATTTAATTAATTTGAAACAGAGAAAGTAATTTCTATTCCGCAGCCGTGATAATAATAAGAAATAACAAACATATGACTTCCCAACCATATAAGACGACATAGCCATATAAATTAAGCTAAGTACAACTAATTAACTCTTTTGTCTTGCCAAATTGGTGAATATACTATTTTAATAAAATTCACTATAAAACATCTCTATTTTAAGGGCCTGTTTAGTCATGCGATATAGTATTATAATACGAAATTATGATATAGTATCATGACATGTGATTATGAGATAAAATTGAACTTTTATTTGGATATGTAATATGAAATTTTGGTGTTGTATATTTTTTCCATAAACAAAAAAATCTTATAAGTTCTAAAACTATTAAAATAACCCCCATTGTTTATTCAATATTATCAAATAACAAAAAATAATAAGATGGTATGATAAATTATTATAAAGTTATTTGTCTTCCACTTAAGTAATTATTCATCAATATATTTGAGTAAAAATGTAACACCTTTCACGGGCTCTTCAAGATTTTATTACTCAACAATCGTGAAGTGTGAGTTAAAGTGATTATATGTTGGTGAGAATAATAAATTTTATGTCGGCGAGAATAATAAATTTTAAAAAGTAATGATGTGATTATAAATTTTATTTACATGTAAAATAAATGGTTAGTAGATATAAATGTGAATCAATTTTTGTATTAAAATAACTCAAATCATGATATGGTATTCCCGTATGATTTCATATCATGATTTTTGGAGAATATGGTATCACATCTTATGATACCATATCATAAAATGAAATCAGCGTAAAATCGCATGTCCAAACGCTGATTCCATCTCACGATACCATATCTTGATACGGTATCACATGGACAAACACCTACTAAATAATATTCAATATATACATAAGACTCAATAAAATAAGCGGAAAATCATAGTATCTCAAATTAATTTGATAAAAATAAAAATATAAGATAATCTTTTCATATAATCAAATTTAATTGGCCTGAATATCACGATTATAAAAATCTAGCTACTATTATATTTCAAGTGAAATTAAGATATATAAGACAATTTGATCAAAGTCTTTTTTTAAGGCCAAATTTACTTTAAAAAGAAGAAGGTATTCAATCAATTTTTTAAGAAAAAAATAAGTGTTTTTGAAGAAGTAAAAAACTCTATTTTTCGAAAATAAAAAGGTATCTTTTTTTTCCAAAACACTCTAAAAGATAATATAGTTGAAAAATATTTTTTCAAAGCACAGGGAAATATTAATTACTAATCAAAAGTACATTTCGAATAACTTAATTGGTCTATCAACCAAATATTTTTTGATTAAAATTAGCCAAACACAGAGCACTTTTTATTTAAAAAATAATATTTTTACAAAAAAATTAATTTCAAATATAAAAGTTTTTTTAGTTTAATAATTTCCAATAAGTTTTCAGGAATAAAATATAATAAAAACAAAAAGTGGAACACATTCCATCAAGATTCTTCCATTAACTTTTTTAAGTGTAAAGCTTTTCCCAATTCAAATTGAAAAAGATACCCACATTTCTCTTCTCCACCGACCCTCAACCCCTCCCTCTCCTCTTTCTCTCTCTATATCTATACATTTTTTTTATATATGTATATCTCTCTCTCTGAACTTGCTTGTGAGTTGTGATCATACTTTGATGACCTAACTCTTTCTATCTTTTTCTAAACTATACTTTTCCCTCTTTCATACAAACAAAGTTTTTTGTTTTTGTATAAAATTGTCGGTTTTGGAAATTTTAGAGAAACCCCATTTTCTTTTTCTTTTCATATTGTTGTGTTGTTAGCAGTTCTTCATGATCATTAGAAATTGAAAGAGGGTTTAAGCTCAAAAAGGAAGTTCTTTTTTTTTTTTTTATAACATGAAAAGAGCAAAATTTGACTTGTTCATGTCACTGAGTAGGCAAAGATCGTTGCAAGTTTTGATTTTGTTTGTTTTTTTGTATTTATTTTTGGTGGGTCTTGAAGTTCCTTTTGTTTTCAGAAATGGGTTTAGTTTAGTTTCTCAAGACGGTTTTGGTACAGGGCAGTTTTCGAAGTCTTTTGTGCTTGATAGTGAAGAGGAGTTAGAAGAAAAAGAAGCCCCAAATAGACCTCTTGATGTTCCACTTATGGTTCCAAATCAATCAAAGACTGAAAGGAAGATTAGAGAAATCAAGAGTCCTTTGTCAAGTTTGGTTTTTGACGGTAGTTATGTGAATATGACTAGTAATGATGGGTTTTCTGGGATTTTGAAGTCAGCAAAAGAGGCATTTGAGGTAGGTAAAAAGTTCTGGAAAGAGCTTGAATTGTATAAAAAAGAAGTGGGTAGTATTGTAGAAAGTAACAAGACAGAAGAATGTCCTCATTCCATTTCGATATCAGGGTCTGAGTTTTTGGGAAAAGGGAGAATGATGGTGTTGCCATGTGGGCTTACTCTTGGTTCACATATAACTGTTGTGGGTAAACCGAAAAGGGCTCATCAGGAGCGTGATCCAAAGATATCACTGCTGAGGGAAGGTCAATTCTTGATGGTTTCACAGTTTATGATGGAGTTACAAGGTCTAAAGACTGTTGATGGAGAGGACCCACCTAGGATTCTTCACTTCAACCCACGGTTGAGTGGTGATTGGAGCGGCAAGCCGATGATTGAGCAGAACACTTGTTATAGGATGCAGTGGGGAACGGCTCAAAGGTGTGATGGGTGGAGGTCAGGGATGATGAGGAGACTGGTGAGAATATCAATTTTGGTTCTTTTTGTTACTTTATTAGTCGTTAACACATTATTCTGTTTCTAATGAACTAGTTTAATGGGTCAACTATGCTCATTCCCAAACTAGTTGGACTGTCCCTTTATGATCCTTTATATTTTAATGCTTAGAAGATTCATGTACCTGTTAACTTACTGCAATCCTCCTCCTTTATCTGTACTTCTGGCCAGTAATGTGAAACTCACATAGGCAGAGTTGCTAAGAAAAGTCAAATTTTTAATATTAGTTGAACTTAAAAAGATTTGTTAGCTGGAGAAACTGTTTGATTTACTAGTTGAGGTTGAAAGGTGGTTCCTTTTTACGTCGTCCGTTTTTTATTTGTTCGTCTTACTTTCCTTTTTAGTTTGTTTAAAAAAGGATGCCTCTTTCCTTTTTTTGGCCTCTTTCCTTTTTTTGGCAACTCCTTAATTCTAACTTTCCACTTGAACATGTTTAAGATCACAAGATCAAAGCATATTTTTGGTACATTACATATTTTTAGTTTAAGACCACAACATTGAAAAGTCTTCTTAAATTCAAACCTGACAAACAAATCGAAATATAGGTAGTACTTTTTTTGTTGGGATGTTGGTAGTGGGTGGGGATGCTGCAGAAGTTTTTATAGTGCATAATCAAGCAGTTGAATAAGTTTGAGTATAGAGCTTATTGCTTGAGGAAGTTCTATTTCGTGATGGGTACATTCCTAGGATTATTCTCATGAGTTGGGGGTTATAATTATTTTATATACCTTTTCTACATGGGACTCTTGGCAATTGGATGGAATAAGAAATAAGCAAAATGCCCCATCAGATACATTTGCATCTGGATCTCTTGTTGTCTGTGGCACAGTAATCTATCATTTGTATGTGGTACGGCATTTTTGGTAACTTCTAGACTCTTTTGCAGTTGATGGCCAGGTAAAGTGTGAGAAGTGGATCCGAGATAATGACACCAACCATTCTGAGCAATCAAAGGCATCTTGGTGGTTAAACCGGCTTGTAGGGCGAAAAAAGAAGGTCGATTTTGATTGGCCATTCCCATTTTCAGAGGAAAGGTTATTTGTTCTAACTCTCAGTGCCGGTTTTGAGGGTTATCACGTGAACGTTGATGGGAGGCATGTGACCTCATTTCCATATCGAATTGTGAGTAACATACTACCACCTCTCCAGTTTCATGCTGAATTATTGAATTGAACTAAAGAAGTTTATCATTGATGCTTTTAGGGATTTGCGCTCGAGGATGCCACTGGTTTGTCTTTGAATGGTGATATTGATGTCGATTCAGTCTTTGCTGCCTCCTTGCCCACATCACATCCTAGTTTTGCTCCTCAAAGGCATCTTGATATGTCAAACAGATGGAAGACACCACCCCTTCTTGATCAGCCTGTGGATCTGTTCATTGGCATTCTGTCGGCAGGCAATCACTTTGCTGAGCGAATGGCTATAAGGAGGTCTTGGCTGCAGCACCAGCTAATCAAATCTTCGAATGTTGTGGCTCGATTTTTTGTCGCGTTGGTAGGTTGATAGATGGTAGCATATACATCATTTTGCGAATATAGTTTACTATTAACATTGGTGTTGCAGCTTGATAATTTGAGTTTAACATGGATTGTTTTTTTAACAGCACGCTAGGAAGGATATAAACGTGGAGTTGAAGAAAGAAGCAGAATTCTTTGGTGACATTGTCATTGTTCCTTTCATGGACAATTATGATCTTGTTGTTTTGAAAACAGTTGCCATCTGCGAATATGGGGTACGTTGTGGATTACCTATAAATATTGTCGTTGGTTGTCCCCAGCTTAACGTCATCCCAATATTGATATTTTCTTGTTGCAGGTCCATGTAGCATTTGCAAAAAATATCATGAAGTGTGATGATGATACATTTGTTAGAGTGGATGCGGTTATCAAGGAAATAAATAAGATACCCGAGAATAGGAGCTTATATGTTGGAAATATCAATTACTATCATAAGCCCCTGCGTAATGGTAAATGGGCAGTGACATATGAGGTAATAGTTTGGAGTTCCTTTTAAAAATTTTCTTTCTCCAATCTATATGTGGCTAGAAGGCGTAATAGTGCTATTTTCTTTTGGCAAAGTATTTTCATATGCTTCATTGTCAAAGAAGAGGCTTTACATTTACCCGTTAATAGTGTCTGAGGAACATGCTTAGAATAGGCGAATCTGCTTTTCTAGGGGGAATATAGTGAGGCTATTGTAACTATTGCTAGTTATCTGCATGGATTATCTCTGGATGTTGTCTAGATTTTTGTCAATTCAATCTCTTAGTCACTCAGTATTCCGTCCTCCTAGAACCCCACGAAATCTGAGTTTCTCATCTAATATTCGTCCCCGGGTGGTTCCTCAGGAATGGCCAGAAGAAGATTATCCACCTTATGCTAATGGACCGGGTTACATTATTTCATCAGCCATCGCAAACTTCATCGTCTCAGAGTTCGATAACCATAAGCTAAAGGTTAGACAAATTCCATGTCATCTCTTTCCACAAGTTATTACTCATGAAATAGCTAACTAGCTCCCCAATGTGCAGTTGTTCAAGATGGAGGATGTCAGTATGGGAATGTGGGTCGAAAAATTTAATAGTTCATCAAGACCTGTGCAGTATGTACACAGCTTGAAGTTCTCCCAATCTGGATGTGTAGACGACTATTATACCGCTCATTACCAGTCCCCTAGACAGATGATTTGTATGTGGAACAAATTACAACAGCTAGGCCGGCCTCAATGCTGTAACATGAGATGACAATTCGGATTTGAAGACCGAATGGAATCTGAAAACAATCCCACGAACTAGGATAGACAAGTTTTGCAGTTTAATATACCATGATCTGTATATTCTCTGGAAGACTTCTTTATGTGATAGGGCTACTTAGGCGCCTTGAAAATTTTATTTATTGCTTTCTCTACCTTCCCTGTCTTCATAACATAACTTTTTTTGAAGTAAGTACATAAATGTGCATTTCAGAATATTTCCACATACGTTTGTATGTAACTTATCATACATTAACAGCAGCAGAAAGTAACAAATTTAAGATTCCATGAAGTTTCATCTGGTTTAAATGTCTTGTGGTATGTATTTTAAGGAATGAGGTTGACTGATTCAATATAAGTATTCAACATGAAGTACTATGGTCAAACATAAAAGGTGGCTGTGTGGGGAAGTTGACACTTGACATGCTATGTTGATTTTTGAATATGAACATACTGTTAGATCTTAGCAGCAGCAAAATGAATAGAAAAAGCAGATTGTTGGGTATGCCAAAGATATTAAGGGAAAATGACAGTTCAATTCTCTATTGACAATTTTCCTTTTCCTAAATAGCATATAAAGATTGACCATCAAAGTGGTATCAGCTGTATAATAGTCAAGTTGTCCTAATGGTTTCTTGGTAGTTCCAAACAGTTGGCTTAGCAGGATTTTTCACAAGCGGTGTTGCTCTATCGTTGCGATACGTTTTTCCAGCCAACGAATTTACAAGACTAATAGTTATTATCTCATAAAGCGGGAGGGGGATTCTACCCTACTGATGATGTTTGAACACTTTACCATAAAAAGAAAATTGATATGTTACATCTGATACAACTCCAGAAAGGGAAAAGAATAGCTTTATTGTACAAGACTTGTCAATTGAGAAGCCTCTGTATCTCTCTATACATTAAAGCCAACTAGTCAGCATCAACATAAGTGACATTAAAATGACTACAAAGTTACTGTATGAACCTGTTAACATGATTGCTGCTGAAGGAGGGGAAGCAGGAGGAGGACTAGATGGGGTATCATCATCAACAGCAGAAGAATTTTCCTTTGCACAAGTGTATTTACATCGACTAGGACGAACAACTCTGTAAACTCCGCTACTTGCAAGAATATACATGTCCTTATTGTTATCTTCACCATATGATAATATGTAGCCTAAAGCTGGAACTGAGCTACCAGGAACAAAAGTACAATCTATTGGTGATTTCTGAGCACAGTTGAAAGAAATTTGACTAGTGTTAAATGTTCCACTGTCCTCTGGATTTTCAGTGCCTGCCCACATGAAACCTGCATACAGATCAGCAAAAAGATACCTGCAAAACTTCACCTGTCATTACAATAGTTTAAGAATATGAACTTTGGCCTAACTCAATCTCGAAAAAGTTTAAGTTACATACACTGTGGTACGAAGATTTCTTTACATTATCATGTCATTCACATGATATCCATAGTTAAGTCTCCATAGTTACCTACTATAACATATACATGTGACATGCTGGTATAAAAATTCCTTAGTTTCCTTCGACCAACAGTATATACAACTTTAACTTATCTCCAAATCTAGGTCAGAGATGAGGAGTGCCTAAATCCAATAAAAAGGTAACAACCAGTGTGGGACATTCTGATACCCGCACACGCGAGACTTGATATTTGAAGCGTGGACAATATAGCATGCGAGCCCAAATTGAATAAATCAAGAATAAGGATGAGTCTAGTGTTGATATCATGTAAACAGTATGTACCTTGAGTCTAACTCAATCTCAAGAGCTAGCTTATGAGACGAGGATTGTTCAAGTCCATATAAGGAGAAGCTACTCCCTAAACCAATGTGAGACATTCTAACACCACAAAAGGATATATTCAAAAGGGCTCACCTTCCATGCATGCAGGGATCAGTCATGGACCTATAGAAGTATCCACCAGTAATTGATGCTGACCCTCCATTCTTGTTCACATCAGAATGATTATATCCCATGACTGGGAAAATGGGGTTTATGGAGCTCATAGATTTATTTCCTCCGGGAGATTTTGAAGGAGTGTAAAGGTAAGGACCCTCGTACTCGTTCCAGCCATAGTTACCTCCCTTGCTGATTATATTCACCTCTTCGAATTTATCCTATGAAACAATCATAAAATGCTTGTGAGTACAATGTCAAAATACATCTGTTTGAAACAAGATTTAAAAGATCATATTCTTGTAGAGTAAAAGACATGTACTTTACCTGTCCTACATCAGCACACATGAAGTAAGATGGTCTAGCAGAATCAAAGCTGCAGCGCCAAGGATTTCGCATTCCTAGAGCCCATATTTCAGGCTGCAACTCTTTATCTTCAGCATAAGGATTATCCTTTGGTATAGAGTAGTTTCCCCATAAACCGAGCTTTGTGATCTCTTCTACACCTAAGGGAACAGGCACCAGATACAAAGTAAGGGGCAAGAACTGATAGACCAGTAGAATTAAGTAGTGAACTTTTAAACATACAAGAAAGTTGAACACTTCTCTATTTTTGAGATCAATGATGAAAAGGACTAAAGTTTAGATGAGAATGCCTGGAAAAAATGACCAATGCAGAGCAACTGAAAATGAGGCACAGTAAATAGTGTGTAGACAAATAGTAGGAAGAAATTTTTTCATCCTCAGAAAGCACATTGTTACCTTCTACTAAGTTCTACTGGTCTTTCCAGTAGACAATTAAGCAGCCAATCTACTTGCCAAAGTAAGAAAAGGATAATGGATTTGTTGGTCGTGAGTTTGATAAACTTCTAGCTTAGCCGAGATAATTAAGACAATTTCACTTTCTGTTTGATATGTAGCAGGGGATATGAAGATTCAGATTGCTTTTTAGCATCTTTTTTCCCTAAACATCCTTTTGAGGTAGCTTAGTAGTAGCAAGATGATCGATAATAGCACATATAAAACTGAGTAGTGAACTTACTGGATGTGGTATCAATATCAAGCCTAATAATCTTTCCCAGCAATGACTTCTTGTTTTGGGAAAAATTGTAAGGATCACCTATACCTCCGCCATCGCCCATCATGAAGTACAAATATCCATCTCTAGGTCCAAAAAGTATCTGACCTCCATGATGACCTGTAAATGGAAGGCCCATGGTGAATATCCTTCTGACTTCTTTTGGGCTGGCAGTTTTTGCCTGGAAAGTTGAGATTCATTTATTAGCATTCAGAGCTAAACAAAGTGAGAACAAAACATCCATTAGACTCTCAAAAGTACCTGTGTTGGCTGGGATCCACTAGCAGTAAATTCTGCTATCACAGCTTGATATTGGCATGGTTGGGAGCCGCTATCACTAGGTAGTTTTGATGGATCACAGTCTATATCTGAGTTACAAGAACATCTTCCTCCACATCCAGGCCATGCTTGCTTATCACAGTTAAATGAAACAAAGAATCGTCCATTTTGTGAGAACTTCGGATGAAATGCAATCCCCATCATTCCCAGTTCAGTGTCAAAATGAACTTCATCTATTAGGTCCAAGAAAGGACTAGATTCATCAAGATCTAACAGCTTTCCTGAATCGACTGCTGGTATAGTAGCCAGCCATATTTTCCCTTGCTGATTCGAGAAGAAAGCACGACTAGAGCCATCAGGATGAGCAACCATATTGATGTAACTACCATTTCCAATTTTCTCAAGACACAAACCTCCTGGAGGACTTATAGGTGTGGTGGTATTTAAGCTGACAGGTTCTCCAGCGAAGCATACTGATCCATCCCCAGAAGCTCCACCAAACTCATTACAGAAATCAATTTGTGATTTCCATAGATCTGTCAACTTTGTGGAATTGGACTTGACAGAAGCAGCAAAAGGAGAACTTATGATAGACACATTTTGACATGTAGTCCATACTTTAGAGCAGAAGTCATTCTTAGTTTGGCTACTTTTGTTTGAATTTTCTGAAGTTGTGGCGTTGCACAAGATAGGAAGTTGTCGAGGAACAGAATCAGCTATGAACAGCTCTGCTGAAAATTTATCACACTTCTGCAAAAGGTGAGAAAAATGGATATCAAAAGTTAAATCCTTAAAACTTGTACTATCTGGATACAAGTAGTTAGTAAAGATACCTAAAAGACCTACCATGAAGCAGATTATTAGAAGTAAATAGATCATTTTGAGCTTCACAAACAAGAAAGAGTTAAAAGGGGCATGACAGAGTTTTGGTTTAATCCAATAAAGGTTGCTGAAATACTTAGAAGTGGGACTAATTGTTGTGATAATATAGGTTCTTTATACAAAAATGATTAGAGTTAAACCTCATAGTTACATCTTCATATAGCAAGAAAACAAAAACAGAAAATTAATTTGTTCAAAACTCAAGTGTTCTCATTTTGGTAAGATAATTATAAGGAATCACAAAGATTATCCTTTTACCGCATAGAATAACATGCTCAGTGTGATTCTACAGGTGGATCTAAGGAGGGTAGTGTGTACGTAGAACTTACTCCTACCTTCGGAGACGAAAAGACTGTTTCCAATAGACCCGCGGCTCAAGAAAATAATAGGAGTCAAAAAAAACCAAGGCAATATACTCAATATGGCATTAAAAAACATTCTGAAAAAGAAACAGTAACTACAACAAAATACTAATACGATAATCAAAGTACAAGTATCAATAAACAGGAGTAACAGAAACCGAAAGAGCAAGAAACTATAAGAGTATCTTCTTACCGCACAGATGACAGATTTTACAAGAGAAGCACATCTAGAATCAGAAATGTTCATAGCATTGAACTGAGTTTGAAGTTGTTTATCATCAGTGGAGTTGCAGCATGAGGTTCCATTGTAAGAACAGAATGCTAGAGGAGTCTTTTGCTGAAAAGGAGCCCCTGTAACACATGAAGTAGCACCAATCAAATTAAAAAAAAAACAGAATAGACAAGAGTTAATCGTCAAAAACACAGATCAAGTATTCCTTTTTCCGAGTTCCCAACCTGAACTATCACCAAATGTTTATCGAAACATACCTCAACTATCAGTTGTTCCCTTTCCCAACCTAGAAATATCACCATCATTCAGGTAGGAAAAGGGAACAACTGATAGTTGAAGTGTGTGTGTCGATAAACATTTAGTGATAGTTCAGATATAAAATTCGAAAAACCGGATACACTCACTCAATGAAACTTACTTGAATCAGTACACAAGGGAAGTGAAAAAGAAGGATCAAGAATCTGCAGAAAGTTCAAAAGAATGATGAATATGACAAAATGACTCCTTCCCATTGCTAAAAGAAGAATTAATATTGCAGTACATCAGAGTTCCTAATAGGAAACAGACTGACTGAAGAGACAAAAAGTAAGATTTATCTATAAAATGTTTTTAACTTTTTGTGCTTCAAACTTTTGAACACACCTACCAACTTGTGTGTTATTGGTCCATATCTTACCATCAATCCATTTGCAAATTTTAAAATATTTATTTCTCTTCCATATCAATCTGTCATTTTCTCTTAACTACAAGGGTCATTTTACAAAATGTGCACATAGAGATGAGAGGCCCCATTACCAAGTAGTTGACTTTACATGCTATAGCGTTTGTTAAAAATAGAAGCAGAATTAAATATTGGATGATAGACCTAAAAACACTGAATTTGTTTGACAAAAGACAGGCTGGATGGATCTTGGTTGGTTTCTTGTCCCCACTGATTGCACAAAAATTGGCTCTATAGTCTAGATATAGTTCATAACTATATATAATTATTAGGGTAATTGAACGGAGTAAGAGTTTTTATTAGGAGTCAAAATAAACACAATTTGGAAATCAAAGTAGCTAAGTTGGTTGATTACTCGATCTTTCACCTTATTAATTAGGGTTCGAGACAAATATTGCAACAATAGTGATCTTGGAGTAGAATTGACGTAAAAGTTCTTGTCCAAATTTGTTTCATTTCTGCACTGAGACCATGCCATGATAAGAAAGTAAAAAAGAAATATATTAATTTTTGTGCAGATTCGTTTTTTTATTTAAATTTATTTATCGAGTACTCATACAAATTAATTTGACTACCAAGGTCACAAAAATATGGTTCTCGTGAATTAATAGAATCGCCAATAAAATTCAAATGACACTGTAGCACGGATATCAAGTTTGAACTTTGAATATAAAAAAAAAAATCTCTGCTAGGGAGCGTTTTTCAAATAAGGCCCAAGGCAGCGAAAATCTGAAGTAGTCGAGCTCTAATGCGGATATTAGTGTTGGCAATTTAAGTTCATTTTTTAATTACGTGCCCAAATAGCCCTTCAAATATGGGTTGAAAGAGTGATTTTAAATACGGGTAATATTTGGGATTATACACATATTTTACCCATTAAAACATGTGTATACTGTGGGTAAACTATGGGTTAAATATGGATATTGCAAGTTTTTTTCAAATTTTCAAAAAAACTTTTGTTACCAAAACTTTCATATATGGGTCCATATTAATATTTCAACTCTCGACCTCCACCCACGCTTCAAAAAAAAAAAAAAAGTTTATTTTTTAAAAAAATTTTGAACTTCAAAATTTCATTTTTTCACCCCTACCCTCGATCCCCCCCTAACCCACCCCACACCAGCCCCTCACCCCACCCCAAAAAAAAAATAAAAATTTAAGTTTATTTTTAAAAAAATGTTTTAATTTTCAAATTTCATTTTTTCATACCATCCTTCCCCCATCACCCCTCAACCCCACCCCCACCCAAAATAAAATTAAGTTTGTTTTAAAAATTTCAACTTCAAATATATGTTTTTTCACCCTACCCTGGACCCACCCCCACCCCCTACCCCTAACCAACCCTTACCCTTCAAAAATATTAAGTTTGTTTAAACAATATTTTTAACTTCAAATTTTTTTCACCCTACCCTGGACCCCTCCCCCCGCTAGCTCCCTATCAACCACCCCACCCCGAAACTTTTTTAATTTTTTTTACTTTTATAATAAAATAAAACTAAATGAAGCATTTTCAACAGATTTCATCTAAAAAAGAACTATTTATTCATGAAATATGGGTAAACCAATATTCTACCCAACCCATTTTTAAAGATATCAAATATAAGCGGATTGAGTGGTTATCAATTTTATGTTTACCCATTTTCAACCAGCTCACATTTGACCCAACCCGCCCATTCGCCACCTCTAGCAGATATTAAACCCCAGATAGGATCCAAGAATTTCACGTTAGAAAACATATTGAATTACAAGATGGAAATTTAACTCTCACCACCAAGGTGAAAGTTCAAGTAATCAACCAAACTTAGCTGCTAAAATTATTTCCTACTCTACAGATGTTTATTATAAAAAAAATGTTTTGTTTTTTCAAAATCAATGTCAATTTGTTATATGATGGGAAGGAAAAAAAAACAATGGAAGCAGAGCCAAAAGAAAGTTCCTTGAAATAATCCATCTTACAATATGTTCTCCAACTTCCTCTGGACTAACGCATATCAACTGCTCATTAGAGGCGACAAAATGTTGAGGAAGATAAAATCAGAATACAGATGAATCATAGATCATACACACGAAGAAAGAATGAGATGGGTCGATACATCAAAGCACCATAAAGTTGTGGACACTCGAGTAGCACTAGACATGGTCACAGAGATAGATATCAAACTCATCAGATTGTCAACAGCCACTTGTTTCCTCTTCCTTTCTCCTATTTGATGTTACTTCATCCTTCGAGAGCACCAAGAGCTTTCATGTCCTCCAAGAATGCTGTATATGAGTCATCAATGCTTTGAGGTTTTGGTGCAGGTGTGCTTGTAGATTCATGCTTGACAACAGGCGGAGTTACTGCAGGCTGGTTGATTGTAACCGCAGTAGATGACTTTGGCTTGGGTTTTGGGAGCGCAGATTCTCTCCTCACACGCACAGATGCAGGGACCTATAGGAAAGCATGAGTGATGTGTTGAATCAAAACGTGAACAAGTGTCCAGATCCCAGTATAAATTCTCATCTTTACTTCATTGTTTTGGATAGAAAAATAAGTTCAACAAGACAATGATCTTTTAGGTACACAGTAGAATATTAAGGTGCATATCCCTCAAAAAGTTTTATTCATCAACCAACACCAGCACTAAGATAACGCTAGGAAGGTAAAAGAAGTGTATAGAGATCTCTCCATGTCTGTTACTGAAGAGTTGCAACCAAGAGGTCTAGCAAAATATCATTTACTTTGCATGCATTCACGAGGTTATACCACATAGCTAATTGATGCAAACACCACTACTCTGGCTTAAATACAGTTTCAGACTCTTAGCCTTTCCTTCAAAGCATCTGTAGTTTCTTCAACAATTTTTTTAATTTAAATGAATTAAGTGGATACATCCTTACCCCGAACCCTGATATGTCCTCTTTAGCCTCCTGATGACAACACACAACCTCCATCCAATCTTTACATCTTTTTCTTTCTTGAGTTCTTTATTTTCATTTTTTGGCTGCTTTCTTTTCCTGTTCCGCTTTTGTCACTTTCTGTACTGTGGTTGTATGATTCTTTTTTTTAAATTGTATTATTTTCTACTTCATAGTTCCATCTTTTGATTTATCGTTTTCTATTTTCTGATGTTTTTGTTTTGACTTTTGATGGTTTAAAAAAAACTTCAAGGCGTTGTAGGGTGACAAAATTAATAAGAGCCTAGTGTTACAGAAATTTGAACTTGACCAAGGATATTTCGGCGCGAACTTCTAAAAAATATTAGGCCAAACAATTAAAGTATATAACTAGCATGCTATACAGTGCTTAACCCTCCTAGCAAACTTTGGACAAGGATTTGAACTTGCTCATAATCCCCTTGATTTCATCCACAATTTGGATGGGGATAACACTCCAATCTAATATATTAGGTTTGCATTGAAATGATGCTACAAAATACGTAACAGTTGATGTAAATAAGTGCAGGAGGACAACAATTAGGTAGTAAAATTAAAGATCACTCACCATTGATGTAAGTTCTGGTGTATGCTGAGCTAGAGGCCTCTTAATAACTGTTGAAGCAGCTGATTTGACATATGATGGCTTTTGAGGAGCAAGCAGTCTAGCACCATCCTGTTGAAAAGGAGGGGGACCAGGTGGAAGTGGTGGTCTCATCATTAGTGGAGGAGGTCCAAAAGGTGGTCTTGGCAAGAGAGGGACCATCATTCCAGGAGGGGCAGGCTGGATGGCAATTCCAGGTGGTGGCCGCATATCAGTTGGAGGAGGGGGTGGAGGGAACCGAGATATTCCAGGAGGTAATACATCAGGCTGATAAGTTGGGACCATGGCAGGTCCAAGACCTGAAGGGTGCCGTGGAGGTGGCGGAGGTAATTTAAGATGATCTTTTGTTTCCAAAACTTTAGCATCAGAGTCAGCAGGCATGCCATCTGACTTTAATGGCAACCCTGGTGGAGGAGGTGGTGGGGGAAGCATGGACGAGGCCTGAAAAGTTAACAAGACCGTGAATAACTTTAAGGCAAAGGACTAGAAACAGTAAATAAATAATTTATCCAAAATGACCAAAATATCTTATTAATAAGAAGTATACCTGATTTTGCTCTGTTGAAGACATTTCATCCAGTTCAGAAAGATTTTTATCCCTTTCATTTCCAACTATGCCAGAATGAGGAGGTTGAGCAGATTGATGAAGAGGTCGGGGAGGAGGTGGAGGAAGTGGAAGATGGCCAGAGATATGTTCCTTTGGTGGGGGGCCAGGGGGTGGTGGGGGCAAAGGAGGTAATGGCAATGAAGCACCCATGTCTGTCATTGCAGGCTTTGGGGGCATAGGTGGTGGAGGAGGTAAAGGTAAAGATGCAGGAATCACAGACCCATCTACAGAATCTGCATCACCAGTTGGGGGCAATGGAGGTGGTGGTGGCGGTGGCGGAAGAGCTGATAAAGTGTCATCTTCTGCATCTGACTTTGACGATGATGCAGCTGATGATGGTATTCTAGGTCCTGTAGTTTGAAGCAGGAACTATCAGAGCTGGGGAGAGGGAGTTGAGAGAGAGAGAACAATATGACATTGAGATGACAAAAAGAACAATAGATACCTATTAATGATTTAAACATGGGAGGTTTTCCAGGAGGAGGAGCTCCAGTAGGATTCAGTGTAGGGTGATAATAAACGGAGTCCTGCATCAACATAGGCCATGTTGTTCATAGATCAGCAAAAGCAACTTCCATAAAAAATAAGAGTGAAGTAAGATGGACAAAAGAGAGTTACTCAGATGGTAAGGACCCCTCGCTTCCAACTTTAAGGTTGTGAGTTCGAGTTACCTTGAAAGCAAAAAGGTGGGAGCTCCAGGGGGAAGGGGTTAAAAAAGAAGAGTGAAGTAAGATCTTACTTCAGGTTTAGGGTCTTTGATCCTTTCTTCCTCTTCTGCAGCCGTCCGCCTTCGAGGGGGGCCCAGGTGACTGCAGAGAAAGCAAGAAAAAGGCATGTAAAAGAATCAAGGAGAAAGGGCCATTTCTCACAGCATTAATGACAAACAAGAGGCCGTCTGTTACCTAAACATTACTGGCTCTTCACCTTTTTCTTTCATTTTCACTTCATATTCCTAACAAAAAAACAATGCCAGTGAGCGACAAAACATCCCAACCAAAATATAAAATCAAAAGGAAAAGAAGCTGATAGAACTTCACTAGATGCATTCATCAGTCACAACGATGATAAAGAAAACATAAACATCACAACATGAGAAACAGATATAGCAGCAAAATACATTTAACGTGAGAGTACACTTAATTCTTATACAGTCCAAGTCAACTATGAAGTCTACCAGCTAAACTATGAGAGATATCATCACCAAACTTGCAGCAGGCCTTTCATGATAATATTTTCTGCTACCAATTATTCGAAGACTCAAGCCTAGTGAAAATAATTAACTCTTTTCATCACAAGTTAGAAGTCCTTTCTACATTAGAATGACACAGATTGTATCTACAACCTTGAAATGGTAAATTTTACTAGTTAGTACACCTTACCATTGGGATATATTTGGAGAATTGAAATAAAAAAAGACCTGCTTACTCTTCTAAAAACTTGTTCTGGAAAGTGAAGAGATTCGAAGAGGAATACATGAATGACAGATACCTTCATTCATTGGTTAAAACAAGAGATTCAGTGAGACCAGTATAGTCCTTACAAGCTAAATGGCACATTTGACGTTGAAACCTACTCCAGACCATGATTATTATTGTACATATTTTCCTTTTTGGTTTTTAAAAACGTTGAACTGAATTTTATCATTAACCTGTACAGAATAAAGGGAGAAGGTAAGGAAAAACCAACACTGTCAAAATGGTGGTGACGGAGGATACAGCATTAGTCTAATAAATTGCCACACATCTTCAGCCCCCTGCAAATTTTGAGACTTGTAGAAGAATATGACCTAATGCATCTTAGCTAGTTAACAGCCTCTTTCTCATCTAAAGATCTCTAATTCTCTCTCCAAAATCACCTGAAAATTCGCCCAAGTAGTATTCCAACATTTCAAGTAGTATTCCAACATTTACATTTCTGTCAGAAAATTAGAACCTAGCCATGCAGAAATGAGTTGCACCTATTAAATTTAGATCAATAATGAATTGCAAAAGAAAAAGACTCAGACATGACCAACCCAGATGTAAGAAACTAGAGATGAACTCTATTTTTCTCTTCTGAATTACATCAAATCTCAGATAACTCAAATGGAAGTACTTGCTAAACATGGAGATACCTAAGATATTGCATAGATGTATCTGAAATTTTTAAATGGTAAATATTACCTTTCTTTTCTTGAGAACAAGATTAAGTGTATCCTCAAGTTGTCTCTTTTTATGTTTCCTTGCTTTATCAAGTGCACCCTCAGCCTCTGCATATGTTGATGTCTTCATATTAAAATAAGAATAAGACAAGCACAAAAAGTTCAATGAAATTCTGGATTACAATACAAGCTCTAAGTACATATCCTTTTTTTCTTGATAGCCAGCCCTATATTTAATTCTAATGCCATTTTATTCCATGAGAATGATGCATGTCCTTGAACCCTTCATAAGAACTACCAAAATACCACAAGTCACACCTCTTCCATGGTTATCAGAGATGAGCTCCAGCCAGAAAACTTAAAATTTTCAGGTAAAGCAACAATTACCGTTTATCAAAAAGGTTGTCAACCTAGGAGTATTAAATAGAAGCTCTGCAATTGAAGTAACATTACATAAGAGTACTACTTCTTGTTGCTTGTAAGTCGTTCTGTATAACCTAGGACTTTATGAAACATTAGCACTCAGATAATATGCACCACAATCCCATGAATCAGTCTCCATCCTAATAAATTGGACTTGGCATCCCACTCTATTCTAGTACATTTCATTCAAATACTAGAAAAAGCAACCTGAAAAACAAATTAGGAATTATCTGAAACTAGAGTTTCAAAATCATACACTATTCATAATGAAATATCTACTAAAAATCAAGGACTTTTGATGAGCACAGGACCTAATCTAACTGCCACAAAGCAACTAAGTCTTGATCCCATTTAGTTGAAGTTGGCATTCTCTATATGAATCCTTTAGCTTGCATTGATTTTGGGAGGTCATACATCTTCGATATTTTTCCAAAATAATTTTAGACCTACCTCATCCCTCTTAATCACCTTCAGTGGTAAAATTGTCGCATCTAGAAAGGGTGCACATGAAGATCAGAGTATAACATTGCAAAACAATCTCAAATGACCTGATTTTAGTTGGCCTATCTAAAATTTTGTTTTGATAGGCTTACGTAAGTTTTGCTTTAAGAATTGTCACTATCATACAATTGTTGCTAACAATAATTTTAATCGCAATTTGAATTTTGATGTATAATTTTTTTGATTATGGAGAAATCTCCAAGAGCTATTGACGTGAGAAAACCTGGGGTCGAGGCATAATGGACCGGGGAAATTGGAGAGCATGAAAGGAATTAATGAAAGAGGGTAGTGGAGAAGGAAAGGTTTCTGTGTTGGTTTCTTATTCACTGGAGGATTTTTTTGGAGGTGAAGTACCAATTGATTTTCTCTTAGTTACAAAGATGTGATTTGAAGGTTGGAAATTTTAGGTGGAGGAGATTCGCCACAGGTGGTACAAAGGTGGTGTTAGGTTGGTACCTTAGTGGTTGATGACAGCAAAGATGAGGTTAAAGTGACATTGGTATTTTTGAGATGAAGATAAACTTTACTGGTATCGGTAAGGTCGTTGATAGGTTGTTACTGTGAGTATTACAGTGTGCCTATATAATTAGGGCAAAAAAGTTCGAGGCTCATGGAAAATCCTTGATGTAAACTCTGACTTAGGGAAACTCCTGGTATATATCCTCTCACTATTCTCACGCAACTTCTTTGATACATATTATCATTTAATTTATACATTTAATATAAATTCCTTTCTTCTCAAACATCCACCAAATAACTTTCATTGGTATTGATCTATGTTTTCTCTATGTCACCGAATATCACGTGATGGTCCTTCCTCTCGTTCAAAATCTTTATCGATCTCATAATATGTCCAACACCCAACTTACATAGATTGATAAACAAGTGCTATACTATAACTTGTAAAATGCGCAGCAACTTACTCATTACTTCTAATTTATCAATCTGATCTTTTAGTTGCTCCGGGTCCTTCTTTAAGATGCCCACTTCTCTAACCTTCTTCCTTTCTTTCTTGTTCTGTGGAAGCATAAAAAACACAAAGAATCAAGCATTATTAACACCTATCAAAACCAAATCTAAATAAACAGACTTTCCTTTTAAAACTAATTAAGTCATTCATCTCTGGATTTTCCTTGATTTTGTAATAGAAAGCCAGTTGAGTGAGAAACTCTAAAGCAAGTGAGTGCAACAATTCCATAAACCTCCCAGAAAGCAAGAAAGGATGTAAATCCGCAGTAAAAGACAACATATGACCACAAGGAGCACAGTGCCACTTAATCCCAGCAGATGACAAAAGAAATGAAATGTATGTAAATTTCTTCACATTTGTCAAATTGATGGACCAAGGCACCAAGCTGCCCAATTAGCACTTTGTAGTACGGATGTCGGACTTGCAATTAACCATAAAACTATGTTTATACAACACACACACAAAAAAAAAAAACGGAACAAGATGGGAATTTTCTATAATTATGAAGTTCAAAAGCCCGTATTGAATGGATATAGAAAATTTTAGCAAATTCCAACTAGTTTAATCGAAGTGTAGCTGAAGCTGTGATTGATTGATAATTCATAAGAAGTACATTAAGAAAAAAATTACCCTTTTCAATTCGCGCTTGCGAATCTCCTTGCGATAAGCATCGGTAGGGTTCATAACTTTGCCTCCTTTGGTTGTCTTCATCTTTCTGGTGACTGATTCTTTCTATCCTCTGCTGTTTTCTCCTTCGATTCAACAACTTAGGCCGATTAAACAGGCTAAACTGAGACTTGTGATACAGAGAATGAAGAATTTTGGAGCAGAAAAGAGAGGTTTTGGTGATTGTAGCTAAAGAAAAAAAAACCTTTGTAATTTTAACATTTCAGTTTGCTTTAATTTGGGGAAGATCAGATGGGTCGAAATCGGGTTTTGACCGGCCCAATCTATTGGGCTTTTGAAAAACGGAAAGAATCTGGACCGGGCTTCTGTTCGGGTGGATGGGTGGGTGAGGGAGGAATCACAACAGGTCACATATAGCAAACAAAAAATTAATATTTGTATGCTATAGCAAACTTTGCATAATTGCGCTCCATAGCAAATATAAAACTGTATAATTTGCTATATATATACAATTGTATAATTCGCTGGCCTAAATTGTATAATTCGCTGGCCTATTTCGCTGCAATTGTATAATTTGTTTTGCATACAGTTGAATCGAATTAAAATGTATGTATATTGCATAATTATAAGTCTATAGCAAGAAGATATATGTTTTTCTCGCTTTATACAAAAACAGAAACACAATATATACACTTCTGTTGTATAAAGCTAGAGAAAATTGTATTTCACTGCAATTGTATAATTCGCAATTGTATAATCCGTTGGCCTTTTTCTCTGCAATATTTGAAGTAAAATGTTTGTAAATTATATAATTAAGTGTATAACACGAAGATATACATTTTTGCATGTGTATATACAATTTTCTCTCGCTTTATACAAAACAGAAACAGAATTATACACTTTTGTGTATAAAGCGAGAGAGGCGAGCGAGAATGGAGAGTGGCGAGCGAGATTTTCGGGAGAGAAACGCTGGCAAATTTTAGCTAATGTTTGCTATGGAGCACAATTAAATCAAACCCTAGCTATTCCATTTAATTTAGGTTATTAATTTGCTATTATATACAATTTTCCCTTTGAAAAACGCAAAGAATCTGGACCGGGCTTCTATTCGGGTGGATGGGTGGGTGAGGGAGGAATCACAATATTCGTGTTTTTTGTTAACAATAAGTTATGACAATCGTTGAAATTTTATCATATATCGCTAAACATATTTTTTAGTATCTTTTGCTGAAATATTTCGATCATTATAATGAAGAAGAATTAGGAAGATGAAACAATTTCTTAGCGAGAATCTAAATTTATGCTAACAAAGTCGAAAATAACATGTTTGTTAAGTACTTTTTTGATATATATGGTCATTATTCAAAAATAATTTCTAACTTCAAAGCTATTTGACAATTAGTCATTGTTAATGTAAAAATAATATTTGGACAAAAGTACTAAGGAAGGTGGGGATGGGGAGGTAGGCACGCAAATCGTAGAGATGAGAGAAGACGAGGTCGATAAAATCAATATAAAATATCATTAATAAAATATTATTTTTTTAAACTTTTCATCAGAGTAAGTTGATTTTTTTTTTGAACAAAATAATTATTTTTACAAGAATTATGATCAATTAAATATAAAAGAAAATAAAAAATATCAATATTTTTTTCTTCCTACTTTGTAAATGCTAAAGATGTCCAAAATAGCAATCCTAAAAGTGGCTCTTGGTGCAATTAAAAGCTCCGCATTTCGAAAAGACTTTAAGTTAGCGTTTAATTATAATTTTTTTTATAAATAAAATATTTATTTAATTATAAATTTTAGATTATATTCTAAAAGTTTCTTTCATATTATTTTAAAATTATGAAAATGATTCGAATTAGTTTTGGAAAGAATTTCACTCACTTATGAAAATTCAAACCTTTTTTTGTCCAAATAAAATTTTAGATTTCAAAAACAACAACTTAGATTTTTAAGTATTAATTTCAAAATTTATATAGCTAAATAGAAAAGTCCCAGCCAATTAAATTTGAATTAATTTACCAAATCTTTTCAACAGCCTACTAATTTGTGACCGCACTTCAAATCGTCTAAATCTTATGTGACACAAACTTGTATGATTTCATGCCCATCCAGAAATTTAGCAAAAATAGTGTTGACATTTGCACTTTCGTCAACAATTTGATACTTTCTCCGTTCGCTTTTATTTGTTATAGTTTTTTTTAGGCATAATACATATATTATTTTTTAAATTTGGCTTCAAATCTTAATTTTGACCTCAAATTTTCATAGTGCACAAATAGGCACTTTAACTATCCTATCTTTCAATAAATAAACACGCGATTCATACCTGACAAAATGCGTGAAATGCACGCATTTTGCGCGAGTGAGGGGTAATTTTTGAAGCCCACAACGGTTAAAAAATACTGAAATGACAATTCTACCCTTAATGAATCTTTTTTATAATTTTTTTTAGTTTCAAAATGACGTGTAAAATATTTTTTTAAAAAAGACGTGTAAAATGTTTAATTAGTTGGAAGCCACTGATTGGCTCACTAATACACGTGGAAGCGTTTGTTTTTCACGCACTTTGGCTCACTAATGCTCACCCGAAGGCAGCTGGGAATTATCCTGGGATTAAATAAAAGGCATAATACATGAATATGCCCTTTAAGTTGGCTTCGAGTCACATTTTTGCCCTTCAACTTTGGGTGTGCACAAGTAGACACTTAAACTTGTATAAATTTAAACAAATACACACACATGTCCTACATGTCATTTTTCGTCATGACTCATGTGTTTATTTATTTAAAAGTTGGATAGTTAAAATGTCTGCATTATGAAAGTTGAAGATCTAAGTTAAATTTGAAGCCAAATTTAAAATTTAATATATGTATTATAAAAAGAAAAAAAAGAAGCTTCATATCAAAACAAAATGCCAAATGAAGAACATAAAATTTTTATTAACAAACATATATATACGTAACAAATAAAATACTAGTAGTACAAGGCAAGTCAAATAAACAAATAAATATTTGAACTTTGAAGAGGCACCAAATAGGCCTCTCTACACCAAAAAAAGAAAGAAACAAAGAGCCAAAAAACAAACCAATTAATCTATAATTGAATCATTTTCAATGGTGAAATCACTACTATCAATTTGGTCTTTGTTGACATTCATGACAGGCGATAGTAAATGGGTGGTAAGGAAGATGATGACGACACTCTGGCCTTGCCATTGCCATCTTGTTCTGCTTCTGTTGTTGTTGTTGATGATGATTTTGTGAAACAATTAGTTGATTCGCCGATTCTGTTTTTCGTTCTCTCTCATAAAGCTGTTGAAGTTGAGCTTCATCACATTCGTTGTGTTGCGGTTGAAGCGTTGGATAGTGGTGGTGAAGTAGTTGATGAACTTTGTAAGAGGTTACACTTTTTGAAGATTGTTTATAAGTATCATTGTGTTGCTGAAGATGAGGTAAAATATTGAATTCTGCAGAGATCGAAGCTTCTTTTTTTTTTTAGAATTTTCGTGCATTTTATTTTAACACTGTCAATTGATCATATGTTATTTCTTCATTTTTATTACTTATTGTTACTTCAATAGCGTTTTTTATCTTGTTGTTGTTGTTATTTTCCTCTATATCCTGCTTTGATTGCACTTTTTGAGCCGAGGGACTATCCGAAATCATCTCTCTGTCCCACAAAGGTAGGTTAAGGTCTACGTACATCTTACTCTCTAGATTCTACTTGTGAAATTACACCGGATATGTTATTGTAAACACTAATTTTTCATTGAAAAGGGGGAAGACACGTCCTTAACTTTGATATCAAGTTGAATTGAGTGAAACATTTGGAGAGAGATAAGACCCATTTATGTTAAGGGGACAGTTACGACCATGCTACTGGAATTATTACTAGAGTTCATTATCATTTGTTTGGAAATAAGTTACTGAAGAATGTGAGGTCTCTAATTACTGCACAAACTTGTAATTTTAGTGATTTGACTCATGATATACTTGCTGATATCCACTCTTAACTTTCTTTTATATCAAATTGTGACTTTCTGGCTTAAGTTAGTAGTGTTTGACAAAACGCCACAAACAAACTGCACCTGTGCACCAGTTGCACCATGAAATGTCATTTAACAGTATACTCAGTTCACTGAAGGCAGAGAAGTTGGCTATAATGGGTATTAGAAGTGGTATCCCCTCTCGACATCATTATTGCAAGAAAATTTGATAGTTAAAAATAACTTTTGATCATCTTAGGAAAAAAGATAAGTCTTTTTTTGTTTTCATCTGATTGATAAAATCCGGGAGGGGGATAGGAAAAAGAGAGATTTTCGTCGTTTGTGGATCACTAGGATAAACGTAGTAATTCGCGAAAGGGGAGGTAGCCCGAAGAAGTATTGGGAGAGGTGAATAGACAAGACCTGACCCACCTGGAGCTCACCTGGGATATGATCCTATATAGGAAGATATAGAGGATGAGAATTAGGGTAGAAGGTTAGTAGGTCAAGCCTTGTCTAGTTTCCCTTTTCAGTATTGTGATTATTACTCTCCGGATATCTTAATCTTCAGTTTAGTGCTATGTGTTGCTTCTATTGCTTTAGTTATTGTATTATTTTGTTGCTTCCATTTACAAACCTAAATTTTTATATGATTTACTTGAGTCAAGAGTCTATCGAAAACATCATCTGTGCCTTCACAAGGCAGGGGTAAGGTTCCGTACCCCCCAACCTACCCAGACCCCACTTGTGGATTTACACTAGGTGTGTTGTTGTTGTTGTACACTCAGCTCATTGATAGTTCTGAATATTAACATTGACAGGTCCTTTTTCAAGCACTAGATGCACAAGTGAAGAATGTGGTCTTCACATATTCACTTGAACACAATAGTATAGATGTTCTGTTCAGTTCCATCTTCGATTGCTTGGATCGCTTACAAGAGGAGAAAGATGAGATTTCCGTGTTGTTTAATGAACTAACATGTAGCATAGGTACCATCCAGACAACCATTTCTCAGCATATGCTAAAAGAAGAGGAGCAGGTAATGGCAGATCTTCAATATCAATTTTTCATCATAGTCCTTTCTTCTGAAATTGCTTACAAATAAAATTTCCATGCAGATTTTTCCGTTGATGATGGAGAAATTCTCTTCCGAAGAGCAGGCTAGGCTCATTTGGCAATACCTATGTAGTGTTCCTCTAATGATACTGGAGGATTTTATGCCATGGTTAACAGCTAGTCTTTCTTCACATGAAAGGGCATACTTTCTGAAGTTCATACATATAGTCTTACCTGAAGAGAAACTTATTCAAGAGGTAGATTTATAGTAATTTTCCATCGATATTGTTAAGTGTGAAGTCCTAAGTCATCGATCTAACCATATTCTTCTTCAAATTTTGAAGGTGTTCATATCATGGATAGATGATAACAAGGATGCATCTTCCCGGTCCTGCATAGAAGATGGAAAAGGCGCTAAATTTCATTATGGAAAAGCCAATATGAAGTACATATTTGAAATGGATGTGCTGATGGTTCAGTGCAAGGAAATGCAGCACCAGAAGGCTTCAGAAGAACATAATCCAATTGATGGGTTTCATATCTGGCATGCTGCTATTACACAAGATCTAAGAGTAATTATGGATGAACTATATCAAATACGAAGCACGCTTTGTGTTTCAACCTTGTTGTCACTGATCACACAATTGAAGTTTTTTGCAGATGTTTTCACATTCTACAGGTACTAACTTCTCAACTAAATTCTTGTACTTGACAAAAACTGAATGTGATTTATTTTTTCTGAGTGTTGCTTTAATTTACAGCAATGCACTGGATCAAATCTACTATCCCTTGGTAAATCAATTGAACAAGGATTCCCCTTCTCCTTTTTATGAGCAATTTATTGAAAGAAGTCAAATTGAAGAACTGCAGAAATTGTTATACTATAAGCTGCATGAGGAGATACAAATAAAGGTTTTTGTAGATATGCTTTGCCAGGAAGTGGAACTATTTGTTGGGAGGATGAACAAAAAGCTGCAGTTTCTAGAAACCGAGGTACGCTGTCTTTCCAGCTGTAGTTTTACCACCACATAATGAAGCTCAAACATAGCAGGCAAATGGCATGCCTTTAGAAATGATATTTTTATTGACTTTTGTTCCTCTGGCTTCTTTTAGGTGTTTGTGTTCATTAAAAAGACCTGCAGTTATGAATTGCAGCTCTGGTTATTGTACATTAGCCTGCATATGTTGCCACTTGGGTTACTAAAGTGCATGATTATTTGGTTCTCTGCTCATTTATCTGAGAATGAGTCCAAAATGATGTTGAACAATATAAAGTTGGGACCTTCTGTTGTTAGCAAGTCCTTCTCCACTCTCTTGTATGAGTGGGTTCGGATGGGTTATTCTGGAAAAATCTCGGTTGAGAAGTTCAGAAAGGATCTAGAAGATATGTTCAGCAGCGGAACCTATTTGTTTGAAAAGTGGAGTAAGAACTCTGGTAGTTCTTCCTCGCACTCGGAAATTCATTCCCCTGATAGATCTTATCACCCTTCAACACTTGACAACTTTGGGAAGCATGATACACCTTATTCTAATGGGATCAATCTTCGAATATTTTTCTCAGATTCACTGAATGGCTTATTCCGCCATCCTGAAACTGCTGTTGATGGTATGAGGTTATCCAGGCTTGATGTAAAACCAATTGACTTTTTCCATTTCTTCCACAAAGCCCTGAAAAAAGATTTGCAGTATGCTCTTTCTCTGTCAGTTAAGTTGGCTGAAGATGTGGGACTCCTTGCTGAATTTGAAAGACATTTCCATCACGTACGATTTCTATATCAGCTGCATAGTAAGTCCGAGGATGAAATTGCCTTTCCTGCCTTGGAATCTAAGGGACAACTCCGAAATGTCAGCCATTCGTATGGCATTGACCATAAGTTGGAGGTTGAGCAGTTCGATAGAATTTCTATCATCTTAAATGAGATCACCAGTTTGCAAGGATATGTGGACATGATTGACAGTAATAAGCTGAAATACAAAAAGTTATGCTTAAATCTACATGATACATGCATATCTATGCATAAAACACTCACTGACCACATCTACCGTGAAGAAGTTGAACTTTGGCCACTATTTAAAGAATATTTTTCTGTTGAGGAACAAGAAAAGATTATTGGAGACATGCTTGGACGAACCAAAGCGGAGATTCTACGAGAAATGATTCCCTGGTTGATGGCATCTCTAACACCAGAAGAAGAACATGGCATTATGTCAATCTGGCGTAAAGTCACAAAGAATACAAAGTTTTTTGAGTGGATGGGAGAGTGGTGGGAAGGTATAAAAAGAGATGAGAGTGTAAACGCAGAAAAGGGATCGAAGCTTTCTCTTGCATTGGCTGTTGATCCTTTAGAAGTTGTGTCTACATATTTGTCAAGAGATGATTTCTGGAGTTCAAGTGTCTGCCACGAGAAAGGGGAGAACTTTTTATCGACTGAGTCTGCTGATCATGATTTAGATCAATCTGGATCTTTTGCTGCAGAAAAATCCCAGAAAGCCAAGGGAAACAAAAATGTTGATCGATCCACAGATATAACACAGCATTCTACTGAGGTTGATAAGAAAATATGCAATGACACAATAGACATTGCGGATAAAAAAGAAATAACTTGTCAGGATATAAAATTATATGAGCAGTCAAGGCAAAAGGATCACAAGGAGCACCATCTAATCCTGACTCAAGACAAGCTGGTTGACGCAATAAGAAGAGTATCACACGACTTCTCTTTGGATTCTGAAAAGAAATCACATCTCATGCAGAGCTTGCTAATGAGGCAAATACATTTTTAACTTCTATCCTTTGATTTGTTACTTCGGAAGAAGCCACATATGGTTACATAATAACCAGTATCATAAGTATGATAATGCATAATAGTATTATAGATAACTGAATAAGTTCATAATACATGTACATCATCTGTTCAGTCTCTAGTCCAGGTTTCACCATGATTTCCATGTAGTGGTTGCTATTGGATCAAGATTGGCAATTGTTGTACCAATCAGAGAGAATCAGAAACCTTGTTCCTGCATAATCTAGTTTTCTGCTCTGCATTATCTAGTTTTTTGGTTTAGTAGCTCCTAAAACTGTTCGACAGCACTTAAATAATGTATGTTAGAACTTAGAATATTTAGTGATAATACAATGGAGATATCCAGGGTGACGAAGAATTGAACTTTTACCAGTGAATTTAAGAAAACTAAGTCAGTTTTCCTCTGGATTATTGGAACAATCAGTTTTCCTCTGGATTATTGGAACACTTTAACACCTCTACTTTTTTTCTTTTCTCTAGATTTCAATTTTTTCTTCTGCCTCTTTTATTCGACTTGACTAGAAATGGATTTCTTTCAGTCAATGGATATTGACACAGGAGAAGTTTCATTCAGAGGTTGCTACTGCAAAGGATAAGGAGAAAATCACTGGTCAATGTCCATCATTTCGTGATAAAGCAGAATCAGTTTTTGGTTGCAAGCATTACAAGAGGAACTGCAAGCTACTTGCTCCATGTTGTAATGAGCTTTTTCCATGTATACGGTGTCATGATGAAATTACTGATCATTGTCTGGACAGGTGTGAGTGGGATGCACTTGGTCTTCATGCCTATTGGTAAAGACTTACTTTTTTTCTGCTGCTTAACATATCCCAACTCTGGTTATGACAATGCTTGCAGAAAATCTATCACCCAGATGATGTGCATGAAATGCTTGAAGATACAACCTATCTGTCCCACTTGCTTAACTCTTACTTGCAACAATTTCTCCATGGCTAAATATTATTGCAGAATATGCATAGTGTTTGATGACGACAGGTGAGAAAATCAGGTTTACATTATTGACCTTGTGGGGATTATGTCCCCTCATCGAATAATTGTATATTCTTGGCCTATCCTCCATTCAAGAGCTAGCATTTTGGGTTAATCCCGAGGGTCACATCTTCACAGGCTTAAAGCGAGAAATAGTATACCAAGTAGCACACCTAAGAGAATCATAGTGTTTATTCAAATAAGTCCTATTTTGTTTCCTTGTGCAGTGATAAGAGTACAAGACACAAAATGAGTAAGCAAAAAAGTGGAACTTTCTTAGAATGTTTAAGCAAGAAAGCTATAGGCATGAACTACGGTCATACAAAAAACGAGCTCTTTTTGGTGAAATGTTAGTAGCTCAGTAAGTTGGCTACCTAAATTTTCACCTTGTTGGTGAGGGTTCATAATCCCTTTCCGCTTCTCTTCATGAAAAAAAATAAAGGAAAAGAAAGGAGCTCTTTTTGTTTGTAATGAGTACAAAAGACAGTTATTTCGAACTTCATAGAGTAGAATTACTTTTGTTCCAGCAAAGTGCTTCATTCACTAATTCAGACATACAACTTTTTGAACAGACAGATATACCACTGCCCTTTCTGCAATTTGTGCCGAGTGGGGGAGGGATTAGGCGTTGGAGTCTTTCATTGTATGACCTGCAACGCTTGCATGTTATCAAAGTCTCTCTCTATTCATACATGTCGAGAGAACTGCTTGGAGGATAACTGTCCAATCTGTCGTGAGGACATTTTCACTTCAGCTACTCCAGTTAAACAACTTCCTTGTGGTCATTTGATGCACTCAACATGTTTTCAGGTATTAGACTCATACAAAGTTCCCTACTTAACCAAACTTACAGGATCTTTCAGATTGTACTGCTGATCTTTTCTCCCTTTCTCTTTTTCTCTAAATACACATCTTAGGACTACATTCTTACGCATTACACATGCCCAATTTGTAGCAAGACAATTGGGGACGTGAAGGTCAGAAAACTATTTAGCGCGAAAGCTCATTAACTGGTTTATGGTTAGAAAATATATTGATTGTGCAGCACATTTGGTGCTTAATTTCAGGTGCTCTTTGAGTTGTTAGATGCATTTCTGTCTGAGGAGAAAATTCCCGAGGAGTATGCTGGCCAGATTCAGGTTCATTTAGATCATCACTCTCTCCGTTTCAAAAAGAATGTCTCTTTCCGTTTTTGGCTACTCTTTGATATCAACTTTCTACATGACCACAAGATTAAAGGGCATCTTAGTACATTTAACATATCTTTAGTTAAAACCACAATATTAAAAAGTCCTCTTTATTTTCTTAAACTGCGTGCTAAGTCAAAACCACAAACAAATTGAAACAAAAGAATTATTTTGTTTCCATGTATGATTATCTTTTTTGAATTGGGGTTAATGTGATATCAATCCTCTTCACACTGAGAAGGTTATACATACAGGTTATATTATGCAATGATTGTCAAAAGAGAGGAACTGCTTCCTTCCACTGGCACTATCATAAGTGCCCATATTGTGGTTCATACAATACAAGGCTTATATGATGTAAATCCACGGCTCGAAGGACCAGAGACGAATTCAAGATTTTAAGTTATGATTTCTGAATTCTAAGATAGGATAACAAGTGGATTTGGGATGAGTTTTTTATGCATACCAAGTGTATTAACATGAATATAAGATCTGACCCAAAACTACTGGTTTATGTAGAAGCCCTAACTTCAACAGTAGATTTCCCCGCCTCAGACTGCAGAGATCTAGAGGAAGTGTTGTTGAATGATTGGGGAATTTGGGATGCATCTTTCGTAGTCGATACATAATATGTTAAATTCCAAAGATTTTTTTTTGTGCGTATTCTGATTTCACCTCATTAAGACGGAATATATTTTATTAAAAATTGAGAAAGAAGAAAATCAGAAAAATAACGATTCACTTGAATAGGGATATGGAGAATTGATAAATTTAGAGGAATTAAAGATCTTTTGGCCACCTACAAAATGATAGAAGAAAATCTCTTGCAAAAGAGCCATAAAACTTAAAAAAGAAACCGTAAGTGACCCAAAAGCCAAAACATGGTTTACAAAAGTATCAAAGATACTTTTTTCTTTTGAGAATTCAAAAGTGACAAAGATACTTGTCAGAAACAGTTGCAAAACATTAAAGAAAATACAATTAAAATACAGAGCAATACATTCAGAAGAAGAAAAAAAACAAAGACACGTACCCTAGAAAAACCGAGAAGCTACAAGTCGAACGGGCTTTCTGCTTGACGAGCAAATATGGTGTCTCCTCTTTCATTAAATATCGTAGACAAGCGTAATACAAAGTTCCCATAACTTCTGGGCACTCAAAATTCTTTTCCCTCAGAGAGGAAACAACAAAATGAATATAGAGTTTAGAAGACTTACTATTGACTGCATCACTAAGAGACTACAGACCAATTGCCAATCTATACAGACTTGCTTACATTGGAAGTGAAAGATAATATGATTCATTACCTGTGTACAGAAGCAATATCTCGAAAATCAAACATCTACACATTCCTTGTGACTACGAAACTGGTGGCAACTACTAGTTTCTTCAACCACGCCACCTTATTGTAAGGATTCCAAAATTTTCAGATGACGCAAATCTTTGATTTTACCAATGCTTACCAAGTATCAACAGCACCATAACTTACATTTTTCTTCCCAATCCTCTGATAACTTCCGCCATGATACACAAATTTGAAGAAGTTTTTCTCGCTATCAGGCCAACTACTCCTATTTTCTCTTCATCTCGTCAACAAGTTTTCTGATGGTATAGTACAGTTTCTTACACAATTTTGTAACTTTGCAGATCAACAATGCATAATATCGTCCTTCCCCTTGGCGATTGAATGGAAAGCACAGTAGCACATCATCGTTGCAGCTTAGGGAGGTATATTTTCTAAGCTGAAATAGATTACAGCTTCAAAGAAACCAACGCTGATCCAGATCATCTTTTCACTATTAGAGAGGTACCATTTGCTGACTGGACTAGTTTACAGCTTCGAAGAAAAGGACCTGCGGTTGCAAATGCCCTCTTTCACACACGACGAGAACATCATCCCAGCCACCAATTACCTGAATATAAAATATCCATAATTAATAAATCTTATGTAAAAGATGACAAAGAAAAATAGGAAGAAACAGAATATTACCTTTACGGTTTTGTCATCATACATGATCCACTGTCCACGGTCATGACTGTAGGCAAAACAGTGATAATGCTGTCCGTAGTAGCAAACCTGAAAGAAATGTTGTCATAAAAGCATCCCATCTTTAGAGACATACCAACAACATCAGAATTAAATAAACACTTGTTTAAATACAAACTAAACTTGGTTCAACATCCAAAAGTACTACAAAGTGATTCTTATATTCAACCTAGCAACATGAAAGATACCTTTAGCTTAAGCAAATGCAGATGAAGATAAATTCTTTTTTTTAAAACAAAAACAATCTCAAAGATATTTAGGCTTAATAGAGAAAAACCTGCACATGGGAACAAAAAAAGAAAGCTATGTCATTTGAGATATGTTTTGACCCAAACTCTGGGTGCAAAACAGTATATGTTGTTGACACAAACAAGGAAATACCAAAAAAATGAAATAAACCTGTGGTGACCAAATAGTCGCATCATGCATCAATCATGTGTTGAATTAGTTCTTAGACATAACTCAACCTCAAAAGCTAGCTCAAAGGGAAGAAAATTATCCAAGCCTTATAAGGAGTCAACTCATCTCATTAACCACCGATGTGGGACTTTTGTCATTCTTTAACAACCCACCTCACGCCCAATGCTTAACATCTGGTGCATGGGCAATTTTAATTTTGGGGGCCCCGACAACGGGTGAGACGGGCCCTGCTCTGATACCATGTTAATTAGGTCGTAGGCCTAACTCACACCCAAAAGTTAGCTCAAAGGAAGGAGGATTACCCAAGCCTTATAAAGATTCTACCCATCTCATTACCACCGATGTGGGACTTTTGTCATTCTTTAACATCATGAAAATACAGTTAATAAAAAGGGTAATAATATCACGAGTACTTCTTTCATGAGAAATGACAGAAAGTAATCCTCAATTAGTTGAAACCGCAAAAAAATAAAAATGAACCAGCTGGCAGGTACTATTTGCAGAACAACAAAAACCAATTGGCATGATTTTATGAAAATATATAACATTGATGAGGAACAAGTGAGATTTTCCACAGCAGGAATTATCTGAAATATGAATGGATTTGTATATTCAGTGCCAGTGACTTGATTATATTTTGTCTGGAGCTAGTTAAGGGATTTTAAATACTAATTTCCTAACAATACATAAACAAAAAAGTCAGCAGACAAAAGAAAAAGAAACATTACCACAGAAGCTAAGCAATGTTTGTTTTTCGGATCAAGACCCCGATAAAGGACGCCGATGTCCACTTCAGTAGATAAAGCTGATAATGTGGCTTTTATGTCATCTACATCCTCACAAGTATTTTGCCAACCCAAAACTGTGGGGAGGAAGAAACAAGTCACATTAGAAACAAATAGATTCTCTAAATAAAATTACATTACCCATTTGGCAACCAAAACATATTAGAGAAAGGAGGGAAGGGGGAAAACATCAAAACTAGTTACCCGTTGTGAAAATCTGTGGTGGAGCAGAGAGAATGTGATGAATATAGTTAAGTTTCTCACATCCACCAACCTCAGGATCGCAAGCCAACTGATGGTTCATCTCAACAAGATTCAGAAGCTCGTCAAATGAGCTTTCTGGACACATAACCTGAAAGGAAAGAGCAAAATACTCTGTAAAATGTGCAAATTAGCCCACTCCTCATGATAACAATAAAGAAAATTGCTCATTGTACAAACAATGTCACTTATTGAACTTAAAAAGATAAATTTACTAACGGAAACTTATGTTCAAAATTGCCTCAAAAAACAACAGAACATGCCTTCATAGTTCGGAGAGCACTGGCATTAATATTATGAAAGAATGCTGTGTACTTCAGATGTCTAGACTCCAATCCACAATTATAGCAGTTCATCCGTTCAAAAATATCCATCCCGAAAAGAGAATGCACAGTACAAGCATTACTTGTGCAATCCCAAGAGCCCGTACAGCTGCTATCAGCAGATTCAGCATCTGAACCACCTAAAGTTGATGTAAATGATCGATGCAGGCAATCGAATATTACACCCAGTACTTCAGAAGAATCATTCATTTGAGCCTGTAAGTCTATATCTCGTTAACTGGATTCAAAGAAGTTGATGCTTAGTAAATTATGAAGCGCTTGATAGAGTTTCACATTTACCTCCTGAAAGAAATTACTATTGGGATAAAGGTTGCTGAGAGCAATTCTCAGAGAAGTAGGAGCAATAGCCTCTCTCTGCATCTCACTTGAAGCCGTGTTCAAAGCAGTGAATATGTCATATAAAGCACATACCACACATGGATCACCCACATGATCATGTTCTGATGATGATCTTCGCAAAAAATCATCTCGAAATTGTCTTAGATGCCACAATGACTAAAATGTGAAAAGAAAACAAGAAAAATCAGAGAACGCTCTTGAAATAGAAGAAAACTGGGAGCGCGACAAACAAATATAATTTGTCTATTATAAAATAAAACAATGGATTAGCACTTGTAAACACAGCTAACCTGTATAATGACATTTAGAAAGCAATTGTATTCTCCAACTTCATTCCTTAGCCCAGTGCCATATACATCATCCATTTCTTTGACATTTCCAAAACTAATTTCATTACTCAAATCGCCTGTTTCAGATATCATCCGTTGTCCCCCTGAACTTGCCATCAAGGGAAATTTCTGATGTGCGTGGAATGCATCTGACATAAAAAGGAGAGAATGCACACAGAAGGCACTTGAACAATCAGGACATGGAAAATATTATAGCAGTTAAGTCTTCAAGCTAAATGGAAGAACAAAGACCAGTTTTCAAGCTATAGCACGTCACTTTCCTTCAGAAACAATTAGTAGAAAGGGTCTTAAATTTGACAGAAGATGAGAAAAACAGAGGTTAGATAAGTTGTCTTCTGAATCAAGCTTGAGCAGTCAACTATATACAGATAGAGAACAGCCTAGACTACTAATTCCCGAAAAAATAAAGAACACCCTAGGTTAACAAACATTAAAACTATATTGGGAACTTGTTCCCAGAAATGAAAGATAAATAGACATACCGAGACTTTGGCGTACAGCTCTCTTAAGGTCAGCTTGGAACCTTTCTTCATCATCCTCCTCCACATGTAGCTGTCTCAATGTCTTCGTTCCACTATCTCTGGTACCATTATTTTCTGGGGTTGAAATCAAACGGTAATGAATTTAGTTCACTTCAACAGAAGCAAATCATAGAACAGTTTGTAGTTTAAATTTCAAGGAAAAATATTGGAAGAGCACCTATTTACACCCACCAGCTTGTTTTTTTAAAAAAAATAATCTACAGAGGATTGCAGGTCAACTTGAGTATGACGAAGTAATGCCACAATTACTATATCACTTATCTGAACCAAGATGACTTGCTCCTTTAAAGTTTAACCAATGAAGAAATGGAAAGAGATGATTGAGTTCACCAATCACTGTTACTAACAGAAACAGAAATTAGCTTGGAAATAGATTTGATTGATTCAAAGATTCAAAGAGATTTCTTTGTTTCAAAGATTCAAATACAGGATGTGCTCTAATTTTATAGCTTAGAAGAGACTTTCTATGGGTTGGAAACAAAGAAAGGAAGGGTGCTATCTAATTAACTGGGAAACAGTGCAGCTACCTAAGTTCTCAGGTGATCTTGGAGTTAGGGATCTTAGGATCCATAACGAGTGCCTCTTGATAAAATGGTTGTGGAGATATGTGAAAGAAGAACAGGCTCTTTGGAGAGAAGTTAGACATCACAAGTATGGCCAGGACTCCCAGTGGTGTACCAATGAGGTCACTATGCCATATAGAGTTTCAACATGGAAACAATAAGAGATCCTTCTGGACCAAACTAGTAGGAAACAACAAACTCAGAAGAGGAAATGGAGCTAAAATACTATTCTGGAAAGATGTTATGGTAAGACAGGAAGCATTAATGCAATCTTTCCCTGACTTATTTTTCTTTTTGTAGCAAAGAAATAAGTATTGGAAACACCCCTAAACTTGGGGTGAATAATTACTTTAGTCCCCCAAGTATTAACAGCCTTAAAAACACCCCTCTACTTGATTGAGTAATTTAAAAACTCCCCTCTTATGCCACATGTGATCCACCTATGCTTGTATGTGGAATTTTCTGTTGAAGTAGCGTACACATAGATATATATAGTAAAAAAAGAAATAAACATTCAAATAATTAATGCTAAAATTTACTAAAGAAGAACCCTTTTTTCTTACCTCACCCCATCCCCTACCAGGTACCCCACCACCTCACCCCTAAAAATTTTTTAAGTTACTTCTAAAATAAAATGTTTCTTGTTTCTTATCCACTCATCCCCCTCAAATTTTTTGGGGTGGGTGAGTAGTGAAATGTGAGGCTAGGGGTACTGGGGAGAGGATGGGTCGGGTGATAAGAAAAAATAAATCTTCAAAAAGAAAAAAAGTTCTTATATCTTCTTAAACTGCTAATATCTTGACATTTGATTATTTTAAATGTAAAAATTTCTATTATATATATCTATGTGTACGCCACATCAACAGAAAATTTTACATATATGCACATGTGGCATAAGAGGGGTGTTTTAAAATTCACTTAATCAAGTAGGGGGGTGTTTCTGAGGCTATGAATAGTTGGAGGGCTAAAGTAATAATTCACGCTAAGTTTAGGGGTGTTTTCAATACTTATCTCATCCAGATATCACTCTAGTTGAGAGTTGGGCAAATGGTTGGGATATATAGGAGACATTTGAATGATTGGGAAATAGATAGGGTGGCACAATTGTTACATTTAATCAATGAGTTTAATGGTTTTGCTGCGAGGCCAGATACAGTCCGTGGGTAAACTCTGAGGATGAAAGGTTAATAGCTAACAAGCTCTATAAGAAGAAACTGGAAACTCAGCAGGGCCTCAGATTGGCTAGATGGAAATATGTAAGGACAAGCCAAGCACCAACCAAGATAAAATGTTTTGTATAGTCCGCAGCTAAGAGGGCTTGTCTGACTCGGGAGGTACTGCAGAGGAAAGGTGCAAAAATAGTACCAAGGCGATTTCTATGCAATGAGACAAATGACACCAACAACCATCCTTTTTTTAATAACTGACCGACAACCATCTTTTTCTACACTGTCGAGTCACAGATCAACTATGGTCTCTGTTTTTGAAGCTCACTGGTAACAGCTGGACGATGCCAGAGCATACTGCTAACCTGTTGAGTCGTTGGATCAGGAGTAGAGGAAGTAAAAGCCAAAAAATTGGTGGAGAACTATTCCAGCTTGCATATGGTGGTCAACATGGAAGGAAAGAAATGAAAGATGCTATCAGAACAAATCAAACTCATACAGGAAAAGAAAATGCATATTTCGATTTTTGGTGTAAACAGGAATGTATAGAAAAGGTAGAGAAACTAGTAGGTATGATAGGATCTTTGTAATTAGCCTTCCTAGTCCCTCTATGTTCTAATTTTTGGAGGTCACCAGCATATACTTAATGCTGAGGAATACAACACTGCTAATTCAAAAAAAAAAAAGTGACGGATTATAAGAGCAAGATCGACCCAAAAAGTACCAACACTAAAAGCTAAAAGCCGTCATAATATTAAACCTTGTAATCTATCTTTGATCAATTGAATAAATGAACTCTTTGTTTCAATATCTAAAAGAAATTTTGTGTATTAGTCATTGGGTTAACAAAACAACCCTCCTCCTTTCTCCGGGCTTGGGACCGGCTGTGTTATAGAGAAGACATTAACTACCACACAGGCGGAGTTATCACATGAATGTCATTCCTATACAATCCCGAAGCTTTTCCAACGTTAGGCACTGACATTTATCCCATGTACACCTTGCATATTTAACGAACTACTGTACACCACATGATAAAGGAGCAAAAATTTTAACTCTAAAACAAACACTTTCTAAGAATAGTTAATCATGGGTATATTACAGTCATCCACCATGAAGTTGTTCCTTGTTTTCTAAAACCAGGAAATGCCCTGTGATTTCTGACACTACCCACTTCCCTTTAAAGTAAAAATAAGACCAACAAGCATAAAATGAAAAAGCATCCACCACCCAATCAAGTTGGAGAAGCAAAAAGAAGTCGTCATTCAGAAAAGCAGAAGCAGCCAAATATATAATAGTTAAGCAAACAACTGCAGCTCACCATGTGAAGAATCCAGAGCTTTTGATTCACTAACTTGTGTATTTTCCCTTTCAGAAGAACCAGATTGATAATTCCCCTCACTAAATTTAGACGAATCTTTCTGGCGCCTGCCTTTTCTTCCAGATCGCTTATCAGACATCAATATACCATCCTCTGGAGTTCCTTTGTTTGACAATCCTGAATCAGAGAAAAAATGATAGCATGTTCAGATGACATCATCCTAACCCTGGAACATTCGGTACAGATTATTTGGGAAGCATAAATTATTCCGTTCACAAATCAAGATGATACCATCTCTTTGTGACATTCTTTCTGGAAAGTTCTTTGAAAGACCTTCTACACTGTTCAATAGTACATTGTTCTGCATCAAGGAAAGTCAAATATTACAATCACTTCATAGGGCCAACCAAATTTTAGCAACATCCTTGAAAATAACATCAAGGCATTTCGAGGCCTTAGTTATAACTTTAAATGATATGAGAAATCCAGAATGTAAAATTCTCTAACAGTAAAAAGCCAATCAGAATGTAACCTTCTCACTACTCTTCCATTGCTCGTTGACTTTCTGATCAATATCACAACTCTTCAAGTTAGTGTCAGGACTCAACTTTTGATAGGGGTAGGACTCGGGATTTGTAACTGCATCCATATTCTCTTGAACTGTTCTTACAGTTCTCTTATGTTGCTCAGCCAAATGTTTCAGCTTAGCCTCATTCTCAATTCTTCTTTGATACTCTAAAGTTTCTTCTAGCTTCCTTTCCTCGGCTTCAAGCTCAATCATACGTTTGTACTCCTCTTCCTGTAGATCTAAGGAATTACCAGTTTGAGGAATTTCACTCTCTTGATCATCTCCATCATGAGCAAGTGGAGATGAGCTGCACCAAAACATACACTTGGAAATATTAAAGGCGTAAATGGTTTGCTAAGATGCCTAATTAGAGGGTACGTAAATGGAGAAATATGTCGTTAGGAACTAGGAAGAGACATACACATGATCCACAGTCTCATGGTGAAGCACATGCAATTCATTACCACTGTTAGGCTGCACAGGTAAGAGGAAACAAGTTATACTTCCCCAGCAATACACACAAACAACTGCTGCAGAAACAATAATCTGACCCACAGCTCAAACCTTTGAATCTTTTGCTTTTCGATACTCTTGTTTCTTTTTCTTGTCCTTTGTCTTTTCATGGGCATGTTTAGACTTCTCATTTCCCCCACTTAAACTCTTTTCGGAATCACGTGCAAGTTCAGCCAGAAAAGCTTCCCTCGTGGCATCAGATTTCTCGGTAGCATCCTTCTCGGCCAGGTCCTCCAAGTGTGCCTAAGAATTAAAAAAAAAAACAATCATCCTAATCAAACAAAGAATGAGAAAGGCGAAACGACAAGAAGTCAGGAGTACAAAACAGCAGTAGAAGATTTAAAGAGCAACATAGGTACATCACAACAGCAGATACCCGCAGAAATGATTTCAACAGAGGCACTAAAATTCGCCGGTAATCTTGGGCAGAAGCTGGCTCAAGCTTCGATTCCAACTGCTGCATCCCGGTAACCACCCTCATAATTCGTGCATCAATTTTGCTAAGCTGCATCCATGAAATTGTAAGATCAAACAACAATCAAACAATGCCGAAAAAACAAAAAGAAAAAGAACATTGTACTGTAACTGATCCACCAACCTCAATGGAGATATGTTCCTTCTGTCTCTGTATTGCAACTTCCACACTAGAGTCCACCTGATGAAGGTAGTCCTTCAGTCTCCAATCATCCTCTTCGCCAGACTCCAAGTCACAAAATTGAGACGTTCCACCACCGTAAGTTTCGTCAAATCCGAATTGATTTACATTGAGAGATTCTGCTTCCTTAAGAACATTTGATATAGCATCCAACTCAGGCCTATTGCTGATAATTGTAGTATCATTGTCACTATCTATGAGTTGTTCTCGTCGCTTTCTCAAGATAGAATCGTAGCTTTGTCGGACAAATTCTGTTTCATGTTCTCTTTTTTTACCCTCTTCTAAGCAAAGATCTTCAACTACCTGCAGTGCTTCCTCGTAACTTAGGTGCTCACATTTTCTCTCACACAAACCCTGGAGGTCGTAATACTCCTTCTCAAGCAATCGGAGAATTTCCATACCTTGTTGACCTTTTTCTTCTCTTGCACGTGTCCATGATGCCAAAGCTGCAACACTTGATGGACCGGTGAATAACCAGGACAGTAATGCATCTGGGTCAACTAAAACTCCATCTTGATACTGATTACCAGACAAAATTGCTGTATTTCTGTCATTAGAAACTGCATCAGGATATGAACTGGGAGAAAGATTGCGCTCCAGGAAATACTGATCAAACAGCAAACACGAGCTGTCCTCACTGAAAACTATTTTCTCTAGATTGTCAATTCCATGACATCCATTGCTTGTTTCATCCACAGCACCAACTTTCTCGGGGTACCTCCCTAAGCCACAAGAATGAGAAAGTTCTTGCAAGTATTTTAATACCTTTTTCAGTTCTTCGGGTCCCAAAAAGCATATGCACAGAGGGCTTTGATCAATATTGTAGTTAAGAAGTTGAGAGCCAAAAGAAAGACTCTGAAGTTCTTCCACCACATAATGCATAACCTTGCTGAGGTGAGTTGATGCAAGATATTTATTTTTAATAAGAGCCTCAAACACAGCACGGATTCTTTCAAGAAGCTTTGCTCGCTCAGGGTCATCAGACAGTGGCATGTCTTCAGGAAGTAAACAAATCTTTGAACCACCATCTTCATCACAATCCATATAGTCAATATCTGAGATCTTATCATTTTTTCTGCTCTCAACCATATTTACATTGAGTCGATCCCCTACTTTCTTCCTTCTAGGGGACGAGTCCCATTCATCTTCATGGCAGAAAGCCTCCAAATAGTCATCCTTAGGCCCCTCCCCATCATCTCTTCCATAGGTCTCATCTAGAAAACCATGGCCTTGATATCTTGATTGCTTATCTAGCATTTTCACTGCCGCATTAATATCTAATGGTTTCCAAGAACAGTTCAGAAGCATCTCAGCCCACTCATTCTCAACATTTTGAGGCAAAACTGACTGCATTTTAGGCAGCAAAGCTCCCATGTGATCATGCACAACATGATGAACGTGTGATTGAGAATCAGCAAAATTTTCATTGCACCGGCAACATCTCCAGAACTCCCATGTTTTATTGGTCTCGGCAAATGGAAGAGCATCAGAGAGTACTTCTATAGCCAAATGATCCTTAGCAGCAGTAAAATGTGTCTTAAGATCTGAAATTCTAATTCTAAGCAATTCTTTCTTCACATCCAAACTTATGGAATTCCAATATGACTGCACCCACTTCCTTCTCTCCGTGGAAGAAGCATTCTTCTTTGCATTTCCGCTGGACCTCCTATCACGTGCTCTCTGACCCGATCCTGCAGTTGAATCCAAACCTTTGTCTCCATCATTCTGTGATTTGACAGTTTCTGACTTCTGCTGCAACAGCCTAGCAGCAGCTACCCGAACCTCAATCTCTTTTCTCCTCTCTTCAGGTGTCTTAGTGGCCTTCTTAATTTCGTTTGGTCTTCTTCCCTGAACCAATCTCAATTCCATTGGGTCCTCAGACACCCTCCTAATTGGAATTAACCTGAATTTCTCCTCCCCAGTACCTATATTCTTCATCCAAGTAGAAATGGAAGCAAAATTCGACTTCTGAATCAAGTTATGAAGCTCACCATGTATATGAGATATTCGAGCTTCAGGTGAGGAGATCTTCTGTTGACTCTCCTCTTGTAAGCTCTCTTTTGCAGGATCAATGGGGTTTTCAATTGCCAATGCTCTTTCACACTCCTGCACAACTTCCTCGTACTCCTTCCCGTCATTTGCTGCTTCGTACAACAAATTAGCATAGAAATGTGAAAACTCAACTGAGTACGGAGACAGTGACACTGCTTTCCTAGCACTCTCAATTGCATTCCTCAAATGCCTCTGCTTCGTATTAGGATCATCAATAATAGAAGCCACCTTCACACAAACTGTGCCCTGGACGCGATGAATCAGCGCCGAATGAGGCGAATTTTCATGCTTAGTAGACAAGTCCTTCATCAACCTTAGTGCTTTAGTATGGTTCCCACGTCGCAAGGACGTTAGGGCACGCTCACATTCAAGCTTAATTGAAGCATAAGAAGCCGAAGACGATGAAGTACTGTTCTCATAATCATTTACAGCTAGGGCATCGTTTCTACTCAAAGATCCATTCGTAATTGAAGGAATCGTTGAAACTAGCTTTAGGTCAGCATCAATCGACGGCGGTGACCCATCTTCTGAGACCGCCGCCGGTGAACTTAAGGGTTTGGAGCGAGGAGCGACGGTTCGCTTCTTATGCCCCATCAATAATTTCCCCTACGTCGATTTAATCGAAGGCATATACAAAACCTATTTCATATCCATATACAGAATCTAGCAATTGCTCAGATTAAATATCTAACTATATACTCGTATCGATACACAGCAGATAGAGAAACTTACCGGCGAAGAAAGCAACGTCGGAATCGGAAAAACAATCGATCGGAGAGGAATAGAGTGTAATAATTATAAATATGTATAGGGAACTACGTATGGATAGTGTCACTCTCGTGAAGGGGGTAGGGGTATATGTATAAGGTTGAAGATATAGGTAGGTGGGAAGGCGATGTTTGGGAAGATATGTACTGTTGGGGAGAAAATCGATTTTAGTGGGGAAAAAGGGACAAAATGCTGGGGTGGCAATTTTTAGGATTTTTTTTTTTTTTTTTGAGTAGTAATTAGTAATCATTTGTTTTAAGATTATGTTACCTTTTATGTTTAGGTTACCATATAAAAAGGAAATAATTTTAAAATTTATAAGAAAATCGGTAATTGAATTATGTCGTAATTCTTAATCCAGTTCAATTTAATTTGTTTCATCCAAGAAATTTATGACCGTTATTGATGAATCGTCTAGTCGTCAACTTTAGGTTATTTTGACATGTTTAATTTTTCAATTATTTTTTGATGGTCTGGAATAGTATTATTAGATAACTTTAGGATATTACAAGGGGAACCGAAATAGTACTACATTAGCATCTCTAATAGCAATGTTGTTAAAAGCATCAGTGGAGAAACTAGACTGCTAGCATCTCTAATTATATCACTGTTTTTTGGTTGAAAAGATAGTTATATTATGACATAAGTTTAAACAAACAGTGACAAGATAAGTTTAGTTCGTGGGCCTCCTTGTTGTAAGGTCCAGTGCTATTAAGTTTTGGGTCATAACCCAGCCCTACTAGGAAAAGAAATTATTATAGGAAAGGATGTTCCTTGAGTATCCGCCTCCTTATCTTGCTATGCATATGTCGGTGGGCTAGTGAAAGTGTTGGGGGCGTCAAAAACTTGACTCTATGGTCCCTCATTCTCTACTTTATCCACCACACTATTTTGCTCCGGTAGGTGTGCATTAATATGCGCGTGTCCAGCTTCAGCATCAATAATCAATCAGTAGGTTAGAGTAAGACATGTAATCATGTTTAACCCATTTTATGATATTTGAAGAGCCGGTATTGATAATCAAAGGTTTCAATTAAGTTCTGCAATATCCCAAGTTGCATCCCTCTTCGCAACGCTTGAAGCTCTGCCATTGCAGAGTTAGTTGTGGAGTACTTCCCCTAAAGCCTAGGATTCATTCCCCAGTGTGGTCTCTGAACACTCCTCCATTCCAACCCATGCTCGGATCGCTCACTGCTGCCCCATTGATGTTCAGTTTATAAGTTTCCCTGTCTGGGGGTTCCCAATTAATTGCGATGGTAGCTCGAGGTGCCTGCTAGTTTCCTTTGTCTACCTATATTCCATGGTTGATAGCAGTAACCCCATTAGTGACTTCCTTTATATTGTTGAAAATGTTGTTGTTTCTTGTGATCCACATGTTCCAGAGGTAGAGAGGTATAAGCGTCTTCCAATTGATGATGTTATTGAAGGGTTTGTTCTGTGTGTTTCTCCAATAGGCATCCCAATTGATGATGCTAATTATATCATTGTTACCCATCACACTAAGATTGCCCAAGGTTGCTAGTTTGGTACAAGTAGATAAAGATTAGATACTATTCCGTCTTTATCAACACGCAAAATGAAATTAGCCTTTTTCGTGGGAGCTATCAAAAACAACAAGATGATTAGTAACACTTACATTTCATATCCACATAGCACAGTATTCAACTGATTAAAAAGAAAGCACAAAAATGATTTGAGAACATATGAAGTTATTTGTATCAAGGTGAGTAGATTTTATACTAAGGATGTAGCTTGATCGTCATTGTAAATTAATATATCTTTTACTTACCAATTAACGTTAATTAATAAAATACTTAACTTGATGATGAAGTTGAAATCGTGTCATTTCATGGAACATCTACAATGTAAGATTCTTTGTTTATATATATGAGGTAGAAGAGCTTTGGGGAGGAGTCACATCTAGCAATGACCACTGACGTTTCTTCTTATTTTTTGATCATATTTTTAGATAAGATGTTGCTTAACAATTTTACACTTCTATATATATATTTTTTAAGGGTAAAAGGACGAATTTACTCCCGAACTTTGATAAATGGTACGTATATGCCCTCCGTTACACTTTGCATTCACCTAAGCCCCTACCGTCCAATTATATGTACACACATGCCCCTCTCACTAATTTGTACACATGTCTTAATCCTAATGAACAAACCATTTGACCTTTCTTTTTAACCCATAAACAGACAACCCGCCCCAGTAAACCCAATAACCACCTCTGAGATATATTCTAATTGAAAGACCCAAATCTAACAGGTCCGTTTTTATCACACAAAACCCTAGCCTCCATGAAGTCCGTCGATTCCGTTGCGTCTTGCTCGTTATTAGGAGTAATTTTCAGATTTTAACTGTGCAAAAAGTACTTTTTATTGTTTATTGTTTCAGTCAAGTCGCTGGAGTTTCGCCGAAACCCGGCAAGTCCGCCACCCAAAATCTCACTTATTTTTTTTTTCAGCATCCATGAACCAGTCACCATCCTTGTTGAATAAACAGTCAAGAGCCAACCACTCCACCACCAAATCTCCATCGGTAACAACAGCTAAACAACCTCTAAACACCCAATTTTTTCCAGACAAATGAGTTTACCACCACTGCTCTAATAAGCTCCGACCACCAGTTCACACACAACCACTAGAACCAACTTGTTTTTCTCCAAAACAACAACCAGAAATCAGTCAGGAAACAATGTGCAACCAGCTCTGTTTTTCATTTCCTCCGGCCACACCCAACCACCATTGTTGCCCTCCTCATCGGACAACCAAAACACCAAAAAAAACCTTCATTTCCCGTGATCATTGTTAGCAGCGTGTTAGATTTGGGTCTTTTAATTAAAATATATTAGAGAGGGATTCAGGTGGGTATTGAATTTATGGGGCGGGTTGTTGGTCTATGAGTTAAAAAAATGTCAAACTGGTAGTTCATTAAGATTAAGACACGTGTACAATATCAGGGGACTGTTAGCGAGAGGGACATGTGTGTACCTATAATTGGACGGGCAGGGGCTTAGGTGAACCCAAAGTATAACGGAGGGCATATACGTACCGTTTATCAAAGTTTGAGGATAAATTCATCCTTTTTTTCCATTTTTAAAAAATCAAAGTTTTTTATTGGACTGGCTTGTTTACCTAATAAGTTAGTTTGAAAATAAAACAGATCTTGAGTCTCAAATCTTGTATAGAAAAAATAATAAATTAATGTTAATCATGATAAATTATCCAAATGATATGATAAGAAATTAAGAAATTGTTTATCTTCAAGTTTAAAATTGTATGTTCAAATCATCAAAATGTATTAAATTAATTATTTAACAGAAAAGGGCCTAAAATACCCTTAAACTATTGAAAATGGTACACAATTAACCTCATCCACCTATTGGCTCCAAAATACCATCCCCATCTACTTATTGGCTCACAAATACACTCTTCATCCACCTTTGGGTCCAATTTTAGCCACTTCATTAGTGGTGTGACATATAAAATAATTATATAATTCTTTTAATTACGTGGCGTTCAATCATTGATTGTAATTTATCATTTAATATAATTTTAAACCTAACAATTTTTAACTAAATCCGCCTAATACTCATTCTAAAATATAATTTTAATCCACCCATTACCCGCTCGATTGATTCAATGGGTTCTTTTTGGTATTGAATAGGGCGGGTTAAATAAGTATTAAAATGTATTATAGTGTGACCATTATATTAATCTAAATTAATCAGGTCACAAAAAAATCTAAGATTCTTTTAAAGAGACAAATTATATACATACTGAGTTAGAAATTTATATAAAAATTTCAAAATGTAAATCTAAAGCTATTAAGTTTAGCTGAATTAACCTCTGACTTCATTCACTACCAAAAAAATAAAGATATTTAATGATATTATATTTTTTTTTCGAGAAAATTAAGTTAATGCTATTGCATTTAAAAAGTTACTAAAGTCTTTAACATTATTTATATAAAATGTTGGCTAGGAATATACATATATATTATTGCTGTAAAAATATATTATAACTAAAATTTTATTATTATCATTAAATTCTTTATATGTCATTAATGATTGCCTGTTTGATTTATATAAATATAATTCTATCCCCATTATATTTTTTTCCAGATAATCAAGAAATATGAACTACACAGACATTATGTTAGCAGCTCATATTTGACTTCCCAAGAACAAAAAAAAACATATTTTGTCATGTATATAATGCATGTATTTATAATTTATATTAATCGATAAATTCAAACTTATTTATTGAATTTGTTCTTCTAGGAGATTTCTTGATGTTCATTCATGACATTAGGAAGATATTTCTAAAGTCATGACATCAAAAATATATTTTCATGCTCATTTATAATTTGATGCTCAATATTTTAGGGCGTATATAAAAAGTACTGAGGCGGATTTAGTTTAAAATAGGTGGGTAATGGGTAGGTTAAAAATTATATTAAAATAACTAAATTGTAACAAATGGTTGAGCGTCACATAATTAAAAGTATTATTTAATTATTTTAAATGGTGCTCCGTTAATGAAGTGGCTAAATGGGACCCAAAAGTGAACGAAGAGGGTATTTGTGAGTAGGTGAATGGTGAGGATATTTTGAAGCTAATAGGTGGATGAGGGGTAGTTATGTACCATTTTCAATACTTCGAAAATATTTTAGGCCTTTTCCAATTATTTAATATACTAATATAGTTGAAACAAAATACTGTCTTTTTAATTTTCATTTGTACAAGGAACTGAAAATAATAAAAACATAATGTGTGTCGATAATACAAAAGTAAATTAATTCAGAAAGAGTTGATATTGCAAAGACTACAAAAAGAAAAGTGACATGACTAGTATAAGATTACCTCAAAATGGGAGAGTTACAAAATGCATTTCTCAATAGGCCTAGTATAAAATCTTATGGAGTTGAGACTATTATGAAAAAATAAATCTATCATATCAATTGGTATTTAACGCCTATCAAAGAAAAGATGTGATGAATAATACAAACATATAAATGTTTTTAGAGATTTTCATAGCACAATAATGTTTTGTATGTGTGGATTACTATCTTTTTTTTATTCTCTATGAGTGAAGACAATTAGTTTTTTAATGCTGAAGTTTTTCTTTCATCAAGAGTGGGAACAATAGAAGAGGGTTGTTGGGCGATGACCTAAATCGAAAGGCTAGATGTAGATCATCCATAGTTTGTTCAACATGAGGAATGACTAGCGGAGCATCAGGATTAGCTTCATATCATACCTCACGAGAGAAGTCGTCTTTGATTCATCCCTTTTTACAGTCCTGACTTTCTAGCACTTCGATCGGAGATTCCATTTTCTTTAGTAAAGAGTTTTGCTAGCGGAGCAAAAATATGCTTATTCAATTCCATAGCATATGAGATTCAAAACTTCAACATTGATTTATATAAATTCTAACACACATATAAACAAATTTATATATGTGGAAGAAGGTCATCAACTAAAAAGAAAATGTTGATCTAATCATCTAAGCAATAAAAAATTATTAGCAATTAAAATTTAATATTTAAATAATGATATAAATCTATCACAGTTAAATAATAAATTTAAGTTGGAATACATATTAATCAAATATAATCAAGTAATAGAACTTGTAAGTGTATATCAAAGATACACGTCATACGTCATGTATGTAATACTTCATTAATTTGATATAAATACTTAGTGGTATGAGATTATATTTTAAAACTTTTTCTTGTATGAAGTCATTTTCAACGACTTCTATACGATTGTATTTATTTTCATATCTAATTTGTTATATTTTTATTTTGAATTATTATTTTTTCAGATGTAATTTCTCTATTCTCATAAGGTAAGAAAAATGAAGTATTTTTCATATATGACATATATGAAAAAATATTACATATTACTATTGTTAGCGATTGTGAGCTCTTTAAAAAAGAATATATATATTTTAAGAGAAAAATAATGCAAATTTTATATCAATTTAGATTTTAATCTTTAAAAATAGGGAAAATTGTATATAATAGCAAACTAATAACCTAAATTAAATGGAATAGCTAGGGTTTGATTTAATTGTGTTCCATAGCAAACATTAACTAAAATTTGCCAGCGTCTCTCTCCTAAAAATCTCGCTCGCCACTCTCCATTCTCGCTCGCCTCTCTCGCTTTATACACAGAAGTGTATAATTCTGTTTCTATTTTGTATAAAGCGAGAGAAAATTGTATATATACATGCAAAAATGTATATCTTCGTGTTATACACTTAATTATACAATTTACAAACATTTTACTTCAAATATTGCAGAAAAAAATACAATTTTCGTGTATATATTGTGTTTCTGTTTTTGTATAAAGCGAGAAAAACATATATCTTCTTGCTATACACTTATAATTATGCAATATACATACATTTTAATTCGATTCAACTGTATGCAAAACAAATTATACAATTGCAGCGAAATAGGCCAGCGAATTATACAATTTAGGCCAGCGAATTATACAATTTAGGCCAACGAATTATACAAATGTATATGTATAGCAAATTATACAGTTATATGTTTGCTATGGAGCGCAATTATGCAAAGTTTGCTATAACATACAAATATGAATTTTTTGTTTGCTATATGTGAAAGTTGCCCAAAAAATATGTTAGTTAACGCATTATTTGTGGATTTTGTAGAAGCAATCACAGAAGTACCAACACATTTTTTTGACATGTAATGAAGTGATTAACTAGGAAATATGTTTTCGGCGGAATATCAATGTATACTAGAGTTTGTTCAAATTGACTTCTCATTTTTTTAATAAGCTAAAATTTACAAGTTAGAAAATATATGACTTATTTTTAACATTTTAACTTAAACTAAGTGTTTAGAACAATTTTCTTAACTTATTCAAACACTCAAAAAATATTTAAAAATTAATTTAACTTAGAATTACTTAAAATAAACCAAATAAATCACTTCAAACGAAATCTAAATATTGTGACTAGAAACTTTGTAATACAAAGTCCATAAAAGTTATAAATTTTATACTACAAAATAAAATTTATAGTACAAAACTAGACTAATAAAATCCATTTTTCTTAAAAAAATGAGCATTTCATTCGAAACTATTTGATTGATTTTAAGTAATACATATATACATGAACTTCATTTTTTTTCTCTTCCTTCTTATTTTGTTACTATATAATAGTGTGATTAAAATGTATAGTACATCAATTTGATTGTATATCATATAAATAATATGAATCATAAAATAATGTCCCAAAATTGGCTATACTATTCACTTGCGCCAAAAAAATAAAAAAGCTCAAATAGTTAAATTAGTCCCTAGCGAAGACGAGCCTACACCACAGTGCCTGAAATTCCACACGCCCTTTTACCCTTCCAAATTTCATCATTTCATCGGAAGAAACAGCAATTGCTACCGGAAAAAATGGGGGTCGATTACTATAACATACTTAAGGTTAATCGTAACGCCAGTGAAGAAGATTTGCGTAAAGCTTATCGGCGGTTAGCGATGATTTGGCATCCTGATAAGAACCTTGGCACCAATAAGTATGAGGCGGAGGCAAAATTCAAGCAAATTTCTGAAGCTTATGATGTTCTTAGCGATCCACAGAAGCGTCAGATCTACGATCTATACGGTGAGGAGGCGTTGAAAACGGGTCAGGTGCCACCTCCTCCAAGAGGTGGACCCCACAACATGCGGAATCCTCATCCTAATCCTTCGTTCCGGTTTAATCCTAGAGATGCTGATGATATTTATGCGGAATTGTTTGGGGCATCGTCGTCGGAGAATAATGGGAGGGCGAGGAAGACTCGAGATGGTTTTTTTAGGAGTACCACGAATGGAGGGGCTGAGTTTTCCGGTGCTGGGAACTCCAGTACCGGAGGGTTAAGAAAGGCTGCGCCAGTGGAGAATGCATTGTTGTGCAGTTTGGAGGATTTATATAAAGGGGCCAAGAAAAAGATGAAAATTTCTAGGACTGTTTTGGATTCTTCCGGGTATGTTCAATTTGTCTGCACTAATTGTTGCAAATTTCTTGGTATTTGTATTGCTGTATGTTGCTGATGAATTAGGTTACAGCTGCTTTCTTTTAATTGCAAGATTATATTTTTATTGAGAAATTCTTTGTGCATTCTGTTAAAGATTGGATTTTTTATTTATCGAGTAAGTATATGTGCATATTGAGAATTTCATAAGAGCAGTGCATGGGGATGTATATGTTTCTAGGCTACTTTATCTGCTGTTAGAACTTCACGAGAGCATTTTCAAAGTTGAATGAGGTTGGTGCGCATCATAATGAAATTTCTTTTCATGCCTAGTTTGTTGTTATTAGCTGGTGTGGTTGACTTGCATTGGTGAGATTGAGATACTTTGTTGAATGCATATAAAACATTAGATTCATAGTGCAGTGTTATCTTTACATGATGGAGTATGTACTTGCTTAGGGAACATAACCACCCTTTTGGAGTTTAGAAGATGGCTAGATTGGTTGGATGCTGTGAATTTGTAGTTGGAAATTTGTGCATTTAGCACAAAGTGTGTTACTTGCAAACGAATGAATGCTGTGAAGTTGTTAGTTGAAAATTGTCTCATTTATGACAAAGTGTATGAATTGCAAAAGAATGTGTATTATTAGGAGTTTACTTCTAGGAGTGATTCTTTTGGAGAAAGTACTGCTCCATAAAGCTTAGTTGCAAAATTATAGTTGTAGTTGAAAGAAATTGCTAATTTTGAACAGAGATACTTGATTGACATACCAATGTCTTAAATAGAGTGATTAAAATACTCAATTTGTTGGAGGGGGGCTACACTTTGATGTAGTATAGCTGTGGATATATAGAAGTACATGTGACATTTCTCAAAGAAAAAAACTCAATTGTCTTGAAAACAGAAATGCACATAAGAGATTTAGTTGTAGTTGCAAGCTTGATCTAAGCAGAGAGCTAATCACCGATGAGGAGATCATCAACAATGTCATATGAATATCCACTAATCTGTTGAGGTCTTTAATTTGGATTGAGTCACTGGACGATTAACTGGAAAGTCAGTCTCATCAGGCAAGTTTAAGCCTTTGTTCTTGTTCCTTGACTTGCTGATGATTGCTGAATTTGCAATTGATTTGGGGAAATGCAGACCTGGGAAGTTGTTTTAGAAAGTTTCAGATCTCTGTAACTTGATGAAAAATAAACCTGTTTTTTATTAGTAAATGTCAACTCTCTTAAATAGAGGGCTGCAGTAGCAAAGTCCCAACAAATGAGAAATAACAAGCATCCTATAAATAGGAAATAACATAAGTCCAAATCCACTCTGGGAAGTTTTATTTTCAAGTCAACAAATAATTCAGAAAATATCAATCATTATCTTTCCTCTATGCTGAACCTAAAGGAGTGAAGACCTGTTTAGAATCCTGGTAACCTTGCTTCACCAACAATAGAGGAAAGTGACTTGCTCCAGTAACTTTTTAAGGAAGAAAAGGTTCTGAGAGTGATGCACTGTTGCCGACAAAGATCTTGATCTTGATGGTTATTCTGTGGGTTTATATTAGAAATCTTGGTCTGTGGTATTTGACCTATTTCTGGCTATAAATCACTTCCGTATGCATGAGCAACTTCAAAGGAGTTACATTGCTTTCTTCTAGTGTTAGTGCAGTGTTATGTTTCTATTCTAATCCTCTCAAAGCTGCTTACTGAAGGGTTGAAAGGTGATTGGCAAACCTGTGGAAGATTTCTCAATGTTTTTCTACCAAAGTAACTGATGCATCCGTTCTTCCAAATGAATGCCTAGATGCTAATGTCGAGTCTGCTGTCCCTTGGATTTGCTAAATTTGTTCCTATGTAATCATCTTCTTTGAGCTTTCCTGGTATCACAATTGTCTTGTAGAGATGCCTGAAGTGATAAGTCCACCTCTTCATGCCTGGTGCTTGTCTTGTTGTCATTCCGATGTCCTTGACTGTCTCATGGATCAGCATTGCGAGTCCATATACCATCACTTACTAACCAAACAAAGTAACTGATGCATCCGTTCTTCCAAATGAATGCCTAGATGCTAATGTCGAGTCTGCTGTCCCTTGGATTTGCTAAATTTGTTCCTATGTAATCATCTTCTTTGAGCTTTCCTGGTATCACAATTGTCTTGTAGAGATGCCTGAAGTGATAAGTCCACCTCTTCATGCCTGGTGCTTGTCTTGTTGTCATTCCGATGTCCTTGACTGTCTCATGGATCAGCATTGCGAGTCCATATACCATCACTTACTAACCAAACAAAGGTTTAAGGACTTCTTAAATATGTTTGGAATAGCCCTTATTAGTTGAAATTTCTAAATAAACCAAAGTAAACCTTATAAAAAAATATCCTTGCTCTTTAGCAAATATTGATGCTAACATTATGTCAATCATTTTGTAATATTGTACAGATGCTATTTATAACTTTATGACCTATTGAAATTTGTTACAAAACTTGTATGATTGAAACAAAGAGCTTGTATATACGTGACCAACTAGTTGATATTAATGTAATCCACTTATAGAGTTTAAGGTTTAGGTAACTCTTACTTTTGAATTACAAATTATTTAGTATTAGAACAAAATAAGTTTGAATAGAATGGAACAGATTCAGAGGTTTCATGTGGTTGACTCCGTCTGATTTGGTTGAGGTGTAGTTGATTGATCCGATTGAGGTTTCGGTTCCTAACTAGTCCAATGCCCAAGCTCTAGTAGGAGGGAAGATCATTAATAATTTGAGCATGACTATTTGATGGAGTTCGGAGCCAAAAGGGCAAAAAAATTGAGTGAAATCTCCGAAAAGGCAACAAAAAATAAGGTTCAAATCAGAAGGGCAATATTTAGATGGAAAGTGGGATGCCGTGAAATTTATGGAGTAAGGCGCAGCCTGACATGCGCCTTACAGGACGCAACCAACATGATACTTGTAAGTCGGATGCTGGCTTGCGCCTTATAAGGGGCATTTCAGGCTGCGCCTTACTCCTTAAATATAATAAAAAAATGTTTAGTCACTGTAGTTTATAGTGGTGCGAAAATTATTCATTAAGAGACTTTGGAGCTTATTAATTAATATTATTACTACTATTATCAACAATTTTAAGTTCAAAGAGTAGAAATAATTAAGAAATGGAAAGTAATGTTATGATGTATGAATTTACTTATAATAGTTTTGGGATATCAATTGTATAAATGGGGAATTTGTAATCGCTTTTTGGTGAAATCAAAGGATTTATTGTTTTCCATTTGGATTGTATATGCGTATTTATTTGGAAATAATCTAACTATACACTAAAGAATGAAAATATTCTTTTAAATCTATTTCTTAGTCCTTGCAGAATATTAGGAACAGAAAGTGTAACCCCACCCCACCTCAACTACCCCCACCTCCTCATGAAGGCCAGATGCCAACTCTAGTTTGCCATGAAATGGAAAATAGTTTAACGTAAAAGTGGGTATTAATAGAGAATTAAACGATGGTGACTGCTCTTTAAGCTAAAGTTGATGTTGGTTTGAGTGAAGTAAAAAGTTACACAACTCTACTAAATGTTTTTTTAATTTTATTTTAAGGAGTAAGGCGCTGCCTGACATGCGCAAGCCGACAAGCAACTTACAAGTATCATGTTAGCTTGCGCCTTACTCCATAATTTTTTTTGAAACTGGTAATATTACTCTATATATCCACAGGTAAAAGTGTAGTTCCCCTTCAAGCTTACTCCATAAATTTCACGGCATCCCCCTTCGGTCTAAATGTTGCCTTTTTGTTTGAACCGTACTTTTTGTTGCCCTTTTGGAAATTTTGCTCAATTTCTTTTGCCCTTTTGGCTCCGGACTCCTGTTTGATGTATCGAAAATAAATATGATAGATCCTATCTTATCAAAAAATAATAAATAAACACGATAGATCCTCCAGTTAACTACTGTGGTAAATCTCGTGGCTAAAGATATGCATAGCTTTTCTGCCTTTTCAAGCATTATAACATATATGCAGCCCAACTGTGGTGCCGATTCTTAACCACACATTAGTGTGTCAATAACAAAATAGGTACTATTTTAACAAGAACACTCTATATTGTCCTGTTTTTAGTTTTAATAACTTTTTGTTGAACGGAAAGAAAGAAATAAGAAGGAAGTAGAAGGAGTTGTAGAAAAATTGAGAGTTTGGGGGTGAAAGTAAGAGGAGAGAGAGACAAAGTCTGTGATTTTTATTCAAGTATTAATGATTTAAAAAATACTTCATCTCTAGCATTCTGTCACACACACCTCTGTAACTTCACCTAAATACGTTCCTCCCAGTGGAAGTACTTTAATCACAATTTTGCAGTAAGAAAATATGTTACTTCCTCAAATACATTCACCATCCAAATCATTCAGAAAAGATTGCATAGTTAATTGGGACTAAACTGAAAAGTAAATTAGGTAATCTTGTTTCCATTATCAGTTCAGTTTGCAGTGTTGTCGAAGGTAGATGAGTCCCTTTTTCCTCTAGCTTAGGTGGTGCTTTAATTCTACTACCAAGATGCCAAGACATGAGCCTCATCGCTCATGGGCTTCGTTTTTGAGGCAATTTTTTTTTTAAATGATCAACAACATACCCTGTGTGTTCCCACTAGTGGGTCTAGGGGGGTGGGGGTGTAGAGAGGTTGTTTCCGATAGACTCTCGGCTCGAGAAAACATTTTATGAAACAGGTTTGAAAAAAATATACAAGAGTAAAGAAGCTGAGTTGAAAATATCAAAGAAAAGATTTTTTTTGACAAAGGAAATAGTAAGGATAACCATGTAAAAGAAACAACAGTAGCTTAGATTTTCAGCTTTATAAAAGTGCGTAAAACACTTTATATGTTACCCAAACACTTTCAAAACAAAAAAAAAAAGTGCTTTAAAGCCAAAAGTCACTAAAAATAAGTCAATCCAAACATCCACTTCAGTCTGTCAGTGGAAATCTAAAACTAATTTATGTTGCAGATCTGATATCAAGATCAGAGGCATGTTGATTTTATGATTGCTACCCATGAGAGGCTTGGTTATACACTATATCCTTGTGGAAGTGTTCTTTTCCTTTTCTAAATTTCATTTCACTTTTGATTTTTGATTTTGGTACACACAGCTCTTCTTTGTCTGTCTTTGTCTCTGTCCTTTAATGGATTTCTCTAAAGTCAAAACACTTAATGAAGACACATGATACTGTTTAGCTGCAATTGTCATTCTTCACAGCTGTATAAATAAAATCACATAAAAAACATTTGAAAATCTCTACAATCTATGGGTATTGTTTACAGAACTGACTATTCTAAACTCGTCTTTTGTACCTTCAATTTGTTCACATCTCTAGGTGAATTTTGGAATTTCTTGGTTTAATTTTGTGATGTGAACGGGCAACTTTGATATACTGCTCCCTTTTTCCTTCCTTAGCTGTGATATACATCTTTGTTTGCAATCATAAATTCTAACAAGTCTCGACTTTCTGCTTGGATGTATTATTGTTCTTTCCAAATACTTAATATTTGCAATTTTTAGTCGCACAAATCCTTTAGACTCTTAAATACACCTTATTTAATTAAATGACTTTTTTTAGAACCTTGTATAATTATTCGTTTATTCTCTATAACTTTATCTTATGCACTCTTCCCTCATACACTAAGGGGTCGTTTGGTGCTGAATTATAAACAAGTTATCCATGTATTTATTTTCATATAACTTATATGATGTTTGGTAGGTAGATAGGAAATAGGTTATTCATGTATAACATTAATGCGGTGTTTAGTTGACAATTTGGAAACCCGCATAACTAATACATGTATAAGTTAAGAGGGAATCTATCTATTACATTATGCAGGATAAAATATGGAGTAATTAATACATGTATAACTAATCCCCAGTCCCTGCATAACTTCTACATGCATAAATAATTCATAGATTCACTCATTACTAATCTTTGCATTACTAATCCCTACAATATGCTGACATTATTTCTTACCCTCTGTCTGGTTTGGTGTATCAAAGACAATTCTATTTTTAACTTTTCCCATCCATGTATTACCTTGTATTGCTAATGTTGTGATTTTCTGTATAAGTATTACACCCTATAATATTAAGTAAGGTGTATAACTAATACATGTATTATTTATACATTGTAAATCCTACCAACCCAAGGATTAATAATACCATGACTAATACATGTATTATTTATACACAGGCTGAAAATCTTTCAAACAAAGTATTAAATAATAGCATGACTAATACATGTATTATTTTCTCTAATACATCCTACCAAACGACCCCTAAGAGTGAAATAGTTCTTTATAAGAAATATAACTTGGGCCTACCTCAAACATAAAGCTAGCTTAAGAGGTAGTGAGTATTATCCGAAACCATAAAAGAAGACTGACCCATTTCTTCCATTGATGTGGGACACTTAACACCCTCTCCCACACTTGGACATCTGGAGCATGGACAATATGATATGGGGCCAAGTATTGGGTAATCTGTTGTTCACGGAGGTCTTTTACCTGAAGTCAGCAGAGGAAATTGAGATTATGAGATAAGAAATATGTGACTATATGAAATGGTTTATGTTGCTTTGGATTTGGCTATGTGATCAGTATGAATATAAATTATTCGTTAAGTACTAAAGTCTCGGTTGGGCTTCTAATCTTTAATTATTAGCCAACATTTTTGGTGTGTAGATTAATGATGACGGTCCATCAAGAAATGAACTTCCCTTGTTGGAACATAATTTTTGTAATTCACCAAATCCTGTTTTTGACATGAGCTGTTTGTATGTTATTTTTGTTTGTCATTTATAGTTTAATTTATTTTGTATATCTTTCGATCTATAGAAAAGTTTGTTGACAACTTGACTACTATGTGCTATGTGACGACAATTTGACCATACATTCTGTAATTTCGTTTCCTTTAGGATGTTCATCAATATAATTGATTGTGATATATTATCCAGATCATGTTTTACTTTGTTGTAATATGTATATACTTCTTTTTGCAGGAAGCTTCGAACTCTGGAGGAGATATTGACCATTGATATTAAACCTGGTTGGAAGAAAGGAACCAAAGTAACTTTTCCTGAAAAAGGAAATGAGGAACCTGGTGTCATTCCAGCAGATCTGGTGTTTGTAATAGAGGAAAAACCTCATCATGTCTATGTGAGAGATGGTAATGACCTTACTGTCAATCAAGAGATTTCACTTCTTGAAGCTCTCACGGGGAAAACACTGGAACTGACAACACTGGATGGGAGAAACCTCATTATCCCATTAACCGACATTGTCAAACCTGGGCATGAGATAATAGTACCAAATGAAGGGATGCCAATCTCAAAAGAGCCTCGGAAAAAAGGAAATCTGAGAATCAAGATAGATGTTAAGTATCCAACAAGGCTCACAGAAGCACAGAAATCTGACCTCAGGAGAGTTCTCGGCCAGGGGTGACCATATGAACATAGGTATTCAGATTACAAGGGGTGACTATATGAACACAGGTAGATAGAGCAGAATGCAGACGTTGGATGTAAATATAGGATATGCTTATTGCTTGCAACTGGAACTGTGAATACTAGGAAGGTCTAGTAGCCTCAATGTTTTGGGGACAAAGGATTTTTGGGGGAGTTCAGATAGTGGTGGGATTAATTTTTTCATTGGTCGAGGACATATCCCTCCACATTATTTGTTCGATAAAATATAGATGATGTTAATGCAAGCTCTTCTCTTCTGTTGCTTGTGATTTTAGGGGTCTGATCTAGACAAAAATGCACTAGGATCTTGCATTTGAGTTGGTTCAATGTTGAATTATGTCCATTATATGTTGACATAGAGCAAGATTTATGTTTTTCTCCCTTGAGAAAACCCCCTGCTCTTTTCTTGGTCTCTTTTCTTCTTTTTCCTGCATCATGTACTGAAAAATGACAGCAGATCACAGACATTCTTAAGTTGTTACAAAATCCATTGTTCTTAAGCAGCACAATTTTGTGGTTGTTTTCCTATCATTTGGGTACTGCACTTAAACCTCTTGACATCGTTTCTCTACGAGGTTTAGGACTGTCATAGTGAAGCGCTGTTATAATGTATATCGACATTTGATATTTAGATCTCATTTAGCTATATGCGAAATTAGAACGACTATTGTGTGTGAAAAAGACATGCATCAATAGCCTTTCTTCGTGATGTTATGATCATAACTAATGGACACTATTCAAGTATAATTTTTCTTTTAGACATTCGTATTTAAAATTTACTATGTGCGTGATGATAACCAAAAGTATTTTAATTTTTTTACTTTATACTTAATATATTTTTTACAAATAGTATACGATATTTGGTAGGGAAGGTTTAAGGGAGGCTAATAAGGCCTTTGCTTTACGCTCCTGGAAATTTGTGCTTCCAAAGTTTTTAATTAATGAGTTATTTTTATTTTTACTTAAGTAAGTAAATTTAGATTTTTTTTTATAAAAAAACTTTGTAATAAAATTGTCCACTCTTTATATTGGATATAATAGTTTATAATTTTAAATCAAACTATTTACATCTTTATATTATTAAGTGAAATTTTATATAGCATGATCCAGACAGATTAAATAGCAAACAAATGGACAATATCTATTAACTTGAATTAATTCTTATTAGTATAATTATTAGTAATTGTTATTAGATGAAGTTACACCGCTGCCTTAAATTTAAAATAAAAATTGTGACGGAAGGTAAAAGATCATAACGAAATAGAAAACGATGATGAATTAATTGTCAATGTGTAGTTAATGATATTGCTTAATTGCTTCAAAGTTATTATTTTCATGTGTCAATGTGTGATTTGAAGGTTCTTACATGTTGAGCTTTGAAATGGTATGATGAGCATGTCTAAAGTTGGAGAAGTCCTCCATAAATGAAATATGAAATATGAAATAAAGATGATGAAATATGTGTTAACGTTGAATTTTGAAAGTAGTTTCAAATACACTTGTGTTGCTTGAAAATGCTTAAGAATATGAAGTTGGTGATTCCTCGTAAGTTTGGTGCATTGACTGTGACGGATTATGTCTATGATTACATGCGTTGTGAGATACTAGTTGAGTGCTTAATGTTCTGGGGAGAATGTAACGACCCTCATAATGAAATATGAAGATCATCGAATATTTAAGCGATCAAAATAAAAGATCAAAAAAATTGATTAAAATGTTAAAAAGGTATACAGATTATTAAATAAACAATGATAAAAGAATCTGTCAGCCATAAATCTTTTAATAAAAAAATTTGAATGCTTTTTAATAATATTTTGTATTATATAGTAATTCTTTTCAAACAAAAGTACTATACATATTGATACTTACATTTATCTCAAATTTAAATTTAAATAATGTGGTTATTGCTTAATTAGTTGTAATGGTTTTACAAAATGATTTTGCTACATCAAAACACTCTTTAATAGAGTTTTAACTGATTATAAGTTTAAAAAAACTTGAAAGCAACCTAATACTGTAATTATACCTTACCATTTTTAAACGATTATTATTATCATCATTTTTCTGAATTTTTTAATAATCTAATACCCCTCTACCACCTTTGGATCACTACCCTCCAAATTATTATTTCTTAATAATCTAATACCCCTCTACCACCTTTGGATCACTACCCTCCAAATTATTCGTTGCAGTAAGTTTATTGATTTTCACTTGTGATTCTAGTTGGTGTTGTGGTAACATTAGTGAGTTGAAATGACTTAATCTGTGCTTTTCTTGAATTGTTCATTGGACGGATCAAGATAACTTAACATGTAATAAATCTATTTAGATTGGTCTAGTCTCAAACGCTAGATAATCTTATCGTTCTAAAATGAGAGCGAGATGAATAATATTCGAATTTAATATGAATATATGATATTATGTGAATCTCAATAAAGATCTGTCACTCTTTATACAAGTTGAAGAATGGTGATATATATGATGTGCTGATGCTAATGGCTAATTAAGATTGCAATTTTCATTTCAACGTGTTGTTTAGTATTTGCTTAGTTATGTAGTGATTATATACTTGGTCTTACATCTATCGACTTAAATTATTTTTTAAATCTGTCTTTACATAAAACGAACTTCATTAATACCCCCTCCAAATGAATATTGAATAGTTCCAAAGGTACAATCAAATCTTAGAGATGTTAAAAGTAGACCATCAAATCTCTTTGTGACATTCCACTAACTAATTGTAAATATTGGTCCCAAACCGTGTTTACGTGAATATTGAATAGTAACAACGTACCCAACTTCTTACCTAAAAATTTTCAAATTTCATTTGGTGTATATTTCTAAGGTCCATAAAAACTAATCTAAGAAAAAAAAATATGGATCTCACTTGTCATTTCATGGATAGTAGTCAAGGGTGGACCCAGGTTTCAGTGGTTCACCCTGAATTTCCTCAATAAAAAATTATACGGTATATATAAAGTAAATTTTATGTATACTTGTAGATATACAAAATTTTGAACCCCTTAATGATAAAGAGAAGATGATGTCGCAGTGGCAAGTTCCCCTGCAATTTAGTTTCACATCCTGAACAAAAATTCTGAATTTGCCACTGATAGTAGTAATAATTTGGTTGAAGTTGAAAAAAATATTTGAAAAGGTTGTGTCGACCATGAATTTTAATTTACTTGAAAAAAATGAAGTTTCATGAATAAAAAAAAATACAATTTCACTTGAAATACTCTTTAAATGATTTTTTTCGACTTCAACTTGCAGATAATGACCTCAAACGATTCTATATATTTAAATGATTTTTTTCGACTTCAACTTGCAGATAATGACCTCAAACGATTCTATATATGATAGACTTCTTATGTTGTTGATTAGTTTTTCGCTTGAACATTTTATTTTATTTTTGCTCAGTGTCTGATATTAATATTAAAATTAAAATTAATAATTTAGAAAAAATGCATTCTATGAAAAATATTTTTCTTACTCAAAACTCGTAATCGAGATCAAGATGAAACGTAGGTTTGGGAAGTAGAACCACTCATTGAGTTGTGAAAATGACAATAAATGAATGAATAGTAGTGAGCTACAATAAATAGAATAGACATACTGTTGAGAAATTAAAAGCAATAGCATGTGTTTCTGATTCCAACCAATTATTTCTATCTCCATGTTTCATAGCATGGCTGACCCCCTCTCCATGTGGATATATACATCCCCCAATCTACTCTCTTTTTTAATAAAAATAAATAAATAAATATTCTATAAGTTTTATTTTAGGTGTGATATCATAATAATATTTTCACAATTAGATAATTTACAAATAAATTTTTATAGAATAATTAATAGCCAGCGGACACGTTGGAAGTAATAACCAACCTGCTACATATATTTAGTATATATGATGTATATCAACACTAACTTATAAACTCTTTTTTTTTAAAAAAAAAGGATAAAATTGTATATTATAGCAAATTATTGATTTCAAATTAAATGTTTTAAATATGTTTGATTTAATTGTACCATATAGTAATCTACTGTTATTTTCGTCTCCCAATCTGGTGGAATCTCGTTCGCCACTCTCGTTTTGGTGGCAGTCTCGCTTGTCTCTCTTGCTTTTATACAAACACAAATGTACAAAATATGTTTGTGTTTGTGTAAAGCGAGAGAAAATTGTATATATACACATATTTTTGTTCCCTTCTCCCAGATCTCACTTGCCGCTCTCACGTTATACAAACACAAATGAATACATATGCTTTTGTGTTTGTATAAAGCGAGAGGAAATTGTATACACAAATACAAGTGCCTATGTTTTCGTCCTATACATTTTATGATTATACAAATACAATCTTCCACTGTCCAGTTTTCTTTTGTTTTTCTCTCTTTCTCGCTTTATACAAACACATATTATCCAATTGATCTTTTGTATATGTATAACGAAACAAATTATACAACTTTTCTTTTGTATGTGTATAGCGAATTATGCAACTGTTTTCTTTTTGTGTGTGTGTGTATATATATATATATATATATATATATATATATATATATATATATATATATATAGCGAAATATACACATTTATTTTTGTTATGGACCGCAATTATGCAAACCATAGCTATAGCTTTAGAGTCCACATTAAAGCATTGATCAAATCTGGATCACGCATTGCAAGGTTATTCGAGGTGGCGCTCCAATAGAAATTTTTTCATACCCTGAGCACGAACTCGAAACCTCTAGTTAAGGGTGAATCAGTCTCACCCCTGCACCACAAGTACTCAACAACCCATGCTGGTATAACTATACATTTGAAATTGTAACTAACTTCTTGTATCATATTTAGATGTCATGTTTCGTTTTTTTAGAAGACGAACTCAATGTTTTAATTTTTTTTCAAGTATAATCTATGTATTAAAAATTATATGAAAAATACTATAAGTTATAATTTTTCCAACCAAAAGAATACATGTTAATATATTTTTGTAAGTTGTGCATGTGATGAATGATATATAGCCGACTGGATATCACTAAGTAGCAAGTGAATAAAAAGATGGTGTTGCTGGCCATACAGCTCTTTGTCCACTGAATAAAACAAATAAATGACAAAGCATAGTCCACTTGCATGATTGAAATGGATGAAATTAAACAAATGAAAATAAAAAAAAATATAATATAATATATATATTTACGAAAATTCTATTTTTCATATACAAGTTGTATGGTTTTTAGCTTTTGTTTTTATTTAATTTTAGGACTTCTCGTTGAGATTCTCAATGTGAATAATTGTTTCTAGTACTTATGGAAAAACATATATTTCCAAATAAATCAAAATCACATATATGCAAGTACTCTCTTCGTCCATGTTTAATGGTCATGGTTTTTTTTTTTATTAAAATTATAAGAACTTTGATTAATATTTTAAGATGTATTTTTTTATTAAATTGATATGGAAAAAATTGTAATTTATAATATTTTTTTAAAAAAATATCTAAATTTCTTGTTAGAAAATATTAAATTAATAAAATATAATTTAACTTAAAATTAATTAAATCGACTTTCGAAAAATAAAATATGATAAATAAAAATGGATGGAAAAAGTATTTTTTCTTTAATCAGATTTAACTTGCTAGGAGGATGGAATAAATAAATTTATTCAAAATATAACAAATGTAGCAAACTTATAACTCTTAGTTTTATCAAACAAAGAAAAAAGAAATGAGTGCCCTCGGATTACAAATATTTCTTCTTTTTTATTACTCCTTTTTAATTTTAATAATAAGTGTAGTTTTTTAGGATTACTTTAGAGGTGGTTTGATAGGGTGTATTTAAAAAATAATATATGTGTTAATCTTATATATTTACGTACTTTAATGAAGGAGTATTTGATGGATAAGACCCGTGATCCTTTTTCCTTTCGAAAATTATAATATTTTCATCAGACTTTGCATATTTTTATTTATTCATTATATTATTTTTGAATATTCAATAACTATAGTTTTTCGGCTTATACACAATAATGGAGTTAGAATTTTCAATAAAATAATTTAAAATCTAAAAAAGTAGACACGAGAAATGTAATCGAAGGGGGTTCAACAGCTATTATGTGTATCTAAAAAATTATTTTAACCATATACGAATCATATAATTTTTCACCGAAGAGAATGAACCCCCTCATAATAAGGCGGCTCTGCCATTATTTATACAATAAATGAATTTATCATGTCGTGTCTATTTTATATTAAATACTAGTATTTTTTTTAATGTTTGAATGTCTTATATTTAATAAAAATGATTTGATAAAATTACCTCTATCATTTATTCTTTTTTTAAAATTTCGAATTAATGATTGACATGAGAGTAGTGGAATTTACATAGCAATTTCTTTAATTATACAATTGACTTTGTAACGATGAATAATCCTAAATTTTTAATCCTTTTGTCACACCTACATACAATCACCTTAGATTCATCCGTAAATTACTTCAATAAAAAATAATATTAAACGCAACCAAAGTATTATAGATAAAAATATGTATATGTGTGCACCTAGAAAATACTAAATCAAAATAAAATATTATCAATTTTTATTAATTTAACATCCCCTAAGCAAATCAGTAAGTCAAAGAATACGTCGTCAGCCTTTTATGTTAACTTTGATTTAATTTTGATTCGATTTGATTTTTTATATTTTTTTTAACACCCTGGCCATCATTTCTGTCTCAACTATATACTTGGTGAAAGTGAACATCAAAGAATAAGAACAAGTCTATTTGCTAGTTGTAAATAAACTGTTTGAGAAGTTCAATCAATAAAACATTTAAAGATTACAAGAACTCTTATAATAAAAATGTTTTTGGCCATATATATGATTCTTAATTTATAAGTAATTATTAAAGTATATATGAGGTGTTACGGTATAGTACGGATGGTACCATTTCTTGGGAAATGGGACATGTCATCATGTGATATGTTTTTTCTTATATGAAGGTTTAGTGTTTGAATTATTACGTCCCGTGTTCGATATCAATATTATTAAAGTTTGATTAAATTTAAATATGGATAGAAAATTTAAAGGGTAAATTATGATTTTTAATAAAGACGATTTTAAGCATGATAAAATTAAAGCTAAAAATTAATTTATGAGTAAAAAATTAATTATCGCTCTGTTACGAAATCATATTTATTGAATTATGGCCTTTGGTTGTGGGAAAAAGTCAGCCAAATAGCATATAGGTTTGTGAATTGATTAGGTACATGTGCCACATAACATGTCCTATGTCTTCTTTATTGTCTTTTAAACCCCATAATAACAACTTGGTCAAGAACTTGTTTATTTTCTTTTTAAGTAATTTAAAGTTTGTGCCTTTTAGTTTTTTGAAATATTCTATTTAATATTTGCATTCGTTTTCAATCCTTCTTGCTCACCTAATTACACAAAGAACAAAAAGTATATGAAAAAAGTAGTTGGGGAGGGTTGACGTGATCTCCATATAATTAATATTTCATTCGTCACATTTTATGCTTGATTAATTTGAATTTAACACTAAATTTAAGATTTTTAAACTTGTGATCTAAAATAAATAACAGATATTTGCATAATTATAAATTATTTTATTGAGGATAAAATATGTATTATATAAAGTTAAATTGTCTTTTTTAAACGGACTAAAAAAATAAATTATATAAATTGAGACAGAAGAAACACTATATGATGTACAAGTAATATGTTGAGTGTGTGTTACATATTGTTTGAGAATTGTTTCATTATATATGTTTAGATAATACTCATCTTACGAGCTAGCTTTTAAACTTGAGTCGAATTCGAAGCTTAGCTTATTTTGTGGGGGAAGAGGCAGGAGGTGTTAAGTATCTCATTTTGTTAGTCAATGGAGGTTGTTGTCTCATTAATTATATGATTTTGAATAATTCGTATCTTATGAATTATCTTTAACGTTGAATTATCTAAACCTAATATTATTATTTTCCACGCAAATTACCTTATTTGGTGGAATGGAGGTAGTTATTTGATAGTGTTTGCCAACATATTGACTCAAATACTACTAAGCTCACATTTTGACCCTTTATGTCATTTTAATTTGATTGAACATTAAATTTAAAATATACTTTTTTGATATTTTAATCTTTGTAAATTAAAAGAAATATGTATAAAATACATGTCATTAGATATAATAATTTTAAAAATGTCAAGTGAATAATTGAAGTTTAAAGAGTTACTACTATACAAGTGAAATAATATTTAAAAATTGTCTGAAATTCAATTTCGAAATTAAAAAATGTCATGGCAAAATAGGATCGTCATCCCATTATCCCTTTTTTACTAAGATTTATAGATGTAATAACATTTAAATTTATTGTTATCTCTACTGTATATATGGTGTGAGAAATAAAGACAAAGGCAAGGCCAAGTGAATGAGAATCAAAGAGAAAATCCAAATCTAATGTAATTAAATTAGAATCTTTGATTTGTAATTATTAATGCTAATATTTGTGCTTTTTTTTTGTTGTGTGTTAATGCTAGGGTAAAGACACATATATTCCAATAATAATACATAATCAATCTAGGATTTTTATCTCGTAAGGACTCCAATTCGAAATTTCATTAATAAGGAATAGTCATATAGGAAAAAACATTATGAAGGGTTCAGATAGTAAATTTCATTTTTTTTTTATTATAGAAATTCGATCTTGCATGTCATGCATGCTTCTGCACCCAATAATTATCGAGTTACTGCTCACTCAATGTTAAAATTGTGTGCGTTTTTAAATCCTACATATTTTAAGTAGTTTTATATCTATTCTTATCATTACGCTATAAATTTTTATTGATATATATAATTATAAAGTAAATTTAATCTCTCTATATAAATATTCTAATAATATCGTAACTCTGATTCTTAAAATAAAGAAATCTTAACCATTTTACCACTTATTAATCCTTTTGTTATTCTCTCATTGATTACATTATTGTATTTTTCATCTTTTGACTCTTTTTTGAAACTTCAATTAAATGTATATTTCATGTAAGCCCACAAAAGACTTTTCTTATATAATAATACGTACCAAAAAAGAAAAAGACTTTTTCTTGTTAAGAAAAAAAATAAGAAATCCTTAAATACCTAATACTTATTAGCCCATAATACATGGACATAAAAAACCTAACTTTACCATCATAGAAAGTACACCATATATTAGTTTTTTTTTCTTTTTGGAAGTTTTAGTTCTTGTGGATGAAACTATCCCCACACCCACCCATCTTTAATTTAATTAGTTTTTAGTTCTTTTGAAAATTCAAAACAATAATTTTTTTGTCCCACTTGGTACCATATAAATACACTTAAATTAAATAGACTATTTCTAGTGTGCCTAAACTCTTTACTTTCAATTTATTTTTGGCTTTGATTAGATGGACACTCTGTAATCAAGTTTAAAATTTTAATCACGTTTGTAAAATAATAATATTTAAAAATTGCATTTGCATATGAAATGTCAAAAGTAATATTCGATAGTTAGGTAAACAAACAGTAAAAAGAGAATGAATCATATGTAAGAAACTTGTTTTGGAGCCGATCAATTCAGATTCGGGTGAAAAAATCACATTTTAAGAAGCAAAGTACTTTCTATTAAAAATAATCATATACACAGATGTTTAAAATATAAATCTCTAATTAAAAATAAAAAAATATTTACTATTTCGCTATAATCTTTAATTATGTAATTATTATTATTATTATAGAGGGCCCAATTGACATCATTGAAAGTTCCATTCTAATATAATATTTAAATATCACTCATGAAATATCAAAATAATATTTGATAGTTTGTGTTTTATGATCATATAAAATCGAAGTTAGGTTAACAAACTGTTTTATTTGTATAGTTCCCTTTAAATCGAAGGCAAATACAAGAAGCAATGTTATTTTAAGTTCAATGAAAGGGCAAAATGTTCCATTTTTTATTTTTTAAAATAATTTTTCACAAAAACATATGGTGTTTAATTAATTTGATGGGAAAAGTTTTTCAAACATTAATTTGGCTTAAATTAGGCCAATGTATATTTTGTCCTTTCCATAACATATATGGTTCTCAACCTTGAAGACTTATTCTAGGATTTGTTGTCACATTATTTAAATTTGCTTTTTAAAAAATTATACTAAAAAATCAGAATTTGAATATTAAAAGTTTGATCTAGACCTTAAATAAATAAAATATATCTCGTCACTACCAATCTAAGATACACCAAAAATATTGATGGCCTACTTTGAATAAGAAAGTTTGAATACTTTTCTTTTATTGTTGATAATTGGGTGTTCAAATTAGTTTATGCGTATTTTAATTAATTGAATAAAATACATACATGTAACCTCTCATGGATATTACGGACCATCAATGTAAAACATAGGTCTGTTCAAAATCAAACCAAAATCGATAAGCCGAATCGATAAAAAAGTTATTAGTTTATAATATTGGGTTATTGATTTAGTAGTTTTGATAACGGTTTTGATTTTTTTTGTTATCGGGTTATCGTTACTTAATGGTTTGATGTTTTCTTTTAACGGTTTAACGGATAACCCGATAGTAAATCAAATAATTATATTTATACTATTTTGTATGTAAAGTCCTCGACTTAGAGTTTGATTTCCTACTTTTATTTTTGATTGTCTCAAACACTTGGTTATTCAACAATGTAAACGTGTTTTGACAAGATGTAACTTGTTAACTCAAATGCATCGTTTATTTGGTCTGTCACCTTGTTTTAAAGTGATTTTCAATTTTTTTTTCTTTTGTGTCAAATCTTAACGGTTAAACCAATAACCGAATCGATACGATGAAAAATTGATAAACCAATAACTGATAAGACAATATTTTAATGGTTCTATAACAATTTAGCATCTCTACAAATCGATAATCAATAAGACAACCCGATAAACTTCAAAAATCAAACCGTACCGACCGATACACAGCCCTACAAAAACATATAACTTTTCACTAGTATTATGCACCATCGCCCATCGTTCAACGTGACTCGAATCACCAACTTTTGTTGATTGATACTTGATAGTAAAGATGCTTAATCACTCGACTAAACTTCACTTATTAGTCACATCCCTTAAAAAATAATACTAATATAAATAATAATCCTAATATATCACCCTTAAATCATTATAAATCATCTAAATGTTGAAAAAGGAAAAGTATAGTAATAAAAATACAAAAGTATAAAATAGTAATTTATCTTTTGATATTTTGAAAAAATAAAAATAGATATTTGATATTTTTTATATAATGAATAAATAAAAATAAACGAAAAAAAAGTAAAGAAAATTGGCTGAACATTAGTAATCTATGGAACTAACAATAATATATGTATACCACACACACAAGATTATCTTGAAACAATAAGTTATTTTACATTCTTAATTAAAAACTTTTTGTGCAAATTTGAATAAAACCTTATTTAATTTTTATTTATATTTTCAAATGAAACTTCTTTATAAAGGTGTTTTGAAATAGTCGAATACAAATATTGAACATCGAGAAAAAAATTTCAAAAATTTAGAAGTAATATATGACTGTAAAAGGAGCCAAAAAGTAAGTTTTACATAATGTAGGGACAGTAGAGAAAGTAGAAAAGAGGAAAAGGGAAAGTAAGTTAGAAAGTTTGAAGAAAAGAAAGCTAAATAGGGAGGAAAAGTAAAGGCATTAAGAAGCTTTTTGCATGCACCATGTTAATCAATTTTATTTATTTATTTATTTATAAGTTTTTTTTATGAAAAAGTATATAAAATATAAATTTTATTCTTATTTGTTACTATAATTTTATTTTGAAAATTAACCTAATAATTATAATAAAGAAGTGTATCTTTAATGTTATAAGTATAATTATCAATTTTTAAGTCTTGAATTTTTTTAGGATGGCAATTATTTGTATCTTTAATGTTAAAAGTATAATTATCAATTTTTAAGTCTTGAATTTTTTAGGATGGCAATTATTTTAGGAAAAAATCTTTTTGACCAGAAAATTTTGTCAGAATTTGACTGTAATGATGTTTTATCTATATTATTTTACCTTTTAAAACATTTTTACCTTTTAAACTTTAATATCTTTTAACTAAAAATGAAAAAGGTCAGTTTATTTTATTAAGAAAATTATTATAATTTTTTGAATTTTCTAATCAAAATTTTTGATCATATAGCACTTCCTCTTATTTTAAACCAAAATGTCATGGTGATAAAAAGTTTTAAATATTGCACCTCACTAATTAAGTATGTGATCCATGATATGCCTATTTATGAGAAAATAATTAATCTTGTAGGAAAAAGAAAAAATTGATAATCCCTCTGTTCAATGATAATTATCCATTATTCATTAGACACACACTTTAATGTAACATAAATAATAAGGATAATATTATTATATTTCCCTTTAAATGTATAAAATTTCGATCTTTTTGGAAATGCATACGATATTGAATGTAGTTTTTAATACCAAAGTAAAAATAGACAAAAAAAAAGTTATCGCTTAATTTTTTGAATTAAATAAATACTATTAAATAATTATTTTTAATACAGTGAATAAGTAAAAATGAAGAGAAGAAAATGAGTATATGTTTTGGACAAAAATAACTGAAAAAACTTCACGAGGTTGGATTTCGTTTAATATTTTATCTAATTTACATATAAGTTAATTGATAGGTACTTAAGCATATAAAAAATTGATATACTACTCGGAGAAACACAAGTCGTGTCATTAATTTTAATTTAAAATCTATTTATAGTCAGACAAAGTGACAAACTAGTTAAAAATAGAAGTATATTTATCTATGTTAAATTTCCATTAATAGCCTCGATAAATATTGAGTGCATTAATATTAATCCTGTGCTATTATATTAACCAGATTTAAAATCTTACTTGTGTACGGATGTACTTGCGTTCTCCTATGAATTTACTTAATGGCTTAATTAATGACATTTACTCTTAAGGGAACTTGTTATAAATAATTAGATTTTTGTCAATTATTTCTTTCATCTTAAATTATCTTTATGTATTTCTTTCCCACATTTCTTTAAAAAAAAACATTAACTACAAATGATTTTCACTATTTAACCTTTTTTTGTGTGTGTCATAAGATAATTTATATGTAATATTAAATATTTACTTTATTGAAATGTTTGTAATATTCAAGAACAATTAGTACAAAAGATGAATTAAAAAAGAAAAATTAATTTTGTCTTCAACGTTCAAAATAACAAGATATTATTGGAATATAAATATTTTCGGTAAAGACAACAAATAATTTGAAACGTAAATAACAAATTATTCAAAAAAATTATACTTTCTATTTCAAAATGCTTGTTACAATTTTCGTTGATCAATATTTTAAAATGTATTTTATTTCTCATTTAAAAACAATTCATCTTATAGTACTTCTGATATATGAATATCTAATTAAATTTTGATACGAATTAATTTAATTTATAAAAGTTATCAAGTTAATTTTCAAAAAATAAAACGTAGCAATAGCATCATCAAAGGGACAAAAGGAAAAGAAGAAAAGTCATGATATACAAAAAAATAATAACGGTTTGAAAATAATCTTAGGAAATTGAAGTATAATTTTTTTTTTGTTGTTGATAGAAACATATAAAAAGTTAAAACTAATTTCAAGTTAACTACTATTCTTTCAAAAAAATATAAATATTTGTTGATTATTCGGTGGACACCACAAAAAGCTGTCCATTTATTTGATTTTTCTTATGTGAAAAGTTCCACTAAAAACAATAATTGTATCTTTTTCAATTGAAAGAAAAATAAATTAATTGAATTGTTCAATGATTCGCTAATTATTACATATAGAGATATTATTTTCATAATTAAAAATTTGGTTATAAGTGATGAATTATTGATTGCCAAATGGCTAGTTTTCTAAAAAAGTAATTTTGAAGTGATAATCACGTCCTAATTATTATTAGTATATATTTTGATGCCTTCAATTTTATTAATTTAGGATTATTCAATCCCATGTGACTTTGTCAAAATTATAAGTATGTTTAGTGGCCAAGATCATTGGATTTGTATTTCAATTATTGATCTCAAACGTGGGTACATGAACATGACTAAACAAGTAATTTTTTTTTTTTAAAATTGGCTATATACCAACTTTATGTTCATGTATATTTCAAGAAATTACGAATTACGTTTAATTACATATAAAATTTACGAAAAAACAAAAATATTTAAAAGCATAGTCTAAAGTAGAATTCATAATTAATTCTTTGTCCGGCTTAACAAACACAGTTTGTATGCATAAGAATTAGTGCATAGTTGAAATTGGATTTTATTGTTATTATTTACCTGAATTTGTCAGTATAAAAAATGATTATATCATTAATTTAATTGATGAAATAAACTATGATTTATTTGCAAAAAATAATAATTAAGAATAATATATAATTTTCGGCCTTCTAACAAACAATAAAATTTCTTAAGAAGTATCAACAGCAGTTGTGATAAAGTGATCATAAATATTTCTTTTATTTTTGGGAAAAATGCATAAGTATCTCCTAAATCTATGCCCGAAATCTCAGATTATATTAAATTAAGGTCCTATTATCCTCTGAATTTATTTTATAAATAATTTTCTTCCCCCTTTTCGATCTACATGACACTATTTTGTGAGCCCAACGGTGTTGATAATTTTTTTCAAGCTAGTGCCACGTAGACCGAAATGAGGTAGAAAATTATTTACAAAATAAGTTCAGATGAGTAATAGGACCTTAGTATAACATAAGTGTGTCTCTAGAATTTTCGACATAGAGGGGATAATTATGCATTTTCCCTTTATCTTTGATTAAAGATCTCGAGTACATAGTCAGTTTTGTCATAAAACATTTTATCTTTAATATGAAACTTTTCTATATAAATTTAAAGTTAATCCGGATGAATATTAAATACGAATAAAATAAATAAATATAAATTGCTTAGAGAGGTGAAAATAAACTGGCTAGGTGGTCTTACTGGTTGAAGGAATGTGTCAACTTGCAGGCTTAAAGTATTTTTTTATTATATGCAAATATATCAGTCCACAACAAAATAATAAAAAAATAACATAATGTTGAAAAAATCCAATAAAAAATACTATTAGTATTATTAGTTTAATTACCTTTTTTGATTTTTTTTTTTTAAAAATATTATAATCTGGATCAAAATAGACTGTGACCAGCTATACGTCAAAGAAGTTTGTGTAGTACAACTAAGTAACGTGCATTAGGAAAGTTGACTGTCTTTTTATTAAAAAAAAAAAGAAAATTTATTATTTTTGTAAACAAGAAGATATTTATTTGTCTTTCTTCTAATTCACAAATAAAATCACAAAATTTTAATTAAATCAAATAAATAAATAAATAAAAAACACTACTAAAAGAAGTATGGTACTTGTTTGTGTGGGTGGGGGGGCACATGAGCATGTGCAGGCACACCCCTTGTTATTATTACACCAATTGTCATCGGTTAAAATATTTTTTATCGAAATATTATATTATATAATTAATTATAAATGTTTTAAACGAAATTTGTGACTTAATTATTTTATGTTACTCCAAATGGTCACTCACTAACTAAGACAACAGAATCTCTTTATATAGACAAAAAAACTGTATTACTTCTTTTAGTAGAAAAAGTAAAATAAAGCAAAGTTTATTTTAGTGAAAGAAAATAATGCAATTAAAGTTAAAAATTAAATATAAATAAATTTTAAAAAGAAAGGAAAATGTTTTTTAACAAAAGTTTATACAAAAGTACTATAGTTACAATTTTATCATATCAATATAATGAAAAAATTATATATGGATCAACAAATTTAAAATATAAAATTAGGACAATAATCACCAAAAATTGTATCTCAAAAATATCGGTCAAATTTGTATGATTTAACTTTCAAACTTAAAATGGAAATTATGATAGTACTCGTCATGATTTGACTCTTGAAAATAATAATAATATCGGTCAAAAATAGTTAAAGTGAAAATTATGATAGTACTCATCAAGATTATATAATTTGACTTTCGGAAAAATAAAATGTAATAATATTAGTTATTATAAGTAGAATTATTTAATTTTTCGAGGAAAAAATTATGACAAATATTTCGAAACGGGAAGAGTAGAGTAATAACATAACAGGGTAGGAGCCTGTTATATAGTAGTCTTCCACACTCTGTTTTGGATTTGGTGGGCGATTTACCAATCTTATTTCTGGACCCGAAAAAAATCCTATCTTTCTTTGGTGGGCAGTTGTTGCTTCTCTTCATACTCTTTTAACTCAGCTCAGTTATCTTGTTTTTTTCTTTAATGGGTGATTTTTTAGTAACTTATTGATATAGTATAATAAAATTGTGTTGAATCTTGAAATAGGAAGAGAGGAAATTGAGCAAGATGGGGGAGAAACCCGAGGTGTTAGATGCTGTATTAAAGGAGACTGTGGATTTGGTAATGGATCTGACTAAAAAGATCAAATTTTTGAACTTATATTTTGTTGGTTTTAATGGGTATGTTTCCTTTTTTTTTTTGTTGGTGTTGTAATTGCAGGAGAATATACCCATTGAAGAAGTTTTTGAAAATTTGAGATGTACCAAAGAGGGTCTTACTGGTACAGCTGCCCAAGAAAGGTTGGCAATTTTTGGGTACAACAAACTAGAGGAGAAGAAGGTGTGGTGATGATTACTCTTTTTTTTTTTTTCCTTTTTGTAGAATTGTTCCTTTTCTTGTTTTTTTGATTCCCCTGCTGGTCCACTTTGAACTGAATCTCTGTATATTCTCTTCCTTTTTTGATTTGGTACTTTGATGGGTTAGTTTTCTTTTTTTTGTTGCTGAAATGTTTCCTCTTTTCTCCTTTTGTTTTCTTTGGATATCTTGTCTGTCTTGTTTGGACTTTGAATGGACTCTTTTTAGCTGAAAATTAGATGTCTTTAGTTGAACTAAGCTGAATTGATGGAGAATTTGATGCTTAAGTTTTGACGTGATAGTTAAAAGTGAACTGTTATCATTGTTGAATGTTATTGTTTGCTGTGTTATAGGAGAGCAAATTCTTGAAATTTCTGGGGTTTATGTGGAACCCCCTCTCATGGGTTATGGAAGCTGCTGCTATTATGGCAATTGCTCTTGCAAATGGAGGAGTAAGTGCTAACAAGCTGATTTACCTTAAAATTGGACAATATGCTGGTTCTTTTGACTTAACTGAATATATGTCGAATTTTGTAGGGAAAGCCTCCGGATTGGCAAGATTTTGTGGGTATTATTACCTTGCTAGTGATTAACTCAACAATTAGTTTTATTGAGGAGAACAATGCTGGCAATGCAGCAGCTGCTCTCATGGCTCGTCTCGCTCCTAAAGCCAAGGTTCTAGATTCACCAACCATCATCTGTTATTCAATTGCTATTAGACAGCATGTGAAAGTTGTTAACTTTCATAATTTTGATGGAAGTATGAGGTTGAGAAACTAATGGAAAGTTGTCTTAATTGTTTGCTCTTGTGATATATGCAGGTTCTTCGAGATGGAAAATGGAATGAAGAAGATGCTGCTGTTCTTGTTCCTGGGGACATAATCAGTATTAAACTGGGAGATATTATTCCTGCAGATGCTCGTCTTCTTGAAGGTGATCCCCTGAAAATTGACCAGGTGATTAAGTTTTTACGATTTAATAAGTGGTTGCTCTCTGCATTCAATATTTTGTTTAACTGTGGCACTGATATTATCTATTACTTGCAGTCTGCTTTGACTGGTGAATCTCTTCCTGTAACTAAAGGTCCTGGAGATGGTGTCTACTCTGGTTCTACCTGTAAGCAGGGAGAGATAGAAGCTGTCGTCATTGCCACTGGGGTTCATACCTTTTTTGGGAAGGCTGCACACCTTGTTGACAGTACAAACCAAGTGGGACACTTCCAAAAGGCAAGTTGAACTTGTATTGTCTTATTTGTTTTGAATATTAGTTGATAATCTCATTCTTTTAAATCTCACATTCAATGTTGTTGATGTCTCTATCAGGTTTTGACTGCTATTGGGAACTTCTGCATCTGTTCTATTGCAGTGGGGATGATAATAGAGATCATTGTGATGTACCCTATCCAACACCGCAAATATCGCCCTGGGATTGACAATCTTCTTGTCCTTCTCATTGGTGGAATTCCAATTGCCATGCCAACGGTTCTTTCAGTCACAATGGCAATTGGATCTCATCGGCTCGCTCAACAGGTTTGTTAGTTAGCATCTTGATCTTAGGATGTAGTGTTTCAGCATGTCTTCAATCGTGAGTTATTGTAGTTCAACAGTTCTGATAAGCGATTGCATATTTCATCATTTTAACTATTCAGGGTGCTATTACGAAAAGAATGACAGCTATTGAGGAGATGGCTGGTATGGACGTGCTTTGTAGTGACAAGACAGGGACCCTTACACTAAACAAGCTTACTGTTGACAAAAACCTTGTTGAGGTGAGAATAAGAGTTCACTGTTGTGTTTATTCCTTATTCCACACCGATTCTGATTTTCTTGTTTGTTCCTGCTAAATTATCAGGTTTTTGCCAAAGGTGTTGACGCAGATACTGTCGTTCTGATGGCAGCTCGAGCGTCTCGTATAGAGAACCAGGATGCCATTGACACTGCTATCGTTGGGATGTTGTCTGACCCGAAGGAGGTAACTTTAGAATTGCATTACTGTGTGATTGGTGCATCCATTTTAGCTAGAGAACTGTTCTAATGCTGCCATTAATGCAGGCTCGTGCTGGCATTCGTGAAATACACTTTCTTCCTTTCAATCCAACTGACAAGCGTACAGCGCTTACTTATCTTGATGGTGAAGGAAAAATGCACAGGGTCAGCAAAGGGGCACCAGAGCAGGTATGACTGTGATCATCTAAGTAGTCCTTCTTTGCTTGCTTTTACTTTCCGTGATTGCATTTTCTAACCAATCACTGCAATTTGGATTAGATCCTAAATCTTGCACACAACAAGTCAGACATAGAACGTAGAGTTCATGCAGTGATTGATAAGTTTGCTGAGAGGGGTTTGCGCTCACTTGGTGTGGCCTACCAGGTATTTTACTTTCCTTTTATCATCTGTGGAACTCATCATGTCATATATAAATTGAAAGAGTCAATTATCTTGCAGCTTAAGCATATAACCTATACTATTATAGTGGAGAGGAGGGATTAATCATCTCTGTCTCCAAGTTCTATCATTGTGTCAAAAAAATAGAGCTTTATTTTGCTTAATCACATATACCCTAACTTTCCATGCAGGAAGTTCCAGAGGGAAGGAAGGAGAGTTCCGGAGGACCATGGCAATTCATTGGTCTCCTGCCTTTGTTTGATCCTCCAAGACACGACAGTGCTGAGACTATAAGGAGGGCTTTGAATCTTGGAGTGAATGTTAAAATGATCACAGGTATTTCTAATTTTTTCATTTTTTATGATCAATATATTGAAAAATTGTTGGCAAATAGACTGCATGCTATATTGGCAACTTGGTAGTAATGGCTACCCAACCCCTTAATAAAAGGAAGAGAGAAAGGAAAAATGTATCCAGTGAGTAGAGGTTTCCAAAATTATCACCAACTTGAGATGGTAATGCAGTCTGCTACTAATTCTTTGTACACTGAGCTTGTTGGCTGTTGCATCAAAGACTACTTTTGATTCGTTCCGATATTGGGACTGTGCCTTTTTGTTTTTGATTTTTGGTGAGGACAATATTATAGTGGTACTGGGTTATGGCTCATTTTAGAGGCACCACCTGGTCTTATTGACTTAAAGTGATATCTCTGTCCGTCGCTTGGCATTTTCATTTATTGTGTTGATAAGGATTTCAGGCTTTCACAATTGAATTTTAAGACTATTACTTTGTGTCTGTCAACTTGTGTTTTACCAAGATATTGCTTTTTGCTGTAAAAAGCTCAGATGTAATTTGGACATGTATCATCTTACTGGTACTGCGTCTTTTACTACATTAAAGTTCGACATGTTTATGTGCCTACTTAAATTTCTTGATGTCTGTTCTTTTGGCAGGGGATCAACTGGCTATAGGAAAAGAAACAGGGCGTCGTCTGGGAATGGGAACCAACATGTACCCTTCATCTGCTCTGTTGGGGCAGACTAAGGATGAATCGATTGCTTCTTTACCAATTGATGAACTGATAGAAAAGGCTGATGGTTTTGCTGGAGTATTCCCTGGTATATCCCTCTCAGAAAATTCTTTTACTTCTCTACTTTTGGGTATTCAATAGGGTACTTGTTTATCGGAATGTTCGTCTTTACTGATACCTTGTCTTGCTCATTGCCTTAGAGCACAAATATGAGATTGTAAAACGCTTGCAAGCTAGGAAGCATATCTGTGGAATGACTGGAGATGGAGTCAATGACGCTCCTGCTTTAAAGAAGGCTGATATTGGGATAGCTGTTGATGATGCCACTGATGCTGCTCGTAGTGCTTCTGACATTGTTCTTACTGAACCTGGTCTCAGTGTCATCATTAGTGCTGTTCTGACTAGTCGAGCAATCTTTCAAAGGATGAAAAACTACACGGTATATATTTTTCTTGTTGGTTTACTAGAGGCGTATATTTAAATCCTTATACATCCTACTTTTTTGGTATATTATAGCATCTGTTATTTTGAGGGTAGTGTATTCCTGAATGAGCTTAATGCACTTACAATCTGTCTCTGATGCACGATATTGATCATTTATCTGTCTTTTTTTTCATCGACAGATATATGCTGTTTCCATCACAATCCGTATTGTGGTATGTTTTTTGGCTGCTGCTGCTTCTTTTCTCTTTAATTTTATGATTCTTAAATGATATTTTGACATTCTTCTTCTATTTTTGTTACAGCTTGGTTTTATGCTTCTGGCCCTTATCTGGAAGTTTGACTTTCCACCTTTCATGGTGCTTATCATTGCAATCCTCAATGACGGTTGGTCCTTTTCACCAATAGTAACATAGACAGTGTTTAGTTTAAACATTTCCGTCATTTTAATAAACAACTAATTTTTCTATAAGATGAAATTTGAGAGTATTGAAATGAAACATGCTTGTATCATACAAAATTAAAATTAAAAAGGGCTAGAAGTTCTCTATATTTTCTAATGGCTTATAAATCTCTGACATGAATAAAAGATCATAGAGAGTATAGGACCTGAAGTAAACATACTAACATGTGATATTTTTCCAATTAATAATTCCCCCATCCGGTTCATAGTAATTTATTATGTTGGGAATAACACCTGCATTCATGTGGTATAAGAAAAGTAAAGAACCTATGAAAGAAAAAATGATATTCTACAAAAGACATCCAATCTTCAATTCAAATCGGAACCCCATGGATGCACCAAAGAGAAATAGGAATAAGAGGCTACTCCTCACATGTACAATATCATTTTTCATTTCATCAAAAGCTCTTCTATAAAGTTTAGTATGATCTGCCACTGCAGTGTTTAGTTAGTTCTCTTGCCGTTCTAGTGTCTTTTCTACGTCTCACTTCTAATGTTATGATCTCAGGTACCATTATGACAATATCAAAGGATAGGGTCAAACCATCTCCTCTGCCTGATAGTTGGAAGCTGGCTGAGATTTTCACTACTGGGGTTGTTCTTGGTGGCTACTTGGCAATGATGACAGTCATTTTCTTTTGGGCAGCATATGAGACAGATTTCTTCCCGGTGAGCATATGAGTTTCCTGTATAATATCAATAAATTTGTTCAGTTTTGACATGACAATGAACAGACACAATATTCACGAAAAAGATACAGGTAGTTTGAGATGTAGCTGTTATATATTATGTAATAAGAACTAATGAAGGAATGTTTGGGCGCACAGACTGGTTATGTATTATATAATAAGAACTAATGAAAGAATGTTTGGCCGCACAGACTGGTTATGTATTATATAATAAGAACTAATGAAAGAATGTTCCGCACAGACTGGTCATCTTTTATCTATGAAAAACTATGGACTTTCATCTTACCTGTGCAGCAGAACTTTGATACTGGTGTTGTTATGATAACTAACTGTATATTAAACTAAATGATCCGTTGACTTTGCTGTTTGGATTGTTGAAAGTTGAACTGGTGTTAATTATGAACTGTTCTTAGTTTGTAATCTCACTCAGTTTGGTGATTTTCCAGCGTGTATTTGGGGTATCAACACTTCAGAGGACAGCAACTGATGACTTCAGGAAACTTGCATCAGCAATTTACCTTCAAGTGAGCACTATCAGTCAGGCCCTGATATTTGTCACAAGATCTCGAAGTTGGTCGTTTGTTGAGCGTCCTGGTTTGTTGCTTGTGGTTGCTTTTCTGATTGCTCAACTGGTAAGCCATATGCTCATTCATTCTGGCAAACTTTCCACAACTTCATCAATCTATAATGTTTGGTTGCTAATTTTTAAACAGGTTGCCACCTTGATTGCTGTTTATGCAAGTTGGAGCTTTGCTGCGATCGAAGGAATTGGCTGGGGTTGGGCAGGAGTGATCTGGCTATACAATTTAGTATTCTACTTCCCGCTTGATATCATCAAGTTCTTAATCAGATATGCTCTCAGTGGAAGGGCCTGGGATCTTGTTCTTGAGCAAAGGGTATGTGATACAGTAGAGATATACATATATGATATATATTCATTCTCATGCTAACGGTATGTGACGGGTTTCTTTGTATTGCAGATTGCTTTCACCAGGAAGAAGGATTTCGGAAAAGAACAACGTGAGCTTCAATGGGCCCACGCACAGAGGACCCTTCATGGGCTGCAAGTTCCTGACACCAAATTGTTTAGTGAAGCTACCAATTTCAATGAGCTTAATCAGTTAGCTGAGGAAGCAAAGAGGAGAGCTGAAATCGCTAGGTAAAGATTGTCATTTTGAATTTTTTTTTTTTTTGACAACAGAAGTATAGTGGATTCTGCTTATGTTTCTAGTTGAGTGTGAAGTTGAACTTGCATTTGTGGGCATTTCATTCTTCTCCCTTTACTCATATGGCCATGCTACAGCATCCCATATCCATTGCTTGCTTCACTTTATCTTTACTAAGCTTTCTTCGGCTAAACACATGTTGAGTTTTTTCATGACTTCTTGGAAATTGAACGCTACATTTTTCATTGCAGGCAACGGGAGCTGCACACACTTAAAGGTCACGTGGAGTCAGTGGTGAAGTTGAAGGGTCTTGACATAGAGACAATTCAGCAGTCATACACTGTTTGATGTGGGAGCAAGTATGACTAGTGCTACTTAACTGGTGAGTGGGTGATAGAATGAAGACATAATGAGTGTGTGAGTTACCTCTGGAGCGACAAGTTCATAGTAGTAACATCTTCAGCGTTTAAAAGTGCCTTATATATTTTATACATTTTTTTGCTTTGAATTCTTGGTTCATCTTTTCCTGCTTTCATGTCTTGACTACATTATATATGTTACAATTGACCAAGAATGAATATTAAGCTATAACAGCATTCATTATCCATATTCTCAAGAGTTTTTATTTCATGGTTTAGCAGCATCTGATTTTTGTACTGCTTCTCTCTATTCATTGATTAAAGAAGTTGGGCTTTTTTGATCTGGTGTGTGATGGTGTCTTCTCAATATATTTGAGGAAATTTCTTTAACCTGCTGTTGAATGGATTAGTTCAATTTTTTTGGTTTCCCATCACTACCCATTTAAGGGCTTGAGTAAATTAGATTGGTGCTGGGAAGTTCCACTTTGAGGGTAAAGCGTTGTATTATATTTTGGGCTAAAATGCTATTAGGACTATGCTTACAAGAAATACAAAATATGGTGATGTTTTAGCCACCAATTGATCTTTCATAAATTCCCACCAGAAGCTAACAGTTTGATTCATCAATGTAGGGAAGAACAAATAAAGAGTTAAGGAAACAAAATTAATTTGAAAAAGAAACTATTTAATATCTTTATGTGAGACTAGGGAAAATTCGGTTCAGTTGTTTGTTATACATAATAGTTGAGTGGCTTTTTATGATACTTAGGGCCCGTTTGGATGGGCTTAATAAAAGCAGCTTTAAAAAAGTACTTTTGAAAGTGCTGAAACTTATTTTTAAAATAAGCAGTTATGCGTTTGGATAAAGTGCTGAAGTTGTCATGCCAAACGTGAAAAGGGAAAAATAGAAGAAAGAGATGTTAGGGTTATATGGATAATTTGGAGATTGTATAAAAATATTAAGGGAAAAAACATAAAAATGTGGTCAACTTAAAACAGCTTATAAGCTAAAAAAAAAAAAGCACCCCTACCCCAGCTTTTAACTTTTGGCTTAAATAAGTTTTTTTTAACTTAAAATAAGCTGTTTTGAGTATTGCCAAACAGTCAAATAAGTCAAAAAACCAGCTTTTAAGTCAGTTTGACCAGCTTTTAAGCTGAGCCAAACAGGCTCTTAGACAAAACTGAGCGATTTTTTTGGTTTTAAAAAAAGCTTAGTGAGTTTCCATGCAATAAAATAAAAGTTGAGTTCTTGATATCTTATTTTTGCTTCATCAAAAAAATAAAATTTGAGTTACCATGATAAAAGTTTTACTATCTATTTTGGGTTCTAACAAAGCATTAGTATTAAATCATGGACAACTAGACCTTACACTGTAGCCACAACTTACCTTACTATTTCTGCTGACTAAAAATTACACATGAGAAAAATTTTGTTTCACATTGCCACTCCTTTGTACTTGTACCATTTTGCACATACAAGAAAATATCCCAAATTCAGAATCTCTAATGCAGCCATGAGGTAATAAAACCAGTCTAATTTCCCTTTGTTAAGATCCTCAGCCAACCAATTTGATGTTTTATGAACAACTGATGAAAAGAAACTGCTCAAATAACTTGACCCTGCCAATCCAACAAAGAAGAAAGATGCAGCGATGCTCCTCATGTTTTCAGGGCATTGTTTGTAGAAGAACTCATTCTCGCTGATTAATGTAAATGCCTCGGAAAGACCTGTTTTCAGTTATGAGTATTTGAAGTGCGTTAAGGTTGAAGATAGTATGTAGAAGTGGAGCTTGAGTGAAATAATGTTATTTTTTGTACTTGATTAATGAAACATCCATGACAAATGCTTTCATAGTTGTTCATCTTTCATAAGTCTAAGAATTTCACCTCTTACTGTGAAATATAAATGCCTCCGACTGTCCACTGGTGCATGGAGTGTTGGATTTTACATGGACACATGCACCATTGATGGACAAATTCTCTATTTCAAGTCGAAGTTGCAAAGATAAGCAAAATTGTAAAAGAAACATTGATTTGCAAATGCTCACCTGATAATGCCATCTGAGGTATTAGCCATAGTCCTGACATAGATGAAATAGCACCTTTCCCCTGAGTCATTTGTAGCATTGACCTAGTCATAGTTAGGATTCTTCTCCTGTCTTCAACAATCCCTGATATGATCATTGTTATGATCGATAGAAATATTCCAATTCCCATTTTCTGGAGAAGGCTGATTCCATCTTCTTTTCCTGTGAATTTCCGAAGCCATGGAAGTAAAACACGGTCATATATTGGTAACCAAATCGTTATGCTGAGCATGGAAATGACTATGAAAGATGCTGGTGGGATGTGGATATTGTTGTGGCCTAGTTGATTGTCACTTTGTAAGGCTTGGAAGATAACATAATTTTGTGATTGAACAACAGAGACATAATAGATAGTTCCAGCTACCCATATTGGGATTACTCTTAGTAAGCATTTCACTTCTTCCACTTGTTGAATGCTACAAAGCCTCCATGGATTGACTGCTGATCCATCTGATGAGTTTATTTGGTCTTCTGGTGTTTTTACTGCTGCTTTACTCAAGAATCTGAAATCATGAGCCCTTTTAGTTAGTCAGTAGTTTATCTAACTTTGAGTGTCAGTTTACGCGAAATTAACTTGTAACATTGATGCTGGCAAGTGGAATTACCTAAACTGATCAGTGTAAGGAAGCAAAGAAGTCAAGGAATTGGAAGGCACATGGTTGAATAGGGAGTAACATGGTTGCTCTGGCAGCTGCAAGTGCCTTTTCTTGATAGCAACCACTAAGACCTGTGCCACAGTTGATAAAGGGCTACCTTTTGGCACAAGCCTGACATAAATTTTGGTGCCCACAAAGAAAAGTGCACAAGAAAGGAACATCATAATGTTGGGATTGCTAATCCCAATGACCAACTGACACTTGTTTGAACATACACAATGACAGTCAATGAGACCATCACAGCAAATGTGTAAGTGAAATAGTACCAATTAAAGAAACTACTGATTCCTCTTCTTCCTGATTCAGTTTTGGGATCAAATTGATCAGCTCCAAATGCTAAGTTACATGGCCTTATGCCAGAAGCACCAATTACTAGCAAACAAAAGCCTACTAGTAAAAATATCATTTGTCCTGGTGTTGGACCAACACATATTGGTGCAGGTTCTTAGTTTCCACATTCAGGTGGATGAAGCTTTGTGACTGCTGCTGTTAATGTCAAAACTAGCATTCCCTGTAATTAAAGAAGAGATCTGGTAATTAGAATCATTTCTAGACAATTTTTGTCTGAGGAAGTCATTTTTCTGGCGTTTGGTTACCAAGAAGGAAGACACTGAGGCAAATCCAAGGATGTTGTAACGACCAAAGTAAGTATCAGAAAGAAAAGCTCCAAGCAAGGTGCCAAAGTTGCAAGTGCCATTGAAGATGTTGACAATATTAGTAGCTGTTATGCTCTTCAAATGGAAAACACTTGTCAAATAAACCAACAGATTTGATGAGCTTCCAATTGTTCCCAGCTTCTCAAATGTCTCATTCCCTGCAGTTTTTAGCATACAACAACAAGTTAGACTCGGCTATATATAAAGTAGTGTCAAGAAAAGGAAAAATTATGAGACTATTCACTAATACAAGTTTAGTGTATTAAAAAAGAAAAACCTATGACAAAGGGCATGGCTCTGATTCCTCTGTAGTTTATTTCATTTTTAGTTGCTTCTCTGTCAATCTCCTCCATTGATGCTAGTAATGTTATGGTTCTTTGTTACTACTAGCTTTTTTTTTTTCCAGTAGATATGAGTACTAATAGGGAAATATACAGTTATTAATAGAATCGTATTCGATTCGCGATCATGATACTGTTTACAAACAAAAGAATAATGATTTTTTCTATGCACTATGTGTGGATGAATTTAGAAAAATGATTTTGGGACATGTTGATATGGGGAATTAATAGGGGTTATGGAATCGTTGCGTCTAAATTCAAAGGGCATCTCTATTGATTCCGATGAAATTTAACTTATATGCACTAATTTAAAAATAAGTCCAATATTCTGTTGAAAATGAGTTGTTTGCTTACAAACCATCCATCTATGAAAAGGACAACATCGAAAATTCCAAATATTAGTGCATATGTGAACTAGAATATGAGTATTATGGCTTAGATAGTCCAAAGTAGAATAAAGTGGATTTAAAAAGAAATAATGTTAGATTATGAAAAGTGTATAATTTATTCAGTGTTTGTTATTATTCTTATTATTTTTTTTTCTTTCAATATTAATTGATACGCATGTATTAAGCAAACACAAATTATTCGAAGTAGTTTTTATATCGAGAGACTTAATGAAGTAGCGATAAAAGTATTAAAGAACCAAGGGAGAATTACTTAACTAGATATATTTCACTACGTAAGAGATAAAAACATTATGTATTATTACTTGAACTTTCAAAATATTTCGTATCTTATCACTTATTTAGAGTTTCTATCATATATTGAAGAAATACATATATTTTTGCTACTAGATACACAAAGATAGGAAAGAGACGGTGAGATTGGGAAGGGATGTGCGCGAGATTCTTATGTATATGGAATACAAGATACATGGGAGAGTTGTGAGCAAGATGAGAGAGATGCAAAAGAGATTTGTTGTGTATCTCAGATATATACATGTGAATCCACTTGAAATAATGTATTTAAAATAAATTACATTTGCCACTAGATACACAAAGATAGGAAAAGAGGCAAGTGATATTGGGAAGGGAGGTGAGCGAGATTCTTATTTATTAGGATGGTGAGCGAGATTCTTATATATTGGGCTACAAAATACATGGAAGATTGGTGAGCGAGATTCTTATTTATTAGGATGGTGAGCGAGATTCTTATATATTGGGCTACAAAATACATGGAAGATTGGTGAGCGAGATTCTTATTTATTAGGATGGTGAGCGAGATAAAAATATGCGAAAGAGATCTGTTGTGTATCTCATATAAATTAAGACTCCACTTAAATATAATGTATTTAAAATAAATTACATCAGTTTTTTGTCATGTAGACACTATCTATAAATTAAGTTTATGATAGTACGTTCGTTTTTTTTTATATCTCATTCTTATAATAAATAAGTAGTTTTTTAATGAATAATAAAACATTAAAATTGCATATTCACAAAATTTAGACTTCAAATTGAACTGTATTATTTAATTTTTACCTTATTTCAGGTTAAAAATATTGATTATAACAATATTTCAAAGGAAATGCCAAATAAAAAACGAAATAAAACGAACATATACTAGTATCAAATATAACCGCCATTGACACGAATAATCTGTCCATTAACCCATTCAGAAGCATCGCCGGCTAAAAACCCAACCACCGGCGCCACATCCTCCGGCAGTCCAAGCCTTCCATGTGGACACTCATCAATCGCCTTCTTAATCATCTCCTCCGTTTTCCCTTCGTAAAACATATCCGTTGCTATGGGTCCCGGCGCCGCACAATTCACCGTTATCCCTGTCCCTTTCAGTTCTTTCGCCAGTATTTTCACCATTGCTTCCACGGCCGCCTTTGACGCCGCGTACGCCCCGTATCCGGGCCTCAACGCCACCGCCATCGACGACGATAAGCATATAATCCTTCCCCCTCCTCCGCGCTTGATTCTATTAGCGCCTTCTTTGCAGCATATGAAAGCTCCACGCACGTTCACATCGAAAGTCCTGTCGAAATCCTCTAGGGTTGTGTTTAGGATCGACGGGTATTTCCCGTCGAGCACGCCGGCGCAATTGACGAGGATGTTGACCGGCGATTGAAACGCTGATTCTGCAGCGTCGAAGAGGGATTTGACTTGATCTGGATCGGAGACATTGGCTTTGACGGCGATTGCGCGTGGGGAATCGGAGGTGGAATTGATTTGGGATACGACGTCGTCAGCTTGAGTAGAGTTGGAAGTGTAGTTGATGACGAGTTTAGCTCCGAGAGAGGCCAAGTGAAGACCAATTGCTTTGCCGATTCCGCGAGAAGAGCCGGTAACAATGGCTACACGATTCCCGAGGTTTTGGCCTTGGGCTACGTTTGCTTCCGCCATGATCACTGAAGAAAAGCACTGAAATTGCTAGAAAATGGAATTTTGTGGATAAACACAAAAAAGTGCTGGTGTGGGTGTTGCTAAATGTGTGATAATATTTAATACTCATAACAAATAATTAAAATAGGAGAAAAAGTTCAAAATAGTCTCTTTATCTTCTATTAAGAATTAAAATCATATTTGAATTCTCACACGAATAATAATAGTTTCTCATGTTTACATTTTAGGTCATTTTCCAAATTCTTTCTAATTTTATAATATTATTTTTATTCATAATTTATGTATCAATTTATTTTTTTTATTTTTTTTATTATTTAGTAGAAATAATAGTTTCATATAAAAAAGGAACGTCTTATTTTATTGTACATTTTACAATTAAAATCGAGAGATTTATCTGTTGTTGTCACATGTAATTGTAAATTTTTTCTTTTCTTGCAGCATCAAATGTTAAAGTGTTTTCTATTTAGCCGCAATAATATTGCTATCGAACAAAATAAGATTTTCTTCGCCTTTTCTCACATTGAGTATTATTTCTATTAAAAATATTTTTTAAAAAATTTAACGTTCTACACATAAAACTATGGATAAAATAAAATGTTTAAAAATAGGCGGAAATTTGAGAGAGAATAAAAGATGTATGAATGTTACAATATATGAAGGATTATGATATAAAAAATTAAAAATGATTTTGAGTCTTAACCGAAAGATTAAGACTATTTTAGATTTTTTTCCTAATGAAAGAGATAATCAAATTTGAAATTTAGTCAAAATAAATCGCTTATAATTTTGGTCATAGTCAAATAAATCGCTCGACACTGCAGGACAAAAATTGTAAATGGAGATACTTCATATGTCTGCTATATTAAGAAACATATTCAAATTTAAAGAAATGACTAAAACATAAGTTAATCTTATCACAAATATAAAACTTTAACAAATGATTAAAAAAGTAATATAGAAAGTCATAAATTCAGATAAGATATAGCATTTATTTATATTTTGGACTAAGTTAAAAATGATTATTAAGGTAAACTGATATATTTAAGAAAATGAAAATGAGGATTTGAAAATAGATAAAATTCCAAACAGCAAAATTAGCTTTTAAATACAATTCAGAAATTACATATTTATAAACATAAAACAAAATCATAAAAATTAGCATGAAATTGTGGTTCTTGCAATTTTGATAATCTATTGTCTTTAAAAATTTATATTTTAAAATAAAATCTGATATATTATTGGTCTTCTTTTCTGCAGTACTATTTCAATTAATATGATAAGAACATTATTTTAATATTTGTAATGGAAGCTTATGATTTAAAATTTTTGAACAACACTCTTTTGTGGAATGACATGCTAATTTTTCACATCAATTATTTATAATGTGAGTAAAAATGATGATAGACATCCATCTTATGATATATTTATTTACAATGTTTTCTATTACTTATATTTTCGCTTCTTCAAAAAAACATGATTCTATCCATTATAATATACATGAACTTGAAATTGTGTAAATTACTTCAATTCCATGTGATCTCCCAAATACAATGGTGATTGAACTATTTTTAATCCTTCGAACACCAGTTTTGTGCATGTGTTGTTACAGCTTAGAACGACACATTAGTCATCTTTTAACATCTTTTAAAAATTAAATTTGTCCCTCCAATAGTAACATCGATCCCATTACCCATTTGAAGAACAATCTTCACTTTTTTAAGAATCTTAATTATCCCTTCTCCCTCACCAACCCAATCATCCAAAAAATGATGACCTAATTTATTATATTTTCTTAATTTTTTTCAAATCTATGCTCTTCAAACCTAAAAGTTGAATCTTTGAAAGAATATTGTTCTTCAAAATGTAAGATTCAAACCTATTCTTCTTCATGTATTATTTTGACTTTGTTTCCTTACTTTTCAGTTTTTCAAGATTGTCGTTACTTCTTCAATAAAAGATTTCACAAATTCTTTATTTTTTCACAAAAATTCTGAACTCAACAAATCCTTCACGCTAATGAAAGAAAAACATTCACATTAGTTTTTGTAGATTTGAGAGAATGAGAATCGGGCTTAGAGTTTTTATAAGGAATATTTGTTTAGAAATGGATCGGGTTGTATTTTGGAAACGGGTGGATTATATAAAACGAGTAATATATTTTTGAACTCTTAAGGACGTGGACCAATAAAAACGTGCATGTGTAACAATACCCAAACTTCAATTGAGTTGGTGTTGGTGTTCAGAGGGTTAAAAATAATCGACACAGAAAATTTTAAGAGTTATATAAACACTCGTATAATTTAAATAATTTTTATTTATATTAATATTATTTTATATTATATTATATAATAACGGAAAATGAAACAAAATCAAATAGATGTCACAATAGAAACTACAGGTAAAACAAAACTCTTGGCAAAATAAATAAATAAATTAGATGAAGCCGCCATTGACACGAATGATCTGTCCATTAACCCATTCAGAAGTGTCGCCGGCCAAAAACCCAACCACCGGCGCGATATCCTCCGGCAGGCCAAGTCTTCCATGTGGACAATCATCAATCACCCTCTTTATCATGGCCTCTGTTTTCCCTTCGTAGAACAATTCCGTCGCTACGGGTCCCGGCGCCACACAATTCACCGTTATTCCTGTCCCTTTCAGTTCCTTCGCCAGTATCTTCACCATTGCTTCCACGGCCGCTTTTGAAGCGATGTACGCTCCGTATCCAGGTCTAAACGCCGCTGCTAAGGACGTCGATAAGCATATAATCCTCCCTCCTCCGCCGTGTTTGATTCTCTTAGCACCTTCCTTGCAGCACACAAAAGCCCCACGAGCGTTCACATCAAAAGTCCTGTCGAAATCCTCTAGGGTTGTGTTTAGGATTGACGGGTATTTTCCGTCGAGTACCCCGGCGGAGTTCACCAGGATGTTGACCGGCGATTGAAAAGCCGATTCAGCAGCGTCAAGGAGGGATTTCACTTGATCTGGATCTGAGATATTGGCTTTGACGGCAATGGCACGTGGGGAACCGGAGGTGGAATTGATCTGGGATACGACGTCGTCAGCTTGAGTGGAGTTGGAGGAATAGTTGATGACGAGTTTAGCACCAAGTGAGGCCAAATGAAGTGCAATTGCTTTGCCGATTCCGCGAGAAGAACCGGTAACAATGGCCACACGATCTTGGAGTGGGGAAGTTGATTGGGCTACGTTTTCTGCTGCCATTGCTGAAGAAAAAACACTGAAATTGCTATGGAAGTTTTGTGAAAGACACTGAAAATTGCTGAAATATATATGAAGTTTTTGCCACGGAAGCCATGGCGTTGCAGGTAGGAAAATCACGTCACTGCTCAAGTCACTCTGTATGGTATTTAATATGAGTTCTTTACTTCTTTTAGAAAAAATGACTTGGAAGTTGGAACAACACCACTCACTCCTCATATATATTTAAATAAATATTACTAATACTTTTATATTGAATTCGTAATTAGAACTAAGCTTTCAAAATAAAGAACGGTTGAGGATTTGAGTTACGCTGAAAGGTAATATTGAACTGCTATGATACATGATTTTTTAGTAACGTATTTTAATCTCATTTGTAACGGAATATCACAAAAAAATCACTGCTTGTTGTTAAGAATTCATAAACCTCCGAAGGCTAATAATATGTTTGAAAGTTTTATAAATGCTCACTATTGAGTGTGTGGACTCCAATCACTTTATAAATGAGTATGAGCTTAATAAAAGTATAAAATTAATATTTTTCTATGATTTTTTACATTATAAGTTTTTTTCTGAACAATATTTCATGGTGGTATAAGAATTTGCTTACGCAAGTAAATGTTAAAAAATTGGGTAAACAAACCATCAAGTACCAGAATATCTGGAAATATTCATGAACCAAGTATAATTTAAAATCGAATGAAATGGAATATTAACTCAGTAGTACATAATAAAGCTATTGAAAAAGTATTTGTACATGTTTATGTTGACATTTAGTTTTAGAATTTTTTTGTTTTAAGCAGAAAACGTAACAACTTGGGGATGTAGCTCAGATGGTAGAGCGCTCGCTTAGCATGCGAGAGGTACGGGGATCGATACCCCGCATCTCCATCTTTCTTCTTTTTCCTGTTCTTTTTGTGTGTTATATTATAGTACTCTCTTCGTCCACTTTTACTTGTCATGTTGCGTTTTTCGCAAAAGTATCGTAATATTGAATCAATTCTTTTTATAATTTGACTTTAAAAATGAAAAATATGAAAATTAATAATGGATAGAGGAAGGTAATACTAATTTGATGACGTTAAAAGAATCTATAAATTTCATATTTTGATTTTTTACAAATTCTGCTATTTTCTTACAAAGCTATTATGTACAAAACTCCTTCCAAAACCATCATAACTAACTAAGTTGAGATTCATAATTTTCATATTTGTTTCCCACTCATTATCAATTGGTCAATCACAATAAAGAAGTTAAGAAAAAGAAAAAAAAAGTGGTAAGTGACGTAATAGTCACTTAGTCAATGACTAGCAGGGGCGGAGTCAGAAATTTTAATGAGGGGTTCAAAATTTGAGAAATAAACATACAAACTAGTAGGAGAAAGTTCAACACTTATTATATATACCTAAAAAATAGTTTTAACCATGTATAAATAGTAATACTCATTTTAAAAAGAATGATCTCCTTTCCGTTTTGGTATGTTTAAAAAGAACAACCTTTTTTTAAAAAACATTATTGTTCCACGTGGCATGTTTAATGCCACAAGATTAAAGGACATTTTTATACATTTGACATAACTTTAATTTAGAATCATATGATCAAAAGTTTCTTTATTTTTTTAAACTCCGTGTCAAAACAATTCAATCATTCTTTGTGAAATGAAAGAGAAAGTAACATTTTTGCGTCAAAGAGGTTCGGATGAACCCTTCATTATACACTGCCTCCGCCCCTGGTCAACATTAATTTCAAACTTTACACTATCCCTAATCAAATGTCTAAATATAAGTTGTACCCCATGTGGAGCCAAACGAATATATGATCTTACCTTGCCATTTGACCTACTCCAAATATAAATAGTTGTTAAGCGTTTTCTAAATTATTTGAGTTTGTAACACTACTTAATTTATGATCTCTTCATCCCAAGTCTCGCGGAGCTATTTCCTTAATAAAATGGCATGTTGGCAAGGTGCAACATATAACCTAAATTAAACTCATTCCATGATTTTGAATAATTTGATAGATTAATCTCCATTTGTCATTAGTTTCTTAGTTAATTTTAACAAAGTAACAAACACTTCTAAGAAACCTTTCTTATTTTTTTTCTGACGTGTAATCTTTCGTTTTACATTTTCATTTTTTAAAAAAAATTATAACATAAATTCTAATTGAAATACTTTATCGTCCATCTTACATTAAGAATATCCTATTATTTAGATTTGACGTAGACTAGGATAAGTTGATATATGAAAGTTTAGTTATATTATTGGACGACGTATAAGGCAAGTTGTTAGAATTGACCAATTAAATTGAACAAGAGTATTTGATTCATGATGCTTAATTACGAAAGCAAGATGTTTCTAATTTTGTAAAATTAGGAGGAAATTTCGATTCTGAATTTTACTAATATTTTTTATGTACATAATCAAAGATTTTTAAATATAAAAATAATATCTGAACAAAATTGTTAAATTTAATCAAATTCATAAACGATATTTTAGATCCACCTTTGACTTTGAGACAAATGAGGCTATTGTTACAACATTTTTCGAAGGAAACGAACCAATATCCGAATAAATATTACAATTAGCTAGTGACATTTAATTAATTAATATATGTCCTTTTCATGTGCCTTGTAATGTTTCCATTGTATTTTTATTTTATTTCGGAGATATTTACTATATGTACCTCCAATATTCAACTAGACAAGATAAAAGAATCAATTAAAAGTCAGTATAGATATTATATCAAATCATCGGTAAGTAGAAAATTTGGTTTGAAGCGTTATTTTATAATAATTTTATAGCGCATGATTCAAAGTTACTAATAGTTCAATGATTTTTGTGCCAATCAACCGTTAAGAGGACGTGTGGACTTCATATATCTTTTATTGACTTTTATAATAATAAATATTAAATCAATTCTATATTATTATTTTTTTTTAAAAAAAGAAATTACTCTCTAACAAAGACATTCGAACTCAAGACCCCTGATAATGATGACGAAGTACCTACTACTCCATTACAATATTTGTACATTATATTAAATAATTATGTAATCCCTCAATCCATTTTTAGCTGTCATGTTGTGCTTTTAAAAGTCAATTTTGACTAATTTTCAAAATTACGTTATATTCTATATTTTAAACAAAAATTTAGATATTCAAAAAATTATACGAAAATCACCGTAAATTGATTTTTTTTATATATCAATATAATTAAAAATATATTGTAAAATGTCAATTAAAATTCTTATAATTAAAACAATTACAATTAAAAGTGATTGAAGGGAATAATATATTTGAATAACTAATTATATATATATATAAAACAAATTATGCATTATCTTTGTAACTTTAACCAATTGTCAAACAATTCATTAAAATATTTATGAATCTAATATATGGAAAAAGCCTGAGCTTTTTATGTTTTTTAATCTCAATTTATATAACATATTTTTTTATAAAAAAATTACTTTTAAAATATTAAACTTTAAAATAAATATTTGTTTTCAGTTTTATAAATTTTATTTATTTAATTTAAAATATATTTTTTAAATTAGATTATATCACATAAATTTGTCGAAAGTTTGAAATATGAGATGGCGATGGGAACGAGTTGCCAATCCAATTAATTTGATATTTACGAAGTATCTTTCCTAATAATATTCAATTCCATAACAATTTCCACATACTTTCTTCTTCATCAAGTCTCTTTCCTCCATAGACTTATCCCCAAATATATAAACTCACCCATCTTAACTATCGAAATACCCATTTCGATTCTTCACTCCTTCGCTAGCTTTGTTGCTTCGCTTTTGTAAGTATGTTTATGTACATATGCACATACTTTATACAATTTCAATTTTTCTATTTGTTCTTATAGTTTCAATCGTTTTTGTGTTAGACCTAATGTGTGAAGGAATACTTGCTTGCTAGTTTGATCTAGGTCAACTCTGTATACTTTCAAATTAAAATTTTGATATTTCGAAAAATGTCACTTGAATTGGGGAGGGGACAGTAGTTATAAGCAGAAAATTGCTATTCTAGTTTCTTTAATGCCATGAAATTTAGTTTATAGCCTTGTTGGATTGGGAGTTGGATTTTGGGTTTGCTAAGGTTGAGAAATTTGACAGTAGAATTTAACTTTCATGTCGATTTGGTGGGATATGCCTTTTATAGATGAATATTGAAAACAACAATTGAACTGGTGATATTGTCATTTAATCTTTTCTTAGTTAACTGGGAGTTTATTGCTGATGTGCAGTAGCTTTGTAAAAGAAACTAGAGTAGCAATTGCTCCCTAAAGTGTGACTAACAGTTTGTAATCTTTAGTTCCAGGGAGAAGTTCGAGAATATTGCCCTTTTTGGGTTGTGAACTTGAGGTGTCCCAAGTGTAATTTGTAAAGTGTAAACTAACTATTGTGTTCTTTTCGTTTTAGCATTTGTTACTCGTTTAAATTGCTCCTTTATAATGACAAGTTCTGATGGTGTAATATATCTTTTTTGAGTTTGTTTTATGGGTGACTTCTGTGGATAATCTTCCTTTTCATGCAATCGTTGCAGAGTATGGGCAATCTATTGGGCTGTGTACAAGTTGATCAATCCACCGTCGCAATTACGGAGCAGTTTGGCAAGTATCAAGATGTGCTTCAGCCAGGTTGCCACTGTCTGCCTTGGTGCTTCGGATTCCAGTTAGCTGGCCATCTCTCCCTCAGGGTGCAACAATTGGATGTTCGCTGCGAGACAAAGACAAAGGTCTATTCTTTATTCCGAAACAGTAATTCCATTGTTTTGACACAAGCTGTGTTGGTTCATAGCCAAATCATCAAAGTCAACCACAATTTGCACATTGACAAACATAACTAGGTGATGATTTTTCAGTATTTATGCATATTAATGACTTAATACATATTGCAACAAATGTGCAGGATAATGTGTTTGTCAATGTTGTGGCATCAATTCAGTACCGTGCCCTGGCAGACAAAGCAAATGATGCTTTCTACAAACTAAGCAACACTAAGGGTCAAATTCAGGCCTATGTTTTTGATGGTAGATATTTAATTTGTCTGTTTATATACTATTTCTGAGAATAAATTGATTTCAATGGGTAATGCTAACTTACACAAATCTATGTTTATATTTTGTCAGTCATTAGAGCAAGTGTTCCAAAACTCAATCTTGATGATGTTTTCGAGCAGAAAAATGAAATTGCCAAGGCTGTCGAGGATGAACTTGAGAAGGTAAGCCAATTCTTCACTGTTTTCTTAATTGATACAGGCAATTTGAATTGTTCATTGGATCTCATATGTATGTCATTATGATCCTTTATAGGCTATGTCGACTTATGGATATGAAATTGTTCAAACACTTATAGTTGATATAGAACCAGATGAGAATGTGAAGAGAGCTATGAATGAAATCAATGCTGGTATGTCTAAAATCTCATCTCTTTAGTTATGCCTGATGCCTGCTGGTTCTCAACTGCTCTGACTAGTTAGTACTTTGTCCAAGAGGACTATATACATCAGTTGATGGAGGGGGCTACAGTGGGATTCGAACCCACCATCACTAGCGTGAAGGTGTGGGCAGCTCCCCAACTGAGCTACACGTCACACTATAAAAGAGTATCTTTTCATGTCCTAATTATTTCAACTCTACAGCTGCTCGGCTGAGGGTGGCTGCTAATGAGAAAGCAGAGGCGGAGAAGATTTTGCAAATTAAAAGGGCTGAAGGAGAGGCAGAATCAAAGTATCTTTCAGGGTTAGGTATTGCACGACAGCGTCAAGCGATTGTGGATGGTTTGAGAGACAGCGTGCTCGGATTCTCAGTGAATGTGCCTGGAACCTCAGCAAAGGATGTAATGGACATGGTCCTTTTAACCCAGTACTTTGACACCATGAAAGAAATTGGCGCTTCCAGTAAATCATCTGCTGTCTTCCTTCCTCATGGGCCTGGTGCTGTAAGAGATGTGGCAAGCCAGATCCGCGATGGACTCCTTCAAGCTTCTGTGAACCATTAAATGTTTCTACTACATCAGAAATGTTAATTCTGTTTCACTTGAAGCAGCCTTTTTCATTTTGTGTTTACTTTCTGTTAGTGTGGATATGTTTGGCGAGTTTGACTTTGTATTTGTGAATGCCTCTAGTATCTGTATATTGTAAAGAATTTAATATCTTCAGACCTTTGAAGAATTATATACTATTAATAGATTGATGAAATATTTCTCCTCGTTAATTGTACCTGTTTATTTGTTCCTTTTACTCATCCTTCATCCTTGATGACTGATCTTTTGTTGTCTTACTAGCTATGATGCCTAGACTCTTCAAAAATGTCAATGACTGTGTGTCAAAGTCGCCAATAGTAATGTATTTTTGAAGAATCTGACATGGTGTGACATCGAACCTGAAGAATTTGTGCAACTTAGCTTATTGGTATGTTAGTACAGGGTCATATTTTGTTGTGTGCTATGCTAAAGGAAGGTGATTGATCCCTCAAACTAACAGGAAAAATTCCTAAGGGAGGTTGTTTTGGCAGATACTTCACCGGCTAGTTTAAGCAAGTCAAAAAGTTGATTAACATTTGCGAAGGGACTTCTTGTTCACTCACATAGCTTTAACTTTTGTTTCAATTTTCAAGTGAAATGCATAATTTAACATAACTTTTAACGTTCAAAACACTATACAAATGCGAAGAATTAAGGCCCTCCATACGTAACAAATTTTTGGACACCCTTTAATAAATTTCTGACTCTGCTACTACTTATAAGGAAGAAAATAGATTTATAGATGGAATCAAATATGCGATATTTACGGACGAAAGTATTCGATACCTTTGAAAAAAATTATGACATGGAGAAGTGCGCTCTCTTCTCTTATAGGAGGCTTCCCTCATCTTTAATGTGCCTTCAACATTATTTTCCTCGATATATAGCCGTAAAATCATAAATGCATTTAATAATATATTTTAAAAAAATATATCAATTGTATCAAATATATAATTTGAATTAATAATGAAAAACCCAAGTAAATGACCAATATGATTATAAAGAAAAAAGAAAAGGCAACTAAAAAGAGTAGTTCCATAGATCTTGTATAATACACCCATTCACAAAATTCCTTCTTCTTTACTGTTTTCCCCTTTGTCCTCTCTCACAATTGTGTGTGCTCTTCTTGATCATCTGTGTCCAGTTGAAGATTGTAGATGGATCATTCATGGCGTCCTCATCTTCCTCCACCACCAATTCAAGGTAGAATCTGTCCATCTTGTTCAATCTCACACTTCCCCTTTTGCCCCCCTCCAACCCCTTTCCCTTCAAACCCTAGTTTCCGATATCCACCACCACATCCCAATCAACCCCTCTCCCGCCCTCCACTTCCTCCTCATGAGGCCGCTTACGACCCCTTCATAGATCATCGTGGTGGACCCCCTATGCCCCCTCCTCATCGTCCCACTGTTGATGGCTACGAGCATCATCCCCGCCCCTCAGATGTGTATGGAAATATGAAACCTAGTTATGATTCACCTGGTGCTTTCAATGTTGGAGTGAAGAGAATGAGAGTTGATGATTCATCGGGTACTTTTACGAATGAAAAATTGACTAGTTTAGCTAGGTTTTCAACTGATAATGAGAGGAGATTGCAGCTGATTAACGAATTTGGTGGGGCAGCTTACGAATTAGACAAAGGGCGTGGAAGTTTTGATGGTGAAGAATATGGAAAATTTGATGGATTTTTAGGTGGAAAAAATAGCAATAGCAGTTATGTAGATCAAGGTTATGGTAATATGGATAGAAATCAAACATTTCGTGACCAAGAACGTTTTGAGAGACAGCAATATCCACCGAGGGAAGGGAATGTACAGTTTGGACAATTAGGATATGACAAGAATTTGCCAGAGAGAAATGGTTACAAATATGGTAGTCCTCGAGCTGATACTCACCACAATGTAGAACACAACCAACAGAATTATGAAGGATCAAGGTACAGCTCAAAACTTGGAGGTGGTTATCTTCCAAGGCATGGAGTTTCAGGGATGAATAAACTGTACAATGAACAGACAAGCCATTTGCCTGTGGATGGTCACAGTTACAATCATCATTATTCGCAGGCTTATGCAATGTCAAATCATGTGGATTCAAAATCAAATCATTATGGTTCCCCACATGACCAGAGGATTAATTCAGCTGACCGTAGTGGCACAAGCTTATATTCGGCACAGGGTTGTAAGACATATGCTAGCCAGCCGCCACTTCCAGCTTCTCCTCCACCCCCTCTTCCAATGGAACCCCCTTTGCATGAACGTCTTGTCTCATCTTCACCTCCTAGAACTTCGGCCTCATTGTTTCCAGGTTCTGTTGGTTCTTCAGCTCCTTTGTCATCATATTATCCTCCACTTCCGGAAGAGAAGTCCATGTCACGTTATCAGCCCAATTTACATTTGTCATCTTGCACTACTATTGAGGTACTCCTTCAATTCTTTGTGGGATTTGTTTATGTTCTTCACTTTGCAGTCTGTAATTAAGTGGCTCACAAGATGATATTATATAATGAAGGCCTAACCCATTGGTGACCCCTAAAGTAGACACCTTAACTAAGCCATGCGTGTTTTAGACACCTCATGTAGAATCATGTAGAATCTCGCTGTGTCATTTTGACACTTTTTGCTTACATGGCATAATGAGTGTGATAACTCATCGAGCGTGTGAAAAGGTTGTTTAGTTAATTTTTGAATTATTTTTTTCTTCTTCTTCCCCATTTGTAGTCACCATTTTGTCCAAGTTAAATTTCATACATTGTGAATGAAGGTTTCAACAAAAATGACGGAAAATGCTTTTAAAATTTAAGAATAAACCCATTCATAAAATTCTTTCTTAGAAAAATTTAATATTTGCATGGAAGTGAATTTAAGAAGATCGATAAAAGCTTATTTCGATAATTTGTGGGCTTGAATTTCACCATCTGCAAAAGAAATAGAGCTTTTTGGAGAAGGCATTTTTTTTTTTTGTAGAAAGGTATTTGGATGAGAAAGCCATTTGGGGGGGAGGGTTGGAGGGGACTATCAAAGGGGCTTGTTTCGTTGCGGGGTTTAGAGAAGGTGATTGTCCGTGGGCCAAGTCAAACTTTTATAAAGAATCTTTTAGGATGTTCTGATAATCTTAATCATATCCAAAAGTAAGTAAGCCAAGCAAGGGAAATCGCCAATTGATTTCCTGATCAAATTACGAAGTACGAACAAAACAACACGCCCACAGGCTCGGCCTTAATCGAGTCGCCCAGGCCGCAAGCGATAAAGAGGTAGATTCTCACACTAAAGAAGCAGTGGCTACTAGCTGCCATTGTTGAAGTCAAACATCAGGAACAACCTCAAGCTGGTGACCCAGCCCAAGAAGCTGCTGCGGAGCGCGTAGGGGCTGGAGCCAAGCCTAGAAGGATGAACCAAGGAACTCAATGGGGTTTGGAAAGGACATCGGGGTAGGGTGGGGATGTGGGCTTTGGAGAAGATGATCGGGGTGGGGTGGGGATTCAGAGCAGGTGGCGTGGACTTTTTTTAGTTGTTTGGGGGAAAGTATCATGTGTCACTTTTATTTTTACTCAACATTTATTTTTGAAAAATTACTTTTAACACAAATGAAAAATGTCATTGTTTAATTTGTCACTTTACACGTCATTTGCGAGTGTAACATACGTGATATGTTTTTGCTAATATGAAAAAGGGTCAAAATGACACAACGGGACCTTACATAAGGTGTTGAAAATGAGCATCTCTCAGTTATAGTTATGGTGTCTAAGTAAAAATCGTGCCAACTTTAGGAGGTCACTGATGGTTAAGCCTATAATAAACGTTGAAAACGTTATCTAATTATCAAACAAACATTGGAATACTAGCTATAAAAAGTTTCAAGGTCACTACCTAGTTGGCAATGAAGCGGGTTGAGAACCATGAGGTCGCAGGTTCAAACCTCAGTTGAGCTGAAAATACTAGGTGATTTTTGTCATTTGTCTAAACCATGACGGATAGAGTTACCCTGTATACCCGTGTTGGTGGGAGGTAGGAAGTAACCTAGGGTATTAGTCGAGGTGCATCCAAGCTTGCATGGATATTATAGATATAAAATATTTTCAAGATTAAATTTTTAAGTGGTGAAATTGTTCGTGCTTCACGTGTGCTACATGAAATATATATATATATATATATATATATATATATATATATATATTATATATATATATATATATATATATATATATATATGAATATGAATCTCTAAATTGTTAATTTCTTATTTAATAACGTAATGATGTAATATTTATATTCAAGTTAGTATCAGATAAGACAACATTGATATTTCTCTTCATTTGCTTCATGATATTTTTTTCTTCCTGTTTCAATATACAAAATTGAAATTATGTGCATTCTTTTAATTACAAACTATTCATATGTATATAGTAGAATAAAACATCTATAGTGGTGAAGTTAATCGAATAATATGTTGTATTACGTGTAAATGTTAATTTACACGTAAGACTTTTATAGTAGCTCTGGAGTCTCTATACAAATTCTGATTTCTTAAAAGACTTTTAAACTGCTTTATTGTTTCTTTATTATTACTTTGTTTATTTTAATATTAAATATAGTTAATAACTATTGTAATGGAAACACAAAAGTTAGGAATAGTGTTTAAGAATAGAAGGTATAAGTAACAATATGAGATTTGAGTTATGAATAATTTGAATATATAATTTTATTAGACAATAAACAAATAATAGCTATGCATTGATTTTAAAATAAATAAATAAATGAATGGTGAAAATAAGAAAGGGGGAGTCAAAAGATGAATAAAATAAATAAATGATTGGTGGCTACATTGAGGCGTGTCATAATACTATTTTGAAATTCACAAGTGTTTTTTACGAAGTAGATTCATTTGAAGGCATCAAGAAGATGCAAGCTTTAGAAGGATTTCTTACTTGTTGTTAGGACATATCTAAAAATACTATACACTATTATATTCACAACGTAATTTAGATGAAAAGGAAAATTATAATACTTCTCAAACAAAAAAAATAACGATAAAAACAGATTGTTACATATCACATCATACAATTAAGGGAAAATGCTCAAATATGCCATCAAACTTCGAGAAAAGGCTTATCTATGCCAATTCCTATTTGAGAAAAGGCTCATCCATGCCATTATTTGTTAATAGGGAACATTTTTGGTTTTGCAATAAAATATTTGTTATTTGCAATAAAGTAAGTAATTCACTTTTTCAACTAAATTATTATGATTTAAACGAGAACCCCCACCCCCCACCCCCACCACACCCAAAAAATTAAAAAAATATAGCATTTGTGATACAACAAGTTTAAAACACCATAAAAAATTCCAATATATTTATTTCAGTAGTTACTTGTAAGTAGTTCTTAATTTTTTTTTATGGAGAACTGACATTCTTTTTTAATTCTTTTTTTCTGATTTTCACTAATGCTGCTTTTCTAGTTTGCCATTCATTTCCTTTGATAAGGAATTTACCATTTATACCTATGTTGTGAGTATTTATTTACTCCCATCCGTCCCAATTTATGTGGCTAATTGTTGTGGTGTCATACTATAGTAATTTGACCTTTTCTGGATTATCTTGTTGATATGTGATTCCTATGTATTTTTAGTTATGTTCTAATTCTTGCAAGATGGCTCACAATGAGGATTACACTTCACATGATGTTTATTTGGATAAGCTCCCAATTGACGACTATGAATTTTACATCCTATTCCATTCCTAATGAATAACCCCCAATATATTTTTTTTTTTACACTAACCCCCAACACTTCTTTAAGCTAAGTTTGTGTGATATTGGGGGTATATCAAGCATTTGTATCCTTTTTTAAAAAAAAATATATCTGTCTGTTTTCACCTTAAAGAGGTACATATGTGTGTCTTTAGCTCTCTTCCTGTCTTGACAAATTTGAGATCCTTTTTATGTGGAAAATATGGTAAAACATGCCTAATATAACTGATTTTTATGGTTTCACCAGCAAGTTCATATGCATCGTTATACTTCATCATCTATACGCTCCAGAGGAAGTGAACATCCTCTGCTAGAGGTACCTTCAGATAAGTCAAAGGCCATTGATGCGATACACATTCTAAAGCATCCATACCGAGCTACCCGGCCTGATCATTTTGTTGTTATTCTTCGGGGACTTCCAGGTGCTTCTTTCTTTCCAAGAGCTATCTCATTTAGTTATGTAGTTGTCCGTTTGCTTTTAGTTGATATCCACTTTGAATGAAAATTATTATCCTTTATATTACTTGGTATGGAGACTTAACACCTTCCCCACTTCAATACACTCCATTAGCCCCCCCCCCCCCTTTCCTCCCCAGGGAAAAAAAGGAAAGAAAAAGTGAGCCCTTCTTGTTATTAAGAAAAGAAAGGCGAATTGTTTATTGTGTTAAGTCTGCTGGAGACATATTTAAGGTAATATTTTTCTGATTAGATATTTAAAATTAACGTTGAAAGGTATGTCATAACAATTGGAGAGTTCTATTAATTAGTAGCATTCATATCAGTTCTTCATTTTTGAGATGGAGACATTTATGACTTAGAGATTCAGTGGTCCGATAAAAGGATGAGATGGATGGTTTTTCGCATATCATTTAGAAAACAAATTGGGGCACTTTGATCGTTAACTTCTTGCTTGCACACCTCCACATATATTGTTATTCTTTAGGTATTGTAGATCGGTTGGTTTGATTTGGTATGATGTGGGTATGTTTAGTTGGCATTTGGAGAACATCTGGATGAAATTGAAAAAAATAGAGGAGAATTTGAAGTATTTGGAATAAAATTTCATTTGGAAAAGAAGGTTTGAAGTTTTGGGCGTGAAACCATTATTTCACTGGAAACTAGTTTTCTTCCTACTAAAATAATACTGCATTGTGAAAAAGATATTGATTTAGACAATAAAATAGAATTTATGGGCAAAAGGGGAGACATGTCACTGGATCATGACCATTAGAATCCTACTGTTAGGTATTTTAGGCTTTCCAGGCCACTTAATGGCAGGCGGTCATGTTATTTGTCCTTTTGTGACTTCATTTCCTGCATTCTTAACGAAAAATTTCTTAAATGGAAAGTTCACTGTGCCCAAAGAATTTGGATCTCTGCAAGTATTCTTCTTTTATTATCAGCCTTTTGTTATCCTTTTCAGGGAGTGGAAAGAGCTATTTGGCAAAGATGTTACGTGACCTTGAGGTTGAAAACGGTGGCACTGCCCCTCGTATTCACTCAATGGATGAATACTTCATGACTGAAGTTGACAAGGTCTTATCTTGCTATCTTACTTGAAGTTCTTTTGATCGTCAATATCTCCCGCTTTTCTTCCTTTCACATTTTCAAGCCTCCTATTAATTCCAGTTACTAGTTATTTCAAGTCCTCTCCCAAAAAATATAAACAAGTTCTTTCAGACATGCAGGTTGAGGAGAGTGAGGTTTTGCGATCTTCTGGTTCTGTCAGGGGCAAAAAGATGGTGACAAAGAAGGTTATGGAATACTGCTATGAACCTGAGATGGAGGAGGTAAAGCCATCTCTGCCTGAAATTACGAGATAACCGAACTTCCACAGAATTAAATTTTGGAGCCTTTAGTTTAAAGATATTTATCTGCCTGTCTATTTGGTAGCTTTATTCTATTTGTCTGCAGTGTAGTAAATCCATGTTTTAGGAAGTTTATATCAGAGATGAACAAAGATACTGGGGATACAACCCTAAAAGGTTTGGTCAAACCAAAAGTGCTTAGAAATTGTAAAATAATAAGCTAAGGGTGACCAACTTTAGCTTTTAACTGATTTTGGCTTATTATCACTTTTTGTGTTTACCAAATTCTCTAGATAAGCCAAAAAATTACTACTCCCTCCGTTTAAAAGGAGTGACCTAATTTGACTTGGCACGGAGTTTAAGAAAATAAGGAAGACTTTTAAATCTTGCGGTCCAAATTAAAGTTGTGTCAAATATACAAAATTGTCCTTCAATATGCCACTTGTAAAGCTGAAAGTGAAATGTTACCAAAAAAGAAAAGAGATTATTCTTTTTGAAACAAACTAAAAAGGATAGGAGGTCAATCTTTTTGAAACGGAGGGAGTACAAGATAGTTTGATCAACTTATATGCTTAGCCAGACACCCTCATAGTGTTAGCTATTTGTACAGAAGTTCAATATCTTACTAAAGGAATGATATTTTGTTGGTTGCACAAGTTCCTCTTTGCCTAGTATTTGTAAGGCTAAGATGACTTTAGAATTGTAAATTTACAACGTAGAATTATGCAGTACTCAGGGTAAGCAGTATTGATATTGAGTTCTCTTTGTCCAATTTTTTTTAAAAGGTTATTAAGGTTGCAATTTCTTTGTTTGCTACTGTTAGGTTCACAAGTTCTTACTAATGTAATGCTAGGGAGAGTGTAATTAGTCCTAGTTAAGTGTCCTCTTTCCTTTGTTTGGGGGTGGGTGGGGTGCATAAGGATTGGATTAGAGTGTTATGGACATAAAGTAAACAAGCAACTATGGTTTCTCTTTTTCTCCTTTTTTTTTTCACTGTGAAAAAGGTGGAGAAGGAAAAAAGAAAAGGGGGGGGGGGGGCGTTGTGTAGTAGAAAAAAGTTTTTCCTCCTCTAACCATGAGGTTGAGTGTTCGAGTCAACCAACAATTTGAGAAAAGCCAGAGTTTTGTTACTGGGATGGGGTTTGAGGGGGCCGAGTTCACCATATCAACAAAAAAACATTTTCATATTTGCATGTTAAGGAAGCTCTATCTTGAAACTACGAGGTAACTCTCTATGTACAGTGGTTCAATTCTTTTTGAGAAGGATATTTCCAGTGATTTATTATATCTTTTGGTAACAGAAACATAGCATTAGAAACAGTTTGCGCGCCCATATGTGCATTTCTTCTGTGAGTTTAATGTTGATGTAATTAGTATATTGTAGTTGCATCTTTCAAGAAGCTTGTCTCTTCTATACTGTATGCAATTTCTGGAATCAAATATGATATATAGAGATCATCTTATGGCATTTCCAGTTGGTTTTTATAGGTTGGATTTTACTAGTTTGCTTTTTCCAATTTTCTGCAATTTAGTGCCTTGTATATATTATTTTTATTGATATTTTCTCTCCTCTTCAGGCTTATCGTTCAAGCATGTTGAAGGCTTTCAAAAAGACCCTGGATGAGGGGGCTTTCTCCTTCGTAATTGGTATGGTATTTTTGGGGCAAGATAGCTCTTACTCTGTAATTCCACATATATTCTTTTTGTCCATAATCTCAGACTGACATGTGAAATGGTTTGCATCACTGTTTCCTCTTTCAGCTGGATGTCTATTCTTTTGTTTATTGTGTCTGTGAGATTCTCCAAAATTTGCTAGTGAAATGATTACATGCTGCTGTCAGTTGTTTTCTTGTGTCATCTGTTGCTCTCTATTGGAGCATATTTCTATAGAAACCTCCATTTTGTTGGATTTAGGAAACTTGAAGGTAGGTAGCATCCCATAGGTTTCTTGATAATAGCTAGCACATTGGTTCTTCAAGTCATGATAGATTGTCTAGTTAAAATGTTCACCCATAGTTTAATTATAGATTAAGTGGTGATGCAGTGCCTTGCACTGCCTTCAGTTTACTAACTACAGATGCAGTTTTGTTCGGCAATTGACCCATTTGTTGCTGGTATTTGTGCCTCATCTTAGTGGATGACCGCAATCTGCGGGTAGCTGATTTTGCTCAGTTTTGGGCATTTGCGAAGGTATACTCTCAGTTCTCTCTATTATGCAACCAGTTCAAGTGCTATACTCTAGTTTAATTATTTTCTAGGATACTTTGAATGTCTAAAAGTCTTAAACCTTTCGTGTGTATATATTTTGTTACTGCTTTATAGGTTGTCAGTTCTTTCAAGTTTTAAGTATTATAACCTTTGTTGATCTAGAGAACTTGTGGCCGCAACAGCTTTTCTGTTGTTGTCCAATGTGACTGGGTGGATACTGCAAGTTTGAAAACTCACTCCATCAAGTCCTAATATATTGTTATAGTCGTATTGCAGTATCAGTTTTTGTTAGTTGCAATCTGTTTAATTCATTGTGTATTCTACCTCAGTTTCTATTTTTTGTTGGTCCACTTAAAAGGACCATTTCTTGATGACTTGTGGATGAATTGTTTGTGAGTTTTAGCTCTTTCTTGACTGCTGGTGATGATTTGATATAGTTTCATGCATTGTTGTAGAGTAGATTTACTAAATAAGAAAAAGCAATCGACCTGTCTTTCATTTTTGGTTATGTTTGGCTGAACATTGTCATCAATATTTTGGTGGTGATTTTGTTTGCAATTCTCCAAAGACATTATTGCCGTGTCTTGTTTTGCTCACACTAAGCTTCAAGTTTAGTATAACACAACAATGTGATAGGTATTGCCAAGGATATCTTTATCACATCTCCATTTGATTGAATAGGCTCCTGGATTTTGGAAAATATGAGTATACTAGTTCAAAGTTCGTTCAAGATTAGTTATGATGTTACCAAGAACAGTATATGGAGTAGTTTGGTTTGTGGTAGGATATTGAAATCTTCAGCAGATGATGTTTTTAATCTTGAGATAATTGCTAATCGATGAGCATAAAGCATAATGCATCGACTTGGACAACTTCTAAAACTTAGCTTTTTATTACTAATTGCTAGGATAAAACTGGCATATATTTCAAAGTGCAGGATCATCAAGCTTGAAGCTTCAGACTAATTTAACCAAAGAACAACGCAGAATTATAAATTTTCAGTAAGCAAGTAGGGCTGAGATCCCCAGCTAAAGTAACAGAAAACTTGGATAAATGTTGGATTTAGCACCTCTTCCAAGTTCCAATCTACAACTTCTAAATAGAAACTATGGATCTGTAGACGACAAATGGCTTAAGTATTTGAAGACTTTTCTAGAGCTACCTGCTTCAGCACTTGCTTTCCAGTCGATGTATTGTGCTGGTTATCTAAATACAACTAAACAACTGTGTATTCAGAGTGCACAAATTTATGTTTGACAACTGCATGTATGTATGTATGTATGTATCTCATAAAGAACTTTTAAGATCATGAAGGTTTGTTGAAGGATCTCTTATTGACAGATCATATAAGCTTAAATTTGTCTATTTTACTGTACCAAATTTTCCTTCTTTTGGGTTTAGGTTTGGTTGTTTGGAATGAGGTGTTAAAAGAACTGATTTGATGGAAGTGGTTGAATATGTGAAGATTCCAAGCAACTAATTCAACCATACAATTGAAGTGGGTTTATGTTTTAGATTTTGTAGCCAAGGAGACTCGAGTCACTAGGTTTGTCCTGTAGTTATTTGTATTTATAGTATAGTCAGTTTCTGTTCTGGCTGGTTATTACATAGAATTAGTTTAATAATTCTTAGCGAAGGTGGCTCGAAGTTATGAAATCGGTCGAGGTAGATACCTGGGTTGGTGGGAGGTAGCAGTACTCGGTGGAATTGTCGAGGTGCATGCAAGTTGAACTGAACACCACTGTTATCAAAAGGAAAAATAAATAATTACTCTATGTCAGAGTTCTTGCTTTTTGGATAGGAGTGGTGCTCATTGCTTTCTAAATTTAATTGCTTGTTGCATTTCGTTCAGTGATGCATGCTGCTTCTGTTACTTTTGCAGTGTTATGGCTTCTCGAACTGCTGATTTTTTTTGATGACTGATTATCTTCTTTGATTGTTACCATCACATCTATTTAAGAAAAGCTGATTGCTGCCTCTATGATTGCCATGGTTGTTTTCTTTGCTTATTTCCGTTGCTTATTATTTCAGAGATCTGGCTATGAAGTGTACTTGCTAGAAGCAGCTTATAAGGACCCAGCGGTAAGTTAGCTCATGTATTTCTTTGTTAGCCACAATCTAACATTAAGCATTGTATATGTCTGTGCATTATTTGATCCGCTGAAGATAACTTTTTAAACTCATGTCCTTGTGGTTTCAGGGTTGTGCAGCAAGGAACGTGCATGGTTTCATGCAGGATGATGTACAAAAGATGGCTGGCCAATGGGAGGAAGCTCCATCCATGTACTTGAAACTTGATGTTAAGGTACTTTCTCCTTAAAACTATCTTGTTGCATAGTCAGTCAGGTTCTACTCGCCTGGACTCTCAAGTATAGCTGAACAATTTAACTTATTCCAGCAAAGTAGTTGTTAGTGTAGCCTGTTAGACCTTGTGTGAAGAAGTTAGTTTTATCAGCTTGTATGAGTTGGATGCTAATGTCATCTGTCCTTATGGTTTACTTTTATTTCAACAATGTGACAGTCATTACTTCATGGAGATGCTCTGGAGGAAGGTGGAATCCAAGAGGTATATTTTCTTAAAACCTTACCCTAGGTTCAGCATACTCATGACCATGTGAGCACATAGACACTTGCATATGTTCAGAGTGTAAGGAGTTGCTTTTTATCGGGAATGAGATATACAATGTTATCCCATAAATCAGTTATGCCGCCACATATATGGGATAACTTGTCCTGTCATTGTAATGCAAACGGTGGGATAAACAATCCCGGGACTTGTACCCCTACCCCTACGCATGATAAATTGATCGTGCTTTAATCTCGAGATAATTATTCCTTATCCTCATACCAAATGTCCCCTAAATTTGTCCGGAGAATTCTCTGGAGGCCCAACTGAAGTTGCGGATAGCAGGTATGGAATGAAGAGAGATCTCTGTGCAAGACGTCCACTCAATTAGAAGAGGTAGAAAATGGGATGGATAGTGTTATCAAAAGCAAACAACGCAAAAAAGCTCTGTGGTTTGTTGGGGCTTTATGTGAAAATAAAGCGTGAGCTTTAATGGAAAAGGTGCAAAAGGAGAAAAAAGTACAAATATATATGTTTAGTCTAAGTCTCCTAATTGTAAGCATGAATGTCAAATGTATGAACAACAATATTGAATTTTTTAAATGATAGTGAAATATCATATTTCACTTTTTTAGGAAAAATATGATTTATACCCACAAGTTATAAAACTATCAAAACTAATCATATTACAAGTCAATTGGATCTTCGTTGCAACATATTACAAGAAGTGTCTTTGAAAATATGGAAGGAGAGGAACCTCAGTGTCTTTGAGAATATGGAGAATACTATAGTTCATTTTGACTTTAGTTTTTGGTGTAACCACACTCTAATGATACCGTCTCTGTTATAGATGGTCTTAGACTCATTATAAGGATAGAACAATAGATTTTGGTTTCTTTTGAAATATGGTTTCACTACAACCCAAATACTGTGTTACAGAAATAGAAACATTTACATATGTCAAAAAAAATAAAAAATAACAAGTAGTGTCCATGACACTGGAGCAACGTGGTTGTTTGGATTGAGTGCAACAAGCATCATTCCAGGCATTGTGAAGCTTTGTTACCTTGAGCCGATTGTTCATTATTTTCATCAACAACCATATCATCTCAATACAGCGCAATCAACTACTATAGAGGGTGTTATTGTAAAAGATAAAAGTTTGGTGTAGAATTTGAATTTTTAAAAGATCCAAATAATGAAATTTAGTCCAAATACTAGTTTTTTCTACTATTTGGGAATTTGCGTTATTTGCCAAATAATGACAAATTATATGGACAAATAGTATTTTCTAAGTTTTCCCCCAAATTTTACTTGGGAAATCTATGGCCAAACGGGTCCTATGATTCTGTTGGAAATGCTACTTGGGAAGTCCTAGTTTTATTTTATAAATTTTGGCTTAAAGGATTCTCATAGCTTGTTAAGTTGTACAAAAAATAAAATGAAATTCTGTCCTGTAAATTTGTATCATATAGCTTTTGAAAATATTTTCCTCTGTTGTCTTATAGCTTATTCGTTTTGTAAAGTGGCTTTCATTTACAGAACTAAAAATTAATATATGAATGGATAAAGTGGCTTGGATAATTTTAGTTCCTACTTGAAGTGCACAATGAACGGTCAGAATGTTCCAATTGCTGCGAAGGAAAGAAAAGAGATGTTGGCTGATAATGTTCCAAACAGCGTATTTCTGAAAATTAACAAATGAACAATAAATAAGTTACAAAAGTAATAATATACTAGGAATATCATGTGATGTCCACCAACTTGTAATGTCTTCATTCACATCTTTTTCAGGATAGTACCAAACATGTACAGCTTGTGTTACTCAGAGGTAGAAACTTCTAAATCATGAGTCTTATTTTGGATCTGCAGGTAGACATGGATATGGAAGATGATGATTCATTTGGAGTGCCTTCCACTTTAAAGGAAGAGAATATCGAGAAGTTTACAGTACCTCCCCAAGAGGATATTCCAGCATGTGGTATGTCATGGGTCTGTCCAAAGGGTCATTTGTATTTCTCATGCTGCTCCTGTATTGTCTCTCTTGTTGTATGTCCTAAGTTCTAGTTAGTAAACATTTGTTGTGATTAGCAAAGCGGGAATTCAGTTATGGTGGTTCTCCCTAATCAATTTGTGATGATTCTGGTGTAGATGGCATAGTTTCCTACCTAATAGATATCATCAAATGAGTCCCTTTCTTTAAAATTTACATTTGTTGTAGTCACAGTAGGTCATGTGTTTGTTTTGAGGCTTAAAACAAGGCTGAGCTGATTTTAGCGTTTAATAACACAAAGGACCCGGCTTTTGTGGTGGTTGAACTTGGCTGATTTCGAAGTTCAACCGCTAACCCTTAGCTTTGACCATTGGGTGGAACCTATTTTCTTTTTCAATGCTGGTTATTTCTCAACATCAGTTGGATTCTGTCTAACATTATAATTGGATCTCTTCAACTTTATGCATACCATTCTGAAGTAGATACAAACAAATTTGTCCTTTCTTCATTGTCTTGGCTACAAAAAGCATCTGATCATACTTATTATGTAATTTGATATCAGGCGATGTAAAGGATGATCAGGATTCAGACCATGAGGAGGACCACCGAATAACTGAAGTAAAAGAATTGGCAAAGAGTAAATGGTCATCTGATTTGGATGAAGATAATACTCGAAGAAATAAAGATGCCACTAGAAACATAAATGCTCTCTCTGGGTTGATACAATCTTACAGCAAGGAAGGAAAGTTCGTACGTTGGGGTGACCAGGTAACTTTTACGACGGACGATAGCGGATAGCTATTCGTAGTTCTATATTGATGTGTTTTTTCTTACTGAGGGATGATTGGTGAAACTTATGTCCGCTCTCTGTTCTCTGCCTGCTTTCCCCTTTCTGCTTTTACTGATGTGCTCACCAGCAAAGGCTGACCTTTTTTCATTCGTCATATCTTTACTTTTTTCTTGTCCTGTCTTCTCCTGACACTTAACATTAGCAAAGGTCTGGTAGATGAATTGTTGGGAAGACTCTACCCTTCCATCCTCAATGTTTTTCTTTGAAAAAGTGAATTTTTTAAAGAATGTAAACCAGGAGTCCTACATCATTTAGAATGGAAATAGGAGTCCGGATTTATTTTTAAAGAAAGAATGAGTTTCTCAACACTATAGGTTGTTTCGGTGTCTATATTCTCTTTTATCAGAAATGTAAATTGATTAAAAAAACTTGGAGTGTACGGATTTTTATTCATTGGATTGGACATGTGGTATTTCAACAGTCCTTCCCTTGACAATATTATTGTGAGTCGGGATGCAGGATAGTTCCTAGATAGCTGATATTGGTAACTTTGGGATGGCATAAAAACCTTGTAGTAAAGGCTTGTTTATTTTTCCAAGGGGAGGGAAGACTTGTAAGAATTCGATTAAGTGGCTCCATCTCGTTGCAAGGCTAAGTTGTTTTATGGGGCAGATTTACTTATTATCAAATTACATTGGCACTAGGGAGGGAAGAATCATTGGAGTGAAATAAGTGTTCCATCTCATTAAAAGCTGAAGTTGTTTGAAGGGGAAGTTCTCATTAGGCGTTGGCCGTGAATCATATTTGCATGCCTATTTATCCGTTATTAAGGTTGGTTATTCAATGATTTTTTCAGATGTGGGCATGTAACTTGTTTCAGTGTACTAACCTTATCTATATCCGGCTACCAAAAACTATGTTGTATACGTTTTGGAGAGGAAGTTGAAATTACATGCAGCTACTAATCTGATAGTTGTTTGTTCGCCATCTGTTCTACTGTTCTTCTAAAAAGAGGCACTAGCTCAATTTCTTTGCCCCAAGTGTATGTTTGCTAGGGAAGGAAATTTCCCATGTTCGGTTAGTCAAAAATTTTGGGGAACTTTTTCTCTGGGAAAACAAGTTCCTTTAGAATGAGGAAAATGACTTCCCTTGTTTTCCACAAAGTGCCTTTCCATATTAATTGTGTCTCCCCTTACCCTCCAACACACCTTCATCTTCACTCCACTCCCTTGTAGCTCACATCCCACGCCCCAACCCTTACCTCCACCCTCACCTTTTGTATATGTCTAGATTATATACAAATGCTTTTAGAATAATACTTTTTTGTTTTCCAAGAATATAAGTGGGTTTATTACTTATTCTTTTGTGTTCAGTACATGCACACCTAAACTTATGTTACTTATCCCAGGTAACCAAAAGAGGCTTTTCTATAGGGGCAGCAAAAGCAACCAATGTATCTTTAATAATTGGTCCTGGTGCAGGATACAACTTGGTGAGATTCCTCATGCAACTATTGTTTAACTTGTTCGGCTCATCATTGTCTACATCTTGATGCTTATTGGCAATATTATGCTTGTAATTATGCTGCTTACCTTTCTAGAGTTTTTGTTATTGTAATACAACATTTAGTTGGTAAACTACTTAAAATGGGATTTTGCATATACTTGGAACCCATATAATAGCTGGCCTATTGTTGTCATTTTCAGAAGTCAAACCCTTTACCTGATGAAGAGAAGTTGACATCAACCCGACATAGTGGTGAATCAAAGAGGCAGAACATATTTCAGGAGAGATTACGAGCAGAGCACGAGTCGTTTAGGGCTGTTTTCGAGTCCTTCAGAACTGGTTCTGACAAGAGGCGGCCGCGGATATCTGGGCTTAATGCTGAAGATGAATAGTGCATCTGTAGATAGGGGTTTAAAATTGCATATTAGCAATTTTATGTTTTGCTAATCCTTTGCCATAGAGGATGACTGCCCAGTGTCTTATGCTGGGGGAGGGTTAAGCCATTTCTATTGTAATATAGTGTAATTCGTGTAGCAAAATAGGTAGTTGATGGCCTTGAATGGAGGGCTATATGCTATGGGTCCATTGCCTCTGTACTACTGGAAATTTTGGTAATGAAGGTTTTCAATGATAGCAGTGGTTCATTAAGCAATAAATGGATGTATGGAAGACAAATATCTTGTAATCATTGGCTTGGCTCATGAAAACAATTTTGATTCGGGATGTTTAAGAGCCCGTTTGGACTAGCTTAAAAGTTGGTCATTTCTGTTTAACTTATTATTTTTGATCTTAAAAGCAATTTTTTTAAAGTCAATTCAAACGGACTCTAACTCGCTTTTTTATTTGTCTATGTTTGACTTTATACATGTCTTGAGAAAGTAACTAAGAAAGTAACTAATTAAAATTTTAAGTAGACTATAACACTTGTGGAATATATTAAATTCTATATTTTGAAAATTGGTTCTAGTAAATTTGACGAGTCTTTGACGGACAAAATAATGTGGATAGAGAGTATAGAGTAAAGGAGGGGATGGGTTGTCACAAGATGATAAATAGAGTTCACACTCCTCCCATCTATTCGTGGTCTAGGTGGACGAGTAAATATGGACAAAGAATATATAAAATAGAGGAAGCAATGAATTTGACGCAAAACCGTCATAAAGTTTTCACTCATACCATTTATGATTTTGATTGAACAAGTAAATATGGATAGAGAACGTATTAAGTAGAGGAAGAGATGAGATGGCACACAAGGACAATAGAGTTTTCACTCCTCCCATCTATTTGTGGTGTTGGAATTCAACTTTATAGCGGCTAAGATGTGTAATGGTGGCCCATTTCTTACATCATCCATGGCAAATAATAAACTTGTGCGTATATAAAGACCATACTTGTTTATTGGGTTTAATTTTGGGTGTACAAATTGGTTACATTCAAATTAAAAACAAAATCAATTCCCAAACTTCCATCTTAATGGCTGTAGGTGTAAGGCACTGCACCATAAGGTTCATGGAACTTGAATCATCATCACTAATGAAATGTTCGCTCTTGTCTTCACCTCTATATAGAAAGCAATCAGTTCACTTCTCCAATTCTTCTACTCAAGTAAGATATAACGAATCGATTCTACAATTTGTGTGCTCTGTTTTTTTTTTTTTTGGTCTTTTATCTTTTAACTTGTCGAATTATTGCTTAAAACAGAGATATAATCAATGTTGTTCATTGTCGATGAATGGATGCCAAGGCGATTCAAGAGCTCCTATTGGAATCGTTGAAACTCGAACTTTGCCTGCAGTTTCTAGCCCTGCATTGGCCATGGAACGTCTCAATTCTGCCATCTCCGATATGATTAAGTCCGATCCTCCGCCTTACAATTCCGGCATTATTCGCCTTGAGGTAAATCCCCAAATTTATCTGTGTATTTTATCACTCACGTTTAGGTGACGGAACAGGATACTAATCATACTCCTTTTTTCTTTTGATTTTCTATCTATATTCTATATCCATATTAAAGTTCGACTAAATTTAAATTCACAATAAAATTTCTCAATAAAATTTCCTGTTATAGAATCTAAATTCGCCTCGAAAAATCATAAAATTTCCTGTTATAGAATCTAAATTCGCCTCAAAAAATCGTAAAGTGTACTAATGATACCCCTTCGGTAGGAATCCTACACCGAAATTATCTAGTGTATGTATGACACGTGGTTGGCTCAGATTGGCCTATAGAATTCCTGATCTTAGTCTTATCTACCTCCAAAAAAAAACTGCTTCCAAAGTCCAAATGATTAATTTTCTACACACTACGAATAATAGCTCATTAGGCTATATTTTATTAATAAAGTCTTATCTACTTCCTCCCTTTATTTTTAAAAAATAAGAGGTGCCTTAATTTTATGAAGATGATTTTAAAAATAAAAATGTGTAGTGTTCGGAATTTGAATTAGGTGATGAACTTGAACCTCTTGGACTGTGCAGTAAAATTTTATTTTATGTTTAGGAGATTCAAAATTAGATGTTAAAATTTTAAAGGAAATTTTTTTTGTCTTATTTTGTGTGATATTTTTTGTTTCGGGAGTTAAATAATTAAATTTTAACTATGAATTCGTGCATACAATTATAAAAAAAAAACAATTTTTATATATTTGGAAACTACGTAAAAGTACTACAAGTTACAATGATTGATAATTTTAAATATTTGAAATAAATATAAAATTTTACGGTAAAAAAAAGAACTTATTTGAATTCGAAATTCGAAAGATGTCATACTAATTGGGGTGGAAGGAATACCTTATATGTATAGCGTATTTTATTGCTAGAGGTTTAGACGAACACCATCACCTAGATTTGCCTTGATCAAGAAGACATCAGTACAGTTCTTTCAATTTTACCCTTATTTAAACATGATAAGATAGTAAAATTTATATTTTTTCACTTTCTAGGAATGAATAATTTCTTTAAAGTGTGTATTTATTTGAGCTAAAACTCCATCTATTTTTGAATGTTTCTTTTTAAAGAAAGGCTTTTTTTTATTTTTTTGATATTTGATCAAACTTTTAATAAAAGAAATAAATATTTCAAAGAAATCATAGAACTTGTTTTTTTTAAAAAAAAATTAAAAAGGAGCTTTTCTCCGTAATATTCTATAAATTAGAGGGATATTTCAAATCGTCAGATGGAAAGTATTCTTCAACTTCAACGTAATTCTTTGATTTCAAGTTATCAAAAGAAGTATAGAGGTGAGAACTTTTACGTAGGAAAAATAAATAAAGAAAAAATGACTTTCAAAATTATGATCGAATATAAATAGCTAATCTAATACATGCGAAAATAAATTTATTGATTAGGCTAATCTTTAAAAAATGTTTTTTTTTAAAAAAAATAATATATCTAACAAATATACTTTTTAAATAACCTAATTTTACTAGTATAAATATTTATAATTTATTTTACACGAAGTTCAAAACCAATCCTCATTGTTGCTTTCATAAGATAAAAATGAATAGATCCAGATGATTCATATAATCATCAAAAAAGTTTTTATTTTATTTAGCTTTTACTAGGTTATTTTGTTTTTAATAAAAGTTATGGTAGTAGCAATAATCATATAAATTGGGACTAATAATATTTTATTTTAAAATCATTTTAACTATCTATAATTATAATGTGTTGATCACTTTCCATTTTTGATGGTGTTTAAGAAATCAAAAAAAAAACTTTAGTTTAAGAACTTAACAAATAAATGTAAACATTCAAAAATAAATTAATTGCGAAAATAATGTAATATGAGACGGAGGTAGTAGTTGTTATGCCATATGTACAATTTTGTTTGAAATACTGATTTTGATATCTGAAAAAATGATAACAAATTTGTGAAAATTCAGGTGCCAATTGAAGAGCAGATTGAAGCACTTGAGTGGCTTCATGCCCAGAACCATCTCCTCCTCCCTCGCTGCTTCTTCTCCGGTCGAAGAGTTGCTTCTGAAATGTGCATCAATGGAGCTTCTTCTCATTCTAAATTGGTCAGTGTAGCTGGTGTCGGTTCAGCTGTCTTCTTTACTCATTTACGTCCCTTCTCATTAGACGATTGGCGTGCTATAAGAAGGTAACTTCATGCCTGACTCCACTTTCTAAAATATGCACAATTCCCTTTTTTTGGTTTGCATTGTGCTCCCCAATGCATGCACAAATTTTGTTTTGTTTGTGCCCTAGCTTTGGGTTGGTGGTTTGCTTAAACTTGGCCAATACAATACTCCCCTCATGGCCAGCTTTTAAAGTCATGTGTATCAGAGCCAGGAACATCCTTGTTTGGGGTTCCGCTTCATGCTTCAGTTGGGTCTGGGTGTGATGGGATATCATTTTGATTTTTACTTTGTGTTGCCATATGATGTGAGTTGATGATTTCGCTAGGGCTAAGTTCATATTTGCTTAGCTTGTTTTATTTTTATAAGCATTACTGTGCATGGTTAATGATGTTTCATGCTATGTTAGTTTTACTAATTACAATTGAAAATTTGGAGCTGCTAAACTTCACCAATAATTATAAACTGGACTTGCTATGTAGTATAATTTAGTATCATAATCAGATTGTTGGAGCTGCTAAACTTGACGAATAATTATAAACTCGACTTGCAATGTAGTTTAATTTAGTATCATAATCAGATTGTTGGAGCTGCTAAACTTCACAAATAATTATAACTGGACTTGAAATGTGGTTTAATCTAGTGTTCTGATCAGATTGTGGGAGTTAAACCTCAGAAAAAAAGAGAACCAAGCATGCTTAAGGATTGTTTTTCAGCTTAGCAGAAGACTTTAGTTGAACTCATTGTTAATTTTCTGAACTATAGCATCGTTTTATCTCTGCCAAAGGTTCCTCTCCAAGAAATGTCCACTAATTCGTGCTTATGGGGCAATCCGATTTGATGCAACAGCCAATATAGCTTCTGAATGGAGTGCTTTTGGCTCATTTTATTTCATGGTTCCTCAGGTAAATGAATCGACTTTCATCTCTTCATTGCTTGGGAGTCTTTTTGTTAGACATATCGCCTCTTGAATATAATCCATCCACTGCTAGATGCTAAATGATAGGTTGAGTTTGATGAGCTTGAAGGAAGTTCAATTATTGCTGCAACTATTGCATGGGACAATGCTGCCTCATGGACATACCAGAGGGCAATAGATGCACTTCAGGCCACAATATGGCAGGTCTCCCCTTCTCACTTCATTTAATCATTTTGGTTTGGTTATGCTATTTTATTCTAATTTTTCTCCATTCCTCATTAACTTTTCCTTTTAACTCCATGTTTTTGAATGCAGCTTTCCTCCGTTCTTATAACAGTGCAGAAGAAAAATCCCCATTCGCATATACTTGCCAATACACATGTGCCGGGTAAAGCGTCTTGGGACCATGCGGTTAACCGTGCTTTGCAAATAATAAGCAGAAATGACCCTGTACTGATCAAGGTTGTCAACCGCTTGTGTTTTCTAATCACTTATGCTCTTCACCTTTGACCTTATATTATACCAAAATATTGTTGTTTTACTGTAAAATAAAGCACTCCTACTTGTTATGGAGGACTACAGAAGTAGCCAAAGTAAAATCAGATAATCTGATGCACACTTTAAGATATAGGTTCATAAAAAGTAAGTTTAGGTGGTTTTGACACGCATACCTTTTCTTGGAACAGGTGGTACTTGCTCGTAGCACCAGAGTTGTGACAGCTGCAGATATTGATCCACTAACATGGCTGGCTTGCTTAAAGGTGTTCATTACCCACCTTATTTTTTTGAATACTTCACTAGCATATTTTCTCTTACTTTTAATAAAATATAGAGGGTTAAGTTTGCAGGTTGAAGGAGAAAATGCATATCAGTTCTGTTTGCAACCTCCCCATTCGCCGGCATTCATTGGAAACACTGTAAGTCAGAAGACTTTCTCAATAACTAAATGGTGTCATGAAGCAATGTAAAAGGTGAAGTCTGTGTAGTCAGTTTTATGTTCTTCAATTGATAGATCACATCAATTCTTTGGTGTGCATCCTATCAAAGTAGTTGCTAGTTGCTCCAGGTGAAATGAAATTATTATCACATGAAGCAAAATACTTTTGAATTGTTATATATCGCAGCTTCTGTTATATCATCAAATATATAAAGAGTTATTTTGACCAAAAATATAATTTCTGTGATGGTGTATCTTGTAAAAGTCAAAAAAGAAATATGTTAATTATGCTTAAACTTTAAAAAATGTTCCAGTATGAAATCCTGAAGGTATGGCCTTTAATGTTGGAAGGATTCCAAGTCAAATTTCCTGACCAGTGGCCACTATCATTTTAAAGCCTGATCACAACCATTCCTAATGCGCTCAAGAATTTCAGAATAGACTCTTACTAAATATCTGACGACTGAGCTTTCTTAAAATTTGCTTTGACTACAGCTGTTGTAAATACACATGGCAAGTCTGGCTGATAATTTATACTGGTGACAGCTGGATACTTGTGACGAATCATCTATAATAAGTTGTAGTAATCAGAACCCATACCCACCCCCTTCTATTGATCCGAAGCATCAAGCTCACTTTTGAAACTCTCTAGTGCCAATTATTAGCTGTGGTAGCAAAAACATCTGAATCTTTTGTACACTTATTAGAAACGGTGAGGACATAGAACAATTTTATTTATTACTTATGCTCTTTTTGAATAGCCAGAGCAGCTATTTCATCGGGAGCGCCTCAGCATTTGTAGTGAGGCTTTAGCTGGAACACGGGCTAGGGGTGGATCAGAGCTTCTGGATCTTAATATAGAACAGGATTTACTATCCAGGTTCATCTTTCTGCTTTATGTTCTATAAAAAGCACTAGGTCACTATTATACTTATTTTTTTTATTGGTGTATTATTTACTATATTCTTATATTTTCTTACAGCGCTAAGGACCATAATGAGTTTGCTATAGTACGGGAGTGCATAAGAAGAAGATTGGAGGTAAGCTTGGTTAAAGGGTTTCTGAACAGAATCTTAAGAAATTTCATAAGGGAAAAAGAAATTTTGAGATCTCTAATTGGGGGATTGCACTTGTTCATTTTAGTTTGGTGACATGTACATTTAATTTGACTTTTTAATAATTTTGATGTCAAACTTGAACTATTCCGTCCCTGGAATTTCTATAGTTCCTAATCCACTTTTAGGACATCTCAGGAACCCTTCATGTTGTATAAAACTAGTTGGAGCCTCTCTTAACATTATTTCGTTTCATAGGCTGTGTGTTCAAGCGTTATAATTGAACCAAAGAAAGCAATAAGAAAATTTACAAGAGTTCAACATCTTTACGCTCGATTGAGGGGGAGACTCCAGGCTGAAGATGATGAGGTAAGTCTTAACGTCTTCTATCCCATTCATTAATTACCGAGTTTTAGTTGATGCAGGGCCTTATGAGACTCTTTAATGTAGACAGGGAAAGTTTGCATGATAGCCTTGTTTATGGTTTCTTCAAACTTTTGTTGTTCCCCCTGATTGGGACTGGTGGAGTTGGTTTTCATTGTTCTTGAGGGTTATCGTATGTTTTATGAGAACCAAAACTGAATGAAGCATCTATTAGCATTTCAACCCGACATACTTCTTGAATTAGTTCATAATTACTCCCTTTAGTTGGCAAAAACTATAATTTTGAATCTCTATTATCCATAAAGATGTGGTGATGATATGTATAGATCATTTTATTGCTTCCTCTGTTCCTTCTATAAAGCACCACACTAAGCATCTACAGTTTTCCAGTTTAAGATATTGTCATCCGTGCACCCTACTCCAGCAGTTTGTGGGTATCCTACAGAAGATGCACGGGCTTTTATTTCAGAAACGGGTACGTGCTAGTTGGTATACCTTTGCATGTTTGACTTTATTCTTGAACTAGCTAGCTCTTTGTGCGCACCAATAATGATAGATAGCTACTTATCTTGGTTGAGAGATTAAAAAAAATGAAGAATGGACGTAGGCTTTTGTAGCTAAAGGATCACTTTGCCCACTCATTATTGCAAACCCCCTTATGGAAAGCCAGATTCTCTTGCTACAAAATGCTTATAGGTATCGGCCCTAGGCTTCCATATGAGGCCTGGGCTCTGGTACTTGGAAATGCTGTGATTAGTCATACAATAAGCCTTTAATTGATGCGTAAGAGAGTATTATCATTTTATGCAATGTCTTCATACAGACAGAATAATCAACTCAATGGCTTCTTGAACCTTGTGTTCTGGTATATGAGTTCTAACCAGCTGATGTTCCCCAGAAATGTTTGACCGAGGAATGTATGCTGGTCCTGTTGGTTGGTTTGGAGGGGAAGAGAGTGAATTTGCGGTTGGAATAAGGTCGGCTTTGGTTGAAAAGGTGAGGTTAATACTTCATAGCACTTCACCTTCATTATAGAGTACATCTCTTGCAACTTTGCAAAACTAGTTTGCATGCATTGATCCACAGTATAGTAAGAATTTGCTGTTGGAATTTTTAAAATATAAGTATTAAAAGGCATATGATGAATATTTTTATGAGAGGCTAATTATTTAAGACTTGAGGTCTAACTGATCAAGGAAAGAGGCTCATCCACATAAAAACTTGTATGATAGTTTAGTTCTCTGTCCAAATTTATTTTATTATTAAGTATCGATAAACTAGATATATTTCATATTCTTAGTTACCTTTACCTCAAAAAGATAAAGATTAGTTCCATGTTTATTATTTTACTAGTTTCAGAAACGTGCGTTGCACGTTTATCCCAAAATATTTTATATAAATTTTGTTTTGCACTTCAAATTTATTGGTATTTACTAAAAAAATCATTGTTTTTACAATTGAAAGTTCATATATCATCCTAATAAAAAAACCGCAAATCCTTAATTATAAAATTGACTAAAAGTGCATAAATGGTTAATTCATGTACTAATATGATGATTTACTATTCAATATTTAGTTTATTAAATAACTTATAACATTGAAATTTAATGTAGGAATAGAATTGTAATCTAACTTTTGTATGTGAATGGTTCATAAGAAGTTGGTATTATTGAAATTGTTGAAAGACTAAAAGATTGCAATTTATTAAGCTCCTAAATCTTGTAACTCTTTATTTTTCTACTTTTTGATAATTAAAATTCAAGTTTCATAATGTTCTTTTTTGGCATAGACAAGATAAAGATAAAGACTTAGACTCAACAATTTTAAGATCCAATATGGATAAAACTATCACTGCTACATGAAATTAGATCCTTCATAATACTCTTCTCTCGAACTAATTAGAGAGTGATATAATAATTATAACTCATGAGGGTTATTTAAAAAACAATTTCACAAATGAACTAAAATGAACATATTTATTTTGATTCCTACTTCACGCGAGTATTGAAATATTATTATTAGATAAAATGAAAGAAATTAGGCGAAGTCATAATATTCTTGCAATTAACACAACTTTCAAATCTTCTTCAAATCAGAAACATCAAACATCTTAATAGAATAATACTCAAACGTAACTAACTAAATAAAAATAAAAGGAAAAAAAAGAGGTATCAGCTTAAATCTTGAACAAACAGACACACACTTTTCATTTATTCATGCCAATAACATTTTTAACTATATCTACCGGCCCTTGTATGGAACCCTTTAATTGACACATTAAAGATAAATAATGAAAAAGAAGAAGAGGACATGTGGTATTGAAACTCCAGAAGAAAATCTCAATGAATTTACCATGCTTCACTAAAGTGACTATTTATAAAATTCTATAACTATAGTTGAAAGTTGAAAAGACCTTACAAACATTGAATTAATTTAGTAAGATGAAAAGTTATTTTAAAGTATTGAAAATGCTGAAATAAATGACAATTGCAAACATATTAATTCACCTCTTTGTATACCCAAATACTTAATTGATTTTTATTAAAATTTATATATACCATGTATGTGTACATTATGGTGTAGCGTTGAATATGATGATTTTCTTCATTAATGATAGAATATTTAATTAATATTTTTTATAATAATTTTATTTAGTGTAGGATAACATGGTAATTCAACTTTTAACTTTTTTTGTTCCCTCTTATAATAATATAATATAATATAATATAATATAATAAATATATATATAATATATATATGATATGTTAGGGAAAAAACTAATATTATGTTCTAAACCAAATTTTATTGCACGCATATTTAATATATTCAAAATCTTACAAGATTAACATCAAATAATTTTTTTGTAACATTTATGGAATCAATTTATATGCTTCTGACTTCATTTTTAGAATTCCTTTTAGGAATTCAACCTTACTTGACTTTGGCACTTACAACAGATCTGAGATTGGATATAGGCACAAAATGCATCATTTTGTTTACTTTCTGCATAAGCCTTTCCAGTGATACATATTTTATTTATTGCTGCTGATGAAATGTAATAATTAGGGTCTTGGCGCACTAATTTATGCGGGAACTGGGATAGTGGAAGGAAGTGATTCATCTCTAGAATGGGAAGAGCTAGAGCTAAAGACTTCACAGGTATCCTTAATAATTCTTTTCTATGCTATTAGACATGTCTTTTATTATCTAGAGTGTGAAGAACTCCTCCACCCTCTTGACAGCAATGACTACATAATCTTTTTCTGCTGCATCTTTTTATCGTCTCCTGCAGTTCACCAAATTGATGAAACTTGAGGCACCTCTTTTGACTAGAGGACAAAGTAGGATTATCAATCAGAATCAGAAAGGTTTGTCATGCCTGCCGCATCGTATTTAGTAGACATTTGTGAAAGGGGGGGGGGGGGAGAGAAAATTATATAGCCATCTTTTCATATTCTTTGTATGCAAATATCATATCAACCTGTCATATGCAATTTTGGGGATGCAAAACTAATCCAAATATTTAAGATTTTACTCATTGTTTTGGATAATTCATTTGCTTGATCACTTTGATTTTGCAACTTACAAGCTACTCTAATTATTTTTGTGTGAGCAACTCTTTACAGATCTTACACTGATTGATTAACATTTTTGGCAATTTAGTGAGATGACATTTTCTTGGAGGAGAGATGACGTACGTCAATCATATGATATAATACCGTTATCTTCAGCTTTTGATAGCAAATCAGATAATACAATTTAGCTTCCAGCTTTCGTTACCAAAATGCAAGAGAAATCAACACCCAAATTTTCATTCTTATTGTTTGTTCAATATTTATGTAATCAGTTGTTGCCTTAGCAAGCAATTATGCCCTTCCATTGACATAACACAAGAAGTAGAAAATTTGTATAAATGATTACCTTGTACAGATGTATATACTTTTTTTTTGTTAGTGGAATATCTGATTCCAAAACTAGGGATATTGGTGACAAATTACAGAAACCTTCATGTTTGTGTTGTAGAAGAGTAATATCTATCTTTTACAAGAACACCTTCTTGTTCCTAATGTGTGATCATGAAAAATAGCTATATCACTTCATATTGCAGTTTTATTTGATTTGTCACTTTTTCACATTGATTGAAGGAAAAAGGACATTGTGTCAGGAATTTACAGAAGCACAGAGCATCAAAAACCTAAAAGTTTTTCCATCTTAGCTCACACTCATTCTCCCCTTCTACTTACCAGCATTGCATGTGAGAGGAGAAAGGGAGCAAACTGACTTTCTATAGTTTCAAGTCCTATTTCTATTCGTAACTTGGTGCAGACAAGCTCTAACAAGGCTTCCCCTCAATGCAGTTCAAAGAGCCTGAAAATCTTGTTAGCCTGCCTGCGTCTGATCCTGCCCTGGGGTGGATCATATCAGGACCTGTCGTGAATTTATGATTGGGATCTCCAGATTCCACGAAGAAGGCTCCGTTCATCATCAGATCTCCCTGTGATCTCCACACCCAATTCTTCCACACACTCTCAGGTGAATATTCCCTTTTGGTCACCTACAATAAAAGGTAAATGAGAATGAGCATGTATCTTCAACAAGAGTTAGTCACGTGTAGTATTCTTGATTTGTTCATTCTTTTCATAAACACAAGATTGTGATGCGACCTTGTTGGTTATAGATATCGTTTATCGTGTTTACCTCTTTAGCATTAGGGTTAGGCGGGGCGATGAAACGATTGCCCTGGCTGAGGATGGTAGGTTGTTGACTACCACCAACGGCATACATTAGCCAGTGAGTATAGTCATTGTTGACAGCATGAACAAATCCCCATCTCACTCTTGGCATCCTCTGGATCAGCCCTTGGCCAAAGTGATTAAAAGCAAGTGTTATTTGTAGGATTGCGTCCTGTTTGAAGCTGTCACTTGCCCCAAACAACATAACCTAAACAAAAACATATTGCAGATATTAAAACATTCTGGTTGTTTGCAGTCTCTGGTAGAAAATGTTATCAGTATATAGAATTTAAGCATTAATCCAGTTTTGGAGCTAATTTACGTCATTATGATGGGTGAAATGGCAGTTGGAAATGGTAATAGCAGTTGAAGCCTGCACGGCATCAATGAGTCCATCGTCACAATTAGACATGGAAACATGATCAATCCAAATGTTTGTTGACCCATAGATTGAAATACCATCACCATCACTTTTTGTTCGAAAACCGTAATGATTGATCGAGTCTCTAATTAGTCCACCATTACCAGCCTTTATATCATGGATATGAAGACCATGAATAATCACATTGTTTATGTACTGTAACATCAAACTAGCACCACCAGTAATATGCACTTGTTGTCCTCTGGCATCAATTGTCTTGTCGCCTGTCATAATAAGTTCTTGGTTTAGCTTAATGACCATGTGATGTGCAAATATGATCCATAGTGGCCCTGGCTGAATGACTGCATGTCGCAGTGTCCCTTGCTTAGGATTCACCATATCGGTGTCCCCAGGGTCAGTTACTTCGTAGATTTTGCCACCTTTACCACCAGTCGTATGATGGCCAAATCCTAGAACACAATCTGCGAGCTTCTGGCGATTTTTAGCCCAATGTGGGTCACATCTCCAGCAACGATCTATAGGGTTAGTAGCCACGCATGGACCATTGTACTTGTGCAAGTCCCTTCTTGTGCTATTGCTACCTTCTTCCGACCTTCAAATCAAAATAAGATGAAAATGTGAGGGTTGACTGTACCATGAAAAAACTTGCCTAGGTGAATCCTTTTACTAGTGTGTGTGTGTGTATATATTGTATATATATATTGATTATTGAATCTCATGGACGTGTAACTAGCAGCAAAAAGGTGCTCAAAAATACCTGTGAACATGTTTGTTGAAATTAGCTGCAACTTTTTCAGGATAGGATTATAGGATTCTTTAGCATTTTTATTTGCTTGGGTGGCTCGAGTCCTCCACACCTCATCAAACTCTCCAATATTAGCGTCAATGCTAAAATATAGTGTGCACAAAATTACAAAGAAACTCGACCTATTTATGAGAGTTACCATTTTTCAATTATAGGTAGGTATATTTGTAAGCACATTCTTCTCTCTCTTTACTTAAATTTTTTGTGTGTTTTTTGTTTAAATAAAAGTAAAAGGGAGAGGAAATGAGAATGAGAAACAATGAGGGAAAAGTGGGGAACCGTTTTCCCTCTTAACGGTCAACTGTTGGTCTACTGTTTTATCCAGAGATATTGGCCGGTGTTTACGTAATTTTCATGGATTCTTTTATATTGGTAATTTTCATATATCATATGAATAAGTGAAAGACAAAAATATATTTAAAACGTAAACTTCTTAATATTCTTGTTTTAGTGCATCTATTTCACCGCAATCTGCGTTATTATATCCAAATATCTGAAAGAGAATATTTAGAGGAGCCATCAAGATTTTTTTGGAAAGAATTCGTTAAGGATAACAAAAATTTAAGTTAAAATATTACATGAAAGTGAGTAAATCTCAAAAACTATTTTGGGTTCATTTCTAAACAAAGTTCGTTTTTTATGCAAGAGTTTACATTTACCCCCCAAAAAAAATCAAGGTGCTTGGATTAACACATGTATTATGAAAAGGATTAGCAATGACTAAGTTAATAAAAATCTACTGCAAAAACGACTTTACAAGATGTCACGGTCACCATGTCAATTGTCAACTGTAACACATGCATTCCAAAACAGACAAAACGGAAGCACGCTTTTTTTCGTTCTATTGAGTTTTTTCAATGCTATTTTTTTAAAACTAATCAAAACAATATCCAAAGAGTCATAATCTAATCGAATGATATACTCTTAACTAGGCTTAGAGTACAGAAAACATGGGCTTGGACACTTGCCCAATAAATATATTATCGCGTATACTTTAAATAAATGAAAAGGCATGTCTGCATTCTTTCTGTGTCTCGTGTTGCAAAGCCAAGAGAATGGAAGCTCTGAATCAGTTTACTCATAACAAATGCAATCGACACCATAGGTATCATTCACCCATTAGTCCAATAGAATGAGACGCGGTTGATCTTGTCAGACTCTCCAACTGCATATTAAAGCATAAACTGAAAACCAGGAGATATCAACCTCATGCTGCATCGCCAGCCACACTGCAACATACATGAGTATCAAATAACTGCATTACTAACGAGCCAAAAGAATTGAGCAATAGAGTTATGCTTCATAATTTAAACAATGTGAAGGCATTCTTATGTAATTCACTGTTTGTCAATATCATTCGACCCCCTTGGTAGGATTATTGGGTAAAAATAAGATAATGAAAGAAGAAGATTATCCTATTCATGTATTGACGAGAGTCACAGGAATTAATTTTTAGCATGACCAGAAAGACGAGATACCTATTTGCATAAATAGGGATCTTGATAATGTCAAAACATTACTTGTATAACTAATAGAATAGTCAAATAGAGTTCAGCTTCATTGAAACTTCAAAACTGAATTTAATTTGAAATAATGCATAAACTTGTCAACAGGAGAAAGAAAGGAAATCTACCCAAACACATAACTCACGAAATAGCCATGAAAAAATTAACAGTCAATATCCTATTACCTATAAATTTACGATACAATAATACAGTGAATAGTCACAGCTTTCATTCCCACAGAGGGGAAAGAGACTAAACCAACAATAGCCAAATTAACAAAACCAATTGCAAAAGCACAAGTCTGTTTCATCTTCCATTTCACCACCTTCCATCAATATTATTTGTTTAGACCAAGTGTTAATACATATGGAGACGCACAGGAGGACACTTTACCTGGTGGTGGCCTAAAATAAATATTGGTGGTACTTCCAAGCAGCATAGGCGAAAAAAGAGTTAACACAGAGGGAGGAAGGGGAGATGGTGGTATTTGATAAGAGGAATGTCAACAGACATAACGATGGCTGTAATACAAGAGCTAAGCAGGCATATCTAAGTTGCCAGCAATAGTGGTTCCAGATTATATTTGATTGTCTTGATAGTACGATTACATAAAGTGATTGGTTGTTGACTAACATTGCAGAATGGGGCTTCCGGCATAGGCATTTCCCCTCCATTAATTGGAAAAGGAAGAAAATTGGAATTTCAAGGTACTCCAGTATGTTATATACTTTAGAAGGATGGATAATTTCTCGACAACCTATAATTCATCAAATAAATAACCAAGAAATCCACGAGCACTATCGGCACACAGCTCCAAACTCACAGATACTGGGCCTCCCCTCTATCTTTTTCCACTTGAATACCATACTTTATGCTGGCAAAAAGGTCTCACACATGTGACTTGCACCTATTCCACGAAATACACATATAACTTATTGCGCTCTTACCAATAGACCAAAACCCTGGGGCTTCATCAAGTGACTTAATAAAGATTTCAAACATGAATAATCCTAAGGCGCAAGTACATTACATACCATTGTGGTTCTATTTACTTTGGGTTGCATTTGAATTGCACGCATGCCCTATCTCTATCATACTCACTAATCTGTGTCATTCAATATGGCTACAGACCGTTCCAGATTTAAGCTCACATCATCCAAAGATTAGCAATTTCACCACTAAGCTATTCAATATCTATGAATGGTCAAGTTCTCAAAGATTAGCAATTTTACCATATTTCCGAGCTATTCAATGTCTATGATGGTCAAGTTCACATCATCTAAATATTAGCAATTTTACCACCTTTCCAAGCAATTCAATACCTATGAATGGAACAGAAACCACATCCAATATACCATGTTATCTTTTTTGATTACCAAGTGAAACAGATGCTTTAGCAGCAACAACTAATATTAACGCTATGTGATGTGAGTTTGCTACACAAATTTAAGAACGTAAAAACAGGTATACAGACCATTTGCACATCCTCCTGGAAAAATGAACTTAGAGATAGATATGTTTAATACTTAAAGCTACTTTAGGACATCCCTAAAAATAAACTTAAGATAACACAGATCAAATTTAAGAATTAATTCCACGAAGAACATAGAACAAGAAAAATAAGTGATAATACAACAAGTTTCAAGTTCAATCACAAACCTTTGTGTTTTGCTTTTCAATGCCTCGGTCACATTTGACAAGATGCCACATATTTTTGCTTCTGCAGTTAAAGAATTAACAACTTCTTCTAAAGATTTCAATTCCTCGTGAAACTCTTTATGTAAAACCAAAGAGGAGAAATGCTCATCAACAACCAAACCAATGCACTTGGCTACGTCCTCGAGTGAAGGAACCCATTCACAAGCCTTCAACCCCAATTCAACTGGTGCCTTAGGACAAGGACACACCTGAGGAAACCTCTCATATTTATTCAACCACTTTTGCAAGTACCGAATCATAACCATTATCTCTGAACCAGTTAACTTACTAATACAAGCACCCATAATAACTTCATCAACATTCCTCGACGCAAGTAAATAATGCAAACACATTTCAGAAACTGAGAACCCATCATGTGCTAGCATAAGCAATAATGAAGCATCCCTAGCTATATCCATCCTAACCGGACCGAGGCTTACATCCTTTGCCTTCTCAATTGCAGACATTGCTTGACTCTCCCATTCCCTCCTCACATTAATCAAAGTACCATCCCCATTTTTCGAAAGGGAGAGAAAATACTTCAGCACACACATCATATCATAAGTCTGAATATCTAATACATGTTTTACACACAAAACAACCAGCCAAGATTGCTTCTTTTCAATTAGGTTATTTATCAAACATGATATGCCTGAATGATCAACAATCCCATTAACAATCATACACTCCAAGATCTCCCAAGTCTCTAAAACAACACAAGCCTCTAACACCAAACCCTTGACATCTCTACCCATAAAACTACCCAGCTTTTCAATCATTTTTACAATATTACCCTCATCTACCCTATCAGGACTAACTGAAATCCCAAATATATCCCAGATTCCCTTCATATAGGAAACCAACACCTCAAAGAATTCGTCTTTATTGAACGTGTTAGGGTTTTTCATCATCTTCTTCAATTTTTTGAAGAATTTTTGTCCTGACTCCATCACTTCAGCATCAGTCGATAAAAGACTCCACCCAGTTCCTCTCTTGAGTAGCGAAATATCATCGTTTTCCTCCTTTTCGGGTTTAAGTTGAAGCAAAACTGGTTCGGAGTTGAGAATAATAGAGAAATCACCATCGGAAGTGGTTGAGGAATTTTCAATGGAAGCTTTAGTGATAACTTCCAGCAAAGACATTGAGAAAAATGGATACTTTCTTAGACTGTAGAGAGGAAATTGCTGAGCAGAGAAGGATAACAGGAGGTTGCTCAGAAAGGGCGGAGGAGAACGGAGAGAGGCAACGGCGGCTCTAGGGTAAGGCAGGGAAACACTTCACTACAAAACAAAGTATTGTTTTATGGGAAAAACAGAATATATATACTCGAAGGTATAGGTATAGTTAAAGAAATTAAATTTAAAAAAAGTATAGTTAAGGTAGACATTTTCTCACATATTACTCATGTTATAAATGTTTTTTAGGTGAGTATACATTGTTTGTTTGTTTTATTTTTTTAAAAAAAATTGTGATCTAGATAAGGAAGGATGTTTATATCAATTTAATACATGCACGCTACGTGTTTAAATTTACAGATTATTTTACTCGATTTCAACTAATTAAATCACATAATAATGACTTTTGATATAGACATATGGTGCAGGTAAGTTTTTTCCGACAATCTACCTATCATATATTCATTCCGACAATTTACAGTAGCAAAGAAAGAAACTGCTCACTCTGCTTTACCGAGAAAGGTAGCAGTGAGAAAGGGGTGACTATCATACATAAATGAAACTAGTAAAGTAAGATGACGGAACTCTTGCTTTCGTCTTGTTTTTACTCTTCCCCCATCCTCTCGTCGCCTGTCCGCTCAACTCTGATACCTGAATCTCCTTTTGTTTGAAATTTATTGGACATGAATGAACCCGAACAGACGTATCTGCCGCTTCTGCTTTCTGCCATATGGGTTCAGTTTCATAATGTTATCCTATCATATATTCATTCTAAATTGTAAAGTTAAAAGAAAAATAAAGTATTTTTTTCTCTTTTTCCATGTAATATTATAATATATATAATTATTATTAATACAGAGTTGGACAATATATTTAGACTGAATTGAACCTTCAAAGTTTCAGCATCATTATCACCTAAACCTGATTATTGTACGATTGAAAACAATATCATATTCGTTAGTGAATGTGTGATTGCCAATTTTTGTTTTTGTTACTTTTATAATTATATGTAAAAAATCAATTTGGTTAAAAAGTTGTTTTCGATAGAGAAGTAGTCAAAACGGGATACTAGTATATGCTCATCTACAGACTAGATTACAAGGCGATTTTGAATTTTAAGAAGTGGAACTAGAGAGGGGCAACGAGATTCAAGTGAGAGCAAATATCCGAAATAACTAGCTTATTTATTAGATATATAATATAAGCTGGCTGCTCATATGTCTGCACAAACATGTGCACTCAAATAGCATTCCAATTGATTTTGTGTTAACCAAACTAATCCTTCCATTATCCACAACTGGATTCTCTCCAAGGAATTCTAACGTTAGGCTCTTTGAACGCGATCCTCGAGTGCTTTGAGTGGTAGCAGTTGGTTCCTCAAGTAGATGCAGGAACTTTCCATCCTAGTGGCATGGGACCAACATCATAGATGATTTCTCTGTGGCAAGACCATACAAGTTTAATAGCTTCTGGAGTACCTATTCCGGCTCCTCTGGGGTCCCCGGCAGGACCAAACCTACATTATGGGCATTGTTTAGGAGAGTTAATAAGCTAAATAGGTGTATTTACAATCACAGATAGAAGATGATAAGAAGTTGCTGACCAGTGATTCTGTGGAGCCCCTGTTGTTCTTGCTCTCAATCCAGCATAAGTGGTTCCATTAACTGAATTTCCAATCACTTTCTGAAAAGGGAATTTCATAATTGAAATAACTACATAATCATGTACATATAGGTATAGCTAATAAAGCTTTTCAATCTCAAGTCTTTTCTTTTCTCTCGTTTTTTTCTTTTCGTGATAGAAATGCCAGCCATCTTAACAACAAAGCATAGCAACTTTATCATTATCACTCAATGCTAAATTCTAAGTTCTAAATGATGCAAACAATTCAATAAGTCAAAATGTATTATAAAGGTTTTAAGTTCCCAAGTCTGAATCTAAACTTCTTTTGTTCAACGTGCCTTAATGTTATATACAGAAACTAATCTAAACAGCAGATTAGACAAAATTGATGGAGGTGGTTCAGCCCTGAACCCCTGGCTAGTATAGTAAAGCAATCTATAGATTGATTTTCTCCGGTAATGTGTCCTGATTCTACTTAGGACTATCCGAACTTTTTTATCTTCCTGAACTTTAAGATTTATAGATACAAGACTAGCGAAAATTTCATCTCTTTCCCTTCTCTGTGGCTCTTCAATTCTACAGTAAGGTAAAATAGCAAACAGCATTACTACAAATGCTTCATGTAAGTTAACAGTGAACAGTACACCTCTCTTCTCACCTTCCTTCCCTCCTCCTACACTGACTTTTGGAACATAATAGAAAATTCAACAGTTTTGATGGTAGGGAACGACAACTGATTTGGCATTTGGCATCTTTCGTGCTGTTATTGACTTTTCTATTCTAGATTCATCCGATGAAGTACAAAAAATAAGTTTATGTACAAATTCTGGATGCTTTCTAGAGAAAGAATTCGAGATATTTTCTGCTAGTTGCACGTGAAACATTTTAAGTTGTATATAGAGCAACAGATATTACAATAGAAACGGGAACATTTTCTTACTTGCAGGAACAATATATCATTGGAAACCACAGCAGCTGTTAAATGTGCATGCATCTTTTCAAGGGCGTCAAGGACCAGTGGAAGCTGATTATCTTTGTACTCGGTCACAACCTAGAAGGGAAAAAAAAAGCAAGATTTGATGATCAGAGAGAAAATTACCCAACTTGACATTTAATTCAGAATATTCAATTACCTGGAATGGCCCAAAAATCTCTTTGGTCACGAGAGGATAATGTTCATCTTTGAGTATTTCTTCAAGAGGTACAAAAATAGCAGTGGGCTTAATGGCTCCATAAATTTTTGGGATCGAATGGTTCTGTAAGGCTTCACCACCAAAGAGCAATCTCGATCCAGGTATCTGAAGTAATTTCTTCGCATGGTCCAGCATTGTTTCAGTTGTAACCTGCAGGAGCAAGACATAACAATTATGGCCAGGAATTTCTGACAAGATTTTTGGCATTACTTGATAATGTACTTCAAAGAATGCGTAATTCAAGAAAGAAAATAACGGAGAAATCATGTTAACAAAAGGAGAGCTCCTCCTTTTATAAATATTCTGTTTATATCACACATCCCAGATTTAACATATTCAGACAGACTCCCGAGGAAACTTCTGCACTTGTTTGAGTGAATAATATTCTTAACATCAAAAAGACTATCCAAAATAGATTCAAATTCAACGTATCAATACTTTCAAACTTCTAGTAAATTGTATCTATTGTCAGTCTAGCACTCCAGAATCTAGATTCTAGATCATCAAATGATGGACACAGAATCTCCAAGTTAACATTAGCATTAGGTATTCTTACCGTAAGGACAGGACCAATAGTTAAATCATCTAACTTTCTTCTTGCAGCAAGCTCTATCATTTTGTCTAAGAGAGAACTTTTACTCCAATTCTGCACCAAAGTAAAAATGGTTAGAAAAGAGAGTTCTTTGAACGAAATTCAATGAAACCATATTACATTACTTTTTCTAAAACTTATATAAACCACATAGAATTTGTATCTCAAAACATTTAACTTCCATGAAGAAAATAGAAGGACTAAGCACACCTCATGCATGAACAATATTGATTCAGCTGAACACTTCTGACCACTACATGCATATGCATCTTGGTCACAAACCCATGCAACGTAATCCACCTGTCAAAAGCCAACAATCACAATGTGTAAATAAAAAATCTTAAAAAGAGCCTCTCCAAAATGCAACAAAGTCTGTCGATAACAGATTATGTAAACCTCATTGACATCGGGCCCAAGGATCTTCCAGTCGAATCCAGCATCTTCTAGTTTGACTCGACCGCTTAGGTCACCAGCTAACTTCTCTGCCACTCTTGAGCTACCTGTGAAGAGAGTCATGCGTGGTTTTGCCTAACAAAACAATACGAAAGAGAATTATGTCAGGAAATAGGAATATTATCTTTAGTAGTTGGAAAAGTTGGTTAGAAAGAATCCGACAATTATTATAGACTCTAGAAAGTTAATTACTCCATATAAGTGCGAAAAGCAAACAATTCAACAAAGAAAATAGATTAAATTATTCTTGGGATTCCTGAATCAATTTAACATGGTTGAAGTTAAGGTTATTTGCACATAACATGAGGACAACAGATTTTTTTAGGATGGGAAGTTTTTGGACTAAAATTTGTAAGTTTCAGTTGCCAATTCTTGTTCATAAGTGGCCAAAGGAGTCTAGTTTTAGAAACTAACCTCCACGAGTAGCTTGTTCATTGTCTTTCCATCTGAGTTTATGAAATCCACATCATCCACAGGTAACCCACACTCATGAAGTAGTCGAAGCATTTGCTCCATAACAATGCATACCTAACCAACAATGCAGGTCGAATTATAAAAAGCACACTGGAAAAATATTTAAAGTTATTAAAAGAAAAAATAAACTAAACTAGGAACAAAATCTTCCAATTATCTGCACATTTTGTTAATTTGACAAAAAAAGAAAGGAGTTTGTAAAAGTCAATTAGCAATTTTTTCTTCTTTGATATATGATAGACAAGTTTGTTTCTTAGCTGGACCTTGTCCAATAAGTGAATTTGCACGTGAAAGAGTCTACAAAAATTTACAACCTTACCTTGCTATCAACTTTAAGTACAGGCTTATTTCCCATATACAACGCTCCCATCAGCTGAAGCAAAGGAATCTCCAAAGGAAAATTAAAGGGAGCAATAACCGCCACCTATGAAATATAAAGTTAAAAATTGGGTAGTGTGAGAAATTTTAATAATTGAAATAAAAAATATCATTCAATCGCATAAGGAAGTCACAACAGGAAAACGTAAGAAACCACTTATGTTCTGTTAATTTACCACTTTGAGCACTATGGCCAAAAGCAATGTATAACACAACTTAACACCATTCTGAAATAGTGAAGAGTTTGTTTTCCACCGAAGTTAAGTGATTTTAGTTACATAACTAAACCTTCAGGTCTCAGTTTCAAAGTGAAAGATTGTATCATAGGACTTTTTTGTTAACACGTTCCATTTAATATAGTCAACAACGGAAAGAACGGTGCCTTACAGGTCCATAAGGCCATCGGAAACCATGGCTCTGCTGCCCCAGATGATTCCCTGGTACTGCAAAAGATCTAGCTAGAAAGCGAACCTGCCAAATAAAATCAAGAGCATTGGATCGGACAGTCATGTACTCGTGTTAAAGAAATTGGAGAAATGATTCCCGTGTGAAATAAGTCCTTGTTCCTGAAACTGAAACCTATTAAGCTTTCATATATTTCAGTGTCAAATAAGCTACTAACAGTTAACAGAACAGCAAAAGGAAAAAAGAAACAACCAATCAGTAGACACAAAATTGTTGAAATAACATAAAGCAGCAAAAAAACACATGGATGTGAAAGCTATGCTGCTGAATTGTTGCGCCATGATTTAAAACACATCTTTTTCTTAGCTAGTCCCTGTATAACGTTGAACATACAAGGTAATAGTTTTAGAATCTACCTGATCACCACAGAAATTTTCCAGAAATTTCTGAGTCACGAGAACTTCAACAAGAGCTTGTTGGTAACTCTTAGGAGACACCCGTTGTATTAGCTTAGCAAAGAAATCAGAAACCTGTAAGACCCAAAAGAAAAAGAGAAGAAAAACATTAAGATTATAAGAATTAATCATGAATATCATAAACTATTAGTCAAAAAGGTTATGAGAACATCAGCATCCTTGCTTGAATATATATTACCTCAGGCAAGCCAAGCGCATGAGCTGCTTTTGTAGATACGTCTCCTAACATTAAGTACCTGCGGAAAGCGATGTCATTCAGATAAATTTTCTTAAGTCCTCATATCTTCCTTTGGAGAAAAATTCATAAGACATTAAATGCTCATCTAGACAACTTCATAAAAAACAAGAAAAAGACCAAAAACATTAAAAGCATACCTTTCTGGTGCTTTGAATGGATTATGTAGACCATGTTTCGGGCACTTGGACAAGCTCTCCACAAACGGCTGCACACCCAGCAATAGGACTTATAGAACCATGACAATCTTTGATGTTAAAGAATTCATACTAGAAGGGAAAAGTCCTTATGCGACTGAACTAGAGTTGGTCATAAAGTAACAAGTTAACTGTACAGAATAAACAGACTCTACTGTCGAAAGACTCATCTGGAAAGATACAGTGCAAAAAATTATGATGCATCCAAATTATATATACCTGCAGTTCTGATTCATTTACTTCTGCAACTTTAATGAACGGTTGCCCATTCAAGGGATCCAATATTGTATTCCAACTAGAAGATTTTGTCCACTTGCCCTGCACTGATGGATGAAAATCACTAGTCAACTAGATGTAGCAGTAAACTAGAGCAATGACCAGAGCTAGCTTCTCCCTTTTTTATAGGAGAAACACACTTGAATCTGGTCGAAAGAAAAGTGATGTACGGAAGTGATGTATTACTTCAATATCAATTGCTAACACGTATATGGTATACAGGGAGATTAACATCATTCAAACTTACAAAATTATCTAAAGTCTTATACAGTATATCACATCTATTCTAGGCAAACGTTGGAAAACTTCATATTAATGACCAATTTCAGCAGCTAGTCGCTATGTACATGTACATACCCAAGTTGTGAACTTCAGCAGGTTGAGAGCCTGATACTTCTTCAGCTTTTACAGTAGCAAAAGACAAAGTATGGTTTGATCTGCATTATCAAATATTAAATCACAATGTGCGAATGACTCTAAAACAACACCGTCCATGCTTGGTCCATACACGTCAATTGATTATCTCAAAACAGCAGGTTGAGACTACCCAGAACCGTAATTCAGTAAGAAAAAAAATACTAGTTAAGCAGCATTTACACTGATAACAAGTCCATACATAAAAAAGACGACATTTTTCGTTTTGAATCCTTAGGGAATAAAATCTTAATAGCGTAAAAATAGTAGCACTAACTAAAAAAGATGGAAGGGACTTCAGGTTCTGTTAAAACAATTGGTTTAGAAAAGAAAAAAAGGCAGTCACACAACACATTGCTAGTCTCAAGCCCAGATAAAGGACGATATAATGAACCTTAGTGAAAACTACCAACGGAGACTGGAATGAACAGAATTTAAACTAATAATTTCCAAAATGGTGTTTTTAAAAAACTAAAGCAATTTTATCGAAAACACGTCTATCGCCGCTAAAATAGGGTAAAGTTCTTCGTACATCCTACCCTATGCACAAAATTTATCAAAAACTACAATAATCAAATTGCAAACGCTTCTGAAGAACAATTTTAACCAAGTAAAAAATGATCCTTCAAAACACCATTACATTATTGTAACAAAACAACTAAAATTATACTGAAATTAGGTGGCGATCGCTTTGTAAAGTAGAATTATTAAACCTAGATTATTTACAGAGCTTTTATTACTGAAAATGATGAGAATAAATAAGAATACCTTGTAGAATCGAATAAAGTGATCCAATTGAGATGACTAGAAGAAGCTCTCTTCTTCAATTGCCTGTATGCGGAAAGTCGATACATCATTCTATTCCAAACTTTTCGATAGCACTTTTCCTAGGTTAAAAGATTTTTTTAATTTATAGATACTCTGATTCTCTACTTAAGATTTATAGGGAAAATAATATATTTGATTTGATGTTTCCTATTATATCTTCACTAAAATAAAAGTAATATATTAAAATAAGCATAATCCACAAATTCATCTTCTTAACTTGGTCTTACAATACAAATTGTCATTTAGGAATTTAGGTAGATACGTGTGTTTAATTATTTAAATTTATACAAATTTAAAGAAAATATTTGTGTAAATCTAAAGTTGAGCATAAATATAAAGTTTGAGTTTGAAAAAGATCGAATTGATTTGATTTGGTATGAAGTTTTAAAGAGAATATATAGAAGTTTAATTTTATAATTTTAAATTTTAAATTATTTATAAAATATCAAAATATATTTTAATTTTATAATTTTAAATATAATACGTGAAAAATTAAAATTTAACATCGCTAAACAAAGAAATAAAAGGTTTTTCTTTAAATATAGTACGTAAAAAAATATTATTCATTTTATAGGGAGAAAGTAACGAGTAAAAATAAACGAAATTAATAAGTAGACTCCGATAAAAATGAAGTGTCACTGACTCAGTTTTGTTTGTTTGTTTGTATGTGCTGTTTCATTTCCAAAATTCCAAATAATAAATAACCACGTGTGAGTGAGTCAGAGGTAGCTGCGTAAATCACTTTGAACCGTTGAATTTGTCTTTAGTTTTTTTATTTATTTGTATTCTTAAAAAGCATTGATTATGAATAGACATTACGTGTTTAGATTTCATTTGATGGAAAAAAGTATTTAAATTAATTTTTAAAGTGAATTACATTGAGCACCTCATTAGGTTACTTGGTACTAAGAACTAGGAGAAATAATTGATGTAAAAATTTTATCCGCATCGAGTGTTTATATTAAGTCAATATAATTTTAATTATTATGTGATTTAAATAAATAAAATAAATTGTAAATTTAAACACATAACGTGTATGTATTGGCTTGATGTAAACACCCGATGCGAATAAGTTTTACTCTTATGGTTCATGTATTATATATGGTATTATTTAGTATTATGTTTGGTAAGAGTTTAGGTCTATGTATAACTAGTTCACCTTACATGGTATTATATAATGTATTACTAATATCTTTCATTTGGAGGTATATTTGTAATACATAAGATATAATATCAAGGGATATGTCTATATAAAGATAAAAATATCTCTCAAATCATTTGAATTATTTTTATTTATTTTCTTGATTTTATGTTTTATATTTATACTAGTATATTTATATTTAAATAGATTAGCATACAAATTAATTATAAAATTGCATATATATTAAAACTACAACTTCCAATTTAAGTGTATACACGTGTTGATAAACTAGATAGTTAAAAAGTATATTTATACAAGTTTTGCTATTAGTGATCGTTTAATATGCAAACTATTACAGTAACATTATAATCATGAAATAATAATATGTAGACTGATTTATCTCTACATGGAAAATGAGATAAAATAATTTCAAATGGGATGATATACAATGAGGTATTCAAAAATCAGTTTAGAATTAGAACATACTTGCGTTTGGTTGATGACATCAAATTATATTGTTACACACCTTTGTACTTGTAAAATAAAACAAACGTAGTGATAAATGAATTTGAGTTTGGTCAAAAAATAAATAAATTGAGTATACGTTATTGGGCTTATGGGCTTGAACACTGTCGGCCCATAAAAACCAAAGCATATGGATTAGTAGTAGTACTTCTACGCAAGAACTCAATAATTACAGAATTTTTGGCTAATTGTCCATTTTTAGGACAATTATTCAGTAAATGATTGTTTTTTTAACTTAAAAACATTTTAGATCACAATTTAAAGAATATTTTTAACAATCTGAAAATTTTCATGAAAAACCTCAGGCCAATGTTTAAAACTCTGTAAGGTATCACAATATTTGTTTTAGGGAAAATGATCCAAAAAATATTTCAACTTTGATCAAAATTATTGTTATGATATCAAAATTTACGGAGGACCTGTTACTTCTTGCACTATTTAATAGTGTATTTTAAAGGTATATATGTGCTCACGTGGACACATCCCTACTCATAATTATGCACTATTTATGAAGTTCAGCCGAACACATATATACCTTTAAAATATATTATTAAATTGTAGGGGATAAAAAATATTTTCCAAAGTTTAATATCGTTTCAACAACTTCGATCAAAGTTCAGACATTTTTCCCTTTTGTTTATTTGTAAGATTGAATATAATATGATCAAATATTATATCCAAATCTAACGTTGTCAACTGTTATGCATGGTAATTCAACAGGGGATATTATTGAAAGACTTTTGTAAATAAAGCCAAAATCTAAATAGTGATTTGAGAAATGTGAATTAGCATAAATCAATCCAATAATCAAGATATCGTGGTCAACTTTATTTATGAAAAACAATTAGATAGAGGTTGAAATTCAATACTAAAGAAAAAGCAACACGTTGTATCCACGCCAATATTTGAAAATGAAGTTTAATTCCTAGTAGAGTATGATTATTACTTGAAGATACATATATTTAACCAAACATGGTAATATTATGAAGTCCAAGTTGTAGATATTATTATACATTTAAAGTCCATTGACTATTTGAGAAGATGCCTGCGTCAATAATTTAATTTTTTTTTCTATCATTAAGAGCATTGACTCTTTCTCATAATGTATATATTCCTTACCAATATATCACTGATTAATTGGTTGTGTTCATGTGCAAATCCGTGGCATTCACCTTTTTACGTAGATACAATATTTATATTAGAATTTGATTAAATTTATGATAAATATAATATTTGTATTAGAGTGTGATTATATTTATTATATTCACTTTGTTTTTGTTTACTAATGGATAAGCTACAAACCTATAGAAGGAGTATTTGTCTAATATTGAGTTGGTGTACTTATTAAAATAATAAGTAGGAGTATATCATCTTTTTAAATATAATAAATTTAATATATTGAGAAATAACTATTATTAATAATAAGGAAATTGTTTAAAATAGCAATGTATTAATTTAAAATAAATGTTATAGCCATAATTTCATTTAATTTTGATCCGTAGCAAATGATTTGTCATTCATAATTTGATATGACCACACTTTCACCCATTTATAAAAAATGTTGTGATTTATACAAATGATGTCTGTGATTTATACAATCCGATGTTGCTTACAATGTTATAAAAATTTGATGCTCCATAGCGAACATAATTTGCTATGGAGCGCAAATCATCAAATTGTAGCTATAAAACACTAATTTGATTTTTATGTGTTGCTAAACCCAAAGTTTACTCATATTAATAAGGGATAATGAGGAACTAATTAAGTGATGGATGATATGTCTTTTATTTTTAAAATTGAATAAACTTGTAAAAATCAACATCTATTTTAAATATAGTCGACAAGTAAAAGTAAACAGAGTACTATCACTCCTAATTCATTCAAACACGCCAAACCACTTTATTGGTCACATTTTGGTTTACACACCCTTAAGAAACTACGTGATTTCGACTATAATGCCTTTATTTATTGTTTTTTAATTATTTAAAATATAATCTATCGAGTATCTTTTGGAAATAAATTTTTTATTTTTTACAAAATAATAATAAAGTCTTCATTTATTACTTTATCCTCCTACTCCATAAACTTTACTAAGTGAGAATTCACTAGATATATATTATTATTGTATTTAAAATGTTAGTATTCGTATAAATAATAGGCCCCATGTTTATATAACGCTTACTAATAAACACATACTGTAAGTCATAAAAACTTTTGAAAATATGATTTTGAAAGTAATATAGATATATAGTTATTTACGTAGTTATAAATTGGCAAATTAAAAATAAAACTAAAAGTGTTTCTACATATAAAATATAATAATATACTCACTATTTTATATGGGACAAATATAAATTCAGAAACTCATTATATAAATTAATACATATGAAATATTAACTTTTTTGAAAGAAATATAACGCTATGGGTAGAGATAAAGTATACATTTGCCATCGTCAATTCACATTTAAGTTATAATTAAAATTAATATAACTTACAAAAATAACTTTTGACGTATAAATTTCGAAAAAATTTAAAAATTCCGATATACTCGTATGAAGTTTGAATTGTATATCCGTTTTAAATATCTAAAATTTGGTTCGTATTTTATGAATTTTGTTAATGTGATGTGTTTACCCTTATGGCTCTTCGTTGCTTTTAAAGCTTAACAATTTGCTTCCGGATTATTGTATACCCTCCAGCTCATCACGATGTTTAAATAATTAAATAAAAGTCGTAATTGGTAAATGGTAATTAATCATTATTTAAGCTTTTTTCCAATATAATTAATTGTTTGATATTGTATTATAAATTTAATGACCACTAATCTGAAGCGTACATGTCTATTGCGTTACTTTGGACTTGATCAATTCTCATTCGTTAGCAAGTCCGCCCTAGCGAAGTAAAGTCTCTATATCTATCGCTTGATTGATCTGATCAGACTGTTGCTCTTTCTTACTTTTAACAAAAGAATAAGAACTCAATTTATCCTTTGTAGTATTCTATAATATTCTATATATCTCTTTATCTTGGCTAACTCTTTCATAAAAATGTCTTTATTTTTATTTAAAGCAATGACTAATAGCTTGTTGGTCTAAGTTTTTTGAGTGATTAAAAATATTTATTCAAACAGAATAAGGTTTTTGGTTAAGCTTTTGGAAGAAAAAAAGTAGTTGGGAAGAGTAGCAAAGCTAAAAACAAATAGTCTTTCTAACAAAAAATACTTTACAAGTAATTTTAGGAAGCTTGATCAAATCGCTCAAACGTTAATTGTTACTCAAAAGTATTTTTAAATTATCGATCAAACACAAATGGCTTCTCACTAATTTTATTTTTAGAAAAAAACATTTTAGAAAGTAGGTTAATTTTAGAAGTTTATTAAAACAAGTTATAACAAATAATAAAAATTTATTATAGTTTGAAAAAAAAAACTTATTCGTTAATTCGTGTATAATATTATTATATCAATCCCCATAACCAACCATCACTCCTTGTCTACTCCACCCGCCACCCCGATCCCAAGGCCCCAACGGTCTTGCTACCCTCACAGTATTTTTCTATATTTTATATAAATATTTTTAAAAAATATGTATTTTTATTTATTTACTAAACACTAAAAAATAATAAAATAATACTAATTTCACAAAACTTATTTCTTCATATTTACAAATTTTCATGTCGCTCTTATTTTATTTTGTGAGATTCAATGTATTATTAGAGTCTTAAATCTTAATTAATCTCTCTCTGAATAAAATTATGATGGATTATCATTAATATCGTCAGCATTCGATCAAATGGACCAATATAGTCTTTCAGTATTTGTACAATAAAGCTGTAATTAGAGAACATTTCAAAGCATGGATTATAAAATAAAATCTCAGTCATTAATTAAAAATAATCCCACTTAAGTATAGTTGGTGTTTAAATTAATTAGATGCCAACAAAAACCGTTGACCTTAATTATAAATATGTACCACCTCTCAACTTAAATAGCCAAGAATCTAGCAAAAAGTCTTAGTGCTGTGATTTTTTTTTAATTATAATTAATTCCCTGTTAATCCATTATACATGGCTGCCACAATTCATGACTTAATTTATTAATTTGTTTCTCTATTATCTTAATTTGTTTGTATGACTGGTGAGAAACCAAGTCCTAAATTGTACTATAAATTTATTTAGTTTTATTATTATTAGTTCTTAGATCATGTTTGAAGAATTAAGAAAAGCAAATTGATAAAATATCTGCATGATGGAACGGATGAAATGAAGGCTACAATGTGTCAAAATAATACAATAATAATAAAGAAAACAATTCATTGACCTAATTAGCATGTTAATTATTACTCTAATAACAATTGAGGTATTGTTGCTTACATGTTTGGTATAACAACTGCCCTCCCCCCCCCCACCCCCACCCCCACACACAAAATCCAATTGAGATAATTAAAAAAAATGTCAGACACCAAAAAGAAAAATTAAATTAAATTCATTTAGTTATGATTCACAATATCTTTTCATGAGTTAAATTTTTTATATATGGATAATATATAAAATTTCATACACAATCAAATCATCAGGTTATAAGTAATCATCTTGGATAAATTTGTAATTTAGAGAGGGAAAATTAGTGACTACAGTTTTGATGCTGAATTATTCGAAATAGAATAATTTAATTGTAGATTTAATTTTTTTTTTATCGAAAAATTCTATCGCTAGCAAAGTAGCTCAACAATGGCCTTCCGACTAAATGTTATTTGTATTTGAATGAAAAAGGGCTGATTTTGTCCTTCGTCTACACGTCAAAATGATATCATCCCAAACAAATTGGAGTCAATGAAATTAATTAGAACTCTAGTAATTTAATCAAGTTTAGTATTAATTAATAGTTATCTCGGTTAAATTTACCATATAAATTATGGGTTGAAGTTCATGAAAGTCGAAACTTTTGATGAATATAATTTCTGGTTATTATGATCCACAAAATATATAAAAGCTACGAGAAAGGATATGAATGTGGATGGGAGGTTCTTCGGTATCAAGAGTGTGTTGGGGAGATCAGTGAAGATGGACTGGATTGAAAGATGATTCTTATGTATTTTTTTATTTTTATTTTTTTGAATAGGATTCTCATTATTATGATTATTTATTTGTTTGAAGCTATCTCTCCAAATGATTTTTAATTGGGGTCATTTGGATTCCTTAATGTAATTATATGATTTAAGGAATTAAAGGAATAACTCTTTAAAAAGCAAGCTTAGCTAAGCTTATGGAAAACTAAAAGTAATGTTTATTTCTTTTTAAAGAAAATCTTATTTTAACTTTGCTTTCCGCAACTTAAATTGTTTGGTCTTCCTATTTGCTTTAGATTGAGGTGTTTGACAAACTTTTCGAGGAACACTTTTGATATCTTGATCAATCATAAATTGTTGTTCTAATATTAAAAAAATATTTTTCAAACAAGCTAGCCAAATTCAAACAATTAGTATCAAAATATAAGTAGATTTTGAAAATTTAGTCAAATAAACAATATAAAGTCCCTTTTAATAACATCCTCCTCAATCCACACATCACCTCGAGGCTGCGTATAGGACTCCATATTTTTTTGACGTGCTAGCAGAGTTAAGTTCTTTGTTTTGACTTTTGAGAGGAATTGAATAGTTGAATACAGTGTATATAAATTGAAAAAACAATAAAATACAATGTATTTAAATGGAAAAAACCACATCGACGAAGAGTCTGTAGCAATTTGCACTTAATTAGAGAAGATGTGCCTAACTTATTTCAATTCTGAGAATTTAATTTTAATTTTTGTAAAAAGGCTCTAAGCCATTTTAGATTTTTAAAAGTTTTAAATCCTTTATAATATCTGTTAGATTAGCAAATATGAAAAGCACACAAAATGAATGTTACGCTAAACAATTGGATTTTAGATCAATTTTAAGTTCCAACAACAAAAGATAAAAGATTATCTTAGGTCGTATAAAGAGATTATTCATCTCATATATAAATTGATCGGTGTAAGTGTAATTTGTGAGACTTTTCCAACATTCCCTTATATTTAGAATTAAATATCTGGAGCATATAACAGTTTTAATATAAGTCATGTTCGATATCATGAACCAGAGATTTAGGAGTCTTAGTTCGACTCCAATCCAATAACTAGCTTAAAATATGAGGATTGATCAAATTCATATAAAAAGACAACTCAATATTTCATAATTGATCGATGTGAGACTTTTTCAACCGTTTACACTATAATTAAGAAGAAAACATCTCTATATTAAGGGTGTGTTTGGAATGGAAGAAAACATTTTTGGTGTTTTCTTATTTTTCCTTATTTTGTTGGACAAATTTTTTAAAAAATATTTCTTTTTCTCTTTAAGAAAACAAATTTCTTAAAAATGAGAAAAAATAGCTTTTTTTTAATATAAATATAAAAAACAAAGTTGTATAGTTAACATTTTATGTTTACTGCATCTTCCTGTTGAATCCATCCCATTGTTTTAGTCAACTTTAGCTATTCAATTGGTACAAGCAATTGTTAAAAAGGAATAGTAATTGGAGTTGAAAAGAAAAGATTTGGTAGTTGGCAAATTGGTAAGATTTGCAACCATTCTTGACTTTGAAAGATTTGGTAGCTGGCAAATTGGTAAGATTTGCAACCATTCTTGACTTTGCTATGTTTACATATGTCATTAGTGACATAGACATGATTTTATCCTTCTATAAATAGAGCATTCTTGCTCATTTGTAGAACACACCAAGTTAGAGATAAAAACCATTTTGAGAGCAAAGTGAGGTATTCCATAGACTATATAAGAAAATAGTCTGTGAAGAAAAATAGAGTGTGAGCGATATTTTAGTAAGACGGAAACCAAAAGAGTGTTGTTCCTTTTGAGTGTGTAGTAGTCACTTTGGGTGTTGTATTCGTGACTACACAGTGTAAAAATTCCTTACTATAGTAATATCAATTGCTCCTCTTGGCCCGTGGTTTTTTCCCTTATTCAGAAGGGTTTCCACGTAAAATTCTTGGTGTCGTTATTTTCCCATTTTATTTTCATTACTTTTACCACATATACTTTTGTGCTTGTCCGCGTTTTCCCAACACTTCCCACCCCCTTTCACAAATAATTTTTTTACTAGCTTACATATAAATATTTTTAAGATGATATTTTATTTATTATTAAAAACTAAATAAAATCAATTTAAATTTTCAAAAAAACTTTTAAAAAAATATTTTCATGAAAAATATTTTTTTTCGGATCGTTTCTATATTTTCTTTGCACTAGCCACTAGGGGAAAAAGTCCAACTTTACACTTATTAGAAGTATGACTCAACCATATCTCTGTCTTTACAATTTTGGCACAAAATTACCCTTTTAAATTCATACAGAAATTAAGGAAAGAGTACTGAAAAAATGGTGCATTACTACAATTTTTTTTTTCAAAAAAAAAACAAAACTGACTGACAACAAATAAAGTCAATTAATTAATGATCACCACTATCAAATCAAGCAAATTGAAATTAGAAAAAAAAATAGAGGGGAAGAGGGGCCTCAATTGTTTTTTATTTTCTTTCTTTCTATTTTAGTGTTTGAAACTCATATTAGAGCCTCAATTTAATTTGGATCACGTATTATTGTGTCCATTCGAGATTAACACTTCTAACAAGATATTTTTTATATTCAGAAACTTAAATTTGAAAACTCTAATTAAAGATGAAACAGTTCCCATCACTGTCCTACGATCCGTGTTGATGGGACCTCGAATCTCTTATTATCAAATGATAGGTTAACATCCCGACATTTGTGGTCCATTTGAAAGGGCCAATACAACTTGATGATTTGATCGATCGATGGATGGACCCTTCTTATTTAATTTTGTAAAGAATCTAACTTCATTAAAATACAAATTCTATTTAAAACGAAAAGATATTAATTAGGTGAACCTTTTGTTTTCATATCAATAAATATCGTTTCAGCAGCCCAATAATTACTTATGTAACACATTATTATTCCTTTAAGAATTTCACATTTCAAAGGTCGACTTATAGACTCATTATTAGTTTTTAAATTATTGTTTGAACCAAAAAGAACATTTGACTTATAATTAAAAGACGAAGGATAATTAAGCTCTTAACTAGTCCTTATGATGACATTAAGTTTTGTTCGTTGACATTATGTATAATTTTTATATCCCACTATATTTAATTTACCTACGAAAATGGTGTAAACATGACTCCATAGCAGGCAACCTAATATATATATATATATATATATATATATATATATATATATATATATATATATATATATATATATATATATGTATGTTAACATGAAAATTAAATTACTCCCTCTATCATATTTCAGGTAATGTGCATGATTGATTCGAAGTATATGATAATGTTTATATAAATTCGAACATATAATCTTTCTAATAAATTAATTTACATACATGAAAAATATCATCAAGTCATATATTATATATATAAAAGAAAGTCGTGGTGAAAACAAAAGAAAATAAAACTCTTTTTAATTCTTCAAATAGTATATTGTGTCACAACAAGACTAAAGTGAGAGGATATGAACAATAATTACCACAAATAATGTAGTGGGATAATTGGACTAATCCTAATATTTTAAACCTGATGAGTGAGTTCTAAATTCGATTCTTAAAAGAATAGAGAATCTTTTTGATATAAAATGGTTTACTACTTAGTTTAACATTTATATAATGAATCTGTATTAATTACGTCGACAACAATATATGATCAGTGATATAATGAATTTGTATTAATTACGTCGACAATAATATATGATCAGTGAAATCTCGCTAAATAATTTGTATAATAGATCGAAATTCAGATAATGGAACCAGATGAAAATCATCACGTTATCGTTTGACTGGCAAATAATGTGGCCATGTGACTTGAGAAACTTCAACAATAGCTGTGACAACTTGGAGAAAAAGAAAGAAAATAAAGAGAAAAATATAATTAATTAATTAATAATTAAAAGCTCAGAAATGAAGAGACACCGACCATTACGGAGTATATCTAAAAAAAAATAAAGGACTTAAACGTTGAAGTTGAATATTTCTTTTTCTGTAGCCGTTTTTTTAATAATCCATTTTTTCCAAGTAAGACAATATATTATACATAAATCTTACTATATTTATTACTTAAAGTTGTGAACAATTGGTGCATTGACATTTTTGTTTAGTTTTTTTGCTGTTAATTAAGCCACTGAGTTTGAATCATTTTAAAAGAAGTCAAACACTGGTAGCTCTTCTTTATAAAAGAAGACTATATTGCTAAAGTTGGAGAAATCTATCTAGCTAGAGAAATTAAAAGCAGATAATTAGGTCTATACATGGAGAACAAGAACAAAGCTGAATATTATAGTCCTGATGATGAAGATCGCGATATCGATGATCAAGAAAATATTGTCCATCAGGTATAATTTTTTTTTTTTGAATCAAACTTCTGAAACTTGAATTTCTTATTCATAATTCTTACTATACATACACTTAATTAAAAATTTGAAATTTTTTATATCATAATTCTCAATCCATCTCATAAGCTTGCATTTCAAATCATAATTCACATTTTAATTTAATACACATCATAAACTATATATATATTATTTAGTTCCTCATAAGATTAATATGTTTTGTGTTTAATTTAGTTTGGAAAGGGAAGAAAAGAGCGTGAGGATGATAAATCAAAGCCATCCTCCCCTCACCACAAGGATTACATGAACATTGACAATATAGAGGTAATTAATTAGTTAATAGGGAACAAATTAAACTCATTCTAATTTCAATGAATTAATTATGTAAATATTTTAGAAATTTAATTTATAGGATTCTTATTTTGTCATGTACCCTTTCCGTGAGTTAATTTGATTGTACACATTACACAATTGATTATTTTTACCCAGAAAAAAAGAAAAATTAATTACAGTTGCTTATAATTAGTACGGGAGTGGTTAGGTTGATCTCGTCACAATTATGAATTTGTCAAAATCTTAGGAGTAAAATATTTACCTAATATATAAATAATGTTCCATGAATTTATATATAGTGAGCTCATAAATTAGAAATAAGTAAATTAGTATCACCTTCTCTGTTTTAAAATAAGTGTCGTTTTAATGAAAAAATCTAAATAAAATTAAAACATCACTTATTTTTTAGACGAGCGACGAATAGAAAAATGGGAAAACCTAATTAATTTCATGATTGGAGGCTCCAAGACGCGATAAAGCAACTTGCTTGAGTAGAAAAAGTCTTCATAACGAGCATAGTTGTCAAATAAATTTCATCCTTTTTCTAAACCGTTGACCGTTGACTTGTTGCATATGTATGTCATACTTAATCATCAAATATGACTTTTCATGACATTTAATTTGACAAAACTATATATTCTAGGGCAAAAATTATACAGATTTTTTTTTTGTATATATGTCTTATTATTTTTCTTTCACATTATTAAGTGTCTAATTTTAATGCTTTCAATAGGGAGGTTCTGTTAATGTTATGGTAAAGAGAGAAAGATCCCCACCAGAACACAACTCCATGGCTTCTTCATCTACTCACAAAGAACAGGTTTGGTAAAGATGAATTGTATAATTGATTTATCATACGATCAGATCCCAAACAGATTCTTATAGTTAAGTAATTAAACACAAAAAGATTCACCCCTTTCTATTATGGTCCCCTAATATTTTCACTATTGGTTATCCTATTGTGAATTAATGAGATATCTGTATGACAAGACATGGTTTTTTTTCACTATCTATGATAGACATATGATAGGAAATCGCTTCTCACAAAAATACTCGCAGAATTTTTATTTTTTGGATATAAAAACACTTTTTATTCTCTCATCGATTTAATCAAAATATCTATGATGATAGTCCCTGAACAGTTCCCACTGGAAAATTTCAATGGAGAGAGTGATTTTTTACTAGTATACCCTTACATATTTGAGGAATAAATATATATTCTTTCATCCCTATCCATTCGTTTCATTATATATAGATATATGATAATATTTTTTAAGTTAGTTGAAAGGAAACATATTTTTTATCCAAATTTAGAAACCATTTAACTTAGTGTCATTCTTAGCACCCCTTGTGACTCCTTTTGTAATCACACAAAATGTAATACATGTCCAAAATTTACATGTTTCAAAAAAATTACAAACGTTACCTATTTAATACGGTAAGTTTTAAATGTCTTCACTTTCTTTCTTAAAATTCGTAGGACGATCAGCTTGCATCAGCAAAAGATGAAATGCGAGAAGTAATGGAAGAAAATCAGAGGCTTCGAATGCACTTAGATCGAATGATGAAAGAATATCGAAATCTCCAGAACCAATTCCACGATATCGTTCAAAAAGAAACTGATCAAAAATCAAGCAGTACCACTGTCAACACTAGTACAACACATCATGATCATGAATCTGATCAAGAAGCTGATCAACTTGTGTCCCTCAGCTTAGGAAGAACTACTAGCGATACGAAGAAAGATGATTTATCTAAAATCTTAAAGAAAGATAAAGTTCATGACGATGAAGGAGTTAGTAATAATAATAAAAGCCTTGATTTAGGATTGGATTGCAAGTTCGAAACAACTCCAACTGAATGTTCACCAGTGAATTGTAGTCCGGAGAATAGCTTAGATGATATTCATCAAGCTAATAAGGATGAAAATGAAGAGACGTCGAATAAAAATCTCAAGACGATGAGAAATAATGGAGATGGAGATGATGTTTCGCAACAAAACCCTACTAAAAGAGCTAGGGTTTCTGTTAGAGTCAGATGTGATGCCCCTACGGTAATGAATTTTTTTTTTTTGGGATACATGCATGCATATTGTGATATTAATTATAATTAAGTAAAGAATGCAATCTAATATGTATTTAATTATGTTAATAATGATTTTTCTTTAATTTCATTTTTTTTTTGGTAATATTATTGATCAGATGAATGATGGATGCCAATGGAGAAAATATGGTCAAAAAATAGCAAAAGGAAATCCATGCCCTAGAGCTTACTATCGTTGCACCGTAGCACCAAATTGCCCGGTTAGAAAGCAGGTAATAATATAGGTTTTACAAAATTATCAAAATGAATCGTGGAGGAATGATTGAAATTCCTTCGTTCTTAATTAGATATGTCTCGAGTTTGAATTCAGGGAAAACTTCCTATACAATGCATGAATCCGAAGTCAATCAAGCTCTAGAACACCAAAGTTGTGTTCTATAATAGCTTATTTAATCCTTATAGATTAATTTAACTTATTTATTAAAAGTGTAAAATCTTATTCCAATTTTTATAGTAATTTAAGTTAAATAATTTTATTTTGTTCATCATACTTTATCTTGATACCATTATTTTTATAAGATTTTTAATATTTGTGATAACAAGTACACTATTACATCTGTGTGATTATAAATTATTTTTTGAAGCTTCTTATTAAGAAAATATACATAGGATGTAATAATAAAGAAGTAGTATCAAATACAAAGTTAAAGGGACTAAAAGTATTAGTCATTATCTATTAGGCGATCTGATAAATTAAATTTATAATGATTCAATTTAGTACTAGTACTAGTACTACATTATCATGGTAATGATACAATTGTTACTTGTTGGTTTTGTAGGTTCAAAGATGTGCAGAAGACATGTCAATATTGATCACCACATATGAAGGAACACACAACCATACCCTTCCTCTTTCAGCCACCGCAATGGCTTCTACCACCTCAGCGGCCGCTAGCATGCTGTTATCCGGTTCATCTAATTCATCAGACCCAAACCCACAAGTAACTGCCACCACCACCACTACCCCTACCACCACTACTTCTGCCAATATCAACGGACTCAATTTCTATCTCTCTGATACCTCAAAACATCATAAATCGCCATATTACTTCCCTAATTCATCCATCTCAGCATCCGCACCTAATTCCCTCCCTACAATTACACTCGATTTGACTTCCACCTCGTCCTCGTTCCCGTCCTCCTTATCTCATCTAAACAGAATGACTCAGAATATTCCTCCTAGATATAATTACAACAACAATAATTCCACCACAAACCTCAATTTTAGCTCAGTACTTGAATCCAATTCCCTTCCTATTTCTTGGACCAATATAATTATCCAAATCAAACCTATAACAAAAATAACCAAAATTTTGGTCCACTTACATTTTCATCAAGATCAAATCAAGATAACATTTTTCAATCATATTTACAAAAAAATACTACACAATCTTCTTTACCACCAGACACAATTGCAGCTGCAACCAAAGCAATAACATCAGACCCAAATTTTCATTCCGCATTAGCTGCAGCTCTTACATCGATCATTGGAAATTCTCCAATTGAAAACAAATCCGTCCATAATTTAAATGTTACTGAGCCATTTCCAATTTTATCCAGTCTCTCTTCAAGCTCAAATCCGAATAAATGTTCGTCAAGTTTTTTAAATAAACCAACCTCTTCTACTTCCGCGAATAATAATAATAATAATAGTAATAGTACACAGCAGCCTGGGAATAATAGCATGGTGTTTTTCGGGCAATCTTCTTCTTCGTTACCATTTTCGAAGTCTAATAAGGGTAAATCTACCTCTCCTAGTGATAGTAAGTTTGATTGATTAATTTTTTTTCTTCATGTTTTACCTCTGAAATTGAACTTTGTAGATAGAAGGATCAATCATCTGTATAGTCTGTAGATATGCTTTAGTGACATAAACACAATTGACACTTTGGAATTAGCATTTGTAATTTGTTGTTGTTAATTAACTTGACTATGGTTGTAAGATTTTTGTACAAAATGTAGATTATTTATTTAGTAGATGGATTGTTTGCTACTTTTTTTTTTGGTGTTTACAAAAGATTGAATGGGATATTACAAACAGTCCTGAAGATTTAGCAAAAAAATAGTAAGAATTGACGTAGAGATTTTGATTTATACTGAATATGTCATGGTTATTGTTGTGTTGTTCGGTTAATCAATGAAACCTATAGCAGCAAATAGTAATGGTACTATTTAGGTTGGTCAATTAACATTTCATCGGAATATTAATCAAACAAATTGATAAACTTTCTGGTATATACTATCTCTAATTTGATACAATATTAAATAATTTTAAAAATGTTTGTGTAAGTGGCTTTCTATGTTTTTTTTTTTCCGAATCTAATAATTAGCACAATATTTTTAATTTCTAGCAAGGTGGAATAGTGAAATTTAAAAATATATAGTGGGTTGTCCATCAATCAACTATGATTCAATTGCTCCGATAAAATATACAAAATTGGACTATAGAATATACATTGAGTAACACACATACGAAATACGTCACAAATCTCGCTCAAATTATAGATAACTTGTAATTATGTTAGTCTATTTTAGTTCAATTCATTTAAATTTATGTAACTTTCAACTTATTTTAACCCGCTCAAATTCAACCGAACTCGCTTATTTAACACCGCTATTTTGAGAATGGCATTGCAAAATCAGTTGTTCCTCAACTAGTTAACATCATATCTTTTTCATGTTGGAATATATTCTATTTCTTGTTTTGTTAGGTTAGAATGTCTTACGCGTCATGAGAACTTTTTTTATTTTCGTCAATCATATTACTATTTGTTGTATTGTTGATGTCAATCTTATGATATTTTTTGTTTGTTTGTTGGGTATTAATTGATTGTGTGACCCACTACAAATCTTAAATAAGATTGATATGTATCCCATTTCACATATAAAGATTTCTAATATTGTCAGTGTTGTAAGCATCAATCTCCACTAATGCCTGAGGGATTTATATTGCAATTTATATATGTATGTCGATTGTCCTAAATCTACCCTTTTAAAAAAAAAATGTATAATGGACGTTTGAAGTTTTATAAAAAGCTTAGAAGCAAAATAATTTAAAGAGGACACGAAAAAATATGTCCATTCGCTAATTGTATCACATACATAGATTTATGATCGGTGCTATAGTCACAATTTTTATGATGGAAACAAAACATGAAAAAATAATAATCATATTGATGTACGTAAAATAACTTTTATTACTTATTTTTTAGCTAGTTAAAATATGTTCTCATATTATCTGATTTATATATCACATACTCGCATTGGTTTCCTTTATTCAACTAGTCCACAAATGTATATATTCATATTGTCTCATTTTATACGGCAATGCAATCATTAAGTGAGTATTTCCGAATGAAAAGCTGAAACAAAACAAAACATTAAAGAGAAAAAATTATTCTCATTCGTCACCATTACATACATAATTCGTTTCTAATTGGTGACAGAGTCATAATATTTATTAAAAAAATAAAAAGATGAAATCGCAACATGTTGATGTGCAAACATTAACACTTAATTCTTTACTAGTAGTTAATATATGTTCTCATATCTTCTCATTTTGTGCATCACATTTCCTTTCTTATTAAGTTGTCTACAAAAATTATCATTTTTTTAATAAAAATAACTTTAAATTTCTTATTACTTATAACGAGACAATTTAAAATAAATTTCAAATTTCTTTTCTTTATGTCTTTAACTTTGTGCTTAGAATATATACATTTATTTTTGTTCATACTGAATTAAATATATCTTACTAAGGAGACAATTAATTTATCTATAGTTTCTTATCTAAAACTATACACTTCACTTAAAATAACCATGGAGTATAAATTAGTGTAAACGATGAATCATTTATGTTTAATTTGTGTTAGTCTGTAATTATAGTACTTTCAAAATACATAAAAAGATTTTATTAGACATAAATTATATTTAATATTATAATATCATATAAGCTATGTTCTATGTTTATATATAAGTTTAGCTATCAAAATTTATTTAAAGCTAAAAATTTAAGATGAATCTCTAAATCACGCAATTAAATGCATGGTTGTGATGCAAAGCCAAATACAACGAATGAGATACTAGTACACGTAGGGCCGGCTAAATTGGGACCAACTCAAAGCTCATCACGCAATAATACACTATATATTATTCCTCTCTGCCTTTATCTTTCTCTCTCCTTCGCTTTGCGAACTCCAGGGGCAGCTACGAGAGAACACAAAGCACAGGACCTTAGCTCTGAACCCTACCTCACCGCCTTGTTACCGCCGTATTGGTAAGTCCTTTTATTTTATATCTTCAATTTCCGATGGATCTTTAGAGTTCAAGGAAACTGGATAGGAACTGATCTTTTGTTAAAAGCGAAAGCGGTTAAATTGGATTATTCTAATTTAGTTTGGAGAGTGTTTAAGAATTTTATGCGATTGTGCTTTTGCGACAATTAGCGAGAAGTTTTTGATCTTCAGTAAATAGTGTTATATTAGGGGAATTGTATGTGCGAGCCCTAATTCATGTGTGCTACAGTTGATTATTGTTATTTATTGTTCTGGAATTTGAGCTTTGTTACTTGATTGAGATGATTATAATTAGATCATGAGTTAAGCCAAATGAGAACTTGATTTATACCTGGATGACTGTGTTGAGTGATATACAACTTTTACATACTTTTGATCCTGAAGTGGTGTTTAGAACTAAATTTTTTGACTTAGGTCATAAGTTTGAACCGTGCACCAAGCGAATTAAAGTGCAGTATTTAAGTGGAGAAGGGTAGAGGGCTGGGCTCATCATCCCCAAGTTTCAAAGTGTGTAAGGGTTGGCTTTAGACAGATTTTATGGGTCATTAAATAAAATAAAGGGCAAACAGAAAAAGCTCAATAGTAGTTCTCTTTTGTTGGGTTTGTTAACTAGTACTCGAGCATGTATTGTAGCATGTGTATCTCTTGCAAATTAGTATTAATGTTTAAAATGATATAAAATATTAAAGTATGTATGTGATGGAAATCATAGGAGAAAAATACAAGTGCGGATTGATGAATGATTAGCCAATTGGACTGATATTTATTGTCATCGCAAAGCACTAACGTCATTGCCGAAATGGTTTCTTTGGGGAGAAAAAGGTTTCTTTTGGTACCTTCTTCTAATATCGTTGGACCATGATAGTGAGTGGATGAAGCAGAAATTACCATTTGAGTTGAATCATGAATAAAAAAGTAAATATTACAAGGATAGCAAGTTAATACGGTAGAGAAACAAATAAAATTAAGGCGGACTGATTTGGGAGTCTCTTGTAATTGGCTCCGTTTGTCATTTGAACCCTCCTACTTACTACTTCCCAAATGAACTCCTAAACTTGACAGAACTCTACTTTTTAGACCCTTTTCTCATCCTCTCAGTGTGTGTATAATACAATTGCTTGCATGTCGAATTCCAAGTCATTTTATAATGAGACATAAAAAGTTACATATTAAAAATTAAATAATATACAACAAAGTAATAATATTTTTCTATTGTACCTCCTTTTCCCCATCCCCCCCATCCCCCCCCCCCCCCCAAAAAAAAAAAAAAAAAAGCAAAAAAAATATCCAAACCACCTCCCACTCCTACCCTTTTTTTTTTGGATGACAAGGGAAACTCGCAGCCGCTACCCTTTGGGTGCGCACAGGTAAAACCCCTGCTTCTATGCAATAGTTTGCAAACCACATTGGAGAGAATTCCTACTCCTACTCTTTCTCCAATCATTTTTACCCCCAAAAACTTCCTCAAAATTCACCAGCCACTATTTTTATGGCAAGATGAACAATGATTAGATTTTTAGGTATGTATGTTCTTATTTTTAGAGCTGATGCAATTTATAGGAAAAACCATGGGTGTTGGAAAGAGATTTTGGGTGTTTTATGTTTGACTATGAGTGTTTAGTAGTTGTTGAATGGTGATTTTTCCTTTTTGTTGGAAATTTAAGTACATAGAAATGGTAAATGGGTCAGCCGGCAAAGATAGATTCTTTTGACAAACAGAGTTCACCCAACCCTTGCTTAGTGTGATACCAATGGTTGCAAATTACACTTGAGGTTTTTAAGAAGAAGAAGAGTAGAAAATTTGGAAATTTCATAGTTTGAAAATTAGAGGAAACCCCTCTATTTAGAGACAACAAATAGTAGTATGAATAGTTGTTAATTGTGCTTTATTAGAAAAGTCAGAATCCTCAGTAACGTCACCATTCTTCTATATGAAAATGTCTCTATTTATAATATAATATAGATACATATAAATTATAAAATATAGAGAATGCTTTTAAGGTAGTATAAATAGATAGATTAATTTGACCATGTGATTAGCAGGTGGTTACAATGTCGACTCCAGCTAGAAAGAGGCTGATGAGGGATTTCAAGAGGTTGCAGCAGGACCCTCCTGCTGGTATTAGTGGTGCACCTCAAGACAACAACATTATGCTTTGGAATGCCGTGATATTTGGGTGAGTTGTGTAATTAAAATACGCCAAATATGTGTTTAATGTCTGTTTGGGGCAGTTGTTATCATATGGTTTGAATAATCTACTTTCTCCTTTCTCTTCGTTTTGGTGTACCTGCAGTCCTGATGACACTCCTTGGGATGGTGGTGAGTTATCCTTGCATTTGGTCATTAGTGCAGTGTAGCAGAAGAATGTTAAAGGCTTAAAGCGTTGTAGTTGGTGCACATCTACTGTTTATGCATTGTTGTCTATACAATTCAATTATGTTTTAATCATCTCAGTCTCTCTTTTCTGTGATTTGAAATTCTGAATAATCAGTTTGGACAGTCGCAACCCTCGTCCCCTCCCTGGACATTCCTTGCCTACGAATAAGTAGTGATGAATGTTATGAATCATCCAAAGAGGTGATGCATATTCTAGTTTTGGAAATGCTTGAATCCTTTCTTTGATCTCCCAGTCCAAGCATTTCCAGTCCTGGCTTTTCCATGTCACTTTTGTATTATCATCTCTTGTCAGTTTATTACTCTCTGCCAAAACTTAAGGTTGTTGGTGTTAGCAAGTGCGTCCTGTGGCTTTTGATACCTTTGCCATCCTTTTCTTTTGAAATAATATGATTTCTTTTTCAAATCGCCTTAGTTTTGATATGAATTAACTAGTTCGGTTGTAACTATACTATTTGAGAACATCAGGTACGTTCAAGTTGACTCTTCAATTCTCTGAGGATTACCCCAACAAGCCACCAACAGTGCGGTTTGTTTCTCGCATGTTTCATCCTAATAGTAAGTTGGAGTTCAAGATTTGATTTTTATTTGTCAAGTCAGTGGATAGGAATAGTAAATTTTATGTCTGGAATTGTCCTTCGGTTTTTTCCAGTTTATGCAGATGGAAGTATATGTTTGGATATTCTTCAGAACCAATGGAGTCCAATTTATGATGTTGCAGCTATACTTACATCCATTCAGGTATAGAGCTGTAATTGATTTTTAGACATCACATTCTCTAAGTTATCCATGTCTTAATCCTGAGTTTTACTATTAAATCTAATGGTTGAAAGCATCGTTAAATGAAAATATGTGTTGCAAAGGAGTAGTTTCTTGTTCCTCATACTATAGGGTTGGAGATATCATCCTTGTGACAGCTTTACTTACCGTTGTTTTAGTTATAAGCTACGTAGTTACATTTGCATATTGTATTGCGCATTTCTGTTTCTTTATGATGATGAAGCAATTGTTAAGGAATCACATCGATTGATGCTAAAAGAATGCCTTGATCTGGGAATTTTCGAGAAGACTGCTGTTTCTCAAGCACTTTTGCCCAGAGCATGGTTTCTATTTCTAGATTCTAGAAAGGTTGGTCATGGTCCAAAGACTCAAATCAGATAAAATATTATCTCATGGTCAAGTACTTCCCCCCTTCATGTGTTATCAATTGGAGTGTGGACTCTCCATGTATTGATAATTCACATTGCGGAGATAGAATGAGAAGTTTGTTTCATTGACTACAATGGAGTGTACCTGTCTCTCTATTGAGTTGACAAGTGGCATGAGAAGATGGAGGGTCAGAAGTGCTCCATGGAGTATGAGAGTTTGCTGATTTCTCTTAACTTTATACTTGGTGATTATGAATAGACATTTAAAACTAACTGAGTCTTTGAAGAGGAACACCAATCGCTACATGGACAAGTTTAGTGACATGACTCAAGTTGTAAATAAAGTATACATATAAAGCCAAATCATCTAACTGAATTGTGTGTGGGGGAGCCAATTAATTATTGGCCTGAAGCTTCTCTATAAACAGAGACCAACTTCCATTATACCAGTTAAAAAAAAAAGACCAACTTCCCTTAGCTATTGTAAGAAGAACCTAAGCATATTTTGCTTCTTTTAATACGTAGTTAAAGGCGTGTGACAATTCAATTGTGTTAATTCTCCCAGTATAGAGAGAGAGTGGTAGTTAGCAGCTGTGCAAGTTACGACTTACTTGTCGATTGCTACAGCTGCTGGATCATGGAAAGAAACGGTACGTTTGTTTAACCTTACCTCAAGATTATGCTCGTATTTGTGTCAATCACTAGTCACTACTATGATTGTAAATAAATATCGTACACGTTATATTCTGCATGAAGATTTTTACTCAATCCCTTAACTGCTGGTGCTTGACTTAATAAGTTCCTCGCAAAACCCACCATCCACCCATACAAGAAGAAGAGAAATAACATAGAATTGTGTATGATGTTGGTGCTTGAATATTCATTTCTTTATTACAATTACATCCAATAATGAGATGATCGATCTTTGTCTAGATTAAGATGTTGACTAGTTTGAAGTTGAACTTGCCGAGTAAAGGGGGTAGTAGACTTATGTCTTAATGTATACAATTCAAGACATAGATACCCAAGCAGAAGTAGAAATTGTTACTCAATGGATGATATGCTTAAGACGCTAGACGTACTATCCTCCTGCTTTGCCGGAATCTTGATGATGGAAGCTTTATGTCGAGCAATTATTACTTAAAACCTCAAGTGATGAGTATGACTTAAGGTTTTCAGCTCCTTAGTTTTAAGCATGTTGACTCTGCTGTACTTTAGCAAGAAAATGGTGCTGTTGCTAGACCCAAATTTGCCCATAAATATCCTAGTTCCTACTTGGAATTTGTTGATTAATTTGGATTGTACCTTGCTGAGTAAATGCGAAGGAGACAGGATGAGAGTGGCCATGGATTATCTGTAAAGCAAAGTCAAGAGAGTTAAGCTGAGCTGTTTACTCTATCCTACTGGGGACATGTACATGCAGAGGATTTGAAGGATTGAATAAAACAAAGGCTTTTTTCGTACTTATCCGCTAATAAAAATTATTTCAAGAAAGAAGACTATTGGTTTGTTGTTTGCGAATGACTGACACTCTTATTATTGCAGTCATTGCTGTGTGATCCAAACCCCAACTCACCTGCAAACTCGGAAGCAGCTCGGATGTTCAGTGAGAATAAAAGGGAGTACAATCGCAGAGTGAGAGAAATTGTGGAGCAGAGCTGGACTGCTGACTGATTCTAGGGACGAAAGATGTCCTTGCAGACCTCAGATGAAGAGCACCATGGCTCAGCTATGTTATATTTACGGATTGAAACCTCCTCTTTGAAATTTTATTTGAATGGAACTCTCATTTGTTTGATCCTAGTATTCTGGTTAGGTTCTATTGCCTAATTGTCATTTGCTGCATTGCATTGACAAGCTTCTGTAATATATGGATGTGCGTTTTGGTTTAGAAATGCAAGGAACTTCCCATACGCATGGGAATTGTTTTTCATGTACTTATTTTGCTATAAATTTTGAGTAGTTCTAAGCGGATTTGAATGGAGCTACACTGGTGCATCGGGATCTTTAACAAATTTATCCAGCGTTTTAACAAAAGTAAGTCTTAGCCGTATTCTTTTGTAGCCATCACTTGTGTATATACACACTTGTGTATACTTAAGTGTATATATACACAACGACTATAACTGGCTTAAATTTTGAAAAAATAATGTCAACTTCTGTTATGAACTTTATTGAGCCATTTTGTGTTATGGAAATCGTAGGCGTAATTTGTCATAGTACTACAACAACATATACTAATGAAGTAGACAAGCTAATTTCGATAGATGTGCAGATCGTTCTATTTTGTAGGTGTCAAACAATGATTTTACTGCATGTTCACCTACAGAAACCTTCGCAAAAAAATTTACAGAGAAAGTTGCAAGAAGAAAAAATGACAACAAAATAATTATTGTCACGGTGGCCTTTTCAGTCTGTATTTCACAATAGTAGAGATGAATCCCAATTCACTTGTCCATTAAGTTGATATTTCTTTCTAGCAGATAGAGAAGTAGTAATATACTAATATAGTGTCATATATAGCAGCATAAAAGATATATGCATGTATAGATGCAATAGCACCGCACTAGACTGCTAGACCGCACTTGAGGATGCTGGGTAGTAGGATTAAGAACCAATCAAATTCAAACAACCGTTGATTTCATGCTATTTGTTACAAAGATAAACACAAAATTTGGAGGAAGAATACTAGAACTAAAGGAATCAAAGATGCCCAGGATGTCACTGAGATCTAAAATCAAAAGCTAATTCAAATGATAAAAATAACACTGTATATACTGCAGGTATAATTACTTCCAAGTAATATTCAACTGCAAGCGCATAGAAGCTGTTGAGTAAAAAAGAACGCACTGTACGTCTTGCATGAATTCCAATACGAACAGGCTAGACATAACTGTATAATGGTTCGGTAATTTTTCTTTTAAAAATTAAGAATAAACAAATGAAACAAACCAAATCCAATATTGGAATGCACACTCCAGATTCAAATACTTCCACCTTGGCCTCTGATATGATTTCAAAAGCTTCCTGCCAAAAACTTCAGGTGCTAATCACTTCTGTTTGTGGAGCATCCTGTAACTTATAGCAGTCAGTACAACCAAAATGCAATGAAAAGGTAGAAATTCAACTCATCAAAATGAGAAACCATATTTTTGCCCCTTACCAGATTTTCCTTATCTTCTTCCAGGACTTTCTCTGAAATGCAGGCATCGACAGGCCCTGTGAAAGAAAAATACAAATAACTAACTTTAAACTCAAAAAGTTAAGTGATTTTTAACCAAGGAAGGTCCACTCTTTAACTACCTTCTCCTTGAGCAGATCTCTTTCCCTGTCTTTTCATCACCTTAGCCTTATTTGGTTCTGGCTTAACAGGTTTTTGAAGTTTCTCTTTTGTGGTACGACCTCCATTTTTTGGTGATATAGATTTCGCAGCTGCAGCAATTTTGTTTACAGAATTCCGGGTCCTAGGAGTGCTTCCAATCTTTGAAGGCTTCTGCTTGGTTGGTTCTTTCACTTGTGCAGCTTTAGTAAGTCTTTGTTCAAGACTTTGGTTTGCAGTCTCTCAGTGTTTGCAACAGAAGAAGAGCTATGAACGTCATTATCAGATGGCACATGAGAACAAGTCTCAGAAACTTGCAACTGCTCAGATATTTGGAGGATGTTATAGCTATCAAACAATTGTTTCACAGGCTCCTCAAGTTCAACAAGGGCATATCGTTGCACATAAGATTTCAGCTCATCTCTCAGACGCTGAAGAGGCTGAAATGATAGCAAAAAAAAGTCAAATACTTTCAATCATATTGGTTCGATTTACCAGCTACAAGAGCCAAGTTGTTTCTGAAACAGAGATTTTGTAACCCGCATTGCAATGCAAGGAAGCCGAGCAATGATCTTACTAACTGAAACCAATAATTTGATTTTAAAAATATAGTCTTTGCTAAACGAAGGAAGTGAGAGAATAATAGAATATTGAAATCTATAGCACTAAGTCACTACAAAATCTTCAGAGATTTTACTGTGGTTTGAAAGGCAGTCAGGCAGATCTACTAAAGGTGTCCTAGTTATATTTCAATGAGCTCACTATTTCTTCAATGTAGTGTTTAAATTCATGTGGGAGAAGATATAGTATCATACCTCAGAGCCAGCCTCCAAAGCAAGTTTGAACAAGCCCAGGGAAATTGAATGCTTAGCAGCAGATTCAGAAAGCTTAATCTGTGATAGCCAATAGGAAGCTGAGGATATAAGGTCATATTTCTTTCTATTTGAGGACTTTGAAACATTTGATTGTGGTGTATCCGATTTTCCTTGGTTACTAGGAGATCTCTTTGCTCCAGTCTCAGAAATGGGTTTGCCTATTTTTTTTGGTTCCTTGGTTATAATACCAAGTGGTCTAGAAGCAGGGCTGACGATTGACTTGGAGGGAACAGACAGCCTTCTTGGAGGCTTCGCTGATTTTTCCTTCCCAGAGAGGGAAGGGCAGCAACACTCTTACTGACACTTGATGCAGGTCTTACCCTGAAAGATAAATGAAGCAGAGATTGATGTTATTGCAGAATTAGGAGACACCTAATAAGACTTAGCAATTGAAATAAAATAAGAAGACTTGGAGGAAGTTGCATCTTTGACAGCCTTTGTCTGAAGTAGCTCTCATTAGTTCACTATGCCTAGAAGTTATAGGTCGTGGCTAAATTATGACTTATTTCTTGTTACAACTTACAAGTACCAAAGGCCACAAGAAGTTAAACTCTTTTAAGTTCAAGTCCCTAAAATGAAATGCAGAAATTTCACAATCCAAAAGTAAAAGGCTAGTTAATACATCAGAACCAGCCAAATGAAAGGTAAGCAGCGAGTAGCACGTCTCAATATAAACAGAAAACTAAAAGTTTCACCATGGATTGTGATTCAAATTTCGCTCATCAAGCATCTACTGATTCTGGAAGCCACATACAGGTTAGAAAAATTTCTTCAGCGCCATAAAAACAAAAAGCTTCACAAAGCAGGTGATTAAGCTTGAAACTCTTCACTGAATAATATAATATGTCAAATAGCCAACAAATCCAACAATGATTATTGGATCAATAAGATTTCACCTTATTTCATATGGAAGAAGGTTCTTTCTGCTACTTCATTGAGTTTTTTCTATGTCCAGTCACTACAATATATCCTAATTGTTGCACCCGAACAAAACAGTAAAAGACCAGAAAAAAAATTCCACTCAATTATATATCTGCATACAACGCAATTTCAATCCAAAATTCATCTTACGCATCAATCTAATCAGCACATACATATACCAGATATCTAAATGAAGAAATTGCAGATTTACAGAGATTAGAAACCTCGCAGAAGCAGAAGAGTTGGAGGAATCAGTCAGAGGCAACTTCTCTTCCTTCGATTTAGAGGTCGATCGCAACGGATACCGCAGAAGCTTTGATGATGATGATTGCTTAGCCTTTGCTGCAAATGAAAAATTCATTCAAACACATATACATACATATATATATATATATAATCAACCATAGATTTTGCCATAAAAAGCACAGAGAAATTAACAGAGCGAATACCAGAAACAGAGGAGGATTGATCTTTAGCGGAATCCCCGTCCATGATGAATTCTAGGGTTTCAATTGACGAGAGAATTTGGTAAGTGAAGATGGATGATGAGGAAATTGTTGCTTTATATTCAGCGTCTGAGCGGGAAATATAAGAATTGCTTCAAAATTAAATTAAAAAGTGGGGAATAATGGAAAAAAAAGCTGAGAATATTGGAACGGCTCTTTGGGTTGGGCCCATTTTGTGGGTCCAATAATAGGCTTTCAATTTGGGTTTTCAAATTTTGAACAATTCCTTACCGTTGATGTACATTGCTGATGGGCTGAGTTGGCAAATTCGACGCTCTTTTTATAAAATTCACAAAAGTAATACTTCCTTGGCTTTATTTTGATTTTGATTTGATCATAAACGAGTAAAAGGGCTTTTGAATCTTGCGATTTTAAACTAGATATGTGACATGTATTAATATGTGTTTTATGATCTTAAACATATTAAGTAAAAAATTAAAATGTCGATAGGAAGGAGACATTAACCATGATTATTTGAAGTATACTATCATATTAACTTATCATGATCCTGACATATTGTTAGATGTTTCTTCGTGTACTTTTTTTCTTCTTGTCTTTGAATTTTGAGCATATTCGTTTGACTTGATTTGCAAATAATGGTGTTTCAACTTGCTAATCCGGGGTTCTGTTAGTGGAACTGAAAACACAACTAGAACTTTGATTTCAAGTAGGAGTTAGCCATTTGAATGTGTATTGTACTATTCATTCACTACCAAACTATATTTACATTTTTGTTGTTAGATTTTCTTTAGACAGTAAAAATGAAAATTAAATTGGTCATACACATATTTTCTTTCAAAACATTAAATGGTCGAAAGAAAATATTGTTTGACATTGAAATGCTCAATGTGAGAAGTAAAAGTAAACCAACATGCCATGACCTGAGTACAGAACAAGTTCAAAACACACCATGTACTATTGATTAGAATTTAGAACAATGATTATAACATTTTACCAGTACATAATACAAAGATTTGAGTCAAAACGACTGAATTTTGGCGAACTCGTAAGTACGTATCTAAGCTTACTTGCTCTACGTTGTAATTGTTGATGGTAAGACTTAAAACAAATTTCTCCCTATGATATCGATCACAGAATTATGAATACCATTATAAATAAACTGATCAAAACTCTTCTACTGTTTTAGACACGATGATTTAACACAATGCACAAGACCATAGAAAGAAAACAAAAAAAAGTTTGCAGTTACTATGTAAGATTTTAAAAGTACATTTAAAATCTTTCATCTACAACATATGTTCTTGAGAAAAACAGAAATAAATGCTTTAAGAACTGGTCACTGTTCTCAATCTTATGCTCTTGGCTTGGCAGTAACTAAACGGGAAGTTGATATTTGAAGATTAGGTGGAACTGGAGTTTCATCTGAATGGCCTGAAATGCAGAGATTGCCATGATCATCCTGCTCCCAATAAACTTCAACCTTAAGTCCTCGAGGATTCTCCGCGGAAATTGTGCCTGGGATCTCCACATATTTTGATCCTACAGGTACCTATATTGCAATTGTAACGCAAATCAATAGAGTTCGTTTTTCATCTTTCATGTTTACTAAATAAGTTAAAACTTCAGATAGTGTAAAAAGAAATTTATACGGTCAGTCAGTGCATATGAGTTAAACCCGTAACATAAATATAATTCCAAAGTGGTGCACCTACTTGAAGTGTAGTTCCTGATGGTAAAATCAATGGCTTGATAGTTCCCTCTGATGCAGCCGCTTCTAGCTCTGCCTTCTTTGCAATACTCAAGAACACTTCTTCAAGCGTTGAGAGACCGATTTGGATATTTAATATGCCAAACTCTGTTTTTCTGTTGTCCAGCTCTGCAAAGAAATTCTGATACAAATGTGCAAATAATATCAGGACACATAGTATTGAGTGATCGAAATACATGTTACGTTTTCTTGAAGCAATCTTGTCGAGGTACTTACTTCGAGTAGCCTCTCTTTCTCATGAGGGATGATGAAAGTCAAGAAGGATTTATCTTCATCTTTTGGTGTGACATCTATACGCTGTAAAACCAAATAATTCAGTCAAGAACCCTTGTTTATATATTGAATATAATTTTTAAAAGCTTCATTACTAGAAAGCACCTGTCTGAAGAACTCTTTGACAGCCTCATGATACTTGCTGTCTATTGTATTTTCCATGACATTTACATCATTAGCAACTTTACTGAAGCTAATCTTAGCTATAAATCCAGCACCAAATCGAGACTTCAGCAAGGTTGATGTTCCAATGCAACGAAGTCTACCCCTTGCCATAATTCCAATGCGATCTGATAAAATATCAGCTTCCTCCATAGAATGTGTCGTCAGAATAATAGAACGCCCTTGCTTGCAGCCTCAATTACACTCCAGATATGCCTCCGAGTTATAGGATCCATACCTGTTGTCTACAATTTGCATGAACTTACCTCAGGATTGAAGAAACAAATTGAACATTGATAATACTAGATCAAAGCTTCTAAAAATTGCATACTGGTTCATCTAAAAAGAGAACTTTTGGATCTCCAATCAATGCTATTCCTAAACTGAGGCGACGTTTCATTCCACCACTGTAGCTTCCTGCTCTCACTTCGGCGACATCATCGAGCTTCACATCAGCCAACAATTTTTTAGCTTCCTGCCATTCAAGTAAATCGAAGTTTTTAGTGAGAAGTCATATGCAATAGCCAGTTGTTCAATCAAAGAGTCAATGAAAAATTGTGGCAATTTATTTAGGATGCAAACATATATGACTTATGAATATAGGCCAGTGAGGTCACAAATATTTAGATATATTTAATCATTTCGCATTCTTTTACTCCGAGAAGGAGTAGGGATGGTTTCGGATACTTACTGATCTTTTTGATGTTCGGGATAAGCCTTTGATGGTGGCAAAAAGTTCAAGGTGCTCTTGTCCAGATAATGCATCCCAATGTGTGTCAAACTGAAGTATGGCCACACAAAGTCAATGGAAGAAAAACCAAGCCAAGAAAGAGTGCAGAACTTGTTAGAAGACTCAAATCGCCACCTGTGAGCAGACTCCAATCAGCTTTCTTATGTTGGAGATACCAACCGAACTTCGAACAGAGTTTCCATAGATTAGTGCTGTCAGAAATCAACATATATAAGTGTTAATACATTTCATTGATTATGAACTGCATTCTGGAGAGAATTTGATTAAGAAGAAAAGAGAAAGTTTTCATATATGATCTGTTTCAGTTCACTGCTGTAGCTACAGCTTATTTATACAGCAACTGTGTAACAAACTCTGTAACTAACTCATCTAACAACTTACATGTGACTATTTAACAGATTTAACAAACACCAATTACTCTATATTATTTAATACTCCCCCTCAAGCTAGGATGAAAGACATCAAGTACTCCTAGCTTGGAAAGAAGAAACTGATGTTGTACAGTCCCTAGACCTTTTGTAAGTAAGTTTGCCAGCTGAGATTTAGTTCCCACATATTCAGGCTTGATCAAGCCATCTTTGATCTTCTCCCTTATAAAATGACAATCAATCTCAATATGTTTGGTTCTCTCATGAAAGATTGGATTGTTAGCAATCTGCATAGCAGCCTTGCTATCACAACATATTCTAACTGGAGTAGTAATGTCTACCCTTAGATCCTTTAATAATCCAGTCAACCAAATAATCTCTGCTACTGTACCGGCCATGCTTCTGTATTCAGCCTCTGCTGAGCTTCTACTGATGGTATGCTGCTTCTTTGATTTCCATGAGATCAAGGAACTTCCAAGTTGAATTACATATCCTGTCACTGATCTCCTGGTATTAGGACAAGCTGCCCAATCTGAGTCACAGTATGCTGTCAAGCTTGTGATGGAATCTCTTGCCAGTAACACTCCTTGCCCAAGTGCTTGTTTGAGGTATCTGAGCACTCTCAATGCTGCATCCCAATGTGACCTTTTTGGATGTTGCATGAACTGACTGAGAACTTGAACTGCAAACAATATGTCAGGCCTGGTGATTGTCACATAGATTAGTCTTCCCAACTAATTGTTGATAACTGTGAATGTCACTTAGCATAGGATCTTCAACACCTCCAACTGCTGAGTCATACTCTAATGTAGTAAGCTTTACATTCATCTCATGGGAGTGGAAGCTGGCTTAGATCCTCCCAATCCTACTGTCGAAAGTAATTCCAAAATGTACTTCCTTTGGTTAAGTAGAATTCCTTTTTCTGACCTCAATACTTCAATTCCTAAAAAGTATCTGAGTTGACCCAAGTCTTTCACTTTGACTCGGCTATGTAATGTCTTCTGAGCATCTTCTATCAGTTGTTGGCTGTTTCCTGTGATCATCAAGTCTCCATCAACATAAACCAGGATTACAACTATGTCATTTCCACAATATTTGGTGAATAAGGAATAGTCATGTGAGCTTTGAGTATATCATCCTGCTTCCAACAAGGCAGTAGATAATTTGATATCCATTGTCTAGAAGCCTGTTTCAGTCCATATAATGATTTCAACAGCTTACAAACTCTTGTCTCCCCCCTGTCTGTGGAAACCCTGAGGCAGTGACATGTAAACTTCTTCATGTAAATCACCTTGAAGAAATGCATTATTGACATCCATGTGAATTAAAGGCCATTCTTTAGATGCTGCAACACTGATTAAAGTGCGTACGGTTATCATCTTTGCCACAGGTGAGAATGTTTCATGATAATCTAAACCTTCCTTTTGAGTGTATCCTTTAGCAACCAACCTTGCTTTATATTTATCAATAGTACCATCAGCCTTATGCTTAATTTTGAACACCCATTTAAAGCCAATAGCTTGTTTACCTGGTGGTAAGTCAACCACTTCCCAAGTGTTATTACTTTCCAAGGCACAAAGTTCATCAGTCATAGCTGCAATCCATTTAGCATCTTGAGATGCTTCTGTGAAGGATTTTGGCTCAACTTAAGAAGAAAAGGAACTTAAATATGCCTTATAAGAAGTGGACAAATGTGAATACTGAAGAGAGTCAGAAATGGGATATGAGCAGCTGACAGATGGTGGCTTAGCTTTAGAAGATGTGACATAATCATTTAACCATCCAGGTGGTTTAGTAGCTCTGGAAGGTCTAGACTGAGTCTTGTCAATAATTTGGAGAGGTTTTTCTGAAGGCTGTATAGAGGGTGATTCACCAGTTAGGATATTAGGAGTGTTCTCTATAATAGGATCAGGGATAGGAACAGTAGTGCATTCAGTTGGAGGAGCAGAGGAAATAACAAGAGGAAGGGAAAAAGAATCTGAATTATGTAATTCAAACATGTCAAGATCAGTAGAAACAGAGTCATTTTGGTAATTTTGATAAGGGAAGATAGATTCTCTGAAAGTCACATCTCTACTAACAAAAAATACCTTATTAACCAAATCAAACAACCTGTAACCCTTTTGAGTTTCAGAATAACCAAGAAAAATCGATTTTCTAGCTCTGGGAGCAAACTTATCCCCTCTTGGCAATTGAGTTGCATAACATAAGCACCCAAAAACTCTTAAATGATGAAGACTAGGGATTTTCTTGAACAACATCTCATAAGGTGACCTACCACCAAGTACTTCAGTAGGGAGCTTATTGATCAAATACACAGCTGTCCTAACACATTCACCCCAAAAATGAATTGGAATAGAACTTTGAAATCTCAAAGCTCTTGCCATTTCCAAGATATGTCTGTGTTTTCTCTCTACCTTTCCATTTTGTTGAGGACTGTATGCACAACTACTCTGATGTATAATACCTTGAGAAGCAAGTAAATCATCAACTGAAGAATTGAAAAACTCAGTACCATTATCTGATCTTAAGGTTTTCACAGACAAGCCAAATTGATTCTTTATTAATGCAATGAAATCCTTGAGCACTACAATAACCTCACTTTTAGAGTGAATGAGGCATATCCAAGTATATCTACTATAGTCATCAACAAAAGTGACAAAATATTGCTTCTTATCAAAAGTAGGTTTCTTGTATGGCCCCCAAACATCCACATGAATCATTTCAAATGCCTTCAAAGTTTTGCTTTCACTAACAGGAAACTGTAATCTACACTGTTTTGCTAAGGGACAGATGTCACATTTATGTTGCACACTCTTGTCTGAGAAATGCTTCAATGATTGAATATGCTGTAAAATACCAGTTGAGGCATGTCCTAATCTCAAATGCCATAATGTTGCATCCTCACTCATTTGCAGTAGCCATAGCTTGTACTGATGGCTGTATTTGATTCTTTAAAATGTACAATCCTTCCTTCTCCTTACCAATCCCCAATACCTTGCCATCGTAGAGTCCCTGAAAGACACAGAAATCAGGGAAAAAACACACTGAACAAGATAATTCCCTGGTTAACTTTGATACTGACAGCAGACTAAATTTGAAGTCTGGCACATGCAAGACATTTCTAAGTTCACGATCCTCTAGAACCTGTGCATTGCCAATTCCTTTAATATCACATCTACTTCCTGTTGGAACTTGTACTCCATCACTACTATTTCCTTGTACTCTTCTGATGGTGTTCAATGTCTCCTCATTAGGTGTGATGTGGTGTGTAGCTCCACTATCTATTATCCAATCATAAACTCTACTTGTTTTTGAGTTTGGAGAAGCCATACCTGACATGTTAGCAACACAATCTGATGTTCCTGCTCTCTGCATCCTGTCTACCAGATCCTGGTATTGAGGTGGTGTCATGTGACCTTCAGCTTGCTTTCCTCTATCATGGAAGTCATCAGAGTTCCTTGTGAAATGTGCATTTGGTCTGAAGTCAGGCCTAAAACCTTCAGCTGCTTTGTATTCATTTTTATAACCATCAGTTCCTTTCCTTTTGCTTTGAAATCCTGGTGGATATCCTACCAATCTGTAGCAATCACTCTTATAATGACCTTTGAATCCACAGTGATCACATATTGTTCCAGGAGGCACAAATTTCTTTGGCCTGGGATTGTATGTCTGAGATTTTCCTGCTAAGAGTGTTAAAGGATCTCTTGTTTTCTCTGAAACTCCCAATGCTCTTTGATTTTCTTCTTGTGCTGCTACTGCATATGCTTCATTCACAGTTACTGTTGGTTTTCTGGACAAGATGTTACTTCTAATACTGCTAAAGCTCTCATTCAATCCCATTAAGAATTGTAGAAGTCTTTGTGATCTTAAATGTCTCACATAAATTGCTGAATCCTCACAATTGCAGCCTGGCGATGGAATCATCACATCCAATTCAGCCCACAAATCCTTGAGTTTTGAGTAATATGAAGTTACAGAGTCAGTGCCCTGTTTAAGAGTTGCAATTTCAGACCACAAATGATAGATTCGTGTTAGATCTGATCTATCAAATCTTTCCTCAAAATCTTCCCAAACCTTTTTCGCATTTGAGGCATATATGATCCCTGGCAGTAGTTCACTTGTGACAGTACTTGCAATCCATGATAATACGATTGCATTACACTTTTCCCATTGCTCCTCCAGTGCTCCTTTGAAAGCTGTCTTTCTACATGATCCATCAATGAATCCAAGTTTTCCTTTTCCTCTAAGAGCTAATTTCATCGATCGACTCCATAAGGCATAATTTTCTGGTCCAATTAACTTGATTGGAACCAAAATCACTCCAGGTGCATCAGATGCTTGAAGATAAAGTGGATGATTGTGATTCAGAGACGTGACTTCATTTTCTGCCATTGTTGTTGCTTCATCTGTCGGCATTGATGCTTCCTTTATGAATTCTTCTTCACTGCTTCTCCTTTATGCAGATTGATCCCTTACGATCTGGGCTCTGATACCATGTTAATACATTTCATTGATTATGAACTGCATTCTGGAGAGAATTTGATTAAGAAGAAAAGAGAAAGTTTTCATATATGATCTGTTTCAGTTCACTGCTGTAGCTACAGCTTATTTATACAGCAACTGTGTAACAAACTCTGTAACTAACTCATCTAACAACTTACATGTGACTATTTAACAGATTTAACAAACACCAATTACTCTATATTATTTAATAATAAGTTAAGCAATTCATGCTCAATCAAAAGAGAACATGGTCTAACTTGGAACTTTTAAAAGAAAAGCTATTACCATTTCCCCGAGTGACTGAAATTATACCAGTCAAGCAACTAATTACAGTTGTTTTTCCAGCTCCATTTGGTCCGAGGAGACAGAACAATTGATCCTTCTCAAGATTTAACCACAGTCCCTGAATAAAAAATGCCACTTTCATTGCAACGCATATTCCAAAAATTTTCAATGAATGCTATGATGAAAATTGAGAAATTTGCCAATGTTTTTGCTGTCTTAATATTGTAGCCTGCAGGGAAGCAGACTGCAGATATGCTAGATGAAAACCATGTGGATGATGCCTTCACTTATTTCAAGTGCAGATGCTAAATGATAAAACTCGAAAAAATGTGCATCTTATATCACGTCAAGGGTCAATCCATCTTACTAGAAAGAGATGCACAAAAATCAACTATCAGTCAACTAAGTCAACTGTGGAAGTTCAATATCAGATGATTTATTGCTAGGATAAAGAAACACTAGTTTACTCATTCAATTCAGCCAAATACTACTAACAAGCAAAGGAGTGTTGGAATATTCACCTGGACAGCCTTAAAGGGTTTCTTAATCTTGCATCTACAATAGCAACAGAGAAGGCAACAAGAATGGCAACTAAAGTTTATTGTCCGAGAATACATCTTATAAAGGTCTTGTAGTTGAACAGCAACATTTGGATCAACATTGCCTTCCTTCACTTGTTGTTTCACCCTGTTTTCCTCATCAACAACATCTTCATCATCTTGCGAAAAACTGTCATTTGGAGGCGAAGAACCAGAACCACAACATAGGGTATTTTCTGAATTTTAAAAGAATATGAAGCCTGGTTACCAAAGGATGTCAACAAAAATACTGAGGAAATAAGACTAACAAGTCAAAAATTATGTAGTACCTTTAAACTTTTCTTCACCTCTTCCTGTCCAATATCCAGGTTTCAGAAAATAATAAAAGGGTTTCCGTACACCTGCTGAGTTCGGTAGGATATTGTCAAGGTAGATAGCCAAAACAAGCCACAAGAAGAACGTCGCGATGAGCCATCGATAGTAATGGAACTAGCAAGACAAAATAGTTCAGGAAATGGTCAAACAACTTGATTATAGAAAGAAGAAAGAGGGTGATAAGTTTTAACATGCATACACAAGAGATAAAACACAGAAACAAATGTTTAGGATCTCTTATCATCTTGGATACATGGTGAATTAGACTTCAAAAAAGATCAAAATTTGAAAGATTATTTTCCTAAAAACTATAAAAGAGAAATTAAAATTAAAACTCTACCGTACCATAGAATAGCAGGATGAATCGTCACGCGGAGATGGCTTACTCCAGCTGATCCCACCATGTTCCACTCCAGATAGTAAAGTAACCAGACCTCCTGAAAAGGGATTGGGCGGAAAGAAGGACCAAAGTATTCTTCTATATCTGGTTTTATGATCTGTGCTACCATAGAGCAACCCTGCAAATGCCTGCAAGAGAATAAAAAATGTGTTATAAGATCCATTTATAAGTTTTGGCAGTTTAGATCTGAGAATTGACTTGCCTGAGTCCCACAACCAATTACAAATATGGCAAAGCTAGCGGAGGTAGTTGAAGCGGACTTGCGGATGAAGTTTGATATTAAGAAGGCAAAACCAACCTAGCACATCAAGATGCAAAAGGAATTCAGTCCTGTTATACTGCAATGATGGCTAAACTAGTCTTATATGGTATCGCTTTAATCAGAAGGAACTCACCATGTTCAATTGGAAAAGAAAGAACAGAAGTAGAACAATCAAAAAGCTGTTCTTCAAGAAAAGGTGAAGCTGAAACATCATTCCAAAAAGAACTATGAGGAGTGATGAAAGGAATGTCATAATTCCCTCCCATAGAAGCCACGAACACCAATAAGCAGAATCAAAAAGTCCCATCACAGTCATTGCCTGTGTATCAAATTGAAAATCAGGAATAGGTTGAATGTAAAAATCCAAGTCTCTCACAAATATGGGTTATTACCTGGCGAAGTTTGAGCTCCTTCTCGAGAACCATTGTGCTAATCTGGAATACGAAGCCGAACATAGATACTGCATAGAAGAATATTTGACTGAAAATATTACCAAATGAAGAATCTTGAAATGAGTCTCCAGCTTCAGGATCTTCTATTGCAGGACGCGCAAATTCCTTGAGACCAACATTCCAGCTGAACTTTGAATCTGTGAAGGCAGGATGCAATGTTTTATTTTGATAAAAATGTCTCCGGAATTTATTAATAATCATTGTAAAGGAAAACTGCTATCTTATAGTACCTCCAAGTAATGACCTCGCAATTTCTCTTGATGCAGCTAGTTGAAGGGGAAGTTGGAATTTGAATGTTCGATCTTCAGATGCCCTTGGAACTTTAATGTACGTAGAAGAATTTGTTACTACACCATAACTTATAACTGTGGCATTTCGTTCCACAAAATGCAAAGCTCCCGGGGTACGCATTGGATCACTGAGAAGCCAATTGTTCAAATCATCTTTTGTGCCAAATGACTTGACCTGAAAAATAAAAACATTAGTGGCAGCCACATACCTAATGAACACTTTGAAGATCAAAGAGCTACCAACTTGTATCTCATTCTTAAATCGATAAAGCAGAAGAACAGTGATTTGGCTTTATTCATTCCAAGACCTGCCCCTTCCGGCATACCTAAGCCAACCAACTGGACCGTGGGATTATAACATATGGAGACTAAAATCCGACCAACCGAGAATTAGGACAACCCTGGCTTTGATACTTCTATAAAAAATGAACCTTGACCCTACTAAAATAGTCCCAAAAAACTAGCCCGTAAAGTGAGGATTGTCCAAGATCATATACAGAGTCTCAATTCCCATTTCACAATGATGTGAGCCAAACTCAACACACTTCGTGTATAGTGTAAATTAAATTATTTACCGTTTATATCAAATTTGAGTGTAATTTATTAAATGGATAAAATGATCATCAGCATAAAAGCAAGGAATTACATCCATATTCAAGCCACACCTAACTCTATTTCTGACTACAAATCATTAAAGGTCTTTAAGAGAGGCGAGTGTTCTCAAAGAGAAAATCATGTATTTTAAACTCGAGATGTTAGAAGGTGCAAAATCAACGGGCGCAGGAGCTGCTGTAAACGGAAAAAACATCGACACAGAGAGTAAATTAAAAATTATACCTTGGTAGAAGGAATAGGTCGACCTGGATTATTAGCTAAAATTCCAGAAACAATGGATTCAATTCTTTTGTTGCCACTTCCACTCCACACAAAGTCATAACACGGATGTTTAATAAAGAACTTGTGTTCACACGGCGGTATCGGAGGATTCGTAAGAGGCTGAGGATCATTGACTGCACGGATGGTGGAAGGATGTTTAGAGCGAAAATCCATACCTTTTTGGATTCCAAATAAAAGACCTAAGAAGAACAACGATGAAAACAACTGAAGAAATGTGGCTCTTTTGCTTCTCATTGATAGCAAAAAATTCTTCTTCAGTAAAGCAATTGTTTGTTGCCAAAACAGAGAAAATCCTCTTTGCTGCAACTCCATTGCCATAAATCACTCTGTTTTTTCAATTTTTTTGAGAATTATGAGTTTTTTTTAGGGTTAAAAAATGGAGCAAGGTGATGAAGCTAATAAGGAAGGGAAATGGCGATTGTTTTGTTCATATTGTTTTTTACACGGGGAAGCCAAAGTCCTTTCTTGCATAACCGTTATAAATACTTCCGCCATTTTCACATTAGGAAAGACTATTCTGCCCTTTCAGCCATAATAGTTTGTCCTTCTCCAATGCTAGTAAAATACATTTCTATCCATTTTTTTTTGTTTCTTCCATATTTGATTTTGGCACAGCATTAATAAGTAATTAATTTGATAAAAGTTTTTTCTATATATGTCACCCTTTTTTATTTCTCCATTTGGCGTATCATTAATATAAGTAATAAATTATTTATATGTGTTACCTATAAATATAATAAGTTCAATATTTTGAAAAATGATTATTATAGTTAAAAATAATGGTAAATTAGGAATTAAATAATAAATTATCTATTTATTTTTTAAATTAAATAAGTAAAAGTGAATACATATTTTAGTGTAATGAACAAGTAAAATAGACGGATGAAGTAATTAATATATTAGTACAATTTTTTTATGAAGATATGTGTCAAATACAAAAAAGTTCACAAAAGAAGTCAAGAAAAATTAATATATTAGTACAATTTTTAAATTTGATAGATTGTATAATTTTTAACGAGAGGATAAAATTTAGCTAAAACAAGCTATTTATTCAGACAAAAAGTAAATTGTAATTGATGGTGAACATTTGTTAGGGAAAAATCTTTTTGGCCAGAAAATTTGATCATTCTTTCTATATAATTTTATTTTTATAAATATTTTTACCCTTTTAGCTTTAATATCTTTTACTAAAAAATAAAAAAATAGTTTATTTTAAAATAAAAAAATATTACATTTTTTAAATTTTCTAATTAAATTCTAACTAAATTTTCTGACTATTTAACACTTGTCCATTCGTTAGTTTCCACGAAATAATGTTTTACTTGTGACATTGACGTTGTGACCCAATGTGTCAAAAATTAAATTTCCATTAGTGATTGACTCTTCCACCTAACTTAATTTGGACGGAAACTTTTGTTTTTTCTTCAAGTTAGAATTTATAAGGATTTTAAGAAATATTAATGCATCATTGAATTATACATACATTTAGTACAAGAAAAGGAGAAAATGTACTTAAATGTCACTATCAATTGTTATAATTATAGAAATCTTATTATAAAACAAATAAAAATAAACAAAATGTATATAATGTAATCCTTATCAATATTCAAAAAAAAGAAGGAATTGCTCTCTTTATGGGAAACTTGCAAGAAGAAGATTGCTCTTTAAATGGAAATTTGAAAGGCCAATATCAAAAAAAATTCTTCCTTAATTAATTACTTCTCCTTTTCCAATAACAAAGCTCGTAGATTGGAATTGACTAAATAGGAGAATCGAGTTTAAATTAGAATGTTAGGTGATTATATTTTACGTACTAAAATTATCATGAGACATGTTGGTAGACCTCAATAATATTATTATTATTAATATAATAATAACAATATTGTTCATAATAAAAAAATAAAAAGTGAAATCAACATTGATATCAACTAATTAAACACCTAAATTATACAACTCAAAGTTGGTAATTGCTGCTACCATCACTGATGGATGGTAACGATTTTTTTAAAGAAAACTTAAATTACCTAAAACCTTCTCTAAGACAGAAATTACGCTAAAGAAATTTTAGACCTTCAAACAAATTTAAAATATAAAAATCTAAATTTTTAAAACTATACTTGGACATATACTTTATTAGGAAAAAAGATTAAAGTTTAATGAATGAGTCAAACAGACTTTTTAAAGACAAATTTTTAAAATTTAATCCAAAACTGATGATGCTAAGACAACAAAAGCAAAAGACAAGAAATCGTGGTCAGGGGCATTTTAGACTTTCAAGCAAGGGTATTTTTGGTATATTAAGAAAATCTGTAAAAGAACCTTACAAATGGCTTCAGTCATCGGTAAAGACGAAACACAAAAATGTACTTATTAGTTACATCTATGAACAGTTGTTTCTTCTTGTTTTTAAGTAGCGATAATTTTTTCTATTTTTCATCTTCCTGAAGAAAAAAAAAACGTAAAAGTTGTTTCATCAATGGCTCATTTTTGGAACCAAACTAATGCTCTGTTCCGGAAGAATCTCGTGTATCACGTTAGTTCAAAAATTCTGTTTCTGTTTTCAATTTTGATTTTATTTATGTTAAATTTCATGGATTTGATTTTGAATTTTTGAGTTTTGCAGAGACGGCATGCGAGGTCACACTTGAAGGTGATTTTGTTTCCAGCAATTCTGTTTATACTTCTGGGGGCTTTACAAAGCTACTCCAACAAGGCAGATAGGGGAGATAAAGTAGAGCCCCGCGTTGGAACTGAATTTCCTCCTTTATTGCAAATTCCTTCTCCTCCATTTCGTGCGGTGATGACTGATTCAATGCCGTTTACTGGGCTGCCTGATGCATCTTGCAGAGGAACTGGTTCATGCCCAGTAACTGTACTTACCACAGGGAACAACAGAACCATTGGAGAAAGTATAAGTTTTTTGCTACTTTTAGTACGTTTAGCTAGTGTTTTATGGTAGATTTTGTAACTTTATTTTCATTTGTATGAGTTTGGCCATTAAATTTGATTGAGTTTTGAACATTCATCTCCAAATTTGGTTTTTTTTGGGACTTCGATTAGCAAAACTTCAATTTCAAGTTTGAACTTAAAAATTTATGGCCAAACGGGAGTTAAGGAAGATATTTAGGGTTACTAGTTAGTAGGTGCCCCGTGGAATTAGTGCAAGTCTAGTCGTGCTCAAGCTGGTCAGGACATTACGATTGTTTAAAAAGTATAGGAAGATAGGAATGGGACATCTCTTTTTCTGAATTTAATTTGTGAATTTTGGTAGGTGTGGCTGGGAAGATGTTCGTAGATTCTCCGGAACCAACTTCAAGAAGTGATTACCAGACTATTGCTGATGGCATTTTCGTGAGTTCTCTTTCCTTTTGATTCTGATTATTGCCTCATTTTCTTTCTTGTTTTTTTTTTTGTTTCTTATCTTTGTATCTTGGTCTTGGTTTTGTAGCAATTTGAAGTTATTCTGCTTATTATGTTTTCTTATTGCCCCTTGCATTATGTGTTTTGGAAATATTCCAGGGGACAGAAGCCGGCGGTGCGAGGGTGGATAGCAACTTACTCTATCATGTTCTGCCTCAATGTTCTGCTTCGCCCTTCAGAAACTCCACATCAGAAACTGGTAATGTCCTTTAGTACTATCTATTGGTGCTAATTTCTTTAGAGCATGATGTCTACCAATTTCTCTGTTTTATTTTCATATTTTGCAATGCCATCAAAATTTTGTGCATTTAAAAACAATTTCAATATGAAGCCAGTGAAGTCCAATTCTTTCTCATGCTTACTCCGCAAAACTTTTATTTGAGTTTTATATGCTCATTCTCTGTCTGCCAGGCCTTCTATTTGCTATTGTGTAGTGTATTTTTTCTCTTTGTGAGATTTTTAAACACCAGAAGTATGTAAAATGCACTGATTTCACTTCTATGCCAACTTTAGACATCATATGCGTGGAAGGTTTAAATTTGTGGCGCAACAGCTCTGCTGAGATTAACGATGAGCTATTCAAAGGATACAGAGAAGGAAATACACAGGGGATACTAAACGAAATTTTGGCAGGTTATTCTCTTAGATGTCTGGACTTTATAGATTCATATCTTTGTATTCCTCCTATTGATACTTTTCTTGTGTCCCACAGCTTATGATTTCTTGGATACAAGTGGAGAGAATTTCAATGTCAACATTCAATTCAATTCTACTTATCGGTCCAATTTTTACCATGATGAACCTGAATTGTTGAGAATACCGCGTTCTGAGAACATGGTATATCCTTATATCCTTTTTTATGCAGCGAGTAGAAGCTTTACTAATAAAAGAATAGGTTCTACATAGCTTAGATGTTATTAATTTCGTTTCAGCCATTGTTAGATTGTACTTAGCAGGTGTAGCTTGCTGCTTACAGATGAACCTTTATCTTCATCTTCAGCATCAAAATTATGTTATTCCTTACCACTAGCTTTGGTAAAAAGCCTTCCACTCACTATGGTGAGAGAGCATATATTTAAAGGGAAGTAGTAATATGAATGTGAATCACAAGGAAAATTAGGGATTATGAGGAATCATGTGTACCCAAATGTTTGAAATTTACTAGTAATAATTGTTAGAATGACTAGACTCTGTAGCGAATAAATTAAAGATGAAGCACACATCTTGGTCTCTAAGTAAACAAGTGCTGGCAAATACTAACTTGATCTAATTACTAATGCTTGGTGCTAGAATTTAAAGGCCTTCTGCTTGATGTAATGCATTGCACCTTTTATTGTTTAAAAATCTCGTAATATAAAATAAGTTAATCTTCAAATACTGTTCACAGCATATAAGAAATATGATGTTTTATGCTTTTCTATGTAGGTAACAAATGCTTATCTCCAATTTTTACGTGGTTCCTCTACAAAGATGGTTCTAGATTTTGTAGCTGAGATGCCAGTTCCTGGCGGCTACAATAGGCCAGGCGACCTATCTACCTTTTTCAACATTGTCTTCTATACATGGGTCATTCTACAAGTATTTCCGGTAAATATTTGTTTAGTTTGTGAAAAGTTGCATGGTTGTGGCAAAGACGCTTTTCTAGAGGATTTTTTTTTTGTATTTATCATTTATTAGAAGTTTCTGGTGTCTCGATCATTTACTTTCTTTCCAGTTGACCATAGATTTAGGTTATGCCATTATTCTTTTCATTTGTGGCATTAGAGTTCTAATCCAGGATTTCAAATCTACTCTTTGTATTTAAGAAAAGAATATTAGTTACTTCCTTTCTAAGAGTTAAAGACTTACGTGACCACAGAGCTGCTAAAATCTTTTTTTCGGTTTCGATATATGACAAAAGCGATTTTGATGTAGGTTATATTATCATCTCTGGTTTATGAAAAGCAAAGGAAGCTAAGGATCATGATGAAGATGCATGGCCTTGGGGATCTTCCTTATTGGATGATCACTTATGTGTATTTTCTTGTCATTTCTTTAATCTACATGTCCTGTTACTTTGGATTTGGTGTATTGACAGGTACTGCAGTCTACAGTTCAGCTGCTTCTTTTTACGTTTACATGAGCTGGTTCATATTTTTTCTTGTTTTACAGGGTTAACAATTTTCAAGCTGAATTCATACAGTGTCCAGTGCATCTTTTACTTTGTCTTCACAAACTTGCAAATATCTATGGCCTTTCTATTAGCTGCAGTATTTTCAAATCTGAAGACTGCCGCAGGTTGGTGTCTGTGTAGAACTCTGTACAAGTCCTTCATAGCACATGAGTAATGAATTCAAAAGGAAACTGATTTTCATGAATAATAATTTTTGTAACATTTGGATATTGCAGTTCTTGCCTATACAATTGTCTTTGGGACGGGTATCCTGGGTTTTCTCCTGTTCCAGTCCCTAGTTGATGATGCATCATTTCCTCGTAAGTATGTTATGTCAATTACTTTATCTTACACTTTTTCTATTTGAAAAGGTAAGGATTTTACTAATAGAACAGCATGACAAATGCTGAGAATACTGTACAGGTGAGCAAAAGCTCAAGGTGAACGAAACAGCGCATGTCCACGCGTTGAAGGCCTAAAATTAGCTCAACAAATTAGGCATGCGACCAGTTTGCTTCTCTTTGAGATCATTTGGCTCTTTGTACTATGACCGATGAAGCACGGCCATCCTTTCATATTTTTAAGGCTATCTTTAATAGATTATGTTTATAGGGGTAAAATGCCCAGAAATTCAGAAAATATGTACTTAATGTTCCCTATTCACTTCCAAAGACACTTCTTATAAATACCTTCAAAAAGAAGGGCGTAATTCTGATCCGTCATAGCCCCTGTTCACCATCATTTAATTTGGACAACCAATGTGGGTTGATTCCGCAACTGGTTTGGTGATTTGGACAATTCTGGCTGTTTTTCTGTTCCAAATTGTGTTTCAGTAGAATGAGATATTCCTGGTGGATCACTTCAAGCAATTTTCTTTTCAGGATAATTGTTTTTTCATTGATTAATTATATTTGGTATGTTGATCACATGAGTTGAGCTTAAATGAGGAAACCTGGTTGAGGATCTGTGTAGCCGACCCTTTTTTAAGATTGAGGCGTAATTGTTTTTGAAGTCACACTATTTGGATTCTACATGTATCTCGCGTGCTCACCAAATCTAACATGTTTTTTTTTTTTGGAATAGGTGGTTGGATAATTTTCATGGAATTATACCCTGGCTTCTCTCTATATCGTGGGTTATATGAGTTGTCCCAGTACGCAAAAGGGGGATATTTGGTAGGGACTTCTGGGATGTTCTGGGAGTATCTTAGTTACAGCAATAATGGCATGAGAGAGGTTCTGATTATCATGTCAATTGAATGGGTGGTATTTCTGATTGTTGCCTATTACTTGGATCAAGTTATATCATCTGGAAGTGGAAACCGTAGGAGTCTTTTGTTCTTCTTGCGAAATTCTCAAAGGAAGCATTTAATGTCACTGGAGAAATCTTCTTTTCATAGCGCAGAATCGAGTGTTCAGATTGAAAACAATGATGTTTCCGAAGAGGTAATTAATCTTGCTAATTTTAGATTTTCATGAACTTGCTTTGAAGAGGTTCATGAACTGATGGACCATAAATTCAAGCAGAATATTTTGAACTTGTTTGGGGGTGGAGGAGGTGGAATGGTCAACAGATAGGGCTTGGGGACGTTGGGTGGGTGGGGAGGAGACAATGAACTTGGAAGTTACTTATGAAATTTGTTTTCCCTATTTCCATTAGGGAAATCATTTTCCTCATTTTTAAGGAGCTTGTTTTCCTTGAGAAAATATTCTCAAAAAAAAAAAAAATGGAAAAAAGTTCTCCAAAGGTTTTCCTCCATACCTAACACACCCATACTCTTTTTTTTACGGTTTTGATTGATCCTCACCTCGAGAGCTAACTTTATGGGTTGAGTAAGACTTAAGGTCTATTTTCATAGCAATGTTCAGTCCAATTTTCCAGTCCTTGGGCGTATGGAGCATGGGAGAGTGGGGAAGAGGGTGTTGGAGTCCATCATTGGTTGAGGGAATGAGTTTTTATCTCCTTATATGGTTTGGACAATCCTCGCCTTATGAGCTAGCTTTTGGAGTTGAGTTATACCCAAAATCTAGCTTCTTTCGCGGTATCATAGCCAAACCTGTCCTAATTCTTTGCTTATAATATTGCACTCCATATTATATTATCGACGCTCCAAATGTCTAGTCCTAGGCGTGCATGGGTGTTAAAGTGTCTCATATTGGTTATGGAATCAGCTGTTGCTTCCATATATGGTCATGGATAATCCTAATTTCATGAGATACCTTTTGGGGTTTAGTTAGACCCAGTGTCAAATTCTTTTCAGAATTCTCATTAAGTATATTCTAGTGTCTTTTATGGTCATTTGGATGTTCCATGTTCTAGTTTCAGTCACTTGAATCGTCCTGCAGTATGCCTATAGTTGAGTCATCTCATTGTGGTCTTTTGGCTTTCTTTTACAGAGAGAGAAGGTTGAACAGTTGCTAGAAAAGCCACATTCTAATTATTCTGCCATTTGCTACAACCTCAAAAAGATGTATCCCGGAAAGGACGGGAACCCCGATAAACTTGCAGTTAAAGGAGTAACTCTCGCCTTACCGCGTGGGGAATGCTTTGGCATGCTTGGTCCAAATGGTGCAGGAAAAACTACTTTTATTAGCATGGTTAGTGAAAGTTTTCTTAAGTAACTGGGAATGAATTTTAGTTACCACATAGACCATGTTTTCTTGGGTTAAATGAAGATCTGCGTGAGTTATGTACATTGCACTTTTCCCTAGCATTTTCACAGTGTTGGAACTTATTAAACTATGGTACTAAATGACAGATGACTGGGCTCTTGAAGCCAAGCTCTGGGAGTGCGTATGTTGATGGTCTAAATTTGCGGACTCAAATGAACGAAATATATGGTAGCATGGGTGTATGTCCACAACATGAGTAAGTTTATCTGTTTTCATCATACCTATGAACACTTGCTGGTATCATTTTTGTTCTTCGTTTTGCATTTCAAAATGTTGATTTATTAAAATTCCTCGTTTCTTCCAATTTGTTAGCTTGCTTTGGGATACACTAACAGGAAGGGAACACTTACTCTTTTATGGAAGACTGAAAAATCTCAAGGGTGCTGCTTTAAGCGAAGTACGTAAATATAACCATCAACTTCATTTCAACATCTACTTAAATGAAGCCAAATTTAAAGAATGGTTATGATGGCTTTCTTGTATTTATTTGCTTAGACATGTTACTTTTTGAAAGAAAGAATATTAGCCCAGTCTCTTGCTGTTGCATAGTGAATAAAATGTTCCTAACTAGTCAATGCTGCTGTGAAAGAACTCGTACATCTGATCATTAGCGAATTTAAAAAATTGGAAAGGGGCCACCTTTGTATCCTTGCAATGTCGCATTCCGTGAAGATAATTAGTCATTGTGGTCTTTAATTTCCTTTGGGATTCTGTTAACTACAAGTATCTTTACAAGCTCTAGAGCAAATTGCTAAGATTGACATACACTTCTATTTTTATTCTGAGAAAGCCCTTTATCATGACGGAGAATTGTTTAATGCATATATTTTCTCTCTTTGATCCTATTCTATTGCAACAGGCAGTGGAGAACTCTCTAAAAAGTTTCAATCTTTTCCAAGGAGGAGTTGCTGACAAATTAGCAAAAAAATATAGTGGAGGTATGAGGAGAAGACTCAGTGTAGCCATTTCACTGATTGGGGACCCGAAAGTACGTACTCCTCTTATATTATGACTTGAAATTGTGCTAAAGTTCTGGGTTCCAATGAGCTAATACTAACAGAACTCAAAATTTTTAAGGTTGTCTATATGGATGAGCCAAGCACTGGACTTGATCCTGCTTCACGGAAAATGTTGTGGGATGTCGTGAAGCATGCAAAGAAAGATAGAGCAATCATTCTCACTAGTAATCTGCTCTACACTTTAGTTTTTATATACAAACATTTCTGTTTTGGGTTGTTATTTTGTAGTTATCTTGAAGTTTATCCTGCTATTACCATGCAATCTCAAACATAGGCTCTATGTTTGCTTCTCTCATTCGGGATAACATCATTGATGTTGTTCTTTCTCTTCCTCTCAGCACACTCGATGGATGAGGCAGAATATCTTTGCGATAGGATAGGTATCTTTGTGGACGGAAATTTCCAGTGCTTGGGAACCTCAGATGAGGTAACTTCTATGACCTTACCAACTAGTTTACAACTAAAATTTCGGAACTTAACTAACACATTGAAGCTTGCATCTGTTACTGTGAATTGTTGAGAAAGTTAATATTCTAGTGATTTCCTACTCAATTAGCTAGGATAACATCTCGAAGGAGTGATCGTGCTTAAGGTTTGGAGAGTGGCAATGGGAGCTTGGATTTTTAAATTTCTTGTTCATAGTCAACCATTAAACCATTATCTAAACCAGTATATGGTTACTAAATCAATCTCATTAAAGATTCTTATCTTGTGTGATGAAATTCTGTTGATTCTCGTCCTAGTGTGATGCCACTTCTTTGGTCTGTATGATTATCGTACTAATACTTCATTCTGCAATCATGGTATCTAATCTTGCTAATACTAAACTGTATAATTAGCAGAAACTCTGAATATGGAAAGTTTTATTTACTGGTAAAGCAATAGTGTGTATGTATGCTGGAACATATTTCTGATCATATGTTAACTGTAAATGACAGTTAAAAGCTAGGTATGGGGGATGCTACATGTTCACCATGACTACATCACCAGAAAATGGGAGTAAAGTGGAAGACTTGGTGAAACGCCTCTCTCCAAATGCGAAGAAAACGTACCATTTATATGGCACTCAGAAATTTGAGCTTCCAAAATATGAGGTGAAACTTTCAGATGTGTTCCTAACGGTTAGACAAGCAAAGGAGAGATTTCCAGTTCAGTCTTGGGGTTTGGCTGACACAACACTGGAGGACGTCTTCATCAAGGTTGCAACTGAGCACAGTGAATCACTTCACTAATAATCTTTTAGTGTATGCTGTTATACAGACTGAGACTACAGTAGCTGGGTTTCATCTGGTTGTTGAATCCTTCATTCTCTTGCTTGTAAGATGTCATTTTGTAGACAAGAAGGACTGTTGATTTATCTCAGTGAATTGCTCCACACACTGTTCAATTATATGTCTCTTATGGTATATCACTCCCCAAGGTTCGTTTTGTTAGCTTCTGCATAACATCTGGTAATTTTGATTCTAATCCTTTCTCCGGACTTAGAATTGGTTACAAGCTAACATATATAGATGAGTTTAGAGAAGTCGATTAGACTTCCCAAAAGAACATATTAATACACTTTGGTCCGCGCCATAACTGAGCTACAGAAAGCAATTCAGACTCGTAACGAGTTCTCAAGGTGCTATATTCATAAGGATATTGCATATACTGATTCCTTGGACAAAAATGAAGTAACAAAGGAGAAATACTTGTGATATAAGACAATCTCAGCATTTACATGTTAATTACACATTGTACTCTCTATACACAAAAAATGTTATCAATATGCAAAGCTTTTGAACCCGATCAAAAGGACTAAAAAGCTCCTATTGAAAATGTTTCATCAAATTAACTAATACCCTAGAATTTCACCTTTTGAATCGCTAGTGGCTTATGGTAAACTCAGACTGATAGTATAAGACTACTATTCACCTTACGATCTCTTACTGTATCTGAGTTTACATACCTCTGTCCCTATATTTCCTAATAAAATTGTCATGACAAGTGCATTTTGAGTTGTGAAGGGTCAATTACAATTCCTTGGTTTGTAGGTGAGTTGTTTGTTGGAGGATCTCTTAGTTGAATATGAGGTGGTATTGGCATTTCTTCTGAGATGCCATATATGCAAGGACTACCTGTTTCATCTGGCTCCCAATATACTTCCACCATAACACCTCCAGGATTCTGTGGAGATTTTGTTCCTGGAATTCCAATGAATTGTGCTCCCACAGGTACCTATTGACATATATAGTTATGTATTAATAGACTGAAGTTAATCTTGTACTAGACTAGTACTTAGCATATAAACAAAGATTGACTTACTTCAACAGAGTCCCCTGAGTTCAATGTAAGAGTTTTAAATCTTCCTTCAGCTATTGCAGTTTCCACATCTGCCTGTTTAGCTATGTTCATGAAAACTTCTTCAAGAGTAGTAAGACCTAGCTGGATGTCTTTTACACCGAACTCACTTTGTCTAGCTTGAAGCTCAGCAAAGAATTCCTGTTAGATGTAAAAGCCAATATTGGAATGTGAGAAGCTAAACACCGTGAAGTGTATTATAAGTTAAATCCTTGAGTTATTGTAGATATTACCGTCAACATCTTTTCCCTTTCATGAGGAATGACATAGGTAAGGAAGCACTTATTTTCATCTTTAGGCACCACATCCAATTGCTGTCAACAGAGTTATAGGTTAGCTTTAAACAGTACTTAAGAGAGAAGATTGAAAAGAAAACAAAAGGTAAGAGGAAGTAGCTTTTGACATACACTTTTGAAGAAGTGTTTCACAGCATCAGGAGATGTTGATTCACTAACTAAGCCCACATTAGCAATGAAACCAGTACCAAATTTTGCTTTCAACCTTATGGAAGTTCCAATGCAACGGAGCCTTCCCTTTGCCATGATACCAATACGATCACTTAAGACATCAGCTTCTTCCATTGAATGGGTTGTCAAGATAATGGCACGTCCTTTTTTGGCTTTCTCGATAATGTCCCAAACGTGCCTTCGAGTAATTGGATCCATACCAGTAGTCTACATAGATATCAGGGAAAGAAACTGTTAAAACAGAAGCATAAAAGCTGATAAAACATCATATGGAAAGAATATTTTAAACTCCCAGTACCTACCGGTTCATCCAAAATAACCAACTTTGGATCTCCAATAAGGGCTATAGCAACACTAAGACGTCGTTTCATTCCTCCACTGTAACTACAAGATCTCATCTTGGCTGACACCTTGGTGATTTTTGACTGGGATAATAGTTGAGCTACCACCTGTTTTCGATTGAAGAGTTCAGTTTGATAAGATTTAAACAGCTAATTCATAGAATCTTTATAAAGATATAGAAGGATCGATATAGTTTAGGCTTATTTGCAATACCGTGTCTATTGAAGCAGGCGGTAGACCTTTAATGTTGGCAAAAATCTGAAGGTTCTCTTGTCCGGATAATGCATCCCAAAGAATATCAAACTATAAATATGAAAAAATGAATCAATTTCTACAATATAAAATGCAGTATGCTATCAGCTGGTTCCATTGAAGACTTGAAAACAGAAAATAACAAGAAGAAAAAATGAAAAGAATAGATACGTTACCTGGGGGCAAACTCCCATCATCCTTCGAATGTTTGTCATGCCCATAGAGCTTCGTATGGACTGATCATATACCAATGCTGTTGAAAAATGCTTCATGTTACACATATGCAACTTTAATGAACGTAAAATATGATAAAAAGTTGAGATCAAAGCTATTACCATCTCCTGCTGTAACAGGATTAATCCCAGTCAAACAACTTATAGTAGTAGTTTTTCCAGCTCCATTGGGCCCAAGCATACAAAGTAGTTGATCCTTTTCGACGTTCAACCATAAGCCCTGCGGTCATTATTTAAGAAATGTGAGGCCATTATTCTCAGCTGGCTAGTGCTGAAATAATAGTCGTTAGAAAGAAAAGGACTCTAAACAGCAAGATGCAGATGCAAATTGGTTGGAAGTTTGGATGGCTAAACAAAGAGTAAACAAGTTCCTGGTTTAGCACTTGTTTGCAAAAATTTAGAGGTGGAACCAGAATTTTAAGTTTAAGAGTTTCTGCAACAACCTCAAGTAAATATTACAAACCATAATTGGGTTCACATTAATATTTATAGATATTTTGTATATCTCTTAAATAAACATTATCGGGTTCATGATGTATTAGAATTGCATCATCAACATAGCTGCTACTACTACTACTACTATTATCTTCATATGGACCATAGATAAAGTACCTTGACACTATGGAAAGGAGGACTCGTTTTTCTACAGCAGCAGCAGCAGCCACCTGTTTTCTTTCCAGGATATGTCTTAATAAGACCGCGTATTTGAACTGCATTGTTGGAATTGTCACCTTCCATAGCTTGCTTTTTAACAGTGTTTTCTTCTGTAAGAACATCTTCGTCATCTGGTGTAATAGGATCCAGCCGTGGCAATGAGCCTGAACAGATGCTACAGTTTCCTCCCTCTTAACATTAGAAGGAACAGAATAATCAGATTTTTACAGCTTACAGAACGAATAGATAGTACAGTAAAGTGGGAGTGTACGTAGTGTTTACCTTTCACACTACTTCCACCATTTCCAGTCCAGTAGCCAGGATATAGGAAGTATAATTTTGATTTTCTCACACCAGATATATTTGGAATTATGTTGTCGAAGTATATAGCCAGAACGAGCCAGAAAAAGAATGTTTTCACAAGTAGTATATACACATCATGCTGTTAACATAAGGGGAAATATATTAGTTGCAAGAAGAAAACAGATGAGGCAAAGATCACAGGTGGCGATAGACGTACCATGGTAGTTACACAGTCTGGTTCTTTAGGTAAACATTTTGCCCTAGTACTCCAGCTAATACCTGGATCTTTAGGACTTTCAGTTGCTTTAGTAAGTAACTGAAGACCTATAGTAAGAAGATTTGGTGGGAACAATGACCAATAAATCCTGTGTTTATTGGAATATGCTGCGGAGTAGGGATAACTAGCCAGCTGTGAACCAATCTAAAAAATGGAACATGACGAACATGTTAGTCCACAGATGATCAGTACTAAACAATAAAACTACTTTTCATGTTAAGGAAGGACTTACCATAGTAATGAAACCAACAATAAAGATGACAAAAGCAACATTTGTCGCTGAAGCTGCTTTGGTAAGGAAAGCAGACAGCCAATATCCAAAGGTTACCTTGCAAAAGGAACATAAACATTTATCAAACAAGTTTAGCATTACCAAAACTCTGTATTCAGTAAAACTTAAAAAGGTTTAGAGGGATGATTGAGGCGTACCATAGTAAGTTGGAAGAGGAAAAACAGAAGGAACACAACCAACACGTTATTGCGCAAGAAAAATTCAAATTGAAACATCATTCCAAAGATCACAGTAAGCGTAGAAGAGATAAATATGAGGAGTCCTTCCCAAGTGATCCATGATAACCAATAGGCTGTATCAAAAAGGCCCATCATAGTCATTGCCTGCAAGGGCACCAAATATGAAATTTAGAAAATGAAACAATTAGCCCAATGTTTAACTTCATGATTTTCTACCTTAAAAAAATTCAAGAGTTCAATCTTAAAGTTTACATTCTGGATTCTTATCAAAATGGGGATTACCTGTCGAAGCTTGAGTTCCTTTTCAGTGATCAAAGCACTGACTTGGAAAACAAAACCAAATATAGCAACTGCCATGAAAAATACCATTGCTGATAATGTCACTTCATTATATACGTCACCAGGAGGATGTGGAAATTCCTTAAAACTGACATCCCAGGGGAATTTTGGATCTGAAAATGTATTACAAAAAGTTAGTAAATAAAACACAGCACAAACAAAGGTGTGATGTGCTTAAGAAAAAGTATATGTACCTCTAATCAGATTCCTCGCGATTTCACGTTCTGCTGCTATTTGAAGTGGGATTTGGAACTTAAAAGTTGGATCCTCAGTTACTCCTCGTTTCACTACATCCGTGGAGTTTGTCTGAATACCATAACTAATTTTATTCCCCTCCACTATTGTGAAGTGCACAGCTGCAGGACAACGCACAGGATTATCGAAAAGCCATTTATCCACATCCTGTGCTGTGTTAAATGCTAGAACCTGGAACAACAAAATTTTAACTGTCAATTCATCAAATCAAAAATACGATATATGAATTTTAACATATGCGTAATTGATCCAGCATAGTTACCTTGTTGGCAGGAATAGGCCTACCAGGATTATTTGCCATAATTCCCTTAACAACATCCCCAATAGTTTTACTACGTTTTCCACTCCAAATGAAATCATAGCATGGAGTCTTAATATAAAACTTGTCCTCACAAGGTGGGATAGATGGCGCCATAAGAGGCTTAGGATCGCGCAATTCTTTAGCAAAGGTGTTATCTGCATTGCGCGATTCATCAGATAATTTGATGCAGAATAGAAGGAAAATGAAGAAGAAAGATGAGAAGAGCTGTAGGAACGTTGCGGGCTTGTTACGCAATGCAAGCAACAAATTTTTCTTAAATAATGCTTTGTATTGCTGCATTAGCAGAGGGATTCCCCCCTGCAATTCCATTGCCCTTCTATCTTCTTCTTCTTCTTTTATCTTCAATTCAAATTCTTCTACTTTTTTTTTTTTAAAAAAAAAACTTATTTCTTAAACTTGCAACGTCTCATTTAATTAAATATAAATAAAACTACTGATCTCAACTAGTGACAAACCGATTTATGTGCAAACAAATAAGCTAATAATTTAGTGGTTAATTAACTTGTTAGTCAATTTTAAGACATTAATTTACCACCAGGTTTAAAGGCGAAAGAAAGGGCAGTTCACTGTTACCCTGAAACAACTCTTATTTAAGAGATATTTATTTTTCATTAACGAACTCATTTGAACTAACTTTTTAAAGTAAGAATTAAAAAGAGAGGATTGTTTTTTCTACTTTAGTTACTGGGGCTGAAACAGAGGTCCTTCAATGGCTGACTCCGTGACAGCCCCAGCGACTTACGGGACTCAAGCCGATGCTTTGCTTAGGAAGAATCTGACATTTCAGGTACGTCTTTTTCCGAATCTAGAATTTCTAAAATACATGAGTGTAAGTTAACAATGAATTAAGTTGGAATATGTTAAAAATATTGTTTCTGCCATTAATCTATTTTTTTATATTTTTTGGCTTTGTATGTACAAAGTTATACAAATGTTAAACGTGAAATGTTTCTTATTTTGCATGATAAAACTACATAAATCTGAATAAAGAATTTCAATTCGCCCAACCCAACATGACATAATTTGTTGTTTTTTAAACTTGTCTAGCCTAAATTTGCACTGCCTCGCACTAATTTTTCTTTCCTATTTCGGATGTGTGATATTAAAATTGGTGAAATTTTAAAAGGATATATATTAAAGTATAATTAATTTAGTTTTGATTTTTTTAAAGAGGTAGACGTAATATTTTAAACCATATAGAATTCTAATGTTATCTTAGAGGGAGTTTTCTAAATTTGTTTCCGCTAAACCGGCAACCTGCCCGGATCCCGTAGTTCAACCCCGCCCGTTCTTCGCCGGAACCATCCCGGTGGCCGGTGAGTGTGACTCGAAATTTATGAAATGTTTTTTATTGGAACCGCAGGAATCAATAGAAAAGTAGTAAATTCGTTACATGTTTTTGTTTGCCTTTTCTTTGTTATTTGATAGGAGAAACTCAGGATTAAAGAATCTAATCAGATACAGCTTTGATAATAAGTGAAGTAACTCAGGATCATTATACAAAACAATGCATGTATTCTCAGAGCGAGTGTGCACAAGTAGACATTTAAGTTTATATAAAATTGAACAAGTAGATAAATTTGTACATGGCACAATACAAATAAGATGCGACGTTGGACACAAAATTGTCATGTAGGGTGTCATATAGGACGAATGTGTTTATTTGTTCAATTTGGTACAAGTTTAAGTGTTTACTTGTGCACATTCAAAGTTAAAAGTCATAGTTGTTAATTAAGGTCAAGTTAATGATCATGTTTATGTATTATGTATTTCTTTTATGTGTTGAATACCAGATTGTGATAATTTACATGTAGTATCATTTTTTTTGCTTCTAAACTGTAGTGGTTTGTTGTCAAATTTTTTTGATGCAGAAACGAAATGTCAAGACAAATGTTCGCCTCATCTTAGTCCCTATTTCACTCCTTCTTTTAATAAGGGCCATGGAATTCTCAAGTACTGTGATGACGGCCAAAGACACTAAATGTGGCTGCCAATGTGTTGACAAAAATGGTACAGGAAAATGTGTAAAAGAATGTGGTCTGCAATACTCAAATCCGTTACAAGCAGCAAGTTGTGAAGTTAAAGAACCATATGAATGGCATCCTGTTTTCCAGTTACCGGAACCTCAATTTAGTGCTGTAAAATCTGATGTTATTACATATCCAGACTTGCCTAATGAGTCATGCAGAGACTCTAATTCTTGTCCAGCTATTATTCTAGTTACTGGATCTAATCAAACTTTTGGACAAAGTATGCTTTTTCCGAATGCAACTAAGACTAGTTTTTTTTTTTAACTACAAAAAAAAAAAACAAGGTTTCTAATGAATTTTCGATTGTATGGAACTTCATAGGTCTGAGTGGGAACATGGTCAAAAACGACACAACCGTAGAGCCTACTTTTATCACCAACCGGATCATTGTAAGTCCCTTCCATTTTCATATTTTTCCCCTTGGATTAATTGCTATATATCATGGACCCTGTGAACTAGCTATAATATCTTTCAGGGTACAGAGATTCCAGCTGCGCGTACGAGTTTTCAAGACCCTGCTTTCAACTCACCAAAGTCTACACTCTATATTATTCAAGCTGGGTGTCCAGCGGATTTCAAGGGTCTAGACATCTATGATAATTACGGAAGCTATAGTACGATTAATGCTTGTTATTTCTAACTGGATTAATAGCTTGATCGTGTTGATGTTACATTTAGCATATTCATAGCTCTGACCTTAATTTCCTACTGCAGTGTTACAATGTCGTACAGGTTTAACTTTGTGGCGTAATAGTCCCTCTGAGATCAATGATGAGCTGTTTAAAGGTTACATAATGGGGAATACGGAGAAAAAGACAGGCGAGATAGCAGCAGGTTGTCTATGCTATTTTAGTACTCCGTGGTTCATGTAATTAATATCAATCTCTTTTCTTAACAAAGTTGTATGATCTTCTTCTTTTTGCAGCATATGATTGGTTAAATACAAATGCAAATAGGTTCAATGTGAGTGTTTGGTATAATGGAACCTACAAGTATGACGGTCAAAGTGAACAATTGGTACGGGTGCCTCCTATGGTGAACCTGGTAAATCATTTACTCTTCTCCGATATGTTATTCCTCTCCTTATCAACAATTGTCAAAATGTTATCAACATGATCATATTAATCATTGCTGTCGCGGAGAATCTTATAAAGTTAATCTAATTCATTCAAGGCTTAATAAAACTAAGTGCTTGTACAGGCATCAAATACCTTCCTTCAAAATTTGCTGGGACCTTCCTTCAATATTCTGTTTGATAATATCAAAGAAATGCCCAAGCACGGAAGTTTTAGGATGTCGGAGATTTCTTCTCAGATGGGACCAATTTTATTTTCATGGGTGATTTTACAACTTTTCCCAGTAAGTAAATAAGTTAGATTGTTTTTTCCTTCTTATAAGTTTCCCTCTGTCATTCGTATAATAATTGCATGATGGAATAAGTTTCATATATATGTTGTTATATTGGCAATTTCTATCCTGCCTTTTCGTGTTCCTCATGTTCGTGCTCTGGTTAACTATTTGCAGGTTGCTTTTGTAGCTCTGGTTTATGAAAAGCAGCAGAATCTACGAATCATGATGAAAATGCACGGACTCAAGGACGGTCCCTATTGGACTATTACTTATGCTTATTTTCTTCTCATATCATCTCTCTACATGTTTGGCTTTGTGGCGTTTGGCTCGATCTTAGGTAGTGACACAGCTTTTAAATTGATTCCTTCACTTAACTCGTATTTAGAGGCTGAATAATTTATCCTTTTTCATCTTCTCCTCCATTTGCAGGATTAAGTATCTTTCTAGAGAATTCTTTCGGCATCCAGTTTGTGTTCTACTTCATCTACGTAAACTTGCAAATCGCATGTGCATTTCTGCTGGCTGGATTTTTCAAAGATGTTAAGACAGCCACAGGTGTGATATCTTAACTATTGTGAGAATTAGGAGTCTTATGTTAAAAGTATATATATATCAATCACGAGAAGGATGAATTGTTTTAATTACAATCAATAAATGTGATATTTAACTAATTCATGCATCCACTTTCGTTGTATCAGTCATGGGCTACTTGGTGGTGTTTGCAAGTGGTCTCTTAGGATCATTCTTTTTCGCAAACTTTCTGTCTGGTGCTTCAGTATCAGGTAAGTTGATGATCTAGCTGTAATTCCTTTTGCGTTTTGCTTTATGTTTCTGCATACTGCGCTGACATTGCATCATTGTGAATGATATTGTAGAAGTGTGGATTATAGTGATGGAGCTATACCCTGGATTTGCTCTTTATCGCGGATTATTTGAGTTTGGGGAATATAGTAAGAGTGGTCTTTATACGGGTGAAAGTGGTGGCATGAAATGGGCTAATTTGAGTGATCCTGGTAATGGGATGAAAGAGGTTATGATTATAATGTTAGTGGAGTGGATAGTAGTTCTCCTTGTTGCTTTTTACTTGGACCAGATCAATTCATCAGGGAAAAGTCCCCTATTTTTCTTGGAGAACTCGCGGAAGAAGAAGACGCTATCCACTATGAACTTATTAGAAAAGAAGGATTCTGGAGTTTGTCTTGAAATGGAGAAAGAAGATGTTGCACAAGAGGTAACACTTGATACTTTTGCCATTCATAGAAACATGTTTCACCTCTCTCTTTAACATCAACATATATGTAGTCAAAATAATGTTTTGCATCTGAAAATTGTGGACGTCAGAACAAAACTGATATAGATTTATACTAGTAGTCTTTTTGTTGTTTCAATTCAACGTTTCCTCCCATATATTGAACAGAGGGAAAAGGTTGAACAGATGCTAGCTGGATCGACATCAGGTTATCCCATCGTTGTTGACAACCTGAAAAAGGTTTATCCAGGGATAGATGGAAACCCCGATAAATATGCAGTTAGAGGACTGTCACTTGCTGTCCCTGAAGGAGAATGCCTTGGTATGCTTGGCCCCAATGGTGCTGGAAAAACATCATTTATTAGTATGGTAAGTTCCGCAATATCCTTTAAGACATTAGTTTTTTGTTTACTTAGTTACATCGAGTAACAAAGTGTTGCTAACAGATGATTGGGCTGACAAAGCCAAGCTCCGGTTCTGCATTTGTTGACGGCCTGAATATAAATACAGAGATGGACAAAGTATACACCGTCATGGGTGTATGCCCTCAGCATGAGTATGAAAAAACAAAGTCAAGTTGACAATTCATAATTCCTACTCAATGATCTACAAATACTAATTAATGAAAATCGTATACAGCTTGCTTTGGGATACATTAACAGGAAGGGAGCATCTACTTTTCTATGGAAGGCTTAAAAATCTTAAAGGAGAAGTTTTACATCGAGTAAGTTATGGTCCCGTTCCTAAATTTGATTCCCCCTCTTGCTTGTCAATGGATCTTACTAACATCCGAAAGTTGTTACTACCTACAGGCAGTTGAAGACTCTCTTAAGAGTCTCAACTTGTTTAACGGAGGCGTTGCTGACAAGCAATCTGGGAGATATAGTGGTGGAATGAAGAGAAGGCTAAGTGTTGCTATTTCACTCATTGGAAATCCCAAGGTACGTTCTTCCTAATATGTCGTTTTCATTTTCTCCTCCTAAATTACGAAAAAAAATTGAACTATATATGCAAATTTACCAGGTTGTTTACCTGGATGAGCCGAGTACTGGACTTGATCCAGCTTCAAGAGATACCTTATGGACTGTTGTGAAGAATGCACGGAAAGGCAGAGCGATAATTCTCACTAGTAAATCTACTTTCCATCTCTAGTTCCATTGTTTTTCCATTTCGACATGAATAAACACTACTGCATCGACTTACTCATCGAAATGCATAATCTTGAATGTAATTAAGGAAATGGTATAATTACTTGGTGAGACTACGCAGGGTATGTTGTTCTTGTTGTATGATTACTAACAAAGATACTAATTTAATTTCAGCCCATTCAATGGAAGAAGCGGATTATTTATGTGATCGCTTAGGAATCTTCGTTGATGGAAGCTTGCAATGCATAGCAAATTCATCAGAGGTAATTCCAAGCTTTTACACAAACAATGATAATTCCAATTTTGAACTCAGGGATTGTTATGAGAGTTATTTTTTCTGCTCTGTATTATCCACAGTTGAAGACAAGATATGGAGGGTCTTACGTGCTCGCGATAACTACATCAGCTGATAATGAGGTGGAAGTGGAGAAAATGGTGCGACAGATATGCCCAAATGCCAACAAAGTGTATCATTTATCAGGTACACAGAAGTTCGAGTTGCCAAAACATGAATCGAAAATTGCAGATGTATTTCAACTAGTTGAGAATGCAAAGAGTAGATTTCCAATTTATGCTTGGGGTATGGCTGATACAACTTTAGAGGATGTTTTTATCAAGGTTGCTTCTTGTGCTCAATCCTTTAATGAAGCATGATCATAACATTCAACCACAAATTAGAAGGAAAAAAAAAAGAAAGATCATATGTGCATAATGTTTTTTTTTTGCCTTAATTAGGAAATATTTAGGTTCATGTAGATATATCAAGTACAGAGCATATGTGACTCCTATTTTGTCATGTAAATTGTGTTCAATGATGCCAATCTCTGGCGTTTTGTTCGTGGAATAGAAAGAGTTTGTTGTATCAACGTATTTAATTGAAACCTCCAATGCCGTTGAGAGATTTAGTTTTACAAAATAGCCAGTAAACGTAACTAATGTGTGTAGAATTTACCAAGTAAACAATTCAGTACAAAACTCTTTGAGCTATACAAGCCTCATTTTACCCCAATCAAACAAAATCAACTATCTCCTATACATAGCCAGGCAAATCAAGGGTAAAAATTTATAAATTGCACATAACTGTTTATTTTATTTTATTCTTCATGGAGCCAGAATTCTGCAATGTCTACTAAATTTTAGTATATTTTAAAAGAAATTTCATGAGCATAGTCAGAGATGGTAAACATTGTGTCTTTCAGCGGAAGCATTTTCAGTTTATTGAGGACATAATATTAGATAGAATGTTCTCTTTTTATTACATGATTGGTAAGCTGGGAGCCTTGGACTAGTGATTAGATATGACATGACGTATTTTCAGCTTATTGAGGACGTGACCTTAGATACAAGGTTGTGAAAAATACAAATTATGATAGAAAATTAGTAGGCAGTAAAGCTAGAGCATTGTGTTAATTATCTTTCTATACTAGTAGTCCGTAGTCTTAGTACTTAGGCTTCAATTTCTACGGTGTCTCTTGTACTTCTATTATTGCACTTTTTTTTTCCAGAATGTTTTGTCATATTTTCTATAATATTTTGACATGATCTAATTTTCACTTTCGTTATTTATTTATTTCGATCTATTTTATTCACTTTTCCTTGAGTCGAGAATCTATCAAAATAACTTGCGTTGGTGCATTTTTCTAGTTAATATTCCAATATTCAGACGACAAATTCTGCTAAAAGAGTTCAAAATATATTATCTACGGATGGAAATATTGAATAGCCATTAATGTGGATAGAGCCCAAAAAGCTTTAAATTAAAGGTACGTTCAACTCATAAACATCAAAACTCTCTTTTCTAGCAGTCAATAATTAAATAGAAAGTCTAAATTAAGGAAAAAACAAAATGGTAACTGCTGAATAAAGTAGGAAAGAAATTGAAACAAAAAAAAAAGTACAAAATTAAAGACTATTGCATAAGTAGGCTTCTAATTAGAGCTGCTTGAGTAGTGTCTGATGATTCCAATAATTCTGATAATCTGTCACTCAGGTCATCAACTTCTCTATGCAAACTTTTTATATAATTGCATGTATCTTGCAACACCCTACTTGCTGAAACCTGCTCCATATAAAACACAAATAAATTATTAGGAGTAATTCAGATAATCGAACCATTTCTCGATTTGTATGTGTCATCCTTGACCAATAGTCATCACGCTAATATATTAATTAATGAGATCTTCACATAAATAGCTGGACAGATTTATTGTTTACTTTTTTTATCTGATTTCATATTGGAATAATATATTTAATTTTAAGCAAATAAATATATTACTCAAATCAGACAATTAACTTTAGTAAGTTCACAAATCAAGAGACAAATTAAAAAGAATCCAATGTAGGAATTTCTGTTAAATTATTAGTACTTGGGTTCCAATTTTTCAAATACCAATAACTTAACTAGACCAATAAAATCTAACGATGCATTAGATGTTCAGTGAATTTTACTAATTTAAAGAGGAAATAATAAGAAATTAAGATTACATTGTTCAAATAGTACTATATTAAATGTATTTTTACTTCTCTCTTTTTTTTCTTGCTAGAATAATAATTACAAAAAGATGCTTCCACACATTTTAGGGTTCTTCCACTAAGCATATCTTTACCTTAAAAAATGACAAAAAAAAAAGTAGGTGGGAGGGGCATATATTAGTATGATTTAGTATAAACATTACCTACATTGTTAGGGGGTTAAATAGAAAATAATATGATGGATACATTACATACACATTATAGAAGAACCCTAATATGTCTCTTAAAGATTTCAAGATTTTATATAAGGTGTTGTGTTGAGGTTCAGGATGACTACAACTGATTTTTTTGAACTTTCTTAGTGAAAATTTTGTGGGATTCAATTTGAGTAGACCCGGTCAGAGGTGAAGCTAGATGGAGGTTCATGGATCCGGACGAATCTATTAGCTTTTTTGTAGACCCTATATTTGTATTAGAAAATTAAATAAATATATGTATATTATTAACATGCGAACCCTCAAACAAAATTGATCTAGAACCCCCAAACTTTTAATCTTGGCTCTGGCTCTGGACGCGGCGAGGAGAAATGAAATGAATTACCTTGTCAGAGGATCTATTCCTTAGCTCTGGAAGAAGTTGTTGCAATTTGTTAACAAGATCATTGATTTGGTCCTCACTTATCCTTGATCCTCCTGAATGTCTTGATGATCTTGACCTTCTACTAGACATATTTTCAAATATTTTTACTATTATATTAATTGTAGATGAACTAATTAGAGACAAAATTATATATAATGGACAAATCTAGCTAGAAGTGTATGTGTTGCTATGGAGAGTGTGAAAGAGAGAGAAGAAAAGTAAATATTAAGTGCACAAAAACACAAGTAGTGGTGAAGAGAAGACAATTGCATGGAAGAAAGGAATGTGTTTAGCTTGTCTTTAAATAGGGTTTTGGGATAGAGAAGAAACAAGTTAATTAATTAATTAATTTGCCTTTCTATGTTATGTTCCCTTCTTATTGTTTAATTTTTTTATTATTATTATTTTTATTTTAGGTTTGAACTAAGAAATTTAGCAATTTCTATGCATGTGTTCTCTCTTAATGTGTGTGAGTGTGTCAGAGAATACACGTAATACCATGTTATTTTATTTATACATCTACGTAGTACTATCTAGTAGTATTTTAGAAATGCATATATGATGCTAATTCATAATATCTTCTCTAGAACTGGAAAAAATAACTTCATGACATATGGTATGTCTTTTCCAAGAAAAAACTTATTTTACACAGATATTTATATCAATCGAATCAACATTATATGCATGCAACTCTACATGTGTTGCAAATCCGTTTCTAGTTTTCCAAATTAATCCTACGAATAGGTGAATGAATAATGATTTATACACAATATATATTTTATATATACATATTACGTAGAAGTATCGACTTAATTTTATGTATCGAATATTATGTGGAAAAAAACATAAGACATGCTCTAAACGATTTGAGTATTATGAATAATTGAATATATAAAATCTTGTGTGAATCGTCAAATACCATTTCGCAAGACTAAATAGTATTCTTGGATGACCGACAATGAAATAGTATCGTGAGGAGAGGGGGTGAATAATTACTGCATTTTTCACCTCAGCTTTATAGATTAAAATTTGTTTATTCCGACGAATTTGAGATTTGAAGACTATGGATGTAACAATATAATCTTAATTTAAATATAAGTTCAAAGATAAACTTAAAAGAAATAAACACTGTAGCTGGATTCAAATTCAGATTTCGCAAGTAGTTTCTCTAACTTATACCAGTAGCACAATAACGTTTCTTTGCTTTTTATAGTGCATTATTAATTGTATCCTAATTTCTATCAATAGCACATGATTTGTTTTCAAAGTTAATTAGTACAAATGCACCCCATCTAAAATAATAGATCCGCCTGAATCTATTTAGATGTATAATTTATGACTTACAACTTACAAGTATAAGTCAAAGATAAAAGGTCTCAAATGTTTGCAAAAATATCTAAAAATTTACGTATAAATAAATCAATTCAAACGGACGTTTATCATAAGAAGAGGCCAGGGTTGACTGGTCAAGATTTATATTTCATGCAAACATGTTTTTTTTTTTCTATCAAATAGAAAGTACACATGAGGCGACACGTAGAAGGCAAAAATAAGCGTTACACATGACCGACCCTATTAAGAGGATTTATTTTGTTTATCTTATGGTTGTTTTTACATGGTTTATTTTTTATAATATTAGCATAGTGAGGTCACTCATGAGGCTAGCTAGCTAGATGAATCAATCCATATCTCATATATCTTCAGTATCAGTATATTATGTATGATCTACTTTGACAGATCAAATTTACTATAGTATATATATATATATCAGTGATGATCAAAAGCTAGCTCTTTAATTTTTCCTATAAACTGACCAAATGCACTTTACAGATTCTCATATGCCCCATTAGAATCCTTTTTCAATATCTTCTTGCATTTTTCAATTGTTTTGGCAACTGTTAACTGTACTTGTAATGTTGTGTCTATTTATTTATTTTTAGTTTTTCATCTGATGTTCGGTATCTACATTAGAATCTGACTAAATCTGAATGTACACTGGCAAGTTCTACAAGTGTTTGTATCCTAGGGGTCTTGAACTCGAGACCTGTTAATTAAAGATGATGAACTATTTATAACTTCATCACAACCCTCGTTGGTTAGTCATGTTGTGCCTTTATAAATTTAGCTCAATGTTCATCTATTTATTTTTGTAATGTTCACATCGAATTGAACTTACTAGTATCAATTAATGTTATTAGAATATTAATCAAGTTGATTCGTGATTGACTGTTGTTAGAATATGTAGACATTACTAGGTGCTCAACCACTCATTATTTTGACAATCGTACTTACATAAGAAATGTGTTATTTTCTAAGTTCAAATTGATATGAGTTAGTTTGACTTAATATAAAGTTTAAAAAAATATTTTTAAAATTTATAGTCTAAAATAAGTCAAAATTTTGTTTGACTATAAATCATTTATAAAGTTAATTGTTGCTATGATTAAAATATGTTTTTTTTAAACTTACTAATATTGAGTATGTAATTAACTACGTTCAAGTGTACTCAAACTAATTTGATTCTACACGTTTCTTCTTTTTTTTTCTAGGCTACGTTAATACTTATGATTAGCAGAGTTTAATTAACCTATATATACCATGCAGATTTTAATTAATCATATAATGTTCTTCGAATAGCTAAAGATTTTTTTTTAAAAAAAAAAAAAAGAAACATGGGAGAATTTTGAAGGGACCACTAGTTTAAGGTCACAAGTATTAGGAGACCTATGAAATTTTCATTGGTGTTAAAGAGAATAAAGCCCTTAATTGTTTCTTCTAATCATTAGAAAACTGATTTTACTCAACGAAAGACTAAAGGAATCTTGTGAAATGAGGTCTTAATTAATTTCATGTTTTAAATATATGTTGTCTTGATACGTAGCCTACCTGGAATCTATTTTGATTCAGTACAGATTCATAATGAAGTTTAAGTTGACAACTAATTGTCATATGGTCTACGTGTTTGCTTAACTTATTACAATCTCCCTAGCTAGGCTTGCATTGGATCATTTGATATGCAGGATAAATATAAATAGTTTGAAATTAAAAAAAATAATATTGTTTTATTCGTTATTTATTTATTGATCCTAAGAGAAATTATATCAGCAGATTAATTAATACTATCACGATGAAATAATAAAATGGTAAAACTTACCCTTGGGGTTCCTCTCACTTCAAATCCTTTTTGTATTGTGGGTATTTTTGTATATAAAAAAAATCTTTGAAATTATTTAATATATGTTATTTTATACAATTAACTAAACTATCAATTAGGAATAATATCAAGATAATTGAACTCAATATTATTAATTTCAACATAACTTTTCTTCATGCCTAAAAAAATTTACCATGTCGAAATCAATAAGGTTATTACAAGGCAATTAGCTCGAATGAGTGAAATCCGGAAAGATAAGGGAGACGATTGTTATACTCTATTTTAATTTATCTGACATATTTTGCTTTTTAAGAGACAAATAATTTTAGTTTGACGGGTAACTTTCGCATGAAATCTTCAATTTTTTTAATATGTCATATATTTGTTAAATATTTAAAATGTACTATAAATCACAATATTTGACAATAATATTTAAAAGATTTACTATCAAAGATAAAAAAAATTAAACCTCAAATTAGATTAAATTGTGTCATAAAAATTAAAACGGAAGGAGTATTATTAGTTATTTTTTGTATTATAAGTTTAATTCTTTCTGATAGTATCATTTTCCTATTTTTCTGGTGAGATTTATAATTACAAAATTAAGAAAAAAGGTTGACATGATTTTCCATGAACACATGGTTGCAGAGCATCCAATGGTTGGACAGTATGAGATTCCATGGACCATGAAAATAATGTATATTGTCTTTTTTTCTTCATAATTATATTATATTTAGGTACTTTTTGTGCCAAATGATTAATTATTTGCATGGATATTCAAGCGGATTCTCTCTGATTCTCAACGGAACTACAAGTAAATATATCTTTAATAATTTCGAGTCAAAATTCAGATTTATTTAGATGAATTTATAAAAAATGACTCATAAGTTAAAAATTAAAAGTAAGTGATTTTTGACTTATTTAAAAAAAAAATTGACCTAAAAATAGGTGAAGCTTACTTTTGTTGTCTAAAATCCTTTTAAAACTAGCTGTTGGATGTCTTTGTTGGAACGTAAGTTTAGGTTCAATTCCATTTTGCAGCTTATGATTTCGAAGGCAAAGACTATCCACCTCCTTGTACATGTTTGGTGTTTAATTTTTTATTAAAATAAATAATTTATAAATTTTTTATAAAATATACTTATACGCAGTAAAATATTTTCTAAAAAATACTGATACTACTCTCGCACCCCCCTCTTTCTTTTAAGAGCCTGGGAAATTGTAAAAGCAAATTATTAATTAAAATTAAATTTTATAATCATTGTTTCATTTAATTCTTATTTGTAGTAGATACTTTGTCATTCGCCTCTCTCCTCAGATTTCTCGCTCGTTCGTCTCTTTCGCCTCTTACTTTGCACATTTGTTTTTATATACAGTGAGAGAAGATTGTATATACATATATCTTTGTTCACCTTTCACCTCAAAAATTTCGTTCGCCACTCTCTCTCGCCTCTCTCACTTTATACAAATACAAATTTATAAATTGCGTTCTTTTTTCATAAAGCGAGAGAAAATTATATATCCAAGTACATATAATTTTGTCTTTTACACTATAATTATACAAATACAGATTTCCCCTACTAATTCTCTTTTGTCTTCTCTCTTTCTGACTTTATACAAACACAAATTATACAAATCACAATCATTAATAAATATACGTAGTAGTTATGTGACTGATATATATATATACAATCGTTGCACTTTTATACAAAACGAGATATTGCCTGCGATTTATACAATCGAGATGCTACCTACGACTTATATAATCTGATACTCCATAATAAATATAACTATGTAGTGCAATTACACAAACTATAAATATAACATACAAGTATAATTTTTATATTTCCTAGACCTAAAATTTACTCTGTCTAATGCAATTCAAATTACCATTCTTTTCCTTCCATTTAACTTGGCAGTTATGTTTTAAAATAAATTTTATTTGTTCATTCTATAAAAGTAGAAGTAAGGTTCCTTTCATATCACCCTCTCAAAATTTCATTTTTGAAATTGCATTAATAACTACAATAACTTATAGAAGTCAAATTTATAAAAAATTTCTAGGGAGTAATTAATAAAATTAAGTAGACTTCTAATAACTACTTTTTTTAATTAAGAAATGTGTCAAATGAATCGGTCTTAGTAAAATGAAAAATATCTAATTATTTATTTTTGAGCAAAAAATTAAAAAAAAAATGTGAAAATTGGAGAAGGCAAAAGAGAGGGACAAAAAGAACAATTAAAGCGAGTGGTGGTGAGGGATAATTTATTTAATTAAATTCATAGAAATAGTAATGCTCAGCGAGCTTTTCGGAGCACATGAAGTTGATCCAATAGACAGCAAGGACTGAGCTCGAAGTCACGAGCCCCTTTATTTTTTTATTAATTTATAAATACCATATGTATTTTAATTATTATTTATATTATCAAATTAAGATTGTTATAGAATATAACAATCACTTGTTATTGTAGATAATCACTTGTTAGTCTGATCCTATTAAAAAAAAATAATTTAAAATTATATACTCTATTGCTCTATAATATTAACTATGTTTCTGTCCCTAATAAATCAAAGTTGATTATACAAATTTTAATTTTTTATTTAAATTCAAACTCATTCTATCGTTATACAAAGTAACAAATACTAAAAATATATAGCACACAAATAAAACTCTTGTTGATTTACTTTCAAATCCAGTGGGCTGGTCTTTTTCCTTTTTAAAAATTTAATAAAGAGCTTATTGTAAGATTAAATCAATTTGTTTTATAAAAATCTTTGACACCCCAAGAAAGATATAACATGATCTTCTCAGCATATTTTGTTTAATATTTTTTTATATATAGTACAATAATGATTTGTCTAATTCTACAGATATTGATATTTGAGCCTGTGAGGCTATATATGTCCAATAATAATTATTATTAATTAATATAAACGTTTTTAGTCGGTGAATAGTAAGATCTGCCTCATATAAATAATTATCTTTACTCCTAATTTTTAGTAATTAATTGAACACACTTTTAGACAAAGTTTGAACCGTCTTTGAATACCGACCAAAGGAATTAAATCGTTTAATTTAGTTAATCTAATCTCGATGTTAATCTGTTACTACTTGCTAATATTATTTTGCTAGTTTTTCTTAATTACTGTAATTTAATATAATACCTTTTTTTTATACGTGCATAAATCGTGTATCGATTTTCATATTTCATACTATGAAGATGAGATGCATTTATGGATGCAAGGGACGGATATACAATTAATTAAATATAAAATGTTATTTGTAAAATTTATTTTTCATATTTTTTGTTATAAAAGTTATTTTTAATACTTTTCCAATTTTTTTATTAATAGGACATGGAAAATTGGAAAAATTGTCTCCTTCCCAAATAGGTCTTAATTAAGATGATTTATATGTAAACATTATTAACTTATTTTTAATTATAAGTTTTTAAAAATTATTTTTAATTTTAATTAAAGAGAGTAGGAATCCAAAGAGAGTAGCTAGGTTGGCAGTTGAAAAGTAGTAAATTAAATAAGCTGTGCACGTGTACGTAGTACTATTTAAATTTCAATTTGCATTATGGACCAAGAAGTTAAGGGGTTCGTATATTTAGATGATTTATAATTTTTTTTGTAAATCTTGTATTTAATTAAGTAACTTGGATTCATAACTAATTATATATATATTAATTTGTGAATCTCTTTGTTCATAACTTAGTAAAATTGTCAATTTTCTAATTCTGACTCAAGTCTCTAATTTGCAGCATCTTCTCTTCACTCCATGCATCGACAGAAGAGCATATTTTTTATACTACCATATTGCTATGGAGAGTTGTATTAATTGTCTAGGACCACAACTTAACGAGAAATTATAAATAAAAAGTATCGATGGGGGGACAATATTCATTATATTCATGAATCCAAGTGCAAAAATGTTTTACTATGTAAGAGATAATTTTGACAAGTTTCGAGATATGCCTTTGTACCTTTCTATATACTGTCATCTTGAAATTAAGGATAAGGGTAAAAATGAAAATGGAAGGAAAAGAATATTTTGGGTAAAAGTTAAAACGACAGGGTAAATTAATTAATTATTTGGCTACCTTGTACTGATGATGATTTATAATAAGAGACGAACTAGTTAGGGGTCTAGATTATGGATAATATATAGCTAAACTGAAACAAGAAAAGAAAAATACTTTGAGAAAAGAAGTGCTCTATTGAAATTCGTGGGACTCTACACAAATTCATAGAATATTTCAGTCAGATCAAAATTAATTATTCTAATTAGGAAAATACGTCACTAATGATGTCCGAATCATGATTTTTTATAAGCGATGAATCAAGGAAGCAACAGATTTATACTCACAATTCTAATAAATAAAATTATATTTCTTCATATTTTATCTGTAATTACAATTTATTTTCTATCACCTTTAAAATTTGGAACAAAAAGTTCCACTATTTTTTTGCGCTCCCATTTAAAGATATTGATATTGGAGAAAAAATAAATAAAAAAATGATAACATTGTTCAATCTTATGGTCGATAATGATTTAAAATGGTCACTTAAATGTGTTAATGTCCTTTAAATCTGTCCAACACGAGCATTTATTACTTTCTATTAAATATTAATAAACTTTAGTCGATAGATTTTAGGTAAAAGGGTTTGAAAAATATTTTTATGTTGGCTGAAATTATTGTTACGATACTTGCTAGTTTGATTCCATCCACAAATATAAGAGGTTAATTATATTATTTTCTCGAATAAATGAGATTGAAATTTATAGAGCGAAGAATGAACTTCTCATCAACAAGGTGAATGTTTAGGTATATCTAATCAACTAATTAAGCTATTACAAATTAATTCTACTAGATTTGTTTTCTTTTTTTCATGGTTTGTTTTCAAGGACAGATAAATCTAGCTTTGAAGTATTGATTTCATTTGAATTCAACATTTTCAAAGCGAGATATAAATTTACATGTAATTTATTTACAAAAACTATAATAACTAATAGATATAAACTTATATAAACTTCAATTAAATCTCATACAACATAACTGATTATTTTATCTACCAAAGGATGAGCATCAAAGTTGTTCGCACGTTAGACAACACTTAAACAATTTTTGAAGGAATACAATGTTCAATATTTGGGATAAAAACTAATCTCTCAATTAGTAAAATTTTACTCCAAAGTTTGATTAAAGCTTTAATTCTGTCATTTGAAAAAGATAGGAAATGGGGAAAGAGATCTAGAGGGTGTCACATTCTAATTTGTGATCTAAAAATAAACTAGGAGTGTGTCCATGGAGTAGGTACACATGCACGTTCTAGTTTAATTTGGCATCTAAGTGTAATAAATTAAAGGCTAAACAATGATTAACACTCATGTTTATTAAATAACCCCTTAATTACCTCGTCTAAAATTTAATTAGCAAGTTGCAGTTTCCTTAATCCCAAATTGAATGATGATGATTTTATGCCTGACAATGTGACACTACGCCATTTATATTGGATCTCCCAAATCTCAAATGCAGACTTACTTCATTTTAATAAAAACCCTCCAAACTATTACCTCAAATAACTATCGTGAAAAATGATCGTATTTTTTTTATTTCTCACTCGATATCGAGTATTTAAAAATATATATATTAACTAACCGTTAGATATTAATTTAAATTTTGATAAATCAAGATATACATAAACTGACACGATAAAGAAGTCAATGCATTTCATGCCTCCTACGTGGAGACACTTACATGGTCTTCATCCTTAACAGGGGATTGACACCACATAATAAACAATAAAATCTATATATATATATGTCTTTTGCCTTAACTTATTCTCCAAATTATAATTATTTCCCCCCATTTTTATTACTGCATAAACAACAAGCAAGTTGAGGTAAAAAAATAAAAATGTAGAGCATCTTTTGAAGTGCTTGGATTTCTGAAGTTTATAATATTTGAAGGTGAATAAAGTTACTCTTATTAGAAATATAATGATGAATGGAGAACTTTCATGAAGTTAATATTATGTCAGAGCCATTTTAAGCAAATTCATTTGGTCAAGTTGGACCTAATTAACAGATTAAAACTGACAAGAACTTACTAATTCTAAATTATGTAACTATGCACTTGCTATACAACTTGATTATTAAAATAGTTTATTTGTACAATTTGGTGCTACTTGATACTACAATTACTATGCCTTTAATTTGCACGGTGTATATTATACGTTGAATTTCTTTGATATTATTATAAAAAAAATTATATTTTATTTTTCTAATGTAAAATTTTGACTCTCGAGAATTTATAGAAGTATATATATTATGAGTTCTGCATAGTAGATCAGCTGAAGTTATTTTTACTTTAATTGTTGTTTATTATTATACTCAGATTAATACTTTAATTAAGTAGAGATGGAATATATACACATGAATTTAATCTTTGTTAATTTGTACGGAGAAAATTAAAAGGGAAGCGGCATCCTGTCCATCCCTTAATAATTTAATTAATTAGCTTCTTCTATGCCCTCTTTTTTGAGAACTCAAAAGGCTAGGTTCAAATAATTTATTAATTAGTTCGAAAATTTTAAGGACAAGTTGGGCTTATGAGAGTAAGCTTTTCTCATTTGAAAAAAAAAAAATAAGACGAGAAATAGAGAGGGGATTAAAAAGTGGATAATTAATTTGATAAAGTTCAAATATTAATTAATTGAGCTATTAATTTTTTTTTGCGAGAGTAAGCTATGAATTATGATCATTTGTTTATTATTTTATTTTTAGTATGGATTACACCATTCATAATATTAGTTCCTCTTCTCTTAAATTATAAACAAAACAATTCTTAAATTCCATTTTTTCCTTCCTCATTTTGTTTTTCTCCTCCTTTGTCTCCTTAATTAGTTTGTAAATAAGAGATATTTCTTGTCTTTCTCTATCTAAATGAACTATTTGAATAGTACAAACCAATGGAGCTACATATCCACTTCACTAAGTTTGAAAGTTTCTTATGACACAATTTTTTGGTAGACATAATTAGCACATATTGGATATATTTTTATAACAGAAAGTGATTAAAATAACCTTCACTGGAGATAATTAATGTACCTAAAAACAAAATTTGAACTAATCTTATTAAAATGACATACTTAGCCATCGACTGGGCATTTGGTCTAGTGGTATGATTCTCGCTTAGGGTGCGAGAGGTCCCGAGTTCAATTCTCGGAATGCCCCATTTATTGTTTTTTCTTTTTCAATTTTTTTGGGTACTTTTTGCAATCTGATCTGATATAAGGTTGATTAGAACAACGTATGCCTAATGGAAATAGAGAGACTGTTTCTGAAATCGAGATTCTTATAACAATATATTTTTACATGTTTTAGCAATACCATGTCATTTGGTTTCTAACTTTCTATGTCTTTTCTCCAATTACATATCCAAGCAAATTAAATTAATTTACCAATCATGTCTTCAAAATGCATATATATATATATATATTTAAGCAGGCGGTATTAGTTCAATATGTGGCTTTAAATCAACTTAGCAACCATATAAAAATTTGCTCAAGGTAACACTTTCTACTCAAGGAGATTAGGTTGGGCCTTCTCTTTTAAATAAACAACCTCCTAGTTGCTTGGGCCTTAAATTGTTCCTAAAACTTTCAAGGGAAAATTATGCGACAAAGCAAACTTATACTATTGAATTACTCATCATAGTTATAGTTTGCTATAATTACCACTCGCAACTAATATTATACATTAATTACGTGAGTTTACTTCGAATTTGTATAATTAGTCATGTTTGTATATGTATAATTCGCCAGAAATATACAATTATATACGTATAACATACAAATATTTAACCTATATACATATACAATTCACCTCTCTCCCACTCTCTGTCCTCTCTCGCTCGCCTATCTGCACCCTATCCCAATCTGGCTTGCCTCTCTCATCTCTCTCCCAATCTCGCTTGCCCTATATACAAATGTATATCTATAATATACAATTACATACATATACAATTCACCTCTCTCCCACTCTCTACCTTCTCTCGTTCGCCTCTCTCATCCCTCTCTCAATCTCTCTTGCCCCTATATATAAATGTATATGTATAATATACAATTATATACATATACAATTCACCTATCTCCTCCCTCTCTCGATTTCGCTCACCTCTCTCCTCCCTCTCCCAATCTCTCTTGCCATATATACAAATACATATGTATAATATACAAATATCTAACCAATATACATATACATTCACCTTTCTCCTACACCTTTCCCCCTCTCTCTCGTGCCTCTCTCCCAGTCTCGCTCTCTTCTCTCCTCACATACAACTACAAATTGTAATTATCAAACTATATCTATGGAGGGTAATTAATTATTTTTAGAGGGTATATGTGAATGTTTCCCAACTTTAAAAGAGTAGGTGAGCCCAATTTTAAAGTTTCGTTTCCATTCACTTGCTCCATATTCATTGGTAGAATGTATAAAAAAAAATACTAGATAAAGTATATTAGTAATGTTTGCATTATTTATGATGAGATTACTTTTATTCAATATTTGATTTGGTGTATTAAAAATAAAATCCAAAACACTCTTAAGATTTGAGAAATGGAAAGTCTTGACATGGGATTTGAAGGTTAATTATGTCATTGATCAGTCTACTGCATGTACTGAAACCTTTTTCATTACTAATACATGAAAACGATGGTATTAATAATACGCATAAGTATTAGTTATATATTGGCTAACAAAAAGTCCATCAAACAAGATACGAATAATACCACAAAGCTATTACAAGTATTATTTCCTCTAATACACTCTATCAAAAATACATCTTCACCTTCAGCCGCCCTCCCAAACTTCAACGACCGAACCCCCCCCCCCCAGCATAGTATTCCTCTAAATTATTCATAAATATGTTTCGTATAAAAATAATTTCGTACTTAATAAATATCAAAAAAATATATATGAAAAGAACATTTTTCGTGAAAAGCGCATCTTCTTCTACCAAATACACAATAAATGTCACTGAATTTCTCATCGATGCCATTTCCTATCCAAATTAATATGTCTAGGATGCTTGAACCACTAGACATGGTAAGCTAGCACGTCATATATATATAGGCGAATAGCTCTATAGCTCGATGCATGTCTGTTAGAATTAAGAGGATGAAAAAAAGAAAATGACAAGTGACAAGACTTGATATGATTTTATGGTTTGTAAATAATTATTGTACTCCACTAACTATCCTTCTACCAAAGCTAATAATACACTTTAATTTGGGTGTAGGAGATCAATCTATATCACTTCCAACAGCTTGTTGCTTTTTTATTTAATGCAATCTTTTTAGTCCTTAATAGAAACTAAATTATGCTAAGCGACAAAATATTGTTGATGAGTTTGCATGTTTAGTTTAGACTTTAGAGTATCCTGAATTTCTGATCGAGTATAACTTAGCCTCAAATACTAGCTTACAAGGTTAAAGTTATCCAAATTTTATCAGCAAACTACTGGCCCACTTCTTAATCAATTCGAGACTCTAACCTACTCTAATATTCAAACCCTACCTTACGCGCCCAGAAGGCTAGAACCAAGTAGGGTGTGGACCGACGGATCAAACGGGGATAGATTTGCCTGTATAATATCAACCTCAAAAGTTAATTCACGAGGAAAAAATTGCCCTTTTTTTTTGTCTCTTTAATAATGGAAAGATATAATTGGTTAAGTCATAATACCTAAACCTACCATTTAACTTAGCTTCAATCGATATCTATATTCTTCAAGTTTAAATGTCTACGAGTAGATATTTAAACTTGTATAGAGTTAAACAAATAGCCATATACGTTATGCGTGGCTTCCTATATGGAAACTCAGATGATACATGTATGCATACTTATTCAACTTTATATAAATTTAAGTATCTATTCGTGTAGATTTTTTTAAAAAAAAGTTAATGTCCTTGTTTAACTGTACTATGACATCTTAGTAGTTCTACTATTAAGATGTCATAGTACAGTAATGCAGAGTGAAGAGAAGGGTAGTCTAGGACAAATAAAGAAGTGGTACAGTATCTGACCTTATGTGAAACAGAAATAGGAAGAGTTGTGTGGGTATTGCTGGTTGTTAGCTTGTAAGGCATCTTCTATTGTCTGGATGGATGGTGCCTTTACAATCATTCTCACACCTTTTAATTACTTCCAGCTTAATTGCTACCTTTCACACTCTTTAACATCAAAGAGATTGGACAATTTCTCTTCTTAATTAATCGGTCATGTTTTTTTTCACTATAACAAAAATAATCATTAGCGACATTTAATTCTTAATTGTCGATGAATATGTATTTTTAACGGCAATTATCACTCTTTATATATGTCCTTAAAACCTATAGCGACATTGGTTCTAATGTCACTTAACTAATGCCGGTAAAGACGTTAACACTCTTTATTGGTGTCAATATTTAATGCCGCTAAAAGTTGTTTTTGTTATAACAATACTTCGTTTGTTTCGTTTTAATTTTTTTGATCTATATTTCTCTTTAATTTATTTTATAAAGAATGTATTTTTCTTTATAACTATACAATTCTTTAATTTTAATTTTTTTGGCACATGAAATTTAAGACTACGATTAAAAAACAATTCGATATATTTGACAAATATTTAATACAAAACAAAAAGATTCAAAAAAATTCTTTTACTTTTTGAAATTTATTGTAAAATCAAAATATGATAAAACAAATTAAAACATAAGAAGGGGACTATAACTATTTTTCACATGTCAAGTTAATGTTAACATACAATTTGACCAGAGACTCCTAATGTCAAACTTGTTATAGTAATCTGAAAAATGTATAATGCAATAACCGATTATCATTGTGTTAAATTAACGTAAACTAGATCTTTTCTTATTGCTTTTGAGTGCGCGACATAAATTTCATTTGAATTCGATATTTTTAATAAATAGTAGATATAAACTTGTGATTTTAAAAGAGAAGAATTCAACTTCTTAAAAAAAATACTGTCGAAGTGATTATTAAGCTTGAATTATAAATTTGACATTTATTTATTATTGCAGATAACGAAATTAACAAATCATGAAAAAGCAAAATAATTAGGTGACTATCAATGTCATTAATAATTGGGAAGTGGGAATTAAGGAGGGTATGTTTTCATAAAGTCAAAATTTATGTGTATTAGGATGAGATTTTGCTCCCAAATTGGATGCCGACTTATTAGATTATCTTCCAAAAAGAATGGCAATATTTTGGAGTGTCAAATCATGGTATAGTAATTTTAATCTTACAAGATTTTCTACAAAGGGACCACTCTCTTGTACCTTATGCTTTCAACCCATGTGCTTCTTTTTTTCTACAATATTATGAATATAAAAAAAAAAATGTTGTGCGACAACCAATCACAATATACAAATATTCATCTTAGCTAAAGTTTTAAAATTACAACCCATGCATTGAATATGCCAACTGTTACCAGTTCACATAAACTCCAAGTTACACCACATATACTTTTTGGATTCATTCAACTATAGGAAAAATATGAAGTGTCTACTATAGAAAAAAAGGGTTTGTTACGATGTTAAGTAAATGTGAATAATTTTACGGGATCGTCTATTACTTTATAGCCTTTAAGTTAATGTGGAAATACTAAAGAGACATTGATGATGACCCTCATGTATGATGGGAATGTGATTGTGATGTTGAATTATCTTAAAGAATATCTAATTTTCTTTTCTAGACATCTTTTTAATAAGCTAAGTTACTACTTGCTAAACTTTATTTCATGGATTGAGTAACCTAATATACACTTTTCCTTGGACCTCTTTCATGTCATTCTATCTGAAACATAAATATTGCATGCATGTAGATTTGAGTTATATTACATAAATAATGATTGTTAAACTTTTTTATACTATCAAATTCAATTGATCCATCCGATCATAGTAGATTATAACTTAATTTTTCATATCATTATATCAATTTTTCTTTGAGAAGTTACAGGTTTTTATCATTATAAAATACAGTTAAATTTCTCTATAACAATCAGTATAACTTACCTTCAGGCTCCAGTAATAGTAAATTATGCAATTCTTTTATGGTAAAAAATGAATAAATTTTTCAAAGTTCAGGACTATATTAATTAGTTTTTGCCAAAATTACCCTTTTTCGTGGAATCAATTTTCATGTTGTGATATATTATATGCGGATAATAATATTATTATAAAGTGATACTACTCTCTCCATTCTAATTTATGTTGCACCTTTCAGATTTTCAGATTCAAAAAAATCTATTTTTGACCATAAAATTTCATATATATATGTATATTATACATATTTTAAAAGAATAAGACATTCTATATTCAAATTCACGATTAAAATTAAACTATTCACCTTACACATTCATCTATGGTACATAAATTTGTAGAAGAAGTATGAAAATCAATGAGCTATATATTGGGGAGGGGGTCAATTCATAGAATATGTGATGAACTACTTTACTTGTACTAGTACACATATTTTTGCTGTCAAACTAATGATTCAGTAAGCCCGTTAAAAGAGGGCCCATAAAAGAAAATGAACGGTCCAGATTAGTAGTTAGTGGGCCATAGCCCAGTACGTAGGGTCATTAAAACCCAGCAGGGATCTTTAAAGTGGGAGCAGAGTGCGGTCTCTTTGTATATAAAGGGGAAGAATGATACACCTGTTTGTCAGTGATACATATTGTACAAACGAGTTTTAGCCCTAATGGGCCCTCACCACCTGACCCAACATCTAAAACTGATAAGGTATGGGCCCCCACTAACTCCAATTACTCAATCCCATCTCTCATTATACTATTTTATTCATATTATTTTTTTCGATTCAATTTATTTGTTTTATTTTTATAATGACATGAATTTTGTGACTAAAAATATATTATATATACCAAATAAACCTTCAATTTTGGAATCTTAAATATGTAGTCTAGAAAATTGAAATTAAAGAGTTGCTTCATTAAAAGAAAATATCTTTTAGGAAGCTGACTAAAAAAGAAAGAAAGACATACAAATAGAAACGTAACTGGTCTTTGTTTAACTATAAGGGCTGATTATAACTTATAAGTGAATGTTAACAGCCTTTGTTTCCCATTTATTTTGTACTTATGAAAGAAAAATCTCATCAATAATATGGTTAACATAGCAATCATGATCAGAACACAAATTCTTGTTTATAGGGCTAGTATAACTGTTCCATTTCCTACATTATATATAATAGGGTGCTATGTCTTGTTGTTTGAGTGAAATCTTCAGGTTTTACTGTAGAGAAAGGAAAAGAGTGGGTATAGGGGCTAGGGCAGTAGTTATACATGAAATAATTGATATTAAAAAAAACGAATTTTCGATCTAACTTGATCACAAAAATTAACTTGTGAGTAAAGATTGAGCAAGATCGAGTCATCTAAAGCCCCATATACTCTTAGATTTACTAATTTAAGTGTGAACAACGTAACATGAGGGCCGAACATAACCAGGATTGGAATTAATGTATATATCTAATTCTAATCTAAGCTCAATCTCAAAAACTATTTCATAAGATAAATATTGTCCAACACACGGCCAAATGTTCAGACATTTATACAATAAATAAAGTGAAAAAAAAAAACTTACTTTGCAAGTCAGTAAAAATTATTCTTTAGGATATACACCCATGCACAGCCAATACATATATAGTAACTTTTTGACATGTACCTCGCTCTAGGTAAAATGAATAAAAGGGGTAAAAACAATAATGAAGATGATCAATAACAATCTCTACCGTTACCAACCAAATATAATATAGTAATAGTACTCCCTTTGTAATAAAATAAAAAATATATTTCCCTCTTCAAACCCTAAAAAAACCGGCAGGCAAATATTAATCACACAAAAAAAAAAAAAAAGAAGAGGTGAAAATAATAATAATAGAAGCAAATTCAAAATTATAGAGCAAGCATATAATCAAACCTCAAGTATTGTGTGTTTAATTAACCATCCCAAACTTTTTAATTTATCACACAAAAACTCAACTTCATTTTAGGAATTATGATGGCTTGTTGAATCATGACGATCATCACCACCTCCACCTCCACCACCACCGTGATGTGAATGTGATCCACTAGCCTGAGATTCCGATACACCGGAACATGGTCTATACGGATTTAATCCGGTGACCATGCCTAATTGGCCTTCTCCGGCTAGTGTACTGCCATTACTACCACCGCCAAATTGCTGAGTTGGCAATAGTGCTACAGGAGTAGGAAAATTCATGAAATGTAATCCACTTGACATTGTACTTCTATACAAAGCAGCACCAGAGTTGTTAACCGATGGAAACGTCCACACTGGATCGCCTCCCAATACTTGGGTATTATTATTCGTCAACATCCAAAAATTAGCTGGAATTGAAGAATGACTAGTTGGCATAGTCCCACTACTTGATGATTGTAACAAATAACTTCCCATTTGTTGCTCGTTTTGCTGTTGATTTTGTTGTTGTTCTTGTTGTTGTTGTTGTAAATCGAGGTCTTGTCGCCTTTTTCGCGATAGACTCTCTTCTATACTTGTTTCTGTTAAATCTAACGAATTGTCTCGCATTTCTTGTTTAGCTTGGAATTGATGGAGGTTCGAATTACCCGTCTGAAAATTCAGCAACGTTGTAGTTGCAGATCTGTCTGATGATAAACCGATACCCTGAAACAAACTGCGCCTTTGGGAGAGTGAAAAATTCGGATTGAAATACGAAGATCGAAGTTGAGATGGTACGGACATGCTGGATCCTGAACTACGTAATGAAATGTTGAGTGACGTGAAATTCGCCGGAATTGTACCTGCAAGATTTGAACCATAGTAACATAAGCAAATTGTGAAAAATAGGAAAACTTTAGAATTATTCTGAGTTTGATTGGTTTCTCAACTAATAGTTATTACTATTTCAGACAATAAGTTGGAATCAGGAAAATAATGACTTTCTGAGATAATAACTATTAGTTGAATAACTTTTTCAGCATTACCTGTTCCTGTAGCAGCTATAACTGCAGGTTCAGCTTGTTGAAGAAGCCATTCGATGGTTTCACCATCGGATTTGTGACCGAGTTCTCGAGTGAGCTGAAAAACCCTAGCAGCACAAAGGGCCGGCATACGTATACGTCTGCCACGGCCATCCACCTTAGTGTGGCGGTCTTTAGTGGAAGTTCTCTTGGGAGCTGGCTTTTTAGCAGTCTCAGTAGAGGCAACTGTAATTTGAAGGTCGTTACTATTAGGGTTTATATTCGTATTTGTATCGGATGGGGAAATGGCTAGCGAAGGATAATTAATATTATTAGCTGCGGAGGAGCTAGAGCAAGGTTCGTCTTCTTTTTTTTCGAGTAATTGGAAAGGGAAGTTGTTAGGACGATATTGCTGGTGATGTTGGTGGTGCTGGTGATTGTGATGGTGATGGTGGAGATGATCGTCACCTCCTCCTCCTTCCATGATCACTCTTAATAACTAAATTTTCACAAAAAAAAACAAACTTTTTTTTCTATGAGAAATTGAGTTGACTAACCTAAATTTCTAAAAAAAATAGTCTAGTAGAATGAATGTAATGAATCAATAACTATAGTGTGTTTCTTTTTGTTTTGCTAACTTTGTGTGTGTGTGTGTGTTTGATTGGGAATTGCTTGGGCATTGATGTGTTTGTTTGGGTTAATGGGGGGAGAGAGAGATGTGTGAAGAGGAAAACTTAAAGCAACAAAGATAATGAGTGGGAATTATAAGGGGTAAGCTTTAAAAAGCAAAAAAAAAAAGAAAAGAAATTGAAACAAAGGGGAAAAGAAAATATTTGCTTTTGTTGGGGGTCCTTTTTTAATGTCTTTTTGACAAATATTAGTTGGAATATGATTTAAATGAAATAAAATTGTTGAAGGAAGGGGTGTTTGTCGTGCAATTCTTTTTATTGTGGCTATGACAGAGCCTTTGGTTCAGACTCCACGTGAGGTGCTCTTTTTATCATTCAATCCATAAAGACAATGGTGGCCATAGTGGGTCATACTATATATAATTTCTAAGTCAAAAAATTGAGAGACTGAGATAGGAAAGATTTATCAAATGGTGAGTAGGTCCCCTTTTTCATTCATGTAATCATTTCCCCCTTTGCCTTTACCCCCTTTCCCTTTGTTGCCCAACTTTGCTTGCTTTGGGATTCCTTCCTCATATCTTATGATTGTGCTCTAATCTCATCACTAATATATCGTATTCCTCCGTCTCAATTCACGTATCTTACTTTCTTTTTTTAGTCTGTGTATATCAACGTCATTAAAGATATCAAGTTAAGTTCAAAAGTTTTTTATTATTTCTAAACTTTTATGTTCAGTCAGATTAAGACAGTTAAATTAGAACAGATGATTATAGTTTATTTGTTCCATTCTCCAATATTGATAGCTAGGATCCGTTGAATTTTCTATCTTAGGTTTAGGCTAATAGGTGGGCCAAAAATAGCTAAGAGGGGGTCAAATGACAATTGTATATTATTTTATGAGATGAAGTATGTAGTAGTAACTAGTAATAGACAATCAAGGTCCACCATATTGTACTATCATGTGGAGAAATGGTGAATTTGATGATGATATTTACTATAGGCTACCCCCTTCTCTTGATGTGTACTTATATATATAGCTACCCTTAACCTCCTCCTTTTGTAAGTTGGGTGTGTGGATAAAGATGTTCCACATTGAAAGTTGGTGAATTAATAAACGTTGTATACATAAAAATGTATATATAGAGACATTGTCATTATTAATGTTATGAGGCCCTTTTGGAAAAATCATGTGGTTTAATTTAAAATAAATAATACCACATTATGTTTAAGACTTGATTGATAAAACTTAAAGGGATGGTGTGATATTATCTATTTTTGAATTGGTCAATATTACATCATTTTAATTGTCGTTATAATAACCCAAAAATCGTGTAGGTTTGGCCCTAAACATACAGTAGTACGTAATATTAAGAGTTGGTACCTATTAGGCTAATTTAATTAGCCTAACTAGAAGTCATTCAGATCTAATTCTGGCTAGATGTGTTATCTTTAAGTAATACAGGGATAAAATATGAACAACTTAAATCAATAAACAAGAAGCTCTTTTATTAATTTGCCAAATATATTTAATTTAGAAAAGGAATGATAACTAAAGGTGGGTGTATCTTGGTCATTTAAATGGAAGTTACTTTAGCATTGTCACCCTAGTTCATGTATATACTCTAATTATTATTTTTTTGTTACATCAAACCTATATATAATACTTCCGCTATCCACCTTTACTTATTCATATTTGACTTAACATATTCATCAATAAATTATAATAAAAGAACCAATTTGTTATATCGTCATTTCTATCAATTATAAAAATTATTTAAATATTTGAAAATAAATAATATTTAACAGCAACGAACGATCGTATACTTTTAAAAAAGGACTAGTATATTATATTTTCGTCTACCCACCTTTTGGGGTGAGCATAAGATAAGAAATGGCATGACTGCAAGACTGGCAGCTATAGGATTTAAAAGTAGTTATTTAAGTATGTGCCCAGGTAACGCCCTTTACATCAACATCTTCTGTTAAAAATATTATACTCCTTTCATTTTGATTTGATTTAACTGTTTTGGTTTGACTCAATACGATGTATGTGGTACTTTTAAATTTATTTGATAGAATATTGAATATTGAATATTGTAATTGAAAATTTTATTATTTTTTCTTCGAAGAAGGTTAAGTATTTCTCTAAACTATAACTAAAATCTCAGATACACATCTTAACTAAAATAAAGTTCTCTTATCTTTTTGAACTTATTTTTTTATAATTTTATACATCTTTTGTTTTACGTGACACACTTTGTAACTTCACGCAATTGAGATGAATGTGAGATATTTGAATGTCATGTAAATCAAAAAGATGCACAAAATTAAAAAATTAAGAATTTAAAAAATATAAAATCTTAATTTAATTAAGATATGTCGCTGAAATTTTGAGCCACAGATACACTTTCCCTTTCTTTTTATAAAACATAATTAAAAAATGCTTAGATTGACACACAAAGTAAAATATATCTACTGACATTCCGTCACTTCTTACCTATAATCATGAAGGAACTAAAAAAAATAAAATAAAAAATAAGCCCCATATTTGTCATGGCATCGCAATGGGCACGAGGAAAAAGAAGTGAATTTATATTAATATCAAAATCTACTGAAAATGTTTATCAAATGACAAATAAATATTGGCATACTATAGCGTTGATTGATACAGACTGGATGCTATTATTTAAGATTCTTCTTTTCTTTGCTTTCTGTTTTACTGCTGTTTTTTTTTCTTTTTATATTTAATTTTTTTAAATCATTGATATATATGAATTATTTTTCCAATTAAGATACAAGATAAATTGAGTAATTGTTATTTAAATTTATTTTCTTTTAGGAGGGAAAAAGTTCATGATCAAATAAAAAAAATGCCTCAAGCAGCTGTTCTTGTTAATCGGAAGTAATCCGATCTAATCCATATTAAAAGAATTATTAAAATTATTTTAAAAGGTTAATTTTTCAAAGTTCTAGAGAATATTTAGACTTTTTATCATATTTATCCTTTTCTTTTATGTGGTTATTAATTACTTTGCATTTTATAGAACATAGTTTAGGAATAATAAAAAAGATAATAAACTAACCAAAAATGATTTTTCACTATAATTGAATTCAATAACAATTAAGTAATGTTTCTTTTGTTATTCTGTATATTTATTCTCGATAAAAGGTGTTTTTATTAGTGTAGTAGAAAGTAGCCTTCAATTTATATCGTTAAATATTTTTTTAAAAAAATATGTAATACCCCAATAATTACCTTAATATGGACTAAAATGGGGAGTATTGCTTTGCCCTGTATTTATGAAACACCATTCTAATTTATCCTAGTTAATTCTGAAATCACCATCAATGGGACTTCATGCAATTATATATATACTAAATATAGACTAAAGTTTAATTGGGTCGTAATTGGTGCCTTGTCAAACGACAGTTATGATTTTATCTTCAATAAATTCATGATAATTAATACTTTCGAGTCTTCAAGAGACTAATAAATTATTATGCTAACGCCTAGTCACCCTATCCATTGATTGAAAAGATTATCATCAAGAAGTCCTAATTACAAATTAAATCTACTGTGTACTTTATTTATGCAAAGTCTGAAATAAATTCGAAAAATTGATTCATGGAAATACTTTGAAGAGTCTAGGTGCAAAGAAAATTTGTACTACAAATTTAATATGAACATTTCATGAAAAAGTCAAAGTCACAAGTCAAAATTTGACTCTGGTAAACCTTTCAATTAATAGCGAGCCAATATTGATTATTAGTAATACTAAGGAGTCAAAGCTTTGACTAAAATTATACTCCTTATCAAATTAAAAATGCTCGTAGTCAAACAATATACGCTAAAATGACTCATTCTTGACCAAATATCTCCATCGAAATTTTGTATGTTTGTCTTAATTATGAATGGCGTATTTTCAGGAGCATTTCGATACATTTACACACATTTTTAATTTATTATTATAAGATTTAAAATGTTTTTCACAAATTTTTGAAATTTTTTAAATATTGTGTGTAGCAAAATATGACATATAGATAAAATGAAAAGAAGGAAATACTTCATTAGAAAGATAGTAACCTGGAATGCACCATAGAAAGACTTTTTATTAGTTTTTACAAACCCTTGTTGATCAGGTTTATTTTATTTTATCATTATCATCTTCTCTCTTTATTTTATTGTTATGATTGTGAATATCCAACGTATATTTTTTTTTTAAAAAAAAATAAAAACTATGTACTAATAAATTCCTAAAGCAAATTTTTAGAGTAATGGTATGTTCATCTGATCTTTCTGCAGCAAAGTTAATTAATCTTTACTTACCATTACCAACCAGAGTAGTATCGTCACACATTGGATTTTTCTTTACTCTGTAGCTAAATAGGAGATGTCATTTTTATTGTTAGATATAAAATTTTATCTGTTACTAATTTCTTATTTTCTCACGGTGTATTCTAACTGTAACATATATCATAGAGAGCACATGGAAGGGTGCGTTTGCATGCAACAACATTACAACATGCAAATTTAATTAGGTATGTAATATATTATTGTAAGCTTAAGGGAGTGAATATGTAAATTTAAAGGTCCACAAATATAATGCAGAGAGAGCGAGAGAGACAGGTAGCTGTAGTTAGAACCATGTCACCACGTGATGAGAATGTGGACCTGTTTGGCAGTGTTGCCCTTTTTCAGACCACAACCATTTTTGCTTTTCTCAATTATCTATATGATCTACTGTCACCATAATTTAACTACTATTTCTACTTTTATTTTTCTTCCTACAACTCATACACAATGCATGCTGCTACCTACATTTGTTCATCATTCATTGTTGTAATAATTAATTTCCTTAATCACAATAACCTATATTAATTTCATTGATCGCGATAACAATGTATGGTTTTGCTATTAGCCTGATCCAACATTTGAATTATGGCTCAATTATGACTTCTCCTAGATCGCTAGTCCATGCATCTCTTTTTTCTAGTATCGATATGCAGGATCATTAGTGATGACCGATGAGTCTTGTTAGGTTTTATTTGCCCTAAATTTCTTACCATGAATATGTTTTTCTTTTAGGAAAATATTTTTTGATTGACTTATTTTTTTCTGATAGGAAAAGGTTTAGGAATCTATGAATAGATGAATGTTCTTTTAACTCAATCATCATTCACAATGTAGTCTTAAAGGATTTGAGAGTTTTGGTTAGGGGGAGAATTTATGGGTCACAAGCTTGATATGTTATTACTTGTGTGAACATTCCATGTATTACGAGTGAATTGGTTGAGGTTGTTTCTCTTTGTATTTTGTACTCTCATATTTTTAGTGGATTGCTCATCTCTTTTGTGGACGTAGGTCGATTGATCGAACCACGTTAAATCTTTGTGTCTTTTGATATATATTTCTCGTTGTCTTCTTACTGGTGATCTTTTGAGGTTTGCTTTGCTAGCTTTCGCGTTTACACCTACTTATTTTCGGTCCTAACAAGTCTATCTCTAAGATCAACTGGTTGAAATCATTTGATATACATCATTGGAGCACCAACTTTTTACTATTTATTTTCACAGATATAAAAGGTCTTAATTAATGTTGTACGTTTCAACCTAACTATGTCTACTTTAAATCCACCTACATATAATTGCTTCCCAGTTCCCATCCTGATATTTTGGGAGGGCATTGGTGTCAATTGCTTTGTGGGACTTATTTCACAAATATCACAAAGTTGGGGAATTTGTAACCCTACATATACAGAACACTTCCAAGTGGTTATATTGAAATTTCACTTTTAATCATATCATAAATAAATAATGTAAAACAATAAAATCAAAAAGTATGTCTTATCTTAGCTTCATTAAATTATTATGAATAATATCACAAATTCAAAACGAATTTTCTTATTAATGTAGTTATAAAAAATAAAATGAAAATGTGACAGCAATGATATGACACTATCTTAGTCTACAATTTCAAAAGTGACATGGTTGTACGTTTGTAATTGTCTCGAGATTGTAATTTACACGGTCGTAACTTGTACGTTTGTAAAAAACGTAAGTCGACTCCGTGGTTTAGGGGCTCAATTCATCTTACACTTTCAAGTTTGAATTGTGGAATATTTTGTTATTTATCGAACAAATATATATGAACAAATATATATGTTTGTGAATGAATATGACTATTATGAAAAGTCATTTGTTCATAAAAGAGTATATCTATTATGAAAATTCGTTTATTTATGAAAGTACATAACTTTTACGATAAGTCATATCTTAAGTTTTATATATAAAAACTCTTTAAAAGTAGTAGGAAAAAAATCTGAAATGTATAAATAAAGACTTTGCTGTGTTTTTGAAAAAAATTATTTAAAAAAAGTGATTACATTTCAAAGTCAAATCTTCCTCTTTAATTATATCTACATTTTTGTGTTTGCAATTTTATAGCTTAATAAAATGGCCAATACGGAGAATTATTTATTATAAAATAAAATAAGAAGGGCAAGAATGAAGAAAAATTAAATTGGGTGGACAGAAATTATCCTTGTTCTTTCATTTTCCAATTTCATATTTATCATAAAATATTACTAGAAAAAAATAGATCAAAAATTGTTTTGATTTCTTCTTAATTAAAAAAATTAAGAACAGACCCTACTGGCTTTGTGCGTGTTTGTCAGTTTACTATTCCTTTTCTCCGCAAAAAGAAATAAATCAAATTAGCAAAAAGGGCTAAGGGTCCATTTTTACTTTTGCAGGAGTAGTGCTCATATTTTTATTTATTTAAAGTATTTTTCTTCCTAACTTTTTCTATTTTTGTATAATATAATTACTTATTTTATGTGTTAAAGAAGGGAAAATTAGCCTGTTTTGTCTATTATTTATTCTTTAAAAAAGATAATCAGTTGAACAAATTTGTCCTTTCCAACAAGAAAAGCATAATCTCCATTTATATTCCCTGTCCCGCGCAGCCTAATTAGTTTAGTTTAGTTTAATTTAGTTAATAATCCGACCACCTAACCACAACGCATTAAAAACCATAATTCTTTTTTTCTTTTGTTTCATCATAATAATAACAGTTTGAAAGTGACAGCAGATGACTAGTGAACTCTAAACAAATTTCAACATCAATATTAATTTTTTTTAGTTTATCCTTTTATTTCATATCAAAAGTTAAATTGTCCATTTAATACGAATAGACATCACGTAGAGTACCTAGCTACCGATCCAAGAGGGGGAAAAGTTAGTTGATTAGGTGAATGGTTACGTCAATTTTAAATGCTAGATAAGTTAATTTCACATTACATAAATAACGCGTTCAATTCGAGTTGGAACTCTGATAGTGTGTTCAAGTCCAATTAGACTTTTCGGAGGTTACCCAATCATAAACCCTAATTGATGCTTATATAAAGGGTATTATATTTCTTCGGTGAAAGACATCTCAAAAATTCCATAAAGAGTTCGAAATCTCGAATATTCCACAAATTTATAGAATATCCATAGAGAGATCATAATCAATCATTCTAATTCGAAAATACGCTACAAACGATCCTCGAATCATGGATAAATATCTTATGAGAAAAAAAATCAAGGGAGAAACGGAATTATACCAGCACTATTTATCAATAAAATTATATTTCTTCATTTTTATTTGTGATTATATTTTATTTTTCCTCACTTTAAAATTTGTTACAAACAAATATATATACATAGTTCTAATCCGTGTCTTTTCAAGACAACGACTTTATCAATTATAAAACAATGACTTTCATTATAGAAAAGAAACATACTTCATAGAAGTTTAAAATAGATTTTTTTTAAAAAAAATAATTAACGAAAATCTGAAAGTGGGAATAAGATATGGAGAAAGAGATGTAACTATCAAAGAATCGCATTTTGCAGATAAATCAATTTAACAAAAGTCATTTTCTGTTGCCTTTTAGTGTGTTGTCCCTACCCTAAAATTGCCAGAAAAAAATAAACCACCAAGCTAAGAAAAACTATAAATAAATATCTTAATATCTTATCCAGACAAACTTTATGAAAACCAATCAAAAGACACAAAAAATAACTAGTATCTCATATATATATCTTATTCTGATTTCTAAGGATGTACAGTATCTGGAGAAAAACACCAACAACATATAGTTCCAAAAGCAGGAGTTGGATTAATTATAGTTACACGTACTTTCTTTGTCATCTTATGCTTTTCCTATTTAATGTGAAAAAAAAAATATCTCATTTTGACCTTAACTCAATTTATTACTACTAGTTTAGGTCAAAAATCATTTTGCATCTTACACCTTCGATTTTGACACACATATAAAAAAATAATATATTTAACATCATTAATCATAAAGGGTATTCGACTATCTCTTCCTTAAGTGGATAGTTACTTTTTTTATCACAAAAAACTTATTCAATCTTTAATTTTATATGCTTCTTAAGAAAATACTTAATCAAGAGTGTCTTTAGCTATTTTATATTTATTTATATTTTAAGATATAATCTCTCTTTATTAAGAGATCGTTTGGTTGGAAATAAGTTATTCCAAGATAAATTATCCTGGGTTAGCTTATCTATCACTATGATATAAATGGTGGAATAAGTTATCCAAAACATAACAACCAAACAAGATAAAAGAATTTTGTCCCATCACTATTACTTTTAATCCCTTATACCAACGAGCCCTAAGTATTTATCTATATGTGATAAAAATGAGATGTTTGTAGTCCTCAGAACAATTTTACTAAAGGTAAAATTTGAAAAATTATTTTGATATTTTAAAATTTTACGTATGATGAGTATTTTGAGACATAAAGGGGTAGACAAGTTAAATGTAAAACTCTACCGTGACAATCAAATAGTTGAAGTTATTTTTTTTTTCTCTAAAATGAGTGACTAGAGGACATGAAAGAACACCAAATTATGATTATTGGGGAATGGACCTAGTTAAACACCTAGGTCCAACAATTAAGGTGGTGTTTTAATTAGATGAATTTGAGGGGTTTAAGGTTAGAAATTCAAGATTGTGCGTTACGTTGGTTGAATGATTAAAGAGAAAATGATGATTACACATGGCTGCTCATAATAACAAAAGCACATATATACTTTTTCAATCACAAGATGAAGACAACGCCACGTCACACCTAATAATTAGAAAATTAATTTTAGTATTAATATAAATGACAAAGTCAAGGATTAATTAAAGAAAAGCAATTTTTCCAATTAAAGTGCTCTAATAAAATGATGCATGCAGCTCACATGAGTGTGCATAGAAAACGATATAACCAAAAATATAGTACTCATTATTTTGTTATGTCACTCTTGATGAGCATTAACATTTTTCTTCTTTTTTTTTTGTAAAATGGGGCCTACCAGAAATAATTGATTGTGAAAAACAAAGGTTATATAATTAAAGGATAGAACTATTTTTCAAACTTTTTAGTTTGTGTTATGAAACTTATCTCATTCTTTGTAACCTCTTTAGCTTACAAGATAAAGTAAAATTGGTTTAAATATCTTTATTATTTGTAGATGAAAATCTACTAATTAATCTCCCTTTACATTCTGCTGGATGTTAATTGAGAAAAGACGATTTATTTAATAGCACGATTTTCTTTTTAAATAAGTTGGTCTTTCATTTTTGTCTTTAGAAATAAACTTTATACCTAACAAGACATAAATTCTTTTAGGTCGTGGGATATTAAGTTAGGAAATATTATGATACGAAAATATAAACTTAAACTAATCCAATATCGGACAAAAGTGCAAGCGCGGCCGAGCCGAGTGCAGTTTGCATGTTGGACTGCTCTTTCTGGGCCCAATTTGTAAGAAGAGAGTTGTGGTCAGCACTCAGTCCTTTTTCCTACTGAAAATTATGCGGTCAAATCCATAAATTTATACTACTTAATTATTCATCATAATTATGATTTGTTATAATTATCAGTCACGACTAACATTATATATTAATTATGTGGGATGACTTTGAGTTTGTACAATTAGTCACATTTTTATATGTATAATTCGCTAGAATTATACATATATAATATCTAATCAATATACATATACAAGTCACCTTTCTCTCCCACTCTTTGTCCTCTCTCCTCTCTCTCCCAATTTTGCTTGTTTTTTTTTTATACAAATGCATATGTATAATACAATTATCTAACCAATATACATATACAACTCATCTCTCTCCCACTCTCTGCCTGCTCTCGCTTGCCTCACTCCTCCCTCTCTCAATCTCGCTCGCCTCTCTCCTCCTTCCAATTTCGCTTGCATATTACAAATACATATGTATCATACACAATTACCTAACCAATATACATATACAATTCACTTCTCTCCTATTTTTTGCCCTCTCTCTCCGAGTCTTGCTCGTCTCTCTCCTCCTTATAACATATAACTACGAATTATAATTATCAAACTATAACTATAGAGAGTAATTAAACTATTTTTTAGTTACTGCACATGAAAGTTTCCCTTTTCTAATAAGAGTCCCCAAGGCCTACTCACTTGCACCGTTCAATTTTTGACATTGCCCATTACTATTTAACACATTTTCTTTTAGGACAGGTAATAAAAAGAACACTTTGGATCCTTTTGTTCCTCAAAGCTCATCCTTTCTATGTAATGGACAGGTAGGGATCTAATCCCCCTCCCTGAAAATAGGCTTTAAATAACTTTTTACCTGACTTGAGTCTGTATCATATTCTATACATTTTTTTTTGTACAATGAAATTCATAAGCTACACTACTTAAAATCTATGGAGAGCAAAAACTCCATTTCCTTGATTTATATTATCCCACACAAGCAAATATTCTTTACATGTGATGGACATATAGTATCAATAAGCATATTCTGTTTTTCCCTTTTCAAGACTAGTAAAATAAGCATGTTAGCTTTAATATAACTTTACTCATGTTTCCATCAAGGTGTTTACGATTAAAAATCTCAATATTCTTGATTCAATGTGCCTTTAATTAAGTCAGGGGAGATAAGTCTATTGATAAATGTGATAGATTAAACTCAATAGGAGAACTTGGAGACAAAAAAAAACAATACTCTCTTGAACACTGATTATCAGAAAGAAAAAATACTATTGAATTTGAGAACTTCAGAAGCAAACAAGCAAATTGTAAGTTTATAGCAATCAGTATTAGAAAATTGTGAAAACCGCCAGATCATGAGTTAATGTCTTATAAGTGACAAGACGAATACCTTTTTTTTATTTTGTCTAAACATTACTCTTCAGGGATTGCATAATGCGATATGGTAATCTCATCTTCGATCCTGGTAATGTGCTTAGACTTGCTTTCTCTTCTTTTCTGTAGATACTCTTTATACAAGAATGGCCTGTATTTTGGTGGTTCTGCAATCTCTTTTGTGAACTGAGGCAGTGGTTGAATCCACTTATCCCCTGATAAATTATGGAAGAACGCGAATGAATTTCTTGATCTTCCATTTGGTCTCACCACTCTATGGCGTGGACTCTTGAATTTATCATTCGTAAGGACCTGTTCACGTTGTAACAATCAGAATTCATTCCATTACAAAAATAAAGTTCATATCCTGGATCCGCCTCTATAGCTAACTATTGATTTATATTGTTCTATGAATGAGCTAGCTGCTATTGACTAACTTTTTCACACAAATACATTTATTTACCTGAAGAGCATCACCAATGTTGACAACTAGGGCACCTGGTTGTGGAGCTATTAGGATCCATTCGCCGTCCTTTTGAACCTCCAGGCCTGCAACTTCATTTTGTAAAACAATTGTGAAGCAACTGAGATCTTTATGTGGATTTGCCCCTATCCTTTCTTTTTCTGTTGCCGGCAAGTAAAAAATAGCAATGAGGAAATCCCAGCTTCTGTCGTTGTTGAATTCTTTAAGAACACGGGGAGGAAGCCCTAGACATTCACTTAGGATTCTTTCGATAACCATACTTATCTTCATGAATTGGGAGAATAACTCTTCCATCACCTCTCTGAAATGTTAAAGAAACTCATCATATAAATAGATGATATTGTTCCACTTGCAAAACTAGCACTAAGATATGAAACACCAAAGTTTATTCCCCTGCATGACAATTGAAGGACTAAATGCATCATGCTGATATGTGTTTATTAAGATCAAATGGGAAAAGAAGCATTATATATGTAAGATAAACGATGACAACAGTATAATCTCACAAGTAGGATCTAAAGAGGCTCGGGTGTGCACAGACCTTACCTCTACCTAAGGTGAAATTGTATAGCTAAACAATCTGATTAAATATGCTTAAATGATAAAAAAAATCCAATTTGTTATACACACACATTTCAAACTTTTTCTTTATGTTCATATACATAATTCGAGTTGAAAGCAATAGATTCAGTTGAGCCCTGTATCATTCTAGATTCACCTAGGTAAAGATTATGCTCATACCGAAACTCAGGAGGATTGTCTGGGAAGATATTGAAGTCAGAACCAGGTGGAAGCATAATAAGGAATTCACTAAACTCATAAGAAGGATTAGGCTTCTTGTTATAGCCTGCAGGAACAGGTACATTAGGCAGTGGAGAACATTTGAGTTTGGCTTCATTTGGAGATTCAAAGAAAGACTTTGACACCTTTACAGCTTGATTAGTGAGATCAAGGGGTACACCATGATTCACAATTTGGAAAAAACCATACTCACAACAGGCTTTACTAATTGTATCCACAATTTTTCTCTTTTCATCTTCATATCCTTCTCTCAAAAATGGACTCAAATCTACAGTCGGTATTTTTGCCATTTGTTTTAGTGTCAACTTGGTTTGGTTGCTCGATGATATTAATCATGGACGGAAGAAGTATACAAAAGGTGGAATAAAATAATCTCAGGATTAACTAATACACCAGATCAAACGATAAAGTTAATCTGATATTTTGTTTTAACATTATTATACTTATCCCATGTACCAATCAACAAACGAGAAACAACAATATTTTAGTCACTACAAACTGTGTTGGCATCATCATTTTCACAATAAAGTATTGTGTTTCCACCTACCATGAATTTGGAATCAAGTGAATATTTAAAGGAAATATATGACGTTGTTAGTGCCGGCCAAATATGTGAGCTGACAATTTACCAGTATGTCAACGAGATGAGTACCCCTGTCTTTTCCTTTTTGCATAGAAAGAATCATGTACTTGAAAATAAAAAAGATTTAAAGTAAAGGTTAAAGAATGAATAAGAAAAAGTTCATTTTGTAGTTAAAAAGAAGAAGTCACCACTATATATAATTCGATTTTATCTGCAATATTAAGCTTCTTTACAGATACCAACTATGATTGAAACGTTGAAGAAGAAAAATCAAATCAAATCAAACATGAGGTCCATTAACAGTTCATTTGTCATCTTCATCTTCGTCGTCTTCCTCTTCCTCCTCCTCACCTTCATCTTCAGAGTCTTCGCCCTGCATATAGGAATTCAAATCAAAACAACCAAACCATACAAAGACAGAAAAGAACATCTTTCATTTAGCACCATATACACAATTTATTGACATTATAATTTAAAAAAATCAAGAACTAACTGTACTATCAATAGGTTTTACTATCTGGATGGTACATTCATCTTCCAAAAATAATGATGAGCATGCAGTAAAAGACCCCATTAACAAGTTTTATACCATAAAATATCTCTGCATTGTATCCAGAATACAAGTCAAATGCCAAATATTTAAGTTGAGGAACAGCAGAGGAAAGGTAAGAAGAGATAGGGGCACTTGAACGTAATTGCATTTCTTCCTCCTCGTGTTGTTTGGTAGAATTGGAAGCAGGCTTTCCTCTTTCCTGCGGTGGAAATCCCAACTCTTGATGGAGTCATACATGTCCCACTTTTACCTCCATTTGGCAAGGAAAGTGAAACAGCAGTAAGACCCACTCCTTCCTCTTATCCTAAACAAAAAAGTGTCGTTCCACCAAATGACTTCTCTCCCTAGGCCCAAGGGATGAAAGTAAGAAAATAAGCACAATTTTTCTTTGTTAGGATATATACTTTATTGTTTTCAAAAACAAAGATAACTTTGATCTTCTGAAAGGCAGAGTACCCAACCAATACCATCCTGGAAGATAAAACCAAAAGCTATGGTTTCATCCTCTTCCTTATATTATGCATTTGTTTAATACTAAGTTAACGTGTTTTCATCGAATAGCACCAACAAGGTACTGACACAAATGTATTTACAAGTATAGAAGAATCCCCTATGCCCCTTTATGATGCTTTTAAAGATGGCATCTTTTTGAGGCTTCAATCTAGGACTTCCTTCACCACACCTTCCCTTTTCTCCCTCACATGTCTCAACTCTGCCTTCTATTACACCTGACTTGATATCCACCCAACTTCTCATCAAAATGCAAGGTAGACGAAGTTTTGGTTTAACCCACAATACAGCAGCACAAAGTTTCCATGAAAACTAAGATGGAAATGTAGGATAAACACCTAAAAACTGAAGCAACACAAACACAAAGAACTATATTTCTTGCAGAAAGTTATGAAGGAGGTTCTATGTTCTATAGGATTTTACAGCGTTGCAGCTCTATGATTTTAGTAAAATCATATCAGTCACTTGGAAGGACCTTTGAAACTGATAACTACCAAATGCTGACAGAATGTGCTTCTTTTAGACATTCATAAAGAAGGAAAGTTCTTGAAGAAACTACCTACAAACTTGAGTAGACTCTTTCTACTTGACGTGATAGTGAGGGGGGTGGGGGGGTAGGAACAAAATTATCCCTAGAATTTAAGAAAACCATTAAACTACATAGCCACTATGTAATTCTGAAGTCAACAAAAGCAACCCAACTCACAAGGACAACAAATCAACTTAAACGCCAGTAAAATCAACAAAGGCCACAACCAAGCAGGGTCAAACACTTAAATTCTACAACAAAAGTTACTAAGGCCGCACTTAGAAATAAGAAACTTTTTCCAATAGTGCCCTTTCACCCTCATACCACGTGGGCCTAGGAAAGAAATAAATGTAAAGCCCAAAAGGAGGACATATTAGAACCACAGATGACTAAGTATGACTTAATTTAGCAAATGATGTGCACAAGTTATAACAACTAGTAGCAAGAATGTTGCTTTACCTCATCACCACCTTCATCACCCTCAAAATCTTCTTCATCAGGTTCCTGTGGTTTAGTAAATCTCAGATAATGTTATCTAGTTAAAAGTGCACGACTAAGTCTTGATTAATAGATCAAGGAACCAAGAGATGCAGTATGGAACTAACATTGGTAAAATAAGTTAAAGGGTTTGGCCACAAGTCATCCTTGATTATTTCAGCAACCTGGAAACCAGAAAACAAAGGTATAAGTTTGAAAATAAAAAAAGCTTTATGCACCAAAACACCTAAATAAGCTCCCCTTCTCCCATCCAAAAAGAAAGGAAATAAAAATCTTAATTAATTGCCGAAGAATTAGATTTTACCTCATCCTGAATCTCCAGAACCTCATTTTCATCATCATCACTATCATCTTTTTTATTGACTTCACTGAACCAGGTGAAGAAGCTGTAAAAACAAGTGAAAAGCAACTGAGATAGGATGACCATAAACATGACACTTAGCAGTACAGCTTAAATTAAGAGTGCAGAGGACAAAGCATCGAGCATGTATCAGTCTCTGTACCAACTTAGTACCAAGTATTTGTGACTTTATGAGGATAGTCACAGAATGTTGTAGACGAAAAACTTAGTGAGTGCACAGAGTTGTAAAATAGTTTCAACAGGGCTGCATTAACTGCTATATTTTGCACTATTACTATTTGGGAACTCAAATAGGTTTTCTCAAGAAAGAATTTTTCCAAAACATTTATATTATAAAAAGTTATTGTGCTCTTACGTAATTCTGTCATTTCTTTTAGTCAGAAATCATGAGTGATTTGAATCATTAACTTTAATCCTGCCATTTCTTTTTGTGATGGATGGACCAATATATTCCGCACTCGACTCTTAGTAAAGTAAACACATTGCAGCAGGCAATTAGGGGTTGGTATGTTATTTCAAAGATCAAACTAAAATGAGCCAGTTATAGCTGAGATTTAGTAAGTAAATGTGCTGTACCAGAATCTGAGTTCCTAAGGTAGAGATCATAACCTGGCTTAATGTGTGAGCAAACCTACTTTTCTCTTGTACAAACCAAGGTTCCAACTATATATCAGTTGCAAGTTGACAAACTTGTTATAAACAATGAATAGCCTTGCAAAAAATTAGAAGTCCTAAGAAATGCTAGATCTGTAAGCTGACCTCTCTTCAGCATGGGATCGCTTGTTTCCTTTCTTCTCCTGAGCGACGCCGTTAGGAATGCCCTTCAAAAGCCAAATAACATATATAGTGAGAGGAAACGGATAAGATAAAGATGTAACATTTGTCAAGTAGGAAATTGTCGACTCACCTTGCCTTCTTTCCATTTTATTGGTGTAGCTGTGATTTTTGTAGGTCCATCTTCAAGGAAGGTATAGGTCTTTGAGAGCTTTGAATTTTCAAAGAAAGGATTGGGCTTAAAGTTCTGTGAGGAAGACGAGGAGTCATTAGCATTCTACATCCCAGTAAACACAAGACTCTGATGTACTAAATTAATTTCATCATCAAGAGAGTAATGAACTCACAAACGTGATTGAGTAACCAAATTTCACATCTTTCGAGTCTTCCACTTCAATAGAATTTAAGAATTTGAAAATCTACCAAGAAAGAAGGCAGTAACATTATGAGTGAGATCAGAACGAAAGAAGCCATTCAAACTGTACTTAGACAGGGTATTGATGAGAGACTCTTTGCTAATTGAGCATGTGTCAACATTAGAGAAACAGTAATGGTTTGTTTCAGAAGTTTATATGCAACGAATTAGAATCAAACCTTTTGGTCCTCTTCAGTTAGAAGGTCGCCAAGAACAGGATGACTCAAAAACTGCAAGCAAATGAGATATAGTGTAAAATAATCTTCAGAATTCCAGAATATAGAGAGAACAAAGGATCAGGATGGGGCCACTAACAGCAGTCAACCAGAAGTCAGAAATAGAGTTAATGATATCATTCCGCTTATCATAAACAGGCTTGCGGATCTTGTTGTACTTCTGTTCTATTTCCAACACTTCCTCACTTGCTTTCTCATTGATCTGCCAGCAAAATTGATATATCGGTTAACATGTAAAACCAAGGGCATCCCATCTTATCTTACAGTTAAACAGCAGAAGAAAAACTTCTAGCAAATTGATCCAAGCTAGTTATTGTGAACCAGTAAAAGCTGATAGTTTGCCAAATGATTAAGCTTTCAGCGTACAGATGAAAATTTTCGAACACTACAACACTGCCAGTGATACCCAGTTTATGTCCACACTTAAAACAAGGAACCATATTCTCATTGTCAGATACATGCAGAAACCAGACAAGTTTTGGAGCAATGTTAGAATACATACAAGGATGTTGATGCATTAAAAGCTTAATCTTAACAATGGAAAATGGGAAAATTAAGGAGTGCCAAGCTGCAACAAATTAAATTGAAGACATAGACTATCATCCGAACAACTATGTCCCAAAAATAACACAAAATTGGCAGTTATTCTATTTTCATCCTAGAATGATTAGTCGATCATAGAGTCAGCTACACCGACCTTCAATATCCATCAGCGATATTCTGGCACATTTATAAACAACATATTTCAAGAACTCCAAACCCAGCCACCCAAAGAAGAAAAGAAAGAGACTTTCCACTCGAACAACCTGCTCTGCATTGAGATTAACTGTTCAATGCACTACCTAGCGATAACAGGGATGGATGCAGGGGTAGGTGGGGCTTCCGCAAACCCAGTGACTTTTGCGCAGACACTAAAAGGTATTTGTTGGGAACCAATAACAAAGCAAGTGCTCGGTTCACAGAAATTGACGCTGCTAAATCTAAGCCGACCCCTAATTTGCTCGAATCCTATTAGATACCTTATAGTATTAATTTATTGAGATCGCTGGGAACCCCCATAAACTTCAAATCCTGGATCCATCTCCGAGCAATAATTAACTAATACCTAATTCTTTACCATAAAAATTGAATCTTTACTTGAAGATTCCAGTTTTAGATAAATCCTTGTAAATGAAAAATTACCCAAATATTGGAACAACGAGAACTCAAATATTTCCATGATTTATTGTTTGACAGTAAGGAAGATAGAATTTACCTTGTCAAGGTCGTCTTGTATTTCTTGCAATTTTTCAATGGAAAAAATGAGCTTTTCATCAATGTAGTTTTCCTCTTCCACTTTCTGCTTCTTCCCTTTGTCAACCACCATTATTGTTTGCCTTTTTCCCAGCTGAGTTACAGAGCTGCTTAACTGATTTTCTTGATTTGCTTAAACCCTAAACGGCAATAACCTGTCTCTTTGAGACACAATATATTAAGGGTTTTAGGGTTTTTCACACCCAATAAATAAACGACACATAAACATTCGTGTTTTTTATCATAAGCTTGGACTTCGACACGTATAATGTGTGGCAATATATAAGTGGAATTATTACTATTAAAAAGTTAAAAATTACTTTACTGATGACTTTGACTATAATAACTTTTTTTACAGAAAAAAAAAAAGCTTAAATATATTTATTTTTTTAGGACAAAGAAATTCATAGTCACTATTTTCTGTGTGCGCACACGTAAAAAGCTAGTTACATAAGATAAATTTATTGCTTTTGCAAGGCAAGGGATTTCAAATATGTGATCTCCAATATGAAAATCACAAACTCAAATCATTGAGTCATTCCAAAAATTAAAAAAAAAAAATATTTTTCTTATAAGGTCATTCAGCTTATAATTAATTATGTTAGTTTGATAAAAATAAATTTCAAAATTTAAAACTCCTTGCTTCTTTGTGTGTTTGTTAATTTTTTTTCATAAACTAATAATAAGAAAAAGTTAAGAGTGTCTTATCAGCTCTAGAAGTGAACCACTTTTGTAGCAGTAATAATACATGTGAATCACTTCTATATATCAGTTTTAAACGACAAAATTGAGGTATATATAAATGTTTTCCTTTGATTAAAATAGAAAAAAACCAAAATCATTTCATTTGGCAGAATTTGGCCCAACAATCTTTTCTCTTTGGGCTTATATTGCTTGTTGCTGGAATAAATGGACTGGCTAAGGAATTTAAAGGCCCAAAGGCTAAGGTCCCTTTCGATGATGTTCTGAAGAATAGTATTGAAAGAGGATAAAATTAAAGTAAAATCTTATCATATCTTTTTTTGACAAGGATGCTTACAATTAATTATTGAAGGAGATAAACTATAGTATAGTAGCATTTAATTTTTTTCTAAAGATAGTTCAATATTCAACATCTCATAATTTTAACCATTTATATATCATCACACCACATATCACTAGTTTCTTGGTTTAATTTTGTATACATGCACTCTCTTACCATTGTAGCCTGTAGGTAATTTTAACCTAATAATTTTAAAAAAAAAATAAATAAAATTGTGCTACATTTTAGTTAAAATCTATATCGATTTATTTAATTAAAATAAAAAGTGAAATAGGGAACGACCAAAGAAATACATTTAAAGCATACGTTGTTCGAAATCGACTCGTATGTCAGTCATCCTCAAACCTTAACTACGACATTGATATCCAACTTCTAGTGGTCCTTTTTGTGCAAAACATTCCAATAGTAGGCCTACAAATTCATTAATGCTACAATAGGGCCGTTATATGGCCCAAAATGTGATGGCCTCTCTAAACCGCTCAATATTTTAAGAGGTGGACATAAGATAATTTCATATTAGGCTAATTTTAGCTCACCCTAACATTAGAACAATTATGGTATATTTTTAAGATTTACTTTAATTTGGATTTGTTGTTGAGATTTACTTTGATTCTTTTGATGGGTTAGGATTTGGGTCCCAGTACTTTGGTCACAAGTCGGGGTTAGGTCCCAATTCTAGGTCGAGGTTTGGTTCTTGATTTTTGGGTCAAAGTTCGAGTTGGGTCGGGTCTTGAGTTCTGAGTCAAAGTGGAGTCTTGGATACCGAGTTAGGATAAGATCTCTGATTGGGGTTGGGTTTCGAATCAAGGTCAAGTCTTGAGTCCTGAGTCAGGGTTGGGTCTCAAGCACTGTGTCAAAATCGAGTCTAGAGTCTCAGATCAAGGTTGTGTCTTAAGTTAGGCTCATCTCTCGAACTTTGGATCAAAGTCAAGGTTTGAGTCTGGGCCAGGATCGAATTTTGAGTCTCGGGTCATGGTATGGACATAAGACTAGTGTCTCGAGTGTTGGGTCAAGGTTGATGTCGAGGGTTGAGACTCGTGTCTTGGGTTTCGAGTAAGGATCAAATCAAGGTTAGGTCTTAGGTCTTGGATCAAGCAGGGGTCGGGATTGTGAGTCAAACCTAAAGGGTGGATCTGAGTAAGAGGTGGGGTAAGTAATACGGACCGTTTGAAAAATTGAAATTAGGTCAAATTGGACGGGTCATGACCCAATCCATTTTAAGCCCATCTATTTAAACTCAACTAATTTTTGGATTGATTTTAGGTCAAACTCATTTATTAACTCTTAAACTTGTTCAATTTCATTCCAATTCGTTTATTTGACACCCCTATTGCTACCAATCGAGTAGAAATCATTTCCACCCTCAATTCTTTAGTGCTAGGGCATTCGGGGCGGATCTACATGATAACATGTGGTTCACGCCAAACTTACCATTTCTGTCAACACATTATTATAAATATTAGTTTGATAGTTAATTTAATTATTAAATTTTAAATTCCGACTCCATCTCTGAATCCGCCTTTAATTATTGGTCAGATTATCATGAATGCTATACACTAGTTGACACCTTGAGCAAATCCAAGTAGTTGCAGGAAAAGAATGGTGACAATCTTTTGAGAATGAATATTTAGTTTGATGTCTTGTTCATGCAATTACGGCCTAGCGCTTTCGCCATCTTCTTTATAACTTTGTTGAAAATAAACCACATGGCTCCATATGGTAGTTACCTTAGCTTCTCCATCATCAATAATAATTTCTTTTTTCTAGCCTGAGTCAAATTAGAGCGTGCGTGAATTTTTTTATGTCTTATAAAGCTCACACTGATTCACCAAATTAATGGATCGTATACACCTTTTTTTCATAAACTTGTCAACCTAGAAGCTTATTAATTAGTCCTTTTAAGTGTGACTTGCACGCCCTCGTGAGCATCACATACAACCCCTTAGGGACTCAGAGTCCTCACTGAGGTTTCTCTAGGCTACGCCATGATCGAGTTCAAATGTGTGTATCACGCGAACTTAAGTTACTCAAACACAAAGTATCTCCTTGTTTGGTTTATTCCTAACCAGATTTTTTAGCCTAAAGGATTGTTTGGGTGAAAGTGAGAGAAGAGAAGTAAGACAACCCCATCTTAGTTATTGAATGGGTACAAAATTGAATGTTGGTACCTAACACATTTAGGCTACATGTGGTTTTGTCATTCCCTTTTAGTCCTCCAAATTATTAAAAACTCATATTCTACAATAATCCATATATATACTAATAAAATTCATACTTCAAAATATCAAAGCTCACCTTCTTCAACAGTTATTTTGGATTCCTCAACTGATTGAACACGTGATTCCTGTCGAGAACCTAAGGAATTGTGTTTTATAAAATAGGACAATTGAAACTCTAAATTTTTTTAAATTAATGTCCCAGAATGGTACGTGTCAACGCTTAACTTTTGTACTTGTTTTGTCTAATATGGTTATTGTTTATGACACTCCTTTTTATTCAACTACTAGAACCAATATTTAGCTAGAAACATAATGCGATTGTATGTTTCTTTGAAACACAAAATTCAGGGACAAATTTATGTATTTTGATGGACTTAACAACGGTGGTGATTGAATCAACTTGGATGCACTTTGACTATTCCACTAAATAGTTACTAACTGTCACGTATATATATTGTGTAGTACGTCCAGAGGTGTATCTCAGTTTGAAGTAAGATTCTGTTTAGGTAGGGAAGAAGTCTTTTCACATTGGCACATGACAACTATTGGATTTGATTTTACTTATTCGTACATAGCGGTGGAGTCAGGTTTTTCATTAGTAAATATGCATAATAACAAATTAGTACATATCTACACCGGGTAATTTGTCAATTGACACTAGCTCGTTTGGCACCCCTTGGACAAAGGTGGCTCCGCCACTGCTCATCATAAGTAAGGCAAACCTGTCTAGAAAAAAAGTAGCTTTAGTTGCATTAGATGATCAAATTGGATGTACCAACTATAGTATCAGGTGAACACACATAAAAAAGGAAATATAAACAACTAAGATACCTTTTTTCTTTAGACAAGGGTGGCCTCAGGTGACAATTTTTTTTAAAAAAATATACTCTAAACTGGGCCTTTGTTGCCTCTCACTGAAATAATTCTTTATACTTTCTTGTATTTAGGCTGCTGTGTCTTTTCTTGGCAAGAAAAGATAAGTCATGATATAAAGCTTTGTTTGATAACAAGATAATTAGTAGTAGGTGCATAGCAGTTAAGTGGAAGACAAATTAGCTAAAATAATAAAACTAATATTATTCTGTAGAGAGATAAGTAAAATACAAATTCATTACTAAGATATTACAAAGTACAAACTCCTAAAATTTCAACTGAACCATTTATTTCAACACTCTTATTTAACATGAAGATACTGGATTAGGGGCTAATCATCTCGATCAACCGCGCTGATGATGTTTTGTGTTCTCACCAGTCTTGTATACAGTTTCAACCACACTTACTGCTTTGTGACTCTTGCAACCTAAAAGCCCGCCTTGACGGGCTTTTTGATCTTCTTTGCTGACTGCATTCTTATTGTTTTTGGTGTTTGTACATGCTGCATTTCTTGGAATTGCATTGCCACTAATGCTAATTCTCTTTGAATCATAATCTGAGATGACTGATGAGTAACCAGCAGCACTGTCTGTGATAACACTCCACTCGATACTGGCCTCACTTGGTGCATACTGAGTTGTTGGAGACATGCAGCCAGGAACATAATCGCTAGTTTGTGAATTCATGAATCCATATCCACTGCTAGATATATTCTCAATTTCGAATAAATCAGAGCTAGCATCACTAGCAATGTCATCGCAAACTGTACTGCTTCCTATGGTTGTACGAGGGAGGTTTTGGGCTTTAGGAATGGCGTCCCAAGTTAACATGGAGAGTTTCCTTTCTAAATTTACTGCTATGTCTCCTTGTCTCATTTTTCCGGAGCCAAACACTTCTATCGATTTTCTTTGCTCTTCTATGGTTTGATCTTGATCATCCAAATGTTTTTTGACTACTCTCAATTTCTTGTCCACAGAAGCCGTGCCAGAACTTAATGCAAAATGACCTGTTGAATGTTTTAATCCTGGCTGGGGAAGTCCAGGTTCCGAGCTTTGATCCACACGGACTGCTTTTTTTCCTGAACAAGGTCCAGGGCAACCAAAACTGGCAAAAAATCTCCTTCCTGTCGACTTCTTCTGGTTTGTTTGATATCTGTTTCTTGGAAGATTTTGTAACAGTGCACTTTGACTGTTAAAACTGCTTGCTTCTGAATGAATGCTTGGAGTTCCTGTCCGGGAACTGGGTTTCGGGTGGGGCAGATCCACCATCCCGTTGTTCGTCTGCCCGCCATACTTCACCACAGATGTAGGGGCAGCTCCATATTCCATTTTCTTGTTGAAATACTTGTCAGCTCCAAATATGCTTAGTTCCCCATCTTTCAACTTGGTTCTTTCTTGGTGTTTCTGAGTGCTAACCAAAGTTTGCTGAGAAAAAACAAATGCAATAGTAGGATCTTGAACAGGAGCAGCACCTGAGGTCTTAAATGCAAAGTTGTCTTCATCAGTCTTGAGATAAGAAGAGAAAGACTCAACGCGAAGATTGGCAAGGCTGTCTCGAGGGTTATTCGAGGATGGTTTACTAGTAGGTGCCTTAGTAGCTCTTACAGAAAAGGGGTTCTCAGGTGGTAAAACAACAGCAGAATAAGGCTCTTCATAAGAGCCTCCTAGTTTATGTAAAAAACTCTGATCGTCAGGGTTGCTAAGGTAACAAGAAAATGATGCTACGCGAAGGCTGGTTAGCTTATTATTGGCTTCCATGGAGACGAAATGCTTCAGGTTTCTGTTGTTTGATGAAAATTTTGAAGAGAGTTTTGATCCAGAAGCAACGATTTCTGGGAGGAGCTTTATGGGTTAATATCTTTACAAGTGTAGAAGAGTTACATGACAACCTTTGAGACAGAAGGGACAGAACGAAACTCAGAAAAAAACAGTTTACCAACAACACAGAGATGAAAGATAACAAAGATTAGAAAGCTCATAACCTATAAAATAGGAAGGAGTTTATAGACTTGTGAAAACTATAGATGAGAGAAGCTTTCTTTTTTTCAGTTGGTTTCTTTACAAGCAGCCCTTTATAATTGGCTCTTTCTTGGAACCTATGGGGTTGTAACTTGTATAACTTTAAGATGGTGGATCCTACATGATTAGAGAGGCATAATATTTGACAGTCTTGTCACTTCTTTCCAATTCTCACATGACATGTAATAGTGATTTTACAGTAACTATGATGTTTTTTGATCAATGATAAGATCTTCCATATCAATAAGAAAATATGGATATAAATCCATGCTAAATATGCAATAAATGCTAACGGGGTCTAGGAATTGGCGGATGGCTCCAAAAGAAAACTCAGAAAAACAAAAATAAAGTTACACCACTCATTCAAGTGAGCCCCAAAAGTAGGACACCAGCATTCACATCATAATGAATTCTGATGCATTGAAATTCCATTTCTTTGGTTGTATCATTTGGCTGCTCTTTGGTTGTATCAAGAATACAAGTTGAGTGTTATCTTTTGGCTGTTATGTTAAACATATGTCAAGTTAGCTTACAAAGTACAGCAACAAAAAATGGAAGAAAATATTGCTTGCATCTGTATTCCTTTACCAATCTAGCAGCATCGATTATGAACCCTTAATAAGTTGTACAATTTTCTGCACTAATGGTAATACGGCTTTGATCCCATGACTTATTGATCACACGATGGTACACTTTACCATTGCATCAAGGCTCTCCCTCAGGCCATCCACTGTAAGGATTTGATTGAATAAATCTCATGTGCTATTTTGTTCTGTTATCTCTAAAAATCTATGCTGTTCAGGACTAATCATAAATGTTGACGGGTGCATGTAGGATAGATACTACAAAAGTAGTGTATTGTTGGAGGATTTGACACCAGTGCAACAACATTTTTGGAAATTCCGAGCAACATAGTCTAAAATTACATTTGGTCCACTTCTAGTCTTGTCATCAATAAATGAAAGATGAATGCACAAAAAGTTTAAAATAGTCGATAACATCAAAAGAGATTAGATCTTTTACCATGAGAACTCAATTTTCTCTGCTGGAATTACAGAAAACATGCTGGCAAAGATATGGTACAACTGTGAATGAACTAAAGAATTAATTGCTATAATGATAAACGATAATAAACAATGATAGGAAGAAAGCGCTATACGAAAATAAACTAGCCATGATAACCTACTCATACTTCTGCTCTGCAACCGCCAAAAATGGAAAATGAAAAATGGTTACCATGAGAATTATCAGAGTTCTCTGCTTCGTTCATTAGTTCTGAGCTCCAGTTGTGAAAGAATAATATCTCTTGCTCCAGTGAACGAAATCAGTATTGACTGCCTTAAAATTATCTGCCAAAATGCTGCCTAGACGATGCTATTCAATCTCAAACAGTTGAGTTCTTATCACCTACAACCCAATATTTTCTGACAGCAAATAGCACCTTTTCAGGGATCAGAGGACCATCCTCATGATCCACCATTTTTATGTTCCACCTCATACCGGTTGCGATTCTTTTCACCTGGGTGAGGACATCTACATGGTCTCGCAATATGACTGCACCTTCTGGTCGAAGAATCCTATCCATCTCAAGCAGAATGTCTTCAACACTACATCTGCATTTACATATGGTACAATTAACAACTTTAACAAGGTCCAACTTGAAACACATATTGGTTAGGCGTTCCTTATTGTTATCATCGCTGAAACTAATAGCAGTGACAAATACCGAGTGGATATTGACTTAGATTCAAAGAGAGAACAAAAATATATGGCAATCATCTCCCTTCAATATAGATATTTCATATGCATGAATTAGTATATAGAACTTACTTGTCTTTGTATAAGCTGAAAACTCTATTTGCATGAATAAGATCATATGTCCGAGGATACGTAGAGAAGGCTTCACACCTGAATGAAAGTTTGAAAGAAGATGAAATAAGAAACTTCATCATCAGAAAGATAGTAAATTCAAATCATACGAGGGAAGAGAAGGGTCAGTGCATCAAGTTGCAATTTAAGCAATCAAAAAATTCAAGATGTGATATAAAATCTCTATATTAAAATTCAAAACTTAGGTTACCAACATTATATGGCGTGGCAATTGACTGGAGGCAATGTAATTGAATGTAGGAGAAATGATTTGATATTACTTGAAATCCAGCTTTAGAGGACCCGGAATTCGCTATGAAGGCCAAATTATTTATCAGTGTTGGAATGAAAGAGCAAAGTAGTACAGGATTGATACATCCAACCAGAACTAGTTTTGCGTTGAAAAGATACTGATCGAACTAAATAATTTAAGCTTTGCAAGATCTTTCATATGCAATTCAGCTATCAGCCTGAATGAATTATCAAACTTTCACATATTCATTTTCTACAGTCCATCATCAATAAGAGAAGAAAAGAATAGGTAGGAGTGATGCTAAAGTCCAATGAAAAAGATAGTTTCCGAAAGTTTACCAGTCATGATATATGCCGATTAAGCCTCGTTCATATACAACTCCAAGAGTGTCTTTCTCAGCCATAGTTGGCACAACATTCATGACCCATAACTTGGGTGATTCAAGTGCTGCAGCAAAACTTCCAAGGCCGGCATTCATATCCATTATATTTCTATACCTCCCACTGTCGAGGATCTTATTAACTCTCTTATAAGAATTCACGTGTTTTTTCCATAACTTGTTGTCCTCCTTGAATGACTCAACAGAAAATCCAGGAACAGATCCACTTGATATTCTCGGAGGAACAGTATTAAGTCTATCAGGAAACGGCTTAAGTCCCCCACCCGCAACTTCATCTGAATTAGTTGTCTCGGGATAAGGAGTTATGCATGCCTCCATCTTCTTATACCTGAAGCCCCAGGATATTGGTTTAGTATAAAGTAATGAAGGCAATCAACTTATTCAAATGAACAAATATCATTACTCAAAGAGACCATATAAACCTTAAAATGTTGGTGAATGAATGTTATGCAATTCAATGTTATAAAGAATTTTATGTTGTTCATAGAACAATCATTCTCCGGATATCTTTGTGGTTTTGACATTATTCACTAATTAATACTTCACAATTACTGAAACGGGAACATCAAATTATTATTTGGCATGGAACATTCAGACCATGCATAAATATTGGCATAAGATGAGTTTTAATGGAGTAACAAGATCAGTGAGGATTCACATTGCCGAAACTTGCTTGGGACTGAGGCATTGTTGTTTTTAACATTCAAATCATAATGAGCAACTCCAGGTAGTATTAACATGCTTGTCAATATAAGACCAGAACAAGGCAGCAAGAAACAACATTCACATAAATGTATGTAATCAAATTGCTGCATAACTCAAAATATTCTGTGAATTGAAGTAATTAGAATTACAAAGCAAGTACTTAAAAACTTCATATATGCATTGACTGAACAAGAAGGAAGAAAGAAGACAATCTCCTACACTATGGCTATTTGAAATTCGGAAATCTTGAGTAGATAACAGATTATTAGGTGCAAGAATTTACCAGACATTTGCTGCATTCGAGGATTCACATAGAGTTACACGAGAATCACGTTCCCTGCAGTACTCATTATTTACTCTTTTTCTCCATATGGCAGTCTCACCTTTCTCATGCTTCTTTTCCCAGCAGAGAAGTTCAGCCATTTCTTCAATCTTTCTCTGTTCCTCCTCCAGTTCTTCTTTGGGGCGTTGCCACGCTTGATAGTTAACCCGCCAGTTGATGGGAGGACCTGAAAGTACCCAGTAGCCCCCTGGTCTGAGCACTCGGTCTACCTCCGTCATGTACAATCCATCTGTTGAGAAAGTAGAATTTTGTTAGGAAACAAACAAACAAACAAACAGAAACAGCATTTGTGTTCTAACTCTATACTGGTGCAGACACTCCATATTGAATTTGCTCATTCGACTTGGTACATTACCAAAATGAGAATAAAAAATGTGTATTGCTTAATAAGGAGAATATCATGAGCACAAGGCAACTTTGATAAAGATTAGTGATGATTTTTATATAGATTAGTAAGGAGAATATCATGAGCACAAGGCAACTTCGGTCAAGATTAGTGATGATGTTTATATGGATTAGTAGAGGATGGAAGGAGCAGTAAGCCAGTTATGTTATCCTGCCTTTCAACAACTATTGCAAGAGAAGGAGTTAGCAGTTGCAAGTGGACAAAAATCTCCAAAACTACAGATCCTTACCATTTGCACCCCAAGGAATCAAACAACGTGAACAATGCGCCATATCAAAAGCTCTAGATGGATATGGCAATTTTATGGTTCCAAGTACACCAATAACTGCTGGAACACCTCTTTCCAAAGCAAATTGAACTTGAGCTTCATGCGAGTCTCTGGGTGCGAAGGACATGGTTAGAACATTCTTCTTGAAAAGGTATGCACCCCAACTTGCAACCTATGATATCACAAATCATACACAAACATTCAAATTTAAAAGTACTATGCAGTCAAACACAGAGAACCAAGGAGTTGATTCAAAATTTTAGAAAGTACCATTCACCGTCATGAACTCCAACTAGTAAGGTTTTCATTCAAAAGGAGTAAAACACTAGACAGATATATAGCAATGGAGAATATTGTAGAAAGCTTTGACTCACCCCACATCCGGTATCCAATGCAGTTCTTACAGTACCATTTTCCATCGGTATAACAGAAGCAAGTTGATCAATATATGCATCTGCCCCATTGGGGAACTGTGTTCCACCACCTGGAAATCTAAATACATCTCCTTCATATTGAACCCAATTTTGCACTGCCTTCTCTACTGTTAAGCTCTTATGTGGTGCATTCGCAAAAGGTACATAGTCACGACTCTTTGGCCATGAAAAAGGAGTGACATATCCTTTTGGAGCTGGAATAAGACAATGCAGCTTCTCTTCATCTGGAGGACAATGTCTCTCCCTATAGTTCATATTTTCTCTAGGAAATGTCATTGCTCGCATTTGATCATGACATGGTGTATAATCAATGTATTGCTCGCCACATGGCTCAATCTCCTTGACATCTTGCTTGGGATCATCGAACGAGGTGCTTTGATTCCCATGGTGAGTTTCATACTCCAAATTAGGAAGGATACCGCAGTCCTCTGCCTTCTTTGTTATTTCAAGTGCTATGCTGTCTCCCCTCCCAAAACCACTTCTTTTCCATACTCCAAGAACATAGAAGAAACAACAAAGTGCAGCTATGATAAGTAATGATGGTAAAAAGCTTTTATTTCTGTTATCCCCTGGATTTCCTTTTGTTGCCATGATCAACCTGGAATTGAAACCACTAACCAACATTGATGAAGCATATAAAATGATTCTCAATCAACTATACTCAAAAGGAAATAAATGTGTTACTTAACTCTTAAAACAATAATCACATATAAACAAAAGCAATAATACACAAATTGATCTTGAAAAACTAGTAGGAAAACATAAAACACTTATACAACATAGTCTGATGTACTAAAACATTTCGTGTTCACACGAGGTCTGTGATCCAAATTTAAATGAAATGAAATATTTGCATAAAAAGAAACCTTACTGGATATCAGAAAAGCAGCAATGTTGCAGTTAGTTCCGATTAGATCAAATCATTGTTTGTGTGAAGAATGGATATAATGGGGTGTTGTTTATTTTATTTAAGACCTAGTGTGGAACAAATTACAGTAAATTAGTTGTTTTGGCACGGATCCCAAAGCAGTTTGGGAGAATTGAACAAAACCAAATCCGACGATTTCAACGATGAAGAGTGAATATTGTTGTTATTGACCGTTTACTAATTGTTCTATCGATTATTACGCTTTAAACATCAAGAACAAACCAAATTTCCCGCGAACAAGGGATTCCTATTAAGTGTCACCTAATTAAATTATTTTTTTTACACTATGTATAGTGTATTTCAATTAATATGTTATTTACTTTATTAAACATGAATGTTTGTTTAACCTGATTGTATAAAAAATTATTTATTAGAGTAAAAGTATCCAATTGTCTATTTATTTAGGTTTTTGTTTGTATGAATTCAAATATGATTATTTGAATTTTTTTAATAAAAATTATACAGTTAAAAGTTACATAAATTAAAAAAAAAAATACAAATCTCCTCGAATAGGAATATTAGATTAATTAAGAAAAACTTTCACATATAGCCACTTAAAAATAATTAATTACTCTCCATAGCTATAGTTTGATAAGAACAATTTGTAGCTATATATTATACGGAGGAGAGAGGCGAGCGAGACTAGGAGAGAGAGGAGAGAGGAGAGAGAGGGGAAAAAGAGTGGATAAAGGTGAATTGTATATGTATATTGGCTAGATAATTGTATATTATAGATATGTATTTGTATATATGGCAAGAGAGATTGAGAGAGAGGCAAGCTATATCGAGAGAGGGAGGAGAGAGGCGAGCGAGAGAGGGCAGAGAGTGGGAGAGAGGTGAATTGTATATGTATATAATTGTATATCAAACATATATATTTGTAGGGCAAGCAAGATTGAGAGAGGAAGGAGAGAGGCGCGCGAGATTGGGAGAAGGAGGAGAAAGACAAGCAGAGAGAGCAAAGAGTGGGAGAGAGGTAAATTATATATGTATATAGGTTAAATAATTATATATTATACATATATATTTGTATATTCTGGCGAATTATACATATACAAACATGACTAATTATACAAATTCAAAGTCAGACCACGTAATTAATATATAATGTTAATCGCGAGTGATAATTATAGCAAACTATAGCTATGATGATTAATTAAGCTTTGTTGCGTAATTTTCCCATTAATTATACCTAGCATCTCTGGTTGAATATTTATAACGAAGACAGAAGTTTCCTGCACTTGTATATGGAATTGAAATTCTTTGCTCTTTTTTGTATTCATACTTTATGCAGTACAAATTACTATACTTATATTCTTTTTATCCAAACCGATTAATCTAAAACTGAAATTAAAAAATTCAATCTCATCAGAGCTTATTTGGACTGTAGTTACTTCAAACCAAAAATCAGAAATCTAAACCAAAATTTTCATATCCGATCCGAACCAAGCAATGTGTGTTTTCTTTAAAATTGAATATAGTGAGTGAACTCCGTGAGTATTAAAATAACAAACATGAGATAGACCTCCATCAATCAATGACTTTAGGACCAACCACAAACATTTTCGTCTATTCATCTACCTAGATGAAGCCTGTCTGTGATATATAAGGTAAATTAAGACTAAACAAACAAATCAAACTTATATAGAATGGCAATGGAGTCAAAATAAAAAGCAACTAAAGCAAAAAACTGCCTTAAATTGTTGTAGCAATAAGGTCAATCAATTTGTAGCACAAAACTAGTAAACACTTGAATGTCAAAATTTCAGCAAAACATAAAAAGAAAGTTCCTCTAAACTCTCTGCTTAACTCTTAGCTGCCAACTTTTCTTTGGCTTTTTGGATCTTCAAAACCTTCTTAACAATTTTTTGCTCTTCCACCAAGAAAGCACGGACAATCCTGCAAACCAAGCATAATTCAATTATCAAAGTTCGATACAGAAGGCACTGAAGGAGACATATGACAAACATGGACAAGCCTACAAGCATTTAAGAGAACAAACCTCTCCCTCACTGCTCCTCCAGACAATACTCCACCATAGGCACGGTTCACAGTCCTCCTGTTCCTAGACAACCTGGACCTCTTGTACTCAGCTGGTCTCAGGTGAGGAATCTGCAAAACAGCAAAGCTTGAAGATTAAAAATAGCCCCAAATGTTTAGATAATTAACTACCATAACATAAGATTTTTAAACACCAAGAAAAAGGAGAACGGGTACTAGACCATCAGCGGACCTAAAAAGTAATTAAGGCAATACCCAACATCACGTACAACTATTCAAGAAAAGAAGCCAGCAAGTGACAAATTTTGAATATTAAGACCCTGCTGATGGATCTAGCACTCTGCTTCTAATTCGACAGAAAGAATAGCAATCTTATTTATGATTAACAAAGTAAATTTGTCACTCCTTAGACAAATTAGAAATACACATTGACACCATAATTCTACTCAATCTGAAGGAAAAATTTGAAGGAGCTACAAGCTACCTTAATTAGGGGCATAACAAGGATGGAATTGAGCAACTAAACCTACACTATCTTAATAGTGGACAAAATAAAAAATGAAATATCACACCTAGACTGAACATTCATGCTCATACTACAACAGAAGAAATGTTTTAGCTTCAATCTAAGTTGGAAATTGGTTAAAGAAATCAAACAACTATTGTTAAAAATGAAAAATAACATATCGAATATATTTAACAACCAAAATCTATTCTTGCAAAAGGCATTTGATACATCCACAAATAAGATTTCAGACAACAAAACCCAATTAAATATGTGATACAACATAAACTACACTACTTTGGGTAAAGTGTAAAATGAGGCTCCATTTAGTGATCTAGGGGTCGCTGCTGAGAATACATAATCATAAGAACAAAATGCAGTAGATACGATTCTACTACTGAGTATGTCAAAAACTTAATACAAAGAACATCACTGGCAACAGAAAAGATAAAAAAAGTTTTGATCAAATTAGACAATATTAAGCTCATGCAATTGAATCACGAAATGCAAACAAAGAAAGATGAAATTACCCCCTGAATCCTCTTTCCAGTGACAGGGCACTTGGGACCATTAGCCCTCTTCTTGGTAGTCTGATAAATCAACTTCCCACCTGTATTCCAATCAATCAACCGTTAAATCAACCACTACTCAATCCCAAACAAGCTACGATCGTCTACACTCATTCTGATCTATTCAGTCTTTATCATAGCAATACTAATTTATACTTCAAATTGAATGAATAAGCACAAATCAAACTACAGAAAAGATATGTTTGTACCAGGAGTTTTGACGACGCGGTGCTGGTTGGATTTGGTGGCATAGCTGTGGCGCTTACGGTAGGTGAGTCTCTGCACCATCTTTGAACCTCTCTCTTACACTCTCTCACTCTCTCTCTAGGTTGAGGCTCGGACGGAAGAGGGAGTACAGGCTTTTGAGATAACAAACTTAAAAACCCTAATCGGGAATTTGCCCTAGATCTGACGGCTACTAAGAAATATATTTAGACGGTTGTGATTGACAATGATTTGGGCCAGAGTTACGATTTTGGGCTGAAATCCGATCCAACCCAATTGGTTGTATGGGCCAATATTATGTTCTCATCTAGATAATTAGACTGGCGATTTGCTTCATTTGGACAATTTATGTTCCTTGGGTTAAATAACATTAAAGGCCCGTTTGGTCATGCGGTATGAAATCATGATATAAGTTGAAGTTTTATTTGGAAATTCGATTTGAACCTTTGTGTTGCATATTATTCTTGTTAGCAATAATTTCGTGTAATCAGGTTTTGAATTTTTAATAGTCTGAAAATTTATGCTTGAGAACAAGGTACATTATAGAGGGAGGGCGGCGTCCGAGGTTGACATATATGTCCATATCCATGCTAATGAGTGAGGAACAAGTAGCCTTGATAGCAGCCTAATTAATACTATAATAGTTATATGAGATGTAACTTGTGATGAAATTTTAAGAAAATCTTTGAGATTGACAAAGTTACGAAAGTGATGTAACAAACAGTTTTTTGTATACCCAAATTAAAATCTCTTCCGAACAGTATATAGGTTGGTGCCACCGTCAGATTTAATGAAATCACATATAATCGGGAAAGCAATTAGAAAAAGTGATTATAATATAATACTCAAATCATAAATTATTAAATCGAGCTAATGGTAGAAGCAACAATACTTCCCTATCAACCCCATATTAGTTAAATTATCATAACAATGTTCGCATGATTGATGATTGTTTGATTTTAGTAGAGCTATATAAGTTTTTCTGATAAGACAGTAGCAAATGACACGTAATGATCACAATAATTATTTTTAATGAAAAAAAGAACAAGATGTTATACTATAATTTAATTTGTTACTAATGTGTGTCATTCTCTACGAAGTTTAACATCGATAATCTCATTTTCATCAAAGAATCAGTTGTAATTGCATAATATTAGTGATTATATTTTCTATTTCAGTATCATGCGTAAGTATTGTATACATAATCTTCTAGAACTATAGAACTCAGTAGAGACCATGTCAAAATTGATACTGTTAGTCAGAATATTGTGTGGAATAAATAAGGTGGCAGAGGTTTGACTTATTATTAACGACCTCAAAAGGCAATTTAAGGCTTATTAACATTAGTCAACACTTGACATATTGGCATCGCATTAATCATTTGTCGGGAAGTGGTTCAGTAGTCCACGTTGCACCAGATCACATGGCTCAAACGTGGGCCCATTCACTGCCACGTGTCTGGCAGATTGAAGCTGCCCGGCCTGAAACCAGGCCCAGTTTAATTTCTTCTTGATTTAGAGTGGGCCCAAGCCCATCTCACAGCTCTTATAGGGTTTCGGATTTGTGGGCTCCAAATGTACCAAAAACAGTCATTTCTGAGTTGCTCAAATAGTAAGCACGCGGTTTGCTTATCATATTGGGCCCATTGGGTTCTGTGTGTTGGCCTAGAAATTCTTTGACTTTTGAGATGCTGCTCAAGATTTTCCATGGGGTTGACCTTCTTAAGAGTACTTATCTTCGTTCCTATTTATAAGTCATAATTTTAGATGTTATGTCTCTTAAAAAATTAAATAAGTTTATCATTATATTTTTATTTGGTGTTTTTTTAAAGATAAATTTTCAATTAATGAATATGAATTAAGACCATTGAACATGAATTTTTTTTTTCCATGTTGGTCAAATGTATATTTTTAAGGCTAATAACTCTCAAGGGTAAAATAGAAAGAATGGTTTTATTTAAGCATTGAGTTTATGAAATGACGAATCAAGGACCATGTATTTTCAGTAAGGACGACATATAGATAGAAACAGATTGAGTAGAAGCATTTAATTTTGGTAAAAAGTACATAAATCCCATACACTTAGGGGCTACTTACATCATATTCTGGAAGTTTTTCCAATTACAAGTATCTCGAGTTGTCCATTTCTCTAAGATATATTCCTTGGTTGTATGATTCATTGCAAACAATACATTACTTAATCAAAGAGATTTATCAAAGGCGGGATATGAGTGATATGAGAGAGGAAAGATGTATCCAAGAGGGGATGAGATTGTATTCAAGAGGAATTTCAAATGGTGAAATTTTTTAGAGATTATAATATCTTAAGATGTATATTTATGTAATTTTTTCTTTAACTTTATTCATCGAGATTCGACTACAAATCTAGAAATTTAGTAACAGAGTATTACACATTAATTTGAAATCGTAACAATTCATTAGAATTCCAATATCTACTATTGATGATTGTGATTATATTTTTACGAAACCTTACTAAATAAGAGAAAATTAAATTGTGGAACTCAAAGACAATAGTTGTAGAGATCTTTCATTTTTAATTATTGTAAACTCGCATTCAATACTTAACTTTGATATGTCCGAGTGTGAGCTCACTATAGAGTTATTACTTCATTATGGGCAATTTTTGAAATAGCTCACATTGCATCAAGGTAGTTTGTTTTTTTCCACCTGCTATCCGGAGCTCCGAATAAATTTAGATAGAAAAATTTCATATAGCTACTTAGAAATAATTAATTACTATTCATAGTTATTGTTTGATAATTATAATTTGTAGCTACATGTTATATGGAGGAGAAAGGCGAGCGAGATTGGGAGAGAGTGAAGAGAGGCGAGGGAGGTCGAAAAGAGTGAAGAAAGGTGAATTGTATATGTATATTGGTTAGATAATTGTATATATTATGCATATTAATTTGTATATATGGCAAGAGAGATTGGGAGAGAAAGGAGAGAGGTGAGCAAGACTAGGAGAGGGAGGAGAGAGGCGAGAGAAAGAGCAGAGAGTAGGAGAGAGGTAAATTGTATATGTATATAATTGTATATTATACATATACATTTGAATATAGGGCAAGTGAGATAGGGGGAGCGCGAGCGAGATTGGGATAGGGAGGAGAGAGGCAAGCGAGAGAGGGCAGAGAGTGGATAGAGGTAAATTATATATGTATATAGGTTAAATAATTATACATTATACATATGTATTGGTATATTTAGGCGAATTATCCATATACAAACATGACTAATTATACAAATTCAAAGTCAGCCTACGTAATTAATATATAATATTAGTCGCAAGTGGTAGTTATAGCAAATTATAGCTATGATGAACAATTAAATAGTATAAGTTTATTTTGTTGCGTAATTTTCCCAATTTAGATTGCGCTCTGCAGGTCCTATACGAGGGCAGAACCCCCAACAATTTTTTTTCCATACACAAGGTTCAACTCGAGACCTTGGTTAATGGCGAGGGCAGAACCCCCAACAATTTTTTTTCCATACACAAGGTTCGAACTCGAGACCCTGGTTAATGGTGAAACCCTCTCACAGTGCACCACAACCCGTGTTGGTGCATCAAGGTAGGTTTATTAAACTCTTCTCTCTTTTTTTCCTTTACCCAAACCTAAAATGTTCAAACTAAAAAAGAAAAATTAAGCATGGAAATTAAAAGTTTGCTTTATTCAGATGAGTGGCTCTAAGAATTGCATGGTCAAGCTTACTGTATGAGATAATGACACTATTAAATACAACCCATAAGGTTGAAACGTATTTATTATCTTTGATTCTCAATCACATATATATGCAATTGAAAAATTAAGATTAATTTTACTAACTCTCAAATCTTTGTAACCCAATAGCAATGACATATCATATTCATTGACTTATAATTTTCTTGCGTTTGGACTATAAATAGTTTACCCCGTCAAATATTTTGTCCAATTGATAGTTTCTTTTTCTTGTCATATAATTCGAATTTCAAAATCGTCTTTGTTCGATACAACTATTAGATCAAAACAGTAGCTAAATAATTATATATGTTTTTATCGTACATTACATATCTAATATCTAACTAATAGTTAAAAAAAATCTAATATTAGAAGGCATATGTTGTATCACGCATGATATATATATGTGTGTGATACCCGTATAATTAAATAATTACTCCTAGTTTAAATCAATTCAATTTCATTTTTCGTTTTCAACTCAACTCAATTCGAATTTCCCTTTTTCATCATCACCAATATTATTTTTTTGTGCCTCAACTCATTACGTTTTCTCGAGACTTCTTATGAGAAGACATCAGCCAAGAAAAGATATCATACGCACGCATGCATTTTTTATTTTTTAAAAAAAATATTTAGCTCAATCTTCAAACTATATATAGTCTATAGAACCTTTTAGAATGAAATTTGCTGAATCAGTATTTTTTTTTAATTTCTCACTTCTGAATATTCTTGTTCGACTGAGTTAAATTAATTATGTTTATATCATTGATTTTAGTTGACCTATATGTAATTTTTGTAAAAAATGTGGTATCATCGAAAATGAGTAATAATTGTAACAAATAACTAACAGCTTTAAGAGCCCGTATACATTATCGAATATGTTTATATTATACAAGTGCATAAAGACGCGTAATATAACATAACTCAAATCATAAGACTCCTACAAATACTAGATTGGGAATATTGGACTAGGAGTCCTAATAATAATGTGTTGAATTAGTAATTACATTAATACTCTGTTTGAATTATTTTATCCATTGTTTCATAATGTATTATATTGTATTGTATTCTATTGTACTGTATTGAATGGTAGATAAAATATTTGGCTTGACTGTATTATTTGTTGTTGTTTGAACATTTTTACTTATTTGGTACTGTGTTATAATTTATAAATTAACTAAAATATCCTTAATTATTATATGGTAGGAGGTTTGACTAGAATTAAACAATATGAGATAAAGGGTAAAATAGTATATTGAAATGTTATGTAACGATATAATTGAAAAAAGAAATTAAGTAACCATGAGAATACACCAAATCGGTTGTTCCATAAAATAGGGGGTTACGTTATTACGTAACAATAAAATTTAACAATACATGTTAAGTAACAATCAAAACAAAAATTATATGTATAGTGACAATACAATATAATAAAATATAATGGGTAACAATGATTCAAATGAAATTCAAGTATTACATACTGTAAAAATAAATAAATTATATTTGATAATCATATAATCAATTTAAGTGTATATACATATTTCATGTATAAATGTTTATACAAGAGCTTGTAATCCCCAATATTCCATCAGCTTATGTCATATAATTTGTTCTTTCCTCTGTTTAAGTCAATATCTTATGTTGAAAAAAGACACAATTTGGTACATACTGCCAAAACGAGTTGCTCAAAGAAACTATCAATTCACACTTGATAAAAATTATGTATGTTATTCATTATTCGTTTCTTTTGTCTTCATACAAATCATCAAATTATATAAAATATATGTGAATTGAATTATTACTCATTTTCAACTTACTCGAATTTATCCAAACTTGTCCATTTACCCCTACTAATTGCTAGATATACTCCATACAGGAAATTTTTCATATATTTATACGTATAAAACTACATTTTATGTGGACGTTGACTTGTTGACGCAAGGATATACGTAAGTCAGAAACCTAGTGAGTCCACATCCATTGAATTAATCATTCCAAGCCAATAAATAAATCTTGGTATTTGACTGTTTATGCATAAAATAATATTAATAAGCAAATGAAGAACTAGTCAAAACGGAATGCCTAAAATCTACGTTTGTTTTTATCGATCTTCTTAAGTTAACTTAGACCAAACAGTAAAGTCATGCGTTAATTTTATGTAAAAATATTTTATTAATTACGAAAAGAAATCAAATAAATTAAAACAGAAAAAACATTATAATAAATACATCTATTTAGTTAAATTAAAAATTTAATAGTGATCAACACATAAAATACAAAACAAAAATCAACATAAATAAATTTTATACAAGTGTGGATGTACAAGTCAAGTCCAGTTATCATCCAAAAAAAAAGAAGTCAAGTCCAATTGTAACGGATGAGTACTTCTTGATATGTCATTTGTTTCTTCTATTATCTTCCTATTTATTTATTTATTTATAAATCTGTAAAATATGATGACAAGAAAAAACGTCATATTTTACTCATTATTATATTAATTTCTTAGTCCTAGTAAAAGAGTATTTGCAGGAATTTTATTAGTGTTTCTCAAGAATTATGAACAATTTAAAGTGAGAATTAGCTCGTTTCTTTTGAGGTCATGTGGTAACAAAATGATGCTAGCATGGTCATAACTCATAATGCGTGAAGTATTTACGGTTAAAATATTTAATTGCGTAATATATTTGACACTTCTAATATATATAAATTAAATCCTTTTGTCACGATTCTTTTTAAAAATCATTATTTTGTCACGATTCTTTTTAAAAATCATTGACTCAAAACTGGATACTTATCGAGAAATCTCCAATAGATGAACTCATCATATGCAAACTACAGTGTGAATATGTGGACTTTCAATTTTTGGAAGGATTCTTTCAGGTTTTCTATATTTACAAGAAATAATGAAAAGAAAACTAGTCTTCTTTCTCCACTCTAAACTCCAAAAAATAAATTAATTCCAAAGTTTGAAAATGGAAAATTGAATCCCATAGACTGTAAGTCTCACATGCTCATAGAATAAAGCTACTTAGCTTGACCAAATAATTACTTTGACGTTACGTCTCACCTAATTTTTGTCAAAATAAATCTACTTGGAAGTGATTAAATTTATCACATTCGTCTAAATGTAGCTAAAACTAGAAAAACTAGTGAAAATTGCGCTTATTTTAACAATATAGAATTTAAATATAATCGAGTATTAGTAGAAAATTAACCTATTTTATCTTGAACAATTCAAATTTTACACCATTATATCAACTTAGTACAATAACATATCAAGTAATCAAATGAACTCAATTACAAACTATCTATATGTATTTCTTTTATAACCATTATTACAAAAAAAGAACGAATTATATATGTTCCCAAAAAGAAAATTCCCCTCCTCATTTTTGTTTATTTTCTTCTCATTCCCTGCCATTTAATGAAGGGTAATTCTTAGACCTTTTCACAAAGTATGTACGAGAATATATTCGAACATTTTCCCTATACTAAAAAAATAGTTTCTCTTACTACAAAAATTATTGATCTACGTTATAGTATGTGTCTATTTTATCTCATAAAGGAGAAGAAAAAGAAAATACTATATATTAAATTTTGACCCATGACATAAAAAAGTATGCAACATAGCAGGTCCGGGTCAAATGTCACCCACCAAAGCAAGTCCAACTCTTCACTACTCTTTCACTTATTCACACATCAAATATAAGAACAAAAAAGGGATTATTAGTAGACTTTTAGCTGTATAAATTTGTCTTATACTTTAACATATTCAATTTTTGCAAAACAAGTTTCTTCTTTGACTTTTTCTTTTCCTCTTCATTTATAAATCTTATCCATTTTTTATTTTTTTTGTAAATTAAAATCATTTTTGTCTTTCCCTCTTCTCCCCAACTACCTTGCCAAGGGTTATGGAGAAGAGGTTGCTTGCACCGATTCACCAACTTTTTTGTTATTTGTATAAGTGATTATAAGTAAATAGGACTATTCATTAACATATTTTGCAAAGAGTTTTGCTTGCGCCATGCTTACTCAATATATTTAGAGAAGGAAATCAACTCACGGATAGTTTAAATGACCAGTTTGAACTGAATTTAAACAGATTAAAATGAACTTATTGATTTACTACTAAAGATCACTATTTATCGACTGAAAAGTGTATTTTCACATATATTTTAATTGAATAGATGAGAAAAAACATAATAATATTTTCATATGAAAAAATTTGAAAGTGTTCCATCATTTTAGTTAGAATCTCTTTTTCATTGTGTATTTTCCAATGAGCTGATTCAGTTAAAAATGAATAGAAAAATCATTTCCTATTGCACGAATTACTCATTAGTCGACGATATGATTTTTTTTTTCTAGTAGCTAGTGATTTAATAATGGGGAAATTACATATTTTACCGCTTAATAAAAAGATATTTATATAATGCACTAATTATATATACCTATAGCAACTACAATTTTGCTATTTCTTAATAGTTTTAATTTATTTTGTTCCATTTCTTAATTACCAAACAAAACTAACAACAAAAAAATATATATATTCCTTCTTCAATTTATTATAGCTATATATATAACAAATCAAATAAAAAAAATAAATGTTTTGATAAGATTTTTATTTAATCAATTTGAAATACATCCTTAACATAAATTAGCCCACATTTTAAATTGATTGAATTTGCATTAAGTCAAGTGCTAATCTTACCTCCTCTAGATTAATCGAAGTGTCAATTTTTTTAAAAATGGACCTAGAAATTATTATTAGAAGCAAATGTAGCTAGAAATTAAATGTTTATACAACTCATCCTCACATTGTCAAGGATTACTTTTGAGGTACAATTTAGACTCCATGTATCTTTCCTAATTTATATAAGCAAAAAAAAAATGTTGATTATTAGTAAATTGCAAGTCCGATCAAATAAGAATAGTACGATTTAGGTTTACTTATTATTGAAGGATGACTAATGAAGTCCCTACAATTCAAAGCCATCTTAAATTATATTTACCTAATCTAACAAAGTTGATAATGAAACTAGCCAATGATCTTAAGTGGTCCATTTTTTTTAATTGAAGTGACATTTTTATACAACTAAACTAAGAAGAGTATATGATTATCCTAATTGGCTGCCAAAATAATCATAGCTTTAACATTTTTCTGGTCCAATTTAATATGCATGTATTGTCCTAATCACGTTGAAATTACGAAACAATAACCGTGAATACTTTTTATCTTGTTTCGTTTTTTTCTTTTTTTAGACTTTAAACACCACGTGACACTTAATTTTAATTGATGATATATAGATATGTCTAAATTATAATTGAAAACTTTTTTTAATATCAATCTTTGTAATAGATAAATATATGATTTTAATTTGATATGAAAGTATCAAATAAAGCAAACTTTTTGATAAATATATATTTGTGCTTTTAAATTAACAATATGTAGAATATATAAAAATATCATTTAATTTTGTACCCTTAAAAATATCACATAATAGTGAAAATTAAATATGCCACATAAAAGTTTTTTCTAGTGCTAATATAGCAAATATTAATTGATACCTATATAAAACTTATTTATAAATGAAATTTTATATAATTAATGTTCTTACAGCCATTAATTGTGTGGGAAAAGAATTCACTTGGGTACGCACTGCAATATATTTCATTTTTTTTATTTTTATTTGTTTATAATAATAAAAATATATTTTTAATTTTTAATTGTCATTTTTAATATATCAAAAAGAAAACGTATTGATTTCATATTTGGCTATTTTTATTAATTACTTGTTCCTCAAATTATTTTTCAAATCTAAGACTATACTATAAGGGTAAAAATGTAAAATGAAGAAGATATAAAAGAAAAATATTTGTAACAAAAACGAACTTCATTTAAATTTGTTAATATTGCGTCATAAATATCGTCAGTTAGGATGATTGCCACGTGGATTAGTGAAATAAGAAAAAGATAAATAAACAGCTTGACTTTTTTTTTTTCACAAGCGAAAGAGTAAATGCTAAGTGCTGTCCAGTTTTGACTATTTAAAGTTTAGCCACTTTTACCCTTCTCTTCATCAGTTAGTGTAACAACACATCTTCAATTATTATTATTTTTTATTATATATATAGACAAGGACCTCTCTCTTTTTTTAGACCCTTGTCTCAAATATTTTCTTCATACAAAGTTGTTTCACTTATATCCTATAAACATAGCTAGAGAAAGAAAAAAAAAAACTTCAAGAAAATCAAAAGTCCTTTTGTTGTTGAATTAAATCAAAGAAGATTTGTTTTTTTTTTTAATTTTAGAAATGGGAAGGCCTCCTTGTTGTGAAAAAAGTGGGGTGAAAAAAGGGCCATGGACACCAGAAGAAGATATCATTTTGGTTTCATACATTCAAGAACATGGCCCTGGAAACTGGAGAAATATTCCAACTAATACTGGTACTGTTTTTTTTTTTTTTTTTTTTTTTTTTTTTTTTTAATTTTGTTAATTTTTTTGGGTAGGTTGGATACATTAAATATGTGTAATTAATTTTTTTGCAGCTCCATCACACATCTTCTTGAATAATAAAATCAATTAATTTGATAGTCTTTTTATTTTTAAACAGGTTTGCTAAGATGCAGCAAAAGTTGTAGACTTCGATGGACTAATTATCTCCGGCCAGGGATCAAACGTGGAAACTTCACTGAACATGAAGAAAAAATGATCATCCATCTTCAAGCTCTTCTTGGCAATCGGTACTAAAATCAACCTTAAAATATTTTTTTTTTAAATTGTTAGGGTTAGATCCATTTTTTCAATATAGTTTTATAATTATTAAAGAAGCAAACTCGAATTCAGCAAAAATCTCAATTTTTTTAAGCACAAAAAGGGAATTGACATAAAAATATTGATGGAAGTGTAACACGTGTTTATTCAGTTTCGTCCGAACACACTAAATCGGAACTTTTCTTTTAAACATGAAAAATTGAAATTAGTTATGAATTTTGTTGGTATCGTTGATCCGTTGTTAAATTGCTCATTGCTAATAGAATCATTAATTGTTTAGTTTATATTTAATTTTTGTTGTTCTTGGGTAAGATGTTAAATTGTTATATTGAAACTAAGATTGTTTATTTTTTGGGTGTAGATGGGCAGCTATAGCTTCATACCTTCCGCAAAGAACAGACAACGATATCAAGAATTACTGGAACACTCATTTGAAAAAGAAGCTTAATAACAACAAGAAGGTTGAAGGTCATGATGATCATCAAGAAGGAACTTCAGCATCATCATCATCATCTCAATCAAAAATCATAAAAGGACAGTGGGAAAGGAGGCTTCAAACTGACATTCACACTGCTAAACAGGCTCTTTGTGATGCTTTGTCACTTGATACAACTCCAAATAACAAAAACAACAACAATAATCCACCTCCTCATGATCAGGATCAACAACCACCATCAGTTCAAACACCTACTACCTATGCTTCAAGTGCTGAAAACATTGCTAAGTTGCTTCAAAATTGGATGAAAAATTCACCCAAATCGACCTCGTCTAGTAGCTCTAAAATTACTCCTATGTCATCCTTGAACAACAATTTATCAATCGGTGCAGTTTCAAGTTCTAGCCCTAGTGAAGGGACGGTAAATGTTACTCCTGGACAAGGTTTGGACTCTATCTTTAGCTTTAATTCATCTAATAATTCGGATGTTTCGCAATCCGTATCGGTCGATGAGGGTGGTAATTTCAGTACACCTGAGAATCATAATAACAACAACAACAACAATGCTGGGATTTATCAAGTTGAAAGCAAGCCAAATTTGCCTGATTTCAAGCCAGAAAATGGGAATTTTCAAGAGGAGAGTAAGCAAAATATGGAGACACAACAAGTGCCTTTAACTATGCTGGAGAAATGGCTACTTGAGGATGCTAATGCACAAGCTGAACAAGAAGATCAGTTAATGGGAATTGGAATGGGAATGGGAATGACCTTAGCTGAAACTAATGATTTGTTTTGAAGAAAAAAAAATAGTTTACTAGTACTCCCTTCGTTTCAATTTATCTGCCTTGAATTGACCGAGCATGAAGTTGAAGAAAAAAAATAAGTAAAACGGATAAATTGAAACGCAGGGAGTAGTAAATATTTCTTCAAAACAAACATAGGACAGTTTGGGGTAGTTGGTCTTTTGGGTTATTTTAATTAGTTGGTACTAGTTAGGATTTGGAGTACTACTTCATAGGTTTTATTTAAGTACTTTACTTTATATATAGCCAGAGCAGATCTAAACTCTGATATTTGCAAGAACATATAAAGTGTATATTTCATGTAACTTTGAAACTTGCATATGTATTAAGTAGCTAGGTAAATAATGAACCCTCCTCCACTGCTCTTTAAAGAGCTGCTTCAATTGTTTGTATTTTGGGTTCATTTTTTTGTGTAAACCTGACTTCTATATGAAAAAAAAAATCCTCAGTTACAAATAATTAAACTGGGGTTAGTTATATAAATTCTCGTTGTTCATCAATGTTCCCCTTTTTTTATCTAGTAATTATTCTTCTGAAAATCTACACGAGTAAAATTGCGTGAAACTCTTTTATTTCAAGATAAATAATAATTGATAAAGTCACATCATAGATCTATTGCAATCTATTAATCTATAGTTCTATCTTCACTACATAATGAAAAATGCACCGAGCAATTAGGTGTTGTTTTTGACTTTGTGAGCCTTCCGTTAATTTTCTTAAATTTTGTCGGTAAAGCTATGGTTGCTTAAATGGCACAATTTAACTTATATATATTGATATAAAATTTATACACCATTATACTATAATAACGTGTTCAAAATTAATAATTATTTGATTTGATTGTATAAAAATGATTTTACAAAACTGTTTGGTGAGCTTTAATATAGCCATTCCTTTTCCATAGAAGTTTTACCCCTAGACTATACTAAAAAGTGTATAAGTGAGTAAATCACATTGAATGAGAGAAGATGCCATGAGTCAGAAAGGCATTTAATCATTTGTTGTGGATAGAGTGAATAATAGGCAAGTCAATGCGGCATTCTTCCGTTCCATATTAGTTAATCATCGTCACTTTTTATTTTTTTCATAATATTTATAATTACTAGAAAATATAAATACTTTTAAAAAATTTACTTAATATTTTTTGATCTAGTAAGATAGATAATTAATATATAACATTTATTATTAATATAATAATCAACTAATATAAAACAAATGAAGCTCAATTTTTATAACAATCCCACGAGTGGTGTTTTTGATTGATTGCTTTTACTTTCAATGTTAAAATCCTGTAAGAAAAAGTCTTTAACTTCATTAACTAAAATGTGAGTCAAGTTCACTTTATGCATTTACCAGTGATACTTAATAGAGTAATATTCCTTCTGGTCTATACTTATTTTATGTTTTTCTATTGTCTTATTACGTTTTTCGAATGTTAATTTGATTAAATTTTTCAGTTAAATTAAATCAGCCAAATCATTCTACATTTTAAAAATTACAATTATACATTCAAAATTATATGTATAAATATAGTTATATAAGCCGCAATGTTCTAATACCAGTATCATATATATAAAAAAAACATATCTTAAGTTGTAGGTCCATGTTTATATATTTTAATCCTCGAAAAATAAAAAATGACAAGTATTCTCTCCGTCCATTTCCAATATTAACTTAGCACTCTTCCAAATGAATAATAAATAAAAACAATAATTTAACTATATGACTTTAAATATAATAAATTTAATGCTTTGATAAACATATGAAAATATAACTATAGTCTATGGTTAATAATTAGAAGAAGAAAAATTAGGATAAAGGGAAATAATTTGTTTTACGAAATACCAATTAGAAATGGGTCAAATAGGTGTTATAATTTATAAATGAGTATAAAGAATCTTATTTCTAAAAATGGATAATAAAAAATAGGTTGTTATTATCCTTAAAATGTATCACTTCCCGTTTGTTTTTACTTTATTGGAGATATGAGCATAGTTTGATAAGCTCATTATTTCAAAAGATTCAAAAGCTAACTACTTTTTAAGTATTGACTCTATTTTCAAACATGAAAGTTAATGTGATTAAACTAACAAATCACGTGATAAATTTTTAAGATTTTAGTGTCATTAAGTTTTAATTTAAAATAATAATCTTTATTACTCTAATTTGGTATAAATTAAATCTATCTCTGTTATTAATAAGTGTTTTTTTTAATTATTATTTTCATTGTGCATATTTATTAATACAAAGACCGATACGAAAAAAATTATTTTTAGAATTTGTTTATTTGTTAATATATTTCATTATCAAACGTCATTGCTTAAGTACTTGATTACTGTTTTTCACTCTTTGTCAAAGCATTAATTATCATAGTAAATATTATTTATTGATAGTCTTTGATTTACTTTGAAATATTGACTACTTGATACGAAATTAAACTTGGAATAATTATTAAGGAGAATTGATAAATGTGTCATTATTATGAAATAAATTTTCCCCAAGGAACTATAGCGTTGGATGAAAGGAATGACCAAAGATTATTACTTGAGAAAAACTCAAACTCCACTCGTTTTAAATTATCAATCGTGATTTTTATAAATATCATCTTAAATTATTCGTCATTTTAAAAGTCCAAAACAAAACTAATCATTTTCTTTATTTTATTATTGGTAGTAATTATTCTTAAAGATTATAAACAGCTACACATAAATAGAGGAAATATTTAATGAAAAGAGATTAATTACTTACATCTTAAGACAGTAAATAAATAACGATAAAATAGTCAAAGACTATTTTAATTAATATTATATCATGTAAAAGAGAAACATGACAGATTCTTTGAATCAGAAAAATATATAGAATTTTCAGCTAAAATTGACACATTTGATTTCCTTAATTAGGGTAACAAGAACTAAAACATCATTTGTTTCCAATTACCTACCGACTTCTCTAATTTGACAAAGTCTTAACTCAATGGTGTTATCATAATCTAGTAAGTCTTCAAGTGAAGGTTAATCAATTTAGTCTGTTCTTTTTAAGTTCAGTTATTTATTAGTGAATGTCATGAAGCAACATATAGCAAAACCAAAATAAAATAAAATCGAAAAGAATATTACTTTTAAAGGGTGGCATTTTACTAGTTCTACTAATATTTATCCTGTAACCATAGTTACATAATTCATTGTGAAGCTAAAAAGTATGTATTTATATACTGTGTAATTTTTCGATAAAGAATATCATGATATCAATTATCACCACAGGAATAATTGGATTAGATCCATCCATATATACATCAAGAGAACAGCTAAAAGTGAAGTTTAAAGAATTCCTCAAGTTGATGAACTTTCCAATAGTACTATATATAGTGTACTTTATTAGAAGGTTTCAACAACTAAAGCTACCCATAATTAAATTGAAGTTTATTTATTATTTGAGGATGAGAATCCTTGAAGGTTTTGGCCTTTTTCTTATCATAATAATTATAATTGAAAGCAATCTGAATTTTAGGGGAATAACTATAGCCAGGAAACTTATATTGGGAAAATGCAATTTTAATTTGTATTAAATGCAAAACATGTGGAGTAATATTTGACTTTGCTTGCTCCTAACCAATCACAAGGTCTAGGCCATTCATGCCTCTCAATCAAGAGAAAATGAAATGTGTTTGGGATAATCTAAACAAAAATACTCCTTTAACATAGTTTGATATTGTTCGTTTTGTATCAATTATATAAGTTCTCCCTCGTTGCAATTCTCGGATGTGACTTTCCTTATACGTCAGGTAAAAATATGATATTTGGGTCTAATTCAAACCCTAAAAGCTAGCTCATTTTGTCTAAGCCCATATAAAGGGACTAAATTCTAAGATTTCTTAACATGTTATACCTCTCTGGTTCCTCTTATAAAGGAACAACAGAGTGCATATGTCCCTCATGAATAACACCAACAAATGGCAAGGAAATATATACCACTATACATGACATATTCACCTTTTGAAGTGTCAATATACAGAGAATTTATTGAAAGCACATTATTTTCTTCAACGCATGAAGAAGAAAAACGACGTACAACTTTTAGCGTTATTCCACTTGCCAAAGGATGCTTCACTTTAGAGACAACATTTAAGAATTTACGTGGTGGAGAATATATATATATTGTAATTGCATATTTACATAAGGCCATGATGTTTCTTCCTAAAAATGTAAGAAGAAAAAAAAACAGCCAAAACACAATGCACATTTTTTTTATCAATCTACCTTGTAATATAGTATCTTTTAAGTCTTGACAATATTTTCAAGTGGGGGTTGCTGCACCATACATATAGACCAAAATCCAAATGATCTTTTAAAAGGGGATGCTATTTCGTTTAATTTGTACTTCATAGTTCATTCGCTTTAAAATAAGTGTTATTTTAACTCATTTCACGTTCATTAAGAAAAATATATATAGAGATATATGATTTACTTAATTACTTTTATTTATCAGATGTTTTATGAGAATTGTTAAACATCGTTGAAAAGAAGTGGTTAATCATATACGAGTATAGTCAGAGGCGTATCTTAGGGGTTATTGGATTCCCGAGATCATATATATAGTAGTGTTATATTTTTGAAAAATATTGAGATATAAATGTGTGACTCACACGTGAATGATCACATAATGCGATTGTGACTAGGTGTATCTCTCTCTGCGAAGTTAGAAATTTGAATTTTATATCTATCATGCATATTTTATTTTTCTTTCTAAAATTAGATAACATTTCTCTAAGTGGTAATTGGTAATTAATTTTCGACCTATAATTTTAAATTTTAACAATTTTCAATAGTAAAAACCTAAATATCAAATCAATTAAATTTATATCATAATTCAACCTTTTTATAACAGTACACCCATCACCTCAAAATCCTGAATACGCATGTATAGTTGAAAAAATATGCTACTAATTCTTGTTTTAAAATTTTAAAATGACACTTTCTTTATGACATTGTTTTTTCTTTTTAAAATGATACTTATTTTAAAACTGTGTAAATAATAATTTAACAACAATGTCATGTCCATCAGAAGAGAAGCCCCTTCCCTTTTCCATATAAAGTTTCTTAAACCCTTTATATGATGAAAGTGTATTATTTACTTTTTTGAGTCACACATATGTAAATGCATCTTTTATATTTGACTTTAATTTGATCCAATGAGACAATAACCGATGAGGGAGGTAGTATATATCGATGCGACCACTCATCATAATGATATAAAAATAACACTAGGATTCAATTTATATCCATGGTAAATTAAAATTTCAAATTGAAGTTAGAAAGTCTATTCAAATCTCATAAACAAAAATATAATTTCAAATCAAAACATTAAAATTCAATTAAAAAATTGTACGATAGAAACAGTTATTAAGATTTTTGTAATGAAATATTTTAAAGTGATAGTCAGAAATGAATGTTACACTTGTATACGGATTCATAAAAACTCAATAGATAAATACTTAAATCATAAATTTAATTATTATTATTATTATTATTATTATAATAATAATATTAACTTGCGTAGAAATACATACTGCCTCCGGTGATAGGTGGCTAGTGATTAAATGTTATAGGGACATAATTATAATTTATAACTTATGCATATATATAAAGTCCAAAATTAAAATGATAAAAAAATTGTTAAAAATTTTAAAAGGGGCATTAACTTTTTTTTTAATTAAAAGGGTAAAATCTTTTCTCACGGAGCGATTTGTTTTTGACAAAATTGACGTGTTAATTTTTTTTAAAAAAAAACATAGAAATCGCTATTCTAGCAGCGATTTTATCCAAAAAAAAATTTCTTAAATCGCTGTTATAGCACCAATTTCAATTTCAATATTTTTTTTCCAAACATACTGCACTCGCAGTGATATTAAAAAAAATATCCAAGCGATTTTACCCTTTTAATTAAAGAAAAATGATATGTCCTTTCAAAATTTTTGACAATTTTTTTTATCTTTTTGATTCCGGACTCTCTCTCTATATATATATGTCTATTTAGGATGAGATGGCAACTGGATTTTCTAATTCATCCCAAGGAATAGTCAAGTGTTGATTGAGGAGCTATTCTGTCCTACCGTTTTATTGATATATGTATAAATAATAAATGACAACTAGGATTTAATTAATTAATTAATTTTAAAAAATGATGATCCTATCCTTGAGATACTCTATATATATATATAGAGTATTTAGAAAATCAAATGTTGTTGGAATGACTACCCAACATATCACTTTCATAATATATTCACGATTAATATATAGAAAGAGAGCCTTGCATGAGATGTAAACCGAATTAATTATTTTCATAGTATATACATAACATTTATTAGACTCTGCAATACATCATATTATTAGAAAATCAAAGAAATTGGCCTGACCAAAAAAAGAAAATATTATAAATATTTCTTTTATGAAAAGTTATTAGTCTTTTAATTCATGAGCAAGTGCATGAGGGATTTTTGTTTTATTACTCTGATTAAGTAAGTAAAAACTTAGTAAAATATAAAAAGCTTGAAGCACAAGAGCATGAGTGCATCATCAATATATTGTCTGGTATCAGATTCCTTTACAATTGTGTTAAAACTATTATTTATAAGTTATCAACCAATAGAAAAACTTCACTCGAGCCCAAAAGTTGAATTGCTAGGAACTTTACACTATCATACAACATTAAAATTTCCACATTACAAAAATTAGCATTGTTCTCATTTTTACATTACAATCATAAAAGGATCATCTCACTACATCTTAATATAACAAAAACATTACTTAAAACTGTTTACACAAATACATTTTAGCAATAGATATAACCAACATATCAGAACCAATTCAGGTGGGAATGAAAACAACTACTTATATTGATTGTCTTACAACTATTTCTCTGCTTTCTCGCGGCGGCTCATGAAAACACTCGTCAGAACTGTTTTCGACTCCAAAGATGCCTTCAGCAACTCCAGTGCCTGCATAATAAGAGGAGTTCACTACTTAACCGAATAGAAAACGATAGACAAATGACACACAGCAAAATATTTCACACACACACAATGTAATCCCAACACTGAGGTTTGGGAAGGGTGGTGTACATGTACGCAGACTTAACTCAAGAGACTAGAAACATATTAAAATTACCGTGACAGTATAAAAAATCTTTAAATTGTGAGAATAAGTGATTACCTCTTCCACTCCGAAACTTACAACTTTCTCCTCTAGTACACCAACATCCCTGACATTAAACTTGTTGAGAAGAGCAATGCAAGAGATGGTGGACATGGGCTTGACTACCAAGTCATCTGCCACCATGTATGTCACCACATCCTTCACAAAACCCCCTTTTCCTTTTGCTTCCACAGCTCCACCTGCTACTCGCGGAGCAGCATAAACTAACTTTCTTGACATAGTATAATTACAGGTTGTACAGAGAGCAGTAGGGTCATCAGAAACAGTTAAGTGGGAACTGGTTTGGGAACAGCCGTAAAAAGTCTTCTCACGTGTCGTAACATGGCCATCAAGCAATAGAAAAGGAACTGGAGAGATCCCAACTGAAGACTTGGGTTTTAAAAGGATATCCTTGCATTGGTTCGATTGAATATAGGTGTCCTTCAGATTTTCCACACTTTCGTAGAGGTTAGGCAAGGAACCACTCATTCCTTTCTCCTTAAGAAGACTGATAACGGTTCCAGCAGGCAATGAGAGAATGTGAAAGAGGAAATCAACACAGTCCTTATCAGCCTCGGCAAATAGGACTTTGCCAGCCTTGGTGTCAATCAAAAGCTTCATGCTCAATTTAGTATCACTAGTAGTCGCCATTTTGGCTCTGAATGTTGAGGATCTACACTTTATCAATGCACAAACACAGTGAACAAAGAGAGCTAAAACAGGACAATTTACGCTATGTAAACTTGACTTTCATCGAGTCCCTTTCCGATCATATTATATGCAGAAAAAGCAGAATGTGTATGATTTCAATTGCACAACTATGATTGTCTGGGGTTTTAGCCCCATTTCCCATTGTTAAAGTCAACTTTGCTGCAACTTGGTACAAATCTCTATAACCACAACATCTTCATTTTTTCAAACCAAATCTTACCAAGAAACCTACCAAAATTTGAAATAATGGTTCTTTCATGTTGTACATCGTAGGTGCTAGTTTTTTCTATAATTAGAGCACTCTTGCTCATTTGTAAGAACAAATCAAGATAGAAAGAAAAAATATTTGAGAGCAAAGTGCGGCTTTTATATACTATACAAGAAAAATAGTTTGTAAAGAAAAATAAAGAGTGAGCAATATTACATAAGGTGTTCACTTTGAGTATTATATTTGTGATTACACGGCATAAACATTTCTCACTACTTGACCCGTGATTTTCCCACTATTTTGACCACATATATATTTTTATGTTAATCTTCCCCAAAATAGATAGGTCCTATGTTATCCCTAGAAACAGGGCTGGCCAAAGGGTCAAGCCTCTAAAGCAATGGCTTCTCATCCAATGTTCGATATCTTTTCCGATTAATTCAATTTTGATAGATGCATATACACTAATCAAAGTTCTCTTCGTTAATCTCATACAATGTAGAAACACAAAGAGTTTGCAATGAAATGCCCAGTTGTGTACTGCAATAAAGTTCCCATTACCCACTCTTACTAAACCATCTTATCTAAGTCTTAGGATTAAAGTATGAAACCAAAATTACATTCTTAAATCTTAATTCTATACAGATATATTCTTTACAATCTACCTCCTTAACCATTATAGGAGTATGTTCTATCTAAAATAAGATTACAAGTCAGATTCTATCACAAGAGAGTATGCTTCTGTACAATTGTTAAACTTTACCAAAGTTTTTTTCAAATTACTTAAAAATAAATTTCATAAGCAACTTTTCAACTTCATTATTTATTCCCCACCTACCCAATACTGGTTTAAATCATATTAAGAAATTAACTAAATGGCTAAATATCTATAAAATTATAGAAGCAGTTTATAAGAATTCTACACCAGAAAACTTACCTGCAAAGTAAAGATGAAATATTGGAGAGAGAAACCCTACGATCTTGAGAGAGAAAATGACGATTCGTTCCGAAGTTCCAGAAGATTCCCGGATTGCACAAAGGATTATATGTAATTCCGCAATGAAAAAGTAAAAAATTAAAAATAATGAGTTAGGACTTGGGCCTATAGGCCAGTCCACTAGAAATGAATATGGTATGATATACACCGAATTATGACATTTGATATGATATATGGTATCCCCTTCGTTTTAAAAAAAAAAAAACTTTCACATATAACCACTTAAAAATAATTAATTAATCTCCATAGCTATATTTTAATAATTACAATTTGTAGCTACATGTTATATGAAGGAGAGAGGCGAGCGAGACTGGAGAGAGAGGAGAGAGGTGACAGAGAGGGGGAAAGAGTGGGAGAAAGGTGAATTGTATATGTGTATTGGTTAGATAATTGTATATTATACTTATGTAATTGTATATATGACAAGAGAGATTGGGAGAGGGAGGAGAGAGGCGAGCGAGACTGGGAGAGAGAGGAGAGAAGTAAGCGAGATCAAGAGAGGGAGGAGAGAGGGGAGCGAGTGGGAGAGAGGTGAATTGTAATTGTATATAATTGTATATTATACATATACATTTATATAAATGGCAAGCAAGATTGGGAAAGGGAGGAGAAAGGCAAGCGATATTGAGAGAAGGAGTAGAGAGGCGAGCTAGAGGGGGGGGGGGCAGAGAGTGGGAGAGAGGTGAATTGTATATGTATATATACTAAAAAATTGTATATTATACATATTTATTTGTATATCATGGCGAAGTATACATATACAAACTCGAAGTCAGCCGACGTAATTAATGTATAATGTTAGTCGCGAGTGGTAATTATATCAAACTATAGCTATGATGAGTAATTAAATAGTATAAGTTTATTTATTCGCGTAATTTTCTCTTTTAAAAAATATAACTTAGTTTGACTTGGAATGGAGTTTAAGAAAAGAAAAAGAACTTTTTTAATTTTGTTATTCTAAATTAAAGTTATATCAAATGTACCAAAGTGTCCTTTAATCCTGTGATCTTAAACATGTCACGTGAAAAAATTAAAGCTGAAGTGTTGCTCATTCTTTTTGAACAGACTAAAAAGGAAAAATGGTCTTTTTTCTGAAAAAAAGAGACTATATATTTTAGGATAAATAACAAAAATTTCATATTTAAGTTCTCTCGTGGCGACGACCAAATTGAGCATAAAGCTTTTGAATGACAGTAATGCTAAAAAAGTAGTATTTGCTGAAGTTGAAAAGAATTTTGTGGATTTTCTGTTGGCAGAGTGACTAAACTTAATAAGGAAAAAGGAATGAATGGATGTTACGGATATAAATTGTTTAATCACAATGTGTACAAATGGTTGTGCCGGCTGATTGGTAGACACATGATATAAATTGCATATTATAAATATTTAATCCATATTTTTAAATGTTATTTTCTTATGATATAGTAAAATAACCTATGAAAATTTGATCAGAATTATATTTTTTCTATTTTATTTTATCTTTTAAAATATTTATGCCTCTTAACTAAAAAGGTTTTCTAATAAAGATAAGTTAAATTTTTTTTTGAGATTAGTGAGAATATTCTTGAATATTGTACCGTTTAACTCCTGCTTATTTAATTCACGAAGAATCTTGATTAGCATCAAATATTCAGAATTTTGATAAAGTTAAAATATGGATGAGCTATATGAAAACATAAGAATGCCCTGTTGAACATGCTAAATTACTAAATAGAACTTTTGCTTGTCTTTTTTTTTTTCCTTAAAATAAATTTTTATTTTATTTATTTTAAGACATCAATTAATAGGAGATAGTTGATAAAATATTTATATTATTAATTTTTTTTTATAAATGTACCAAGTCAAACAGTAACTAGGAGCAAACTTATTTAGAGGTTAAAAGTTCATACGAACTTTCTTCGTCGATAATTACACTATATATATAATATAGCTCTCTTCGTCAAATTTTATTTTCATAAGTGTATACGAAGTATATATTAAAATGAACACCTCAGCACATGTGAAGAGGCTATCTTACGCAACACTCTGTTTATATACTAATTCAGAGTAACTCTTTAAAAATCTTTCAATTGTTATTAAACTTGAAATCGATATAGATTTTCTTTTTAAAAGATAAGGTAATCGAATGACAAAAAATTGAAAGGCATGATATTTCTATATCGATTTGTTTTGCTCTATTTTTTATTTACTATTTTATATAGGAATCCCTCCTCAAAAATTTTGATTCAATCATTGATCGTAACAAGTAAAAGTGAACGAAGAAAGTAAATTACACATTGTATTTTTTATATTTTAATAAACTTACTCCTTATGTTCTTAATTATTTGTTAACTTTTGAATTGACACATCTATTAAAAAAATGGAAAAGAATCTAAAATACCTTAAAAATATCAGAAATTATACAAAATTACCCTCCGTCTACCTATTGACTCCAAAATAGTTTTCTTATCCACCTATTATCTCCAAAATACCCTTGTCATATACTTTGTATTCAAAATTAACCATTGATTTAACGATTATAAATTTAAACTATTTAATTTTTTTCCAAACATGGTGATCTAGGGAAATTACTCTTACTTGGGGCGAAATGTGACCTTTTATATAAATATATAGTGCCAACTCGTTGAATTCTCCATTTGATTATGATTAGTGATAATAATCTTGATAAGTGTATCGTTTTGTCTTGGGGAAATATTTCATGATGACTGTTAGACTACTGTGTCAAGAATATGATGATGATGAAGAAAATTCATCTATTTATGCATAGGACGTCGTTCAGTCTCCAGAATACACACAATATTTTGTTTAAAAACTTTTTAAGCTGAATCAATCAAAATGACGACTTGTGATTCCAAATTGAGTTTGAAGCTTTTGATTGACACCAAATCTAAAAAAGTCCTCTTTGCAGAGGCTGAAAAGGATTGCGTTGATTTTCTGTTTCACATTCTTTCATTGCCAGTGAGCACTGTTATCAGGCTTCTCAAGACGAAAGGATTGAATTATGGGTGCTTGCCTAACCTATACGATAGCGTAGAGAATCTAAACGAAACATATATTCAGTCTAACCAAGACAAGAACATCCTTTTAAAACCAAAATCTCCAGTTGGGATATTTTCTGTTCCTTTTCTAGCACTTAATGACGTTCCTGCACAAAAGATATCTTATGTATGTTCTAGTTACGCATGTGGTTCCATCAATTATAGTATTTATTATGTTACTGATGTCCCTAATTCTCAATGTCCAAATTGTCGGTATCCTATGTCAAGAAAGTTGACGTATCTTGCTCCACAAGGAGTAGAGGAACCTGTGGGTACTACAGGCACTGGTTTTGTAAAGGAGGCAGTGAAATACATGGTGATGGATGATTTGGTGGTTAAGCCTATCTCTGTTGTATCTAGCATCACAGCTCTAAACAGTTACTTTAATGTCAAGGATGTTTCTTCCTTGCAGGAGAAAGTTGTAAATTTAGGAATGGAAGAGGTATTCAATTCAATTGTATGTATACTCTTTATTCGTTTGGTACGACGAATTTTAGTTGATTACTCTTATGATCTTGCAGGCGCTGAAGTTGCTCAAGGCATCGTTTGAATCAAAAACAGTTCTGACTAGTGTTTTCATGACCAGTGCAAAGCGAAAAAGAGCTTTGTAGAGCTATCAGAGAAAAGGATATTAGACATGAGGGAATGGGATGTTTCAGTTTATGTAATTCTCATTTTGACTGTTTGTTGTTTTTAGGTTCAGTTGTGTATTGCTTATCCCTATCTATTGCTAATATTACATGTCTTCATTAAAAATTTTTTTGGCAAAAGTCGTATGCGGCTAGCCTCTCAAACTTGTTTCGATTATTTATGTAGACACCTTAACTAGACATACTATCTATTGAACACTTCCCCTGCCTTCTATTGAAATCCAAAACATACATTTCCGTTTAACTCCATTAGTGGAGACCCTCCCCCTACTTGTACACTGCCATCTTCAATCTGACAAATTTTTCTTTTCATCAATTTTTTTATTAATTATAACTTTTTACTTCATCTCGTTTTTTAGGTAGAGAAAGATGAGAATAAAATATCTCCGAAAAATTTCTAAGTTTTATTCGTCATTGTCAAAAAAAAAGGATTGAATTTGATTTTTTTTCATGTTTCATAATTGATTAATTTTTTTGGATGAAGAAAACATCCTTACATTACGCCCATTTACATCAATCTAGAGTCAAAACAACACATTTACAACAAATTAAAAACTTCAATAAAAATTTGAGCAAAGTTAATAATTGATAGAAAAATTCTCCAATAAATTCAAACAACTGGACATCAATTTAACACCAAATTATTAAATTAACAACTAAGATACAAAATCCAAACTTAAAGCCTTTACAAATTAAACATGAAAGAAAATGACGGTAATAATGGTGGAATGGTGGTTTCAATGGTGGTGCAATCAGTCCTAATATGAATGACAATGGAGCCAAAAATATAATAACAATCGAGCTAAAAAAAGGTTAAGTTTCAGGAGAAAATAAGAGAAAGAAAAAGGGGTGTGTAGCAGCGGTGATAGTGGTAAAATGTGGTGTGATGGAGGAAGAAGTGTCAAAGAAGATGAAGAAGAAATAATAGTTTTTTCCAAAAAAAAGGCCCAATTTAATACCTTCACGCGCCTAAAGGGTGTGGGTTACAAACAATGTGCTACATAGACAAAAAAATGTTCAAATGGTTCATATTAGAAAAGGTTAAAGTGTTCAATAGATAACATCTAGTTGAGATGTCTAAATAAATAATCGAGATAATTTTAAATAGCCGTATATGACTTTGTCCAAAAAAATTAGTACCTAAATCACTTCAAAAAAAAAAACATGCTCATGGTACCTTTCAATTATTTTGAATGAGATAAGTATAAATGATGATCATTTAATCCAATTACAATTTACAACATACCCCAATTCTTCTAAAAATAATTCTTACAAGGTTTTTAAAATTCTTCTCCATAAATTAACAGAGTATGTATATTTATGAATGGTGAAATACTTTTTGCCAGAATTGTATATTACTTAGGTTATTTTATTTTTTTTGAATATTTTTACCTTTTAATTTAACTGTCTTTTAACTAAATAATGAAAAAAAATCTGTTTATTTTAATATAAAAAGAAATATTATAAGTGGTTTTTTAAGTTTACAAAGGGAGTAAAACCAATATCAATTAGTTGCAGAGTGACTATTCAGATACAGTAATTTTATATATTTTTCTGTTTTTTTATTGTTAAGTACTTTATTTGTCACATTTTACGTGATACTTTTTGTATTTTTAATTAATAAGTCTATCTTTTATTATAATTGTTTGATAATTTTTTTTAAAATTTTGAATTTTGAATTATTATAATTTATAATACTCTTTACATAATATACAAAATAGATAAATTTTATTTTTAAAAAATTAAATATTTCATACATAAATATTTAATCAAAAAATAAAAAATTTCACATAAATGGCACGAAACAGAAGGAATAGTTAGAAAGTCTTTGAATTCTACACATTTGAGATCAACGAAGAGTTCCTTGGTTAGTGTACCCTCATGTTGGCGACTGTTTGAATACTTAATTAAATTGTTGGCGACTGTTTGAATACTTAATTAAATTGTTGGCGACTGTTTGAACACTATTTACCTCTACATATGTAAATTTAAATTAGCTTAAAAATACTAACACAATGGCGACGGCTAACACTGACACAATTTATACGCTTCTGTTATATAAAGTGAAAGAAAATTATATTTTATTGCAATTATATAATTCACAATTGATAATTCGCTGGTCTTTCTCGCTACATTATGTATATAAAATTTGCTTTGCATACAATTGAATCGAAGTAAAATATTATAAATTGTATAATTATAACTGTATAGGAAGAAAAAATATATGTTTTTCTCTCGCTTTATACAAAAACAGAGACACAATTTATAAAGCGAGAGAAAATTATTTTCACTGCAATTGTATAATTCACAATTGTATAATTCGCTAGTCTTTTTCGCTGCAATATTTGTATAAAATTTGCATTTATATACAATGAAATAGAAGTAAAACGTTTGTAAATTGTATAATTAAGTATATAGCACGATATATATGTTTTTGCATGTGTATATACAATTTTCTCTCGTTTTATACAAAACAGAAACACAATTTATACACTTCTGTTGTATAAAGCAAGAGAGGTGAGCAATTGGAGAGTGTCAAGCGAGAATAGGAGAGTGGTGAGCGAGAGTTTTGGGAGAGAGACGACTGGCAAACTTGGGCAAACGTTTGCTATGAAGCACAATTAAATCAAACAGTAGCTACTCCATTTATTTTATGTTATTAATTTGCTATTATATACAATTATTCCTTAAAAAATATAGATATCTGTTTTATCTCAAAATAATTGATGTATAACTAAAATTAGGCAAAAGAAAAGTAATGTGAAACTTTTCTTTGCTCGAAAATTTATTAATCTTTTTATTTATTTTTCTTAATTATTTTATTTTAAAGATTTATCTTCATCTCCATAGTTTTATTTAAAGTCTGTAGCTTTTATATAGAGAGAATTTAACAAACTTGATAAAGAAAGTTGATAAGAATTTTAAAAAGATTTAACATATGAAATCTTGCTTGATAAGACATTATCATTCACAAATCACAAGTATTTAAATATATTTGATTCATCTATTTACCTAATAGTTTTTTTCTTTCTCCTTCCTAATAGAATTTTAATAGTGGCAACAAAACACACTTTATTATAATAAACTGAAGCAGTAAATTAATTTTTAAATTAATAATGAATTAATTAAAATAAGTAACTGCATCGCGAGAAAATTTATTCGTTTTTTTTTTAATGTATTACTTATTACTCCCAACCACTAGTGTCTTATTTTACTCAACTAAATATGCCACTATTTGTATGTTTAATAAAATAATGAAGATTTTTGAAGTATTTATCTTAAATCAATCCATAAATATTTATGTGGCTCATCAAAGGTAGAAACAAATTTTTGAAGAGTTTAAAGCAGTGATTATTACGTCTATTTGGTATGAGTATTTAAACACCAATAATATTAGATTGTAAAGGTATAATTATTTTTTACTGGATGGATAAAAGAGAAATGTAACTAATATTGGAGTAAAGTAATATCAGTAATTATTTTTAATTTAAACAATTAGGTGAATCTATTTAGATTAATTTTCGTTAAATAGGGGAAGTTTTATCAATGCAGTATATGTTAGGTTGTGGAGCTTGAATAATATATATAACTGTTTACGCGGTTACTTCATTTATTTTCCGCCGTGGAAGTTTACTCACGGAGTGTTACCACGAAATATTAATTTTTTTCTTATTCTCTGTACTCTCATCTCTTTCTCTTGAAAGTTCTTGTGTTCTTCATTCATCAAGTGTGTGCGCGTGAATTCGATCCTAACGGTATGAGCGTGCATTGGACCATTATTGTTTGAGAACTCTTTGAATTCTACAATTTTTTGAGATGAACAAAGAGACTCTTGATTAGTGTATCGTATACATGCAATCCATTGGTGATTGACTGTTAAAAGTTAAATGAAGAAGTAAGAGACCCTATTTAAGCGTAGGTCCTCAGCTTGATTGATTAATTGCAAGTGTTTTAAATACTTATCATAAAGCAAAAACATAGAAATGGCGACTTCCGAGACCAAATTGAGCATGAAGCTTCTGATCGACACAAAGGCTAAAAAAGTAGTATTTGCTGAGGTTGAAAAGGATTTTGTTGATTTCTTATTTCACATTCTTTCACTTCCAGTTGGTAGAGTGAGTAAGCTTCTTCAGCAGAAAGGAATGAATGGGTGTTTGCTTAACATATACCAAAGCGTACAGAATCTTAATGACACCTATATGAAGACTAAGAATATAATTTTAGAACCCGAGTCTCCAGTTGGATTCTCTTCAGTTCCTCTTGTATTGTTTAATCACTTCGCGAAAGAAAGAAAATTTTATAGATGTAACTCTAATTGCAAATCTTTTGTCACAGAAGTTTATCAAAGTATCTGCCCAGTTTGTCAGAATTATATGTATATAGATGTATACAATGCTAATCCAGGTGTTACATGTGGATTTGTGAAGGAGATGGTGAAATACATGGTGATGGATGATTTGGTCGTTAAGCCCATGTCCGCCGTCTCTAGCATCACCGCTCTTAAAGAGAACTTTAAAATCAAGGATATTGCTTCTCTACAAGAGGAAGTTGTATCTTTTGGAAGTGAAGAGGTACATCACTTTTATTCCCATTTTAACTTTTTACTCTAATTATAATTCAAGGTTATATGATACTATGATAGTAATCTTTAAAATTGAATAAGAAATTAAAATGCTTTTCTTTTTATTTTTATTTTACAGTTTTCTTACTTTTGTAAATTCTTATCGTTTTGCAGGCGCTTAAGTTGCTGAAATTATCTTTGGAGTCGAATTGTATTCTGACTAGTCTCTTTTTGAACCAAGTAAAATCGGAGAAATAGCTAATTATCGTTAGACGTAATTCTGGGTGTTTCAGTTTATTTATTTTCCTACTAATTGTCTTCTTTTGTTTTGTTTCTCTGTCGTTGATTATGAACTATATGTTCGTTTACCTATCGAATCTATCAAGCTTACTTTATTTTGCCTACTTTTATTTTTTTTCTAGTAATATATTTTTTCAGCCATCTCGAACGTTATGTAATATTATTATGACAACTACGAAAATTGCATTATTATTAATAGTTATTTAAAATATCTAAGTCCCAATATTATATTATTATTTTTCTAAAAGAAAAACGCACACGATGTATAAACAGTTTATTAATTAGTGAATAATCATATTATTTTTTATCATTCAACTGTAAATTTCAGAATCCATATTTATTTTACTATTATTGCATGTTGTTGAGAATCCCTGAGAGTAACGTGTTAATTTTAATTATAGTCTTGTATCCATATTATATTATGTCAATTTAATAACTTATAGATCATTATTTATATTTGTTATTAATACGACGTCTAAGTATATAATTTTACATCTTATCAAAATAATAAATGTTCATACTATTTTGAAAATATCAAAAAGTTAATTTTTTTTTTGGAGGAAAAAGCTATAATAATCTTTTTCACTATCTGGTCAAATTGTCGCTACATTTTTCTGGTCATTTAGCACTTCCGACTGTACAACAAAGAAAATTGATTACTTCTTCGGATTTTATTACTAATTGAAAGGCAGAGTAGTTAATTTTTTATTAATCATTCTTTGTTTTCCCAGCACATAATCATTAACGATTCACTTTCAGTTTCACGACTCCTTGAGTTCTCAACTTTTTAAAATTCAGATAGAGTTTATTCATTGTAACTTTTTGAATTCTCCAACGAAAAAGCTGAATTAATTTGATGACTATTTGTTTACTATGACGGATTTTGACTATAAAAGAGCCAAAGTAGACGTGCCAATTTCATAATCCACTCCTAACTATCATCCAATTAAGCATAATGACGACCCAATTGAGCATGAAGCTTTTGATTGACACTAAGGCTAAAAAAATACTATTCGCTGAGGCTGAAAAGAGTTGTGTGGATTTCTTGTTTCTCATTCTCTCATTGCCAGTGGCCACAGTCATTAAGCTTCTTAAGAAGAAAGGGATGAACTATGGATGCTTGCCTAAACTCTATGACAGTGTTGAGAATTTGAGCGACACCTATATTCAGTCTAAGGATAGCCTTTTGAAACCCAAGTCATCTGTAATGGGGATCGCTTCCATTCCTTTTCTATCGATTGATGACGTTCCAACGACACATAAGACCTTTTATGGATGTCCCAATTATAGCTACAATCATTATACTGTTTCTGATTGCCCTAGTGCAAAATGTACAAGTTGTAATAGTCTTATGACAAGAATTTTGACGTATGTTGCTCCACCGATAGCGAGTGGAGCTGTGGCATCGACAAGTGGTTTTGTGAAGGATGTTGTGACATACATGGTGATGGATGACTTGGTAATTAAGCCTATGTCCACCATTTCTAGCATTACTCTTCTCAACAAGTTCAATGTCAAGGATGTTGGTGTACTTCAAGAGGAAGTTGTTCATTTTGGAATGGAAGAGGTAAACAATGGATTATCACTCTTTTATTTTTTTGTTGGTTTTGTAGAGCAACTCAATTTACTTTGCTGCAGGCGCTGAAGTTGTTGAAGGCATCCTTTGAGTCGAAGACAGTCCTGACTAGTGTTTTCATGAGCGCCATAAAATTGTCGAAATAGTTACATATGATTTCATGGAATTTCGTTTCTAATTAATCAAATCTTATTTTGCCTAGTTTTGAGATTGTTTTAGTTAATGTTCTCTGCTTTCATCTTTGTATTATGGAGTATCTATTCTCAATGTGTTTGAGATTGTTCCCATTTGTTTTTGTTACTTCTTCCTAGTTCAAATTAAAATGAATGTTTGTTATAATAATGACAGTTGTGGTATTTCTGATCCTCTCTAACTTGAGGTTTCTCATAAGATGAGCCAAAAATATCCTATGGAAACCTAGGTCTTCAATATCTTCGATTGCTTAATCATTCAAATGGCTCCTAATAATTATAAATGTCCTAATTACCCATAAACATAATACTTATTGTCCACATTGTGGTGAAAATGTGGTTAATGTTGCTCCACCGGCAGCTATAAGCATGGGTTTTGTGACGTACATGGTGATGAATTACTTGGTCGTTCACCATCTCCAGCATTACACTTAAATTATATTTTGGCTCAAAACTATCTTTCTCGTCAAACTATTGAATCAAAAGCTTATCAATAGAAGTTGTTAAATGTCATATGGATGTCACATTACATGCCAATAAGGTTCCACTACCACATAGACTAAATTCCTAATTCCTAATTATTTCCTCCCTCATTTCATTATTTCAGAAATGATATATTTTCACCCATTTTTTCATACTTTTCTTCGTGGCTGGGTTTCAAAGTGGATATTCATGCTTGTATGTTAGTAAATATTTTTTCTTATTTTATTATGTTTAGGATTTCACAACTTTCCCCTAATATTGCGGCTAAGACTTTGTTTCTTTTTGGGGGCTGAGTTTTAAAGTGGATATTCATGGTTGTATTTTTTCTTATTGTTACATTTACGATTTCAAAGTATAATAGTTAGAGTTTTACAACTTTACTGTCATTTCGCGGCCAAGGTTTCATAACTTTTTTCGAAGTTGAGTTTCAAAGTGGATTTTCGTGGTTGAAAACACAATAAAATAAGAAAAAAGTTTACTAACCTATAACCACGTATATCCACTTTGAAACCCAGTGACGAAGAAAACTGTGAAATCTTAGCTGCGAAATGAGGGAGAAGGGGTGAAATCATTTCTAGAAAATAATGAAATGAGGAGAAAATGAGTAATTAAGATTTAGCAATTTAGTCAATGTGACACATGTGGAATTTAACAACTTCCGCTAATAAGAACGTCACTTTTGACTCAATAGTTTGACGGGAAGGATAATTTTGAGCCAAAATAAAGTATAAGGGTATATATGAGCTATTTCGAATAGTTTAAAGGTACTTTCGACCGTTTTCCTTAGTCTATGAGGCAGTGGAAATCTATTGGGATGAAATGTGGTATCCACATGGCATTTAACAATTTTACGTTAATTAGAATGGTATTTTTGACACAATAGTTTGACGGAAAGGATAGTTTTGAGCCATAATAGAGTTTAAGGGTATATATATAAGCTATTTCAGATAGTTTAAGGGTATTTTTGACCCTTTTCCATTTATTCAATCACTTAGGTTTCATTTGGTATCACTTTGTGTTGAATTATGTAATGTTCTGATTGTAGTATGCTGTTGTTTAGATGCACTTATTGCTGCTATAGATGTGAACGCAGAGGGTAATAAGTAGAAAGTCCTGGTTGAAGATGAAGAATTGGATTCTAATTCAAAAAGTAGTACTCCTCCTTCCGTCCATGTTTGATTTCGTACACCTCTTAAATTTACTTCTTTCGTCTATTTATATTTGTCCACTATTAATTTGACACAAACCGAAGGAAGTAGTAGCTAGTCAAAGGAAATTAATGAGAGCACATGAAGTGGCAGAGGTATTTCTTATTTTGTGCCGTACTACTACAGGTAAAGCATTAATGTCTGTATTGTTGAGGTCGGTATGCTAAGATTTAAAAGAGATTTCAGTTTCACTGTCTCTTTGCCTCATGTGGATGTGGTGTGGGTTTCACTCATTTACTGTAACACCACTTGTTTCCCTTTTAATTTTCACATGCAACTGCCTCTCATTATTTGAGAATATTACATAATGGCTTATCCACATTAATATTATAAGATCTGTTTTGCTAGTTCGGAAGTAGGATCCGCAACCATAATCCTTGTTAGCCATTTGATATAACATTCGTCTCGAGATGTCTAATTTATTTACTGGCCACTTTTTTAGGTAATTATATTAATGTCCAATTGTGTTAATCAAATCCCTCATCTCTTTTGCATTTATTTGAGGCTCTGCAATCATTCTTCAACTACCATTCCCTTCAACTACTATGCAGTTACAATTTTTCTTTTCATATCCCTTTGCACAACCCTAACACCCAATATTTATGCTTCTACATTTAATGCTCACAACGGCCAATAGGGAAACTCTAAATCCTGGATTTATTACTGCTAACCGATTGTTGCCTTTTTGGCCCTATTTATACTCCAAACCTTACACTATACTTTGCATCAACCACAACATTTACTTCTATACTCTCATTTTCACCAAGAAAATCAACAATGGCCAAGATTGTCTCAATTCTCCTTTTGGCCCTTCTTGTCATTTCCATGCTTGCTAACACTGTTATGGCTGCAAATGGCAAACACCACCACCATGCTGTAAGTTTACTTTTTTTCAATTATTGAATTTTCATACTTTCTGTAACCATTTGGATTTATCTGTCTAATATATCTTTATTGTTATTTCTGAAGAAGTATGGACCAGGGAGCTTGAAGCCCTCACGTAAGTATTTCTCTTGTGAAAAAATAACTGAACATTTTGAAGTATGAGAATCAAAAAATCTTATGTTTATAAGCGACGGAGAAATGTACTTAATAGCTATAAATATTGGATTGTTAATTTATAAACTTTAAATCTTGAAACTATCAGTATTGTTTATGAGAGCTTTTAAGTGTTGATTGTTTTTTTGTATTTTACCAGAATGTCTACCACAATGTACGAGGAGGTGTAGCAAGACACAGTACCACAAGCCATGCATGTTCTTCTGCCAAAAATGTTGCAACAAGTGTTTGTGTGTTCCACCTGGTACCTATGGAAACAAGGCTGTTTGTCCTTGTTACAATAACTGGAAGACCAAGGAAGGAGGACCTAAATGCCCTTAATTTACTTTCTGTTTTCATCTAATATGTCTACCTAATCTTCTTGTTTTTTCTCCTATTGCACTTTTATCTAACCCAAGTGGTTATATATGTAATATGACCATATTTCCAGTTTAAAATGGAACAAAAATATCACTCCCACTCTTGCTAGAAAGTTTAATTTTCCTTTGGACCAAACAGATTTCCATCTTTCCTCATTAATCTTTGTTATATGTTCAGATTCTCTCCTCACTGCACTTTTGTCATATGTTATCAAACTCTCGATAACTACATCGTTTGTCCAGATATGTTTTGGTAGCAATAGCAAACACTGTTATGGAGAATATAAAGTATAACATAACATGAAAATAGGTTGCAAAAAGACTTAACTATTAGGGCGCAGTTGTTTCCGCAGCTAAAATCATAGTGACAGAACACAAAGTTGTTATCTCTTCTGGAGGAATACAGTAGTGCAAACATTACGCATAAAATGGAAGCAAAAGGCATGGCAAAACTAAGAATAAATGAGATTAATGACAGTAATCGACTAATGTGATGTGAAGATATGGTATCTACACAATTGAAGCAACGACTTGATAAAGTCGTAACCAACTCTGGAGGCTAAGATTTCCACGCCACCTAGTGGCTGCAATGTTTTGATATGTACAACAGTACAAACATAGCCAAAATATGAAATTTAAAGCTTTTGCGTCTCCCAATGCAAAGATACAGTAGGTAAATGATAAAAACAAAACGAGAAAAAATATTTTCCCATTATGTAGCTTACCATCTGTACAATTAGCTTATCCAAACAGAGAGCTGTTTATACTGATTGTAGATGAGTAGTTGCTGCCTGTGCCGGTGGCATTGACACCTGAGGAGTTGCTGGTGTTGTCGAAGGTTCTGCTGCTGGTGCAGGTCCAGGTGCAATTGTGACATGCAAACCCCTATGCTGCCCTGCCTGCGCAAGGAAAGCAACTTCGGCTGCTGCTATTGCTGCTGCCTCCTGCTTTATAGATGTGAAATGAGAAAAAAACATAAGCATATATTCGACATTTACAAACTGACATATTAAATGAAGTTTATAATTAACACTGTCAACTCACTTAATAGGCAATGAAAATAAGTGAATTGATAAGTTTATGATTTACACAACTCACTTAATAATCTGATTTGTACCATAAGAGTCACACATTGGGCATGAGCAGAAAGCATCACTAAGATGTGCAAGAATGAAGACAAATGCTAATACAGTTCTGGAAGTTATAAAAAAAAGAGAAAAAGTTGACAAACCTGTCTTTGCCTGCGACGCTGCAATATACCGATAGCCCAAGCTATAATGTAACAAGGTAAAAGAAAACCGGCAGCACGGAGCAGGAAAAGCTGTGTCAAGAATCAACTACATCATTAGTCTCACACACTTTCTAGAGTGGATGTGTCATAAACTTATCATAGAAAGTAACAAGTAGACTTAAAAATCACTGTATTACTTACCGTGAAAAAGGTGGAAACATCATCCTCATCCTCATTAGCATCTCCAACTATCAGAGCATGCCTCAGTAACAGAAGGGCCAATAGCTGAAGGAAAACAGAGTGCTAATTTAACATGGTGAGCAAACAAAGTGAGAAGATAGAAAATAAATTTGTCACCAAGATCTACTGTTTTTGGCACATCTAAAAGATTCTCCCCTAGTCTTCTTCAAGTTTAACATCCATAAACATGTAGGATACATGTCACGTGTACTGCAGAAATCTTTAAATAATTAGGAAAGAGATTGAATCTCATTTCTGATCCCTTTGGACAACCAGAAGAAAAATAGCATAAGAAACAAGACAGGGTAATAAGAGGAAAGAGAAGAAATGCATGCATTCTACCAAGAGACCATTGCAATGACATAATATCATTTACTAATACAGATTGCCATTTCAAGGACTTGCTGGAAAATCTGTTTTATTTATTTATCCAAGTATAACCAGAAATATGGTCCTGTCGGTGCTTGAACCCGCAACCTTCACAAGCATGAGGGTATAAGTAATGACGAGTGTAGAAGCTTGTTTGTCATCTATACAAAGGGTTTTGATGAGTTAATATCTATCTTTTTAAATATAAATAATGTTCTCTTAAGTATCATTACTGAAATATGCCTCCAATTAGATGAAAATCCCCGTTGTATTTTCTCTAAAGATGGAATTGGACCAAAAATGCAACCTTGATAAAATTAAATTGCACTCTACCATCTCAAAGCTTAATGTGAAAATTCATTTATCACACTACCAATATCACTCCCACCCTCCTCTCTCGAGAGAGACTTTTAATCCGTTCATGTACATACCAGCTAGACGAACAATTCTAATGCATGCCCAACATCACCCTAGGCACTACTAAACAAAAGAAGTTTGCACTGCAATAGAACAAAATGAATCAACTACACAATAATTCAGTTGCTTACAATCAAAGCGGCAGACCGAAAAAATGCAGCTCCACTAGCATTTGAATCTGAATATTCGTCATAGTCAGCCTCTAGAAGACGGCGTTCAGCAGCAGCCATTGCAAGAAGTCGAGGATCATGAAAGTCGACCTGAGTGCCACCCACTGTCCAACCTCTACATAAGCCACATGGTTGAATTCATCATTTACAGATAAGAGAGAGAAATCTTTCAGCATATAAAGATTACAAGAGGATGTGCTGTTAAAGTATCGAGTGCTACATGACCCCAGAAGCATAGAAAAACTGTCTGGATTTTATTGAAAAAAATACAAAGCACTCTTTAAAAAAGAGAAAAGAAAGAAGTTAAGGGGAAAATAGCCAGAACAATCAAATACCACAGGCAAAGTTACTAATGACAAAAAATGGCTCCAAAGTTTGGTTCCATCAGATTATGTTACAAATTTTTAGTAACAAGGACAAATTATGCATCAACGGTGTATATTGGCGAAAACTAAGCTACCCGAACATACCTGATGTCAATGGATGTATCTTCAGATTGAGGAGGCGCGGGCCGAGCAGTATAGCCAGGATGATAAAGCTGCACGTTAGACACAAAAAATTTTAAGCTTGGTAAGTGCCAGCTAGATAGAAATATTTCCGCATGTAGCTGAACTAAAACTCTTTCAGCAAGCATCACTGGCATTCCAAATTTGTGATTCTTAAGTATCAATGGCCTTAAATTTTTATTATTTGTATCAATGTCCTGTATTTCTGAAGTAAAAAAATAAATAAACAGCTGAATTGCTGCATAGGGATAAGTGACACTCCCTACCATCAGGAAAGAGTATTGAGGAGGACAGAGCAAGCACATAAAGGAAATATTATTGTCTATACTCTCAGCTGGTAGTCTGGTGCAGAGTCAATTATGTTATCTCACCTAGACACCTACCCTCACTCTTTTATGGCTGAATTGTCTTACACTGGTTTTGGTATGGGGAGAGGCAAAAGTTTAATCAATCATACTCAATAAAACAATGTAAACAGAACACACACACAAGGAGTACCTGATGGCAAATCTCGCAAGTTATATCTCCCTTCTCATCACACCATTGTTGAACACATTTTCTATGTGCATACTGGATTTTGTGACAGTGAAGTTGATGACAAATAAAAAAGAATAGTCAGCATACCAATAAAAGCTCATACATAGGTACAAAAAGTAATTGTTGGACATTGCAACACAGAGATAAATAAGCTCAATTTTGTGACAGTGAAGTACACAAAATAATTCTTGGATATTGTGACAGTAAAGTAGACTAGAATTTATCAACTTCGTTGAAAAGGATAGAAGACTCAAATATCAAGCTTCTGTAAAATGTTGAATCATTCAAATCTTAAGTTCTTGAGAGAACATGTATCAGGGATTAGCAAATTTTAGGCTTTAGCTGTAAAAAACGTGATTGGCATAATTATAAAAGCATAAGCAACTTATTGAACAAGAAGAGAACTAAAATTCAACAACTTCACAAAGATACCTTCAAGCTGCCACTGCAACCACAAGGAATCTCCAAATTTTTCAAGCTATCTTCTTCCTGACAAATCCGACATTCCACAGTCTGAAGTAATGGCTCTTCTTCATCTCCGGCTCTTTGATATTCGTTCTCTTGAGCATCAATACCTGAGGATGTACCAACTGTCTGAGTGACAGATGTGCCCCCAGATAATTCTGTATGCTCGGGCCGTGGCAGAGAGTGCAATGATTCGGGTGTGATAAGATGGTCAACACGCAAAACCAAATGTTCTTCCATTAACAGTTCACCAAATTATCCTAAGATCCTCAAACAACGTCAGCCATCTCATATGACAAAAATATAAGAGGGAAACTTCGGACACTCACTAAGCAAACAAAGATTCTCCAACCATTACATTTTAACAGACTACTAGAGATAATTTGGTATACTTTAGTGTTGCATAGTTTTGCTTTACCTTTGTATAGCTTTGTCCAAAGTTAGCAACCTATGTTGCCATCAAGAGAAAGGGATTTGAAAAGCATAAGATGTACTTGCCTTTTAATTTCCTATTAACAAGGTTTATGCTGTTCTCGTTTAGATTCAAAAGTCCAGAATGCCACATTAAACATTCAAGGAAACTGAATCCCCTAGTTAAATTCGGAAGCATACATTTTTTTCACTACTAAAGAACAGCATTCTTGAAAAGAAAATTTGAATTTGAAACCTAACATCAAATTAACCCATTTGACCAATAACATAAGTTCGAAAATTCAACCCAAACTCTGAAGCAAATGAAACAACCTTCTGAGTTCCTTTCAGTCCCATTTCCTCTCTTTTTTTTTCTAACAGTCAACAATCTTGACAAAATCAAGACCATACATTTCACGGTTAAAAGATTCAAGCTTTGTGCATAAAAAGGATGAAAAAACATCGTTTACCTTCAGTTTCAATAAATCGCAAAAATTACATAACAAGTCAGAATCCATCGATTAATTATCTCACCCATTTATAGAAATCTTCCACCCAAAGCAAAAAGTTCCAATCTTGAACTAGGAACTTAGATTAAAATGTAGATTAATGGTTTGAATTTGAGGTAACTGGACTAAATCAACTCAGCTAATTGTAAAATCATAAACCCAAACAAAAAACAGCAAAATTAGGATAAACAATAGATGAAAAGATACCTGAATATGCAATTCTTGATGGGTTAGCTTTGTGAAGAACCAGCTTAGAAGCTAATGAATATATACTACTCTTTTTCAGACAAGAAAAGTCGCAGCAACACTTTTCCTTGTGGGGTTTGCTAAGTAATTAATGATAAAATTGGTATATATATTTATACTCTTCTAGTTTATTGTAGAAGTCTTTTCTACTCCTTTATATACGCCGAGTCAAGATTAGATTAAATCTCGAGATTTCATGTTTAAATTTTAAAATATATTAATAACTAATTTAAATTTATATAAATTTCGATGGATAAAATTATGATATGCATTTAAAAAATGATAAATATTACATTATACTATTCAAAAATAGTAAAAATTGATTCAAACATCACAATTAAATAAATTAAAAAAATCACAAATTTCTCTTTTACCCTTGGCCTTGGACACTCTTGGTAACGTTCGGCCCAAGCCAAAAGAAAATGACGTTTTTCATATGGGCATAATGGACAAAGTCAATGTTGTAATAAGTTTCAAATCTAGAAAAATGTATTTTCAATATTGGTATTCATATCGAATTAATAAAATTATTATAACATTACATATTTTATTTGTGTTTACTTTAAACTTAGTCTTTTAATAATAAAAGTCATACATTATAGGAGAGTTTTACGCGATATAAAAATTACTCATCTTTGTTTGACTTATACATCGCAAGTTAGAATTGTAAAATCAATCAATAATATTTATATCGTAGTTTATTACTCAAATCAGACATAAAATATCTAGTAAATCGAATTATCCTTATATCTCACTTTATCATACATATGTTTTGCATTATTTACTGGCTACAAATTATTGTTTTTATAGCAAGTAATTAGTCTTTCTTAGTAAAACCTTGAGGAAAAGTTCTTCTTCCAAGAAGAAGCAAACTAGCACCATAAAAAGTCAATGGTCATAAACAAAGACATTAATCTCTTCTAGTTGCTTTGGCTAAAAATGAGCAAGCACAAAGAAGGGAATAAAATGTACCACGTAAAATTTCATGTTTCTTAGCTCCCTTTTGTACCCCACCCACACTTGCACATAATTGATATAAAAAAAAAGGTCCTATGGTAGCCTAATAATAGTACTAATTAGAGGAAGAAAAAGGTGGAAAAATTTGATATATATATTCGGCTTTTAAAGAGTTGATGAATTGGTAAAAAGTAAAAAGGAAAATGGAGTGGTTGAGTAGCATGCTCTCTAGAAAGAGTGATACTCTTCTTCTTCTGATTTTTTTTTCCTTGCGTATCATATTAAAGTTCGACTAGTTCAAAAATTGACATCCTAAATCTCTAACTAAGCTAAGGGAGAAGCATTAATCTCCTTCAATACACCACACTTGTAGGTGGTACACTTCTTATTAATCTTCTATATCAATTAAAATTTGTATTTCTCTTTTTTTTTTTCTTTTGATCTGACGCTATCTAAAATAAAATTAATGTAAATTATTAATTGCACATCTATAATGTCTTCCATGTCATGTTATTATGAGTTTACAAGATAAAGAAGCATTTAAACCAAATTTCCATAAAACCTAAGGTTGAATAACTTAATACTATTAAAGGTTTCGTATTATGAGTGTGCAAAACAACATTATTTAATGAACCAAAGTTTAAAAGAAAAGACGGAAGGAAGGGGGGCAAATAGAAGAAAAAGTATAGTGACAATATTATACACTCAATTATGTGTCTTCTTGAACTTATAGGAGTCATGATAGGTTTTGTTTGCATTTGAGCATCAGCGTTATTAATATTATTTACATGCATCACTTTTCTAGTTGTATCTCTTTCAAGATGTTGTATATTTTATTTAGGCATAATGAATATGTTCTTTTAAGTTTTATTTTGTTTTACGTTTATGTTTTTTTAATTTTTAGTGTGAATAAATAAAACGTTAACTTTGTATAAAATTAAATAAATAAAAAATCACGTACATCATCGTAACATTCTATATGTATATTATGTCAAATAGAATTTATAGGTCTAATTATTTAATTTAAATAGTTACTTGTGCAAATTCAATGTTGAAGAATATGAATATGAAATAAAATTCAATTAAAAATCATTTTCATGTATTATGCATTTTATTTATAAGAGTGTCATGTTAATAATACCTTCTTTCATTTTTAGGTAAAATGAGCTTTCTTGTTTTCTTTTTCTTTTTTTGTGAAAAAAATTATTGTAATCATTATAATTAATTTACTATATTTTTCATCAAGTATATTGACCAGTATCAATATACTATTCTTTTCTTCAACTTAAAGAATCGATTTATGAGACATTATGACTACTTGTGAAATTAAGATTTGTGAGTCTCACGTGTGATTCTTACACTAGAGTTTTGATTTTTCAAATTAATTATAGGCATAATACATAAATGTGTCCTATAATTTAATTTCGAATTATATTTATGTCTTTCAATTTTAGGTGTGCATAAGTAGACACTTAAACTTGTATAAAGTTGAACAAATAGACACACATATCTTACATGTCATCCAATATGTCATTTTCTGTCCGACATGGTGTCCTATGTGTATTGTGTTATATAGGACTCATGTATTTATTTATTTAAAAATTGGATAGTTAAAGTGTTTGTTTGTGCATTATAAAAGTTAAAGATAAGAGTTTAAATTTAAAGCCAAATTTAAAATCTAATATATGTATTATGTCTTAATTGTATATCTCTTTTTTGAAAGATTTAGTACTATATTCTTTTTTTTGGTTTAATAATTGAGAGTAATTCTCGTATATCGCTGAAAAATACCCGAAAACAAAACGGATCCGGGTTTCTTTAAAGAACGGGTTAAAGTTCCAATTCGGAGTTGATCAGTTTAATCGGGTCAAACGAACCTTTGTCAGTTGCCACTCTCAGTGAGGGTTTAAACTTACATCAAAACCCTAGCGTTCCTTTTACCCCAATTCTAACCGCTTTACTTGCTCCCTGAACTTACGCAGCATAGCCATGGCAGAAACTGAACCTGAAGTCGCCGCCGCCGTGCCCGCCGTTGAAGCCGTGGTAGAAGCCGAGAAAGAGGACACTTCGGCTCAGGACATGGATGTCGAAGCTCAAGCCGCCGATGATACGGAAGAGAACGGCGGGTCGAAGCGTCCAAGGGAGGAGGAAAACGAGGTGGAGAATGAAGACGCCACAAAGAAGCTGAAGGTCGATAAGTCTGTGGAAGAAGAACGATTCGAGAATTTAGATGGAAGCAAAACTGTGGATGAAGAAAAGAAAGACGTTTCAGGTCCGATTAGCGTGGGCCCTAAGAGCTTCGGATCGTCTGTGGAGGTGTTCAATTACTTTTATAAGCTTCTCCATTCTTGGTCTCCCAACCTCAACCTCAACAAGGTAAGCTGTTTCATGTATTTTCTTCAATATTGCAGTAAAGCAGTTGTAAGTATAGCGAAATGGATAACTAACCTTGATGTGAAATGCTCTGAATGTCATTGTGCTATTTTGCTAACATAGGAGCGAAATGGATATAGATGATTCATATAGCTAACACTGACCCCCTTAATTTGGTATTAAGGCTTAGTTGTTTGAGTGTAGCATAATGATAAAAATTTATTTGTGAAGGATTGACTCTGCATCATTCCATATACCAATATAATGATCTTTGTAGTGGTTAAGGTCTCTGGTTTTAGTTTTTCATGGGTAGGATGCTAATGTGGGATTTTTCGCGAGCAATTTCGGATGCCTTACTTGGAATAGTCTGAAAGTGTGTAGCTTTAAAGCATTAAGCTGTATTATATGTTTATATCAGTGAGCCAACTGCACTATGCTGTTTTGTTCCTTTGTGTGGCTTTGTATTACGATTGGGCTAGGTTTATTTGAGAGCCATAAGTTATCTCCAGCCTGCCAAAAGTTGTTTCCTGTCTAGAGCATCCGGCATTTTAGATGGATGGGATGGCAGATTTCTATCTCTGCGTGTACACGACGATGAATATTGACTCAAGCCAAGCAACCAGTCGCTGGTATGATATGATAGTAATTGTGAGATTGCAACCTCTACTATTTTGGCCCATATATTTATTTGGTTTTAGCAAATAGTATCAAAATTCATAAGGCGAAGTTACACAATAACTAACTTCTTGCTGAATAAATGGTCCAGAACTGGATAATTGCAGTTCAACAAGTACAACCACATGGACCACACCTTCCATTTCTTTCCATCCTTGGTTAATTGGAGGTAAAATGTATTTAGAAAACAATGGGTTGTATTATGTGCGAGATTGGAGTGTACATTTGTTGTATGACCTCCTTGGTCAAGTGCCCGCTTGGATTAGCTTATTTTTAGGTGTTTTTTTTTTTTTTTTTGGCTTTTAAGCACTTCTAAGGTGTTTGGAAAGGTTAAGAATTGTTTTTAAGCACTCACTTTAGCCCAAAAAAGGTGTAGTATAATTAGCCAAAAGTCAAAAACCAAAAGCCATAAGTAGAGTATCCTCTACATATGGCTTTAATTTTTTGACTTATAAGTTTACTTTTTATAAGCCCGTCCGAACAGGCCCTAGCCTATTGCTTGTAGAAAGTTGTGTTCAATTGCGCTTTGGTTGGTTAGATATTCATGTCTCTATCACATGAAATTTTATCTGTGCTTTCTGATAACTTTTCTTGCTGTATTGCAGTATGAGTACATTGTTTTGCTTGACTTGCTAAAGAAGGGTCATTTAGAGCCAGATAGAAAGATTGGTACAGGAGTCCGTGCATTCCAAATCCGGTTTCATCCTCAATATAAAAGTCGTTGCTTCTTTATCATTAGGGAGGATGACTCTGTGGATGATTTTAGCTTCAGGAAATGTATTGATCACATTAGTCCTCTCCCAGAGAACATGCAAGTAAAACACGAGGCAAACAGAGACTTGGCACGTGGTGGAAAAGGAGGTGGGCGTGGCCGTGGAAGAGGAGGGAAGCCAAGATACTGAAGGCAGCTGCATCTTCTGTCAATTGTTATGTAAGCCGTCACATGCCGCTGCCTGCTTAGTCCACATTTTGTTCAATACATACCCCTTTCAATCCTGCAGTTTATGACATAATATGCGTTCCAATGATATGTTGTTTATGTTTTTTGAAAGAAAAAAATTATCCTTTTAGTTTCGGACTCTGTGAAACTTCATGACAATCTTTATAATAGCTATTTGTGAAGTTTAATCCATTAAAAGATGCTTGGACTTTGTTATACCAACCCAAAATCCCTAGTCTTTATAGTCAAACTAATTAAATCTTCGAAAAGATGGTACTTGGAATATTTCAAGTCCAGTAATACCTCTTCGACTTCTGAATTTCCATCATTTGCTAAAAGATTAAAGTAAAGATTTTTTATGGGTGACTACCTAACTTTCTCTGGCCCCAACGTGTCTAAATCGAAACTTGTCCTCAACTAATGGACACCAATTTATTAGTATTTCCCTACTAAAAAAGTACCAAGGGGTCCAAATGAACCCTAGATTTTAGTAATGGTGGGGTGAGGTTTTTGGGGAGAATTTAAATTTGAAGGTCTTTTTCAAAAGATTAATGTAATAATATAATTATAAGACACCAATAATCAGGTGGACTTTACACCTAAATAGGACAAAAGGTAATGGCGTGCACTTTTAATTTTTTGTTATGAGTATTAGGAATTTAAAATATGTTGATCTCTCCAATAGATAGGGGAAAGGACTTTGAAATTATAAACTCTCATATACTTATCATGGATGATTAACACGTGTCGTCCACTTAAATAAGTATATATATTTTGATTAATCACATTGATTAAGACACTTATGTTACTAGCTTTTTAATAATATATCGAGCTGGCTATCAAATAGGCCACTAGGGAAAAACTTCAAATCTATTCATACTTTTTATAGTCATATCGATAACGGAGACATCAACACGTATGTCTATTTGAAACAGTCTATATAAGGATTTTGATAATTTATTTATTGAATAAACAAATCTATCGTAAAAGTCTTGATGAGTGATTAATATTATATTCTTGATTTTAAAAAATTAGGTATAATTTCGTACAAAAAACTATACATAATTTATCAAAATCAATATTGCATCAGACTAATGAGTTAGTACTATGAATCGTTTTATATCATAAATAATAATTGATGAGTCAACGTGCATTAGACATTTTTGGTACTACAAATAGTCAAAAACGATGAAATGAAAATAACAGAGCCAAAAATATATATAACATAATTATATAAAAAAAACAAGTGGAGGAGATAATAGCATAATATAATATTAAATAAAAAGCAAAATTAACTAAACTTTGCATTGTTCTTATCTTCTCATTCTGTACTCTTTATATGCCATTGCTTTCAGCTTCAAGGATTTAGTTAATTGCAACTATATCCTCCATTATCCAATCAAATTCAGACACGTTGATAGACATTTATGGATTGTTTTATTCACGAATTAAATTATTTCGTAAATTATTATTTTCAATTTTAATTATCTCATAGTTGATAAAATAAAATAATTTTTGTTTCAAATTTAATTTTAAAATATTCCGCGTACCAAACGAGCTCTTTTGAACAGTCCACGGTGCACCATAACAACCGTACCACAATGGACTCTATCGAGAGATTTGATAACAAAGATGTGGCAGGAGTCAGACAAAAATCTATATATCTATCTGTCCCAAATTAATTATACAATTTTTTTACTTTTTGAGAATTAACACGATTGATTTTTTATAATTAAAATTTAAATATATAATAATTTTATAAAGTGTATTATAAGTTATAATTTTGTATATTGATATTAATAAAAAATATTTCTTAAATTTGATTATTAAAATATTAAACATGTCAACTAAGTTGGAATATAAAGCTAGGCATGATGTCTATAGTTTTAAATCTCCAATTAAATTGAGCAATTGATACATATTAATATCTATATTTTTTGTCTTCTTTCATATTTCATTGTGAAATCTGTGATGCAGATCTTATTATTTTAAGCAGGTGGAGAAAATCTTCAACTATATAGTTAAATTATATATGGTACAGTATATGTAGTTATTTTATTTGATTTGGTTTCAATTATTCGAATATACTTATTACTATGTGCAAAAAATACGGAGAAATCGAAGGAAGAATGTTGATCTTTACTTACAGCTTGATTGTGTTGTTGGGAGTTCAGAAGTATTATATATATATATATATATATATATATTATAAATTAATTAGCATATTTCATGAGTTTGTTAAGTTTTATTTTAAAAATTATTTTTTTTATAGATATTTAAAATAGTTCCTCTCTGTAAAATGATCTTGATACTAAAAGTATACCGACAAGTAATTTGACTCTCAAAAGAACTTTTAAAAAGATTTGTCAAACATAATTTTCTTAATTAAGAACACTTTTAAATGAATTAATCAAATATAAATTACTTTTTATCAAAAGCACTTTTTCTAAAAATATACTTTAAAAAAATAATTCTGAAGATAATAAATTTTAACAACAATTCCAAACAAGTTCTTACTATATTTATTTTTATTTTGCTTAATCACAATTTGTCTCATGACATTATGTATAATTAGATATTCTATTTTTAGTTGAATTTATTTGTTTATATCATCTTCCTATATTCAAATGGATCGATGCTGTTTTTATAGTTTATCTTTTAATTTATTTATTTTTCATTTTTAGGAAGTTAAAGGTGAAACAAATTAAATCTGATTTTCTATAAAGAACTAGATGAGTGTTGCCCGTGCTAAGCACGGGCCCAACGTTTAATATTTTATATATTTATTATCATTTTATTTTACGATACATGTTCACAAAATAAATGCATTGTTTATTAAGCAAATTGACAGTATGAAGAAAGTGAACTTCAAGAGTAGCTGAATGTTAACAAATTATCAATTAACATTTAGGAGTTGCTAAATTTGTATGCATAATACTGATCCGGGCTTGCAGACATGCTTTCAGCTGATGATGCTGTAGTTGGGAGCATTATAGGTATTTATAATGGACCTAAATTTAATGAGTTGCATATTAAACAAACAAAATTAATATTTCAATGAGAAAAATTAGTGATTCGAACACATCATAGCTGCCAAATTGTTCATAATATATTTTCATGTGAATGTCATACTACTGAATGTCGAAGTGAGATACTTACATAGTTTAACATGTTCATTTCTGGGAATACTGATTACATACATTTACATACTGTATAAAATTAGTCAAAAACAGATGCATCTTTCATGCTTGGATCTTCTGGATCATCTTTGATAAAAAATCACCTGTTAGCACAGAATTGCATCACATAACTTATACAACACAAAATAAAAAAAAATGTGGCAACATTAAGCTTCAACTAAGCCTCATCTTTGAATCCCTATTTCACGATTGACACAAGACATTTTATATAATAACACCAATATGAACAAAAGTATGTTATTTTTTTTTTAAAACTATGTCATAGATAGATCATTTAGCAAGATAATGTCAACCAGAATAGCATAAACACTACATTTTGTCGTATTGGAATAGAATAGAGAATTAGTGGAAGAAAATAAGAAAGCCAAATGGAATGTAAAGCATCAACTACAAATGTATGAAATGAGATCTTAGTTAAAGATTAATATTATCTTTATAGTAAAAGATTGCAAAAACAGTCAAGAAAACAAAGTGACAAGATAGTAAATGGACATATGATGACGATATTAAAAATCTCAAGTTCTGATAAATCATGAAGAGGTGGAAACAGAATAACACAACCCAAATTTTAACCCTTATAGAGAAAGAAAAAAATAGTATGATGTACAAATAAAATGTGATGAAAAATGTAAAAGAATCAGGAGATTACTATAGTTTTGAAAAGTAACATACCAGTAGTAGTGTTTGATCAAAGCTTATTCCAGAGTTTAGATCAATTTTATAGGGTCATGATAAGCCAAATATAAAATGACATAACTTGTGCAGGGTATATATTATACAACACTAAATGTCATCTGAAATTAGCATAAAGCTTTCTCGAGCTTTGCATATTGTAGAAGGATTATTCTCATCATTTCTTTCTAGATAAGTTTTACTAAACAATTTTGATTTCACAAGTTTTTAATTACTACATGTTATTTTGTATTGTAATTTTTAATTCTTTCGATTTAAGGTGGTTATTCTGACAAAATCAATAGAGGAAAGTTACATCTTTTTTTAGGAACTAAAATTGAACACAATAGCTTTCAACAATAGAAATAACTATAAAAACAAAGAGAAAGTAATTTCATTATGTTGATAAATGTAGTACCTGTAAAAAAATGACTTTTAACTAACCTGCTATCATAGGAGAAAATATTTTCAGTTTCCATCAAAGAACAGGAACATAAGACATCCACATAGAAACATCAGAAGCTTGCAAAATTTGGCATTCAGTGGCAGCAGCAAAAAAGGGCAAAAACTGACTTCTTCGACAACCACAGCAAAAGTATTTCAACTGAAATTTGAAACAATAAGAAATAATCTGTGTAGAAACTGAATTGAATTCAAAGAAAATAAATACAAAGATAAGTAAATCCTATTTGTATTAGTCAATTGCAAATAAAAAGTTTTAAACAAAGTACAAAATAATTTATATACCTTTTAATTTTTTTTCATGGGAGGATTGGATTTATTTACAATGCTTGGGTATTCTTTTTCCCTTGAATCAACATGTTCAATTGTGCGCTTTTTTCCTTCTTTAACATTGACTGTCTAAAAGCCTAAAAAACAGGAGCTACATCACTAAAGCTTAAAAAGCAGGAGCTACACCACTCCATTTGTTATTGTGTGTAAAACAATATATATTTTCTTTAAGACACGTATCATTTTTACTGCTGTAGTACATCTTATGTAATTATTATAACCACTTCCCCTATCTTTTTTTTAAAAATTTAAACATTAATCTAAAAAGAAAAAGAAATTATAAACAATTCTTGTACATATACATCTCTATGTTTCATATTTTTTTTTAATTTATTATATTAATTATAATTATAAATTATTATTTATATTTTTTTAGTTAGAGATCTTTGAGATTCAGACAAAATCAATGAGAAAAATGAAGAGTTATTTAAAGGTTGGATGTAAATTTCTATATAGAAGATATTTCATAATGTGTGAAAATATTCAGCCACTCGGTAAAAGAATAATGGATAGGTAAAAAAAAGGAGGAAAAGTCTTTGCAAAAAACCTAGTGAAAATAGTAGCCTACACTAATGATAAAAACCTAAAAGCAGGGTAAAAAAAAGAGAAAAAGTCTTTGCTAAAAGCCTAAAAAGTGAGAATAGTAGTATACACTAATGATAAAAAAGCAGGAGCTACACCACTCTATTTGTTATTGTGCATAAAACAATATATATTTTCTTTAAGACACGTATCATTTTACTGCTGTAGTACATCTTATGTAATTATTATAACCACTTTCCCCATCTTTTCTTTTTTTATTTTAAATTTAAACATTAATCTAGAAAGAAAAAGAAATTATAAACACTTCTTGTACATATACATCTCTATGTTTCATATTTTTTTTATTTATTATATAAATTATAATTATAAATTATTATTCATATTTTTTTTTATTAGAGATATTTGAGATTCTGACAAAATCAATGAACATATCAGAAATTGAAAATTTTTATTTTAAATTTAAATATTAATGTAGAAAGAATGCTATAGTACATCTTATGTAATTATTATAACCACTTCCCCTATCTTTTCTTTTTTTATTTTAAATTTAAACATTAATCTAGAAAGAAAAAGAAATTATAAACACTTCTTGTACATATACATCTCTGTGTTTCATATTTTTTTTATTTATTATATAAATTATAATTATAAATTATTATTCATATTTTTTTTTGTTAGAGATATTTGAGATTCAGACAAAATCAATGAACATATCAGAAATTGAAAATTTTTAGTTTAAATTTAAACAATAATGTAGAAAAAAATAAAATAAAAAAAGGAGGAAAAGTCTTTGCTAAAAGCCAAAAAAATGAAAATTACACTACTGGTAAAAGCCTAAAAAGCAGGAGTTATATCACACATCTCTATGTTTCATAATTTTTTTATTTATTATATAAATTATAATTATAAATTATTATTCATATTTTCGTTGTTTGAGATAATTGTGATTCAGACAAAATCAATGAATGAAATTTTTTATTTTAAATTTAAATATTAATGTAGAAAGAAAATAAAAAAAAAAAAAGAGGGGTTACGTGTAATGTAGAAAGTGGAATTCCTAAGAAAAAGGAAAACAAAAAGTGAAAAAACAATTTACACTTGTCTTCTTTAATCATTATTAAACTCATAATGTGTCAAGTTAATCATATATTACTTTCGTTAATTTTTATTAGTTATTATTTAATTTGATACACAATTAAAAAAAATTATTAACATATGTATTTTACTATACTATTTCTATTGATGATGTTTAGTAGAGTATTAGGTCTTAAAATAATTTATCGAATAAGTATTTAATATTAAGAGTAAAATATATAAAAAATTATTATTATAACCACTTTCCCTATCTCTTCTTTTTTTATTTTAAATTTAAACATTAATCTAGAAATAAAAAGAAATTATAAACAATAAAGCACAAATATGTAATCTTACTGACAATTTTTTCCTAAACACATAGATCTATATAGCAGAGCATGTATATGAAGATTGAAGCACAAGTACCATTTTCCGTTATAACTAAGTGTATAGAATACAACCATCCAGAATTTACCTCTTAAACTTGTAGCATTGTCCCACTTTCAAAATCCTGTAAAATTCAAATCGTGCAACCACTATATTCCAACTGATAAAAAGAGAATATTAGATAACATAGACATTGAGATTCCACAAGGCAAAGTACATTAAAATGAAAATAATGCCATAGTATCAAAGTAAAGGAAGTTGTTTACCAAAATTAAATTAAAGAAGATAACACATCATTTAACGAAAACAGGAAATCACCAAATCATTTTAAGATTTAATATCTCGGTAAAACATTTTGATTAGAAAATCTCAAAATTCTCTTTTTTTGGGATAAAAAGATATGAAACTTTTTTTTTGAAGAAGAACAATTATTTTTTTTGATAAAGAAGTAGCTTCCTAAAATAGTACAAAGAGATAAATAAGCAGCAAACACTTACCATTATTGGAATTTCCCTTTGTCTTACAAAGAGACTCGTACTGATATAGAATGAAGAATAGTACAATGATGAAGAAGATGAATGTTTCTAGACCTAGCTAGAATTGTAATGGTAATGAGTAAAGTCAAAATATCTGGCCACAATATTAGCTATGAAATTACCTTTATGCCCTTAATTGTCCATACTTGCTTTTCATAATATCTGGCCACAATGTTAGCAGTAAAATTACTATTATGCCCTTGGTCGTCCATGTGATGGCTCTTCTATATAGTAGTATAAGCAGCAAACACTTACCATTATTGGAATTTCCCTTTGTCTTACAAAGAGACTCGTACTGATATAGAATGAAGAATAGTACAATGATGAAGAAGATGAATGTTTCTAGACCTAGCTAGAATTGTAATGGTAATGAGTAAAGTCAAAATATCTGGCCACAATATTAGCTATGAAATTACCTTTATGCCCTTAATTGTCCATACTTGCTTTTCATAATATCTGGCCACAATGTTAGCAGTAAAATTACTATTATGCCCTTGGTCGTCCATGTGATGGCTCTTCTATATAGTAGTAAAATGAGTGATTGAGTAGGAAAGTAAGAGATAAAAAAGAAAAAGAAAAAAGAACAAAGGAAAAAGTTAAAGATAAAAAGTGGAAAACAATACGAAAAAATATTATAAAAACTACATAACAGATTCTTACCATTTGATACTGGTATACACATAACATAAAAAAAAAAAAAAAAAAAAACACAGATGTCGAAGAAATAATTGTTTTAAAATTTTAATATAACGTTTTTTTTCTTGAAATTTTGTAAGTATTTCTTTACTTTATTTTAAGAAAAATAAAAAAAGTAGTTTCAGTTATACTGTTGCATAGACTACATATACAATATACAAAAGATTAAACTTTGGAGTGGTGATAAATTAAGCGTTAAACTTTGGAATATTTTACTTCGAAAACTAAAATATTAAGAGATTTAATATTTGAAAGTCCAATCAGTTTAGAATTCGAGATAAATTCACTGATTTTTTGTTCACAAGTTTCTGAGAATTTAAAATTATATATCTTATATGTATATTACATATATCAACTTAATTTAAAAATTCATAGGTTAGTAGTATATAAAATTTAAATTATTTTTAACCGAGGAGTCAAATAATTTTTTTTAACTCGAAGCCTTACAAATTTAATAGATTATGATTTAATAATTTATTTATTTTATAATAAATGATGATATTTGAGCAATTATGAATTTTAGTAAAGAAGAAAATATTTTGTGCATAAGCAAATATATGTAAAAGCTAGTTGAAATGAACTTAATAATTCGAACATATGAAAAGAAGATGTATTAATGTCCTAGCAAAAATGTTGACTTTTGAGCGATTCACTATGACGGAAAAAAAGAAATAGATGTACTGAAAAAGTATTGAAAGTGTGTGACTAAATAAGATATGATTCACATGCGACTTACTATGGACATGACCATAAATTAAAAAAATAGAGATTAGAATTAAAATAAAAGGTTAGGTTAGATAGTTTGAGTGTTGTATAGTTCTCTAATCAGTTACTCTTCTATTATCACATCCTTTGATTTAAATATACTTGTATTTTCTTTACTTCATTTTATATCGTAGTATTTGTTGTTGTTATTATTTTCGTTTTCTTGTTTTCAACATGACTCTTCATTAACGTATTTGCTTTCTATACTTAATTTTTAACTAAAAATGTGATTCTTTTAAAAATAACATCTCTATCTTCAAGATAAAAATAAGACTATTTACACATTAAATATATTATTTTAATCGTAAATAAAAATTATATACAAAATATAAATATTATTATTAATATCATGTCATTAAATAAATCGTAAACATAATAGTATCAAAGACTTACAACTATTTCATGGCATCTCTACCTTTTTCTCAACGGACCAAAAAGTACTTCTTCTCTTATTAAAAAATTAAACTAGTGACTAGGAGTATACTTCTTTTTAATAAATCTTTATTTAATTTAAATAATAAAAAATTATTACAATTCGAATAAGAACGAAAAATTGTTTTAGAAAAAATTGAAAAAATGAAAAATTAATATGAAGGACCCCACCATTAAAAACTTGTGGCTGAAAAAATTAGTGGGTGGGTGACGTGGCACCATGTTTAAATTAAACGATATCTAAATCACTTTCAGTAGAACGCCAACAGGGTTTGTTTCTTAAACCGTATCTCTCGTAGAAAAAAAAATCCACTTTTGAAACGTCGTCAACTCGCCGGCGGCGACTTTGTCGGATACTAAACGAGAATCCCCAGGATAATAGAGTGTTTCCACAGTTTCCCTTTTCGTTTTTTTGAATACCCTTTTCGTTTTAGTCTGGAAAATGACTTGTGATTCAGAGATCAAGCTGTTTGGCAAGATACTTCCGGTGGTCGTCTCCGGCGTCGGTAGGGGTTTGTCTGGTAGTGATGGTGTTAGATATGAGGGAAATAGAAATGGGTCTGATCTTGATCGATGTTTAGAGGGAAGTAAAGCAAGCAGTGTAGAGAAAGATGAAGCAAATGAGTATGAAAAGCAAGAAGCTGAAAAGGTACTTCTTTATGTGATTTCTATGGAATTAAAGTGATACCCAAATGATTTAATCGTTTAATTTTAATGGGTTTAGTAATTTGGTTCTAATTACTTAGATTTAACAGATGGAATGATTCGATTTTCCTGTTGTCTAATTGGTGATTTTGCTGCTTCTTTTTGCTTATTGTTAATGAATTTTTAATGTGTATCTATGCGAAGTAGTTTAATTGAGAAGCCCCACCAACCATTAACCATATGAAGTTTCTAGATCTGGTACTGCTTAATGTTCTTTTGGTGCCCTCTTCTTTTTAGGGATTATTGATTAATTTGAGGATTCAAAGCACCAAAATTGATATTTCAGCATCATAAAAATTATGCATTTAATGTTTCCTTTATCATATAATTTGTAGCCAAAACATTGGAAAAAGAATGTGCTTTGGTGTACTTTTTCATGTTTATCATAGTTGAAGAGGGATCCTCGATCTGTAATAAAGTTTCGAACTTGTCAGTTTACTGTCTGTGATTGGTTCTTGCTATTATGCTGATTGGATTTAGCTCACACAGTTTACTGTTGATATTTTATTGCAATTTCATAAGCAGCTTATGCAGTTTTGTGTTTTGATTGTAGGATGATATAACTGGAGAGCTCAGTGAAGCTAAATCTGAGGAGGGAGATCAAAATCAGATGATAGAAGAATCAGAAAATCCTAAGACTCCATCAGAATCAGAGAGCAGTCCTAAATCTTCAACTGAGGAAGACCCTCAAGCAGTAAAATCATCCAAGACTGAGAATGAACCAACTAATGTGACAAATTCCGAGCAGAACAATCTGAAGAAGCCAGACAAAATCCTCCCATGCCCTCGTTGCAATAGTTCGGATACAAAATTCTGTTACTATAATAACAACAATGTCAACCAGCCTCGTCATTTCTGCAGGAGCTGCCAGAGGTATTGGACTGCCGGTGGTACCATGAGGAATCTCCCTGTGGGAGCTGGTCGTCGCAAGAACAAGAATCTTGCATCTCAATATCGTAATATAAGTATCCCTGAAGGAATACTAGCAGCAGGAATTGAATCTCCAAATGGGTTAATTCATCATCCATTATTCAAACCAAATGGTACTATTCTATCGTTTGGTCCCGACTTACCCCTGTGTGAACCTATGGCTTCTGCATTAAATCAAGCAGAGAAAAGGGTATCAAATGGTATCCAAAATGGTTCTCATAAATCAGAAGTCAAGAATTCTTCTTGCAAAGGTGGAGATTCTGGGGATGAGTGCTATAGAGGGTCTAACATCCCGACTCCAAATATGATGGTGGAAGAAGGTAAAGGAGAGCCCCACAAGGCTGTTATGCATAGTATAAATGGCGTCCCGTCTCCTGTTCCGTGCCTCCATGGAGTACCTTGGCCTTTTCCATGGAATGCTGCAGTTCCTATGTCGGCTATTTGCCCCATTCCCTTCCCTATGCCATTCTTCCCTACACCTTATTGGAATTGCAGTGTGCCTCCTTGGAGTAATCCTTGGTTGAGTCCACCTCTGCGAGCTGCAAACGAGAAAACATCAGGTTCTGATCCTACTTCACCTTTAGGGAAACATTCAAGAGAAGGAGATTTGCTAAAGCCAAGCAATCCTGGGGGCAAAGAACAATCAGAACAAAAGTATTCAGAGGGGTCTATTTTGGTCCCAAAAACATTGCGGATTGATGATCCTGATGAAGCTGCTAAGAGTTCTATATGGTCAACACTTGGGATTAAATATGATTCTACTAATAGGGGAGAGTTTTTCAAGGCCTTACAACCAAAAAGCAATGACAAGCACAACAAAGCCAATACATCCCCAGTATTGCATACTAACCCTGCAGCTTTATCTAGATCTATCACCTTCCAACAAGGTGCCTAAAGATGATCCTGTTAATCTGCGAAGGATGGTCTTCACTTGAAATTAAGTATGACTCTGTTGTCTGATGAGGGCTTTTTGGTGCCTAGCAACCAAAAAGTAACAAAGCTAAAGATAATGCTTTTTTCTCCCATTGAACTCCAGCGGAAAACTTCATGGATTTCCTGCCTGATGGACATTTACAGTGCGCAGATCACTTACAGAGCTGCGAGGCTAATATCTCTCAAGTGATCCAATGAAACTGGGGAATGACATGGGAAACTATTGTAGAAACCTATTGTTTATAGTTTTCTTGGTAACAATAAGAGCAAGTGGCTGGCTTGGTTTTTACTTTTGTGTGTTTTCTAATGTACATACCTTTTTTACAGCTAACACTAGAGTGAGGAAGAACAGTTGTTTAGATCCTCATCCAACAGTTGTAACATATTTTAAATTAATGTCAAAGTTAGTTTGGAGAGCCACTTCCTATTAGTACCTCTTTTTCTTAATGATAATTCTTTACAAGGACTTGAAGAATCTAACACTAAATCAACAGAAACACTTGTTCTCTGTTCAGTAGAACAACATGAACTGTTTACTCTTTGTTTCATTTTTGGTGCTTACAGAATTTTGTAAATGATTCTGACGCAGTGATAGTCAATACATGCAGATTATAGTTTTCATCTTCTAAGGAATCTACAAAAAGTAGAAAGATAATATCTTTGCTGCTTTTTTTTTCCCTTTTTCAAACCCCCAAAAGCCAATGAGAAGTGGCCAGCAAAAACTTCAATTTTTTTAACTTATTTTTCTCTATTATCTGGATTATGAAAATGTTAAAAACTGCACTTCAATCCCGAATTAATTTGGATAAGCAAATAACAACAAAATCGAAGGATATGATGAAATGGATACCTACGCTATTTTGAGTCACGTGAATGATTTTTATTTTTGATGGATAACATTCTCTTCTATACAATGAATGAAAAGAATAGAGTGTACGCAAACTAATACCTAACTAAACTTTTTAGTAGCAATTTATCCATACAAAACAAAGTAGATATTTTTAATGGGGCCAGGCAACTCTAAGCCACATCTTTTGATTAAATTAGTTGGGTTTGGGTCCCAAATTCCATATGCTCATAATGATATTAAGGCATTTTCAATTAACTTTTTCTTTTCTTTTAGATTTTTTTCCTTTCCCTTTTAGAGGCATTTATTATATATAAAATGTCTGATGTAATATATCTGCATGTTCTTTGTTTTTCTGTTTCTTAGACAACTGATAATCCAAGGTTGAAGATTTTTCATGGTAGGGTTCATCAATTTTAAGCCATTCCTTTTTTCCCCTAAAAATAATATCTATTTATGGATTTTACAGCTCATTTTATTGTCCATTAATTTGACGTAGGACCGCTCAAAAATTTCGATACTTGTTAAAAATAAATTGGAGGCCTAAATTTTTAAATAATAATTGATAATATATTGTTTATTTAAATATACTTTTTTTAGTTTATTTAGATGAAAAAATTTATTTTTTCTATAAATAAAATCCTTTTTTACTTCAATTTATATATATCTTATTTTGATTTGATTTGAAGTTAATAATTTAGTCAGCAAATAAGCAGGACTTTTGAAGGTAATAGTAATAAACTGAACAGTTACAATTTTTATAATAAAGCTCTCAAATAAATGCCTCATGACAATGACTGTTCTATGCCTACATTTTTATGTTATAAGTTTGTTTCCTGTTGTAACTCTTTAATTCTAAAATTGAAGTTGCAATGTGTTAGGGTGTATGTTATTAATCAATCATTTATATATAATATTTATTTTAGTAATTATAATAATTAAAAGTTCAAGTGGAAAATCACTGGGATATATATATATATTATATATATATATATATATATATATATATATATATATATATATATAATAATAATAATAATAAAGTCTTAATTAGGTCTTATACACATCTGTGTATCTTTATTTGTAAAGTATGATTGGTAAAATAGGTTTAAATTATGATGAAGATTAAATCATTGATTCTAATAACTATTAAATTTATATTCAGTATTAAAGATAAAGATGAAATGAATAAGTTGTCGATGTGATTATAGTAACAAATTAAATGTAATTTTTCTAGATTATGGTACTATATAGTTTCAACTTCTTATGTAAGTGCGTTATATTATTTATATATTGAATGAACTAAATTGAGATACACATTTTATGTTGACCTAAAATAAATTCTCTAGTCTAGTAAATCCACATATACTCTTAAACTTGATATTACTAGCAATATACGTGATAAGTTAAATGAAGAAAATATTCACGAAATAATACTAATTGGTAGCATTCGTGCCTACATTCAGAGATTGATAATAAACTTATAAATTTTCATCTGTAAACTCAATTGATGAATTTCATATAACACATGAAGAAACCTTTCAAAATAGGGATAATGCAAAGTATCGTCTCAAACGTATGCCCGAAATTTCAGAGGCACACTTATGCTATGCTAAGTTCCTATTACCCCCTGAATTTATTTTATTAATAAATTTTTATCCCTTTTCGACATACGTGGCATTACCTTGTGGGTCCAATGCTAGTTAACTTTTTTTTCAAGCTAGTGTCAGAGGTAAAAAATTACTTAAAAAATAAGTTCAAGGGTTTAATAGGACCTTAGCATAGTATAAGTATGTCTATTGATTTTCGAGCATAGGTTAAATGGGTACTTATGCATTTTCTTCTAAAAAATATAATAAATTACACTAAGTGTGATATGATTCAATTATTCCTACCTAGTAAAGAGAGAATCAAATATCTATATTTTGTATGTCATGAAAATTCTAATCGAATATAATGATTCAATTATGATATATTTACTATATTTAACAATTAATCACCTATCATGGCGTGAGATAAACATAAATAGTGTTATGAATTTAAAGTTTTACCTGAATACTTGCAGTATTTCTAAGTAAATCGAAGGAGTATAACTCAAGTGTTATGTCCAATAGTATTCATAATTGATCCAAGAAAATTAAATTGTAGTAAAAATTTAAATTATAAGTTAAATTAATTAGATTATTATTAAATCGTAAAGTACTTCAAATATTATGATATATATAATATATATAATTATATATATAATATATTATATATATATATATACACTGTCTAATACAATCAAATTTTATGTATTATAATGTTCACATGTTGTTGGCTCTGTGGTGCGATTGTAAAAATAATAAGTAACATCAAAATTAAAGCATATATCATGTTTTCTGTAAGAAGATCTTAGTTGCTGGATTTTAATGAAATGTTGGTGGTAAATTTAGACACAAATTTTTTACCAAATAGGTTCAAATATGAAAAAGTAAATTCACAAAAATATCTAATAAATTGATGCGTTGTTGTCTGGTTATGAACCCGGACGCTTCTTCAAAAGTAAACCACCCAAGGATTGTCATTGTTTAAGGGAAAATTGTACATAATAACAAAATTTAAATTAAAATAAATTCTATAGCTACTGTTTGAAAACATTTGACTCCGTACCAAATTTGCACAAAAATTTGCCATTTGGTTCGGATCCACTCATCAAGCAGAGATTCATTTTTATTCAAAATAATCCTATTTTTTCTCTCCTATTTCTTTAGTTATTCCTAAAATTTCTTCTCAAACAATTATTTTTAATTGTTGTGGCCCACCCTCTATCTTAATACAAGTTTGTTAGCTATTTTACTCTTCCAATTTTTCCTAAATTCTCTCTCAAATTCAATTTTTCTTAAATAATTTATATATCCTTATACAAACACAATGTATAAAATGGTTTTTGTGTTTGTTTAAAGCGAGAGAAAATTTATAAATACAATATATTTTTGGTTAGCTTTTGCCTTTCTCTCTTTCTTGTTTTATAAAAATTAAATTGTATATAGTTTCTCTCTTTTTTCGTTTATACAATTCGATTCAATTGTATATTCCTGCCTCCTTTTGTCTTTCTCTTCCTCATTTTATACAAATTCAAATTGCATATAATCGTAATATACACTTATAATTACACATACATTCATCTTATACACTTCGTTTATACAAATTTTCTGCCCAAGTATCTTTCTCTTTCTCTTTCTCGTTAAACTTTATTTTTACAATTCGCTTTAATTGTATATGTATAGCGAATATAATTTATATGTTTGCTATGAGTGATTATGCAAATTTTACAATAGCATATAAATATGAATTTTATGTTGCTATATGTGAAGTTGCCCTTTGTTTAAATGGGTCAATTTTTCATTTATATTTGTATTTTTTAGAAGATAAACGAAATATACTTGTATATATTGTTTGTAATTTTTTTTTTTATGAAATAGATTCATTGACCCAAAATAGGTCCGCCCCTGTCTGTGATGGAATATTTATTCAGCAACAAAGTGAACATCCATCTTTTCTTATTTATTTTGCGGACAAAAGGTAGTTGGTGGAAGATACTTTTCTAGCCATGAAACTTCTTTTAAGTTAGTATATAGTATATTACATTTAGACAGGAGTGGAGCTACCTATAGCATGGGTGTTGAGTGAAATTTTTTATTGAAAAAATATATGAAATATATAGGTCGAAATTTGATTTAGTGAATATATATAAAAGTGTTGACACATCTTAATATAAGTTGAAGATTAAGTCTCGTGATTAAGAAATTGTAAAACTTATTTGAGGTTGTGTTTCTATTCTTGATAGTTGTTTAATTTCAGCTTAAACAACTACACCAACAAAATCATTTATAAAAGTATGACACATCTTGATATAAATTGAAGGTTAAGTCTCGTGTTTAAGGAATTGCAAAACTTATTTGAGGTTTTGTTTTATTCTTGATAGTTGTTTAATTTCAGCTTAAACAACTACAACAAAGTCATTTACAAAAGTATAACACATCTTGACATAAATTAAAGGTTAAGTCTCTTGATTAAGAAATTACAAAACTTATTTAAGGTTGTGTGTTCTACGTGTTCTATTCTTGATAGTTTGTTTAATTTCACTTAAACAACTACACCAACAAAATCATTTACAAAATTATGACTAAAAAGTTGTATCCTATGCTCACCAAGTTGATAATCAAAGTCAATTTATTTTTGATAGATATGTAATATTGCTTGCATCCGAAATCATTCATGGTACTGTCAAACCAAACTATGGATCAAAATAACAAATATTTTATGTTGATACTATTTAGTTATGAATTAGTGGTGAACTATTAAAAAAAAAATCATCTTCCTAGAAATTATTTAACTTGGAATTAACCCTGAATTACTGACATATTCTATTACTACTTTCATGTTTTTTTTTTAAGTAATGGATATTATAAAAAAAATGTTTTAGTATACTTTACCATGTGAAGGACTTGACTGTCGTCAACGAAACTACACATATCATATTTACTACAATTGAGAGGTAAACGACAAAGGATTTCCACGAAGTTGAAGGGTTCAACCCCAATATTTCGATTGGAGATAAGTTATTTAGATATTAAAATTGATGAATTATTTATGTATATGTAAAATAAATATCGTGTTTGATTTGTAATTTTAAAAATTTGTGCAATTAATTTATATATAAGTTATGAGAGAATTTCATAGTTAATAAAGATAAATTTGTTTATGTATTAATTCAATATTCATGTTTAATTTGTAATTTAAAAATCTACATTGCTGATATATGTTCAAGTCATAAAAAATTGGTTTATTCAATCAAGTGGAATAGAAGATGGAGTAACTTATAACTAATTAACGACATAACTTATATATCTATTATGTTATATTATGACTGTTTCTGTCCGATTTATACGACTTATTTTACTTTTTAATCAGTTTCAAAATAAATGATAATATTTTTATTAGGTAATAATATAGCTTTAAAATGTTTATTTTACTCTTAATGAAATAATTTATAGTTACACAAATTTTTATTATCTACTTTAGATCACAAGTTGTAAAAATCTTCCTTTCTTTTGTACTTTTATAAACTTCATTTTGAATTAAATTATATCATATAATATAAGACGAAGAAAATAACAAATACCTGCACAATTCTAATCATATATAAAATACTTATACATGTATTACTAATATGTACCTGCATTAGAAATTTTGTTATTTCACCATATCTAAGCAATATATATATATATTCTATTTTAATTTATTATTAATATTAAGATTAGTTTATTTTACATTATTTATTAAAATCTTAAAGTTTCTACTATGACATATAATATTCGATATAAATATTTGTAGGGCGGTTAAGTATTTACTTGGAAGCATCTACAATATCTTCTATGAAGCTTCCTTCCGTTAATGTCGGTAAAATCGTTAATCCCTAAATATTAGTTTTTTTACCACTCAAAATTTGTCCTTTGAATCACTCAATTAATTCAAAAGGTGATCATCTATACAAATAATTCGGAATTAATTATTCTCAATTTTATGTAAGTAAAATTTGTTGCATGAGCCTTGTATTTATAATTTTTATTAGCAATAAATTAAAAATCGTCAATACAAATAATTGGACACATGAATTACAAAATCAATTGGACATTAGAGTGTGTAAACACATTTTTTCACTCTTTTCCTTCAACGTTTACTCTTTACCCTATTTAGGTGTAGCACTAGTGATGTAAATTACCAAGAAGAAACTATGATGCAAACTCCAACAAACAACAAAACTTGTTAATTTCTTTTCTATGTGAGAAACTTATTAACATTTTCAACATTCTTTTCCCCATAGTTTCCACCAATATTGTATTCTCTATATATAGGACATGAAGTTTCTACATTCATCTCATGACTCAACATTACTCAACACTTAATTATCTAAAAGAAAACACAAGTCCATGGAGAAGATCTTTTCATTCTCAGCACAGGCCAACAAGATGGGTGATACTAATTCAACCATATTAAGTTGCGTGTTTTTTTGCTTAGTAATCATATTTCATGAATTTTATTCTTCTATTTCTTCGTTTTTTCGAACCATTATTTCCCTTTTCAATACTCCATATAATAAGAAGCATGATAATGCTGAGAGGCTAGTAATCAAGGATGTTGAGTTAGTATTTGACACATTAATAAATTTTTGCAACGAAAATGGGGATAAGAATATTGATGAGGTAGAGTTGGCTGAGGTTTTCGATTCATTTGAAAAAACAGAGCCTAGTTTGGAGGAAGTTAAAGAAGCATTTGATGTGTTTGATGAAAATGGAGATGGCTACATTGATGCAAATGAATTAAAGAAAGTCATTTCCAAGATGGGGTTCTTGGATTTATCGGTGTTCGATTGCCAGAGGATGATTGCGCCATTTGATGAAAACAGAGATGGAAAAATTGATTTTGGTGAATTTGTCAAGCTCATGGAACATATCTTTCATTAACTCTGCATTCTTCGTTTTCATGTTTAGTTTTGTAACTAAGTAAAATTATTCGCCCTTCGCGCGAGGATTTAATATTTACAAAATTTCAGTATATTATCTCACATATGTAGTAACAACCATTAATGATGTAAAGTTTATTACTTCTTATCATTTATCTTCAATATCATATGCATGAATTAATGACTGTAAAAATGCACACCAAGCTTTGTAACATAAGTCATTCAACAAAATAAAGTGCACAAATATTTAATAGAAGAAGAAAATATTTAGAATTTTCGTTGTTTTCAAATAAGAGAAAATCCCTCTGTTTATAGTCAACAAAGGGTAGCGTGAACAAATATTTATTGTGTCTTATCGAATATGTTACAACTTTTTGGAAATGTTGCAACCCTTCGGAAAGGTAAAAGACTCAATTTTTCATAAAAATCGTAATTCTTCATAAAAGTCACAACTCTTCAGTAAAGTCATAATTTTTATCAATGCTAATTAATAGAACTACTTGCCAAATTTCAAGAAATATGATAGTAGTGCTATATAAATAAATGTGACATACAATTTTAGTTGCTATGTACAGTAGAGTTCCACTGTTTACAATAAATCTCTCTGTTTTTCTTTTTCTTCATAAAAAAAATAAATTACTAACTCATGATTACATATTAGTTGGAAAATGTCTGGATAATGGTATTGTGCCATGGGTCTGAAATGTGCTGCAACAAGTTGTCAAATGGTCCCTTTCCTGTCACATTGTGTTGCACTAAAAATCCCAAAAATGCTAACATTGCCAATCTCCCTGCAAATCCACAGAAACAGTTTAACTTATATACATCGATAATAATAATACACACACGGAGTTGATGATTGTGTTAATTATTGACTTACCATTAGCAATTTCCTTTTCCTTTGCCTCCAATGTAGGTGCAAAGTTGAGTGGGTTGAAAATGCCACCTGGATAACCAACTTCATTAGGAGGCAAACTGTAGCTCTTGAAAATAGGATCTTGGTTCACACTTCCAGGGTTCTTAATGTCTTGCCAACGTCGAATTTCCACGTAGTGAAACAAGATGAACTCGATCACAAATAATGTTGACGATGATGCAAAGTAGTCTGATTTTCCAGCATCGTACCATTTTGGTACGTTAAGAAGGCCAATGCTAGTGAAAACCTCAGGTAGTAACATCCCTGCAACACCCAACATAGCCCATCGACCGTTCACTAGCTCAGCCTGAACAAACCATCTCAAGTTCTCTGGATCCTCCGCGAGTCCCAATGGATCAAAACCATTGTCACCCGCAAGACTACAACAAACCATTATATATTACAAGTTGTTTAGTAGTCAGTATGAAGCAGATGTTAGGATCGAATCCACACACACTTGATGAATTAAGAACACAAGAACTTTCAAGAGAAAGAGATGAGAGATCTAGAGAGAGAAAGAGAGAAATCAATATTTCGTGGTAACACTCCGTGAGTAAACTTCCACGGCGGTGGGTATATATATTAATAATTTAGAGTGTTTTTTAGGTTATAGAGAATAAATTGGAGAATAAATAGTAAAGCGTAAACTTTAATGTATAATATATGACAGTTCATAAAATATTAATCAGGCTTCACAACTTAACAGCAAAGACAAATCACCATTTGTATCATGATTTTGTATTGAAATGTACATACATTACCTTCCATTAAGGTAAGTAGGAGAGGTTAAGCCTGGAAGCCATTCACCTTTTTTTGCTTCAACTTTGAATGAATTGTAAGACAATGTTGATGATTTAAAAGAGAAATCTCTGTTTAGTTTACCGGATGATCCAGTGAGGAACCTTGTCTTAGAGGCGGATGGAGGGAAGACCGCGGCGGAGGCTTGCGTTGTTACGGTGGCCATTTTATAGTCTTATGTTATGAATATAATTGTTGTTTACTTAGGTGAATGTGTGTATGCAAAAAATGTGCTTCTATTTGAATGGGAATTTTGACGACTGGGATTGGGTTGTGAATTAGAGAGTAGCCAATGAGAAGAAATGTGTGTTATCCTTATCTTTGTGGCTATGATCCAAAGAATCTATTTCTTTGTTAGAAGGGACCCAAATATTTGCCATTGGGAAATCTGTTGTTGTCGAATAAGAATTTGACATTTGGTTCGTAATAAGTCTTTAGTAAGAAAACATGTCTCACATGGAGATTTCAGGCGATAAGAAATCTAGTAAGTTAACCTTTAGGTCATCCATCCTAAGTCTTAACTCCCCAGTCCAAACACATATGCCTAGGAAATAACACACATATATTTTTGTTTCCCTCTCTCCCCTCTTCCAGATCTCGCTCGCCACTCTTCCAAATCTCGCTCGCCACCCTCGCCTTTCTCACTTATACAAACAGAAGCGAAATGTATAAATTGCGTTTCGGTTTGTATAAAACGTGAGAAAATTGTATATACACATGCAAGTACATATATTTTCGTTCTATACACTTATAATTATACAATAAAAATATTTTCCTGCCCAGTTTCTTTTGCCTTTCTCTCTTTCTCGTTTTATACAATTCGATTCAATTATATATGCCTTGTCAAGTCTCTTTTGTCTTTCTCTCTTTCTCATTTTATGCAAATTCAAATTGTATATACTCGTTCTATACACTTATAATAATACAATTCGTTTTATACACTTGTCTTTCTCTTTCTTGTTTTATACACTTCGTCTTATACAATTTGCTTCAACTGTATATGTATAGCGAATTATACAGTTTCTATGTATGCTATGGAGCACAATTATGCAAACTTTGCTATAGTATACAAATATGAATTTTTTATTTGTTATATGTGAAAGTGACCCTTTTCAAAATTATTTCTTGGAATATATATAATAGTAAATGTGAATTCTTATATATATATATAAAGGTGACACTACTTGCAAAATATCACTGGTTTTGGTATAGTGGTGAAACTACTCCACACTTAAAAGATGTTAAATTCGAATCATGAATGTAAAGAAAATTCAGATGGAAATGCCACATGCAATGAATCTGAATCGAGATTCTAATACGGATTTCAAACCAGAACATAAAGTTAAAATACGTGAGAGAGATAATTTGGATATTCTTTAGATAAATAAAGCAGGAAAAGTAGAATCCAAACAGTTGAAGGGGTAACTTAGTAAAATTATTCTTAAGTAAACCCTAGTTTCGAATCCTCCGGAGTCTCTAGTGACATCTATAAAATCCCAAAATGGCACCATTCGCTCAACAAGAACCCTAGCCACCACAATTCCAAATCTTTTCCAGTATCAACTTCTCATTTGCTTCGTTTTCATCAGTTTAGATACAGTTGTTATCTTTATATAGTCTTTGTATTTTTGTTCTTGTGATTCTTAGTTTTTTTTGTAGAAATTCACTTATGCCCCTCAGTTTGTGGTAAATTTTGTTTCTTTGCTTCATTTATCAGTTCAAGTCTATGCGCCTCTGCCTATGATGGCATTAAATATACTTTGAGTATTTCACTATGAAACAACTTTTAATCTGAGGCTTGAGGCTTTATCAATTCCTTGTGTTTTCGTGAACTATTGCGATCCATCTTTGCTTGTTTAATTAATGGGTCTGATATTATATAATACATGAGGATTTCAAGATTATGATGTTGAAATAGCTTGCTTTGGATCCTATTTAATTTGCTAATTCAATGCTTATAGTCATGTTGCATTTTTGGCGGATGGTTTATAAAGAATTAGATATGAGGGATACACTTGTTTATCTTAACTATGAACTCGTGATAATCTTTAACCATTTTCAGTTTTTCCCTCATTTGGTCATTGCAATGATGATAGAACAGACAGGGACATCAGCACCCTCTGGGGATGATGATTTGTCGATGGGAATCTCTCTGATGCTTGACATTTATCTTATTTTCAACTGTATACTGCCATTGCTGTAGTTCCTGGTTTGTATGCATTTCCTTAACCTATAATTGGTGATTAATTTATTGCTTGAACAAGCTCTCTTATAAAGCTCTGTGAGCTTTGCACGCCAATCACATTGCATTTCTAGTTAGAACATTGCCACATTGATAGCTTAGTATTTGTTACACACAGTAATAGCTAGTGATTGTTGCTATCAATTATCTCAGCAAATTAGTCACTGGGAATGTTCAAAGTTTTCTCTTTTACTGCTCCTTTGGCTAGTTGGGTTTGTTATTTGAAATTGTATCTTTGTGGTCCATAATATCAGAATTCAGAATTAAGAAAGATGATATTGTGTGAGCCTTACTTCTCTAAGGCTACCAATTAAATACACATACCTCTTTACTATTTGTGTTTGGTTCTTGCAATGATGATAGAATAGACAGGGACATCAGCACCCTCTTGGGAATGATGATTTGTCAATGGGAATCTCTCTGATGCTTGATACTTGTGTTATTTTCAACTGTGTACACTGCCATTGCCGCAGTTCCTGTTGTGTATCTCTAGTCCTGTTATTTATTTTCATATCAGCTGTTATTTGTTGGCTTTGCACACCAATCACATTGCATATCTAGTTAGAACTTAGGACATTGATACTGTTGCATTTGTTACATACGAAGTGATCGCTAGTGATTGGCACTATCAATCATCTCAGCAAGTTAAGCATTTGATTTTTTTTACTTTTCTCTGATGCTGCTCCTTGTCTTTGTTATTTTGAAATTGTATCTTTGTGGTTCATATCATCATAATTCAGAATGAAGAATTCTAAGACCACTAGTTAATACACATACGATGTTGTTCTGTTTTCTTTAATTTTTGAGGGGTTGCAGTAAACATAATTTTATCCTAATTCTTTGGTTAATCACACAAAGTGCCAGTGATGTGTCTTGTACGTATTATCTTGATATGTAAAGATGATGATTTTACGTAATTGTCACTACCTCTGAGGCACAATTTTTATTTTATTTATGTCATTTTAGTTTGATCTGTTGCTCTCTCGTGTGGGATATTTTTTTACTTCCTCCATTATCATTTTGTTGCAGCTATTTTGTACTTTTTCTTTTGGTTCAAGCCTGATGATTGTCAATTAAGAACGGAGATTCGAATGTTGCAATCTGTTGTAGCCTTCTTATATGTTGGGCTCCAGTGGCGTCACATGTGATAAACTTTCTTACATATGATGAAGGCTTTTTTTACCAAGAATAATCAGATACATTGGTTTTATCATCTATTTGTCTTCGAAACTTGGTGGGTTTTCTTCTTGCAGATGGATTTGTTATCGGTAAGAATGGACTGCTGGATCTTAAACTACCATGATAATCATCTCGTCATCGTTTACTCTTGATGCATTATTTTAGCGTGTTGCAGCAAATTTATTAGGATTAGTGATGGATCACTCTATATATATGGTCCTCTAGTTACTCCCACAGATGTGTTTTCCACAGTTCCTGCAATGCGGGATTTTCAATATTTTGATTATACATGTTGTCCAAGTTGGAATTTTTTCTAATAAGTGATGTAAATTGTTTTTGTTCAATTAGTTTGAGACTGAGTTGTAATGTATGAATTGTTTAATTATTTATCAAAAAGCTTCACATCTTGTAGTAATGCTATTTAACATTATAATCTACATCATATTGTAGAGAAGTCTATTTCCAATTAATTTTGACCTTTTCCCATTGATATTTAGTCACAGAATCTAAGGATATTTTGTTTACCCCTTTTCCTGTTGATATACCTACCAAATGTCCCTTTGTAAAGACCATGTAATCACTTAATATTACTAATATCTGTTCTTTCATGGACATGAACAACTTTGTGCTTCAAGAATGTATTCCTGAATACTGGAGAATCAAATGATGATTTTTTTTTTTTATATTTGTCCAATTGATGCCAAAGCTAAAAGCTCAGATTCCTCAAGACCTGTTGCTGGACTGAAGCCACACCCTTCATCCCCATACCTTGATACTGCATCTTTAAATTTCTTTATCTGCATATATACAAGTTCAACAATTAGAAAATACACTTCAACGGGACAAATCAAAGATTGTTTTACAAAAAACTTACTGTTGCATTAGTACAGCTGAAGCTACAAACTTTGCCTTGTGCACCCTTGTAGAATCTGAAGAAGGGCAAGACAGGTATATGAAGAACATTGCACATGTTTTTCAGTTCTTCATAGTTTACTTTTAGGAATATGGCATTGGGATTTGATTCAGCTAACTCACACATCTGCAAACATTAAGAAACAACAGTGATGTTATAAACAGGTGTCAGAATTTGCATTCAGAGTTGCTGTGGTGTGTGATTCAGCTTGGGCACGCCTCAACTAATTCTATAGGTATCTACCAACAAAAATATCAGGTAATTCTACCAACAGCTTGCGAAAAACTAATACCTTGATCATTTTGGTACCATACCTTAGGATGTAAAGTCTTGCAACCTCCACAATCAGGAGAGTAGAAGTCAATTATGACTAATCTATCACCAGCCTCTAACAATGAATCAACAAGTTGTTGTGCTGAATTGATCTCTACCATGTTGGGTTTAAGTGTCTTCTCCCACCATCCCTGACCACTTTCAACACAAATTTCTTCTTGTGCCTGAAACATTAGGCAAAACACTTACTGATTCCTTAATCTCAAAAGTGAAAACTCAAAAAAAGAAGGGAAAAAAAATACAAGAATGAAACATAAAAAGCACCTGTATATCGTCTGATACATTCAAGGATTTGCCTAGAAATTCTCTAGATGTTAAATCATTAAGTTGCAAATTTCCATTTGAATAGCAATAATGAGCAGACCCTTTGGCTCTGGAATTGAAACAGGGACCAGAAACTGAGAAACCACTGCTCAATGAACTTGCCATTGACACTAAAAAAATTTAGTTCTAGGAGTTGTTAGACTTATAGTACTATCTAACAGTTAATTATCTTAACTTTGGGATAAAGAATCAACTTTTTTTTTCCAATAGAAAGAGAGATTTAGGGGGACACAACTGCAGATTGGTGTTTTCTTCCGTAAATTAATGGAAGAAGAAACAATCACACATTTTTAATACTAAAACAAGGCAAAAATATTCAGATTTCAGGCTCTTTTTGACCAGGAAAAAAGGAAGGCCAATGAAAATTGTGTTTCTCTTCCTTTTAAAGCTGAGGAGTAATCAAGTTAAAGGATTCAACTTATACACGCATATATTGGATTTAAACTTATTTGATAAGATTTATAATGTTGATAATAAAATAAGTTATTTACTATCGCTGAAAAATGATTTGATGGACCAACCAGAGTTGTGATGAAGTGACAAATACTTCATCCTTAATCAAAGGTGTGTAATTGAATTGACATTTTTTGTATTTTTGTCAAGTTTGATTATATGATTAAAACAAATGATGAGATGCAAAGAATCCAAAAAATGGGAATATGCCAATCAGTGTTATATTATTATGAATGTAAGGCATATTTGGCTTAGTAGACTTCGTCTCTTTTATTATTTGGATAAGAATTCCACTAACTATTTACCATTTTCATCGAAGCAAACATCTTCATGCCACCTTGCATGTTTCTTATTTTCATTCAACTCAGTAATTAAAGATGACTCTTTTTATTACTTTATTACAGAAATATATATATTGCTATTAATATCTTTAATTTGTGATATGGGAAAAACATGACAACATAAAGGGTCCACTTCCGCTATGCAGATTTGATTTTGTAACACAATTTTATGTCTTTCTACGAGATAAATTGATAAATTGTTATTAGTGCTCGTAAGAAATATAAAAAAGTCATTTTTTTTAATATTCAATTTGTAAGTGGTCTTTGATTATTTTTTTTTTAAAAAAAATGTTTGTTTTTCTTCCTGATAACAGAGGTAGGGTTATGGTGAATATTTGGATTTATTTCTTAATCTTTTTTGAAGGGTTAAAGGGTCTGTTATCTAAATTCTTATAAGTGAAATATGTTTGATTATTAGCTCATGGTTTTATTCCTTTTGGAGCACTTCTTTTGTTTGCCCATGGTTTGTAACACTGAACAGTTGATGCTTTTGTTATAGTTAGCAATATACGAAAATTGAATAACATCTGGCCCATTAGCTCAGTTGGTTAGAGCGTCGTGCTAATAACGCGAAGGTCGCAGGTTCGAGACCTGCATGGGCCATTTTTTTTATTCTTATCCAGCAAATATCGTTTCTGCGGAAAATTTACTTTTTTGGGTGAATTTTTTTTGGGTAAAAAAGATACAAACATAAAAAGTACTATAAGTCATTATAATTGGTAACTTAAAATGTTTAAAAGACCTACAAAAAATTTATAATCAAAGATAAACGTATTTCGATCTTGAAATTCTAAAAGTATCACGTAAAATGAAACGGAAGGAAGGATAACAAGGAATTATAGTATAGGTACCCTACACTACAAATTTATTTGTTTTTGTTTATGACTAGGTCTAATCTAATTCTTATTGTTTCATGTTGAATATCCTACCAACGTTAGCTTACCTGCCCACTTCAAGTACGTTACCATCATAGATCGATCCTTGTAGCTTCTATAAATTGACTCCCTTTTAAGCTACACAATGATTAAGTGGGAAATTCTCTTTAGGCCATAACAAACACTTGGTACAACATATAACACGTTCCCATTCTTATACAATTTTAGGTATGTGAATAATTAATTTTTTTTTAAATATTTATAAAAATTATACTGAAGAACCTAATCAAACACTTAGCTAGCTGGATCACTGAATATTGTTTGACTAGACAGAAAACGCAATCACATGTATATAAACATGAACTGTATCGTATAAAATCATAGTCTAAAATCGTACATGTTACATTCGTTTCATCACTTTTTCGGAGAAGTATCCTTCCAAGAATCTTTCCACTAAGTTTATGAAATTGGAGAAGGAACAAAAGAGGACCATCAAAAGTATAATATGTTCTGGATTCATTATAAATGGTTAATCCATACTGCATCAAGTTCAAATTCTTGAATTTTCCTCTTGTTTTATGAGGTATCAATTATAAGAAGTAGTAGCAAATCCATCATATGGGTGCATATATTTTGATTCTTCTGTTTCAGTTTGTTTGTGTTATTTTGATTTAATATGCGATTTAAGAAATTAATTATTATACTTGTAATAGTAGTAATAGTAGTGTATTTCAACACTAACATGATATCATTGCTTCATTAGTTGAACCAAACATATATTCAAATAATTGATCTTTTTTTCCTTCAGTGGGTGAGAGTGCTACGCTGTTCTATTGTCCACTTCACAAAAAAGTAATTTTAAAGAATTTAAGCATAAGATATTAAGATTCATATCTAAAATCAATAGATTTAACTGTTTTTTCTTACCACTAACATTTGCACTTAATAGCTTAGTGAAATTTGTTAATCACTTACTTAATCGGCAAATATAATCTTAGGTGTTGAGTTTGTTGATTATCTGAACTTCACGTTATTGATGAGAGTTCGATTTCACTCCCCTTCTCCCACCTCGTCAATTTTCTTTTAATTTAGGTGTCAATAAATAATTGGAACGTGTTTATTAAATGATATATAGTCAAAATAACTCACTAACCTTAGGATTGTGAAGCTGGCACTTTTGTATCCATTGGTTAAAAGAGAGAGTTATAATTAATCGCAGTTACAATATTATAAGTAGCCAGCCACGTACCTAATAAAACATATAATATGATCTCCTAATCATATAAAAGTGATGTGCAATATAGTCTTAGACCTCAACAAAATATATATACACCATCAAAAAAGCTGAGCATCAATAAGAAGACAAAACACACTACTCAATCACCATCTTATAGTGATAGTTGGCTAGTGCACCAAATTATAGACTAGTTGTGTATTTGCATACTTTATTCTATATCCATGCGGTAAGAATAACATCTACGCACATTTTATTCATTCAGACTCTCTATTTATGGAAATATACTGAATTTTCTATTTTTACTATAATTTTTTTTATTACATTTGATCGATTTATAATCAATTATTGTCATTATTTAAATCTGAATGTGTATAAGTTGCGTGAGGTTCTTAAATTCTTTCATTGGCTGTGGCGGCACTAAAGTTTTTCTTTTTTATCTTCATTGAGATGCCTTTTTGTACTCTGATCCTACGAGCTATAGTTTGACTATTTAAACTACTTTAAATGGAGTATCAAAAGAGGTTACATTTTCCTTTTAAAGGTAAACTTTGACATTTGACCCTTCTATAATTGGTTTTCTAGTATATACATTTATATTTATACTCAAAAGAAAGAGTTTTTAACTTTTTTTTTTACACCTATAGATTATTTTGAAAATGGAAAAAGTCATTTTTATAAGATTACCGTTTATTTTTACTTATCTATTGTATATTATAATAAATTTTTATTATGTTTTGTCTGCTTCAATGTGTCAATAGAAAGATATACAGGTGACGCTGTCAGTAGCGGTGACGGTGACAGTAGCGGTAACGACAGGGATGCTGATGTCGAAAAAATATGTGGTGATTGATGATAGTTGGCAGTGGTGTTAATTGAGATGGTAGAGTTGATTGATAGTAGAAATTAATTTACCGTAGAGGTGATAGTAATGGGAGATGGAGGTGGCAATAACGATGATGGTAATTGATATAATTATAATGACGAATACGGTAAATATGCATAGAGATTAATAGTGATGATCGTGATGGTAAAGGTGGTCGGAACTTGACAATGGTAGTAGGTGGTCTACAATGGGTGTGGTGATTATGATGATAGACGTGGTTAATGAAGGTGGTCGGCTGATATTCGTTGATAGAGTGATAGTGAATATTATCCCACACTAAAATATTACTTATTCAAGATTATAATGATAAAAATCTATGAAGAGTTGAAACCAATGAAGTGTATAAATCTTAATGAAAACAAATGCACTTAAATAGGACATCTATTAAGCATAAATAAATGAGTCTTATACATTTAACATATGTATAAGGATAAAAAAGTTAAACATCTCTCATAGTTAATTAATAGTAGTATTTTTTAAGAGTGGTGTAAATAAAAAACATAATAAATATTTTGAGATTGATGAAGTATATAGAGATATAGACATTTACACAAAATCAATTTGCATTGTAAAGCTAAAATTTTCTTAGTATTGTGCAACAATTAGGTATCTTTTTGGCATAATAAATGGAATAAAGTGTTCTCTATCACATTTTTTTTCTGTTTCATAAGCTTCAAAAGTGATTATACAATTGGTGCATGCATAATAAGAAATTCATTGATTCTTTTATAAAAAAATTTTCTTAATTTTTCTTTTGGAAATTAACATAACGGATTTCAATTTCTCATTTTCTTTTAAAGCAAATGGCCAACTTGCTCAAACTTAGGGTGGGTAAAGGTAGGTATTCTAACTCAGTTAGTTTGGAGGGTGGTCATTCACACGAATAATTCTGAAATCAATCTTTCTTAAAGCGTCAATTTATATTGCATATGAACGCTAAATTAACCTATACAAAACTTATCAAAATATCCTTCGGGATAACTCAGTTAGTTTGGAGGGTAATCATTCACACGAATGATCCTGAAGTCAATCCTTTTCAAAGCCTCCTGAGTCGAATATGTCATAAGAAAATTTTGGACTTACAAATATCTTTATGGTAAAGGTACTTACAATAACAATTTTAATTTGTTTGTCATTTATTTGCAAGTAATATTAAAAGTGGCCCAAAAGTACTATGAGCATAAGTCCCACATGAAATATAGTTACACTCATCTTTTAAACAACCCCCACCATAACAAAGTATTTTTATAAAGACAAAGATGACTTCAATACTTATCTTTTTTTTGCATCTACATAAAGACAATTAATCAAGTTGAGTCCAAAAGAGTATCTTCAATTAGCTGAACTTCCAAGACCCATATTGTAACCATATCACTTCCCATAAATTTAGCTTACATTTAGCTAATGATAATTAACTTTCTAACTAATACATATACTTGATAATATAAGGTAGGAGTGACAAATTTGTCCAATCCATTTAAATTTGGCCGCATTAATTAATAACTATTCATATATTTTAATTTCCAACATAAATTGACCAATAAGAAAATTTATCAAAAGAATTTTACAAAAATATTTTTCAATATGTTATATATAAATATATAATAACGAAAATACAAACAACAAAATTAAAAATTTGATCAGTTCAAATTGAAATATGAACCATTATTTTTGTTCATTTTGACTTAATCCGTTTTAGTTCAAGTATTCTGTGACCAGCCCATTTATAACCCATTTTGACCTTACAAAAATGTTCATTTGACACCCTTAGTGAAGAAAATTTTTAATTAACAAAAAATTGAAGTTCATGAATTTTGAATTATAGAACAATGAAATTTGAGCGCTAAATAAATTGAATTTAAATTTAATAATATTTTTTTTTAAAAAAAAAAATTGAATTTAACCAAATCGGAATGTATAGTTTATAGACTTCTGCCTCCGCCCCTAATCGAGCATCAAAGTGATAGTGAAGTTCCTTTGGGCTTAGTGAATTAGAGTATAGAGCCTTGAGATGGGTCTATTTCTAAGTACAAATAATATTTCCAATTAAAAGTGTGACAGACTTTAAATAACTTTAAAACCTTATTGACAAATTGTATATTTGATATGGCAAGAGTGGACTTGGCTAAATTGAAAGCTAACAGCATGAAGATTCTGCGCAATGCTGGTCTGCACAAATTAAGTTGTGTTTATTAGAATTGTCACAATTCACTTTGATTAATCACATTTAATATCTATTTTCAGTTACATCATGTATAGCCTTAATTTTGTATGTATTATATGAAGATACATAGTCCTTTTCACACATACCTTCAAGTATTTTGTATATACTTGTAAGTTTTTTATTTTTTTTAACTTTTTATCTACTGACTGATATACTTATTAAAACTCGATTATATACAAATCCAACATTATATGTAGAGTTTATTCTGGGGCAATGCTCCCAATAATATTTTTTTATACATAAAACTCGACTTTTGAGCTTTACACAATAGTATTTTTAGTGTTTATACATGATGTCAGTGTATGTAATATAATTTTGATTTTTTGACTTAATGAAAGTCAATTTGGGAAAATAAGATAGTAGATACATATTTAAAGCTCTCTTAATTGCTTTTTAACAGCTTAATATTAAGTCACGTTGGATGGTTCTGGTATACAGTTGGAACCACCATGAAAACAACATTTTTAGCCTTCACATAGCTGTTCACACTGCAAGGAAAAAAAAAAACTATTCACACTGTAGAAGTTCCAAACACAAATTAATATGATACTAAATAACTACATTTCAATTCAAAAATAAAAAAATACGACAATTTTAAAGTCAATACACTAACAAAACTAAAACTTATCCCATTAGTATAATGATCCCTCTATTGACACGTACTCTTTATAACAATATTTCACTAAACATTTCGTTGTAATAATCGAAATATAACGAAACAAATTAATAACAATACTTTCACAATAGAAAAATTTAACTATATGTACTAGGTACATGGTTCTTTTTCATCCAATGTGACATACTTTAAACTAAATTTGTGTACTTGAATTCAAACATGTGGTACAACGATAAAGATCTCAAATTCAAATCTTAATTAGATAAATAATTTGTTTTCATCTATCCAAGCTTACAAATACCCCATTAAATTAATTAGTCAATTGACTTGAATACCATAGTTATAAAATAAAAAGTAGTAGTAACTATATATAATCTTATATAAATATGAACATATAATAAAAATGACAAAAGCAGTTGAAAATTGTTACATGCATGGTTTTAACTTTTAGGGATGAGTTGTATTTGGTCAAATTATACATTTGTATCATAGTTAGGAAGAGTTAAAGAGAAGAAGACCTAAACTACCCCACCCCCACCCCCCCACCCCCCACCCACCCCACCATAGTTATAAGTTCCTTTAACTTCACGTATCTATCTCACACAAAAAACTCTATTTATGGCCTTGTATTCTTGTTACTTCTTTTTTTCAATCTTTCAGGTTAGTTCCAATGGATTCTCTCTATCCTTAATTTTTCCATCTTCTCCATTCTTGATTTACTATTTTAGCTCCTGGTTTTCTTATACTTGTTTGGCAAAAAAAAAATTATCACTTTATTTCAAAGCCAGCTGGTGACTCATGAAAAAAAATTCTAGTGTATAATTAATTTTTTGCATAAATTGTAGTGATGGAGAATTATTCAGGAGTTGTTAAGGATGATGATCAGATGGAGTTACCACCTGGATTTCGATTTCATCCAACTGATGAAGAATTGATCACTCATTATTTGTCTAACAAAGTTGTGGATACTAATTTCGTTGCTATTGCTATTGGTGATGTTGATTTGAACAAAGTTGAACCTTGGGAACTTCCATGTAAGTTTTTTTTTTTTCCATTTTTTTTTAATGAAGCGAGATTCATATAGCCGACCTCAGCTTGATTTTTTGTTGTTGTGTTTGAATGTAGGGAAGGCGAAAATGGGGGAAAAAGAATGGTATTTTTTCTGTGTGAGAGACAAGAAGTATCCAACAGGGCTGAGAACAAACAGGGCAACTGCTGCAGGGTATTGGAAAGCTACTGGAAAAGACAGAGAGATTTACAGGGGAAAATCATTGATTGGTATGAAGAAAACTCTGGTTTTCTACAAAGGGAGAGCTCCAAAAGGTGAAAAGACAAATTGGGTTATTCATGAATTTAGATTAGAAGGAAAATTGTCTCTTCAAAATCTGCCAAAGACAGCAAAGGTACACATAATCAAACATTCAAGTAGATAAGGTCTGCGTACATTCTGTTCTCTATATGTTTATCGTTCTGTTTTTAATCAAGATTCCTTTTTTTTTTTGGTGTTTTGTAGAATGAATGGGTGATTTGCAGAGTGTTTCAAAAGAGCAGTGGTGGAAAGAAAATCCACATTTCAGGGCTTTTGAAACTGAATTCTAATGAAAATGAAATGGGGAATTCATTTCTGCCACCATTGACAGATTCTGCTACTGCTTCTGCTTCGAAATCCAGCCACGTGCACTGCTTCTCCAATTTTCTCACTGCTCAAAACAACTGTTTCCCTCTTCTGTCAAATCCAATGGATAGTTACCCTACAACTTCTCTTGTTCCAAATACATTTTCTTGTAACCAAATAGCCCCATTCACTACTAATAATCCAGCTTCCTTTGGGGTTCAAGATCCTTCATTTCTACTAAGGACTTCACTTGACAGTTATGGTCTGAATTTCAAGAAAGAGGACATTTTTAATGTACCCCAAGAAACAGGGGTAATTAGCACTGACATGAATACTGATATCTCCTCAGTCGTATCAAATCTTGAAATGAAAAGAAGGTTTCTTGAAGATCAGGTGCCATCAGCAGGTATGGTTGGATTACAGGGTCTTGATTGTCTCTGGAGTTGCTGAATTATCTTGAAACAAGAATGCCAAATAAGTCGAAAACCCCCCAAAAAAAAACAGAAAAAAAAGCAGGGAAGAGGTACAACATTAGTTATTGCAGACAGTATTACATAGCTTATGGCACCAGGGTTGTTGCACTGATGGTGTAAAGATTCGTTTATACTGTCAGTGAATATAAGTTAAATCTACCGCATAAAATACTATTAGTATGTTAATGTTTTGTTGCTTTTTGTTTCTCTAGTTGCTTCTTCTGGGCAACTTATTAGATGGTGATGTTGAAGTTGTATAAATAGTACTGAATGGTGTAAGCATGAAACTGTGGGAGATCAAAAGTTGGTGACTGTGATCTTTTCACTGTTGTTTTTTTCTATGGAAAAACTAAACTCTCTTCCATCTCTACTATTTGTGTTTAGTTATATGTCATATACTAATTGTGCTTCGATCTTTTTATTAATGGTTGTTCGATTGATAAATAATGTAAGATTGTGTGTACATTAAATCCTTCTGGTCGAGTCCTTTTCTGAATCCTGTGCATAACAAGAGCTTTAGTACACCTAGCTACCTTTTTTGTCGATTGGTGACGAAGCACATTTAAGAATATTGCCCTTTTAATCTTGGCATTATTTGATAGTATTTCCCAAAGAAATTTTCCTCATATAAGTAATAGTAAAATCAGGTAATATTCCTCTTTTGATAATAAAAAAAGGAGAGAAAATTAAAGGTACACTCATATTCTTCTTAATGTTCTAAAAGGGTCACTTCAATTAATCTCATTTCCCTTTATTCCTAAACACAACAAAAATTTTCAAGTCAACCTCATCCTAATCAACCAAACTATATTTTGTCAAAATTGTATTCCATTCTTCAAAATCTAATCGAAACTGATACTTTAAATCAAAAAAAAGTTATTAGTTTTGCGTTTTGATAACGATTTGATTTATTTATTATCAGTTTTTTCGATTTTTAACGGTTTTAAATTTTTTCTTAACGGGTTAATTGATAACGTGATAGTATGTTTGATAATTATATTTAAACCATTTTGTATATAAAGTCCTTGACTTAGAGTTTGATTTTCTACTTTTATTTCTGATTGTCACCAACTCTTGGTTTATTCCATCATGTAAAAGTGTTTGTTTTTAAGAAAGATGTAACTTGTGAACTCATGCGCATGGTTCATTTGGCTAGTCACCTTGTTTTTAAGTGATTTTCAATATTTATTTTTGTTAAGTCTTGACAGTTAAACGATAACCGAACCGATAACGATCAATAACCGATAAGTCAATATCTTAATGGTTCTATAACGATTTAACATCTCTATAAACTAATAATCAATAAGTTAAACCGATAAACTTCAAAATCGAACCATATCAATCGAAATGCAACCATTTTAATTTGTTTTTTTTAAGTTAAGCTTTAATTTTAATTTTTTACCCAATATATTTAAGTTCACTCTATTAAAAGATATAATATGTTTTATATATCTTTAATTTGAAATAATAAAATTTATTTTAATAGCTAATTAAATTAAAATTAAACAGATAAATTGAAACCAGGAAGGTGTGACTTGTAATTTTTTTAATCTCTCTCTTTGTGATAGTCAAAGACTTTCAAGTATTTTACATGTCATATAGTAATATTTTCCACACAAGAAAAAATGGTTGTTGACGTTTTGTTATTTTAATGTATAGAAAAAAAAAGAGGAAAACAACTTTTGTTTCATAAAGTTTTTTATTATGATCATTTGCTCCCACTAAGCATGGAACAAAACAAGTTCCAAAAATATATGTGTGATTATAACTAAAAGTATATCAAATTAATTGGAAAGATAAATTAACCAATATCACCACCTATATCATACTTCATCAAATTTATACCCAAATAAATATTTTTTAATATATGTTAAAAAAGTCAGATCAGACGAGTTAAAATCTCAATCACTGTTACTTTACTATTCTTCATCACTACTTTTTTTTTGGATGATACTCTTCATCATTACTATTCTTACATTAACAAAGACCAATCAATCCTAAGTAATAAACAAATCTAAATAAGATAAGATAAGACGACTTATATTCAATTTCGTCATGTTTAGCTTCGTCCTACCTTGTCTTGCCCGCTCTATTCTATACTACTTGTATAATCTCAAAATATCACAACGTGTGAGGACTTATCTACTTCATCAAATTTATACTCAATCAAATAATAATTTTTAATATAATGTTAATAGAGGTTAAATCAAGCGAGTTAAAATCTCAATCACGCTATTTTACTCTTCATAATTTATTATTACTACCTAACAAAGATGAAATCAATCCTAAATAATAAATAAATCTAAATAAGGTAAGATAAGACGATTTAAATCACTCTTGTCCTGCTTTGCTTCGTCCTACCTTGTCCCCGCCCTCTCTATCCTATACCGCTTATATTGTCTCGAAATATCACAACGTGTGAGTACTTATAATCTACTTCATCAAATTTATACCTAATCAAATATTAATTTTTAATATAATGTTAATAGAAGTTAAATCAAGCGAGTTAAAATCTCAATCACGATATTTTACTCTTCATAATTTACTATTACTACCTAATAAAGACAAAATCAATCCTAAATAATAAAAAATCTAAACAAGGTAAGATAAGACGATTTAAATTCATTCCCGTCCTGTTTCGCTTCGTCCTACCTTGTCCTAAATTCACTCTCGTCCTGTTTCGCTTCGTCCTATCTTGTCCCGCCCCGCTAGCTCTATCCTATACCGCTCATATTATCTCAAAATATCATAGCCATGAGGACTTTTCTACTTCATTAAATTTATACCTAATTAAATATTTATTTTTAATATAATGTTAATAGAGGTTGAATCAACCAAGTTAAAATCTCAATCACGCTATTTTCCTCTTCATAATTTACCATTATTATCTAACTAAGACGATATCAATCATAAATAATAAACAAATCTAAATAAAATAGGACGATTTAAATTTACTCTCGTCCTGTTCTACTTCGTCCTACCTTGTCCCGCCCCGCTATATCCTATACCACTTATATCATCTCAAAATATCACAGACTTGTGAGGACTTATCTACTTTCAAAGTATGTGCCACAATCCCTAATTATAAAACAGTGAATTTTAGGTAGCATTAGATTTTCACACATGTCAATTTGTTAATTAACTTTTGGGACAAACATTCTATTGTGACGCCACAATATTCTTATTTTTTTTTGTCATACTCACCCCACTACTGATCATTATTATTTTTCAATATAAAATACACGATTACAATCTGTTGGCTGATATACAAGGAACAATATAATAAATATTCGTTTTCGTCACAATGAAAACAGTGTCAAAGATTCTTCTTCGTTTAAATCATTAGATAAAAGCATATGAGGTACATACAAAAAGAAATAATACTCAATTACTAACAAAATATCCATTTCAACCAAACATTTACTAAATTCTTATAGAATATGCACTGATTTCCCTAAACAATGGAATATTCCTTTAATTTCAATTTGTATGACGTTAAGTATGAAATTTAAGAAAAAAATTGATATTTGATATTCAAATATGGTATAGTATTTATATGATTATAAGTCTTTCAAAATGTGTGATCTTAGGATTGTCATATTATATTTTTGTACGAGTATAAATTTTGATGTATTTATCATGAGATGTAAATGAAAAGATTAGAAAATATTTCTTTAGGAAGTAACGGACTAACAAGAAAATAATCTCCTTTTGGGATGTGGAGCATATATTTTGCTTGTTTACTACCAACAATTGATCTATATATCAATTTTGCCAAAAGTAACCATATTTATTATAGAAAAAAGTTAACCTCCCGATGTCACCATTTATATATATATGATGATAAATATAATTGAGAAGTGCACGTTACATAAATTAATCCTAAGATAATGAACAAAATTTGTCGATATGCTGTTCTTTTATTATTATATATTTATTTCAAGATTTGAATTTTGGAATCTATAGTGTTTTTTTAATTTGAATTTCTCAAGATCTTTCTATGATTTAACTTAAATTTAAAGAAAAAGAGATGTGGATTTTAAAATGAAAAAAAAAATGACTTGATATCCACTTGGATTATCATATAGAATGTTATGACTTGTATCTGCATTTTTTAAATTTGGAGAATTTTCTACCAATCATGAGGGCTCACGTCAAACAAATCTCCATATATTTAAACGCTAAAATATTATTGGTTTAATAAAATATGTTATCAAACATTTTCACGTGTTCCCTATTATATATATCGACATTGACAATTGACATAATCAAAAACCAATTAAATTTATAGTATAATGAGTAATATCCATCCCCAATTTGATAGGGCTCCACCTAAATGCAATTCATATATCCATAAGAAACTAAGAAATTACTATCAAACTTCTTTATAACTACACTATTTGTTCAGATATTTTTTGGCTGCATAGAAACATATAATAAAATATATTATAGCGGATTATTATAGAGAGTTCTGATTATAATTAGTTCGTTCAGATTGGATAAAGTCGTTTTAATTTTTTATTTTTTTTCTTTTGTGGGACTTGAATCTGTATGTATATTACTATGTGAAACTAGCCAACTAGGAGAGGAACTACAGTATATTCAAACAGATCTTAGAAGTTAGAAGCATATCACAAAGAACTCCAACCCAAAGAAACATGAATGGAAGTATCTAGTAATTTACATCTGCGCGCGCTTAGCTTCAAAATCAGCTCTAGCTGCACATACTTGAACAGGAGTTGTATTTATTTGAAACTTACAATGCCTGGACACTTTTTGCAGTTATGAAGTTGCATCATCAAGATGTATGGTTTTCTCCTTGATTGTAAGACCAAAACTTGATGCTAAAACAACTTAGGCCACGAGGCTCGCAATCATGTTGCCTGCAGTGAAATGAGATATCGCGTTTCCTGCCTCTTATTGATTGTGCATACTATACTAGTCCATAGCATCAGACAACTCTTTCAATACCGGGTCCAGCTTCTCCACAGTCATCCCCTGTCATATCCTCTGCGAGATAATGGCCATTGGAAACTATAAAATTTTGCTGCAGTTGTAATCCGAGGGGACACTTGAGCTTTGGTGATGCTCCAATCCAGAAGTTTGAGGTTGCTCACTTCAGTTGCACTTCGCTCTTTTCCCTAACTGCAAAATCGATAGCTTCCCAGAGATACTCATCTATAATCAGCACATCTCAAAAAGCTGGTGCAACTCAGAAGATACTGAATTTTACAGACAAGGATGCCTCTAACAGAATGATTAGTTAAGTCAACAGGGAACTGCTATTTACATGATCCTGGAGGTTTTGCATTAGTGATGCTCCGGAACAAACTAAACCTGAATCATTTAATTCCTCATAACACTTACGAGTTGAACTGAGATCAACCATGTCTTGGTAGCCCTTGAGCAAGATCTTGTACATGACAAGATTAGGCATAAAACCAGTCTTTAACATATCTGCCTTTAGCATCATGACACGAGTTATGTGCCTGGCCTCGAAATGACGTTGTATCATCATGGCATAAGTGGATAAATCTGGATACAGACCATTGCGTCGTAGATCCACGAAAAACTTATTGGCCTTGAAATACTGCCCATCGTTGCATAGACCATGGATTAACGCAGAATAAGTAACATTATTAGGGAAAGAAAGAACACCATTACTGCAGTCTACTTTGACTCCTATAGATCCAGAACTGCTTATTTTCAAGAAAAAATTGATTGCGTCACTAATCATTCCATTCTTGAGAAATCCATCAACCAAACAAGTAAAAGTCAAAGCGTTAGGAGCAACTCCAGCCTCCACCATCTCCTTATGAAGCCTTAGAGCAGCTTTTGTGTTTCCTTTTTTGAAATGACCGTCAATCAACGCTGTATAAGCAACCACATCAGGTTTCAAGCCTTTAATAATCATTTCAGTATAGACACCCATTGCAGCTTCTAGATCCCCTATCTTACCAAAACCATCTATCAATACAGAGAAAGTGACTACATTGGGCTGGACACCTTTCTCTATCATATGAGAACACAATGCCAAAGCCTTGTCCATATTTCTGTCCTTGCAATACCTATCAATCAGCTGATTGTAAATCACAGAGTTCACGACCACCCCTGCAGTGTCCATTTTAAGCAAAAACCTCTCAGCTTCTTCTACTTTCCCCAGCTTACAATAACCTTTTATCAGTGTACCATAAGTCACAACATCCGGAGAAATACCAAGCTTTTCCATCTCAGAATGCATCTCTAGTGCGGTTGACATATCATACCAATTACAACAGCCATCAATCAGACAATTATAGATAAGTAAATTGGGACCTACCCCAAACTTTACCATACATGCTAATAAATTTCTTGCTGTTATCACTTCACCCACTTTACAAAGCGGATCGATCAAGGTACCAAAAGTAACAACATTTGGAAGAATTCCATGCTTCAACATATTTTGATAAAGTTGAAAGGCTCTTCCAGTATCAGCCTTCTTGCTATAGCCATCCATTAGAGTATTATAAGTGCAAAGATTAGGCATAACTCCCATCTCCCACATCTTGCTGAACATGCTTTCAGCTTCCTGTATCTTATTCTGATTGCAAAACCCACGAATCATAGTGGTGTATGTCACAATATTTGGTTGAATTCCTTTCTCAGCCATTTCATCATATAGCGTTTTAGCTTTCAAAATCTCACCTTTAAGACAGCATGCATCAATCAATACTCCATATGTCACCACACTAGGACATAACCCAAAGGATAACATATTCCTATAAATACCCCACATGAATTCAAAGTTACCCATTTTTACATACCCATGTAAAAGAGCATTACAAGCATGCAAAGGAGGTAACTTTCCCATCTTTTGGTACACCCAGTAAGCGTCATCAACAAAACCCATTTCAGATAACGCAATAATCAACACCCCAAACACATTACAGCTAGACCCAGAGTCTATTTTACCAAGATCATTGAAAACTAAAGAACAAACCTTTCTGGGGTTGCTGTTTTTCCTAAGATTTTCAATGAGTCGTTTTATCAAACACCTGGCGTCAAGATACAATCTTGCTCGGGTTAAATAATGAATAATGGCTGAGTGTAATGTAAGATCCTTTGTTGGGTCTGTTTTTACAATTGCTGAATTGAAAAGCCGCATGGCTTCGCTGCAGGTCTTGGCATTGAGAATCGCGGCGGATGAAGAAGGGGAAGTTGAAAATGGCAACGCCACAATGGTTCTTGAAATGACTGGGGACTTTATGCTAAAAAGGGTTTTCAAGTTCTGAGAAGAATACTTCGACATTGCTGCTTCCAAATCTACATCTCCATTACTTGTTCTGCTTTTAGAACTTTCTTCTGCTAATAATGATGGTAGTCACTCTTTTAAACAATATTTGAAATATGATGTATGTGATAAAATAATTAATCCTTTTATATTAATCAATCAAACAAACCCCCTAAACAATTTTAAACTATAGTTTCCCCACTTCATCAAATTACTCAGTTTTTTTCGATTTATTCATCTCATAGTTCAAAACGAACTAGAAAATCCAAATTCATGGGATTAGAGATAGGTTAGATATTTGGGCATAGACAACATGGCCAAAATACTATGTAAATCGAGAATAATGATAGGTATATCTCGTGTATACATGTAAATAAAATGGACTTTGAGTCTAACTTGACCTGAAAACACAGATAATGATATGAGAATTACTCGAGAAAATGAAGGGCAACACCTCATTATCCATCAACCAAATATAGGGTATTCTAACCTGATCATTTAATGTAAGCTAATCTCTCTCTTTATTCATATCTGTACAAGTGATTTTGCTTAATATCATTTTGTTATAAATTAGAAATGATTTTTTTTCTTTTTTGATAACCGTTTCAACTAATTTCAATATGTGTCACCTACAACTAGCAATAGGTATCTAAGTCACCTAATATTATGAACCTTAGAGTTCTTAATCAACTTCATTAACCATCGGATCTCGTCTTTGGGTGCTTAATAAAAACATAAATGATTTTGCTTCTACTTATTCTTTTCTTGTGTGTTGTTGCTAGTTGAAATGTAAGGACATGATCAAGTGAAGATTCATATAACAAAACAACATGATGAAATTGAAACATTATTGCATATGTATATAGTTTGATAATGTTGTGCTTATGACATCCATCATGTTATGCTTTTACGTTCGGCTATGGATGAATTATATAATGCAATTTGTACATGGAAAAGTACATACACATGTTTTTGCTGATCAGAATCTTCTAACTATGATAATCCGTCTAAGTGTTTCTAATTCTGATCATCAGTGATCACAAAGTCAATCCTCAAAAGTTTCCATCACTAGTATCCACAACATTAGAAGTAAAGTAAGTAAATGATTTTGCACAGATACGTTTGCTTTAGATCAGTTGATTATATTGTGTTTCATTGGATTTCAGATTGGTTAGTATTAGATTAGGTATGATATTCCAATCACGAGATGTTAAGTGCGACAATATTGAAACACTTTTTCCCTTTCCTGTATTATTTATGAAATGTCTGCATAATTAAATTACGATTAATCAAATTGATTCCCCGGAGGAACCTAATTAAGCTTGTCATTAGGTAAGTGACATGATTCAACAGCAACTAGCCTAGCTATTACTATCTCTTAGTAAAACTAATTGAGAGAGGAATATGTTATATAAATTCATGATTTTATATAAATCCAAAAAGATTTTAAACATAGCTGACTTGTTTATACATGTGACTATACAAAAATATTTAATTTTGTTTCCATCAAAAAATAACAAATCATGTTTATGCCAATATCAATATATGCATAATATATACTTAATATTTTTATTTTATTTGGGACTTATAATCATACGATAGAGAAGATATTTACCTAAAAATTAAAAGAAACACATGTTTGATATGTGACAGTTGGAAAAAGTAAGTGGGGGAGACGTGTCAATAAAAGGCAAAAAGGACGGTTTTTTATTTTTTTTTTCCAACAAAATAAACCAATGAGAGAAAACAAATAGATATTTGTTGCCGCTTACGTGTCGGCTACACATAAATCAACTCTTCTTTTTCACCATTGTAGCTCAAAAGTGCCATTATTTTCCCTTTCTAATTTTAAAATTAATTTGATTTTAAAAAAAATAGATACTGTTTTAAATAAAATAATTTATCGCCATATAAATAATTAAGAGAAAAGGGTTAAAATTATTCCTCAACTTTGTTTTATTGGTTAATTTTACCGCTTCCGTTAAAAGTAGGTTATTTTTACCTCTGCCGTTAATAAACTCAACAAATATACCTCTTCTTGAACGGAAACCCCAAATCAATTGAAATTATCCGATTTTTATTGAAATTATCCAAAAAGAAATATAACCCAAACCAAAATCGACCCACTATCCTAAACAAAACTCATCACAAATTAACCCATTTCCAATCTTCTTCATCTCAAGTGTTCTTCCCCTTCTTCTCAATGTTTTGGTTAAGTACCCAAAGAACACACAATATTTATTATAGCTAACACATAAATCGTACATTGTCTATTAAAATCAATCGAAAAGATATCAAATTGTTTGTTGAAAGTTGTCAAGGCTTCAACAGCTGTCCTGTGACCACACCAAAAGCATGACTCATCAAAATTAGTAGCTTTTTTGGACATTCTGATTCAACACCATTGATGGGTACTACTACTTCATTCTTGCTAACATTCCATCTTTCTCTCAACCCATTGAGAACTTCACAATTAACATCGACAAAGGTAAACACACAAATGAATTTTTTTCCCAGTGAACTGAAGAATAACTCTTCTAATGCTTAAAAAATCATAATTTTTACGACCATTCAAACTAAATACAGGACAGTGATGGCTTCTTCTCATGGATCAAAAACAAAAAGAGCCCAAATTAAATACAGATCTACAATATAGCTGCTCTTATTGAGTTAATTGGAGTTATCAAACGCAAAAATCCCAATTTGGATACAAATTTAAAGGAGTTGACAGATTCTTGAGTCACATAAGAAGACTATATCATTCTTCAAATTTTGAAGATGATAATGTGTGGCAAAACAGTGTGCAATCTGAAAATGTGACACAAATTGAAAATTGTTTCTATCTTCTTTGGGAATTATAATCTTGGTCAATCAAGTATATTTATTTGGGTAATTTAGTTAGATCGGTCGGATTTGGGTTATATTTGATTATTTTTTAACAAAAATCGAGTATCTTTAACTGATTTGGAGATTTTCGTCCAAAAAAGATATAGGGAAACTTACATAAATATACTATAATACAAAAACATTTACCATTTATAGCAATAATTTTTTTTTCACTTGACCATTTTTAATTCATTTATATACAAGTTTAATATATATTACAGAGAAATTTATTATTCAAATATAATACAAGTTTTAATGATGGATAATACATTTATCACACAGTTTAATACACTTATAATAAATGTGACAATTTTTACCAAACAAACATGATATATTTCAAAAACAATTATAATTCAAATATATTGCATACATAATTACTTTTAATACATATTACAGATTTATCACAATATTGTTATAAATGGTAATAGACAAAAAATATCGCTAAAATCAGTAATTATTTTTAAAAATATATTTATTCATGTAATTTTTCCAAAAATATATTTGTTGAATTTATTAATGACAGAAATAATAATAACCTAATTTTAACGATAAAAATAAAATCAATCAATAAAACAAAATTAAGGAATAATTTTAAACCTTTCCCAATAATTAAAGTGCTCTCTTATATCGTAACTCGTAAAGTTCTTTTTTCACGGAAACATCATTTTTACAATTAATGCTATTAGCCAGACGACACCAAATTCCACCTAAAAGACTAATCTTTTTTCTGACCGACTCAGCTGTCTGCATGGACTTTTTGTTTATTTTTTAATTTAATAAGATAGGAGAACTCACTGAGTGGCAGAAAAATTACATTGCTACCGTGCACCGATTTTGCTAACGTGCGCCGACCCGTCCGTCAACGGGAATATATTACGTTTATATTTTGATTGGTGATTCCGAGTTCCGACCGGTATATATCGGTCGGCGGCTGCTGGGGACTTGGTGAAAAAGAAATGGCCGAAGTTTCTAGATTGATTGCTCTGCTTTCTTGTTGTACCGTGCTCACTGTAACGGTCTGTTGCTAAATGAATTGGATTGGATGACTACGTGATCAGCAAGATGATGTTGTGCTGAACTGACAGCGATAACTTCAATTATTGTAGTTTTTTGATCCCTGTAGTGGAGCGGGAAGTAATAGTAATGGAAGTTCTCCAATAACAGTTTTGGGAGAGCTAGGGTTGTATTAGAACCCTAATTTTTTTTGTGTGTAATGGTTATGGAGGAGAATGAGACTGTGAGGACAGGGGATGGGTTTATTGACAGGAGTAAAGTTAGGATTTTGCTGTGTGATAGCGATGCCAAAAGCTCGGAGGAAGTTTTTACTCTCTTGTGCAAATGTTCTTACCAAGGTAATATCCAATTCTTATGATTAATTCACATTGTGGTGTTTGTAGTTTCTGAATTGGTTTTTATGTGATAATATTCAGATTGCTAATTGATATCATTTGCTTGAGCTTGCCTTCTTTTGTTAATGCATCTTTTGTTTGACAATAGCCCCCTTTGAATTGCGTGAAAGTAGGATACTTCAATTTCGGGGGTCAGAGAGTTTTAAGCACCTTAGGCGCTCTTCGGAGTGTGATTTCTTTGACTTGAATTTAAGTTTGAAGCATGAGATAATTATCAAAACAAAACAAAAAAAAGTTTGAAGCATGAGATTGATTTCCATGTATTTTGTTACTTCTCCTATCGGCCTGTCTTTTGTCATTTTAGGGGGAATAAGTGTTCTTTCTATTCGAATCGATGGGTCGTCAACATAGGAATGTGGTGGGACTTATTGTTTACACATCGCATAGAGACAATTTCCAAAGGATATACTTAAAATTCTCAAATAATATCTTTCTGGGACGAGTTATGTTTTAGAGCACAGTAAGCTTCACAAACCGTTGTAGTTCTCCTACAAATTCTATTCGTTTTCGAATAACCTATGATCCATTATGATAGCAATAGAAGATTCTCATCTTTAACTTATTGCGGAGTTTTATTTTATTTGTTTATCTTGATAACGATGTGTCTATGCTAGCTAGGTTGCACCTCAACTGATCACCTCTTATCAGCACGGCAAGTAGCTAGGTTGCTAGGCAGATGAGAAAAATTCACCTTGTGTCACCTTTGTTGGGATTTGAACCTTGGTTTTCAAGGACTTTACTCTAGATTTTTGTTTGAAAATGGGGGAAGTTTAGTTTTGCAACTTGTTAGAGGTTCAATATCCAGAGTTCTTCTCCTCCTCTTCCCTCCCAAAACCCGGAGAAAAACAATAGAAGAAATGCATGAAGGAGAAAAAAATGAAAAATGTATAATGGAAGAAAGCCTTAAGAGGGAAAAATTGGGGATTAGGGGCGGCTGAGAGGAGTTGATGTTAGTAAGTTACTCTTGTTTTCTGATGTTAGTTCAATCTTCAGTTGCTTGCTACACAGTAGTACTAGACTCAGCTTTTTAATGATCCTACGACTAATTGTGATGATTGTTGCATTGCAGTGATATCAGTGAGGTCACCCAGACAGGTGATTGATGCATTGAATGCAGAAGGACCTCATATCGATCTCATCCTTTCAGAAGTTGACCTTCCTATGTCTAAAGGATTTAAGATGTTGAAGCACATTACGAGGGATAAGCAGTTGCGACACATTCCAGTGATCAGTAAGCTTAAGTTTCTGTAAATTGCACACTACCTTGAAATGTACTTATGAGTGTGGTCAAAGATACTGTTTCATTTTCTTTTTGTAGTGATGTCATCGCAAGATGAAGTCTCTGTTGTTATTAAGTGCCTGAAATTTGGAGCCGCTGACTACCTGGTAAAGCCTCTCAGGACTAATGAGCTATTGAACTTGTGGACACACATGTGGAGAAGAAGGAGAATGGCACGTACTTATTCAATCACTTAATCTTTTCTCTGTTTTATTGTTTGCTTTTCAATATCTTTTTATTTTTACTTGAAATATTTATTTATAGCAAGGATATCTGGAAATTTAAGGCAGGGAAGCATGACAGAGAGTATAAACAAATCTTTGATGAATATCTTTTCTCTCATCGGTCTAAATATATTTATTGTTGCTTGTTCTAATATGAATGGAAACGGTGTTTGAACCCTCACCCAGTTTTTGTTGTTTATTTTTGTGTTATTTAGGCTGCATGTGAAGGAAGTTCTCCTTGTACCACTTTTTGATGTTGGTGTTCTTCAAATATTCTATGTCAACATCTCCGCAATAATCATTTTATATTTCTTTGTTTCGTGTACAGCTCGGACTAGTAGAGAAGAACATCATAAATTATGACTTCAATCTGGTCGTATCAGAGCCCAGTGATCCCAACACAAATAGCACTACTCTTTTCTCGGATGACACCGATGATAAGTCATGGAAGTGTGTTAATCCAGAAATATGTCCCTCTACTATGCTGCAAGAAGAAGCAAGATGCAAGGTGGAAAAGCAAGTTCTTTTGAAGTTACTTTTGAAAGCGTTTCTAGCACATTCATGTAATCACCAAAATTCAAGATGCTAATATCATTGATGAATGCTATCTCATGACTTGTTCTTTCGGGATCTTAAAATTTGGCTTTTTGGTAGTTTCTTATTACATCAGGGAGGAGAGGGAAAGGGGAAGGGGGGGGGGAGGTTTCGACTCTAATAATGGGATTTGAATCCTCCACCTACAATGTGGAATGCAGGGTGCTCACCAACGTAGCTGCCCCCCAATCCCTTGGTGTTAGAAACCTCAAAGTGCAAGCTTCGGCACTTAAGACCTGAGAGTTGAAACTTGAGCTGAAAGCATATATGAAGTGGTAGTATGACTTTTATTTTGTGACTTTCCTAGAGGGGGATGGTGTTAACTGTTAACATATTAATACCTGCAATCTACAGGTTGGACACACGGCTTTCTCCTCTATATTAACTGAGAAAATTTGTTGACCTTTACTGAATTCAGCCGGTTCATATTTCATTGCTAGTCGTACGTTCTTATATTAGGGTTAGCTGGTGAGGGAATTTTCATTAAAAATGAATGTTCTGAGGTGTTTGTGGATAGTACTCAAAGACTTATTATCAGAAAAAAAAAAACTCAAGACTTATAATACAAATTGCAGTAACTTGTGATTCTGATATCCCAACACATGGGTGGTACCTTTTATTGGTAGCAGCACCAGGCTCTCCTTGAGGTATACTAGTGAGAAGTTATGTTTTGTAGCTACAGATAATAAATGCACCTTTTGTATAAATTGTGGTAACTTGCAGTTCTATTGTCCCAATACCTGGATAGTACATTCTATTTTGAGCAGCAATCTCCAAGTGCTCCTTAGTCCAAAATGTATTAGTTACAGATCATGTTCTGTAGCTACAGATGACAAATGTTCTTTGCAAAAGTTGCTTCTTATCAAACATTGTTGAACTAACATGTGTCTCTTGTGCTTTTGTTATCTGTCATTTCTATGTTTTCAGTCTAATGCTTCAACTGATGCTGCTCCCGTAGAGACTGCGGTTGTAGTTCCATTTGAGCATCCGCCTAATGCACCAGGAACTGATGATCAAAGCACAGGTCAGTGGTTCACATGATTTTGAAACTCTTAATGGAAGTATTTATCTAAAACTACATGTCGTTAGTTGATGAAGATGAGGACAATCTTCATCCAGAAAACAAATAAGTAAATCATTATCACTGAAAAGGACATTATTGCATTTGGATAATATAATCTTATCTTCCACTTTGTCATGTTTACTCGACCCTATAAGATAGAGAATGCAACAGTATATTTGAAGAAAAAAAAAGTAGTAATAAGTAACGAGTATTGAGCTTGTTGGAAGTGGTGATGAGTGAGATTTTCTTTTGACTATCTAAGTTTCTAGGAACTTTGAGTATTTTCCCTGTTGCTTTTGCATTTGAACTTTCAGTGTTTATTCTATTTAGAAGTTACAAGGCATTCCTACAAAGCTAAGCGTGAATAAGAAAGCAGAAGTAAGCTTTATGTTGCATGTAGATTTGGCATTTATACATGCAAAATCAAAAGTACTCGATGTGCTCCATGTGAAGCATATTAGAGCAGTTATAAAGTTCTTGTTTACTGATGTAGAAATGCCTGTTCCGTGTGTACTTGTTTTATTTGGATTATAATCACGTGAAACTAAATTCTTGTGTCAGTTGATTAACAGGTTCTAAAATTGATTACTAGGTGATATGTCTTGCTTTACATGCTTAGAGATGAATACTTTCTGAGAAATGCAACTTTTCTATATCTTCAAATGAGTTTCAACTGACATATGCATATATTTAACAGGAGAAATTTCACTATTTCCTAAGAAGAGTGAACTGAAGATAGGTGAGTCTTCCGCCTTTTGTACATATGTCAAGTCAAGCTTGCCGAAAAGCACTGGCCAAAGCCCAACCTCTATCCGTGGAAGTGTGCCTCAGCAATTGGGGATTGAAGAAAACACTTCATTGGGAGGACATGAACACATTGATTCGAACATACAAGCCACTGGAGATGTAGAAAGTCACTTGCAAGTTGATGGCGATGCAAAAAGCAACAATATTCCAACGTCTTTTACTATCGAGAGGTCATGTACTCCCCCTTTATCACAGGATTTTCCACATCACTGGAACTCAAAAATGGAGGAATTCTCTCAGGTGCATATGCATCTAAAAAATGAGGCTCAGCATGATGTTTCCAGTTTTCATGCACAAACTCCTTATCCCTATTATATTTCAGGAGTAATGAATCAAGTCATGATGCCGTCAACTCAAATATATCACGAGAGTCTGCAACATCTCCATAATCATGCTAATTCAGCTATGTTGCCTCAATACAATTATATGCCGCAATATCCTCATATGCATGGAATATCATCATATCCTTTCTACCCGATCGGCATGTGCTTACAACCAGGTCAATTGCCAGCAGCACATCCATGGCATTCGTTTGGCAGTTCATCTTCTGCCGAAATCAAGGTGAGCAAAGTTGATCTTAGAGAGACAGCTTTGATGAAGTTCAGACAGAAGAGAAAGGAAAGATGTTTTGACAAGAAGATTAGGTATATTAACCGGAAGCAAGTGGCAGAGCAGAGACCACGTTTGAGGGGACAGTTTGTAAGGAAGGTCAATGGTGTGAATGTAGATGTCAATGGGCAACCTTCTTCAGCAGGCAATGACGATGTTGAAGAAGAGGAAGTACAAATAGAATATGTGGATTCTTCACACGAGGATGATCTGTGAACATGTCAGTTGATTGCAACTTTGTGATAGTTCTCTTGTATTATCAGAATTCCCTGGGACGGAGATGTACTATAGCTCATGGACTACATGCCCACAAATGGCACAAGCTTGCTTTCAACTGCCAATTAAGGCATCTGCGGTCTACATGCAGCATCGGGGTGCTATGAGATTGACCTGCTCCCTATCACTTTCATTCCTGTGATTTTGAGCTTAAGTGGATACTCTTGAGAGCACCCTGGACATGAGATCTCATGTGTGGCAGGTACTATGGTTTTGCCATGTTATGTCCCTGGAAGTAAAAGTTCTTAGATCCATGTTCGAACGAGGGAAGTAGAGCCACAATGCACTTTGACAGTGCAAAAAAGTTAACGAGATCACTGACATTCCCTGAGGGAAGTTTCATGAAGTTTACCATATGAAATTAAATGTAATAGACTGATCATATAGTAATCTTCTGAGACTTGTTGTAATGATTAAGTTCTGTTTCATCCCATAATGCAACATGTTATTCAGCAGTTGGCGTGACCAAACAAATGGTTAGTAACTATTTTTAAAATATCGTAATAGCAACATAGATTAAACTATTAGCAGGAGAAACAAGAATGAAGTCAGTGTATGAAGGCAAAGGTGTTCCCTTACGTTAAATGATTCTTATATAAATAGTTGGTTTCATTGTACATTGAAGTATATTCCAAGCCATCTAAAAGGGTCTATCTTTTCCATCAGCAAGCAACAAGAGAAAAGCCAAAAACATTGCTAAGGTTCTCATTGTTAATCATGTTATCTATTTTTTCACGTCTTTGGTAATGTGCCTTCTTTACACCAACCTCCCCCCACCCCCACCACAGTCTGTCTTGTTAAATACAAAGTTAAGCCAACTAATACTTGATATATTTTGGATATCACAAGGAAAAAACTAACAATGAGCCCAAACAAAACAAAACAGAAACAACTCCACTGCACCAGCAATTAGTTGTTGGCTTATCTGCAAAGAAATATCTTTTTTGCTTCTGAAATAGAGGAGGAAACATCATTGCCAACTCCTATGCCTCAAATATACCAATATGAAAGACTATTCATCTGTTCCAATGCAGGGGTCTGGCAAAATTATCAGAAGATCAGTCTTTATCTTTCTGCAGAATTACCAGTTTTACACTACAATAGCAGCAGTCCTCGCGTTCCCTTTTGCTGCCTCGGTTCTTCTGCTACAAGCATTCGTCCCCTCTACATGTTTCCTCCGAGCAATCCATGATCACCTGCATTCTCTATTCGATGCAGCGGGATTACCATCCTCTTCAAAACTCTTCACCCTTTTGAATTCCAAGCTTTCTCAGACCTTTGCAATCTCTTTTCTTGCATTTCCTTTCACCCTTACCTCTCTTCTTTTCGCAAAGGCATCCGTGATTGAAGCTCTCAGTGATCAGAAATCATCCAAGAAACCTGCATTTTTTTCTTTTTGTTCACTCTACAGTTTCCTTCTTCTCACTCAACTTTGCAACTCAATAGTCATCATCTCAGCAAATGCAACTTGTTTTACTCTCCTATTTTTCGCCTTCAATATTTTTAATTACGGATTTAACCTTTCATCTCCATGCCCCATCCTCTTTATTTCAGCAGCAGGAGCAATAATTTGTTCAATCATTTCAGCCAGCACTTTGATCATCTGCAACTTGGCACTGGTATTATCAGGACTGGAGAACATAGGAGGGTATATGGCAATTCTCAAGGCTTGTTTTTTAATCAAAGGGAAAAATGCAACAGCATTATCGTTAGCCGTGATTTTCAACTTGGCCTTTGCTGCAGTTGAAGTTCTATACCAATACAGAATTGTCAAAGCTTATCATCATAAAAGAACAGGCTTTTCTGCTATTGCTTTGGAAGGAATGTTCATTGCTTATTTGTATGCCATTCTTCTGGTTCTTGATACCATTTCTAGCTGTCTTTTCTTCGAATGCTGTAAAAAGAGCTGCCAGATGGATGAAGGAGGATGTTTTCCTTATCAAATTGAGATTGAAGACAGAGATCACCATACAGTACTGTTGATAAAGAACTTAGAGGAGCTTTCTTGAGTTTACTGAGTAATTCAACTGATTCTGTATCATGTATTATTCATTTGTCATATGAATTCGTCCAAATATAGGTTCCTACAGGAGTAAATATAGCTTCAAACATGAAAGACAGGAAGCAATTCTTCGGTTTATTGTAGTATAATTATGATCTCAAGAAAACTCACTAAGAGATAGGGTAAGGCTTCAAGTTTTAAACATATACATGAAGATCAACAAAGTGGCAAATTTCCTTCCAAATATTGGAAACTCAAAACAGTAGATCATCAAGATTACAGGGTGTTCTTGAGTAAAACGTGGATGTCCAAGTATGAAAAATAACAAGATCTCAAGATCAATGAATGAAGATATCATATTATTTTCCAAAATTTGATTCTAAGGAAGGTGGGAAACTAACCCTACAGCCTACATTTTGTTACACTGCTATTGCTAAAAATACCTATTTCTATCCTCTTCTATGCTTTCTGTACAACTTTCCGTGTTGGATTCCCCTGACAAGGAACCCGTTTCTATGTTACAATGAAAAGATTGAACTAGAGATCTAAATACAGAGCTTTGTACAAACTATTCATGTTACACTTCCAATTCACATTTTGCATGGCATAATCTCCATCAAGGTGTACACGCCGACAACGACTCCATCGTGTTGGTTCAACAAATGCATAGCCAAATTTACATTCTTTAGATGCATTTCTCTGTTTAATCATGCAGCACACGCTCCAGGACGGACGGCAGTCATGATCACCCGTCAATAACAAAATCCAGGCGATCGATTTTTGGACCAACGGGTTCCATGCATCATCCAAGAGCTCAGACAACAGTGTGTTTTCTTGAGCTTCTCTCTGCAAAGCACTCCAAGAGCCCAGACAAGAATGTGTCCTTTTCAGTTTCCCTCTGCAAAGCACTTCTGCTATTTCCAGGTTCACGAGCTTTAATGTTCGACGTTCTTTCTTGAGCCCAGAGAAAGCCAAAACCGATAGATCGATATTGGAGGCTTCTGGTTTGACTTAATACCAATGTCCTTAGTTAACCAACAGACAGAGGCCACATGACTCCAAAAATTCCCTGAAGCATGAATCATCCCCATTTAGTTCTCACCCTTCTTTTTTAAGCTGCTTCTTTTCTGCATTCTCCATTTCGGCTTCCTTCTGAACTTTCTTCTTGTCTTGTTCAGCCTGCTTCAAGTTCTCCTCGTGGGCTTTCCGGAATAACCTCACAAAATTTAAGAGGGTTGCAGTGACTGCAGTGTATGAAACAGATACCACACGACAAACAATTAGGAGTCAAACCTTCAAAAGCACTAGCACAGAAATGAGAATAACGATGCATAAATGAATCATATATGGAATAAAATTCAATGCCAACATAAATTCAGAATTTCTCTAGTAAATTCTTTGCATGTAACTTAAATACCAGGTGGTGCAAACTAGTCAAATGCTGATTTGATTAGTGTTATCTCTTTTTTTTTCTTTAACTAGAAAGGACAGTTTGAGCTCCATACACAGCTATACCCCAAATGGTTTGGCACAGCCCTAGACAATGTAAACCTCTACTAGGAAACTTCTCCACATATGCTAGATCAATCGAGTCTGATAACTTAGAAATCTTGTTGGCAGATCCATATCTGGCATAGTCTTAATTGAATCTAACATTATCTTCCTCCGAAACAAGCGGAGTATACTATGAAAAGGTTTATATTTCCTCGACAATTAGCAGTCGCGTGCTGTAATACACCTATTACTATGTTATCATATTTGGTAGTATAACTCTGAAGGACATCAAAGGCAACAATGTAATGTTCACAACTCTATGGAACCACTTTCATCAGCTCAATTTTGTCACCAGAAGGCCAATGGGGGATAAAATATTTTGTACAAATGATACCTTGTTCAAATGGACATTTGGCGGGATCCTCATTAAAATATAGCGCAAGTGCATCTGCATTTCTGCCCTGTGCATCAAGTACAACCATAAAACATATCATTGACACCATAGAAATTGATGCTGTAACATAATACAACAAAGAGGTAACTAAATGCAAAGGAAATTACCGCCACAGAATACAAATCCCGGAGAGATCCCACCTCTGCTTCAGATGCACCAATGAATTCCTTTAAGGTCTGGTTTACCAGACGTAGAAAATCAAACTTATAAGGACCAAAGATGGCGCAGATTATACTAGTTTGTTACGAAATGATTGCAACTTAATAGCCGCATGGTAATGAGTCCTATCAACTCTTATGTTAAATGAATTACCGAATTAAGGAAAGAAAGTAGAAAATGATAAAAGGTAAAGATATACAACTACATGAGAAAGTCAAATAGTGCTAGTCCATCAAAATTCAGCTGCAAGCTAAAAGACTATTCTATCAATCAATTAAATAGTAGAAAAAAATGACAATCACAGTTCCTTGCTATCTCCTATCCAAATGCAAACAGCAGTGCTTTACTACTCCAGAAAACTGTTACCCTCTTTTTTCAGAAGAGGGGAGATACGTCAGTTAAGACAGATAAGAAAAATTACTCACTAACAGCAACTTTCATCCTCCTGTTACTGTCAAACCATTAGGCACTGATCGAGACATAAAGCTTTGCTTAATTTTATCAACTATCATAGGTAAATAATTGTATAAATGATACACTTAAAAGGGAGACCAAGGCATTTGTGAAGAAAATGGACCATGGCCCTAACTCAACCAAAAGCTAGTTCATGAGGTGAGAATTGCTCAAGACCATATAATGAGACAAACAACTCATCCCTCCTCCAATGTGTGGCACTTACCAATTTTCACTTTCACCAATGAAAACTGTCACATATCACATAAAAGGTCGACTTGATTTGCTTAAAGTTAGATTGCCTGTATTCAAAATTAATCGCTTAGCATATATATATATATATATATATATATATATATATATATATATGAGCTCTATATGGACTTGATTTGCTTAAAGTTTGATGAAATTCTAGTGCCAACTGTTTATTAAAGCTTGATCTGCTTTAAGGTTAAAAAATGGACCTTCTAGAGAGAGAGAGAGAGAGAGAGCGGAGGAGGGGGAAGCAAACATGAAAGATTAATACCTTAAATGTGGCTGTTCTTGGTAAAGGAAAATTTGCAACAGAAAAAGGACTTTTTGATCCAATTTTCAATTCTACAAGAAGAGGGAGAAAACTAGGAAGTCCTAAAATGCAGTATTTAAACACTCCTAACGTGTAGGGCACTAAAAAATGTGAACAGATAAAACTGAGGCATAGTTTATGAAAGATTTAAAAGAACCGTATTACCTTGCAAAAGATTTCAGACACCGGGCCATCATTCACAGATGACTCTAGTTCCTTCTTAACTTTTTCCAGCCCCTTGATGATTGCTTGCATTTCTTCTGCCAAAGACTTCAATTGAATCTGCAAGGATAAACTAATTTCTAATTGATCTGGATAAATTAAAGAAGTATCAGCAGAAAGAGAGGTAGATAGATAACCTTTGATGCAGCTTCCATGCTTACAAGACTTTCATGGAAGTCTAAAAGCTCTGGTGTCTTGGAAGCAAGAACCTGAGAAAAGAGAGTAATGTTAACATGACGACCTCACATAGTATAATCAGTTAATAATTCCTTTTTATCTCCTATGTTTTTCATCTTGGAAATGGAACCATTGAGAAAAATGATGGCTAAAGCAATAACAGGTGGTAACTTAGGTGGTGTCTTCTCTCAAGATCAACTTTAGAAAGTGTGCGATCATCCTAGTGGGTGAAGTTGAGAACATCGGCAGTTTATTACAAGTGTTTTATTGCTGAGCTTAGAGCTCTTCCCAGCAGCTACATCGGTTTGCCCTAGATGTTCCAACATGGACGGAATCCAGTGATAAAAAAAAAGTAGAAAAGAGGCTCTCAGGATGGTAAACAAGGTATTTGTCAAAATGAGGAAATGAAGTATTAATGAAAAGCATACTATCAAGCCTTTTCACATACATTATGTCTTTGTTACAAGCACCAACCAGCATACAGGTAATTGGAATGACTTTAGGGGAACTTTTAGGTTCTCAGAAAATGACGCCAGGAAGTTTAACTTGATTCGTTGGGAGACTATAATGAGGCGAAGAGTTCGTCCAGCCTTGGGGTGAAAAATGTCCGGGTTGTTAACAAGGCCTTGTTAGGGAAATGGCCGAAGTCGAGATAGAGAAAAAACTCTACAGATGGGGATGACAGAGGGAAAATATGGGTTTGTTGAAAGGAGAATGGAGGACAAGATAAAATATAAACTCCTCTTTAGCTGCGAGGAACATTTTGAAGGATTGGGCAAAAATTCAGTAAGTCAAATACATGGCAGGGGAAGGGTTCAGGGTTAATTTTTGGGGGCACAAGTGGTATGGAGATAGTGCATTGAGATTCACAATGCATAACAATTATAGCATTTCCAGCAAAAAAGAGACGACAGTCCGACAGGTTCAAAAGTTACACGAACGGGAGTCTCATAGGCCTAAAGGACCAAAGGTTTAGAAGGAACCTTCCAAAATATGGTTGAATTGTACTATAAACAAAGCTATAGCATGACAACTAGGATTCTGGGAGGTGGAAGGAGTGTAGTGGCCTTTTATTGTGAAGTTACATCCATAATGAACTCATGGACAGAAAAGAATCTGCAATTGTTAGCCGAAGTACAGGGATTCTCAAAGGAATCCAAGCTTATAGCAGCTGGACAGGAGCTTAGTGGACAAGCTCGAGTTATTCAGCTATGGTGGTTGAAAAGATAGAAGATGAAGAATAGAATTCCATTGGAAAGTGTACTTGTATATTCAATTGATGGTTCCATCTGTAATGATACAATGCCTTATATAGAAATGAGAAAGAATCGTATCTTGCTAACTGCTTCTAACTAATGCAACAGCATAACTAACTAAACATAAGGTAAAACTAGCTAACTTGACCAGCTGATTCATTTATTGTGTAACAACAATTTCACTTTATCAATTGGATTTCCTTTTCGTGCATCCATGAGATTCCAGTTTGTATAGAAGATTGAGGTGTCTTGGTAGAGAATCTTATTAAATTGTAGATACTCTGCTTTTTGGTATGCCACGTGCATGCAAGAGATTTCTCCCCCATCATAAAATTATTCTACCATCTCAAAAATAATTAATTAAACAGAGGGGAATCATGTGAACAGAAGAAACTTTCTGGAAAAGATGAAACGGACAGTACCTGGCAAAGATAATGCATAAGTGTCATCTTGTTGTTCGTAGCACGTGTATCAGCGAGCTTCAAAAGACTGTCCAACTTAAATCCAATGGCAGAACCTGGAGTAAAGAATTACATGGAATTTAATCTTGAAATTTTGTTGACCCAAACTTCAACATGAAATCAGGTCTAATGTTCCATCGAACTAATTCAGCCACAAAAATAATTCATAATGTTCTTAGTGCAAGAAACAGTAGTAATTATAATCATACTCGTCTTTCTACTCATAAAACACTGATTATATTTCCAAAACTAGAATCTACACTAAGCTTTCCAGATCCCAAAATGGCAAAATTGACTAACTTTGGAGCAAAACTATGAGTTATAAGCATCCTGAATATTAATTCATCTTTCCAAAAATTTGCAAAGGATATCAAACTAATGAGTTATGTGGCATAATTTCTTTAGCTTGCACTCTGATCGTGAAACTAAATGGATTCAAATGGAGAAGAATGGATATAAAGGATTCATATTGCCACCTCAACTAATTTTTTATTACAAAACAACATACTTAGGGTCAATGCTTATGCTACTTATTTAGGTAGAAAATGATAGAAAAAATTGAAACCAAACTCCCCCTGAATTAATCAAAAAAGTATTACCCATTATAGCAACAAGCAATTCTTGTTTTGAATTTTCCCCAAAACCAAAGAGCATTAAGTCCCAGTTGCAACATTAAAAAAATATCCATTATTGTATTTAGAATAAAAGTTTCCCCATTACTTTATATTTGATAGTGTTGAAGGTTTTGAAAACCTACATGATGGGCATCAATGGTTGTAAAAAGAAAAGGGTTAAGTAATGCTCACAAAGACATTCTAAAAACAGGAATTCTTACCTCTGGCAGTTCCCTGATTTAACGTATTCCCAAGAAACAAAATTTTCTTCAATATCTCCTTCAATTTTAAAGAACTTCGAACCTGCTACATGCACATTGAGTTTTGTTAAAAATAAGATAAAAAGAAAGAACAAAGAAGAGATATGCAGAACCTAGCAAATTACCTCTCCACATGCAGAGTTCACAGTGGTTAAGCTTTTCTTGAAGTCTGTCACCTGAAACGAAGCTAAATTTAGATGACACAGAAATTACTTTAGTACAGAAGATATCTAGATGCACACAAACCTGAGCCTTGAACTGAATCTTGAAAAGAAACACTCTTAATTTCGACTCTACTCGTGGCACCTTCATCAACTCCAAAAAGAACTGACAGTCAAAGGTAAAATCAGGAACACCGGAGAAGCATGGGATCTAAGCTAGAAGGTACTGTAAAATGAAAGCAAGTATCAGCTATTCCTCGAATCTTGAAATTGTAAGACCTCCAATGGCAGGGAAAAGAAACAATTCTTACAAGAATTCCCAAACGTGATAATGGAATAAGGGAGTACATCATAAATTGGACTTTGACCACTCTAATCATTCAATCATAAGAAGGTGTTAACATTGGTGAAGTCGTGATAATCATGAATATCTGTCACCTGCCATGGCCTCTCAACTCAGTTATCTCTAAAACATTGAAATTCAAAATAATTAATCTTCTTTCACCAGGGGAAGGCCACTACCGTTGTTAATGATTCTTTTAGAACTCAATAAGTTTATCATTTAGTCAGAACTACATATACTGCCTGAGCAATTAAAAGTTGGTCAATGAGATCTCGTCAGTTTAGATTTCACAAACTTTATTATTTAATATTGTTAATTTTCTTTGCTGTCTGTGCTGGTTAAGATATTCTCACTAGCCAAGGGAAAAGAACAACTTTCAATTATACTAAGGTAGCACAATGGTCAATGGATGTCCGTATACCAGAGGTGCAGGTTCCAAATTATGTCAAAGCAACTCCATTCTTCTTTCTTCTGTTCCCTCAAATTTGTGTAGGCCTCCTTTCTATTCTACCTGTTGCCAAAGTTGTTCAAATATTTTCTAGATCAAAGAACCCGTTTTCTGTCTTTTTTTGTACTTTTTCCCTTAGTTCTTTCTATTATTATTATTATCGAAATACCAATTCATGCAACATGCTCATTAGCTCTCTGCTTGCCACCTCCTCTTAGATTCTCTGCACTCGCTATCAACATTGACACATTCTTCTTTCCTCCCTCTCACTATGACGCTCATAGACAATCTACTACTATCACATGTCCGAAAGCATTTACAGAAGTTGGTAAAAACTTTTAAATGCGGTAGTAGGCTAGAGACCAGCAGCAGATGTTGAGAGGAAATAGCTAGGACCAAATAATGGTCGTTAGGATGCACAGATGCATACTAGACTTTGACGGGATAGGGCCTTAATTTTTCTATCAGAATATTGGAAGTCACAAGGAGCTCTTGTTTCATCTATGTTATAAGCTTTGTATGACATCTGTTTCAAACTGAATTTGGTAAATGATTCTTTCATCAGACTGGTTGACACTCACAATGGAGATTTCAGCATCAAAATGGAGAAAACTCCTTTGTTTACTTCCAACCAAGTTTATTATGTTTTAGTTCATTAATGAGAAGTAATCTCGGAAAAATTGAAACTTCGGTCACCAGACCAAATAGGTAAAATATGTAACCCAAATAGGTAAACTATGTAACCATATTCAATCCCCTTAGTGGACACAGGAAAATTCTAAGTTAAGCCTTGTTCGCCAACCTTTCTCCCAAATCATGAATAAATAGAGGTTTAGTTTATGAAAGGTTTCTTTATGCCAAATTGGGTAAATTCACGGACCTGCTGTACTGCTACTCAATTTGGGTGAATTCACGGGCCTTACTTCAGAAGCAGATGGTATAAGATGGAAACATGACTCTGATGGAAACAAATATGGAAGGGCAACACCCCAACCAAGTTGAAATGCTTCACCTGATTGGTCACCAGAAGGGCATGTCTCACTCAGGAAAAACTCAAGAAAAGAGGCTTCGAGATTGTCTCCAGATATTTTTTTGTGTCATGAGAAGGAAGAAACTAACAGCCACTTATTCCTACACTGTAGGGTTACTGTTCAGGTGTGGCGCATGGTCTACAACATTTCTCAAGAGCCCTGGGTGATGCCAGAACGTACTACTGATCTTTTGAGCTGTTGGATGAGAAGGGGGGGGGGGGGGGAAGCACGACACAAAAAAGATGGTGGTCTATAGTACCTGCTTGTGTCTGGTGGGCTTTTTGGAGAGAAAGAAATCTTAGGTGTCATGAGAATATTACTAACACTATGCAGAAAGTTCAATAAAATTGCATTAACATGTTTTTTTGGTGCAAAGAAGAGGTATGGAAGTAGTAGAACAGTTGGTAGATTTCCTAGGATCAATGTAATTATGGTTTTAGTTTGTAACTTTTTGGAGGTAGCCAGCATACCCTTAGCGCTGAAGATTACAACTTTAACTTTATTAAAAAAAAGGTTTCTTTATACCAAATTCAGTTCCAAAATATATGGTTGGATGTTTCCTGAAACAATCCCAACTTCATAGAGAACCCATGACAACATATCATAGTAAAGAGAGATGAAAACTTTAAAACGATAGGCACTTATAAAGTATGATATAAAACAAAGATCATCATCATGCAGTGATTAGATAGGAACAATAAAACTGATGGGCTAACCTGTTCACACTTCCCCAGAAGCTCCTTGTCACCAGTGTAACCCTGAGTAGTTGTATTAGTAAACAATCATTTAAAAGTAAGAATATATAATACTTTTCAGAGATATCAACTGAGAAAGGGAGAGCGGAGACTGAAAGGAGTAGAGGAGCAGAAAAAAACAAGAAATCAAAGTCAGGACGGATAAGATCTTCAGATCAGTAAACTTTACCTTAAGAAGATCCATCTCTTCTTTCGTAGGACAAAATTTTATCAGATTCTCCACCTGATCTGCATCTAAAATTGACTCATCCATTGCCAGTGCAGCTGCCTATGGCCATAACAGAACCATTGTCATTGTGTTTACAAGAAAGGACTAGAGAACATCATGAGGACAAGCATGAATATTAATCAATTAGCTTGGCCTCAATCTAATACCAGTTGGTTATGCTATATGCATGCTTGATATGCATTTGCTTTATTCATGCCTGTTTCTTATTCGTTAAAAGTTTTTCTTTTCTTGCAAATTTGGGGAACTCTAAACCTCACACTTCTACACCAAAATCATCAAGGGACAAAGCAAGAATATTCAAGAGAAAGGGAATCACCTAGGTCTATGTAGAGCCCAGTATGTACAACCACGGAGGAGATGAAGTTTCTACTTCTATTTTCTGTATTCCTTCAACCCTGATTTCAGGTTGTACACATTTCTAGTACATCTTGACAAAGAAGGAGAGAATGTAGCCGCAATTCGCCACATTGTATATCAAAGGACCAAAATAGTTGAAAGAAAAAGTAGAAAGATGAAGGAGAACTAATAGAAGAAAGGAAAGTCCTATGAGGTCTCATCATCTTGTGTGGGGTCCTAGACCGTTTGAACCACAATGAGAAGTCTAATTAACAACAAAGTAGATTCCACATTAACATATCAACCTCATTCCGAGGCTGAGGATTCCGACAGCCTGAGAAAATTCTTCTTTTCTCTTTCGAATGAACAAATATAAGTTGGATTAAGAGCTAATACCCATCTATATCAATTATTTCCCCTACTTTACACGTAATGGTGTATTCTTTTCAAGCTTAAAGGAAAGGAGGAAAAATAAATGAAGGGTCTCTTATACTATGACTTGATTAGGATGGGTAGTTTGACTGGGCACCCCAAACACATTTAAAATATATCAGTTTTTTTTTCTGTATAACCCAAACATTGTCTGAATTATGTGATCCATGCTTAGATGACCAGGTAGCTCTCCTTTTGTCACTAGTATTCTTTTTCCCCTAGATTACAACACATACATTTGGCCTCTAGAATTCTATGATGTGATCTCGAAGAAATGTTTAAACTAGTTGGATATTGGAAGAAAGAAAATGATTGAGTTAGGGCACTGACAATGGATCGGTCTTTCCCCTTATACTATTAACCGTGAGCAGTTTAAAACTTGTAAGTCAGCTGAAAGACGTGAAATTCAGAAAATTTGAAGATATAGACTCTCACTATCCTAAACAAAGATATAGAATCCCACAATCTTATTCAGTTAGATTGCATGCTTAACCCCCCCCCCCCTCCTGTGTGTGTGGGCATGCGCAACCAGACAGGGAGCTATTTTTCTGTGAAAACAAAGGAGGCTTCTTCAAAAAAGAAAATTAAAGAAAATAGAAAATATTTAAGAGAAGTACTAAACTAACCATCATGTCTGGAAGTGGCATTTTCACCTTTGTGAGCATAATCTCCGTATTGTTTGCCCTTCTTAGGTCAACCTACCAAAGAAATACAAAGAAAGGAAATTAGGAAAAGAAGAATTCATGTGAGACAGAAATAAAACAAAGAAAAAGAGTTCCTCAAAATAACTAATGTCAAATTTTCACAGAAAGAAACTACAGTTAATCATCTAAGAAGGATCTAGCAAAGAAAAAAAAAGAAATAATCATGACAGAACCAGGAGAGACTGCAAGAATAAAGCAACAAAATAAATATTAGTCCTTTTTTGTTAGATTCTTTGCAGATGGTTCCTAGAAGAAAGGCACTGAATAGTATTAATTACCAGTTGAACCTTGTCTGGCTTAGAATCAGCAGACTTCTTCTTTGCTCCAGCTTTACCCGCACTACTTGCCTTGGGGGTGGCTGAGAAAAGAATCTCAATTTCTGACACATCAAACTCTGGTGCACTTGATTTGGAGCAAAAGTTATCAGTATTTCAATTAAGTTGAATATAAGCACTTTCAAACTAAAAAATCATGGAACATACATTTGAGGCCCTCCATGTCTCTGCAATTCCTCCCATAGGCTTCCCTGTAGTGCCCTGGTCACCTTGCTCCAGTGCAATGGTTTTAAATTAGATCTTGACCGTGAAAGCGCTGGAGCTCTCCCAGCAGGAAGTCCTCTGCCGGCTGCCCCAGGTCCTTTAGCGCCAAATGGTGGTGGCGGGGGAGGTCCACCACCTGGTGCTCTTGGAGCTCCAGGAGGAGGAGGTGGACCAGGTGCTCTACCTCCTGGAGGTGGTGGGGGAGGTGGACCCGGTGCTCTACCTCCTGGAGGTGGTGGAGGAGGTGGACCAGGTGCACCACCTCCAGGAGGGGGTGGAGGAGGTGGTGCTCCACCAGGAGGAGGAGGAGGAGGAGGTGGTCCTCCACCACCAGGGGGAGGTGGAGGAGCTGGAGGACCTCCACCCGGGGGAGGTGGAGGAGCTGGTGGGCCACCGTAGGAAGGAGGTGGAGGAGCTGGTGGGCCACCGTAAGGGGGTGGTGGAGGAGCTGGTGGGCCACCATAAGGGGGTGGTGGAGGAGCTGGTGGGCCACCGTAAGGGGGTGGTGGAGGAGCTGGTGGGCCACCGTAAGAGGGTGGTGGAGGAGCTGGTGGGCCACTGTAAGGGGGAGGTGGAGGAGCTGGTGGGCCGCCATAAAATGGAGGTTGAGGAACTGGAGGGCCGCCACAAGGTGGGGGAGGAGGAGCTGGAGGTGGTGGTGGAGCTCCTGGTAATGGAGGAGGAGGCGGTGGAGCTGCTGACAATGGAGGAGATGGTAAAGGTGCAAGATGCAAAGGAGGGGGAGGAGGCGGTGGTGGTGCTCTAGATAAAGAAGATGGGGTGGAAAGAGGATGAGGACAAAGAATTGAAGGTGGAGTATTGTACGAAAGGGGTGGAGGAGGGGGAGGGGGAGGGGCAGTTGGTGCCGAAACATTTCTTGAAGGAAGTAAGGGTGGAGGAGGTGGAGGTGGAGGCAGAATTAATATTGGAGAATTTCTTGAAACAGGTGGGGGTGGAGGTGGGGGTGGGGGTGGAGATAGAGGTCGAGTTGGGGCCGGATCATTTCTTGGTGGAAGTGGAGGCATAAATTGCATTGGAGAATTTGTTGAAACAGGTGGGGGTGGAGGTGGAGGTGGAGGTGGAGGTGGAGGTGGAGGTGGAGGTAAAGGTGTAGATAGAGGTGGACTTGGTGGAGGTTGAAGTGAAGGTGTAGATAGAGGTGAACTTGGTGGAGGCGAAGGTGGGAGAGGTGCATTTAGTGAAGGAGTTGAGGTTGGTGGAACAGAATCATTCTGTGAAGGTGGTGAAGGAGGAGATACCTGCATAGGAGGTGGGGGAGGTGGTGGGGGAGGTGAAGCTGAAGCACCAAGTAAAGAAGGTAGCTTAGGTGAAGAAGTAAGTGGTGGATCACTCATTGTTAGCGAAGAAGGAACTCCAGGCACAATCGGAAATGGTGGAGGTGGTGGAGGTGGTGGAGGGGCACTGTAAATTGCAGGTATAGGGAGAGGAGGAGGTGGTGGTGGTGGTGGAGGGGATATTCTAAGTCTTTCTAGCTTTGGTGCATGTGGAGGTGAAGGTGGAGTTAATGCTACCAAGGAAGATGCTGCACAAGCCGCATTTGGCAAAGAAGTGGGTGAGGGGGTTGGTGACACTACCCTACCAACTTTCAGTACAGTAGATAATGTGGGTGGTAAAGGTGGGGGAGGAGGGGGAGGGGGATGAGAGCTACCCATATGAGCCATTCTCAAGCCATTTGATGATGGAGGGGAAGGCGGAGGTGGAGGCGGGGGTGGTGGTGAAAAGGATTTGACATTTTGACTATGAGAGCTACCTATCTGAGTCTTTCTCAAACTATTTGTTGGTGGAGGTGGAGGTGGAGGTGGAGGTGGTGATAAGGATTTGACATTTTGATTATGTGATGGGATTGGAAGGTGGAGGTGGGGGTGGGGGTGGGGGTGGAGGTGGGGGAGGGGAGGAGTGGTGGGTCAAAGAAGCAGTTATAATGTGGTCTTTCTGCGAAGACTCAGGTAGCGTTGTGGAAGCTGGCATGTTAGTACTTGCTTCCTGAATAGGAGGCAATTCAAGTGATAAAGTACTTGGATATTGAAATGAAGGTAGGGGACTTGAAGGGGATGCCTGAAGGTCAAGTGCCTGACTCTCAACTGATTCTGATGAATAGGTCATTGCAACAGGTGCCTCCTTGACTGTTGTTGACATGTCTAATGATGCAGGACATGAAGAGCGTTTCTTTGGGATACGACCAGCTCCAGCTAGAATTTTAGCTTCTGAAGAAGCTCGAGGAGAGGGCGATTTTGATTTAAACCCAGATTGAGAATCCTTTGTAACAGCAAGCGCTGGTGGAGCACTCTTATACCTTGATGCTGGATATGCCACATGCATTGAATTAGTGTAAGAACCTTTATTAGAAGGGATCCACCGAGACACTGCATTTGGCTTTGCTAGTCGAGACAGGGTTCCCTGAGATTCTTTCTGTTTAGATTTATTTTTAGGTCCAATCCCATCCACAGAAAGTTTGGAGCTTGATGCTAGTTGTTTCTTTAGAGATGAAGGTGCCTTCTCAGTCTTTCCTTTATTGATATCAGCAGTAAACTGTGAACCCTGCCTCTCCTGACTCAAGGGGCCTTCTATTTCTTGCTTATTATCTCCTTGTGACATGACATTTGCCCCCGATGTTTGTGCTACTGAGTCTTTGCGACTAGAAACATCAGAAATAACAGCCTCGGAGTTTATCAAGTGGTCCCTATCCCCTAAACCATTTGTTTTTGATGCTTGTTGAGTAGAATCCATATTTTCTTCTAGTTTGCGATGACCTTCAACAAATGAACAATCTTGAAAGGCATGAGGCTCCAACTCTTCTTTCCATGTTTCAATGTTGTCATCATCCTGCATACTGTCCTGAACTGAATGGGCATCAGATTCCCCTCTTCCATCCTGTGCATCAACAGCATTGCTGAATATCTCTTCCACCTCAAAGAACTCGTCCGGTGAAGCTCCCTCAGTCGCATTATCATCCTCATCTGGTGCTTCAGTGGTTATAATAGGTGGAAGAGCATCAGCATCCGAAAAGAGTACCTGGTACAGAAATGAGCATTATTCAACTCCTGTAGTTCGTGTTAAAGGATAAAGGAAAAAGGGCCAAGTTCAGAGGAATAAATACCAAACCTCTGCTTTGAACTCCCTGGAAAATTGGTCTTTTGCATCCCATGGGACATCAACTTCATCACGAGTTAACATCAAAACATTTGAGCGAATAAATGCCGTGTGGAACATAGCCCTGAATATCATTACTTCCCTAACTAGATCATCTTCCAAATGGATGCACTCAAGAACAACATCTCCTTGAACACGACAGTGGATATCTATTTTCACCAGTGCACACTCTTCCTGGAGAGGGTAAGCCAGCAGAATACTTCAGATTGCAGCTAATTACCTGTAAGTATCAAACATTTGAAGCTTAGCATTACCTGTCGGTAGAGGCGGCCATGATGTTTTGTCTTTGAAGTTGAAAAGAGGAGTTTAGAACTCCTATTGGACGTCGGTGAAGCAGGGTCCAAACCATAGGCACGAACCATCAGTCGGCAGCCCCTCCCACCATCAAATTGAGGAAGGACCCTGAGTATAATACAATCTAAAGCAAAAGGTATATCTGATGGCAGCCAATCTAAGCCAATATTTCTTCTGGTGATATAGTGAAGATATCTAAGCTGAGATGGCTGTGGATTCAGAGGTGATAAAACATAAAGAAGTTCCTTAGGAGCTTGCCTGTATACCATGTCAAGTGTCTTCTGCTCACCGGTGTACTGTTCTCTGTACAAAAGAAGACCAGCAAGCATGAAAGCAAGTACAGGCCACCCACCCCTCTCACAGTGCATCAACAGTACATTTTGTTGGCCCTCGATTGAAAGCCAGCTCTCACTGGATCGCAAGAAGTGCTTGATCATCTCCAGTGGCAATACAGGACACCCCTCATATTTCCGAGGATAATCCATGACAGTCATATCATACTGCGTTAATATATCTGATATTTGGCTCCTGTGATCTCCTTCTTTGAAATTAAAAACCATGAAAGAAGCATCTGGATAATGATCCTGCAGCTGAGTTACAATACCTCCCATGTATGTCTTGTACTCATATTTGTCCAATGCTTCCGTTGAGAAGCAACAATCAAACACTGCAATGTGTGAATTATTGGTCCGAGTTACATCCACCATTAAGATAATAAAGATAGTAAGCTCTACAGATATCACTCAAAATTGTAAAATAAAGTTCACTTTCCAAGTCACAGAACATTATAGCTGGTAACAACAACATATCACAAGTGGGGTCTAGGAAGGGCAGAGCGCACCCAAACCTCACCCCTATTTTGGGAAGTAAAGAGGTTGTTTCCCATAGACCCTCGGCTTAAAGAAAAGCATATCAAAGCAGAACGAACAAAGAAAGCCACAAAGCATTCTGAAAAAAAGGTATACAAAAACTACAACAGAGCACAATAGCTAAGCAAACTACCAAAATGATGGAGCATCGGATTTTCAGTGTTGTTTTAAAAACTATATATACATTTTTAGCTCATTAAGCAATTTTTGAAATTCTCATAGTTAAACTGAACGATAAGACATTCCAAATGTAGCTAACTATGATGATCATATAAGCATTTGTGTCAAAAACAGCTGGAGATCTTTTTTTTCCCGGGAAATTCCCCTGTTTCTGTAAAAATGAACTTTTCCAACCAAAATCCCAAAAAAAATTCATGTTATTGCAAAAATGTAGGTCATCGAACACGCGACAGAAAAACAGAGGAATATCAAAAACAACATAATTTGGGGGAGAAAAAACATACCATAGACCCGTTCAGAGATCTCTAGAAGCCGATCCGGCGGCTTCCTATAGAAGAATCGTCTGAACAGCGCCATCTAATGGCGCCGTTTCTCTATCAATCGCATCAAAAAATAAAAAATAAAAACTTGGGTTCCCACCCCCTTCCTTTAACTTTCCAAATGCACACCAATTGATCGCTAAAATGTCTCAATGGATCCTCAAAAATTTCCCACAATACGACATTTTTAAAAACCCCAAATGGAATAACACGGTCGATGATCAATGCAGAAATGGGGAGCTGGGTTTTTGTTTAAAAAAAAAGCAGCTCAGTTGAAATTGAAAGAAATGAAGAAGAAAATTGTATTGACAGAGATTTAGAGTAAGGGAAAAGTGACAGTAAATTGAATGAAAAAATTGAAAGAATTTAGGGATTAAGAAAATGCAATGAAAATGATGATCATTGCCATTGATGAAGAAAGTCGTAAGAGAAACAAGAACCGGATTCGGGAAACTGACCCGAACCTGTTACGGTCTTTGTTCGTTACATTCGACCATCTAATTTATATTATGTACACGTGGCATATCCCTGACACAAAGAGAATGTCAGAAACAAAATCTTAGTTTTTTTGTTTGTTTGTTTTTTTACAGACAAAAAGAACGACATCTTTATAAATCAAAAAAGTCATTATTTGAACCAGAAATAGTATTTTGTCCTATTAGGGGTCAATTTCCTTTTCTATTTTTCTTTTCTTTTTTTATTTATCTTGTTTAATTTTAAAAAATAATTCAGAAAGGGTGGTATTTATCTTTTGAAAATTTTGATTCGATAATTATGATTTCTAAAAATATTATGTTATTATCTGATACGATTAGATTTTTTAAGTTTATTATTAATATATTATGGTATAGTAAATTGATAGTTATGATTTTTTTTTAAAAACTTATGTATATTCATATGACTCGATTTTTTAATAAAAAATCTCAATTACATCATATATTAACATCTTAAACATATATAAATATTCAACAGAATATATTTATATACATATAATTCTCTTTGTTAATTAATTATGAAAAAAATAAATTCATATCAGATAAAGTACGTAATATTTGTAAGGTCTAAATAAATAGTCTGTATCTTAATTTATTAGTGTTGTTAATATTTTTTACTTGTATACGTAAAATTATATTTTTGGTACGTTATTGCCTATTGGTATTTCAGTTTATTTAGATACTAGTTCCAGACACGTGCGTTGCACGTGTTCCCCAAGCTAAATTGCATGAAGTTGTTGTAACGATGTGTTTGTATGACCTTTTAATATTAAAGATGAGAAACCACAAATATTGTGAAAGAAAAAATATTGTATGTTAAATGGTGCGTACATTTTGATTTAGTATTTGCTGATAGAATAAAAATAGATAAACAAAAAAATAATTACAAACTAAAATAATTAATAAGAAAAATATATAGAAAACTTTCACATATATAAGAAAATTAGGCAAAATAGAAGGCATACCACTAATAAGAAAACTCACATTTATAAAAACTTTCAATTTCTTTTCAAGAAAATCAAAAAAGTCTTTCTTTTGTAATGGAAGATATATGTACGTTTTCTTGTAAATACGGTTTAACTTAACTAAGAGAAAAGTAATTAATTAAATTGGACAATTTGAACTTAAACTTCATATTAGAATTAAAATGAATTAAATGACAGAAAATGAAGGATAGGAATCAAAGTCTCAAACATCACATATTTCACCTGTAGCTAAAGACTTTTAGTAGATGAATATGGTCAATATATTAAATTAAGTGTATTTAATTATTAAGTAACCCTTCAATTTCTTCAAATTTTATAATTTCAAAGAGTGTTATACTCTATACAAATTTATAGGATAATTCTAGTAATCTAACCTTAACTTTGTTGCTTCACACTTTTAATAGAACTAATAATTCTATTTTTACTATAAAGTTTGTAATATAAAATAGTAAATCAAGAAAAAATACTTTAAAAGATATACAACTTTCATGCAAAAACTTAAATCATAAAACTCAAAGTCTTATTGTGTACAATAATATTTATTTGTAGTTATTTATTATGAAATAGGAAAGAAAATAGAAATTTTTTAATGGTAAATAAAGAACACCTCTAAAGAATCAACAAAAATATTATAAAATGAAGCTAAAATTAACAATGTGAAAGAAAAAAAGTAGTAGTAACAATGTGAAAGAAAAGAGATGACAACTTTCTTATTCTCTTCCAATTATTCAAAATCTCTTCGATATGATATAATTAAGGGACTCAAAGGATTGTCATGAATATGTCATTAACCCATTTCATGGATGAAAGGTGAAAGTAACAAGTATATTATTATGAACATCAACAAATGTATAATATCTTCATTTCTAATATAATAACACAAAATAAAAATTCCACTTGAACACATAGAAGAGAAATCTTAGCAGATCTTAGTTAATCTACAATAAAATTATCAAACAAATATTAAGATACAACAAATGAAGAGAAGTAACTATCATCAAAACTAAGACAATATATATCATGACATAATTTACAGATCGGAAAATTAGTGAAGCACACAGTGGTATTTATAGCCAAGATATATAAAAACTCAAAAGTCAAGTTAGAAAAAGATCATTAAAATATCATTAAATCTCTTTATTAAAGAAGTGAAAGGACACTTTATATTTTATTCTTTAAAAATGGTTAGATTTCCAAAACTATTAAAATCCAAATTTGTAGTTATTCTTTAAAGTTAAAACGTATGACTATAAGTATTCAACATATGTACTAATACACATAAAAGAATATGAAGAACCAATTTTGAAACTGTTAAAACATTTATTGTATGGTAGTCAATATGATACTTAACATTTATTTAAACATATATTTACATCTTTTTTTACACAAATTATTAAAGAAGTATTTTCTTTATTTAAAGATAAAAATGTTTAATTAATTATATTAGATGAATTTAATTAAATATTTTATAGCCTTTTCATTAAATGTAGGGGTAAAATGGTAATTCAACTTTTAAGTTTTGAGCTTCATGCTTATAATAATATATGATGAATTTTTTTTTAAAAAAAAAAGATTCTTATTCACGTGATAGCACGTTTATTTTCTAATTAAATTAAGTAATTAGAATATATGGTTGACATTTGATTGCAGATTTTATTGATGCCCGTATTCACGTTGTATCTAATATTTATTCATTCTGCATTTTTCAAGGAACTAAAACTTTATATTTTCCACGGAATTGAACTCCTCTATTCTCATTTCCCCAATGTTATTATTTCTCTGTTCAAAGTATAAATATAAATTAGAGAGAGAAAAAGATAGATTAATAAAGTTACCAACCTACAGAAAATTAACTATATTTTCTTTTAAAAAATATTTCTTCACATTCGAGGTTTAATTTAAATTAATTCTTCTAGAATCGAAGAGAACACTATTTTGTTCACTAGCTTTAAATATCTTATTTTGGGCCAATCGATATGGACGCAACCTTGTCGAAGTTGAAATGAAGCCCAGCACTGTTAGTTCAAAGAGCCCAGCACGGTTGTGTACGAGCTACTCCAATATATTGAATTATTAATCTTCAATCGACAATATTGATAACGTAATTAATTAATAATGGGCAACTTTCACATATAGCAAATAAAAAATTCATATTTGTATGTTATAACAAACTTTGCATAATTGCGCTCCATAGCAAACATAAAACTGTGTAATTCGCTATACATATATAAGTGTATAATTCGCTGGCCTAAATTGTATAATTCGCTGGCCTATTTCGCTGCAATTGTATAATTCGATATCCTATTTCAATGCAATTGTATAATGCACAATTGTATAATTCACTGCCTATTTCTCTACAAAATTAAATGTATAACAAGAAGATATATGTTTTTCTCTCGCTTTATACAAAAACAGAAACACAATATATACACTTCTGTTGTATAAAGCTAGAGAAAATTGTATTTCACTACAATGTATAATTCGCAATTGTATAATTCGTTGACCTTTTTCTCTGCAATATTGAAGTAATTTTTGTAAATTGTATAATTAAGTGTATAACACGAAGATATATTTTTGCATGTGTATATACAATTTTCTCTTGCTTTATACAAAACAGAAATAGAATTATACATTTCTGTGTATAAAGCGAGAGAGGCGAGCGAGAATGGAGAGTGACGAGCGAGATTTCTGGGAGAGAGAAGCTGGCAAATTTTAGCTAACGTTTGCTATGGAGCACAATTAAATCAAACTCTAGCTATTCCATTTATTTTAGGTTATTAGTTTGCTATTATATACAATTTTTCCATTAATTAATAACATGATTTAGGAACAATATGGCTATATATAGTGGCATCGATCATTCATGTCCAATATAGGAAGGTCTGTATAGGGACGGAGGCAACCCTTTAGTCGTGGATTCATCAGAATTCAATAATTTCAGATTAACTCAATGCTTGAAAAAATATTTGACGTCTACTTTACAGGGGTGTGGGAACCAACTAGCTTGACTTGAGCAACATAGATTATTACTACTATATTTTATTACAAGAAGCATAAAGAATTAATAACTAGTAGTACTGTATAATTTGTATGCTAATTAGGTAATATTATAAATAAATCATATAGTATTGTAATGAATTAGAAGATTCGTAAGCTAGCCACCATCAATAATGTTTAGACGAATTTTGTTTTAAAAGGAATACACCTAAATAAATCACATAAATTAAAACCCTAGATGGAGCAGTAATTTTCAGTACGTACGTTCTATGTTTCAATTAATCACTAACGCAACTATTAACTATACAATCACAGATTATAATTAAGTCTACTTGATATGCACCAAAAATTGGCTTACTAATAGTGGAAAAAATAATTTTTGTTATATCATGTAAATTTAGATCCTTCGAAACAAGTCGAATTATACAAATAATTATTCAAATGGGCTTATAGTTCAAAATTGACGAACAAATTAAAATAAGATAGAGAGAGATTTACTTAAATCTCTTTTAATTTTTACGTACAAACAAAGTAATGCATGACTTTTTTCAGCGTTCACACTTGATGTTTTGAACGCCTGCCACGAAAGGTCGTCTTCAAGTGCCTTTAGTTAATTTACGTATCTTAGTTTATTTTGTTGTGATTTTTAAAATAAATAAATTGAATCTTGTGATGTTTAAAAATGTGTAATGTATTAAAATTCTCTTTTGGCTCGTATTACTATGCCAGGTAGGATATATTGAATGTAATTAAGAAATTAATCTGTTTGGATATGTTTTTGACTTTTAATTTTTTTTTTTAGTCTTTAAAAACAAGTACTTAAATTTTTATTCTTATTTTTATTCAAATACTACAAAAAAGTTTATAACTTATTTTGATCTAAAACAGTAAAATAAATCAATTCAGATATAAAAAAAAAAAAAAAAATTGAAACGAGGGATACTATGTATATTTGGACTAATCATTGAAGAGAATATTTGAAAATCTTCAACTAACCCACCAATAATATATATATATATATATATATATATATATATATATATATATATATATATATCTTCTTCTTTTAATTTTAACTGTATATTAAATAATATAATATAATATGATATCTAGAGGCATGTTCTTCTTCTAGTTATTATTGGTTTGCTATGCATAACAAAGCCCTAGCTCAACTAATTAAAGTTACGAACTCATAGGAGAAGAAAGATGAGTACAGTCACAAATATACTTATAATTGATTATACTACTAAATTTATATAATTTGATATAAATACCGCGAATAGGTATTTATCGACTATTCACCTTAGGAGCAAAGAGGTCAAAAATGGTCAATATTGAGTTCTAGAACTAGTAATAAAAAATCTACAATAAAAAAAAAGGTTCTCTTACTACTAGCCATGTAAATTAAGGTCAAGTTGGGCGGCTTGTTTAGCAAATTGCCCCCACAGACTTGACACTACCAAACTTGTCTTAAAGAACATCATTATTCCAATTATGACATTAGATTATATTATATTGGAACTTAACAAACAACCTTTTCATTTTTAAATAACACATAAAAGAGTCAATTTAGTCAAAATTAAACTACTAATGGGCCATAACTAATTATTTTAAAAAATTTACTATTATACGTGCATGTGTTCCAATTTTGTTTCGAGTCCATCTGCATTTTCCTATGATTATTCCTCACATTTGATACTGTCTTTCTTCTTCTTGCATTAATATTCCTCACAATAAATACAGAGAATTAAGAAAATAAATTGTCTAGTGGAGGAAAACAAGATTTTAATTATCATGTCTGAAGTGGAATCTCATGTTTTTCTTCCCATTGTATTACTCAATTTCTTCATTCTCATAACAGGTATGTATATATATATATCCTCATTTCATATTTGATAGCTTTAATTTGATCAAGTTTAGTAGTAGAGTCTCATTTTGTACATAATTAAAAAGATTCAATTTTTTAAACAACATTTAATGCAGCAAGACTGATTTTTTATTATTTTTTACTTAGCAAAATCATAAGACAAGTCTTGTTTGTGTTACTCCAAACACCAAGCATTAAATGTTGTTCTGTTTTGTTTTTGGGAGAATTTTGACTTGTATTTATATTATATAGGTAGGCTTGTTTGTGGAGACTCAATTGAGACAGACAAGCAGTTGCTGCTGAACTTGAAGTCATTTCTTAAGGAACAAAATCCTGTTGATAAAGGATTCAAATATAACCATTGGAATCCTACAGATTTTTCACCCTGTAGATGGCCTGGAATATCATGCACTACTTCCATCAATCGTGTCACTGGAATCGATCTCTCAGAAAGTAATCTGGCTGGGAAGTTGTTTAATAACTTCTCAGCCATGACAGAATTGAACTCTCTTGACTTGTCCAAGAACACATTTTCAGAGTTTATTTCATCAGACTTAGGCTGGTGTAGAAATCTGAAGTTCTTGAACTTGTCACACAATATCATTGTTGGTGACCTCAACTTGACAGGCCTGAACAAACTGGAAGTTCTTGATTTGACAATGAACAGGATTCACGGGCTATCGATCCCTGAGATTTGTGATAACTTAGTTGTTGCAAATATTTCTAACAACAATTTCACTAGTGAGAGTGGATTTGAATTTTCTCACTGCAAGAAACTGAAGTATCTTGATCTAAGCTACAATTATTTGACAGGGAATCTGTCGTTTGGGCTTGATATGTTGAATATGTTTTCAGCATCTCATAACAACTTAAGTGGCTCTCTACCTTCCTGGATTTTCACTCAAAACTGCTCTTTGCAAGGTTTGGACTTATCAGAAAATAGGTTCTTTGGTGAATTGCCTACGTCTATCGCGAACTGTAAACGATTAGTAGAGTTGAATTTGTGGGGAAATAGCTTTTCAGGGTCAATCCCTAGAGAGATTGGATCAGTACATAGTCTTAAAGAACTTTGCTTGGGAAGTAACAACTTTTCAAGTGATGTTCCAGATACTCTATCAGGCCTAAATAAATTGGTATTTCTGGACCTAAGTGGAAACAACTTTGGAGGAGAAATACAAGAAATTTTCGGGCAATTGACACAGGTTAGATTTCTCGTGCTGCACGGGAACTCATATACTGGAGGCATAGTATCATCAGGAATTCCAAACTTGGTGAACCTTTCGCGGTTGGACTTAAGTGATAACCACTTCTCTGGTCCATTACCAGTTGAAATTTCTGAGATGAAAGGTTTGGAGTTTTTGATTCTTGCACATAACCAGTTTAGTGGCAATATACCTTCAGAATATGGAGATCTTACAGCACTTCAGGCTGTTGATCTTTCCTCTAATAGGATCAATGGTTCAATACCACCAAGTTTTGGGAAGCTAAGGTCACTATTGTGGTTGATGCTTGCAAACAATTCATTGAGTAGCGAAATCCCATCAGAGTTGGGGAACTGCAGCAGCTTGTTATGGTTGAATCTCGCGAATAATCAACTTACTGGTCCAATTCCTCCTCAATTAGCGAGTATTGGTGCAGATCCAATGCTAACATTTTTGTTGAATAGGGGAAAGGAGAAGCTCACTGCTAGCCCAGGGGATTGTTTTGCCATGAGGAGGTGGATACCAGCTGACTACCCTCCATTTAGCTTTATATATCCTCTATTGACAGGGAAGAGTTGTAGAATCCTGGGGGATAAGTTGTTTATGGGAGATGGTTTAATGCCACTCTGTGAACCTGGTAGTAATGTCCGAAAGAATCAGGTACCGGGCTATATTCAACTTAGTGATAACAAATTGTCTGGTGAGATCCCTCCTGAGATTAGCAACATGAAGAAAATGAGTATGATGCATTTGGGTGCAAACGAATTTTCTGGCAGGCTCCCTTCAGAGATTGGACAACTGCACCTAGTAGTCCTTAATGTTTCACAGAACAAATTTTCTGGCGAAATCCCAAAGCAGATTGGCCATCTTAAGTGCTTGCTAAACCTTGACCTTTCATTTAACAATTTTTCTGGTCCATTCCCAGTTAGCTTTAGTAGCTTGCATGATCTGAGCAAGTTCAACATCTCTTACAACCCATACATCTATGGAGCTGTACCAGAAACCGGCAACTGCTTACATTTGATAAGTCATCATTTCTTGGTAATCCATTATTACGTCTTCCATCCTTCATGCACAACTCTAAGAACAACACAGAACGAAACACGAACGACACTCACAAAAAGCCCAAAAAGGTGGGTGCACTTTTGGTAATTGTGGTTCTGGTACTAGCCTTCCTAGTCTGTGGAGTCATGTCCCTTGTTGTCTGCCTCCTTATAAAAGTGCCAAGGGGTTCTGCGGGAATCTTACTGGAGGATACAGAGGGCAGACATGATTCTCCATCAAGTACTAATGCATCCTCATCACAGTTGTGTGCATCCTCATCACGGGGTTCTGATGATGTTAAGGTTATTCGTTTGGACAGAACAAGCTTCACACATTCTGATATACTGAAGGCCACATGGAACTTCTCGAATGATAGAATTATTGGGAGGGGAGGATTCGGGATAGTCTATCGTGGGGTCTTGCCTGATGGAAGGGACGTAGCAGTGAAGAAGCTACAGAGGGAGGGAATCGAAGGAGAAAGAGAGTTCAGAGCTGAAATGGAGGCGCTCAGTGGGAATGGCTCCGGTTGGCCTCATCCCAACCTTGTAACTCTCTATGGGTGGTGCCTTGATGGATCAGAGAAACTTCTAGTCTATGAATACATGGAAGGTGGTACCTTAGAGGACTTCATTACAGATCGAACAAGGTTTACATGGAAGAGCAGAATTCAAGCAGCAATCGATGTAGCACGTGCTTTAGTCTACTTGCACCATGATTGCTATCCTTGCATTGTCCACAGAGATGTCAAAGCTAGCAACGTGCTTCTTGACAAGGACAGAAGAGCAAAAGTCACCGATTTTGGCCTTGCTAGGGTCATGATTTCTGAACACACTCATGTTAGCACAATGGTGGCAGGGACTATTGGTTATGTTGCACCAGAATATGGGCAGATAATGCAGGCCACTACAAAAGGAGATGTCTACAGCTATGGGGTGCTAGCAATGGAGCTAGCAACTGGGAGGCATGCTATAGATGGGGGCGAAGAATGTCTAGTTGAATGGGTGACAAGGGTCATGGGAGACGGAAGGAAAGGGTTCACCAGAGCCATTATACCAGATGCTCTATTGGTACCTGGCCTAGTAGAGGGAGCAGAGGAAATGTATGAGTTGCTTAGGATTGGGATAAGGTGCACAGCTGAGACGCCTCATGACCGGCCTAACATGAAGCAGGTATTAGATATGTTGATTAGTATTCCTAGCAGCCAAAAGGGATCCAGCCGTAGCTTTGGATCAAGTCGTAGCACTTCTCCATTATTATGATACTCTCTTGGAATCCAAGAGATAAAAATGTCAATAGTTTCTTTACGAGATGTGTAACATACCTAGCAGATTCTTCTTGTAAAACAGTTTTACTTTTTTCACATTTGTTAGTCTAGGAAAATGTAAGTCAATTTTGTTTGTTTGGATCACAAAATGTTCTCAAGGATATCAATTTTTGCTATGAAACTGAAGCACTCAAATATTTGACCCACCTACAAAGTTACACTACAGTAGATGGCAAAATTGTTCCCCTTATCAGATACATTATTTGTCTGGTGCAAGAGTCCTCTACCAGGGACTGTGCAATAGCAACTACAAACAGAAGTGTCTCCAAATTTCAACTTCTGGACCACATCTGATGGAAAATTTTAGTATACTTCCACTACATCAACACACCATCAATCGTCAACGCCATGAAGAAATCTTAGTATACTTCCACTACATCAACACACCACCAATTGTCAACGCCACAATACTCATTTTCATATCAGGCTGGCTTCATCATCCGTGGGAATAATGTGGATATGCACTCAAGCATCATTCTGATTTCAAGTTAAATACTCAAAATTTTAAGTCACTCTCTGATGAGTAAACAATGCTAATAGAAGAGTACAAACTCTTGTCTATCTGCTTAACAAAGTGAAAATCTTAATGGTGTGAGACCTTTTAAGAAAACATCGCGAGGTTGGATGAAAACTACCAGTATCGATCCTAGCTACCATGTTAAGAGTTTCTCTGGGCTACGTAACCATGTACCCCATTAATCCAGAGGTCACATATCATTACCAATTTGCTTCATTTTTTAGTATGTTTTAGTCATTTATTTAACAACATTATCTTTAGCTGCTCCACATTCTTTCAAAGTATAATGACTCTGTTGAAAAGTAGTGACCTTATTACATATGTATGTTGGGGTTTAGCATGTGTGAATGGGAAAAGATAAGAGAATATGAAAAGTGAGGGAACTACTTTGGAGGGAAAATGAAAAGTCATTTGCAAAGTGTAAATGAAAAGTCATTTCTCCCATATCGGCAAAAGAAAGGGAAATTGTTATCCTTATATAAGGAAACACTTCCATTACTTCTTAAAGACCTAAGAAGAAGATGCCCCCTCACGCCATCGTCACTCGGCTTTGGCTTTGGCTTTAGCAAATGATTTGATTGATAAATGTTTTGGACAAAATTTATTTAATCAATTTTTGTTAAATCAAATAAGTCCTGTTAATATTATCTCTTATAAATTTGCGGGTAACGGTAACATTTCGAAAAGTCGTTTACTTTTCAAAAAGTAGTTATTTTCCTAACAAACACAATTTTCCAAAAGTTGTTATTTTTTCCAAAAGACACAACTTTCTGGATAAAACGGGTCTGAACAGATTTCACTGAATAGACACGTTCCTTGCTGAAAATGGCTATAAAAGGAAGTCAATTTTTTATTTTTCGAACACTGAAAATTTTCCTTCTCTGCATTTATTTTTATCTCAAATAAAATCAAAGTGTCGATCGACTGAGTCTGTGTGACTTGTTGTTGTTCTGAAGTTCGCTGAAGTTAAAGAAATTTAAGGTACCGCTATTTCTTTAACAGGTTTAATCCGTTTTATCTTGGGAGAAATTAATTCATAACCTTGAGTACAGTGAGGGGATTAAATTTCTTAAGGACACACAGTAGTTTCTGTGGACTCAGATTACTTCTTGTATTTTATGTATTTTCTGCTTCATCTTATTTCTATTTCTGTTTATTGGTTAACCTTACAAATAGAGGTTAAATTAACAATGTGTACAGTAGCAAAAAACAAAATACAATTAGCCTCCTATAGGCTAAACTTGAGATCTTATCTCATCCTATAAAGATCCTCTGACCCACAAATATGAGACAAGTGTGTTATAGAAGAAAGATAAACATGCTTGCACAACAAGAAGCCTGGTTTCTGCAACACCATTCTCGATTTAGTTTGTAACAACATACCCTGTATGATCTCATAAATAGGATTTGTATTTAAATCGCATCGTCAATATATGTAAATTAAATCGATGCCTTATGTGAATCTAATTTGAGTAAATAATATTTTGTCCATATCAAAGCCGCGTAATCCAAAATTTACGATTCAAGTAAGGCATATGGGGTTCATGCTTTGAGTTAGTTATGTGTTTGTCTACTAGATTCCACTATATAAAAAAAAACATGTAACATCATAAACAACACAAAAAAACAAGAAAGTTACCAAATTAAATTCACCACCTTTAGTTGAAGGAGATTAAATCCAAGTTGGCTAACACAAAGAAAAAGCAAGTATAGGTGATATTTGATAGAGGTATGATGTGGAAAAAGGAATTGTCCCATTAATATACCAGTGGATATATGTACTCAGAAAAAAATGAAGTTGGAGCAGGACGTAATGTCATTATCCGTCACTTTGTCATTCTGCTTAGATATAAAATTAAATCATAAGTGAGCTAACCTAATTTCATGAGCCGTTACTTTGTCATCCTACTTAGATATAAATTTAAAACATAAATAAGCTAACTTACTTAAATATAAAATTAAAGCATAATTGAACTGACCTAGTATCACAATCCGTTACTTTGTTATTCTACTTAGATATAAAATTAAAGCGTAAGTTAGCTAACCTAAGGAGAAGTTCCAAGTTCCACTTTGAGTTGTGAGTTTCTAGAATTCAATAATTTTAGTTTTATATCTTTATACGTGTTTACTATTGGTTATTTCTTTTTTCTTTACTTTGAATTATCATCACCACTTGTTCACACTACACCTTTAACCTAGTAGTCAATTATAATTATTTTTTTTTCATTTTTATCTGAATTATCACGATCTAGTCAATTATATGTATTTTAATATATAAATTATGATAATTTAAATATAAAAATGAAATAACTAATATTTAAAATGGGAAACTCACAAAAAGTAAATAATAATACTCTCATCATCTCAATTTTTGTGGTACCTTTCGAATCACAACATTTAAACAAGTCTTTTCTTAACCACAACTTTTAATATACTTTTTAAATCTTTTGAATTAGTTTTCAAATATATAAATCTCATCTCAAAATTAAATCATTCAACCCTCAACGCATTTGAATAATGCCACATAAATGCAACAGAGGAAATAGTTCAAATATATTTTACCCAATCCAAATTCGCAACACAAATACTCAACTAATATGTAATCACTGAAAGCCAAATCACGATGGTAACACTTCAACGATAGAATTATAATCGAAAAATACATAAATAACAAGTTATTAAAGATAAAGATAAAAATGGAGATAAAAAGCTTAGACTCTAGAAGGAGGTTGGTGAAATAACCAATTTCTTTCTGAATATGCATAAACTCCCAAAACCGCAGTGATAACCCTTTTATCTCTGCTCAACCTGGATCCCAAGCAAACCTATTATCGGGCTGTCTTATTCTTGGGCCACTTCGTGATTTAGCCTCGGGCCCAGTCTAACCTCTCGACTATCCGAGATCACAACATATATTTTTTATCATTATCTTTTACTAAATATGTATATTAACTTTATAATAATTTGAAAATATTATCTTATGATTCAAATCTCATAAAATTAAAATACTAAACCTGGCTCGAAATCGATAAGTCTAGAGAGTGAGTGATATCAAGTCATACAAAGAACATAGAAACATGTTTGACATACCTCACGTGAAGACTGTATAGAAAGAAGGCCCCTCCACTAACTAATAAATAGTAGTTTTAACATATGATGGCAACAAAAACTCAGCTTCAATTTCCATTTTCTATAACCCTACACACCAAATTACCAATAGATGTTTGTCTATAAATAGTGAGGTAAGAAGACAGATTAAATACTTAAGAGTAAGTAGGAGAGAAGAAATGGAGAATAATAATTCTCATGATGATCAATATGGTAGAAAAGTGATGAAGGATGTCTCTCTTCATGAACTTAGAGAGAAACTTGTTGAATTTTCTAGAGTTAGAGGTTGGGATCAGTATCACAGTCCTAGAAACCTTCTCCTAGCTCTGGTAAGCCACCTCACATTTATATAGTTCAGAACGAGTATGATCTTATTATAACCAATCAATTTTATCCGTTGTAGGTTTATTTTTAATCTGTTTAAAGAAAATGTCTTTTTGCAATTCATTAGTTTCAAATTTTCACATGACATAATTAAAATCACAAGATAAAAGTATATACGTGACTTAACAATGTAAGCATATTCTTTCCTAACATGTGGTATGATATTATTCGTTTTTGGCCGAACATAATAAGATATTGTCTGTTTTAGACCAAACAGAATGTGACTTTGTTCGCACGCCCAAAATGTTTAAACAGGTTGGAGAAGTGGGAGAACTATCAGAGATATTTCAGTGGAAAGGTGAAGTTGCAAGGGGTTTACCTAACTGGACATCAGATGATAAAGAACATTTGGAGGAAGAACTTTCTGATGTTTTACTCTATTTGGTTCAGCTAGCTCATGTTTGTGGACTTGATTTAGGTCAAGCAGCACTTACTAAAATTGTCAAAAATGCTCAAAAATACCCTGTTACTAAACCTAATTAATTAATTAATTATCACAAACTAAGCTAGTGTTATCTTATCTTATAATATAGCTATAGTATGTCTCATCTCCAAAGTAAGACAAGTTATTTATTATAATGTATCAAAATTTTGATTGACATGCTATCAATTTCAATTTGTTTGTACTTTTAATTTCGTAACAAGTTTAAGATTATAAGATTAAAATATATTTGACATATTTTTAATTTAACATTATAATTTTTTTAAAAAATTATTATTTTCAAGCTCTATATCTAGTTAAAATAAAAAAAACAAATTAAAACGACGAGAATTGTACCCATTCCATATAATTTCTTGGTTACATATAGAATTTTCACTCATATATATTTATATATGGGGATAAATTGAAAAAAGATGATTACAGTATATTCTTAATTTGGTAAGACATGCAATTATTTTGAACCTAAATAAAAAGATAACACAACACTCTCTCCATTTTGATTTACTTAACCTTTTTTTTAAACTCCATTCTAAAAAGAATGATAATTTCTTTTTTTAGTAATTTTTTTATTTCAACTTTTCACATGATGTGATAAAGATTTGATTTGATTAAGATTGAGATTAATTATTATTGTTTCTAAATAATTATTTCGGATAGATGGAATAACTTATCCTATCGAATCTATTGGGTAAATAATTCAAAGGCTATCTAATAACTCCAACCGTCCATAAAATAGTTATGCATTTTATTCTGAGACTATTATTCATTATACCTCACAATAAACAACACCTAAATACATTTTAATACATTAACATATCTTCAATTTTAAATTGCAAAATTTAAAAATTTCTTAATACTTTATATTTCATTACCAAGTCAGACCAAATCATTCATGAAATATCACTTGTTATAAAATTTGACGATTACAAACTAAATATTACTACCAAAAATAGAAAAAGCTACTAATTAGGTGCATGACAACTTCTAATCTAACCTGAAGCATTAGGCCCCTACCTTCTTTCCAAAGAAAAAAAGAGAAAAGAGATGCTCACTTTGCCAACCACCAAAAGATAAGGGAAAGAAATTGGTTATCGTACTTAACTTTTCAATTGTCAATTATTTCAGAGTTGATTTTATTATATTAAAATAAAATAATTTTATTTTCTGTAAATTTTATTTTAGTATAAAAAAAAGTCATCAAATTATGGAGAGAAGTATTGGAAACGCCTTTAAACTCGCCATACATTATTAGTTTCATTTTTGAACTATTGATATTCTTACACTTGACTAATTGAACTTAAATACACTCTCGATCTTGCAGCATGCGTGAAATACACCCCGAAATTCTCTCCAAATTTAGGAGTGTATTCAATATTTATTAAGAGTCTGATACATCTCCTACAATAGTTTGAGACCACTTGTTATGTTAGATTGAGGGTGTATCCAGGTTTAGTTAATCAAGTAATTGGATGTTTTTAAGGTTATCAATAGTTCAAAAATGAAATTAATAATTTACGTTAAGTTCAAGAGTATTTTCAATACTTTTCTATTGTCTAATTATGTATAAAAAAAACTCACTAACTATATATATGAAACATTTTCACATATTATGAGGATTGTATATCCGATCCTGAAAGCGTCAAGCCCAATCCATAAGCCCAACGAAATATTCTTACCCAGCCCAACAAGCACCATTTCTGAATGGAAAAAATAGATATCTACCTACACTTAACTATCACATGTACGTATTTTATCTTTATTTTAAAAATATTACATGGAATATCACTTTTTTAAAAATATTACATGGAATATCACTTTTTTAAAAATATATCGTATTTATAAAAAAATTAAATCAGATACATAATTTCTTTAAATATGATAATGAATAATTATCTTAAAATTACATCTCCTCAATTAGTTGGACACTATCAATTCAAATTAAATTAATTTTTTTCTTTTTAGTTGTTTCCCTTTCCAATCCCAAGACAGATCAGGTATCCTACTATTATCCCTTTTTTTTCTTCTTCTTCTTCATTAAACGTTTCCTTTCCCTATCACAAAAAATATTGTATCTCATTCTCACTCCCACACGAATCCCTTCTTCCTTAACCATGTTTATTTCTTTTTGCATGTGCTAAATTCATATCAAACTCTACATAATTAGTATTAGTTAAAGTGGCAAAGTAAGATTATCTTTAGTTTTTTCTATTGTACATTTGTTTTCAATCGTATCATAAATTTGATTCGATGGTTAAAACTTTTTTCTAGCCAATTTATTGTAGGATTTTTATATTGTTTGCTCCATTTCAATAGCTCAAAATTCAGAAAATAGTATGAATATTGTTATGTATCTGAGACACATGCTTTTGAATATAATGTATGAAATTGATACTTGATACATCAAATTAATAATAGATACATGAAATTAAAATTAGATCTATAAATAGATATATGAAATTAATATTATCATATAAATAGATACATGAATTAATATTACACACGTATAACAAATACACAAAATTAATATCAGATACTTCTATGATACATGTAAACTACTTGTATGATACGTATTTAAGTGATTAGTTTGTCGGATACATCATATATTGATAATAGATACATCAAATTATGATTTTTATAATTTTAAGAGTAATAAAATAAAATTAATCAAATTGCATGACCAAGATATACATGATTTTGTCTTTTATAAATGATATTAAATGAATTTATTATTTCAAATAATAATAAAATGAAATTAATTAAAATGAAAAACACTCATTGATTTCCACCTTATATTAACGAATGGTTATAACCAATTAATTCAAACAAATAAAATACGTATCTCAATTTTAAAATTTGACAGATACATGTATCTCACAGATTCAAATTCATGTAACCAAAGTATGATATATGGTAGAAAAAATAATATTTAAAACTATTGGAAATCTAAGTAATTAGAACCTAAACTAATGGAACTTACGTAGTTTATCCTTTCTGAATTACACCCAAAGTTGAAATTTGATTAATTTGAACTTTTGACTACAACTTGCTTCATGAGTGTGTGTGAAACTTGTTAAAGTAATTTTTTTCTCCATTATCTAAACTCGTAAAGTTTCCTCTTGAAACTTGGACAAATATCTTATTTAAAAAATACTTGACATGTAACGTTAAATTCGACATAACTTTACTAGCTTAGGATAAAAAAAGAAAAGAAAAAAGGTAATTTGATTTGTCACAGTTGTCATTCTATGTTGGATAAATTAATTAGATTTTAAATTCAGAATGACCCTAAACTTTGATATTAAAACCCTAAGGCAGAATAGTCTGGTGGACCCTCGTAGTTGTATCAGATTGTATTATGGACTTTTCTACTTAGTTTTTTGTCATCTAGACCCTTATATTCAACATAAAACAATATATTAAATTCTTCTGACCATTGATCATCTTTATGTGACATTAATATAGATGAGTTGGCACGAGAGTGTAGTCATATGCCTGCAAAGACAAGTGAACATAATATTTGAAATTTCAACTTTTACTTTTAAGTTATTAAAATTATATTTTTAAAAAAATAAATTTAAAAAGGAAAAATTTCCATCTTCTTCCCCACACTACCTCCATCTTCTTACCCACACTACCTTTTTTTCAGCCATTTCGACCCCAACCTATTTTTCTTTCTTATCCACACCCTATTGTTATTTATCTTCATTTTTCTTTCACTTCTTTCTTCTTTCCCCCATCCATACCTATTTTTTGTTTGTCTTCAATCATCACTTTCCCTCTTTTTCTCCTCCCATACCTGAATTTCTATCTTTTTGCCTTTTCTTGCTCCTTTTCAACTTCTTTCTTGTTTATTTGTTACCCTAAATAAAAAACGAAATTGGGCAAAAAATTTTGAACATAATAAGCAAAGAAAAATTAGAAATCAGTGGAGTTGTTGATATCTCTCATAAGTAATTTGACCTCTTTTGGTGTCAAAATTATTCTTGTATTTGTAAGCAATTTGGGGTGTGAAATAGTAGTTAGCATTAGATTATGAAAAGTTTGGTTAGATCTGGTTGTTAGGTGGCGTGGTTGTTGTTATTGTGGTTGTTAGATGACTTAGGTTGTTGTTACTTTGATCTCGCCGGTAAAAATGGTGATGACGCCGGCAAAAATGGAGACGACGCAATGACTCCATCATTTCTCCGGCATCGACGAGATCCTCTACCTTGTACTGACCAGTTTGTATTGCTATCCATGCCGGAATATCGGAAATGCTATATTGGGTTTTACAATTGGATTCTAATGCATTTTACGACGCCGGCTTGGTAATGATATAGTGAAAATAGAGAGAATTAGAAATGTCAATAATAAATTAAAATGATACTAGCGGGGAGTGAAGTAGTTTCATGACTTCATCAGATTGTTGGATTGTGAAAAAATCGAAGAACAAAAAAAGGGGGATATGGAGATGGTGGAGTTTTGACAATGATGGTGGGTTAATAAAGGTGGAGGAAAGGTGTACAAAAATAATAATTTTATTTTATTTGATAAAATAGATTTTTTTAAAATTTGTCTTTTATTTAATATTTTTACTAATAATTAAAAAATTTATTATGAAAAAAATTATGACTTGGCATTAATATATATTACATGGATATAACATGTCATCTATGTAAGGGAGAGTGAGATACACACATGATCAGAGGGATTTAAAAATCTCATTTTGGTTAAGTTGAGGAGTCCAAATGACAAAAAGCTCATTAGAAAAGTCCATAATACAATCCAATAAAAGTACGAGGGTCCACCCGACTATTCTGTCAAATCCTAATACTCAATAAAAATTTAAATTCTTATAGATCGTTTAATTTAAATTGCTTGTGTAGCACTTGTTTCGTTTTAAAGTGCAGTGACGGATTAGCCGATGGAAAAACATTAAAAAGGTCATTCTTGATGAGTTGATTTTTTGTTCTTGTGTTTTTTATTTTACTAGTCCTGGGAACGTGCATTGCACGTTTTTCTTCTAATTGACATTAAAAATTAATTTATATAAGTAAATATATCATAGTGAAGCACACATAAAATAATGTTAAGTTCAAAGTTTACATTCTTTTGTATGCAAGTTTGACATAAGATATATCTCTTCATAAAATATAACATAAAAATTTTATGTTAGATTTGATATTTTTAATGTATTATGAAAAATAAACCTTCTATTATATGAGAGGAATCAATATATTTTGATTACTAAAAGTAAGTTTTAATAATAAAAAAGAATTGATCTATAATTAATACTCTTTCACATTATAAAATTGATAAAGCAAGTCATCTATGATACAAACTTCTGTTTTGTATATTTATGATTTGCAAGTTCTCAAGAAGATTGTTAAATTTTCCTATTAAGATGAATATTATCATTCTTTACTCAGAAAGAAGAAAAGAGAATATTATTACTCAATTCATCAAAATATTGTATTGACAAAAATGTTCAGTCACATTTGTATCTTCTAAACAAATCTTTTGCAATTTAAGGGCAAATAATATTCGAAAAGAATTTTTAAAAAATCACTTAAAAGGAAGTTCAAAATATTGAAAAAAACACATGACATTAAAATACACAAGCCAAGGAAAGAAGAAGAATGAGAAATTTGAATTCATATTTACTATCCCAAAGGCTCACGATGATAACTAAATTTAAAGTCTACAGTTATACGAATTGATAAAAATGGAAAAAAAAGAAGAGCAAGTTTGAGGAGTTAGAGCATATATATTGCAAAACAAGTTTTCACATTCTGATGAATAAATAACAAATAGTAACTTTCTTATTCTTAACGTCAAACATATTAACGTAAAGACTGTATTTAATCTACTTTTTTTTTCCGCTACTTCTGTTTCTTCTCTTGATTAGCAGCTTCCAACATTTTTTTTTGTTTCCCTCATTTGCAGCTTTCAACTCTCTTTTCTTCTTTATGTTGAATTATGTGATTTCCTTTTTTTCATCCAATCTCATGTGATTACCATCCATCTTAATAAGTTGGTCTTAAATAGTATTAGATAATGACCTTTAAAATTCAACTTTAATTTCGAAACTGATTCCTGTGTAATAGTGGGGATTGACCCTTCATATTCAATTTTTATTTTATATTGTGACTATTCAAAATGCAAACATTTATTCAGTAATTTTTAACGTTTTAATTGCCAAAGAACTATTATTATTTAATTTATACATTCCAATGAATTCGGTCTATATTAAATTATTTTTTCCAACTTTCTATCTTCTCTCAATTCTGGACATAATTAATTGATACAGTAAAGAATTTGATGTAATCTTTTAATGGAAAAAGTTTTTAAAACAATGATAACTATATACTATTCAAGTAATAATTAGATATTTAATTAAATTGTATTTTATTTTAAGGGCAAAATAGTAATCTAACTTTGATGTTAGGAGCTTCATGCTTATAATAATATATGATTTTTTAAAAATTCTATTCCTAATTATTGAATTGATATAGTTATGCGTTAAGATTCTTGAGTTGATTCGTTCATGTCTATATTTCAGCGTGAAACCTACAGATTGAGTATTCTTGAAATGAATAACATTGTTGAGTTCAAAGTATTATTTTTTCTACGGAGAAGGGTGTAAAATACCCTTATAGTACTAGAATTGGTACAAAAATACCCCTCGTTTATCTTTTGACCTTAAAATACCCTTGGGGTTAACCTTTAGGGACCTATTTTGCCCTTTTGGCTAACAGACTACTAAGTCAATATATTTAATTATTTCATTTATTACATGGCATGTTGTAATTGGTTAAAAAATTAATTAATTAAAATCTAATTAGTTTGACCCAAACTACCCTATCCACCCGGATCGACCCGACTCATCTTTCAAAATATCCAACCCATCCAAATAAAATATCCATTACCCATTTCTTTTTTTTAAAAAAACCTAAACATTTTCCCCAACAGGTATCAACTTCAATATTACTGCAACTATCAAGCTTGCAGCACCAATTAAAACACTGAGTAGCCATAGTTTCCAGCTGAGCGGTGTAGTGCTTGCCAACGTGCCTAAGAACTCAACGATGATAACTTGGAAAACGACAGTGGAGTTATGACACTACGAATATCCAGCTTCCAAAAATGCCACGAAACACAGACTGTCAGCTGGAACTGCACAAACTTTTGGATATTGGGGGAAATGTTTAGGTTTTTTAAAAAAGAAATGGGTAATGGATATTTTATTTGGATGGGTTGGGTATTTTGAAAGATGGGTCGCGTCGATCCGGATGGATAAGGTGGTTTGGGTCAATCTAATTAGATTTTAATTAATTAAATTTTTAACCAATTACAACATGTCACGTAATAAATGAAATAATTAAATATATTGACTTAGTAGTCTGTTAGCCAAAAGAGCAAAATAGGTCCCTAAAGGTTAACCCCAAGGGTATTTTAAGGCCAAAAGATAAACAAGGTATTTTTGTACCAATTCTAATACTATTAGGGTATTTTAGACCCTTCTCCGTACTTTCTATATTGTTGTTGAGATCGTTGAGTTAATTCATTCAAGTCTATATTTTGAACTCTTTCGAGTTATAAATTTTGAGAATCTTTTAAAATCAATATTTTATTTTAAACTTAGTTTTTGAGAAAGTAGGGATGATAATGGGGCAGAGCAAAGATAGGGCGGGGCGGGGCGGGGCAAGGGTTTAACAGGTCAAGATAGGACACTACTTATATGGAGCGAGGTACGATGGGGCGGGTCAAAGCTAATATCTGTAGAACTTTAAAAAGGCAGGGATGAGTTGTGTTCCAAAAGACCCACTATTTCAGCTGAGCTTTGGCTGATCCCAAAAGCAAAATAAGAAAAATTTAAATTATTAATTGGTGACATTTATTTTTTGTTCTCCTCATTCATTTTCATATTTTATTAATTAATTCTTGTGATTAGGCTTAATGGAAATATATAAGTGTGCTTTGGACAATTTAAATAGTAGAATAATTTAATGATAAATTTTTCTTTGATGATTTTTTCATATTGACAGTTATTCTCCTTTGTCATTAAGAACAAATATAAAGAATTATATAACATATAAAAAATGCAAATTAAAAATTAAATGGAGCAGGGCGGGCAGGTTACAACATTGTAAAAATTCTAGTTGGGGCGGGGTAGAGCCGGTTTAAATCTTAGCAGGTTGATACTTGCCCCGCCCTAACCCCATCCCAACTCGCCCTATTTCCATTCATATGAGAAAGTAAAGAAAAATTTGAGAAAAAGTTTTAATCAAGATTTGAGCAAAAGTATAAAGGGACTAAGTATTTTTCGAATATTTCATTTTTACATGAAGAAAGCGAGTATTATTTTTGAGAAATTAAAGAGAAACTTTAATTTTAAACGAGTTTGTGAGTTCATAAATATTACAGAGCAGTTATCTCTTTTAAGAGTATAGTTTGAACAATTATCGCAAACTAGAGAAAGATTATGTTTTATACATTTGAGCATGGGTATATATATATATATATATATATATATATATATATATATATATATATATATATATATTATTGAGAGTAGTATTGAGCATCAATATAGAAATGAGTTCAGACAACTCAAAATCCTCATAAACCATGTACGCCAACATGACTAAACGATCATACTTTTTAGATGAATCCTTAGTGCCTTCAGGTAGAGATTAGTGGATCCACTTAGCTAAGGTGTTTTATACCCCGGCAAAGTATAGAATAGTTCTGACAGCATAAGCGAGACGATGTATCATCATGAAACTCATAATGATGGTTGACGGTTAGAGAATCTCTCAGATAGAGTTAAATGTGTATTTTTATTATATCACTTGATATGTTAAGTTCAAAGACAAGTAAGTATTTTTGTAAAGCTTTAATGATTTCATTTTTTATTTCTTTACATTCAATTGAGTATGTATCTATATTTATTACAGTCCTTTCATCTAATTTTTTTGTTATTCAGCTATATTACAGACCCGTATATTCAATGTACTGATGTCATTCGACCTGTATCATCAAACGATATAAATACATGTTTTTAGGATCCTCAACAAGAGTCTGTTAAGATCATTTCATTCATTCATCAGCTTTAGAGTGAGGTTTCCTTTCTTTCGGGTGACTCCAGTTTTATGAGTTGTTCGTATTAGTAGCATTTTGAGTAGTCATGGATCTTATCCTGACACTCGTCTATACATATTAGGAGCTTTATATATAGATAGTTTTGGAGTCTTTCTGTTTCATATGTTTTATTTAAAACTTATGTTTCATACTTTGTAAATTCAGAGAGTTTTGAGATTTATTATACTATTAATTTAACATTTCTTTCAGTTTGATGCTTGTGTATGCATGAATTAGTCTTCCGCTTATAGTTAGACATGATAAGAGTTCATCAGGGGGCCAGTAATGATACTCGAGTGTCAGTCACGTTTAAGGTGTAGGCTCAAATCGTGACATCTCGTAATTATCAAATCCGATAAGTTTGATAGGAATTATCACAAAATTGAAGTATTTTAGGGACCTCTGAAACAAGGATGAGTATAATCAATCTTCTTTGTTGTCATGTATCGAATCTTAACAATTTGAAGTGTACATAAAAAATAAACTAAATGAAATTCTAATACATTCAATGTCATTGACTCTGATACTATGTCAGAAGTGAGTTATGAAGCAAGTTTGAAACAAATAAAATCAGTTAAGAACAAAGTAAAAAATATATTTTGTGTATTAGAAATATATTCGCTTGTCGTTTTGTCCGTACGTCATCTCCTCTATTTATGGAGGTGTGTAATTGATACAAAATGTATGATCCGCTAAACTGTTCATTAACCGTATCCTGACAAACTAATTAACGACCAACCGATCAGCCATGTTAGTAACTAACTAGCCACGTAGATAACTAACGTATCCTAACGAACTAACGACTAACGACTAACGAATTAGTCACGATAGTAACTAACTAGCCGCGTGTATAACTAACTAATCCACATGTTAAAATAATCGCATTATATTTCAATAATATATTTACTGTTTTATTTTCACATAAAATGTTTTAAATTACAAAATTAATGAAAATTTTGATACATTGACATATCTAATTTAAGATTACAATATTTAAAAGTTTCTTTATTTTAATAAACTACGTGTACAAATCAAAATAAGACAAACAAATTAAAATGAATGAATATTTTAATTTCTTTGCTAAAATTTAATAATTATTTCTTTATCATGTCAATCCTAACTCGTTATGTCTTGCACTTTATCATTAACATCACCAACACCAACACCAATATCAACACCAACACCAACATTCCTTTATTTTTTTTATTTTCCCTTGATTCTAATGATAATGTACATGAATAAAATATCATAACGTAATGAAGCCAAATTGACTATCCATATTAGGGATTTATAAGGTAGTTTATATATATGGTTGCATACAAATTAACATTTCACTCTCTCTCCTTTTCAATTTTGAATATGTAATAGTATATTGTACTATGTTAGTCATTTAAAATTTTGAGATAAACCTAACATTAAATCCTTCCATTCACAACTACTTTCTTGTCGATGATTACGTTTTCGAATCTTGAATAAAAAATTATGTTTAGGGAAAACTAAATTAACAAAGAAAATCAATCAATCATTATGACACCCCATATAAGAAATAAATATTTCTTTCTTTCATACAATAGATTTTTTATCATCTTTATAAAGTAATATCTTTTATTTTTAAACTATTTTTCAAATTAATACTACTAACAAGTAAAATAGGAGATAAGTATTGAAAATATTTTTAAACTTTGAGCTAAATTATCAGTTTGCTTTTCAACTATTAACAACATTAATAATAATTTTTGTTCGACTAATTAAATTTAGACATAATATCAATCTGCCACATGAGATAACAAGTGATTTCAAATTATTATAGAAGCATACAAAACTTAGAGAAGAGAATTTTGAGCTAAGTTATCAATTTGTTTTCCAATTATTAACAAGTTAAAAATATCTTTTGTTTGGCTAATTAAATTTAGATACAGTATCAATCTGCCACATGAGATAACAAGTAATTTCGAACTCTTATAGAAGCATTAAAAAACTTAAAGAAGAGAATTTAAGATGTATTTCACTTATATTGTAAGATCGGAATATATATAATTATGATATTGGTGAAGGGAGAGAGGACAAGGATAGGGGTGAGAATCTAAAAAGTTGATCCATTTTTTCATACACTTGATCACCAAGAAAAATCCAAGAATAGATATAATTGGAGAAGATAGATCCAATGTCTTGACAAATTCCATGCCTCTCTCTTCCCATGTCAGTTACAAGAGTACTAATTATTCTTTTCTCTCTTTTTCCATCTTCCTTTGTACATACAAAGTGGCCCCAGCAGATCCGAAAAGCTCCATTCTTTCCGCATTTTCCCCATGACATTGTACCATCTAATAAGCATCTTTTTCTCCACACCCTTTTCTGTAAAGTTCTACTTCCTCTCTGAGTTTCTTCTACTCTGATGGGTTCTTTTAGATTCCTTTCATGCTAGCAAGGAGCTAGAGCTTGAGGTAATCTTGAATGAGAGGTATATCTTGTTGGGGTTTGTTTTTATCCCAACCTGATGCATTTTAAAGACTTGGGTGTCTGGCAGTTTCTTGGAAGTATGCACTTTGATGATAATCTTGGTGGATTTCTCTTGCTTGTTTTTTTTTTCCGTAAGCGGTTACATTTTAAAAACTTGGGTCTTTGCTAATTTCTTGAAATTCTTATCTTTGATGATAATCCTGGTGGATTTCTCTTGCTGGTGTTTGTTTTTTTCCCCAAGCGGTTGCATTTTAAAAACTTGAGTCTTTGGTAATTTCTTGAAATTCTGACCTTTGATGATAATCTTGGTGGATTTCTCTTGCTATTCTTTTTTCTTTTTCAAGCTGTTAATTGCATCTTTGTTTGTGTATTTTTTCTGTGTTGGTATGTTGGTGTTGTTTCATCTTTCTGCTCTTCTCTATTTTTGGGTGTTTTTTTTATCTGTGCTCTTTGTGTGACTGTTGATTCTTTCTGTTGGATCTGTGCATTGTGATTTTTTACCTTTAGTGGTTTTGTTCAGAATCTTTTGTTTCAAGTGCTTTGATTTTCCATTTCTTTGTCTGTATGACTGGTGATGTATGTTTGTTTCTGAGTTTTTGAAATTTAACTCAAAATTCAGACTGGTTCATCTTGTGTTGATTGTGACCCCAAAGAAGTTCTTCTTCCTCTAATTGGTTGTTGGATGAGTGGATGTGTGACTTTGTATTGCCAAGGGCTAATAATTAACCGAATTCGTTTGCATTTTCAAAATTTTGTTAGTTTCGTAGAGATATCTCATTAGCTCCTTTATCATGATGCGAACAACTCTGAATTAGGTGATTGGTCTTCCTGTTCCTTGTGTGAGGCCTTTTGTGAAAAATTCTGGCAGTTAACCTGAAGCGGACAATCTTGCAGTTCCATTTATGTATCTGTATGACTGGTGACGGTGTTTGTTTCTGAGTTAAGTTAGATTGGTTCACCTTGTGTTGACTGTGAGTCTGTGACCCCAAAGAAGTTCTTCTTCCTCTTATTGGTTGTTGGATGAGTGGATGTGTGACTTTGTACTGCCAACAGCTAATAATTAACCGACTTTGTTAGCATTTTAAGATTTTGTTTGTTTCGTAGAACTATCTCATTTAACTCCTTTGTCGTGATGCAAATGACTCTGAATTAGGTAAATTAGTCTTCCTGTTCCTTGTGTGAGGCCTTTTGAGAAAAATAGTGCTCAGTTAACCTTAAGTGGACACTATCACAGTATCTTCTTTTAGTCTTCCCGTTCCTTGAAAATAGTAAGGGCATTGCCTGATGGAAATTTTACTGTAAGATATTGAAGTTGAGGAATAATCCAGTTTCATATGACTAATCTACCTAATTCATAGTCGTTCTCATCACGACAAAGGAGTTAATGAGATAGTTTTACGAATCAAACAAAATTTTGAAAATGCTAATGAATTCTGTTAATTATCAGCTGTTGGTAGTACAAAGTCTTCTCGTTCCTTGTGTGAGGCCTTCTAAGAAAAATCGTGTGCATTTTACCTAAAGCGGACAATATCACAGTATCTTCTTTTAGTCTTCCCGTTCCTTGAAAAAGTAAGGGCATTGCCTGATGGAAATTTTACTGTAAGATATTGAAGTTGAGGAATATCCAGTTTTATATGCGTGTCCATATTATATGTTATATTGGGTCATAGGCAGGGGACAAAGAGCAGCACATTCTAACTCTTTGTCGTGTTCTGTCCCAGGGAGGAGGTGATTATGCAGCGGACTAACTATCTTCCAGGACGTTAAAACCCAAGAGATAATGTTGTAAGCCTTACGGGTAATTCACAGTCAATACTCCATAGTGATATCGCCTGCAACAGTAGTAGAGGCTTCCATCTTGCAGTTCCTCCGCTTATGGACGAGAGCCAGGATTTAGTTTATCAAAAGGAAATATTGAGACAGACTATGCTCAAACATGATGAGACATTTAGATATCAGGTATATACTATTTTCTGACGATCGAAATTCTCGTCGTCGACTTCCTCTCCCTGTAGGCCGAGCTTCCTTTTCAGCGTGGTCTTTCCTTTGGTTAGCCTTTGAAACAGATTATTGCCATCTTGACGCAATATTCAACCAAGTCCTTCAGTTTGTTTCATGTAAATGAATTGCACTTATACATCCTTTCATGTTTCTGAAATTAACTATCCTGATTTATTAACTTGTAACTTGCTCTTTCGTGTGGATTACAGTAATATCCTTTCATAAATATTACTAGATTTGGCGTTTCTACCTATATATTCTCTCTTGTGCATTCTGTTTTCTTTTTCTTTCTCCATTCCATTTCATCCTTTCTTTTGAAGACTGTAGTGTATTTGATCGGTTTTGGTCTCGAGCAATGGTGACCTTGGGAGTGCTTCATCATTTGGTGATTCATCTAATTGATCATGATGGAGCAGAAGTTTGAATTGTGTTTTCTTTCAGGTCAGTGAGCTGCATCGCTTATATGGAAGACAAAGGGAATTAATGGATGAGATGAAAAAGAGAGAACTAGTAGAAGATCATATGCACTTGCAAGCATCAAAGGCAAATACTTCTGTGTCTCTGTTTAGGTCTGACATTTCTGAGAAAACCTTTAGGCGCTCAGTTAATCTCACGAGCATTGAACCATATGCACCAAGTAAAGAAATGTTTCAAGATCCCTTTAGTTCTGGTGCTGATAAGACGGTGCAACCAGGAGGTGACTGTCTTTCAGGTCAGAACATTTTAAACGAATGCAGGCCATCATCATTGAAGAACGACACGTCAAGGAAGAGAATCTTGGACCTTGAACTTCCAGCAGAAGCCATTAATAATGAACGCAGGGAGCAATTTGAGGAAGAAAATCCTGCTAAAAAGACAAATATTTTAATCTCAGAACTTCAACCTCAATGTTCTTCGAAAGTCAACCTTGTTGCCTCTGGAAACTCTTCCAGTTCTCCCTCAAGTAGTAGGGGTACCTTTCTTTTGTTTGACCTGAATGAACCTGTACAGCCTTTTGAGTCAGAGTGTCCAAATTTGGCATTTGAATCGAATAACATTCATGAGGAAATCAGGGACAGAGATCTGGATTTATCCGGTATGGCACGTGCAGAATTCTCAACTCTGAATAAAGAAGGTATCCTGAATTTCCCTTGAGAAAAGATTCTGATCATAATTTTGAAGATGCCATCATACTCTTTTCCTTTTATTGTCTTGCAGAGTACCTGATTTTATTTCCTATGTTGCGCATCAGTTATTAGTTTTTCCTAATGACTGGCTTCTTCATAGGATTACAGCCTTTCCATTTAAAAGCTATTTATAGCATTAAGTTTCACAATTTTTACTATATGCACTTTCAGGGAGAGATGAAAGCAACTTGAAGTCGTTTGATGAAGTTTCTTCTGTTGGGAGAGCACTTATTCCATGTAATCAACCAACATCGTTGCCCTTAGAAAATGTAGACAAGATTCATGCTGAAACCACAACTGACAAATCACTGGCGATTTCTTCTTGGAGAGATAAGCAGATTCCTGTTGCAGTACAAGCACTTTTATGCTTTAATAGTGATGCATCATTCAGCAAGAGTACTGAGTCCTCTGTTAGGAATTCTAGTCTCACCGCAACGAAGTTAAATGTGGACCTAGGTCCTGTGTCCACTCCAACCTCTGGAAGTTTGACTTCTTGCTTTATGCAGCATGATGCAAGTGATAGTACTGGTGAACACAGTGCTGCTGTAAAAGAGAACAAGTTTTCAGACTACACAAGTTCTGGGAACGGCATGGACTTGAATTTGACACCTTCTACCTGCTTGTCTGACTGCCAGTCTGCACCCTCCGTCGACATTTCCAAACTTAATTTTCCTGAAGGCAGAAATGTAGAGATACAGAAAAATTCCGAGGTTCCTGACAGTAACATGGTTCCTAATTCTACAGCTGAATATGGAAAATGCACCAGGGATAATCACCTTGTAGGTTCTACAATTGATAGCAAGCTTTCAACAGCTAATATTTGCATCAAAGAAGACTTTTTATCATCTAGTCCAAGTGAAGCAACAAAGTCTACTGCAGAAAGAGATCTAAAAGGTCCTGTTAGCCCAGAAAATAAGGAGTGCTCTCCACCCAGAGGAGATTCTCAGGACATTAGTATCAGAACATCAATCGATTTGTCAAGAGGAGGCCATGATGATCCAATCAAGGAACCTGACACTGTTGCAGCTGATACACTTGTTTCTATTTCATCATCTGTGGTCCACAGGTTCTCAAAGAATGCCATTGGTGAACCATCTGAATCCTCCAGCAACTGTCTTCGTAAGCTTGCTGAAGTTGCTACTTCTTTGGAAAGTATTCAAGAGAATGAAGTTGAAGAATCCATGGAAGTCCATTTTAAGCGCGATGTACTTCGTTCAGAAAGGACTGCTTCAAGTCGGATGAAGCTTAATCTGAGAAAGGGGCACATTGATAATAGTCGTAGCTACTTGAAGGTTGCAAAAAAGAAGGAAAAAGTTATTGTGCGTAATCAGACAAGGAGGGGTCAAGCAAGAAGGACAAAGGAGCAGAAGAACCTTCAAACAGACGAAACAAATGTTGCTTCAAAATCTGGTGCATGGAAAAAAACTCCGAGTAGGACGAGTTCCAGAGGCAGGAAACGTTCCAATGATGGAGAGAGATCAATGTGCTCACTCCTACTGCAGCATACTTTGGACAACAAACATGGGATCACAGGCAGATTTTTGAAAGGCTGGGGGATGACAAAAAAGAGGCAAAGTACTCGGAGAGCTAAGTCTTGTGTGTCTCCTCTTTTCTTAGCTGCTTGAGTAATTTTTAAATTAATGTATTTATAGTACAGGAAGTTGACGGCTAGGCTTTTCTTCTCTTTTTTCTAGTACTGTTGAAGATATTATGTACATATATTTAACCGAGAAGCATATAGAATACTTAAGTTACTTCAATGGAAGTGTCCATATTCAAGTTACCAATGGCATCGACAACCACCCTTTTGTTCCAACTTACTTAACATTAGTTTGGAATGAACAACTTTTTCTTTTTTCTGAGTTTCACAACAAACCCTTAGTTCTTCTTGAAACTAATCTTTTTGTATGTATATTCAAGTTGAAAGTATGCATAAGAATAATCTAATGAGTTTATGGTCAATTGACAACCATAAAGAAAAATTTATTAGCTTATGGTTTAAGGCATTCTAGTCTAGTCTTTTGAGTGAATCCTAAGAACTTACCTTTAATCGAATTAAATGATATGTTTTCTCACTTTAATCTAGTGAAACATCCAGTACAAATAAATGTTTTTTCGCATACATACACATTTATACATAAAAAAAATATTTGTTAATCGCTTGGTTCAGTTTCAAAATGTTCTGATCATCAAACCAACTATGATATTGAATGTTTTGCAGAACTCAATACGGTTTTATATATGAACTAAATATACAATTAATACATTTTCTATTTTTGCTTTCTATGCTAATTATGATTGAAAAGATTTACTATTTCTATAAAAATATTTAACTCTGCTACAATTACGCTTGTTCTCACATAAATTTATCAATTCTACCAATAAGATCAAAACTTCTTTCTTTTTCCCTTCTTTCCACAAAACAAATTTTAACCAATTGTTTGGGGTCCCTCTTCCTTACATCTAAGTAAAAGGTATAATTTTAACAAAACTTTTTTTTTCTTTTTTCTCTTAACATTTTTTTTTTCTTTATTTGTTAGTTAAAAGTTTCTTGATTCTTGATTTTAGAATTGAGTTTCTTCTTGATGATCAAAACTTCTTGTTTCTATTCTGAAACCTCAATGGTATGATTTGTTTATAGCCAAATTCATTTTTTCAAATTTTAAAAATTTAACTTAATCTGATTTTAAAAGATTGTTGAAGAAGAGTACCTCAATAAGGAGATCTAAATTCTTGGAATATAAGATTGTTCATCTAGCACATTGAATATGGATATGTTGATTAATTAAGGCTGTTGATAATAGGGAATATCAAATATATGGTGTAATCTTACATGAACAAAACAACGACGATATATTTAATGTAATTCTACAAAGTGGGGTATAGAAATCTCACCTGAACAAGCAAGATTATATATTTGATGTCAAGAAATGGAGATGTTTGATTAATTTAATGTGACCAAAACATCTGTGCTAGAGTTTATGTTCTCAGCCTCTATGAATGATATAGCCAAATTTGAGCTTTGGGATTTTAAGCTTATTGTTGTTTGAGGGATAAGAATTTGAACTAATCTATTAGGATTAATAAGATGATAAGAGTTCAAGTTCGAGTTCAAGTTGGTGGAATGGACAGATGAAAGCAGCAACCGAAAGCTTCTGAAAAGAACATTTTCTTCTTGTTGTTTTATACTGTTTTTTCCTCGAAAAACTGTTATGAAATAAGTGATAGCATATCCTTTTTCTAGCTTTCCAACTGCTCCATTTCATGTTAGCAACTGTAGGTTATGAATATAGAGGGCACTAAATGTATGTAATTCTCCTTTTGTTGTTATCTGCATTTTATGACAGAATGTTGAGTTAAGTCACACAAGCCATGGATGAAAAAGCATCCCCACCTGATCTTCACCAGTTAACATGTCCTTGTTTCTATCTATTTAGGACTCCAAACGTGTGAAGTTGACGGTTCAAAAAGCACTCTGGTACTTCTTGCTTTCAGGTCCCGGTGAGTACTCTTGTTTAGCAGTTTGGGAAGTAGCAGAAAATATACAGAGAGATTTTTAGTTGCTTACTCTAAACCCCTCTATATCATGCTGAACATATCCGCAGGGGTGTTGGTTTGCTATTTCATTTCCTTCTCTTACGATGGCTGATGGAATACCTGAAAACCTGGAGAAAATCGAGCCTATAGTAAATCGTGTGAGAAGGAATTCAACCGGAAGTGTAGGCTTTGAAATGGGAGGATACAAGGTCTTGTCACGTTATCTTGATGTTCCAAGAAGTTCATGCCATGATATGTGCAAACATGGTTATGAACATGATTCTCCAACAAAGGCAAAGATTCCTCGGCCCTCAAGAGCAACATCAGGGAAAATCCTAGAAAGGAAGAAAGTACCAGGCTCAACTAAACTACCTTCTGAGATCAAGAGCCAGACAACTTGCCAAGTCAATGGACAGGAAATGCAATCGTCCACCAAAAGATTAGCGCCTTCTGTAAATCAACAAAGTGAGTCCAAGCTTAAGCCTTTGGAAGAGAATGCATCAAGAAGGCATCAAAGAAGATACAGTGACAACTTTATACCAGGGAATTCTTCGAAACTTCAAGAGTCTCTATCGAATGGATCAAGCAGTAGACAAAACCAGAGCTGTAAAATGGAGAAAGACGGTGGATCCTCCGAGCTAAGCAATAAAAAGAGTATTGTTACCTCAACTGTTGCATTGTCTCCAAAATCTTCTGTGAAAAAAGTATCGAGCACAATATCCAGTAACAACTCCCCAAGAAAGGCATCTCAACTTAACAGTAGGACTAGTCTTGCGCCAAGCAGGACTGGGAAAATCAGTCATGAAAATGTGACAAAGAAGACATCGCATCTTAGAGAATCAAAGACTAAAAGCAACACTACAGGTATTTCCCAGGAAAATAGTAAGGCCAAAGAATCCTCTTTGCATAGAGATGGTTCAAAGCGAGGAAAGACAGTGTCTTCATCCCTTTGTTCCCCATCATTTCCACCATCTTCAGGTGGTAGTAACTCGAGAACTATTGACACCACTACCCAGTCATCCGTTTCTTCATCTTCATTGATGTCACCATCATCAAACTCAGCAAATGAGTCTGCTCACTGTGATGGAACAAGCTCTAGCACCAGTCAAAATGGAACTACAACTCAGAAGCAAAGCACAAATCCTCGGAAAGCTGGACAACTTGGCTTAGAAAAGGAAGATTGCAGTCCTAAACTGCTCAAGTTCAAAAAAGGGAAGACAATTGATATCCAATCTGAGAAAGACAGTCCGCGGAAACAAAAGTTGAGGCAAGTCACCATAAAAGATAAGGGCGAAAATGAAAATGGTAATCCAATAGGAAAAGGTTTGAGAAAATCCAATGCTGATGGCCATTCATATGCTGCGAAAGGCGAAGTTGTGACAGTAAATCTTCGATCCAATGGTATAGAGGATTCAAAAGAAACTCCAAGTTTGTTCAACAACGTGATTGAAGTTACTGCAAGCAAGCTTGCCAAGACTAGGAGAAGCAAGGTCAAGGCTCTGGTGGGTGCTTTTGAAACTGTAATCTCCCTTCAGGATAAAAAATCCTCTCCAGTAATTGGAAGATCTTAACTTACATTTCTCTTCACAGAAGGAATCTGTCTTCCAGGTGCAGGATTCCAAGCAGTAATCTGTATGATAATACTTTGTTACTGTCCTTGTGACATTACTTTAGGTAGTTGTAGGGATTGATCACTCAAATTTGATTTTTAATCGAGTTAATGAGTGCTTAGAACAGTCTATTCAGAGAAATTTGGTTGAGCTTAAGACATTCTTCGATGAGTAACTCACCCATGTAAAATTTCAGTAGCTGAGGCACTTGTTAGCGTATTAAGTCTTACCATTAAGTATTGGTTTTATTCTGCATAACAGAATAGTCCAGACTTTAAAATTCTTTGTTGAGGATGACACACAGTCATCCTAATTCGTTTATGCCTGTACATATTTGCTCAATAAACAACAGAAATTTCGGAGGATTACTCTGAAGCCAAGTAGAAATCAAAATGTTGTATTTATATTCATGTTTACCAAAACATTCTTTAGCTTTACAAGACTGGAAAAAGAAAATAAGTTCATCAATTAGTAGAACATTGACTGCTGGAAGTAGTAAGATTTGCACTCTATTATAAAAATTAGAGTTTCATGATTTCTTGAAATGCATTTCATCTCCCATTAAAGACTCCACTAAAAACCAAGCTATCGCCTCCTAATGATGCCTCCCACTCTGTGGATGAGATCCTGATTTGAGATAACGAAACAACCACGTCCCGCATTTCTGGTCTGTTAATTGCATTTTCACTTAGACACCACTCTGCAATTTCTGCCATCTGTAGTGTAATGAGAAAATATCAGCTCTAGATGCATAGTCTACTGGCCATCAAAATAGAAGTAGAAGAACTAGAGACTTGGACACGAAGAATTTTTAGATTTCCAACCTTGTATATATCTTCCATGGGGTAGCATCCCTTGAGATTTTCATCTATAAAAGATTCTAATGCTGAGTCTGGATCCTCGCCTTGGAAAATTTCATGAATCTGGCCATTCAGTTGATACCTTTTTTTGTTAATGGAAGACTACATATAATGTATATAAATTAAAGCTATAACAGGAAAGAAAGTGATCTCCTGACATCCATGCTCTAAGAAATGCATACATCTCACTTATTCTTCATTTTAGGTTCTTCTTTCGTATAAGCAATTTTTAGTATTTCAAGTCATGTTCTAAAATAGAGTCATTTCTTTCCGATGGTCATTCATGTGGTTGTGTTTTATTACTTAATATATCTCTGCTAAATAGTTGACTTACAATAGAGATGAGTGATTTCATCTTGTTTGGATCCCCATTTTCACGAATGAGTGCACGTTTGCCAGTAATTAGTTCTGCAAGAACTACTCCAAATGCAAAAACATCTGTTTTGGTAGTTATCTGCAGCTCTTTTACAGATCTGTAACATATGAGGCATCAGAAGCAAATCTTACAAATTCTTCTAATCATATGGTTCTGATAATGCAAGACAATATAGCATTCCATTGTAAAAAAACAAAAAAATGGTTAGCAAGAATGACTAAATGCACATGCTTACTCAGGAGGGAGATATCCTGGTGTTCCAACTAGGCGGGTCGCCAAGAATTCATCTTCATTAGTCCGACCAACTAGTTTTGCCAGTCCAAAATCTGCAACCTATAAAAGAGCACTTTCTTGGATGTATGTTAACTGAAAACTACAAATTCTTCACCAAAGTTTTAGTTCATCTATCTATGTACTTGAAGGAGTCAAGAAGGCACCTTAGCTCTCATGGTTTCATCCAGTAGAATGTTACTCGTTTTTATGTCACGGTGAACATACCGAGATTTTGTATGGTCATGGATATACTCGATACCCCTTGCAGTATCTACAGCAATCTGTGTTCTTGTAGTCCAACTTAGAGGCTTATGACCTGGTTCAGAACAAATGGATGTAAGCTAACTAATGATTCTGCTTAATTCTTCTTTTTTGACTTTCAAAATCTTAGTTCTTTTTATCCTTTCTCCAAATTGGTTGAAGCTTCTCAGCATTCCTAAACAGATTTTTCCAGTTTATGATGTCTTTTAACTAGTGGACTGTTATCGCTTAAATTTTATATCAAAATGAGCTTAAGGTTGAATCTACATGTTATTAAATACCTTTTAGCATTGGTTGATGAAGATGTTCATTGAGAGAACCATTTGGAACATACTCATAGACCAAGTAGAGGTGATCATCCCCACTGGCATATCCCAACAGCTCCACCTACATGATGAACTCTTCATAAATACTGGAGCATCATCGAAGTAAATTGCAGTTTTCAGTTATTAAACCTAATTACTTACCACATTTATGTGATGGATCTTGCATAAGACTTTGAGTTCTGCCATAAACTCCTTGGACTTGTTGGACCTCATCTTTTTTATTGCAACTTCCTAGAATCAGTTTGATGATCGCCTTTTAATTGCGAGGCACAGAAGAATCTGAGTTGGCTTGCGAAAAAATGAAACAAAAGGAAGTGATAGATACCTGCTTCCCTATCGTCCCATAATACACACTCCCATATCCACCTGCCCCGATAATCCTAGACTCATCAAAATCACTTGTAGCTTCTGCTATTTCCTCAAGACTGTATATTACTGGCCTTTCTGATTCGAAAACTGGCATTTCTGTAGAGTTGAATAAATTGATTGTGTTAATTTTCTGTCATGCAATCTTTTCTTGTTTTGCATAAGCTTATCATCATAATTAAATGTCAAACAGTAAACCTTCAGTATGATCTTTATACATGTACTGCTTCTGAAGTGACATGGTTTTTTTTGTACTAAAGCTTTTGGAAACAGCTGCAGCATCCTCCTTGGCGCCTTTCTGCAATCTATTTCTCCTTAGAATAAATACTATCACAGTGCAGATTGAAAGTACTGTCACAGCTGATAATATTCCAACTAATACCATCCATTTGTGTGCTTTGTGATTCTTTCCTGTTGAATGATGGGTAAAAAATGAAGCAACGAAAAAGTCAATTTCTAATAATCAAATAGCCACTGTTTAATGTATATACTATCGAATAACTTCCTGAGTTATTTCCTTTACATTTTATGGAAATCTTTGCTAACCAAGGATGAGATACTGACTATTTAACTGATGAAAAAAAAAGAAAATTTCTAATTGGAGATGATCTAATTCGCCAACAGTCTGGAGACACTTATAAGCAAGCTATCTTCTTTCATGACTTGATTTCTCAGATGGTCACTCAGCTAATTCATAAAATCACTTTTTTCGATGTTGAAGGAAATTGGAATCAAGAAGAAAGCCAACTGTCTGAGCAATCAATATGATGATCTAATCGTTTAGTAAAACATAGTAATACATAGTTGATGAGATAAAAAAGAGACAAATTTCAATACAAGATATAACTTACCGGTACTTGGTAGAGGAACTCCATTTTTGTACATGGGCACATATAATAGCCATCCAACATCTACAAACTGTGGCCTTATCAAATGAGGATTCAAGCTCTCAATATCACTGACTTGAGAAGAAAGTGAATCTCCAATAGTTGACAAAGTATCGTGCTGCTGAACAGTATACGTCACCACGGTCTTTTCTTCATCTTCCACACATCCACATAATAGATGCATAGTTACATTTTCTCCAGCCTTGTAACTTTTATCCTCTCCGCCAACTTTCCAAGCCTGTCCACTATAAATGTCATTAGAAACATTTGCAAATGTATCCCCTGACTGCAGATTGTAAATCGTGTCATAGAAATATCCAACAGTACCATTAACATCTTTGCAAGTGCAAGGTACATTTATTAGGTAGTCTTGTCTGTCATCATAGCTAATCGGCTCGATTGCTGATGCATTGACAGAGTAAAAAAAAGTGATATTCTGTTTTGAGAGACTGTTGTGCTGATAGAGTAAAGCATTGCACGTCTTGATGTGATCGGAACATGGAAAAGGGTGGATGTTAGTTAACTGAGTTGGTATAGCAGAAGTAAAATTTGTTATGATCTTAGGGAAAATCAGAGGAAATAGGAAGTAAAAAATGAGGATACAACACCAAGAAGCCATAAGCCTTGGCATGAAAAATAAACTCTGCCTTAGCTTGTGAAATAAAAGGAAAGAATATCAGGTCATGAAAATCATGATATTCTGATAGAGCATTTCCTCTTTGTCAGATCCTATTTGTTGTTTTGTTTGTTGACATATGCAGTAATATAAACATAATGCCACTTTGTCATAGCCTCATGCGGAAACGTAGGGTAAGACTGCGTAGCATAGACACCCTGCACATATCGGGAGGTTAAGTGTGTTTTCCATATATTGAACATATAGCAGTATTATATCATATTGTATTTTACAATGCTTCTGCATCATTGGAACCTTTGGTTTTTACTGTTTACAATGCATACTAGCCGATTTTTACAATGCAGCAAATGAAGATACCTGGACTCTAGTAGTAATGTTAGTGCTACTCTAATATATACTACTCCCTCAATTTTAATTTATTTATCTGGTTTTAACTTGACACGAGCACGGCTTTTAAGTAAGTAAAAAATATTCTTGTATCTTGTGTCTTAAACTAAAAAGGAAGAGACATTATTTTTTAAAAGAACTAAAAACTTAAAGACAAACAAATTGAAACGGACGGAGTATATCTTTTTTTGCTCCATAAAAAAATTGCATTTCAAGGCAAAATTTGCAAGCTGTTTAAACCAATGCAGTAGAGGTGGAGTTTCCTAGTGTGAAGCCAATTGTCTAGATAACCCTTTTGAAGTTTTAAATAATTTAGAATTGGATATAACATTTAATGGAAATGGAAATTATGTCACTAATCTTAAGATTAGCTGTTGTAAAACTACAAATAGGAAAGGTTATATATATTTTAAAGTGATTCAATGCAGGCGATTTTACTGAATCAATTGTTTTTGCTCAAATCATGTATATATGTATGGGGGGAAAAATTTATAAAAGACACACGTAATACGATAAATATATCACATGTCATTATCACCACCACTTATTTGCAATTGAGGTTACAATATATTAATGAAGTAATAGTGGTAGTCAAAACATAAGTATTACTCACAAATTAAAATTGGTGCCGGCGATGCAAATTAAGTGTATCACGTACGACTAATCAGCCGGCCACTATTTATGATACATGTTATACTATATATTATCTATCTTATTTGGAGTCTAGTTCTTATTTAGGTTGTTTTTATGTTTAAAAAGATATTGAAATTCTACGTATTTTTAAATGTAATTATGTGTAGTTTAATTTAACATGTGATAACGATTAGACGGAAGATCAAATATGATCAGTCTAATAGTGAGAACATTATACTATATAGATAGCTTAAATATTTTCTTTTACGTATATATACCTAAATTATATATATATGTGACATGGAGATTTATATCACTCGAAATAATTTTTTTATATATATATGTGACATGGAGATTTGTTTTGTCTCTGTAAAGTAAAATGTGTGTTTTATTCTCGTTATATTTTCTTGATCACCAAATTTTACACTTTGTACAATAGAAAAAAAAAACCAATATTAATCTTCTTAATTTAGTAATGCATTCGACAAATAATAATTATTGATGTGCATCAACAAGGGTACAGCTAGAAGTCCGTATACGAATTCTCTTGGATCAATAATTTTTGTTCGAATAGCTTTTTTGTTTAAAAAAATTTATTAAATATATATAAATATTAAGTTTAGATTCAATTATTAACTCCTGAAATCATCTTTATAAAATTTAGAATCCATAGCAAATTTTCGACGGGCTAAGAGCAAAATGGGCCCAAAAGTTTCACTAAGAAAACGCGCAAAATAAAATAAAACTGTGATTGCAACTGCAATACAATCGTGATGAAAAATAATCCTCCCTTTTATTATTACTAGTGTGACTCTATCGTAGCATTAATTTTGAGGAAAAATTGTATAAAATAATAAATTATTAATTTAAATTAAATGTTATAGATATTATTTATTTTATTTGTAATTCGCAACAAATATCTTTTTTTTGTCATCTGATTCGGTGTATAATTAGCCATTTTCAGTATACAAATATATAAAATGCATTTTTGTTTTTGTAAAGCCAGAGAAAAATGTATATGCATATACAAATGTTTTCGTCCTATACACTTATAATTATACAAATACAAATTTTATTATGCAAATTACAATGTATAAATCAATTTATACAAAACTGAACAATTTGTATAAAGTTGGATGTATCTAGCGAATTATACAAATCAAAAGCTCCATAACAAACATAAAATATGCTATAGAGCGCAATTATACAAACTATAGCTATAACATACAAATATGATTTTTATATTTACTATACATAAAAGTTACCCTTAATTCAATCCGAAAGAAAAAACGGATCGAACTAATTCTGACGATAGACATTCATCAGGTCCTTTAAAATTAAAAATTTTGTTTTTTTATTGAGTGATTCTTCGATTATTTTATCGAAAAATGTATTAATAGATGTCCATCAATTTCTATCATTCGATAAATGATGTTTTTTTAACTAGTGAAAACTACTAAAGGAACCCAACAAGCGTGTACCAATGATATATATGATGATTCATCTTGAAAAGTCTTTGAAAGAGATTTATCATCAAGTTGCTATTGGACATGCATATAGAATATTGTAAAGCATATATGGTAAAGAAAACAATTGTCCTTCCTTTTCAATGATACACAAATGTAACTCCAATGTCCATTTCTATTAGGTCCAGCCTATGACAAATTAAGATACAAAATGGTCCAGCAATCATTAAAAGGCCTTAATTTCTCTAAGCTTCTTGTAATTTAATACATACATGTAGGGACAAAGACTTTTTGTTGCAATATTCAACTCTTATCATTTCTAGAATTTCCCACCAATCATTTTTATCCAACCTCTCAACATTTTTATTCGTGTTGTCGTAGACATTGAAAATTTGTGAGATTTTACAAGACGTGTTTAATTCTTGTTGAAACTTTATAAAATGTATTAGATTTCAATTGAAAATCTTAGAGGCTGCTCTAACCCTTTTAACCCTTAGGATATGAATGTATCATACTGTCTTAAAGAAGCATCTCGAATATTTTGCAAATTAATGGAATATTCACAAAGTAATTAAATTTAAATGATCTTAGTTTGAGGAATATGCCACCACTAACAATCCTTGAATCATGGATAAATCTTATGAGAGAAGAATTAAGGGTGGAATAAAATTGTAACACTCATATTTGAAATCAATAAAACGATTATTGCGATATTTTTCGATCTTGATTATTATTTTTTGATCCGGATATTATTGTCAACAATCATTTTTGCTTTACGAGTGTCCGTTTATTTATTTATAGAGCTAAATTATATTAGATTTTTAATTTTGTATTTAGATATTTAAAAACTATATAAAAGATACTATAAAAAATAATTTCTCTCGTATCAATATGAATATGACATATCCATGTAATTTAACTCTCGTAAAAACAAAATGTGACTAGTCAAAATCCATGTAATGTAACTCTGAAAAAAAAATATGACAAGTAAAAGTAAACGGAGAGCGTAATATGAAGGTCCGCTGCTTCATGTAGAACCCACACGAAATCTTTTTGAGATCATCCATTGGTCCCTTTTTTTCTTTCTTTTCAGCCAATGAGTTGTGATGAAAAATCAGATTTTTGAATCCATCGTAACAAACTTTGATTCAGTATAAAAGTGATGTATTCGGAATTTTTTTTAAGCGATATTAAAATAAGAATTTTGACTTTACTTAAAGTATCATATTTCGAGATGAGTTTAAGTTATTTTTTTTTTGCTTAATATTGCTACGTACTACACGGTAAGGGGTCCTCAGTTTTTGTTCATTTTTAATTGAATTTATATCATTAGACAACTGTCTAACATTTGGCAAGCTTAACATACATATTGCTCAAGTAAATTTGTCTACTAGAAGGAAAAAAAAATACAGTTCGATATGCTAAATTATTGCACATTTTAATAAAAATCTAGACGATATCATAATTTATATACCACACTATATATGAAATACATAAAATGCATCAAATATAGTAAGAAAATGTGAGTATAGAAATATATATTCAGATGGATCATTTTTTTTGCCCTTGAATATTGACATTTTCTTGATTGCCCTGCTGCAGATATTGAGCTGCCATCTCATTATTGAACTCCATCTTCATTGACTGCATGTATATATAGACAATTAATCAAGTTGCTCAACCGCCTCTTAGCCAGGTACTAGAATAGATAAATGGAATATAATTAGAAATAATTTAACTTTATACTTCCAGTGTTACTTTTTTCCAGTGTTACTTTTAATGAGATGATTAGTTAACATCACAAAATTTCTGTTGACTTGTTTTAAATCACAAGTTTCGAAAAGTTGAGCTGGAGGGAGTACTTACTTGAGGCAGATATGCATTATAGGGGTGGTTAAAAGGGAATGAAGTACTGGCTGCAATATTAGGGGGAGCAGCAGATTTAGTGAGTTTGGGGCTGATGGATTCGGCGTTAATAGGTTGTGGTGGAGTACTAGGAATGGATGATGCCGTGGCGAAGGGTGGTGACATGAAGGGAGGAAAAAGAGTGGGGATTGAAGAGGTTGGATAAATGAGGGGAGCGCGGCCGCCTATAAGAGATTGATAAGGAGCTGGAGCTAAATTAGAAGTCATATTGTTAAGTATTCCTGTAGTACTACTACACATGTTCATTGTTGCTAGTAAAGGCATTTGAATATGTGGTGGTTGCATTCCTAGAGACATCATCATCATTTGCTGCTCCATGTTTTTAGCATAGCTTATCAACTGGATTTGTGCTTGAAGCTGTTTTAAGTACTTTATCACTTCCTCCAGCATGGATGCTTTATTTGTCTGTAATATATGGACTATGAAATTTAAGAGAACATCCTTCGCCAGAAAATTATACTGTATATAGACCAAATAATAATTGTTAGACTTGCACATGTGCTAGTTATAAACTACGTACCTTACTAGCATTTGGCACCAACTTCTGCAGAGCTTTCATCTTTTCATTGATTCTGTCACGGCGTCTCTGCACCAAAACCAAACAAAACAACGCGTAACTAGTGAGTTCATATAGTCATATAGTTATTTTCTCTGATATTCTTATAAGATAGAGTGAAAAGCTATATCTTTCATATATATATATATACAGGTATATTATTATACTAACTTGTCCTAAGGTGCATTAATCCAACATACCCGCTCTGATTGGTTGTGAACAGCAGCTCTTCGACTACGTTTTGATGGGTTGGAGCTTTTTGTTTCACGTTCTTCCTCTTTGTTTTCCTGTCACAAAGTCATCCAATATGCATGAGAGTTTGGTAACCTATATGTATTTGAAGGAAGTATACATATCACTGCAAAATATAATTCCGAAGTACTAGTACTATATATGTAGTACAAGAACATATAGTGGGACTGCGACATTAGCTATGTGACTACTGATATTTGCATTTGATGATCATACTTGCTAGCAATCACTTTTTAACTAAGAGACACGAATCTGATTGTTAGAAGTATACTTGTAGCTTCCATTTTAAAAAAATTTAGGAAGTATGTAAGAAGTTTAATTACCGAGCCACCATGGCAGGCAGAATCCTCATTACAAGGCCATGTTATCATGGTGATATCATTGTCCTTAGCACTTGCACGAGCGTTTAAATGTTCTAATGATATTCCACCAATATATAACTGGGGGTCAGAATCTGATGATCTCATCCTCTTTAGTACTCCTCTTGTTTGTTGAGCACCATGAGATACATTTTTTTCCCTGTTGATGTTTGCCTGATTTTGTCCATCACTTCCCATTATATAACTATGATGTTGTTTTTGGGAAGTGGCTTGATGCACAATTGACTCTAGTGTGTCACCAGCCTTTCCCCATGTGTGTTTTGTTTGCTCATTCGAGAGGTTGCTTCCGAGTCTATGCATGGCTACTTGCCCATTTTCCCATGTTAACTCTGCAACTTCACACTTATTGGACCTGAATTTTTAGATATCAGATTAGTAGAAAGAAAGAGATGTTGAAGAAAAATGTTACTAGTAGCTAGTATAATAAGAACATACATGGGGTCAACTTGATTCTGCTGATTATGCACGTGGCCACGAGTATATCTGTTCTCCTCTTCTTCTTTTTCTACTACTTGTTGTTCTTGTTTTTGGTGACTAAAATTCCAAGTATGATGACTCATGTTGATGCCTTTGATAGGGTCTACTCTCTTAATTTCTCAGTTACTTCCAGTCCTAATATATTGAGTTGGCTTTCCCTCTTTTATACTAAAAATGTCTTTCAGTATCTTCTGGTCCCCTACAGGATTGGCATATTTAGCTGAATATTTAATGTATGCACACTATGTGTTGTAGCAATAAAATCCTGGATTTCAAATGGATAAGTTTTGGCATCTTAGTGTATCTGTTTTACTCTTTTTCTTTGATGATAGAAACTCTAAAGAACGAAAGAGCAAAATCTTTATCCACCTAAAGATCAGGAACTGATTTCTTCATTGTAATTAGTAACTTCAAACAAAGATATTTTCCTTTTTGATAGGTTTAAAAACATTCAATGCGTTCAAATTTGCCGCCTCTCTATCTGACTTTGGTGCTCTGACTAATGATGCAACATCTATTCAAATAAATTGACAGCATTTTAAGAAAATATAATTAATTTCAATCACATAGAAGTTATGCCGACTTCATAAGATGAGGTAGGGCTGGTAATTTGTGGTTTATCTTTTGTCATTCTCATCCATGATTTCGTATAAACATTGGTATAAAGTTCTAATCAAGTGATGTTAGATTAAATTTTGGAATCCTTAGTATAAGTTATTAATGTAATTAGAAATTTCTTACTGATAACATCTGCACTTTTGTTGTTTCACGTCATTCACTTGCTGGCATAGGCACCAGGCAGATGCAGGGACAACGTCTTTTCTCTAAGTTGGTATGTTTTGTTGTGAATCAAACGTGTCAAGTGTTTTTGCAAAACCTTGTCATCGGATAGAAGATTTTACTCCTTGTTTATGGGATATCTCGTAGTTAGGACTTCCCAAGTACCTCCAAGTTTGCCAACTGGATTTAAGTTATATACACATTTTTACACTACTGCTGTAGTTTTACCTGACATAGTAGGTTGGTTATCATTTTTACGAGCTAGTCAATCAATTTTAGTTATAGAGATATAGCGGTAATTACTTTGCAAGTGACATGATTGTTGTGTCAAACTTGAACTCTTGCCAATTATGCCACTGGTTCTGGAGACATGTCAAGTCACAGTTGATTCTGGATAGACATTTTGAATGTTCTTAACGACAACAACAAACATTTCAACTTATTCTGCACTCAATTGTAAGTGTTTAATTAGACATGGTCTCATGTAGGAAAGTCAGGTGGGTACCCATAATCAATTCAACAGAAAAGGATTTACCTAACCTGTGTGATCAATAATTTTGTAGTATTTCTTGTTTCCATGTGATCCATATTAATTGATGTTTCATATATTGATATACAATATCTGGAAATTGCACGGCCACACTTAGATGTTGATAATGGGGTTTATTATGGATCACCATCAATAACTAAACAGAGACAATTCACAATCAGTTTTACCATTCACATTCTTTGTAAAGGAATTTATTCTCGTCATGATTGAGATGCAAGTAGGCATGGCTTGGAGTAATGAGAAATGTTCTACGTTTCTACATGTGGCCAAGGTTTGAATCATGGAACCAGCCTTTCTTAGGCCATGATGTGTGTTTTTAATTGATATGTATTCTCACTTTAATCTTTAAACGCTAAGGTTAGATTGCTTGGTTTGGTGTAAATATTGGGTACATGTAATTTACCGACATCAGGCACTAGGGTCAACCTAATGATTGAGATAGAAGTCCCTGTCTCTAGCTAAGCCTGCTGGCTTCTGAGAAGCAAAATTCGTGGTTCTAATAACTCTTCCTGTGTGATCTATAATTCTACTGTTGGCATTTTGTTTGAGACAGACGGTTGGTCACATGTTACTGTATTGGTCCATCATCAGGCAAAAAAGGGCCACCTTTGAATTCTGCATGCTCATTAGCATACATAGATTATCAAATGAAAATGACAAAATTTACTTATGAGAAACAGTGAGGGTAGTTTGTGAATAGAAGTTTATGAATGTCAACAGAAGCAGGAGACAGCATGTTGTTTCAGAGGTTGCAAAATATGTCAAGAAGACTTCTATTGGTTGGGTATGAAAGGGTTTAGCCAATGGAAATACAGATTCTTCCAGGTACCAGTAACGCGTAAATGTGTCAAACCAGTGATAGATTTATACCAGTGTTGAAACACACAACAACAGCAACAATTATCACTTAAAACACTTGATTGGGATGAGTTGTTTTTGCTTTCGACTACATACGTAATAAAATTCAGCACAACAGGATTAATGCATTTTCGATTGCTATAAACCAACCATTGCACACTGGGGAAATAATTCTTAAGACAGATTTCAATATAAAATCAATGAGTTGAGTACAATTCTTGTGTAAATAGAGTTTCAGAGGATTCATTTTCCGGTGTTGTACACTGTTCTAAAGTTAGAAGCAGTAACATGTAACAGATCCTGTCCTTGTTGATCTAATCTTATTCGATTTCTCTTTCACTGTGGTTTCTTCATATCTTCTTTTCTCTTCTGCTTGTGTTCTTGCTCCTTTAGCAATATGATCAATCCTCGCTAGTTTGTTTTTGTAGTGCTGCAAGTTCCTTTTCAAAGCAAGCTCCACTTGATTCTGCAATTTTCCAATAAAAGTCTTTTTAAGCACTAATTTGCACTATCACAGCTTCAGAACATGGAGAGTGCTAACCTTTCTCCTTTCCATTTGGTCTTTTGCCATCATCTTCTTTTCGTTCTCCCAAGCAAGAAGCGCAGAAAGAAGCTCATCATGTCTGAAATTTGAGAACATTGCTTATTAAAATGCCACTAATTACAATATGTCTTGCAACAAAAAAATTTAAAAAGTGTGTTATAGGTGAACTGAAATCATCAACCTTTATATCATCAAGAACAATCAATAATAAAACTTGTACCGCTTTCTTATTTTGGCTATCTGAGCTTTCTCCCAAGCATCAGCTTTGTTTTCAGCATTTCTGCTTCCTCTTGAAATCCCCTTTTGCATTTTATCATTAGCTACTGGAGTTATACTGACTATTTCTGCTGAAGTTTTACGATTCATCGTGGATGTCCTTCTCATTGGAGCTTCAAATAGAACATGTTAAGCAATTTATACTCGTGATATCTTGCTAAGGAAAAATGACTTTAAAGTTCTATGCTCTTGCAATGAAAAAGATATTTACACTAACAGATTACTAGTAGAAATAGTAACTAACATGTTAGTAGTACTATAATCCAGGGAAAATTATGTATACAGTGTTGACATTTACCTGCTTCTGGTGGCCTAATAACAGGTCTTTTTGTTTTTGTCTGATATTGAGAGCCAGCATTTTCCTCAAGGGAACGTATAGCAAACGCGGTAGCAGCAATTGCTGCTGCAAATTCTCCATCACCCAAGTCATAAATGTTCTTTTTCATCTGGCTAAACAATTAGTATTACTGCAGGTTCCTGTTCCTGTTCCCTTGCCTGGTGACGAAAATTTAGCTACTATTAAATCTTGTCTATGTGAATTTTTGGCTTAGACAGGACTAGTACTCTTTAAGTTTCTATTTTTGGAGCAAGCCTGCTGAAGTTTATTTATGTCCTACAAATGCTAATCCCTTTTTGATGACACTTTCTAAAACTTGAGAAAAAATTAAACAGAAAGTTAGTAGAGTTTACTTTTAAAGAGGGAGATTAATGTACTAAATTTGCTGTTTCCAGCATTATACATAATCTTTGCAACTATGTTTGGAATAACTTCTCCAAAAGCAATAGACTTTTCCTATCATACTTTCCTAGTCATTCTTTTCTCAACATCCTCGTGGCGAATCAAGAATTTACACGTCTTGAAATGTATATCTAACTATATTTATTACTTTTGCACATATATACTACAACGTTTGATCTTGAATTAAATTACTGAATTCTACCAAATTTGTATCCGTGAATCCACCTCTATCCCATCCCAGTCCATAAGAGGTAGAGAAAGTGTGGTTAGGAAGCTAAGATGAAAAGACAAGCTTTAACCAAATTGATAGTCTTTTTCTGTTTTTGATTATTTTTTTCAGTATAAGATGGTTTTGGAGTAAAGGTATGTGTCTTGTTTCTGTTCATGCTGCAGGAAAGGTATCTGTTTGGAGTTTTTTTGTGTTGATGTGGGCTATGGTGCAATCAGGCCCAAGAGTTCAAATGGATAAGTACTTTGGGCCTCAAGTAGGAAGGCCCAACTATAATTTTACTGGGCTATGTGTGGTATTTTGTCCCCACAAGAAAAGAAGAGTCTTACAAATATAGCCTCCGTTCATTTAATGCAAATTTCTCCGATAAAATTGAGATCTAAACGTCAAATATCATTATATACATAATATAACATCTTAAGTTAACAATCATAAAATTTTCAGACAAATAATGCCAACTATTACAAGTGACAAATTTATAGCGTAATAAGGAAGCTTGTATACATATGATTTCTTTATTAGTAATTAGTATAAGCGGCGAGAAAGAGACACACGTATATTTCGATCAAGGGGCATTATCTTCTTTAGAAATGAACAAAAAAAACTTTTGACAAGCTTGCTTTAGGATTTGACTGATGTGGACCGTGTTTGAACCAAATCTCACTCAATTATCATAATCTGAAAAGAAAAAAAACAAAGTTCTACTTGTATAACTCAGCCATTGTTGATTTCCTTTTCGGCTGTAAGCCAATATTAACGACAAACTTTAAGCTTAAGACAACTCACAACTGCAAATCCAACAAATAATTTGACTCTGCTCAATTGCTCATGCATTTGACACCTCATTTTATTACAAATTTTGTCTATATTTCCTCTTTCTCACTTCAAGGGTCTGAACTTAAACAATGGCAACAGTTCTGTACCAAAAATTCCTTATTTCTTGAATGAATGAACGCTAATTGTTGCTATTTAATACACTTAGACAAATCTGAAACTTACCCTTTTCATTTCACACTCTTTTCTTGTTCTTTTCCCCCACCACAAGGTACTGGCTGATAAAGCTTGCCCCTTTTTGGCACAGAGGCTGCCTGCACATTATCAGTGTTGCTTTTTCTTTCTTTTTGGAACTTGTGCTCTGGTGATCTCAAATTCTTGTGGTGTTTAAGGTTATTTCTCATCTGGGTTCAGCTCAATTTTTCGGTAAGTCTGAAAGATCTTAGCTTTTTGTTGTTTTGTATGCAATTGTCTAAGGGAGTTCTTGTCATTGTTGGATCTAATTCTTGTTTTGCTGATTCTGATTAGTTAATTTTCATTTTATCTTTTTAATTAATTCCAAAGTGTAATTAAGTATCCGCACTTGTCCAGTTTGGTTTTAAAGCTTTTGTAATATCTTACCAAGAAAAGCAATATGCTATGCACCCTCATTTCCTGTTCATGTTTTGTTCATCTGCTTTGATTTTTGACATCATGTTAGATTCAGTTACTCTAATCAATAGACATAGATTGATCATAGTTTGGATAAAGGCATATTATGTAATTTGGTCGAGATGTTTTCTTCACTGTTGTTTTTCCTTTTCATTGCTATTTTGTTTTGCTTCACTTGAGCCGAGTATCTCCTGGAAACAACCTCGTGTACACTCACCCCCATACCCCGTTGGGTATGTTGTTGTTGTTGTTATATGCAAATTAGTTGTAGCTACCTCAAGATACCGAAGGAGCCTTAAATATGGAATGACAAGAAGAAGTTTATTTTGCTAAGATGCTTAATTAGAGAATTGCTGCTAGCATTCTGATGAAATGCCATATTTTTCCTCATTGTCGTTCATGTAAAAGTTCTTTTATTGCTTGTTAAACTTCTCTTAGACTCTTAACATTTATTATATCCTCGTCTGTTACAGCTTATGACTCTGTTCAAAGAGGGGTGAAGCTAAGTAGTTTAAAAACCAATGGGCTTCCCATCCTTCTTGTTAATCTTTTTGGCACTGTGTCCTGCATTTCTGGCACAAATAGTTGAAGAAACAGAATTTCTGATTGATGGAACTGTAAAAATTGCTGAGACAGATAATAATTATGTTTGCGCTACTCTTGACTGGTGGCCTAAAGAAAAGTGTAACCACAACGATTGCCCTTGGGGCTCGACATCTCTGATAAATCTGGTAAAGTTCTACTATTAATTGATATAGTGGCATATATTGTAAAAGTCACAGCACAGTTAGCATTCATTATTTTCGTTTGATTTTTTCAGGATTTGTCTCACCCCTTTCTGGCAAATTCTATTCAAGGTCAGCTTGTTCCCATCATGTGATAACTTTACCTTAGTATTTGAGATCTTGTTGTTCTTACTTTAATTAACAAACTTTGACTGGTAAACTCCATAACTTCACCTTGAACATCAAATGAACCATCTATTTACAACAGTGAGCAAATCAGACTTGATGCTTCTTCAGAATGCTCATTGATTTCTCGTCTGTTCTGATTGCTAATTTGGTGGACCAGCTTTCAACCATCTGAGATTACGACTTGGAGGTTCTTTGCAAAACCGAATAATCTATGATGTGGGCAATTTGGAGTCGCCTTGCCATCCGTTTACCAAGCAAGGGGATGAGTTGTTTGGATTTTCAAATGGATGTTTACGTATGGATAGATGGGATGAGCTAAATAGCTTTTTCAATAAGACAGGGTGAGTTATTAACTTATAGCAATTTCAATAAGACAGGGTGAGTTATTAACTTTTGTACTGCTTTCTTGTTCCGATTTTATTCTCGAAGTATGCCATAACTTACTTAAAATTTTATGAAATTTCTTAAAGACATGAGATGAAATAAATGTAAACATAATCTCTCTAACGGTACTCACTTCAACATGGTATTAGAGCAAAAGAAAGGTCCTGATTTCAAGTCTTTACCATCACTTATTAACATAAACTAGTTCCACATGCCTGGCAAAGAAAAAAAGAGCATTGGGCCTGCATGTGAGGAGTGTGTTAAGGCATAATGAGAAAATAAAAGTGTCCCCTGCCTGTTAGTCGCTCAGCTTTTACATGAGGTGGTCACTCACTTCAACAAAGTTCATTCCAGTTTCACTAATTATGCTGCAGAGCACTTGTGACCTTTGGCCTGAATGCATTGCGAGGGAGGCAGCAGACCAGTAAGCGTGTCTGGGAAGGGAATTGGGATTCCAGCAACGCCCGTGATTTCATAGATTACACTGTTTCCAAGGGCTACCAAATACACTCATGGGAATTTGGTATAATTGCTGACAGTTTCCCTCTCTCTTTTTTGGTATTTTACCTTGTTTATTAGAAGTTGGATTTCCTTAAACAATGGTTCCACTTGGTTTGCAGGAAATGAGTTGAGTGGTAAGGGGATTGGTGCAAAGGTTGATGCTGAACAATATGGAGAAGATGTTATACATCTTAACAATCTCATAGACCAGTTGTATAAGCATTTCCAACCCCGACCACTTCTCTTAGCACCAGGAGGATTCTATGATAAAGAGTGGTTCGAGACGTTCCTTGAGATGTCAGGGCCAGGCACTGTCGATGCCTTGACTCATCATATATATAATCTTGGTGCAGGTAAGCTAGCATTAAATTTTATGGGTAGCTTGGTACTGTATGAAAGCCTCTATTAGCTTAGAAAATCTAGTGCTAGGATGATCACATCAAATCTAAGGAGTGACAACGTTTTCTTGGATCTATTTGTTTCAGTTTATAAAGTGTTTTTTGTGTCTACTACAAAAATCATTTGTTACTTGTAATGTGGCACTAGCTATTGACATCATTAGGAGGTTGAGAACCATCTAGTAAAAGAGAACTAGTAGGTGGAACGAAATTAGATAAATTCTAATCTATCAATCGACATTATCATTGACAGCACATTTCATTAACATAAATGTTAGTATTTGCTTCTGTTAAATTTGAATTATGAACAGCTGCTCTGATAGTTGTATGGTTTACTTTATCTATCTTTTCTTGCAAGTGCTAGTGTACTGGTCTATTTGAGTATAAAGTTACATTACTACTTGTGTTCTCTATTTTTTGTAAGTACTCATGTTACTCCATTGAATAAAACCAGAAAATTTTTGTTTCAGGATCTGACCTCAATCTTGTAAACAAAATTTTAAACCCTCTGCACTTGAATAAAATTGCTGACACATTCAGTAATCTTAGTCAAACCATTGAAATGAATGGTCCTTGGTCTTCAGCTTGGGTTGGAGAATCTGGTGGGGCCTTCAATAACGGAGGTCCTAATGTGTCTAACACCTTTGTGAACAGTTTTTGGTAAATTTCTTGGCTGACTTGATTTATTTTTTTATTCGATAATCAGTTAATTGATTTTGTTCATGCTTTATCTTGACATGGAATTTAGGTACTTGGATCAGCTTGGGATGGCAGCCACATATCACACTAAAGTATATTGCAGACAGACTTTTATTGGTGGAAACTATGGGCTCCTTGACACAAGTACATTTGTCCCAAATCCTGATTATTATAGGTGAGACAATTGACTTACCAATCCAAGGTTGATTCTCTCTGCTATTAAAAGGAGCATTTTTCCTAATTCTAGTTCTTACGTCCCTAATAATCTGATCCAAAATCATTATACTTGAACGAGCACAGTGCACTTCTTTGGCATCGGCTGATGGGAAAAGGAGTTCTTGCTGTTAGCAACAATGCATCATCATATCTGCGCTCGTATGCCCACTGTACAAGACATAGAGTAAGAGCCCTTCACAGAAAGTAATTTGATGAGTTCCTGAAAGGATGTCTTAAACTTACATGCGTAATCACTGTTCTATAAACCTTGTTCATCGTCAATAGTAATATCATTACTTCTTGTGTTCCATTGAGTCCATCCACTTCAGGTCTTCAATGTAATTGTTTGTAGAGAGTAAAACTTCACAGCTTCTTCTAGTTTGGGAGGAAAGATGCAATGAGAACCAACTATATTAGCTTTGCATAGTCAGGTCAAGTCCAGATTAAAGAGGGTTGCGGCAGGTTGGTTATTAGCATAAGAATAGTCATAATATACTGAAACATCTAGATATTGAACATGGTATCCATTTTAGTATTAAATAGGCAAGATGTCCCATCACATCCCTGTCCGAGTGTGAGAGTTTATGCTTAGTTCCAACCGTGAAAGGCTTATCAGTAGAAAATCATTAGCATTGGCTGAATTGAGCGAAAATGGACCTATCAGATTCGTATATTACCAAACTAAATAGTTTGAATAGAACGGATCGGAATGATTTAGGAGATTCATGTAAGATTGAGGTGTACTTAATTGGTTGATTGATTGATAGCGAGGCAAGCTGTTTTCTTGATTATTATCATTTAGACCATAAATTGTAACTTATAAAGGCCATATGCTTAAAACTACTTCAGAAGGAGTAAAAATAGCAAGGTATTGTGTTTAAATGCTTTGATTGTTATAATTGGAGTTGATGCAATTCAGTCTCAACTAGTTTTTTCTTTTATAAGATGATGGCTCTCCCTTGTGCTTAGTTTGGCAATCGAGCTTACCACTCTTGGATATGTTAGAACCTGAGTACTCACCTATGCTTCTTATGTGTTGCTTATGATGAACGAGTCGATCAAAATGGAGGATAGAAAACCTTTCTTATACAATTTTGTCGCATTTTGGTGAAGCCAGTTCTACTCACTTATATTCCCATTTTCTCTTTAGCCATACTGCAGTAATTTGGTTATTCTTGATTAAATATTCGATAAAGCCATCATATAAACATGCAATGATTTGCATTTCCCTGCTAAAACCTTTCAATTTTACTGGTGTTCCCTTTGTGCAGGCAGGTGTAACATTACTTTTGATCAATCTAAGCAACCAAACTCATTATGGAGTCAACATCGAATCTAGTGTAAGCATCACCTCGCATGTCAAAGAGAAATCAAATCACAAGAGTTCTTTCGTGCAACGTCTTAAGAAAACTATTTCATGGGTTGGAAGAAAATCATCAGATGTTACATTATCACGAGAAGAGTACCACCTGACTCCACTAGATGGGAACCTTCAAAGCAGAACCATGCTCTTGAATGGAAAACCATTACAACTCACAGAAAATGGGAACATCCCAAGTTTGTCTCCAGTCCTTGTAAAGCTGAAGTCTCCAATATCAATTTCCCCCTTGTCCATCAAATTCATAGTATTCCCCTACTTAAGCTCTCCTGTTTGTACATATGATTAGGAAATACTTGTGTCTGATAGTTATAATCTGGCACTCTTATCTATTCACAACTTAGTAATTGTATAATTGCTACAGTAAACTGAGCTGCCAAATTTTATGCAGTTATGTATTATATGGCTAGGTAAATCCCTTTAGTGTTTCCAGGAACATGTATCTTGTAATGTAAGTTGTTTATCAACTTGCAAAATTAGATGTAATTTAGTTTCCTCTTGGTGCTTTTGGATCTTTCCATGGGACAAACTAAACAGTTTATATCTAGACTATTATTGCTGTCTAGCAAACATTTTATATCCTCTTTTAGGATGTTGATATAAAGTAAGGAAAAAAAGATTGAGTACATTTTAAAGGAAGTTTGACAATACAACTCTTATTAGTTTAATAGTTGACTCAAGACGTACTCGATGAATGGTTGATTGGAATTTTAAAAAAATGGATGTTGAGCATAAAGTACATTCAACCATGTCTTCACTGATCAAACAGTAATCTTATTTGTGTTGCACGTTATTTCTCTACAATGGTATCTTGTCATCCTGCCTTCCAAATACCATACAATTAACTTGGTTTACTGTCATAGAATATTGTAAAATTATAATACAAAGTAACATAAAATTACAGAGAGAAGCATTTGTGAAAAACTCAAGAATAGTTGAAATGATAAACTGAAGTTAACGTCTGAAAGCTCATTAATAGGTTCCCACAACAGATGTCTACTGGTTTACTTTCCAAGCAAGCGCCGAATCCTCCGGTTGGCCCCTTGAACTCTGGTGCCAAGCTCATCAACATCCTGTTCAGTATGATCCAATGCATCTTTATGCCTGTAATATCCAACAGCATATACAGAATTCTTAGAAAATCTAGAGAACTTATATTGTGCTCAAGAATGGTTTAAATGAAGGGACATGAACAGTGAGAATTCATACAGTCGACATCAACTTGCTTGGGATTGAGGCATAGTTGTTACATATACATATTTTTTAAGAAGCGACTTAGTAGCACAGTACTTTAACAGTGACAGTTCAATAAGGAGATGGTGGAAGAGGGAGAGAACAAGAAAGGAGAGATTGGAATCTGCTTGATAAATTTTATAACAATAACCTCTCAATTTCAGATCCCATGTCAACAGCCATATTCTTGAGCTCCCCCAACAGATCGCTGAGTTCTGACAGTCCATCATCTTGCTTGGCTTTCTCAGCCTGTCAAATGTTCAAATGAAACAGTAGAATCAGCTAACTGATATTTGTCATATATTATATCATTCATATTCATGAAATGAGCAAATAAAGAAAGAAGGAGAAAAAATGAGGAGAACAGACATGCTCAATCCTCAATCTGGTAGGGTAGAATGAAAATGTTTCATCAACACAAGGACTTAAAATTTACGACAGAACCAGTAAGAATCGCCTCATAGGTCCAACACGCCAAAGCATAACAAAGAACACAAACTTTTCAAGGACACTAAGGTAATGCAGTCTGCAAGGATCACAGTGTTTTACTATTCTTGCTGTTTCACTTTTGGTGTTCCAAAAGGAAACTTCTATTAGAAATTCTCCAAACATTAGGCCACATTTGAAAATGGAATATGGCTCTTTCTAAAATTAAATCTTCCTACAAACAATGGAATATAATGACATAACTCTAGAATTAAAAAGAAAAGAGAAATGAACATGAGTAATTTGTAATTTACTCTTAAACATAAAAATGTTGACTGGAAAATTGCATCTTGAGCGTTAGTGAGAAACATTAGATGAAAAGGTGAGAAATGCTAGAAAAGTGGACGGTGAAGTGAGGAAAGATGCAGAAAAGAAAAGGTGACCAAAATTAATCAATAGTGTCCTGCATGTTTGATAGTTGCAGGTTCCGGGTGTACTTGGATCTGAAGAACTTCCTTATTAAATTTTTTGTTTCATTGAGGAGAATTGTAACAGTATTCTCTATTTTGTCCCGAGTCACATGAACATACCTCAACTTTCTGCATTGCATTTGTAGGCTCTGGGTGTGGTGCCCTTGAACTTGACCTTGCCTTGGGTGCAGAGTTCAATCCTAATTTCTCCCTCTGCTCCAAGTGGTTGCCCCTTCTTTGAATTGGATCATCTGACACTGTGCACATTAACAGAGTATAAAATTAGCTATCAGTGTCAGTTGACTCAACCTTTATATTACTACTACTTCCAAAATCCATCCCTTTTCCCTAACGTTCTTCAAATAATAGTAAATGAATAAGAAGAACAAAAATAAAATGAATTACTTCTTGTGATAACGGGCCCTGTAATCGGCGACTCGTCTTTGGCTTCCAAGTCTTCGAAAATATGCCTCCAAGACTCCCCAAGAGTTTTTCACCCTGAATTAAGTTTCAAACATAAGTCTCACAAGGATAACAGGTAACAATTGCAAAACATGTAATGAATTATTATTTTTTGTAATAAGTACATGAAATGAAGAACTTAGCAGTTCAGAGAGTAAGAGACATCTTTAAGGGCGTAACGACTTCTAGGCTGAAGGGTAAAAACAGACTAGTTATGTATAAAAAAATCTATATCTCCATCTAAAAGCAAACTAACATGTTAGATCGCAATTATGTTTGCTTCTGCAAACTAGAAAAAACTTATATGAGTGAACTAAAGAAGTCATACCCTGCTAAGATCATGATCAATATCTGCTGCAGTCATATGGGTTCTTGTAATTTGTTCTCCCTGTTGATGTAAAGTTATCAAAGTTTTTGTTGCATCCTCTCGCATGTCTTGTGCAATCTTCAGGCAGCTATTAACAGATTTTGTAGTCTCTTCTGACCTGTAGACGGCATAGTTTTCCAACTCCTCTACAGTTTGGTTCTCGAATCCACCAGACTCCCGGAAATCATTCTTGTATTTATTTCTTGCCGTCGAATTTGAGTAAGCATGTGAAGGAGTCTCTTTAATTTCATCATCATCAAAAAGGTTTTTACTCAAATTTGGGGCAGCTGCAGAAGGCTCCGATGATATTTTCCTGGATGGTTTTACAGTTTGCTTCTTGTCTAACTCATTGTCAGAATCAAAGGGATTTGATCCAGAATTACTATGGGCCACAGGATCCGCAGATTTTTTTCTAGCACTCCGATGTAAAGGAGACTTCTTAAGACCATGCATTTTTTGATAGATAGAAAGTAATCCCACGGGGATGGACCTGGTAGATTAAGAAATTATCTGCAGAAAGAGACAATCAAACTATTAAGCTAAGTTCATCATACAGAGAACTGATAGTTTGCTACTGTGAGACACGTACAACGAGACAATTCAGTAACAGATCACAACAGAACATTGGCTAGAAGATAAGAGATCAGGAGCACACAACATGCAAAAGATAGCAATAAAGAGTCAAACCAAGCTTTGTTCATAAATGTAGTACTAATAAGAGAAGTCTAAAATCAAGTATGCAATACTAATAAAATACTACAACAAAAACACGAACAACAAACAACTGCATCTCAATACCAAGTGTTCCTATTCATTTGCGGGGCCAGAATCACGGGCCCTCTTTTTTTTTTCTTTGAAGAGGTGATCTCGAGAATCAACCAACGGAAAGATCCATAGCCCAGGTAACTCACAGCCTCCCTCTCACCCAAATAAATGAAATGGCGCGAATCAAACCAATAAACTTTTTGATTTATTCAGAACTCAGCGAAGTCAACTTCAATCAAGTCGAGGGGTCTAACCTTACCTACTTTTCCTCAGGTTGATTCATCCTACTCAAATTTAGCTATGATAATGAAAGAGGAAACCCAAGAGCATCTCTCTATTTGAACCGGTTTCATTCAAATAACACAGGCAAGCGAGGATAGCTTGGTGGTAGTTGAGAAATTTAGTTACCAAAGTCAAACTAAGTAAATCCTAGGAAAAATCAAGAAAATCCAACAAGGAGCAAGAATAATATCGAAAATTCAGGGGATATACAAGTCCAGTTCTATTTACATCTCCATCCTAACAAAACCCAGAATTTCAAGTTTCTTCTATCGAAGCAACTTCCAACAATCATCCTTTAACTAAGCAGAAATTTAAGAATATTCCTAACCGCTATCATCCTGATTTCTCAAAGACCCACAAATCATATAGTAAAACGAATACAGCGAGAAAACAAAGGGTTTTCCTACAGAGTAGATAAGATAGCTCCAAATCATAATTTCTCACATAAAAATACACAAAAAATAGAACAACAAAAACAAATCACTGAATGAAGTTTGAAACGACCTATATGAACAAAAAGATCCATTTTTTCCTTCATAAATTCATAAAATTGAAATTCAGAACTTGTACAAAACCCCACAATTTACAGCAAACAGGAAAGAAAACAAAATCTCCATAACTGAAAAACAGAACAGATCAAAATGATGATACGCAGTACCTGAAAATCCGAAGAAGATGAATTGTAGAAAAAATCTAAGAAACTATAATGTGAAGTGGGTAGAGATATTGGGGATATTTGTAAATGGTAAAGAAGCGTGGAGCAGGAGACTTTTTGAATTATCGCACTTTGGACCGTTTCCTCTCCGTATGCCTACGTAGACCGGACTTCCTCTCGCCAACTCTTTTTTTGTGTCTATTAAAAACTTCTACATAGTGTTTACATCAAATCAATATAATACGTAATTTAATAATGAAAAGCATATATAAATTAATTATAATTAAATAAAATAAACTATTAATTCAAACACATGACATGTATATATTGATTTGATATAAATACTCATAGATAAATTTGAATACTCATGATTTTTATGAGTTAAAAAAAGAAACTAAACTTGATTTTTGCAATTATAAAATCAAACTTCTGTTTGTCGATATATCTTGTATGTATCTTGACAAATTTTATTATTTGTCACCTTTCATTATTAATAATTTAAGTATCAAGTTACATTCATCAAGATTAAAATAAAATAAAAAATTTTCTTTGGTGACCGAGCTCTGTTTATATTACAAAGATTTTATTATAACATAACACAATCAAGTCAATTAAAGAACTAAGTATCATTTATCAAGATATTTTGATATAATTAAATTAAATAATGAATAATTAAGAATAACTAAACAAGTTACTTTTACATGAAATAGATTTTTGAGCTTATAAGGATTATAAATCAAATTCAAATAAAATGAGAAGAATTAAACTACTCCTTCAACAAAACAAAAAGTGCAATTTTGAATTTTATGGGGCACTGATGTCATAATGTTATTGTATTTATCGGTATGTAAGAATTTTATTCAGATTTGCTTAACTTAGAAGGATTAGTTTTGTCTGGAAGAAATTGCATTATAGATTAGATTAGTTTAGTCTAGAAGGGAAAAATTGTGTACTTTATTTACTAACTACTACAAAATAGTTAGAAACCAACGTCTACTATTACCAAATACACTTCAATCTTTTTCTGTTCTTTATAAAATATTGATGTTTAGCTATTTAATATTTATATGTGTTTTAATTTATATTCTCTATTTATTAAAAAATTACTTTATTCAATGTGTTTGTACTTTGTAGTGTTTAACAACAAATTACTATTAAGAATAAAGTTGGAAAGAATATTATCAATTTATGTTTAAATTTTTAAAATATTTGGGATAATTATTTTTAAATATTACACGTAGTTTGAAACGACGAAGATAATTGTCAAATTATGAATTCCTTATCATACTTTTATGGAGTTCTTTGCATATAACGATAACCATTATAAATCAATGACATTACAATATAATAGCAAAACTTTTTAACAAAACGAGTTTTCTGCTACAGCTCATTGACTTTTACTTCATTCACATAGTTAAAAAGTAAGTAAAAGTAAGAATAATTAAAAATCATGATATTGTTTATCAAATTTTGACTTTTTTTTCTCTTTAAATATAAATGAGATCATTTATAAATATATTTATAAAATCATTTTCATCTATGTGGAACTGATAGATGCCCTTCAGGGAAAGAGCCTTTGCACTTTCCAGGCAGCTTCCACGAAACCAGTAAGATTTAATTATGATGTATATATAGAATAATTCTTAATTACTAAGTTTACATTGTGACTTAAAAAGCCCATTACATTATATTCTTTGTATGGTTCACCAAAGAACAAATAATCTACGCAATATTGCTTCGTAAAATGTTTCATTACTTTTAAATAAGTATAAGTGATTGGAGAGAATATACTTTTATTTACTTAATACAATTTGTGATCTCATATCAACTACATGACTACGTCATTACGAGAACTTACTTTGTTTCACGTAATTGATATAACTTGTGAGAAACTTTTTTTATTTTATTTGTGAAATCTTAACATAAGTAACGTTTTGTTTGCAAAAAAGAATTGCGCTCACAAGCAACTTCTCTTCAATAATTAATACTGAAATGTTTTTTTTTTTTTGTTTAATTCTCACAAATGCTTAAATTAATTATAAATGTTAACATGAATAGCAACCCGGTATTTTTCTTTTATTCTGATGAAAATGACTTGAATTAAGTTTTGGAAAATTGTTCAGCTGGATGGAAAACGACCACTTCCAACATTATCATACGCTATTTATTTTGGAGTTCGGAGTCTAAAAGATACAAAATATTAACAAAAATTTCAAAATGATATATATAATTTTATATCAATCAGAACGGTAAAATCACTGCATCAACAGCGATTTACTCCACCGGGAAAAGCAAAATCGTTGCGGAGGCAGCGATTTTGCAAAATGTGAATTTATTTTTAAAAAAATGAAATTGCTACCTAGGCAGCGATTTTAAATTTTTTTTTTTTTAAATCGCTGCCTAGTCAGCGATTTATAATTTTATTTTTAAAAAAAAAAAAATAAGGAAAATCGCTGCCTAGGCAGCGATTTTAAAAAAAAAATTGAAATGTGGAAGTCGCTGCCCAGTCAGTGACTTTTATAAAAAAAAAATTTAAATCGCTGCCTAGGCAGCGATTTTTTTTTAAAATTTTTTTAAAACATATGGATTTTTCTTTCAAAAAATAAATAAAAATAAAGCAGCGATTTTATTAAAAAAAATTATAATATTTTTTTTTAAAAATCGCTACTTTAAATTATTTTTTAAAAATTATTTTTGGAAAATCGCAGCGATTCCATATTTTTAAAAAAATTATAAAATCGCTAAGCGTTTACATATTTTTTTTAAAAAATTATAAAATTGCTGTTTAGGCGCGATTTAAAAAAAAAAAAACGCTACCTAGGCAGCAATTTAAAAATTTTATAAAAAAAAATTCTTATAAAAGTCGCTGCCTGGGCAGCGACTACCACATTTCAAAAAATAAAAATTAAAAAAAATCGCTGCCTAGGTAGCGATTTAATTTTTTTTTAAAAAAATTCACATTTTGCAAAATCACTGCCTCTGCAGCGATTTTGCTTTTTTCGGTGGAGTAAGTCGCTGTTGATGCAGCGATTTTGCCGTTTTGGTTGATATAAAATTTTTATATACCGTTTTGAAATTTTTTGTTAATATTTTGTACCCTTTAGGCTCCGAACTCATTTATTTTGCATAAATGAAGTTTTGAACTTCAAATTTTCCATGAATAGAACAAATTATCAATTCGCATACTAATGAAATTTAATTTTAAGTGAAGATTTGCACAAAGTCATGTTTAATTTCTAGGAGGAGAAAGTGATTACTAAACTCTTGATAATAAATTAAGTGGCCAAATTAAGGAAGTTAGTTTTGGCTTAACTTTTGAAAATTAGGGAGCCAAAAATTAGGTACTTTTTTTTTTTTGGGAGAACTAGTATATTATATTTTGATGAAAAAATGTGTTAGTATTACCTTTTTATAAAACGAATTAGGAGATTCTTTTTGTTTGTTTTTTTGGATCAAGTGGACAGACAACAAATAGTTTTATAGGGAACTCATCGCACGTCATGACGATGTTCTATATATATATATTGTCTAGAAGTGGACTTGGCTATACGAAATATACATTGTATTTGTGACTATTAAGGGACTTAGTTTTACCATTTAATCATGGACCTTCTGGTAGCCTAGGCCAAGTCAAATTAAATTAAATTACCTTAAATAAACAAGTGAAATTTATATAATTAACTCTATTTTATTTGAGATTGAGGCGTAACGTAATCATCCAACAAGAGATCAAAGCGAGTTTGATAAAAGATACATAGCAAATGTATAAGAGTGCCAGAATTATGTAAAGAATTATGAGTTGGAGTCACTAAAGAGCAAAAAGGTGGAAATTGCTACGAAAGAGTAAAAAACAAAATTAAATTAATTGGTTAATTGTTGACACCCAATTTTGACCGACATTTAACTATTTTTAGGAATTCTATTCGATTAAATACGTATTTATAGTTTAAAATTTTAGTCGATTTTTTCTTGAAAATTATATATTTTAGTATCGTTCACTTTATAAAATCATTGTAAATATTATTATAATATTTTAAAATTATTAATGAATTTCAAATGTTTAAAAAAATTAAATAATTTTCAATTATATAAAAAATATTTTAATATAAGTAGTATTTTAATTAAATAGTAATTCCTACACTTTCCTTAAAATTATTTAAATTCTAGCATAAATTCTTTCAATTTTAGCCACTCCAGTTAAATTATATTCCAATTATAGCCACTCCAATTAAATTATATTCCAATTATAGCCACTCTTTCATTTCAATTTTAGTCATTCCATGTCTTGTCCCATCTAAGAATTGAGGTGTTAAGGTCCAGAACAGGTGTTATCTTGAATCAAAGGAAATACATGTTGGAGCTTATTTCTGATACATGATTGAGTGGTGCAAAACCTGTGAATACACCATTAGAAACTAACTTGAGGTTGACATCAGTAGAATTTGATCAGACTGCTGGACTACAAGGAGATGATGTGCTGGACTTCAGACAGGTCTATGAGAGCAAGGTATCTGACTCTGTTATTTTTTCGGAAATACTTAGATGCATCGGCTAGTTCTCCTGAATTTGCTTATACATGTGCCTTTACCTTTGGTTTGTTGTGCTTTAGCTGCATCTACAAGTCTATTTTTATACAAGTCAACTAGGTGCATTTTATTTTCTTGCCTTTTAGTTAACAGTTTGAGTTCACTACTTCTGACCACAGGGTTGATGGCATTGTATAGTCAACAAGAAACCTTAGTTTGTACAACAAATGATGTTTGATATGTTTCTAATAATGAGAAGCTAGCTATGGTGCTGAGTTTACTCTATGATAGGGCGAACCAAATCCATCACTAAGTGACGAACTATTTTCCCAAACCCCCGATAGCCCCACTTCTTTCCGTATGTGTTTTTTGCCACATAGAAGTCAACTCCCCTCTCCTTTCCGTATCCAACGATTAGGATTGCGTGTAAATCTGGTTCAGTCTCTCTTTCCCCGATCTTTTTCTCTTTCTCCGTAAGACCCATGTATACTTTCTGTTAAATACACAAGACACGATATTAGAAAGTAATAAAATACATGAGATACAACATGAGAAAGTGATAAAATATACAGTATACAACATGTAAAAGAAAATACATTTAATATTACCTTTCCACGATGTTTTGAAAAACTCCGACCGTACGGTATAGTGCAGGTGAGCGGTTGTTCTTCGATGGCCTTCTCAATTCTTTTCATGTTTTCTTTTCCTAGACCATTATGCTTTTCCCACACAACCTCATACCTACTAATCTGAATATATTTCTGCAAATTAAAAAAATAAATGTTGTTAAATAAACTAAAATGAATTTATATAATATAAAAAAAATAGATTAAGGCCCCGTTTGATGAGCTTAATAAAAGCAGCTTTAAAAAAGCCTTTTAAAAGTGCTGAAACTTATTTTTAAAATAAGCATTATGCGTTTGGATAAGTGCTGAAGTTGTTATGTCAAACGTGAAAAGGGAAAAATGGAAGAAAGAAATGTTTGGTTACATGGGTAATTTGGAGATTGTATAAAAATATTAAGCACAAAAAGATAAAAATGTGGTCACTTAAAACAGCTTATAAGCTAAAACAAAACAAACCTACCCCCAGACACCCCAGCTTTACTTTTGGCTTAAATAAGTTTTTTTTTAAACTTAAAATAAGCTGTTTGAGTATTGCCAAACAGCTAAATAAGTCAAAACCAGCTTTTAAGTCAGTTTGACCAGCTTTTAAGCTGAGCCAAACAGGCTCTAAAACAAATTAAATAATCTAACGAACCACTCCTTTTGAAGGGTCCACGCTGATAGCGATTTGCATGCGCCCCGTTTTGGTATCTGCCAAAACAAATTATTCAAAGTAAAATAAGATATTTTTTAAAAAGATTATATATTAATAAAAATAAAATAATTAATATTAGTTATACTAACCATGTTTTTTGAATATTGCTTATTCCCGTATACGGATACACTTCTTCTGATATAATACCATACTCACTTGCGTATTCAAATACTTGCTCATAACTGTAAGGGAAAGACTCTCCCCATTTCAGGAATCTTAGCTCTTTGGGTTGGCCAGAATGCAAGAAAACGCAATCGACCAGTTGCTGCTTGGATAGAGGGATTACCTCTCCCTTCAAGATGGCATATGCTGCCGTGATTGCTTCGGTAGAAGCAAAGGCCCAACATATACCTGGGATTTAAGACGAGTCAAATCTTATTAATGTGAATTAGGTAATATATTTATTAAATAAAAAAGGTTAGAATTCAATTACTTCATAAGCAAGTTTATGTCAAATTTCGATGTGAATTATAAATATATCGACACAATATAAAACGATAAATTGTGTTATTTTGTATAGTTTAGAGGTAAATTTGACTCTTTGCTCTCGATAAGTTATCACGTGCTTAGAGTTTGGTTTTAATTATGTTCTCATCCCCTTTTCTCTTAAGAATCCTAGATAAATGATACAGAGGGCTCTTATTCAAAGAAAATTTGGTCAACGTAAAGAAGTTCCTCTCTTGACCAAACACCTATACCTTCTATTATTAGCATGCACATTGTAAGTAAAAAACCTTATGTTAATACTTTCTATATAGCTATAACTTGTCCTATGTTCTTATTTTTTGATGGAGTTCGCACTCAAAGCAACAAAAATATAAAACTAGAAAAATAGCCAGGATTACCTGAGCTAAGAGTGAGGTTAAGTGTCACAAATAAAACTACATTCACGACAATCACAAATAAAACTCAAGCAAGTGATAATTTATCAAGGCCAAAGGGTCAAATTTACCAGATTTTTCTCTAATATTTATTCCCATGATGTAAGCCTTTAACTCGGAACGCTAAGAGAATATGAAGAAAGACTTAGAGAGATTTTGGAAGAGAGGACTTGTATTAACTTGAGAACTTTGCTTACAACTTTTGTTGGTTTGTTGGATGGATGATTTACAAATGAAATGGCCCTCCTATTTATACTACTCCCTAAGGGCCTTAGTGTAAATAAAATTTACTATACAAGTCCTTCTACTAATTACACTTTAGTCCATATTCTAGAGAATTCCACATTATCTAGAATATGCTAAAGTCTTCCACCAAAATCCAAAATGTTCTAGAGAATTCTAGGGAATTCTCTAGTCTTCTCCAAGAATCTAGAAGGTTCTAGAGTCTTCTTGAAAAACATCTTCAAGACTCTAGCTCCTCCTGCCCCATCCGTATGCTGTACAACGGCTGGAAATGTGGCGGGACGTCACACTCTCCCCCACCTATTGATGCGACGATCGCGTCGCATTGCGGCTGTATCGGCGTCCGAGTTTTGTCGTGCAATCATCAATTCACGCACTCGATCAATTCCTTCGAGCAGCCTCCTCATCGGTTGCCCGATCTCTCTCTACCCGATCTTTCGAACTTCCTCCTTCATAGGAGGCAAGTGCCTCGGCGGCTTCTCCTTCATCACGGCAGTGTTCCTTCTTGGAACCCTCTTTGTGCGCGGTGGCAAGGACTTCTCAGCACCATCATCTTCTCCAGAACTTGCAATAGTTGTTGCCGATATCACGTCAACCCTCTCGAGCTTCATGGCCGTCAACTGAATATGTCCCTCCTTCTTTTGTGTCTTCACCATGGGAACCATACACGTTCCTCCTTTCTCCATGATCACCATTTGTTGGAGATAAGGATCGATCACCGCATGGCACTGCTAGAAGAATTCCTGCCCAAGAATAATATCAAAGATATCTAAGGGAGCGACGGTGAATTTGGTTTTCCCTTGCCAATCGCCTATCGTGATGCTTACTCCGTGCGCAACTCCATCTACGGGAGTTGGTGGTGCATTGACCGTTCTGATTTGGGCGTTGCTTGGACTGTAACGCAACCCCAACCTCGTTGCTTCCGTCTTGGTCATGAGATTGCCCTCTGCACCTGTGTCGACCAACACACAAGCACGTTTTCCATTGATCGTGATGTAGACATATTGAGCGCATGCCTTAGACTTCGCAGGCCCCTGTTCCACATGCTTCTGCTCATGCCTCGGCTTCTCTGGCCTTGACGTCTTCGATGGTTGTTTGGTGACAGCTCCGCATAGACTTATCAAGCCCAACTGCTTAGTCTCTTCGACTTCACCTTCCTCTTGTGCTTCTTTCTCCTTCCGCTCTCGGAGGATAGCACCAAGGTTCTTCAGTTCAGGGCACCTTGCATAAACATGCGGCCCACCACATATGTAGCAACCAGTTATAAACATATTTACATAACGTACGAACCAGTTGTAAACATATATACATGACGTAGAACCAGTTATAAACATATTTAGCAGCAATGGAAGCAATAAGTTTTTCTAGAAAGTCTACTACATTCTCTATCAAACTTTATGTGGCAGCATTTGACTTGTGACATCGTTCAAGATAATAATGTGCAATTATATTGTATAAAGAATCTCATTATAGAGGGTGAAAAATATTCCAGTTAAAGTAAAACCACATCAGAGTCCAATTTTGATTGATTTATTGATGTTAGCTTTCTATTCTATTTGTTTGAAATGCTTTAGATAATGAAGTTTTGGTGCTGAATTTTTAAAATATATGCAAAGATCCATCAGTTGCTTTTTGTTGTTTGTATATAAATTGCTTTGTTTTCTGTTTTCAAATAATCCATAAGATGTAGTTTCTTGATTTTAGTGAAACAGATGAATGTTTTCATAGAATAGCTAATTTTCAGCGTTTGCAGTTTACTCACCAACTCTTATCTCTTGTGTTATTATACAGGCGGGTAGACGTTGGCGCAGATGTCATTGGAAGTAAATATCACTATGTTATTTGACTGCCTTGTTCATTATTTTGTTGGACATGTTAAAATAGTAATGGATGCTGAGTTTTTTTAAATATATTGAGGTTAACTTTCTACTGGATGATGTTTGAATAATTCTTAGTTACTGATGTATACATTGTGACTTAAAAAACCCATTGCATTCTTTGTATGGTTCACCAAAGAACAAATAATCTACACAATACCGCTTCGTGAAATGTTTCATTACTTTTAAATAAGTATAAGTGATCGGAGAGAACATATTTTTATTTATTTAATACAATTTGTGATCTCATATCAACTACATAGTTACATCATGGCGAGAACTTACTTTGTTTCATTGTAATTGATATAACTTATGTGAAACTTCTTTTATTTAATTTGTGAAATTTTTAACATAAATAACGTTTTGTTTGCAAAAAAGAATTGCGCTCACAAGCAACTTCTCTTCAATAATTAGTACTGAAATGTTTTTTTTTTTTTGTTTTGTTTAATTCTCACAAATGTTTAAGTTAATTATAAATGTTAACATGAATAGCAACCCGGTATTTTTCTTTTATTCTGATGAAAATGACTTGAATTAAGTTATGGAAAGTTGTTCAGCTGGATGGAAAAGGACCACTTCCAACATTATCATACACTATTTATTTTGCATAATGAAGTTTTGGACTTCAAATTTTCCATGAATAGAGCAAATTATCATTTTGCATATTAATGAAATTTAATTTTAAGTGAAGATTTGCACAAAGTCATGTTTAATTTCTAGGAGGAGAAAGTGATTACTAAACTCTTGATAATAAAGTGGCCAAATTAACGAAGTTAGTTTTGGCTTAACCTTTGAAAATTAGGGAGCCAAAAATTAGGTACTTTTTTTTTTGTTTTTTTTTTTTTTGGGAGAACTGGTATATATTATATTTTGATGAAAAAAAGTGTTAGTATTACCTTTTTATAAAACTAATTAGGAGATTCTTTTTGTTTGTTTTTTGGATCAAGTGGACAAACAACAAATAGTTTTATAGGGAACTCATCGCACGTCATGACAATGTTATATAATATATATATATATATATATATATATATATACTAGTTTCAGCACACGTGCGTTGCACGTGTATCCTATGTTAATTTTTTTTATATTTCATTATAACAACTAAAATTCTACGTGTACATGCATGTAACGAATAACAAAATCTAACAATTACAAATAAAATTATAAAATTGTGACAAAAACATCAGATGAAGAATCTTATTTTAATGTATAAAATTTATCAACAAATTGTAAATTTAGAACTTTAGATAGTAACAAAAGATTAACTTTAGCCTAAATAAAATACAATTAAAACAATAAAAAATTTATGGAAAATCAAATTAAAGAAGTTTAATCACAATAACATCAAACGAGGAATCTTATTTTAATGTATAAAATTTATCAACAACTATAATATAGAACTTTAAATACTAATAGTCAATTTGCATTATATATAGTCACAAAAGATTAACTTTAGCCTAAATAAAATACAATTAAAATAATCAGAAACTTATGGAAAATCAAATTAAAGAAGTTTATAGAGAGAAAACACATACAAAATAAACAAAGAAAAAAACATGCGACAACATACACATTCTTTTGAAGACTTTAATCATATAACAATGCAAATCTTTAGTGGGCAACTGGGCATTGATTATGGTCTTTATATATTGATTTAACTCAATGATCTCATAATAACCAAAAATTTTAATATTTAGTGTGGCATGTAGAATAATTACTATTTATAAATAAATATTTTATAATATTTTAATTTAATACGAAATAAAATGATAATCTAATTTTACACTTTATTATTTAAATCTTTTTTTACCCTTCAACCAAAAACAACCTCCATAGGGAAAAAAATAGACAAATACAATGAGAACTTATCAAACAGTGTAATATAACACCAAAAGATTGAAGAGAAGACACCATATCAGAAAGAAAATTGATGCATTTGGATTGTATTATATATAGCCAAAAAGAACATATACAATGAAATTAATTTTATACAGTGACTATTAATAAAAAAATATAATTTTTTTTATGAACAACATATCTCAAAATTGTAGTCCACCTTACTTTTTTTTTCCTATTAATATATCAACATATTTCTAAATATAACAAAAAATCATTTAATATAGAAGGAAGAATCATAATTAATAAAACTAAAACGGGAAGAACAAAGAAAAAATTGTAATCTAAATCGTGACTTACTCTTTCAATAGATTTATTGTAAGTTCATCTAAATGTTAACATAGCATTTTCAAATGTATTAGAACCATACTGTGCCATCATATAGTTTCATGCAATAGAGAAGACCAAGAAAATTTTCGAAAAAAGGGTTAGAATATGGATTCTTGTGCTTTTGAGTGTTGTTATTTTCTTTCTCTATGTCTTACATATCTATACATTTCAATAACATGTGGAAGATGAAAATAATTCAAATTAATTAAAAAGAGTGAAGTAACATATGAAAGTTCAAAGAGTGATTTTTTCATTTACAATATTCATTGTAATTAATGTAAGTTAATTAAAAAGAGTGAAGTAACATATGAAAGTTCAAAAAAGTGATCTTTTCATTTACAATATTCATTGTAATTAATGTAAGTTAAGTAGTGCCTTCAAAATTTAAAACTGAAAAAACATTTCAACTTCAGTAATTCAGTGATGCATGAATAAATAGGAGTAATAGAAAGACTTTAGGAATCTTATCATTGTTTTTCTAAATATATCATTGTGTAATTAAAATATTTATATTTAATTAAATAATAAATTAAATAATAAATTAAATCTTAATTTAGTAAAAGGGCAAAATGGTAATTCAACTTTACACTTTAGAGCTTCATGCTTATATATATATATATATATATATATATATATATATATATATATATATATATATATATATATATATATATATATATATATATATATATATATATATATATATATATATATATATATATTCTATAAGTGGACTTGGCTATACGAAATATATATTGTATTTGTGACTATAAAGTTGGGACGATTAGGCACCTTTTAGGTACGGAATGCATGCGGTGGTTGGGTAGTGGTAGTTGGCCCTACGGAGATGATGACATCGACTCAGGCTTGAAAGACAAACTTTGGTTTTGTCTGTCCCTATATGGCAGCCTATCGAAAAACAAAAAAAAACAAAAAAAAAAGTCGAGTGCTGATCCAAAAGTCTCTTTTGAGTCTCCGTTCCCATTTTACCCTTTTACTTGTTTAATAATTATGTTTGTTTGTGGTAGTTTAAAAAATATAAAATTATTTGCTTATTTATTCGTCTCTTTTCTATCCTCTCTCTTATCTCTTTTTTAATTGTTTAGTATATCTATTTAATTGTTATCGCTTAGCTCACATATTTAAATAAATAATAAAATAGTCTTAATTGTTTTATATTTGTCATCACTTAGCAAACTTAAATAAACTAATAAATGTAATAACCAAAAATGTTATTACATACAATACAATTTTAATATGAAAAATCAAATTAAATTGATTAAAAATTAAATTTGATTCCGCAAGAAAAATCAAATCAAACCAAAACAAAAATAGATCACTTCAAATATATTTTTAAAATTTGTTTTTAAAAATATATTTAAAAATATTTATGATTCTCTCTTGATGAGATCTGTCATTATGTTACGACTAGAGCTATTGAGCAATAGCAGGGTCTTGGGGCACCGATACTATTGCTTTAGCCCGAGGTCTCATGATACAACACACAAAACAAGAGTACGGAGCCTAAAGGGTACAAAATATTAACAAAAATTCCAAAATGGTATATAAAATTTTATATTAACCAAAACGGCAAAATCGCTGCATCAACAGCGATTTACTCCACCGGAAAAAGCAAAATCGCTGCAGAGGCAGCGATTTTGCAAAATGTGATTTTTTTTAAAAAAAAATGAAATCGCTACCTAGGCAGCGATTTTAATTTTTTTTTTAAATCGCTGCCTAGGCAGCGATTTATAATTTATAATTTTTTTTAAAAAAAAATAAAGGAAAATCGCTGCCTAGGCAGCGATTTTAAAAAAAATTGAAATGTGAAAGTCGCTGCCCAGGCAGCGACTTTTATAATTTTTATTTTTTCAAAAAAAATTATAAAATTTATAAAATTTTACAAAATATTTTTTTAAAAAATATGTAAATCTCAGCGAATTTATAATTTTTTTTTTAAAATATGGAAATCGCTGCGATTTTTCAAAAATAATTTTTTTAAAAAATAAAATTTAAAGTAGCGATTTTATAAAAAAATATTATAATTTTTTTTTATTTTATAAAATTGCTGCTTTAATTTTTTTTTTTTTTAAAAAAATTCCATATTGTTTCCATTTCTTTTTAAGAAAAAAATATAAAAGTCGCTGCCTGGGCAGCGACTTGCACTTCTAAAAAAAAAAAATTATATAAAAGTCGCTGCGTGCGCAGCGACTTCCGCATTTAAAATTTTTTTTTTTTTTAAAATCGCTTTCTAGCAGCGATTTTCCTTATTTAAAAAATTATAAATTATAAATCGCTGCCTAGGCAGCGATTTTAAAAAGAAAAAATTTAAATCGCTGTCTACGTAGCGATTTCATTTTTTTAAAAAAAATATTCACATTTTGCAAAATCGCTGCCTCTGCAGCGATTTTGCTTTTTCCGGTGAAGTAAATCGCTGTTGATTGCCGTTTTGGTTAATATAAAATTTTATATACCGTTTTGAAATTTTTGTTAATATTTTGTACCCTTTAGGCTCCGTATATTCATATATTTTCTTTAGCAAAAACTATTAAAAAGAATAATAATCAACTAGACAATTAAAAAAGAAAGTTCTGTTGGAATTGACAAGTAAAACTTGTGTAACATTTTGTATTAGTGTAGAGGTTGTAGAAACGAATCCAAAAGTTCACAATACAATTACAAGAACATTATTCACTATAAAAATGTCAAAGAACATGATAGAAGGTGAAAGACACTTCCCCTGTAGAGAAGTGAACTAATACGATCGACTTTAATATATGTGAAATATTGAAAAATGTGATTATTTTCTTTGGGGGAGTTTATGACTTAACTATTGTTCATGCAGCCTTGAAATCATGTTTAAGACGTGTTTATCAAGATTTCTCCTATTATAATTTCATGAAAAATTATATATACCAACATACTAAGATACACTACAGCGAACCAAGAAGAAACAGAACCAATTAAAAATCAGATAATAATTAGCTGAATTCTGAAATGGAATTATGCATTTTCAAAAAGTGAATTCCTGAGATTTTTAGGTTTTCTATAGATCGATTAGGAAAAAAAAAAAGATGACCTAGTATGAAACCGAAACTTAGCATCAAATTTCAATTTCCTATACTGTCGACATGTTTCAACACTAAATTTGGAGTAGAATTTGTGGTAATGCATCAATTAGTCACGCATTTTGTTTCCCTAAATGTAAAATTAATTAGATATATATGATCAGTTTTAGGAGAGTGTAGATTGAGGTATGATCAGGTGTAGGAGAGTGTAGATAGTTAAAAGTTGTTAACGGCAGTATTGTCATTGTAATCAGTCTGTTATAACAAACTATCAGAAAGTTAGTTACAAAGTGTGTGATTGAGAAATATTACTTTGCCTTTTAGCTCAAATCAATGGAGCTTCTCTACTCTTCAATTCTCTGTTAAAAGCTTTACAGTTGATTTCAAAAACAAATTAAGTAGTTGTTTCACATTTATGAGAAAGAGGTGATTGTGCAAGATTATACAATGGTGCATCACTCAATATAAAAGCCATTTTTTTTTCATTTGTCGAAATATGGCTCAACTCGGCCATATAATTTACATATAAATTAATCCTAACCGCCTACCTTAAACAGCTTCCTACAAACAACCAAGAGCAAGGTCGAAAATCTCAACTTTCATCCCCTGTCCTTTCACCACTAATAATATACAAGTAAAAATGGACTCTCACTTTTGCAAGAAGTGTTCCAAGGATGATCCAACGGCAAAAAATAAACGGGTATCATATGCAACAGGTCAATGCTTGCTTAAACTGTGACCATCTCTGTGCTTGGAACTCCAGGCTTCGTCTCCAAAAACTTCCTCAATCATAGAGCAAGTTGGTAACAAATCAACTTCATTCTTAGCACAGCTCAAGTACCCACCCATATCCCATTCTTTACCATGAGATGGCTCCATCACAAAATCATGCCCACTGTCAATGCCAACACCAGCAAAATGACTTGCCCAGTGTTTACAATCATCAGTTTTTACCTGTGTTGTATCTGAAGAAGCCCCAGCTGCATCAGTGGTACAAGAGTTATCTTCAACATCATGGTTACCCACTTCATTTGAATGATGTCTGTCTAGAGGCTGAATATTGTGACCACAACTACTGTTATTATCAATCAATTCATCAGGACATGCTTTTGACACATCACTCAAGACCTTCCTCCTGCAAAAATTTATCGTCTGATAATCTTCCAAGGTTGAAACACCAGCTTCTTCATCATATGCTTGTTTTTCAGTCACATATATCTCATTGTGACCAGGATAATTTTGATATATTGGTGATTCAACAACAGAATCCTCGTCGTCATCTGTCATTTGAGCTCCCGTAGCAACAACATCATCATCAATCTCCTGCCATTCATCATTATCACTGTCTATATTTGATGGGTCAAACCTATTCTGCTTGGCACGCTTCCGCAAAATAAAGACATTGAAGTAATAGCTAACGAGATCTCTCTTGCTCCGTGAAGGAAATTCAACAGCAAGGTGGTCCCAGAAATTCTTGCCTAATGCTGCAGGATTGGAAAATACAACTTCATGAAATAATTCCTCTTCCTCTTCACTCCATTTTTCTGCCACTATCTCTCCCATATCATAAACACCCAACCTAACAAATGTTTCCTCACCCAAGGCCGCCTTAAGTTTCTCCCTTGCTTCCATGATGTGCAACCGAACACATCCAAAGGAACCAGCATCTTCACAGGAGCACCCAATTCTTCCTGCTCCAACATTCTCCTCATGGTCTGCAGGTGATTCCAATTTAGGCATTGGGATGATACATGTCCCAGCAAGTTTATTTTCTTCATCATGATGATCTACAAAATCTGATTCTAGAGCTTGAGATGGAAGATTTGAGCTTTCTTGAGTGCTCTCCTTCACGGATATATTTTTACTATCATATGCACCCCATTCTGGTAATTCGGCTTGGAAATCTGGTCCAATGGGAACCGATTTCCGAGGAGGATTGTTGAAAAGAGGGGAATAGACCTCCATTGGATGAATAACAACTCGGAATGGAGGATCACTACTGTAATATTTAGAAGCCGTCAATACATGAAAAGGCACCTCGGACCTAATGTCTTCTTCGCTGGTGCTACTAGAGGTCCAAGAAGAGTTTGAAGCAGAGCCATGGATGCCCGTCTCAATTGCTTTCTCTGAAGAAACAGGGATAGCAGTCACATCACAACTATCAGGTCTTTTCTCACTAAAAGCTTTGACTTCTGAAAATGTCTCCTCATCGCCACCTACCAAAGACCAAAAATTTAGATCATCCAAGGATGAAAATCCACAAATTAATTCAACATCCAAACGTGCTGCTAAAAAAGCAACCTCCTAATGAGAAGCTGTCTTCCAAGAGTATCTTAAGTTTGAGTAAATAAAACCATTCTAACCATTATCCACAAAGCAGTTAAAACAACGTAAATCATTTCAGGAATTTGATAGATTAATCTCTTCCTAACCTGAAGTGTAAGAGTTGGGAGCCACTGATTCACACGGAAACTGCAAAAAGGAAACTAGCTGAGTACTCGGTTCTACATGTCTCGGCTGCTTAGATGAAACCTCATACAACTTTTCTTCACTGTATGGTCTTTTTTGCACCATATTTAACTGCAAAAGGAAGTTGAAGAAGGTGTTAAGCAGATTCAGAAAAGGGAAAGTAGAGGAGAATTAAGTTCCACGCATTCAAAGAACGCAAACAATTCCATAAAACACAAACGATATCCAGAGCATTCTGCAAACACAAAAAGTACATAGAGAGATGTAGACACAACATCCAGCATTGAACACAAAAATGAAATCTTTTTGGTCATAGCTAACCACAACATTGATAATTTCTAACTACATAAATATAACTTCCATAAACCCCCAAAAAAGATACTTACAAAATACTGCACAACAACAGATACTAAACTATCAATAGCATACTAATAAAGAAGAAGAGAAAAAATTCAGAGAGTATGTTGAGGGAAGTAGCAACATAGAACACCCCATATGATAATAAAGAACAAATGTAGACAAGACTAGAAATTGTCAAAGCACAGTCGGACATTCAAGCAGATACAGAGTTCACTCTGTTTCAAGCAAAGAATCAAAGTAATAGTTGAAAAGGTTGCCACTCAAGAGGTAGAGGACATAGTAATCATTTGTATAAGTTTCTAATTTGTAACACGTGGCACATGTACAGTGAAAACGGAGTGGCTCAGAGTTTTTGAAAGTAAAAATCTAAAATATTAAAAAATATATATTTTTGTTTATTTAATAAACAATTTTTTATATATTAAAAAAACAGAATGGGATCTTTGATTTTGAGCTAATTACCATCAATCGACAGTCCGTATCAGGAAATCGGATGTATTTTTACTGGTATTGTTCTGGAAATCGTGACCTAAAATGATTTAATTACAATTTTATGAAGTACGAAACCTAACCCTAACCCTAGATCCCCAAATTTGAATTCGATGTAAAAAAATTCAAAAAATAATCAAATCGATCAGAAATGAAGCGACGAATCGCAGATCAAGCACGAACAAAAGCTGATATAACAAAAAAATCCTCAAAATCACAAACGAAAAAAAAAATCGATCTTTTCTATTTCTCAAGAAATCAATAGATGATAACAAAATCAAGCTAGAAACTGAATTAATTTCATGAAATAAAGGTAGATCGAACAGATCTGATGAAAAAACCTATAGATCTGAAACCCTAACCTCGGAATTCGATTTCCAGACGGATAGATCCAAAAGAGGTGCCAATCGATAGAGAATGAAACGAATTAGAAGGATCGGAGGTTGATTTGATCTTCAAGAAGAAAAATCAAGGTCGATTAAAGGGGTAGAAGATGAGAAATTGATTTTGGGGAAAAAATTGTTGACGAAAAAATAGAGGGTAAAGGTGGGTCAAAGGGGATTCGGTTATTGATGTGCCCGAAATAGTAACGCGTGTGGTCAAAAATGGGCTCCGTAATCAGAGGTAATTACGGCAAATGCCCCTAGTATTGGAAAATAATGGCTGCCCCACGTTATATTTATGTGCTCAATCTGTGGGCTATAAAAGAGTTGGAAAAAAGTGATGTCACACGTATCATGTGCTAAACAGTTTTAATCATATTTTTTAAAATAATTATATTACCTATAAAATTAATAAATTTCTATTATAAGCATTAAAATTAGGCATAAATTTAAAGTAAAAAAGAAATTAAAAATTAGGGTGTAAAATAAATCTTAAAATTGATGTGTATTTTAGAATAAAGTTACTTCTAATTATAAAGATGTTATATTAAAATGAGATTTTTTGAATTAAGTTATTTCTAATTGTAAAAAAACAGTATTGAAATGAGAATTTTAAATTTAAGCTATTTCTATTATAGAATATGACATTAAAATGAGAATTTTGAAGTTGAGTTATTTTTAATTATAGAAAAATTATATTCTTCTTTATACGAAATCAAAATGAAAGTATATCATATAAATTAAGATAAAGCGGATAACTCAGTATTTTATAGAAGTCATTTGAAATTTTTTTCTAAAGAGAAATGTTTTTTGATTTCACCTTTTTCAAAGTACTTTTTTTTCTGTCGACTCGTTTTAAATAACTTAGTTATTTATTATCTTTTCTTGTATGTTTTACATCCATCTCAACATCATCATTGGCTACTCTCATCTTCTTAACATGCGAAGTTTTGGACTAACCAACACGTTGTGACTCCGTACGTACAACATGGTTAGTTTGACCATCACTTTATAAAACTTGTCTTTTAAGATTAAGTGATACATTTTTTGTCGCGTAAGATAATGATTTTCATTATGTGTAACATCATAGTCAATCTCTCAATTTTCTTGAATTATGAATCTAAATATTTGAATCTCTCTCTAGGATTGATTGTGTATCGACCGCTACTTTCATAGTTGTCACACAAGTCATATCATTGAACTTGCACTCCAGGTACTCTGTCTTAGTCCTATTCAACTTAAACCTTTTAAACTTGTGATTTAACTCCAAACCTCTAACCTATTATCAACTATGCACACGTGTCTCAACAATCAAAGTTATGTCGCAAATAACATAAATTACATCATCTCCCATTGGATATGTTGTGTCAATTCATCCACCAGTATTGTAATTAGAAATGGACTAAGAATCGACCCCTGGTATCTCCACTTGAAAGTGCTTAGAATTTCCTCCTAGTATCCTCATTGAGACTTGGCTCCGTCATATTTACATGTCCTTAACTGTTGTAATTTGTTTCACATGTATACCTTTAGCCTCCAGTATCTTTATACAACCCTCCTAGAAACTTTGTGGTAAGTTTTTTCTAAGTCCATAAACAACACATATAAGTCCCTCTTCTTCTAGCCTATATTGCTTCATCAATCACCTAATGACATGTATAATAATAGTAAAATATAATAATACGAGTATTGAAGTCAATACCTAGTTTGAGCAACATCAGCATTTTCACCCCAAAAAATAAATAAATTGAACCTAAGTTTTTTTTTTTCCTACGTGTTTAGATTTCTCAAACATGACCTTTTAACGTTTAAAACTTGAGTTTTCTTTTCATAAACAAACTTTTCTCATGCTTGCGTCGAAGGATAAAATCTTTAGTATAGTAATTAATACGTACTCATTCTTTCATAGTTTTCCCACATCACAAACAGAGAAGAGAAGTGAGCAAATGCAGTGGTATAGAATAAGGTCTGGGCTAACAGGCAAACATACTTACCTGGACGGGGTCAATGGGTGATCAAGAAGTTCCATGGCCTAGGTTGGTGACCTCCATTGCACAAAGGAGGGGTGCTTGCCTAAGGTCGACCCAAGTGGTCGAGCCTACGTCATAATTTGTTGCAGAGGGGGCCTGCGTTCGCGCAGCCCCTACCCAAATCTAAGTCCAATATTTGTTAACTTTCAGTTCCATTCGATTAAGCTAGCCTAAATAATTTCTAATGTCTTTGGACTAAACTTTTGATTTGTGGCACAACAATTATAGTTGCTTTTCTAACTGTGGAACATTTAATAGTACAGATTAAGAGTTTCACATATTATGGAGTAGTATAACAGAAACTACTATGCCACAGCTCAAATAAGTTTCTATCGACTATATTAGTCCTCGACGATGTTTCTCCATTTAAATAATATATGGATCGGAGTTTCAATAAGAAAATGGTCAACCTGATCCAAACATGCAAAGATTTATAACATAAAGTACTGATCATAATGCCATTAAATAGGCTGCTGAAGTTCACACACAAAAAAAAACATGATATAAAGGTAAGCATTTTTAACAATGTTTCTAGGAAACAACAGTTCTAAGCTTGAATGGAAAAGACAAGAACTGGAAAAATATAAATAGATTTTGCTCTCATCTTCAGTGCTTATTCCAGGGGGCTTATGCCACAGCAGGCATATCCTTGAGCCATCCATCTAAAGGTTTCCCAATGGAGTAGACGATGAACCCGATTTCTCTGAGCTTCTGTTCATCAACAATGTTCCTTCCATCAAACACAAATGCAGGCTTTTGCATGTTATCATAAATCTTCTTGAAATCAAGAGTCTCGAACTCATCCCACTCGGTCAAAAGACAGAGGCCGTGGGCGCCTTTTGTGGCTGCATAAGCATCCCATACTACATTGAGTTGCTTCATCACAGTGGGACTCATTGGCTGGAGGTGAATTGGATTATCCCAATCAAACTTTTTCATTGACAGATCCTTTCGGATTTGATCCTCAGTGACCTGTGGATCGTATATGCTTAAGTTAGCATTGTCTCCCAATAGGCCTTTGCACACATCAATTGCTGGTGTCTCTCTAGTGTCACCTGTATCTTTCTTGAAAGCAAATCCAAGGATAGCAATCTTCTTGCCTGAAACTGTGTTGAACATAGAGGAGACAACTCGGTTAACAAACCGATTCTTTTGGTAGTCATTCACCTGAATCACTTGTTTCCAGTAGTTAGCGACTTCTTTGAGACCATTGCACTCACAGATGTAAACCAAGCTGAGAATATCCTTCTGGAAACAAGAACCACCAAAACCAACACTGGCATTGAGGAATTTTGATCCGACTCTCGTGTCCTTACCAACGGCATGGGACACTTGTGTAACATCAGCTCCAGTTGCTTCACAAAGAGCTGACATTGCATTAACTGATGAAATCCTCTGAGCCAGGAAGGCATTGGCAGCAAGCTTCGAGAGCTCAGCTGACCAAAGATTGGTGCAGATTATTCTGTCTTCAGGCACCCAATGTGCATAAACTTCCTTCAGGGCCTGGATTGCCTTTTGTCCCCCAGGGGTTTCACGTCCTCCAATTAGAACACGATCTGGATTAAAAAGGTCCTGAATAGCAGTCCCCTCAGCAAGAAATTCAGGATTCGAAAGAATTTGATACTTGATTCCATTGCTGTTATGCGTGAGTATTTTCTCAATTGCTTCAGCTGTTTTCACTGGAACAGTAGACTTCTCAACGACAATCTTATCATTCTTCGATACATCAGCTATCATCCTTGCAGCACTCTCCCAATATGTAAGATCTGCTGCTTTCCCAGCTCCAAGTCCTCGAGTTTTCGTTGGGGTGTTAACAGAAACAAAGATGATATCTGCTTCAGAGACATGTTTCTCAACTTCAGTGCTGAAGAAAAGATTCTTTCCTCGGCATTGTTTCACTATATCTTCAAGTCCTGGCTCATAAATTGGCAGCTGATCACTGTTCCAGGCAGTGATACGAGCAACAGATATATCAACAACAGCCACTTCAATTGCAGGACACTTGAAGGCTATGACAGCCATAGTTGGTCCACCAACATATCCAGCTCCAATGCAACAAATCTTCACCATTCTTTCTGCAACATGAAACCAGATCAAAGGAAGAACTAAAATTCCTGAATAGCAACAAGTCTAATCAAAGACATGGGATTTTTAAGCCTCCGCGCTTTGTCTACAGGTACATCTCTTCGCTTACACACATTAAATGAGAACTAACTATATTCCATAGGACACAGAGAATTCTGATAAGATTACTATATTTTCTTGCCTTACTTATCTTCATCGAAAATTACCAACTTAGATATATAAATACACTAAAGAATATATTCAACATCAGTTGACAAAGACAATTTTAACGAGGCATATGTCACAAACAAGAATTTCACAACAAATGAAAAAGAAAACAAACCAAATGAAACCACCAATATTTATTATCAATGCACTTAACACAACAGGGAATAACAGAAAATGAGGAAAAAGATAACAAGAATTGCACAAAAATTACCTCAAAGATGTCAATTGTTGAAGAAAAAGAAAGACGAAGTAGTGGTGCCAAAAGAGCTTGTGTAATGGTGCAAATACTTCCATATATATACATAAATGAAAAAAAATTAGGCTATGATCTAAGCTTTAAACTAAGTAAAGTGCCAAAAGTCAGATTCTTAAGTTTTGTGTGGAATACTTCAACACGTTTTCAAGAGGTACCTTTCTGTAATAAACAAGGGAAAGAAATTCAACTAATTTCTAGTGAAAATTTGGGTGAATAGTTAAAATACAAGACTTCAAATTACCACTTCTCTATGAAACTTCACTGATATCAAGCAATGAAAAAATTGTGGGTGGAAAAAAGGATTAGAATATGGGGAATTGAAACGTTCGAGTTTAGATAGTCAACTAATCAAATTATTAAGATTCTTCGACTATCAAGAATAAATTAAGAAGCAGATAAACAATAATTATCATAAAGGTCTAAATTTGCGCAATACTTTGCAAAATGATCCAAATTTGTGCTCCTTTATATATAAGTGTGTTGTTACAAGATCGGTCCAAATATAAGTTTTTATTTTACTAAAGGTGAAATCTTTGCAATATATGAGCCTTTTTTCAACAAAAAAAAAAAGAGTTGATTTTGCCCTTAAACTGTGCAAAATTATCTAGATTTATCCTGAACATCACAAAAATAATTTGGATCTATCTTAAACCTTTTCCCTTTTCATTATTTGTTATCAAAAACAAATCATCAGTCTATGTTGGACTAAATCGACCCAAAATTCTGTCCTTTCGAGGCTAAAGAGGAATTGTATATTCGAGTCACTAATGATTAAAAAACAAGTAAGATTTTACGCGTTTTAAAAAAAAAAGGTCTGAGAGGGTGTCAAAACAATTCCTTTTCGTGCTTTTCTGATAGATAAATCAATAAATCAGAAAGCGAAAAATAAATTAAGATTGTTTTTTACTGATACAGTTAAAAAATGTAAAAAAGAAGCTTGAAGCTTCAAAAATAATACCACCATAATTTGAACAGGTCATTGAGTAATATCAAGGAAAAGAGATTAATTATAACTAAGACAATGTATAAAATATAGTTGACAAAAAAAAATCAAGAAACAAAGCCATTATTAGAGATCTTGATTTAAATAAAAGGAACACAAAGTTGAGATTAACATGTTGATACCTGATTAAATGACCTTCTTTTAATTAACAACTCTAATTTTTGCTTTCTCCTTTGTTCTTGTGGGGTTGAAATGAAAAATGAAAGTTAATTTATAGAAGAAAAATAAAAATACTTACCAAAATCATTAAGGCAATAATGAATTGTACAAGTAAAAAATTTGCTTCCAACATTTAATAAGATATTCCAATTGAAGCTAATGTTTTTCATAAAGAGCTTCTACTAGTATAAGACAAACTTCTCTAAAATAACTAATTAATGATAAATTTGACTGGATATGAATACATAGATTAGTCCATTTTAAATAAGATGATTAGTAAATATTAAGAAAGATTATTATGTGGAAAATAATAAATATATAATATAATAACTAGAAAGATCTATAAGGGGAAAACTGGAGTTACTCTTTATTATAAAGTCAAAAAAAGAAAATGAAATCAGATTTCATAAATTGATGAGATTTGAATTTTGACTTTTTTTCATTTTGTACCTCACCTATATGGACGGATTTTGTGTCCAAATTATAGGTGTAGGTAAATTTGACTAAATTCATGATATTTTTGCAAAGTTCGAAATTGCTTTTTTCAAAATACATTTTATATGATTTAATTTGACTTAACATATAATATAAAAAGGAAAGAAAGATTTTTAAATTTATGGTCTAAAATAAGTGATAAATATTTATATGATTATAAATTATATCATCAAAAATAAAATATGCGTTTTAAAATTATATTGTATCCTAATACAAAAAGTATCATTTTAAAGAAAGCGTATCATATAAACTAAGATATTAATGATATATTAAAAAAAAATCCAGAAAGAAACTATATGGTTGACTCAATTACTTCAATTAGTTTGAGTAGTTAATAGTGTAGTATAGGATTAGTTAGCAACTAACGAAATTGCCAACAATAAAACGTGAAAATCAACCAAATATTTCATTGTGAACTCCGTTAAGTCACCCCTAATACTATTACTATATATATGCTATAAATAATAAGTATTAGTTAATCTCTAGTAAATATTTTATAAGTAGAGAAGATTATGTCAACAATGAAAGATGGCAGCTGCAACAACTTCGGCAATTATTTTCACCGTACTTTCAAATTCAGCCATCGACACAACGGCAGTGAACTATTCGATTCGTTCGAGCTTCAACAAGTCGTCAAACAGCTGAACCTTGCCCTCGTTAAAGCATCTGCTGAATCATCTTCTCCGATTACATCTGTTGTCCTCAATTCTCCTTTTTACACCAAGTGCTTGGGAGGTTCTTACAAGCAAAATGCCAAATCTTCTAGAACCAGGAGAATTTCGTACTCACAAATTGGAGTTGAGAACAGAGAAGATTGTAAAAGCACGGGGATTAATTGTATATTTATACGATTTTGGAACATGGCAAAACAGGGGTTTTTCAGAGGCAAACGGAACTCCAACAGCTAATTGCAGAGGCGAATTCAGAATTTTAAATTTATAAGTGCGAATAACATCAATTGTGATCATTGCTACTTTATAATAATACTCAAATGTATATTGCCCCCGAACTGCTGTCTTCCTCGCACTTTAAATTTGCAGAGTGAATATGTATGAATGAACAATTAATTTTGGAGTCGTTTAGTTTGGATTGAATTAATTAATGATGAAAGAAGTTTATGCAAATAATGTTTATTTGTTGTATTTAAAATAATATGTATTCCATGAAATTTTAAGAACAAATGTTTTGCTTACGACCTTTAGGAAAGGATTTAAAGGAACATTTCACTACACTAGTTTAGGCCTACGGTCACCCAACTAGTAAAAAGTGTAGCCTGGACTAAAGAAGCGTAACCTTTGACATTAGGCAACACTTTTTAAATGTCGCCATTTTTTGTTACACTTATAAAGCGTATTCAAAGAGGTATAACGTAACGCTTTGTTGTGATGCATTAGCGACACCTATTTCATCTTATACTACACTTAAAAGTGTTGTCTTTGCAGTGTATAGGTCACACTTAAAAAGTGTTATCTTTTATAGGTCGAGCAACAATGTAACTTTATATCTCATCTAAAACAACACTTATCAAGTGTAACTTTATGTCTCATCTAGAGCAACACTTATATATATATATATATATATATATACATATATATATATATATATATATATATATATATATATATATATATATATATATATATATTGTTATGCGGAATTCGATATAATACGAGAAAATATAAACGCGAAAAACAAAACAACAGATTTACGTGGTTCACCAATAAATTGGCTACGTCCACGGGAAGAGGGGAAGCAGTTTTATTATGGAGAGACAAGAACAGAAATTACAGAATAGGGTTTGCCCTAGCGTCTATATATAGTGCTAGGTTACGCCCTAACAGGCTTGGGCCCAACATACAGAATTGACAGATAATTAAGGGCCCAATACAACAACATGTTAAGTGATAAAAATGTGATATGAAAAATATATCATCTACTTATTAATTTAACGTAAATACGTAACGCGAATAAGTTTTTACTATTACTACAAAAAAGAGGGCACATTCAGAGCATGAGTAGAAACTCATTGCACATTGGGCTGTATTGCTCATCAGCCCATTACAAGGAATTTGGGCTTAGTTAAGGTTTATTTCATTTAAATGGGTCTGAAGGATCTTTTGTGTATACTTCTAATAGTAAAATATATCACACTAAAACATAAATCATTTTTACTGTTTTATAAAAACAAATCTAATAAAATAAATTAAACATGGATGTCAAAGACTGATGTCTGATATATTGGAACATCCACTATATATGTATTTGTAATATTAATAAGTTAGCAATAAATTAAATTAAATATGGATGTCAAAAGGATGGTGCCTAATGGTAACATTGAACATATAGTTATTTATCTTTTATTGTTAATAAGTATATAAGTGATAACTAACAATAATAATATATTTGAGACATCAAAATGTGTACTTTGCAACTGTTTGCAAAAGAAGGAATTTGCCAACAGTTGCAAAATACACTTTTTAATGTTCCAAACATTTTGCAAGTTCCCCTAGTGTGCCCAACAAGCTATGTAGATGGATATTCTAGGCACTATTTTTAAAAGAATAATTAGTGGTGTGATCCATAATTATACCTATGCACATTGCAACAAAAGAAGTAAAAATTAATTTTTTCCTCTGTTTAATTTAATTTTCAGAAATGAATCATTATGGTATCGATAACTAGATCGATTTTCATCTTACTTTGAAGTTTTAATTTATGACAAGGTAACAATTGACAACGTCTAACTCATTAAGTATTATCAGAGAATTGTAAAGTGCATTATATCACATTACAATAAATTACAGCAAAAAAAAAGTGAGTAAAAAATATTTAGACTTAGGATTCAAGCTCACTAAGACATAATCTACACCAATCTAGCGGTATCTCTCTTGACTTGTCTCTTGTAGAATACAACAACTCATACAACCCGAAGATAATCTAATATTTCAAAAGTTAAAAAAAAATATTTAATTTTTTGAAACAAAAGTTCTGAAATGTATACAATTTTCACTCATGACATTAAACAAGTCCATACATAAATTACTATTTCTTATATAGGACAACCAAATGTTGTATAAATTAATGTATGTAATATTTTTCTTTTACAGTCCAAACTAAATGATCCTTATTGATTTTATTTAAAAAGTCGATTAAAGTTCATTATTTACTTATCTTAGGCGTACATAAATAATTATAATATGACTATACATATATTATACATTCACCAGTTATTTTAGGTTAAGGTTATTAATTCAAGTTGATTGTGATTTGATTGATACAATGATAGGTCCAAAGTTCTGAAGAGAAGGGAAATAAGTGTAAGAACAAAAACAAATGTAGATTTTACACAAATCACATAGTTTTAATATGAAATTGTAATAAATTTTTCTTTAATTTATAATTACATTAAACCCTATAAAATTAATACAAATCAGATACATTAATATGTAACTGAGATACATTAAAGAGTATCTCGAATATATTATAAAAAAATTGGATACACAATATGTAGCTCGGATACATTAAAAATCAGTTCAGATACATAATATATAACTCAAATACATTAAAAATTAGCTCGAATACATTATAAAATAAACTGAATATATAATATCTAGTTCGAATATATTAAATACAAGATCGAGTACATTAGTATATAGCTCGAAAACATTAAAAAAACAAGAAATTTTAAAAAATTTTAGAAATAGAATGAGATATTAAAAATGAGAAAAATATAGGACGTGTATTTTAGAAGTAGTTTCACATGTATCCATTACTAGGTGGACCTACTTTCTGTTACATTTATTTAGTTCTTAACCCCTTTTTCCAACTCTTCCATCTGCCTCTGCCAGCTTAAATCGCATCGTCCCCCTTCTCCCTCGTGTGTATCGCCCCCCTCCCTTTTCTCCAATTTCGGATTTTCCCCTGCTAAATCTCATCAATTTTACCGTCCAATTCTCTTCTACAAAACCCCCCATCAAAGCTCCCAATTTCCCTCATAGCCATACAGACAAAATTACAATCTTTTCTTGAAAAATCTGGCAATGGCTTCTTTCAGTGTCCCTTGTCCTAAGATTTCTGTCCTCTCTGTTGCTTCATCATCCAATTTAAGCTCGACCCATCAGCCCCAGAGCTCCCTTTCCTTCAGATCCGGTCCTGAATTGCTCCCTCGTATTCAGGTTTGTGTTCCCTTTCAGAAAAATCGTAAAGATTGAAGCTTTATCATGCATTTGGTTGAGTTTAGTGTGTTTTGTTTTTCAGGGGTCCAGTCGCATCCAATCTCAGGTGTTTAAGGTGAATGCCCAGCTGAATGAGGTGATTTTATATCTCTTGGTTGTTTCTTGGAATTTTGTGTGTTTTGAGTTATTAGTTTCATTGTGTAAATTAATAGAGGAGGTTGCTGTGGGATGAAAGATAACTAAGAATAGTTTAGCTATAACGAATCCTTATATGTTCTGATGTGTTAGTAAGAAAGAAAACGAGACAGGTGAGTTATATAGTCAACCCCAATTTGATTTGGTATTGAAGCATAGTTGATTGATTGAGTTTTGTGAATTAAGGTTGCTATTGACAAGTTGAACAATTCAAAACCAGTTTCTGAGAAAAGCTTGGAGGAAGTCTCCAAGACTGAATACAGTATTCCAGATGCTTCATCCATTCAAGCATTCATGTCTCAGGCAGCTGATCTTGTGGAGTGCGTTAAGCTCTCATCACCTATAATTTTGTTCGTTTTCTGGTCTTTTTGTAGAGTTCATTTTAAAAATTTTTTGCCTTTTTTGTTCTTAGGCTTGTGGATTCAAGGGACATTGTGGAGCTGCAGCTAAAGCAAAACAATTGTGAAATTCTTATAAGGAAGAAGGCGGCATTGCCCCAGCCGCCTGTTTATATGGCCCCACCATCTGTTCCGCAGGCCTTTATTCAGCAACAGTTGCCTCCTGCAAGTGCCCCTGCTCCTGCAGCTCCAGCAGTTGCTGCACTTCCTCCACCTGCACCTTCAAAGCCTAAATCCTCACATCCTCCAATGAAATGTCCCATGGCCGGAACATTCTATCGATCACCTGCCCCAGGGGCCGCACCTTTTGTAAAGGTAAATATATACATTGGTTTCACCTGTGCTGTAGAAGCCATTGAACCTAGAGGGCAGTATTATGATATATATCTGACACAAAGTGGCCTAAGGAATACCTTGTGTTCAATCGCTCCATAATCCAAATTTAGTAAATGAGCAATTAAAAAAAGTGGGGTAAATGAAGAATGAAGCAACTATTAACAATTGTTAAGCATTAACTTGCACAGTTGATTTTATAGTTTGGAAATGGAGTTAATTTGTCAGAGCGGGATGGATATTTGCTGTTGTTGCCGACTGTTATTTCCTGTTTTTCCCTCTCTTTATTTCCTTGATTATCATTTTTTGGGAGCGAAAAGACCGAGAGGTCTATATTGAGATCAGTTTTTTCATGTTTTGCACTCTAGCATGTCCCTGAATTCCTTAAAATTATGTGAAATTTGGCATTAAATTTTGGGTTAGTCCAGAAATCAGAGAAATATATAGTTTAGGGCAAATTCACTTTCATGCTGTTCACATCTTCTAGCAATCAAAGTGAGAATGTTTGCCACTGGTGTGTTTGCTTGCAGCTTCTCTTTTCTCTTTACCTCTGTATGTTCTTGGTCTTGTTGTTTTCTCATGAGCCTGACTAAACTGGTGAATTACCAGGTAGGTGACAAGGTCCAGAAAGGGCAAGTGGTCTGCATTATTGAGGCTATGAAATTGATGAATGAAATTGAGGTAATTCTGGATTACGATTTCAGTTCCTTAATGTGCAAACTCAGTTTATAGTTGCTTGCAATATATAGATTCCTAAATAAAAAGGCGAATATGACAGGGTAGAAACATTTATAATCAGATAATTCCTAGTGCGGAACATGTTTGAGTGTTATACTTTCAGTTTTCCTTTTCTGTTGCATCCATTCTCATGGTAATAGACTGTAGGAATGACTTAAATAGGCAAGTGATGTCTCATAAAGAGGAGCTCTTCTCAACATTTCCCATATTGGCGAAGTTAGTCGCGAAATTAACCGATTTGCTTAGGCCACCCTCGCACCATGATGTATCGGTTTTAAGTTCCTTTTATACCTACTGCATTTATTTTTTGAATTCTTTATCAGGCTGATCAAGCTGGAACCATAGTTGACATAGTTGCAGAGGATGGTAAGCCCGTTAGTGTGGACACGGTATGTCTCTCTTTCTCTAGTTTATATCTTTAGACTAGTTCGGGTCTACTTGTGCTTTATGTGATGTTCAATCTCTTCTTGCAGCCTCTATTTGTCATTGAACCATGATAGAAAGAAGTAACCTTGGTGTGCAACATAGGTGGATGAAGCAGAGTGAGATTCAAAAGTTATAGAGAGCAAATCTGTCTTAAGCTCAAGGCATATCTGCTCAGAAGATTGGTTCACTATTACTCTTGTTGAATTCTATTATCATATTTATAGCTTGTATTACTCATTTTCCTTATGCTGCTCATAAATTTTGGAACTATATTTTCTTTATAAAGTTGTGACTTGATGATATCCTCTAGTCTAGTGTCACCCTGCTCTCTTTCTTGTTCTGTCTCAAGTGCTTGATGCTATGAACCCCCAAGGGTTTGGTTCAGCATGTAGTTAGGCACATTCATGAGTTTGAACTCTGCAATGAACAAAGGCTTGATATTTAAGTAGAGAAGTGTAAAGGGATGAGCTTATTCTCCACTGAGTTCTGAACTTTGCATCATATCGGCTTTCGGGAGTTTCTCAGTTCTTAAATACCGTGAGCTGAGATATGAGGGTTGCAACATAATTGAACTGGCATTCAGATGTGCAGTTCAAGATCTATTGCCTATCAGCTTTGTCAGTATTTGCATATAGCCTACAGGCAATCAAAGATATGCTAGTATGGAGACATCCACGTTTTTACTGATGCTTGCTATATCAGTTAACCGTAAAATGTATTTTGTTTATCTTCACGAAGTAATCAGCAGAGTTTATTAGAACTTTGAGAAGGTGCAGCTTTAAGTCTGTGAGTACATATGCTATTCGTGGACAAGATACTCAAAAGAAGAAAGATGACACGAATATCGTTAGTTGTAAGGTGATTGACAGAAGCAAGTTGTTTTTAAGAGGGAATTGAAGTCTATTAACAGAATTTTTGATAGGTAAAGTAGACAAAAAAGCTGAGTATCTTTTTTCTTTCACGCGAGAAGGAAAGCACATTTGGGCGTATTCACGGAAGTAGTAGGCAACTTGACTGTCAAATTTGAGAAAAAGCTGGTTAAAACTGTATAACTTTCTTATGTCAAAACAGAGGGGTTTATATATATACATATATAAAATGAAATTGATACACTCACCTATACAGAACACCTATTGTTTCTGTTCATAAGTCGATGAAGTACATTTAAGTATGAAAACGGGCTGCCCTTACCAGGTCCACAATAGAGGGAACATGACTGAAATCCAATATACCACTTTTGGCAGTCTCGACAATTAAATGAATGATGGAACAATTATAAGAAGCATACTGTGACGTCCCGCCATTCTAGCCAAAATTGAAGTCCAAATGGGGGAGGAGGAGCTAGAGTCTTGAAGAGGTTTGCAGGAAGGCTCTAGAACCTTCCAGTTTTGTGGAGAAGACTAGACAATTCCCTAGAATTCTCTAGAATACTTTAGAGCTTTGTGGAATACTTTAGCATATTCTAGACAATGTAGAATTCTCTAGAATATGGACTAAAGTGTAGTTAGTAGAATGACTTGTATAGTAAATTTTATTTACACTAAGGTCTTTAGGATGTAGTATAAATAGGAGGGTCATTCATTTGTAAATCATCCAACAATCCAACCAAGTAAAGTAGTAATACAAGGTTCCTTCTTCGAAAGGCTTACTTGAGCTTACGAGATCGTGAAAGAATCGTGAGTAAGTTGTCAAGTGCCACACAGAGTCTTAGCAAATACTCTAAGTCCGTGACAATACACTATTATAACACACAAAACATAATTTTCAGATATGATTTGTGTATACAAATAAAGTATCGGTAAGGAACCGTGAAGAAAACAAGTGTGTATCAGACTAATTTGAAGAGGGAATCCTAGCGATTAAATTTAATGAAGTGGCAAGAGTTAAACTTCTAACAGATAAGGGAAGACTAAATAACAAGACATAAATTGAAATATAGTGGAAGTTGGAAGGATAGAGAAACCTGAATTCACGAACAGAATGTTAATATCACCACAATAATAATTGTCTAGTTTTTGGTAAGAGCAATTACAACTTAGAACTGAATAGCCCTGTAAAAAGAGCTCAAACTACCAAAAACCTAATCTTTAACTTCATTTAGCTCAGAAACATCATAACAGTGCAAATATTTCAGGACAACATCCACATGTTTGACAACAATGTTCTTGTAAATGAGTTTGTGCCTGAAACAATTCGATCAAGTTTTCTTGCTTCCCCGGGGACCAACACCCAAGTAGTTTGTCATAAGACCCATAATACCAAACCTGAGACGATAAAAATAACAAGTTCTGATTAGACACACAATCCAACAATATGAATGAAAATGTGATAGCTAATAGCAGAACAATCAATTTGCAATAAATTCTTTTATGCTTCATGAATACTCTCTTTCCATTTTGTTTGATCTAATAACTCTTTAGCCAGTCAAACACACTATTCTTTGGCAACAATTCATTTATCATTTACAATTACAAGACTGATAGAACTGATAATATCTATTTGTTTAGTTTCTAGATCTGTAACACTACCTTACTAATAATTGAGAATCCAATCTACTATACTACCTTACTCATGAACTAACATATAGTATTAAGCATAAACTAGACTACTAGACATTGGGCACAACCATTCTAGAAACTGGCAACAGAAGCAGAGGGTGGTGGCAAGGTGGGTGAAGACGATGCCTTACTACTAAATTGTTTTTGAGACATAAAAAGAAAACATGGGCATATAAAGGCTCATAGGTACTATTTGGTTGCAGGAGAAGGGAAACGAGTAATGCACAATTAACTTCCTACAATTTCTGTTCTTTGGACAACAAAAAAGGTAAAAGAAACAACACTCCAAAAGTACCTCATTACAAATTAACTCCTACAAAAGTTGCAATCACCCACACAAGTGAACACTATCTTTTACACCTTTCTGAGACAATATATATTCCTTTAACTCCCAAAATTTGTTGACTAGCTGGGCTTGAGTAATTTTGGAGCAGAGAACAATACAGAGCCACAGTGACAGCTCAAACTCATCTTACCACGTTCAATATATTCTTAGGGTTCCTACCTTTATTTATTTTTTTGATATCCTTAAAAAGCTAAATTATCCTTCTTTTTCTTAATGAAGGAAAATAATTCATCGTTATTGTCTCTTCATCCCATTCCATACAAACCACACATTACATGAAACATTCAAATATCTTTTTTACAGGTATAATTCAAATCACATGCCAATTTTTTTAGAAGATCAAACGAGACATGAGATATTCTATTAAAAAGTTCTCCCCTTCTTTTAATCTAATCACTGAATGGCTGCTGAATAACTGTGTCGTTGGGTAATTATCATAAAATAAAATTGCATTCCAGAGTTCAACCGTTTAAAATAAGGTTAAAATCCATAGGCATACAAATAACCATCTACAACTGACATTTTGTAAAATGTAGCTAAATTTACTTCTAACTGATGTGCTTAATGCAAATCCAAGAAACACCCCACTGACCATTCAAAACAAACATATTATTGAAGAATCATTTCATGATATTTTGAAATTAAAATTACTTCCAGGTTTGACACCTTCTTGAATAAATGCAGGAGCAGCAAATAATCACACTGAAAATTGTATTTAGCAAGTAGTGCAATAATAAGAACAAGTATCAATTGAAGCAAGTTCGTACTATTCTTAAAAAACTTAAGACTCTAATAATACTTCTGGTGAGTTCCCTTGGATGGATTTTCCTGATAATATCTCATCCCCTTATACCTTTCAATACATATCAGTATCAGCCAATATTTGTTTATTTCACAATCAAGAACAGGTTCAATCCAAGGAACACAACTTTAGCAAGAGCAGAATACAAATTTAGAATTTAAATTCCCTTCCACAAACAAGGAGAACATCTCCGAATAATACCTGTAAAGATATATCTAACATACAATAACAACATATATAGCTCTCAATACAATTAATCAAACAGCTGAACTTACATCATGGCCATTGAGATCTGCTTAAGATCATTTTCCATATTCCTCATGTTAGCAAGGGATTGAGCACTGAATATAATAGCAAGCCACGAGCAAATCTTGTACTACAAAACAGATAGAGTAAATGATGCTGAGCATACAATTATGTAAATTAACTTTCCACCAAACATAATCAACGTATGCACATGAAATCTAATCAGTACAAATACAGATATGAGCAGTGGATCTCGTGAATTAACAGCCCAAAGCTTTGTATGTACCTAACTCGATTCTCCCAAAAAATTAAATCCAGGATATTCCTTCGTTCTGGATGGGAATTGAAAGCGGGTTTTCCAATATAATTTTATAGAGAAAATCCTCAATATGACCAAATTAGATAAAAATTGTCGAGTATAGGTACAAAATATACAGAATTTAGAAGGCTACGCACTCTAAACATGGCACCAAAGACGCCGCAGATGACGGCTATGAAGCCGGAGTAATCTATAGGAAGATCTTGTGGAGCGACCGGCGAAGGCTTGTACGGCTTTGCCGTCGACGGTTGCCGTGGATCGTTCGCTGGTGACGACATGGCTGCTGTAGTTCCTGCTCCGAAAATGGATTTGGATCCGAACCAGAAAATGCCTTAGAAATAGTAAGTGGTCATTTCTGAATAAACCCCTCGAATATGTAAATATTGCACATGGCCCAAAAAGCTTGAACAACTTGCAATTAGACCCCGTGTTGGATATTATAAACAGGGATGTAAGTGCTCACTTTCTAAACCTTAGGGGCTAAATCGATCGCTATTACACTTCACGCAAGTTTACTCGTCATTGGTTTTTTTCAGCTACTACCCAGCAGTAGTACTATTCCGGTCACAGCAATGGAGTCCAAAGTCCTCCCAATTATTCCGGCGCCGTTTCCGTCACTTTCTACCTTTCCGGATTCCTCCGATGAAGCCACGAACTGGAATATTCAAAGTCCGGCTGCAAAATCGCCGGCGCCACCAACAACGCCATCGACGCCGTCATCCTTTCAAGATATACGGCGATGGAGACCGGCGGCGCAACGAAACCTGAGAAACCAGTGGTCGAAGTTGTCTTCTCTTCGAACGCAATGGCTTTCTTTATCCTCCACTGCTCGAGCACACGCCACTTATGTTGTAAATTCTTATCTCTCCCAAAGGTAAACTTCAAACAGCTGCTTAAGTTTAGTTACATAGAAAATACAACTCCTTTTTGTTTCAATTCGTTTATCTTGTTTTCCTTTTTAGTCGGTTTCAAAAATATTGCATCTTTCCTTTTTATGGACAACTCTTTAACTCTAACTTCGGGTGGTGACATGTTTTAAGACCAAAGATTAACATTTTGATCCATTCTGAATATGTTTAGTTCAAGATTGTAAAATTAAAAGTCTTTTTTACAGCAAACAAATTGAAAAGGAGGTAGTATGGATCACAATGGCTTTAGTTAAAACATCTCTAAAATCATTGAATTTGATGAAAAAAAAACTATCGTGACTTTCCAAATAATAATATCCATGTTTTAGCGTGAGATAGTATTGAAGAGAATATGTGGATTTGTGTTGTTGTCAATGTGATTTCTTTTATGAAAATGCCTAACTCAACTGACTACACAACTCGTACCCTCAACTAGTGTAAGACTTTAAAGAATTTCTAATATTGAATAATCCGTGATTCAGAATGACATCCATTGGAGTTTGGTGCAGATATATGGATGCAATGGAGTTAGGTGTATTGACAGAGATGCCTGATATACGTAAAAAAGCACGTAGGAAATTGTTCAAGCAGCAGGTGATTACAGAAATTGCCTTTTTATCCTTTTGGTTTTTTGGATTCAATTTGAATTGTCCCTGAAGTTGGCTATTGGCACACTATATAAAGTTGATTGAGAAAATGTACAACAAAACCACATATTGTGGAGTGCACAGATCTTCATTGCCTGATGCTTTATCTTTACGTGATGCCCCTCAGTGTAGTGTATCCTCCTAATGACGTAGGGAACCAATTGAATTTGAACGTATCGACAATAAATCAGCACCTTTCGACAAAAAGAATTTCTGAATGGTTTTTGTTGCTGAATTAATGTTGTTTGGTTGCTTGTTAAGTCTAATTGAGGTTATAATATTTTCTCATTGCACCTCAGAGGTTTTCCCCATTATTTAATTGATCAAATATATGCTGGAAAAGAGTGTAAAAGTAGAATGGAAAACCCATCTCTGTTTGATGACGAAATCAAACTGTACTCTGAACAATTTCTCACAGTTGTCATCATTTTTCAGGAGGACTAATAGGAGTAAGCTCTTGTCATCTTACAAAGATATGGTATGCACACTATATATTTGCGCATTCACTTCATAAATGTATCTGTGATTAGCTTACTACTTTGACTAACCTGGTAACATTATTTTGTCAAATAGATGAATTTTCTACTGTGGTTTTCTTTTCTGCTTCTTAGAACCTGATTATCATTTTTGTTATAAAATATCTGAACGTGTCTGTATATCCCTCGTCATGCTTAGTATCTTCTTTAATTGTTCAGGCTTCTCGAAATGTTTTTTTTTACAAGGGAAACCCTCAACCTCTACCCTTAGGGTGTGCACAGGATAAAAACCCCTCGTTATTGCAAACCACATAGGAGAGCTAACCCGCACTAGGCAAGCCCGGTGCGACGAACTCGACCAAGAAGGCAAACCCCTTGTAGCAAGGGGTTTCGAACTTGAGACACCCAACATGGAAGTCCCAAGCCCGAACCACTGGGCTACCCCAATTTCATTCTATAACTGTGTTACTTTAAAATGCTCCCTATTTTGTTCAACCCTTTCCTACGTTCGGAAGGGAAACATCCCTAAATAAAAAATAGGGGATTAAATAGACATGTATGGCTTGTCAACAGTTTGAATGACTAATTTTGATCAGGACAATTTGAATGACTAATTAAGCACACTGTTACTTTCATAATCCCCAAGTATCTGGAAGGCCAGTGGCTGTATTAAGTATTTCTAGGGGAAGAACATCTCTATTTTTGTTTAGTTTCTGGCACAAGTTCCTTTCATGCTATTTGTAGTAAAACAACAAATAGATATGTTGGAGTTTTTATCTGCATTTGTCTTCCATGCTTAACTGTTCTTGTTTGACATGCTGAATTGCATTTATCTCATATCATCCAACATCCTTGATCTCACACTCTTATAACCTATAGTTATATGACTATCCATTACTTTATGTTATTTTCCAATAAAACACTATTTTACTAATTTGACAAAATTATATAAGCGAACTTTTTGTTGGTTCAAAAAGTTTTAGCTAATAAGAGAAACTATTTACTGTCTAATAGGACATATATTGCTAGGTGTTGGTTTAAAGTTAAAGTGGCATAAGATTTGGTTGCTTAGAAAGCTGGGTTAAAAGTACTTATAGTCAGGGTGCAAAAATCAAGAGTGAATCAGGAGATACATAGGTTGTTTGCATGATGTCATTCACTCATTGACAAAAACCAATCCACAAGTGGTTTATCTCCTAGACTTGGTTCTTGATTTCTGCTTCTATCAGCTCTTGTTTAGGTGTGGATCTTATTCCGCCCCGTGTCTGTATTGAAGTTATGACCTTTTAGCAGACTGGGATACTGGATGCGACATTTTTACCTTCTCGACTCAAGTGCCTTCAACAGAATTACCATGACTTTTTTATTGCCTGACTGTTTAGCTGTCTACAGGTTGCTGTTGTAACTCAGATGGTCAATGTTTCTAAATCAATGAGGTGTTATCTCAAAGGAGCAAGTGGCACCCCACTTACTGAGTTTTCTTGCTTCCCTGGAAACCTGAATGACACTGGTGATTGTGATGGGATTCCTGTTTTCACCTTTTGGTCAATCTTTGATTTCGGTATGTGTTTTCCTTGCAAGTTGCTGACTGTCCTCACTAATCAAAATTCCTGCAGAGATTATCAATGTTTTGTTAAAAGGCTATCATATGCTAATTCATAGTGTGAGTTAATCAATGACTATTAAATTTATATATACTTAGTTAGTAGTACAAGGTCATCACAGAGTCCAGTATACCATTACTTATTAAATGAAAAGAAGATTGTGCGCTGGGACAAGAGAGGATTGGTCAAGTGGAAAGCACCCTCCGCTCCAATATTTCAACAATTCAAGTCACCAAGAGAGCAAAGTGGGGAAGGATCACTGTTACTCCTGGGAGGTTGTTTGGGGGTTTAGGGAAGGTACACATAGGTTACCAGTCCCCCCCCCCCCCCCCCAAAAAAAAAAAAAAAAGAAGAAAAAGAAGGGGATCCAGTGTTGGTTGTACATCTTTCTGCAACGTACATGTGCTACTCCATCTAATAACTCCCTACAACTTTGAAGTATTGCCACAGAGATGCCTAGCTTTTATAGGATGATTAACGGAGGATTGGCTGGATGCCTTATGGATATTGTTTAGAGAAAAATATCACTGAATTAATGATAGAGTGACACTGATTGCATTAGACGATGCAACAATTATTTTTAATAACCAAAAGGAGTTCAACATTGGCTTCCTGTTGTTATTATACAGAGTAATTTACTTTTCTTTTTATCTATATATCTGCTTCATATTTAAAAATTACAATTTGCCTCTCTAATGATTTCAGAGAAACTGGCAGAGGAGCTGGTCCAGATGTTTGTGTCAGAAACAAATCTAAAGGTGTTTTTCTCATCTTCTCAGCCACAGTGAGGCATTTTTCACTTTATTCGTAAAATCATCTATCTATTTGTATTTCCTTCTTTAAAGTTGAGTGATGTGCAGCGGTTGCTAGTGATGGAACTATGCTCCATTGGTTCCGAGAATTTTTCACAAGTTGACAGGCTAAAATGGAGTGATCATTTCTATGTTGGAGAGTTTGATGATCTACGCATATGTGACTCAAACTCAAACGAGGTTCTTAAGCAACTCGAGCCCAAGGTAGAGAGCTGCAATTCTCAGTCTACCACCATGCAATCAAATAGTCAACTTGAGAGGAACGTTCTCCAGGTATTGTGTCACCTGTTGTATATGAAGTTATATGTTTAGGAATAATTTTGTGTGCCTACTCCTATATATGTATCTATAGCTGTTAGAATTATTAGCAAACTGAGGTGCATCCCAAGTGCTTCCAAAGACCCTAGTTGATTGTAAGATACATCAGTTTCACTTTGGGAAAAGCCCCTCAACTAGCACATTGAGTTGCATATCTTTAATTATAATTGTACCTGGACTAACTTTAGTGCTATTTTTAGCATCTTGTACAGATGCGTAAGATATAAATATCATTAGGTCTTTTTGGTACCAACAATAAATATGTATATCCCATATAATTTCTGAAGGTCTTACTTCTAATACATAAAATTCCTTTTGGTTAAATGCTCACCTTTTGAATTTTCTTCTTGAGCTTTCAGTGTTTTCTAGTAAAAAAAGCTTTTCGCTTGAGCATAGAGGCCTTTTTTGGCACCAAATTTTTCTTGAATCAGGTAGCAATATTGGTTCACTGTTCCCTTCAAGTTCAAGGCATGCTTTCCTGTCTCTCCTATGTACTGTTTGCTCATTAAATCATGTTTTGTTTTTCAAGTTCATGACAATGAATCATGTTTTGTTGTCAAGGAAATAGTTTTATAATAGTGGAGTGCAACATGTAAACATGATTCATTTTAGGTGAAAAGGTCTTTTACGGCTAGATCTCTAGGAAGAGTCATGATTAAAGCTTAAGATATTCTCCAAGGAAATACTACAACACGAGGTTCCTGTTAGTATTATTAAATTGGTTTCGGTTGTAGAGAACTATATTTTTGTGTTAAGACTCTACTTTTGTGTACTACTTATAACATGGCCTTCCACTAGATACAAGTAAATTACTCCTATATGAAAAAAAATCTTCAAAGAAATGAGCCCCGGGGGCTTTGGGTTAGAGGTAAGAGCACAACACGTGACGTGTGGATTAGAGGCATGTCATGGGTAAGAAATCTGCCGTAGATAAAAGCACGGTATTTACATGAATGATTAAAAAACATATGTGAGACGTTGAAGCTGGTCAACAAAGATTTTGGAAATTCCATTGTTTATGATCATATTAGAAAGATCTATCATTGTCTTATTGGATGGAAAAATTACAAACCTTCTAGTGGTGCTTCCACGTCCTTTTATTCTGTACTAATTGAATATGTGACTTGTAGGTTTACTTAACAACCTGGCTCGCAGAGGTCAATGTCGATAGATTCAGGTAAATTGGTTCTGTGGGACTTTCGAGTTTTTCAATCCTTGATACTGAAGCTACTTCTGCATTTCTTGGCTTCTATTAATATATTGGAGTTAACAAGTCATGCAATGTATTGCTTCCGCTCGAATGAGATTTTTACTATCATTTGTAATCGTAGTTTTTCCTTGACAGGATAGGTGAATTACTTGCTATGGTAGGTGAGGAGATGCATGTTACCATATCATGAAACCTTAACTACACATAGGTAAACAATGGTGAACAAACGCTTGAAATTCTCTATTGTTGCATATTTTCAAGATTGAAACCCGAAGAGGCATTGGACTGTGACATTGTCTGGGCTCAACCATATGCCTAAAGAGGCATTGAGTTGATCTTCAAGCTTCTAAGATGTTTATCTTCAAACTTCAAAACAATGCTGATGAATCTATTGACCTGAACAGGGCGGAATGGATACAAAGGATTCACATGATGACCCAACTAAATTGAGATTGAGGTGTATAAAAACTAACTTAAATTGGGTTTTAGATGGTGAAGTTGTCCAGCAGGAGCTATCCAACTTACAAACAAGAGTACTGCTGTTTTCTAGGCAGAACCGCAATATGGTTGCTAAATACTGTCTTTGTTTGTCAAAGCAACCAGCGGATGAAGTGGCACATCAGTACATTTAGTAATATGAAAGTGAAGAGGCTGGCCCTAGCAAGAACAGCTGACTGGCTGTTCTCTTAACTTTGTTTCTCTTTCTTTTGGAATGGGAGTAGAGATGCTATATACATAAATCTGTTTTCCATAATTTTACCATTTGCATCAGAATTTATATTAACATCAGCAGAAGATCTAGACAGATGGTCTTAATTTCACAAAGCGTTTTGCTTTACAAGTGTAATACTCTTTTGAAGATGGATCTCATGAAATACTTTGCCTTCCACTGAGCTAATATAGAAGGCATTGAAGACAAGAGACTTGATTCTATCATGTGGGCTAAACAGTAGATTATGGAAGAGCAGTTCTTACAGCAGAAAGTCGAGTGGAATTGCTCAAGTCCAGATATGGCTTCCATATATAACAACAAACAAAAAATATGTACTGAAAGTTTGCATATTTCTAAATTCATGCATAAAGATTTTTACTTCGACTTATTACGGAGATTTTGTTCTTTTCTCAAACGCTTGGAGTTTGACAAATGATCCAGTACCTTTTATGTTACAAGAGCGATAATTTCAAGAACTCGAATAATATAATCACTATGAATCGTAACTAGGCAAATTATGGGTGTTTACATAGATAGATTTCCTAGGATTTTACGTTGGTGATTCTTGGTTGTATGTCGAAATTATAGTTAGGTTAGGTTGTATATGGAATGTTTCTGAGTTGTATCTAGCGATTTTCGAAGTTTTAATTAGATTGTATCCTTGCATATACTCACAAAATTTGAAAATAAACTGATATAGAGGGACTAGCCCTAAAATGAGAATATCCAGCAAAATTGAGTTAGTGTTAATACAACTAAATTTGAGCAAAAAAATACTAGGTAAAACCATAGCTACTAATGATAATTATGATCCAAACTATAGTTATTTATGATATTTCCTCTTTTATCGATGAACTCTTCTACATCTACAGATTTTGAAAAACAAATTATTTTGTCAAATAATCCGTATTGCTATTATACTTTACCCCGTGTATGGGTTCTTTTACCCTAGGATAAAACGCATGCAAGTTTTTAAAAAAATATGCATAGCCTTCGTACATTTTTGGCATCCACCATGACAATCGACAAAGTTGGGGAAAACTCATGGTGGACATTCATTTATCAATGCTCGCCTTTCTAGATTATATAAAGTAATGTTATATTTTAAGAAAAATATTTAAATATAAAATATGTGAACCCACATTTAAAGTATCATATAATAATAATACGATAATGATCAGACGCAGGTTAAAAACTAAAATCATACACTTATCTTGTCTTTTTAGTAGCACCTCTCAAGTGGCGATCGGTTATACTTTTGGCATTTCAACTAATTTTTCTTTTTTTCTTTTCCTCAATTTTTTCAAAAATCTCAAGTGTTTTTCATTGAAAATTCTTAAAAATTTTAGCACAGTAAATTTTTTATATATAATTAAATCAAATGCGTGCGTTAAAATTTAAAACTAGTAGTATTGTATATTTTGCACTTATAATTTTTAATATATAATTAAATCAAATGTGCGCATTAAAATTTAAAACTAGTAATATTATATATTATGCACCTATAATTCTTAAAGTTTAATGGTTCATATTAAGAACTTGGAAGTCAAATTGATCAAATTTATATTATAAAAATAACACCTCATACACATTTAAGGCTATATATATCGAGTTATAAACATACTTTTTAAAAATAAATCACTTATGCAGATCATTATCGAGTTATAAGATATCAATTAAAAATACATTTAATTAAAATAAACTATAAGTAATTATTTAAATACTAATTAATACGTTTAAATATTTATTTTTATTTTTACAGTTACATTTTATTTTATTTTTAAATAGCATTACTATAGAAAATGCTATATACCTAATTTACACATTTATATTTAAGATGCATTTTCTTTGGTAATCATGCATCCATTTTGCCGAAATCCTGATACGCTATCCTTGGTTTATAGAGAGTAACCCTAGAAAGTAAAAACTATACCTCTGTTGAACTAATACCTAAATCTCTTCATAGTTTCTATGCGAATCTTTACATAACCTAAAGAACACAAGCATTTGATGAACTTCCTAATTCGAGTTTCAACCTTTTTACTGGACTGTCAAACCTATGCCAGAGGGAATTTACTATTAATAAATCACATATCAAACCAAGCAATTAGCTTATTCCGAGCAAAAGAAGCAATGCTGATATTCTTGGTTTGCTCTATTATTTTTATCTCCCTATAAATTGTATGTTTGTAACTTCTGCTCATAGATAGCCTAGGGGATCTAATCTTACTTCTCGAAGCAAGCTACTTTAACTGCCAAAGGAGCAGGGCAACTCAAGTTAGACGAGATGCTGGGTTGTAGTTTCAAAGAGGCTCGACCAGCCCCATCCCAAAACAAGTTGCAGAAATCTGCGCAGCAGTTGCACATTAAGAACCATATAAGGGAAATTATTAAATATTATGCCTGCTTAAGAGCACCTTTTTCAACTAACTGATGTTCTAAACAATCTGGACAGCTTGGCCTGTTTCCAGTTAACTCTAAAAACTACAAATGGTTGATGATCCACCAACTGAAAATTAGCCTTCATCAAAAAATAAGAGGCACCAACAACATCAATTATGAGCGCCTGGGCATCTCTTATACATAATGATGGCCAACTGTATGTCAACAGCTTAGAAGCACAGAAGTATGTGTTCTCCCCCACTTCTGGCAAAAAATGATGGGGCACCCTAGTTTCACCTCCCCTCACTAAGTTTGAAGAGATGTACATGTATATTTTCTTGATAATGACATAAATGGCCTACATGCAAAAGATTGGACAGCTACGTTCCATCTGAGATGACAATTGAGTATGTTCAGCAATACTGATTGTGTGGTTCTATTTTCCTCTTGCTAGAACTAGTACATGACTAGGACAAAAATGTCTACGGGAAGTTGAAGTAATTGATGACAGAGCATAGAAAAGATTCAATTCAGTTGTGATTATAGAGAAAGACAGTGCACCCCACTAGGCAGATCTTTTGGTATTGGAAGCGCTGTGACGTATCTCTGAGGAATACCATCATATTGCCCCCGACCAAGAAACCTAGCATACCGATTAATAACGCCGAACTTCTCTTGGTCTTGCCCATCCACTGTCACATCTAATACCGATGCTCTCTTGTCCAGTCTGATCAGAGAAGGAACAAATTAGAAAGCAAACAAAACTAATCAAGCAGAATTAACATATCTTTTCCAGGTAAAAAAGGAAGCTAGTAAAGCAGACAGTATTAATATAATATAACGGGAAGTGTAAAACTGAAACATCAAAAGATAAAATGAATGTCCAAAAACTAATAGCAAGTCAAATGACAGTAGACATTTAAGACTTGAGAAGTGTGGATTTCCTAATAAAAAATACAAGTTTATACGGAACCAACCAGTAAGTACAGTTAGCACTTTGCCCTCATTTTCTAATGGAGTGAAAGATCATGGTTAAAGACCTATCATCAGCTGTATATATTTTTAGAGGTGCAAAATCAGAAGCAAAAGCGCCATCACAGTTCAAAGTAAACCTTGAATTTCTGAAATTGTTCTTTGGAAATCTTAGATTTACATATCCATCATTAAAATTTAGCACTACATGTAGGATCTACATAATTAACAAATTCAGCTTTATTTAGTAACTAGTTTCAGTATACATGTGTGTATTGCGTCAACTAAAAAGATTGTATATAAGAAAAGTGAATTATGTAGAAATAGAAAATGACACTAAGTAGATGCAACTTCATTAATTGAAAAGAAATGTTACCATATTAGTTAGATCAATAAAGGAGAAGAAATCATGACATACAAAACCTCCAACATATTATGCAAGCACTAATAGGACAAAATGCTAAAATAAAATATTGACAAAGAACATAAATTCGAACAACACAAACATTTGACCCCAATATTGATCAACCTATAGCTTCTTCCTTTGCGTCTCATAAGAATGTTATAATTCAATATCAATTTATATATATGTATATATATATATATATATGAAGTCTATTGATAAAGAGGTAAATTGTGTCAAACTAAGGAAAGAAAAGATACAAGGAAAATTCTTCTTTCTTTCTTTGGTCTTTCATCAAATCATATTTCTAATAACTTATCCAATTATAATGTATCAATTGCTAATGCAGGGACAGACCACTATTAATAAGTAATCTCAATGTAAGAATAAATATACAATTAGCTCAAATACATTAAATTGACAAGAGTTGACCGCAGAGCAAGTGGTAAGAATAAATATACAATTAGCTCAAATACATTAAATTGACAAGAGTTGACCATGCAGGGGAAGTGATTAACGAGCAGGCTACCTTAGCTGATGCGAGTCAACAATACTCAATCTTAGGTCCAACACAATTGAAGTTGAGGTCAAGAGATTCAATTTAAATTATAATTCTTTTGAACATCAATATTTTATAATGTTTTAAATGAATTTTATGTTATTAGAGAGATACTACAAAAAAAAAATATTTAGCAATGTTTACTAATTATACGAATAGAGTAATAATAAATATTCATATTAGGAAAGGGGTTGAGACTATTAATATTTAGTGTTTATACCCAAATTAGCAGCTTATTAGAAGATGCATTCTTTAGATATGATGTGACTTTTTAAATTGGACTCAACAAATCTTAATTTTAAACCAAAACTAAACTAATATAAAATAAATCATAAATAACTCAGAAGTAAGATACTTAAAAAGCAAATTAAATGTGAAGCAAGAAATAAGGAAAACTTTTGTTCAAGTAAAACTCTTGCATGATCATAAATTTCTAAATAATAGGAGTTCTTACTTAGTTCAAATAAGGAATGATTTAATATCAAATTTTAGTTGATCTCAAAGTCCTAAGTATTAGGGTTATAATTAAATTACTATTTTATCAAGTGTGAGATCAAATTTAAAGGGTTAAAAAGATGAACAAAATTTTGTTATCTGCCTTCGTGCTTTTCAATATCGCTTTGCACATTAACCCTATATTAATGAATATATTTGAAAAAACTCATAAATATATTGAACTATGTATTGTGCTATAAAATAAACTTAAATCAAATGAAAAAGTTTAAGTTCCTTAAAAATGATGAATGTTAATTCCATTTAGGTAGTCAATTTAGCTCAAGTATCCATATCAATGACTGCACAATTTCTTTTAAGTTACATTAGTATCACTATCAAAAACAATGTATTTGACATTAAAACAAAAATTTAAAATATAGATCGATGAAATTCAAAAAGAAAAAGATTAAGAAAAAAGTGTAAGTTTACCAAAAATAATGAATGATATTCCTATTTAGGCTCAATGAAAAAAAATATGGTATTAGTTAATAAATAACATTAACCAACAGCTCACTTTGCATCATGAAATATAATTTGTAGAATTAGCATGTGCACCCACATGGACATTAGCTCATTTCAAGTATCGAATTTAAAATATTATTTACCATTGCATCTCACAAAAATTGCTCTTTTGCAAAATTAGTTATCACTTGTTTGTATGCCCCCTCTAATTATTATTTTCTATAATACAAAACAATACAATAAGTAACAACCATCCAAACAAGCTGTAAAGAAACTCATCTGCTATAGGCCTATAGCCGTGTGCAATCAACAATATTCAGCAAAATGTTGTAACTGGAGAAAAATATAGAAACTGAAACTGAAACATCAAGCATTACCTCATAAAATCACTTTCCAATCTCCTCGCTCTTCCCTGTAACTCTTCTAATGTTTTGGCAAAATCATGTTTATTAATCCTCTGGGAAGTAATGCACCCTTTGGGAAGCCTACAATTGCATTAAATGTATCATTAGGATCAGAAGAACAAAAAACAAAAGACAGTTGAATAATCTCATGCAACTAGAGAACTCACAGTTCTTTGTCATCACAAGGCATATTACGATCAGCATTTGAGCAAGAAAGCATGCTGCATGCATCCCCCAATGACGATCTAGAGATGGAGTAACCCACACTCTCATACTCTGAATTAGCTTCTGCAGAAAGAATTGCTGCAGGGGGAGAGGGGAGTAGTTGCTGCATAAGCTGAGTGGTCAATATAGCCCTTCTTTTAGCTTTAACCCCTGGGGCCCCTTCCTCATTAAAACCAATGCCTTCTATAACCTAAGAGAGAAGTACAGGCTGTTAAAAGTAAGGCAACCAATAATGAAATCAGGAGGATTATAGCAGTCAGTTCATTATACCTTTTCAGTAAACCTATTAGCAGCTCTAGCCCACTCTCTTTCTGCCAGGCTGCAAAGCGAAAGTTAAAACATATCAGCAAGAATGTTGAACTAATACAACAACCCAAATGAAGACAATTAGGGACTAAAAGTAGGTGTCAAGCAGCAACTAACTAGCACGAGAGTTTATTAAAGAAGTTGTTATGCATAATACAAACCTGATTGTCTGACTGCTGCGTGAATCTGCTAAAACTTCTTTATGCCAAGGAGTATTTTCAGATGTAGCACGTTTGCGCTTCATGGGTTTCGAAATTAGGTGCTGATGATCAACATCCACTGGCAATGTTGGAGAAGAACAATGGTCAATTGCAGCAGAGCTGGGGACAGAATTAGGTTCAATATTACCAATTGTACTTCTCTCAGAAGTTGCAGGCATTATTTGCACCATAGAATTAAGTGCATGCAAACTACTGGAAGTCTTCCCAAGAGTCAAAGGTTGTTCCACTGTCTTCATTGCAGCAGCTCTACGAGCATCATACGTATGTAACATCTGCCCATTTTTTAAGGTTCTGCACTGATTTAACCAGGAAGGTTCCAACTGAGAACCATTTTGTGTTTGTTCAAGCGTAACGGAATTTGTATCATTGCTGTGACCGCTGCTCTGAGAATCCACCTGATGAACTGCAAGTACATCATGAGGAGACATTTTTCTCCCTTGTTGAGATGAAATGCTTCTTTGCAAATCCTCTGGCACAGAGACTCCCAACATTTCAGTGTCCCCAGAAGAAACTTGTGGAGCACCTGTACTGCTGTCTGCTACTTTCATTCTCTTGAAGTCCCTATTGCTTGGATCGACCTCCACATGTTTGATAGCCTGCACTTGGTTTAATAGGGAATAGTTCTGATTTGAAAGGTTGGGCTTCAAAGTTCGGCCAAAGGCTTCAATATCTCTCTGCATAGATGCAGCATTTGCAGCAGATTCTCCCAAGATATACTTGATAAAAGGTTCTCTACCCTGTGAATCATTCATCTTCTGGATGTGGTCAACATTTGTCACTGATATTTGCTGAGAATGACTTTCCTTTGGTCGCTGTTCTTCCCCTTCAGAAGAAACCAGGGAATTCACTGAGCTAGTACCAATCTGGGATGCAAAATTACCTCTATTCAAGTATTGATCACTTTGCCTCCCAGGAGCAGATAATGACGACTCCACAATATTCATTTGATGTGAATGGAAAATATGAGAAGAATCCTTGCTATACTGAGAGCCAAAAGCTTGCTGAGGTGGTGGAAAAGTACCCCATATACCGGATGACATTTTTGAATACGTACCCTGCTGACCGATGCCAGACACTAACGCCTGAGAAACTGATACTGGCTCTTGGGATGTAACTTGATTGGTAAAGATACTTTCCACTGTACGATTGGTGTTACTCAATTGAGACTTGCCTGCGGAGAGAATAGGCTTATCTTGTAACTTGTCAGCCCCAGCCAGCAAGGAAGCCTCCACAGACTGACCATTTGCAGATCCTCTGCAAGAGTCACCTTTCTCTGTATGAGAGGAAGCATGCTTATCAAAGGATACACTCAAGGATTGATTTGTTGGGAGTTGTGCAGTAGTCCTAGCCACATTTGGAATTTTAAGCTGACCTCCCCTATAGGGAAAACCAGAATGAGAATCAAACGCTGGAGAAAGGTTTCCGGGCATTGCATACATAGAAGTTACATTATTGGTACTTCCTGCAATACCAAATCCTATATTCTTCAATCCTTCCTGGGATGGATCAGAAGGTGAAAGTACGGATTGAGCCTGATGAGGGGGGTGCATTGGTCCTTGATTCCTCTCACCAGTGTCAACAGTAGCATGACTATAATGTGAAGAGCTAAAAGCTTGGATCGGGCGCTGAGATGTCAAAGAATGGTTTCGGACTGATGCACGTCGGGATGGAGGGCCAAGTTGTAGACCATAGCCTTGAGAGGAAGCAGACTGACTCCTCAGGTGATGACCAACAGACTCATCAGAATTCTCTGCTGCTTCAGGCATCCTAGATGATGCTTTTTTTTCCGAATGACCTAACTCTGCCCCGGAACCACACTCTCTCGACTGGTCCACCTTCTGAATAAGCTGTAGCATGTTTGGACTGCAAGAATAGAAACAGTTTAAACATTGAAGCCAGAAAGAGAAGGCACCGCAAAGTAGTTTATACAGCTCAACTTGACCGTCAACAAGGTTTTAATATACATGTAAAGATACGTACAAAAGAACATCTAAATCGTTCAGGATCTATCAAAATGTATCCATAACCATTGCTAATAGTTCTGAGAATCAGCAAATTAACTACCTAGATTCTGCAGCTTTATTAGGTGAATGTGAGTCAAGAGATCTGTTTAAGGGCCCAGAAATATTAGATCCACCACCAAGAAAGCTGCTTTGACAATGGACCTCACTAGAGCCTTTGTCATCCATCAAAACATCAGACAATTGCCCCTGTAGATCAAAGAACATTAGCCTATAATTGTTGATAAAGGATATATAGAACTGAGGGCTCTTCAAATATATACTACATATATCACCTTCTCCAGTTCTGCCAGACTGTGAGGAACCTGACCAAAAACTTTTGATTGGCCATGCTGGGGATTGTGCTGCATTATAGACTGAGAATGAGTAGATTGCTCCATGCTGCGAGAAGGATCAGCATCATCATCCAAGTTCGATGAGTTTCCCAAGGGATGATACTGAAACTTTGGAGGCCAAGAATTTTTCTGACCACCCTGATCAGACAACTTCTGCTTCCCCATGAGACACCTTGAATCACTGGCATCTGATAAAGCATTTTCCCTAACCCCACCAGCGGAAGAATGAGGAAGTAGGTTAGAGTGAGAGCTGTCATTTGAATTATCCTTCTTATCACTGTTCTCCACCTCATGCACTGTGAACTCATTACCATCAACGCAAGGGGATGAGCACTTCATTGTACTTGAGTGTGGAGCTGTGGCAGAGTGATACGAGCTAAAAACCTCTGAATTCCCCCGTGGACTAGCCATAGATGATCCCACATGCTCCATATCAACAGCAGAATTACTGTGTGAACTAGATTTCAATGTCATACCACCATGAAAGACTTTGTCTTGGATGCACTTCATCTGATTCTTGTCCTGCAACCGTTTTGATAAGTTCTCACTCAACATACTAAAAGCTGCACCTCCAGAGGGTACTGCTGATCCAAGAACACCCAAACTAGCTGATTTCATCCATGGTTGTCTAGCTCCACCAAGCTCAGGTGTCAAGGACCTAGAACCCCTTCCAGAAATCATTTCTGTATCAAGAGGATGTGAAGTATTGCTAAGTATCTGGCTTGATTCAGCAACTGACGTCTGCAGTGGACCGAAATCTGACCACTTGCTTCCTCCATGTGATGACTGGACAGGTCTTTGAGAATTTGCTTGCAGATTCTGACCTTGCTCATATGGAAACCTGTGCCCCTGGACGTTGTGGAAGCCGTTATTCATAATGATGCTATCAGATGGCCGAACAGAAAAAGAATTCAAGGATGGTGCTAGGGGCAACTTGTTTTCAGCAGAAGATGATTTATGTGTCCCACTGTTATACATCAGATTCTGATTCCCTGAAGGAATTTCAGCACTGTGAAAATTCAAACCACTACATTCCTCCTGCAGACCTATATCACTGCTCGAAGTTTCTGCAACAGCCGACTGCATAAGAGCACTCCAAGTACCACCTTGGATAGAAGGAGATCCAGTTAGCAATCCTGCACTGTCAAACAGATTAACACCTTCCTCATTCCTATTAGGGCTCTTGGAAAAGGAACCCCATATACTGCTGTCTGAACCAAACAGAATTCTTTCTTCTGTAGGATCTAAACCAACTTCATTCCGTGGTGAAGAAGCTTGTGTCGCAACTTTCTCCTGTGAGGTCTCTGTGTGAATGGTTACATCCAGTCTGCTGCAGAAATCCTGGAAAGCTGAACCTTCTTGCACATTATTTGCTTGCTGAAGGTTCTCAGCATTTACTGCATTAGATAGAGCTTGACTTACGGTGTGACCAAAAAAGCTTTCACCTTGCAGAGTCTGTCTATGAATGGAAGTCCCAACCTGCCCACTGACTTGACCTGACAATTCAGCACATTCATTAGCCGGAAATGAAGCAGTAAAGGTTGGCATTGGCTGTACTGTAGGCTTCTTTGTTCCCACCAGTGGAAGTTGGCTCAGGCTTCCTCTTGAATTGGCAACAGGAATTCCATATAGAGACTGATCAATGTTTTGAGGAATCAAACCCATCAAATGTTGTGCTTGTTCATAATTGGTGGGATTGAATCCATTTGCGGATCCTTGAAGGACTGGAGAACCATGTTGCAACCAATTTGTGTTGCCAACCTCAGTTGCCAGTGCAAAATTTACTGCACCAGAATAACTGGTGCCATTAATAGAAGCAGGAGAATGGTTACTAGATGCCACCTTAGGAACAGGGGGAACCTGATTCACTAGATTTTGTGGACCGGCATCTACTTGCTGTTGCCTCTGAAGTTCTTGCATCTTCATGAACATGGCTTGCTGTTGCAGTTGCTGCATTTCGTTTAGCCTAGACTGCTGTTGTTGCAAAGTTTGCAGCATGTTTGATTGCTGACCGTTCATTTGCTGACCACCAAAAAGATCCAAACTAACAGGACTTCCAGAAGGTTCTGACCTAACTAGTCCTCTTGCCTGCTGCTGAAGACCCGCCCCTCGCTGCAATTCATGAAAAAATGAGCCTCCTGAGGCTAGATTACATTGATTAGAACCTGTATTCACGGCCGAAAAACTTGATTCATCCTGCCTTGTCTGGTAGTACTGATTACCATACATGATTCCGTTCGAGTTTGGCTGCTGACCTCTAGCAAACTCAGCCCATTGAGTTGATTGTACAGAATCCAAGCCACGCTGCCCATTAAATGGATAACTGCTATTTCCTCTAGTAGTATCTGCAAAAAAAAAGGAAATAAGAAAATCGTCCAACAAGCTACTTGGCTACCAAATAAAGTTAAGACAGAATATCAAATTACCAGAGATCTGTAAGTTGTATGCGTTCGAACTCAGTCCACATGTCTGCCTCTGGCTTCCAACCCCCAAATTGTTGCTTAGAGCTGGCAAATTCCCATCCACTACAGGGGAATGGTGTTCTTGTGACATACTGTCTTGTGCAAAAAAGTTGTGAACCCTATCTTTGACTTCATTACCAGGCATAGATAATTTAAGTCCAAAACCTTTGATTGTTAAATGTCACTATGCAGTTACTAGCATAGCAAGATATCACTTAAAACAAACTTTTTGGCATCTGGCGTTACAATTAAACATGGGACTAGTATTCTTGGAAGCTAAGAATCGGCTGCCTTCTCAAACAACTGCAAACACCTGCAAGACATTCATCCGAGTTCAGCTAGGTGAAAGAAGAGACTTTTTCTGTTAAGCGGCAATAGATATTACCTGAGATGACAAAGAAGAGGTATACTACTTGAAGATCCACACTAGTTTAATGGAACTATTTCAATACACAACTAAAAGTTATACAAACATTGAGGTATAGAGAATCCGCAGAATACATAATGAATGACTAAACATGTTGATTATCAACGACATTTCAAGCTCTCACTTTTTCCTCAGTCAATAATCACATCAGAGAGCCTGTAGTGGACCAAGTTGACATGATATAGAGAAAAGAAAGACCGGCAATGGCCATAAAGAGTGAACAAAAGGGATCTGTGATAACGAGTGTTCGACAAAGTTGCCAAGACTTCGGGGCAATTAGGTTGGTGCATACCACACTTGTTGGAGGGAGGGAGGGGAGAGGGGGGGGGTACATGCAACAACTACACTGGATCTAGGAATGCGTAACATCGGATTTTATTTTTTTGATCAAGTAAAATTATTAGTATATTCATTCGTAAACATGGCCAAACTGGCCGTATACAAGGGGTATAAAAGCAAAGAATCTACAAAATAATATTCTCTACAAACTCTTTATACAACTGGAAACTTTATGTTTTACACCAGAAGAAAATGAGGGATCTAGGACTACTCCTCAACTGAGAGAAACTCAACTGTATTCCTTCAAAAGCTCTCCTATTTCTCTCTCTCCAAACGACCCACATTAAAGCAAGCAGAACCACATTCTAAGCCCTTAGTCTTCTCCTCCTTTTAGCACTATTGACTTAATCAAGCCTTCCCTTTTTGGCCTATAATCACACATTTGGCTTCACTCATGCTTATTCTGCAAGATTTTTGCAATCAAATATTTGCACTCAACTATAATCACATATTTGGCCTCACTCGTGCTTAATCTGCAAGAGTTTGACGTTATCCTAAGCCACCAAATTTTTCTTGCACCAAACTCTATTTGATAGTTCGTAATCACGTAAGGTAATCACAGCAGCCTTTTGCCACTAAATTGGTCGCGAAGGGGCAAAGATTTCTCTTCTGTTGATAGATGCTCTAAATGCACATTAATATTGTTTCTATACAAAAAAAATGTAAGAATTGTCAGCAAGAGATCAACCTTGTTTTTTATCAGTAGATGTTATCCACCACTAATTAGTTAAATAAATTTTTTTTTGTTTTGAAACTGGTAACTTTGTGTCTATTGATAGTGGTAAATTTATTTAATTAGGTACACCATGCTTGGCCTTTAGTCCTGACTATGTCTAAGGAATAACTCTGATCTTTGGACTCACAAAAAGGTATGTAATTAGGTGAATCAAAGCAGTGCTGACATGAGATCTCGGACAACTAATTGTTAACAATAAAAGATACTAAAAGTATATCTTGATTGCAGTGGAAAGGTAAAGCTTATGGTTCATGAGGATCTTTTAAGAGCCTAAACAGCATATCAAAGGGGGGAAGCGCAAAAAATAATATTTGAAAAATGATAAACCTTGCAGGGCTTAAGCGAGAAGCACAGTACACACATCTTCGAGGTGAAACACAGATTTTATAGAAAATACAGAATTACCTAAAATATAAAAAATTCTATTCATTACGTCAAAACAGCAATCAACGTTACAAATTTCATCATCAAATATCCAATAAAGACAATATCAATTCCAACGTCTCATATTGAACTTGTTAAAATGTAATTGCAACGAAACACAGATCACTCCTTGTTGACCAACCACTCATTGTCTAACCAAATCCAATTCTCTCATGATACATTCCTCAAAAAATCCAAACAAAGTTAATTTATTGCTCCAGTTACTCAGCCAATTTTGAATTCCTAGTTCTCAAAATTAACAGTGAGTTGGATTCCCTGCCAACCTAAGTCATGTCCCAGTTATCCGTGCCAGCAAAGAGCAAGAAGATATTGCAGCAGCTAAGAAGAAACTGTATATGGGAGGGCAACAAAGCGAAAACGTCATTCCACCTAGTCAAATGGACAAATTCACTACAGGCAGAAAAGATGGAGGACTGGGAATCAAGAACCTCAGGCAACACAATAGAAGCTTACATGACTAACTGTTGTGGAGGTTAAACAATGAAACTGAAGCTCTATGGAGGAATGTCATTTACACTAAGCATGGAGCCGACATTACTGTAATACTTGCAATTGGGTAATCATATCAAGGAACACTTATATTAAAGTCACTTGAATATAAAACTGAAGTTAGAACCCACAGGAAGCCTTGACATAAAAGTTTAAGGTTTCATTACGTCATAGTATTTCAGATAATCCCGTATATGGACAGTCTGGGAACGAGTATATCTTCCCGTCTATTGAATGAAAATATGTTTACCCGATAAAAATTATATATATATTCCAATCTATAAAGTCTTCAAGTCTAGTTTCCAGCAAAACAAACCACCCATTAATCCGAGCTAGGGTTAAAAAATTATGTCTGTTTTACCACGGACTAACGTAACCCAAATGCATATGTGACATAGACCCCATCCAAGAGCGATTACAAATTTACAACTACAATAACATACCCAGAGAAATCCACAAATGGGGTAAAGGGAAGGTAAAGTATACATGGACCTTATCACTACCTCGTTAAGGTAGAGATGTTGTTCCAGCAAAACCCTCGACTCAAGTACAACAATCTGAGCAAGTATGAAAAGGAAAAATGACAGAGCAGAAAATATAGCAACTACTACAGAAACAATAACAAAAAAATAATGCAAAATTGAAACAACATAAAATAGATGGTGGTAAAAAGCAAAAGAAAGACACTACAAGAATAAAGCTACTACTACGGCAAACACCACTGCGTCTAAACCCCTTCGAAAGCAGGAGAACACTCCAATATCTATTAACCTTCTACCTAATCTGCGACCTCACCTTCTTATCCTCAGTAAGTTGGAGTTGTGTGATGTCATGTCTACTAACCTCTCCCCAAAATTTTCAGCCTACCTCTACCTTTCCTCGCACCCGCTAGATCCAACCTCTCACACCTCCTCACTGAAGCATCAACACATGTCCTCTTCACATGTCCAAACAATCTCAACCTTTGTCCACTACTGAGGTCACTCCCACCTTTGCTCGGATATACTCAATTCTTAATCTTATTGCTCTTAGTATGCCCACACATATATCTTAACACCTCATCTCTATAATAAGCACCTTCTAAAAATTTTTAGTTCATGTTGGTCTACACTCCATCCCTTGCAAAAGAGTCAGTCCAACCACCACTCTAAAGAACTAACTTTTAAGCAAGTGGTACCTTTTTGTCACACAAAACTCCAGAGGCAAGCCTCCACCTCAACCACACCAATACAATGTGTGAAATCTGGGTCGATGTCCCCACTTCTTTAAATTATAGCCCTAAGATGCTTGAAACTATCTCTCTTAGGGACAGTGTGTCAAGCTTCACTTTCACGTCTGAACAATTTTCCCTTCATTAAAAGACTTAACAACAAACAAAATTGTCATTTATTATTTTCCTCAAAAAATCGTCATTTACCTATCATCCTAAAATTTAGGACTTCGAAAATGATTTTAAGTTTTAGATATTAAATCTTTGCTTATTTGTAATAGGTAAGAACTCCTATATTTAGTACTTTAAAATTGACTAAAATTTTGCTTCTTAAATCTTACCATATTTGAACTATATTAAAAGTCCTAATATGTATGACTTTAGAAACAATATTTTAACCTTATATAAATTTACTTGAATCATGGTAAACAATTAATTAATTAAAAATATTAAAGAAAGAGGTTAGCTAAAAGAACTATTAGGATTAGAAAAATGCATCTTAAATGCGTCTACAAAATGATTTCACCAGTGAGCAAAAAAGAAAAAACAGAACTCCTTAAAATTATGCTTGATAGTTTTCTCCTTTCAATTTTTTGTCAATTTAAATTATATAATCAGTTATAATTTAGCTATGTTGAGGTTACACATGCTTGACTGATATGCAATTAATGATCTAATTATTTTCTTATTTCTCCCTAGATTTGTTGATTCAAGCCCCAAATTGTAGTACTTCATGTTGCAAATGGCAGAGAAAGGTTAAGAGGTTTTTGGTTTTAATCTTCAGAGGTCTATCGGAAATGTGAAATTCCAAGTGTCTTCACTCAGACAAGTTTCCACCAAAGTCATTGGTCGTGGTCTCGGAATTGGAAAACAAAAGTTCCATGTAAAGTAGCCTGCTTATCTGGGTTGGTAGCCCAAAAGGCATGCCTAAGACATGACAATCTTAGAAAAGGAGCTTCTTTAGTGCAGCACATTCCTAATATGTGGGGAGGAAGCAAATCTAAAACCATCTTAAGATTCATTAAGGTAAGATAAGAACTTTAGCATATTTTCCCAAACTTACCAGATCTAATATGTGCAATGCCAAGAGACACCATACAATTACTACATTGATGGAATAGAAGCATGAGAAGAACAAGAAGCCATTGTGGTTGAATATGATCCCAGCATGCATTTGGTGGTCTGTTTGGAAACGAAGGAACAACAAATATTTTGAAGATAAAGCCAACTCACTCCAACAGATCATGTTTAACTGTATACTTTTGTTTTCTTTTTGGTGTAGGGAGGAATTTGCAAATGTAGCAGAATTCATACTCCCTCTTATAATTCCTATAGTTACCCATTAAAGGAACCGCCCTAGATCGCGGACACCTTTGTTGATGAGATGGAATCTAGTTGATAATAAAGAGAAGTCCAGATATTCCTATTCAATAGAGAGAACTAAAATCCACTGACAGGCTCCTCGCTAAACTGATAAGAAACCATTTCCTCCAATATTTGATGAACACCAGTTCTCCTTCTGGAATAAAGCAATCAGATATCCATCCGAACTAGAATACTTGCCCAACTCCTAATCCGTTTCTAAACGTAAAATCATGTAATGATAATAAAAACTACCAATAATAGAAAACTTATGGTGTTCTCTATTAGAATGCAACAGGTTTAGATGGAAATAAAGCTAGACCTTTTAGTCCAACTTTGAGAAAAATTGAAGTACAACAAGTAGCACCTCAATCCCCAACTAGTTGAGGCTTGGCTACCAGAATCTTCAATGTCCATCTCTCTCTATCTGAACCAGTTACATTCAACAAATAAACTAACATGTTAACCGCGGAGCATGTCAGTTGTACAAAGGCATCATTGTTTTTGACAATTCAAGTACCATCTGAAAGACTCATGTGACATCTCCATAAAAATTACACAGGTTGAACATACAATCAACGAAAAAAATTACAATTCAAGCTGTATGTACTCACTGTAAATAGCCTGAAAAACTAAAATCATGAATCCATAGCACATAGAGGGGCATGGACTAGGGTTTGTGATAACACACAGAAACTGAATTTAAGAAGAAAACACTAACCAAAACAGCAAAACAGCACCAATTGAACTTGGAATCGATCCTTCAACTGTACTGATTGTAGAGCTCTGTGTTGCCAGAAATGTCAATTTTGTGTCAAGAGGGAGGCTAGAGAGAGAAAGGAGTGAGAGAATTTGAAGAGAGAGAAAAAGCAGTGAGAGAAAGTCTGTGCCTTTTCAATGAACTGTTGAGCGGTATTAGGTTCGGGTTTAAAATGAGCTCCTGACCCGAAGAACCCGGGTCTTGGTCCAATTATGGCAAGGTGTAGTAAGTGGGGCCCACTTGTGTTATTTTTTCCCTTTTTCAGACTAATAATCCTAATGAAAGAATCTCAAAGAAATAATTCAAAGTAAAATTTGGTCTTAAATTCTCCCTCCAAAAGAGTGTACACGTCATCCTAACTGAATATTAATTGTAGGGAAAAAGTTGACCACCTTTTATTTCATGTTTAATAATTAAGTTATTATTTTTTTAATGAAAATATTAATATGTCTATATATATAAATATATGTAACTAATGAATAATAAAAGATTTACTAACCAAACATCCTCAAGAATGTATATTTGTGTGTTATTTTGGAAAATAAATAATGTATATTGATTATTTATTGTTATTTTGAATGTTTTTAAAAAATAGTATATTTAAATAGGAGAAATTTTTTATATTTATCATTTATTAATAGTTGAGCACCTTTTTTCCAAGTTTAATAATTGTGTTATTGCTTTATTAATGAAAATATTAACATGTCTATTAATATGTAACTAATAAGTAACAACAGATTTACTAACCAAATACCCTCAAGAATGTATATTTGTGTGTTAATTTGGAAAATAAATAATGTATATTAATTATTTGTTGTTACTTGAAAATTCTTAAGAAAATTTTCTAAATAGGAGAAATCTCTTATATTTACCATTTATTAATAGTTGATCACCTTTATTTCAAGTTTAATAATTGTGTTATTTGCTTCCTCAATGAAAATATTAACATGTCTATATAATATGTGACTAATGCATGACAACAAATTTACTAACCAAATGTCTATATAATATGTAACTAACAAATAACAATAAATTTACTAACCAAATATCCTCAAGAATATACATTTGTGTGTTGTTTTTGGAACATAAATGAAGTATATTAATTATTTATTGTTATTTGAAAGCTCCTATAAATATTTTTTAAATAAGAAAATTTCCTTATATACCATTTATTAATAATTGTTCACCTCTTATTTCAAGTTTAATAATTGTGTTATTGCTTTCTTGATAAAAATGTTAACATGATATGCAACTAATGAATAACAACAGATTTACTAACCAAAGACCCTCAAGAATGTATATTAGTGTGTTATTTTGTAACATAAATAAAGTATATAATTATTTATTGTTATTCGAAAGTTCTTAAGAATATTTTTAAATAGGAGGAATTCCTTATATTTACCTTTTATTAATAGTTTATTACTTTTATTTCAAATTTAATAATTGTGTTATTGCTTTGTTAATGAAAATATTAACATGTCTATTAATAAATAACCAATGAATGAATATTATTAATGTGTTTTTTGGGACATAAATAGAGAATATTAATTATTTATTGTTATTTAAAAGTTTTTGAAAATATTTTGAAAATAAAAGAAATACCATATTTATCATTTATTAATAGTTAGTCATCTTTACTACAAGTTTAATAGTTGAATTATTATTTTCTTGATAAAAGTATGTAACTACTAAGAAATTCCTTACATTTATCACTTGTAAATAGTTGACCGTCTTTGTTACAAATTTAATAATTGAATTATTATTTTTAATGCAAATATTATTATGTGTACATTGTATATAAGTAACTAATTGGAAATTTCTTACTGTACATTGTTCATTTATTAGTAGTTGATCACCTTTATCACAAAGTTTATTAATTGGGTTATTATTTTCTTAATGAAAGTAGTACATTTTTAATTTTCATAAGTTTTTTTTTTTTATAGTTAGACTATAAAAATTTTGACTTATATTTTATAATATATTTTTTATCATATTAATATATAAAAAAATTGCAACATATAACATTTTTTGGTATAGTTTTTAAATATATAATTTTTTATTAAAATATCAAATTAATGTAATTTAATTTAATTTTAAAAAATAATCAAATTAATATTCGAAAAGTATAACATCACAAATAAAAGTGGAATGAGAAAGTAACCAATAATAACAACACATTTGCTGCCAATTTCAATCAAGAATGTGCATTAATATGTCTTTTTGGAACATAAATAAAGTATATTAATTATTTATTGTTATTTGAAAGTTTTTAAAAATATTTTTTAAGTAGGAGAAATCCTTTTTTATTTATCATTTTTTAATAATTGATCACCTTTATTACTAATTTAATAATTGTGTTATTATTTCTTAATGAAAATATCAATGTGTATCACCTTTATTACAAGTTTAATAATTGGGCTATTATTTTCTTAATGAAAATATTAATATATGTATATATGTAATTAAGGAATAACAACACATTTACTAACCAAATACACTCAAGAATGTATATTAATGTGTTTTTTGGACCATAAAAAAAGTATACTAATTATTTTATTGTCATTTGAAAGTTCTTATATATACCTTTAATTTAAAGTACAAGAAATTAATTATATTTATTGTTTATAAATAATTGACCATCTTTATTTCAAATTTTAATAATTGAGTTATTATTTTCTTGATTAAAATATTAACATGATGTAACTAATAAATAACAACACATATTACAACCAAATAGGCAAATACATTCGAGAATGTATGTGTGTGTTTTAACATAAATGAAGTATTTAATTATTATTGTTATCTTGAAAATAATTTTAAAGTATAAGAAATTTTATATTTATCATTTATTAATAGTTGGTCATCTTTACTTTCTAGGTCTAATAATTGTATAATATTATTTTCTTAATAAAAATATCAATATGCATATATATGTAATTGATGAATTAAAACACATTTACTAACCAAATACATTCGAGAATGTATATTAATGTATTGTTTTTTTGGAACATAAATAAAGTATATTAGTTGTTTATTATTATTTGAAGGTTCTTAAAAATACTTTTAAATTATGAGATATTTATTAATTATTAATAATGGACCACCTTTATTCCAAGTTTAAAAACTAGTTTATATTATTTTCTTAATAAAAATACTAGCATGTATATGTACATAATATAACTAATGACTAATAACACATTTACTAATTAAATACATTCGAGAATGTATATTAATGTGTTTGTGGAACATTAATAAAGTATATTAATCACTTACTGTTGAAATTTCCTAAAGATATTTTTTAAGTATGAAAAAATCTTTATTTTTTTTTCATTTATTAATAATTTTGATCAGTCAATTTTTATTTCATATAGGATTTTAACTGGAGACCGAGTACATGTATATTTAGGTCTAAACATATTGATCTATTATTCATCAAAATCAAAGTTTTTTCATAAAAGTCTACCTAAACCGCTTAGGAATCTCAATGACACTTTTATGTCTTCACTCAAAGGATATCAACCACGTTTCTATTGAATCCTTTAATGTCAATTTTAAAAATTTGAATCGACCCTCGAAGACAAATTATGTACTATTACCAACAATCTTCATGCTTAGATACTGAATATCAATTCTCGTTAAATCAACTCGTAAACAATCAAAATCCTCCCCATTAGCTGAAACTTTGATTTCCTAATTCTTATAGCATATTCAGTTAAAAAAGAATGATAATCTATTTAGCGATAAATTTTTTTCTTAATTTCATGTATATGGATGACTCAACAAGTCACAAAATATCACCGTTTAGTTAAGACATTCTCTTCCAAGATGCTCAAAATTCAATTATAACTCAAATTGATACCCACTAAATTAAATTATCATAAACACAATACAGTGACACCCTTATTAATATGTCAGATAGTGGAGGCATAGGAGAAATTTTTAGAAACTCAGATGGTCATTGAAAAATAGATTATTGATACATTTTTCATATACTATAATTAATGAAGGTGAATTAAAGAATCTATTTTTTTATTTGTATTTTATGGACGTATCTTCACCTAAAATGGAAATTAATGAAAAGAGAATTACTTTGTTGTTATAATTTCAATACAGAATATGCTAATATTCTTAATAACTCTGTGATTCAATCGTCACATATATTTATAGAAAACAAAATCCTGTATCATTTAGTCTAGCTAAACATGAACCTGAAGCTTTGACTTTCATAATACTTTTTTGATAATTCATATCTTTTTGTGAAATCGATAATCGATGCAAATTATTCAGAATCACTTTTTATCGACTAATATCTTTTATAACTTACCAATAGTTAATTTAACTAGCTAGTGAGATATGTGATCTCACTCTACAATGTCAGTAACCTTATTTTTATACTTTTAAAATAGAACCCTCGGGTCATATATTTCATGTAATTTAATTAAGGGCAACTTTCATATATAGCAAATAAAAAATTCATATTTGTATGTTATAATTGCGCTCCATAGCAAACATAAAAAATATAATTCGCTATACATATACAGTTGAACCAAATTGTATAAAACGAAGTGTATAAAACAAGAAAGAGAAAGACACTTGGGCAGAAAACTGTATAAAACGAATTGTATAAAACGAATTGTATTATTATAAGTGTATAGAACGATTATATACAATTTGAATTTGTATGAAATGAGAAAAAGAGAAATACAAAAGAGACTTGACAAGGAATATAAATTGAATCGAATTGTATAAAACGAGAAAGAGAGAAATTAGATACAATTTGAAAATTGTATAAAATGAGAAAGAGAGAAAGACAAAAGAAACTGGGCAGGATAGTATCTTTATTGTATAATTATAAGTGTATAGGACAAAAATATATATACTTGCATGTGTATATACAATTATCTTACGCTTTATACAAATGGAAACGCAATTTATACATTTCGCTTCTGTTTGTATAAGTGAGAAAGGCGAGGGTGGCGAGCGTATTTGGGAGAGTGGCGAGCGAGATCTGGAAGAGGGGAACAAAAACATATGTATTTATATAATTTTTTCTGCTTTATACAATTAGAAATAATTTTTATACACTTGTGTTTGTATAAAAAGTGAGGAAGCGAGCGAGAGATTGGGGGAGAGTGGGGAACGAGATATTTGTGAGAGAGGCGCCTGACAATTTTTTGCAAACGTTTGCTATGGAGCACAATCAAATCAAACCCTAGCTACTCCATTTATTTTAGGTTATTAGTTTGCTATTACATATAATTTTCCCTTTAAATTAATGCATGCAACTAATATTTTTTTACCAAAGTAAAAATATAAATGATTGATTTATTTTGTTTTAAAAATCAGTTTTCTCGTTTTCTTTTGCACTACATTCTTTCTTTTGCTCTTTGATGAGAATAACAACAATATTTGAGTGATTGAATTTTTTTATTGAGTTATTTATGTACTTTGGTTACACTTAAAAGTAAACATAGATAATATATATATATATATATATCTATATATTAGGTGCTTCATTTGTGTTTTTTTTATAAATAATTTAATTAATGAGATGAAAAAAAAATTCAATAGATGAAATCTGATTAATCTCAATGAGATTGGTATTTCATTTTTTCCTCTTGAAATGTATTGATTTAATCCAATAAACGGAATCAAGCATGATGCCATCAAAGCAGAACCCTATGTGTCTTGTAAAGACTCCCTTGAACATTTTTATAGAGCAATTAATAGTAAAAAGTTCTTTATCCACACGAATTTTGCTCAGATGTAGAATATCCATTCAAAAGTTGTTGACAATATTCAATCATAACCGTTGAAATCATCCAAGATTTAATCTACTTTTTGAATTATGTCTAACTCATTGAAATGCTTGGAAAAAAAAAGTACATGAATAAGATATTCAATAATAAGAAAAAAGAAAAAATTTGGATAGAGCAACTCTCAAATATTTTTCTATCTCAAATATATCGATACCAATAATAAATCATCATTTCAATAAATCATACTTCTGATTGAAGAAAATTACATACATATTAGGCCAAAGTCATATGCGGCCACTCAAACTTGTCCCGATTATTCATTTAGACACCTCAACTAGACGTACTACCTATTGAACACTTCAACCATTTGGAATTTGAACCATTTGAACATTTTTTCGAGAATAAACAAAAAAAGAGGGTGTGTGAAATACACTCGCGCTGACATGTCAATTTGACCAATTAAATAATGACATGTGTTATTTTTTAATCCAAAAAATTATTTAAACATTATATTATAAAGTAAAAAAATTTAAGAAATTATTTTAAAGTAAAAAAAATGAAAAAACAAACAAACTTAAACACCACTTCCCTGCCCCTTCAACCGGAACAAAACATACATTTCCTCTAACTCCATTAATGGTGACCCTCCCCTCCCCTCCTTGTACAGTTCCATCTTTAACCCAACAATTTTTTTTTCATCAGCTTTTTTATTAATTATAACTTTTTACTTCATCTCGTTTTTTAGGTAGAGAAAGATGGGCAAAAAAATCTCTCCGAAAAAATTTATAAATGAAACAAAATGTTAAGAATTTTAAAACCATTAGAATGGTGGGGGAAGAAGATAAACACTAAGACTAAGAATTTTGAAATCATTAGAATGGTGGGGGAAGAAGATAACCATAGGTGTATGGGTATGGGGGTTGGGTTGGGGTTGATAGGAATAGGGAAGAAGAAGAACTGCTCTTCTTCTTTTTTGTTAATTTTTTTTAAAAAAATTAACTTAAGGGTATAAAGGGTATAAATTAAAAAAAAAATAAAATATTATTTTTAATAAATTCACGCGCTCAAGGAAAGTGAATTACACGTTTTTGTCATGTCAGCATTTTGTGTCTAATAGGAATGACTTTTGAACAAATAAAGTGTTCAATTGACACAAGGATTAGTTGAGGTGTCTAAATGAATTATGCGGACAATTTCGAGTGGCTGGAGATGACTTAGGCCTACATATTAATAGTCATAATGGACTATACAGACGTACATAAAATACGTGTCAAACAAATTTGCCATCTCTCATTTATCACAACACACACTCATCATCTAACCATGCATATGTGAGTACTTAACGTACATCATGTCAAGTATGCAACACATACTATGCATGTATAATGACACATGACTGTTGACAAATTTTCAATTTATAATTAGAATTACGTTTCTTAACTATTTTATCACAAATGTATCCTAATCATAATAAACATTAACTTAACCTTTCATTTTCTGTTAAAAATTATATTTATTGAACTCAAATTTAATCATCACAGGGACATATCGAATCTTATACATTTATTATTACTTAAATTAATTAGTAGAGTCGATACTGGTACTGACGGAATCGAAAATCATCACGTTTTCCAGAAGTTTCCTAAATTAGATACTACAAAAAGTATTAATTATTTCTGAATGAAAATCCTGCGAGTTCCATTAAATACACGTGCAAAAAAAATTAGAGCGATTACTCATACCGCCAACTCAAGTGACCAGTTCCACGTGGCATTCTTTTGTCTTTATCTACACAGGTCAATTTTCCCCACCAAATTTCCGATTTCATCCTCCATCGACCAACGCAACTTCTCCTTCGAAGTTCGATCTAACCTCCTCCGGTTGCTTCCATTTCACGTCGGACCTAGGGTTCCGATGATCTCATCCACAAGTTTTCAATGCCTTTGATTTTCTATTCTGCGAAGAATGACAAATTTTAGTGGAGCATTTTCCATCACTGAAGTTTCATCTCCCACCGAAGCAGGTCCGGTGCGAACCGGAAACGGAACTGCCGGTAGAGATGACTTCATATTCCGGTTGTCCAGCTCAGCAACTGCGTGCCATGGGTTCTGGCACGATGTGATACTGGTATTACCATCGGTTTTGTTCGTACTGTACTTAGGGTTTCATGCTAGGAGCAACATTAAGAAGCTCAGTCATCGTCGGTCTTTTGTAATGATTGGATACTATGGACTTTTGTGGTTTGCTGTTCTTTTAAACCTTTGTTGGTGCTTTCTTCAGGTACTTATGACATTAGCTCGACGGTATTTATTTCCATGTTATATCACTCTTGATGATTCATTCACTTCTTAGATATTTTATGATTTGTGTGGTAGTATTTCTATGTAGTTTCCAGATATGTGAATCTTATTTTCCTAAAAAAGAGAGGCAAATTTATGTTGGAATTGAGATCCTTCTCTTAAGGCAATATTGTGAAAATTGACATTGGTTGTCCTGCTGGAGCTATTAAGGAGAGCTGATGGAGAGGAGTTCTCCTTAAGCTGGGGGTCGCTGGCTCTAGTTATTGGTTGGCAGAGGGTGCTTGGGTTGACTGGGTATTTCAAAATTAAAAAGGAAGAAGATTTTCTGTTTTGATTACCAAAATCAAGCTACGTCGTGATCGTTACTATTTTGGGTAAGCTAATCATGGTTGTAACCTGACATATTTAATCGATTCTCATCCCAAAATAATGAGAAGTATTGAGGATTTGACTCTTGTTTCTGACTCATCAACTCATGTTGGTGCTACGACTTCCCCACTCAAGGGTGGGGCGTAGCAGTTGATGGATTTGGAAAGAAGACCATGGTTTATCAGGCTTCCAATCCCAGTCAAGGCATTAAAGTTCCATTAGGGTGGGAAGAGTTTCTAGGTAGATGTATTGGCGGAAGGATGCAAATACGTGGTGTCCACTCTTATAGAAGAAAATGGTGCTATTGACTAGCTAATAGAATATTATTTGCATTGTCTTTGAGATAGAGTTGAAAGGATAATTAGAGAATACGTATATCTAAAAAATCATGGTGATCGAACCCTAACTTAATCTAACCTTCGTGTTGTCTTCGTACTCCCTCTGTCCGGATTTATGACATACTTCCCTTTTTAGTCTATCCCTAAAGAATGACCTATTTCCTTGTCAAAGATTTAATGACACTATCAATAATTTACCCATGTTGGGTTCCACTATTTAAAAATTCATTTACTTTATGGTTAGTTTTGGAACACTGCAAAGTCTTCCCCTATTTTGTAAATTCTATGCCCGGTCAAACTACACCACATAAATTGGGTCCGAAGGAGTAATAAAAGACTCAAAACCAATATAGATTCTCTGATTAGCATCATATGTTTCTGTAGTCATGATTTTTGAAATTATGGTACTGTCCTTAAACAAAATCCAGCAGAAAGAGAATTGTGCTTGATTAGTGTGGTCAATCTTTTCCTCGGTCTCTATGTTATGGAATGTGATTGAATGATTGTCATTTCATGGGTGGCTTGTATCAGAGTTTGGAACGCATCTTACCTTCTGTATCAATGCTGTTATGATCTACGTTTTCCTAATATTATCGAAGTCGTAAACCATTATGGTTATGTACTTCTGTTCCTTGAAATGCTATTGCATCATCTTTCCAAATTTGCAAAGCAGGCATGGCAGTGCACTCCAGGGAAGCAGGTGGCTTGGAATCTTTTATCGTTGTTTGCAACGTCCGCAATGCTATTTCTGGAGATTAGCATAGTGGCATTCTTACTTAAGGAGAATTATGCGAGCTGTTTGGAAACTTTATCACGTACTTTCATGGTTTCAGGCCTTTTTGTTGGCGTGGATTTACTATTAAAGGTGAAGATTTCTTCATCTTGTTTCTTACTGTCTTTTGACTAATAAAGCAGTTTACTTAGCACTAACAAATTGCACGCAGTTACAGAGAACCTGTTATCCATCCAGAGCATAAACTATATCACAAAATTGCCCCCCTGTTCAACCAATTTAAGGAATCCATTAAACTTAGTTTGCCTATAACTGAAGTCTACAGGAAAGAAACACAGAGTATTCAGCACCAGAAAATGTGGTTGGATTTGTTAAGTGTGTATTTTTCGGGTAAAACTTTGGCACAGAAGTCTATTTGTTCTCATTTCATATATTCACTGTCTTGAACCATGTTCTCCTTTCTTCTACGTGTGCAGCACCTACAACTGAATTTCTATGACTTTTCCTTTTGTACTGAAGCTTAGATGAAGCAAGTAATGAGTTTGATATTTGACTCAGTTTGGTTGAGCTGATTTTTTATTCAAGGTTCTGCACAGGCTGGAGAAATAGTGTAGTTCTGCATCAGCTGCCACTCTTGTTTTCATCTTTTAAGCTTAATTGAAAATAATGTGGAAACTCTCACAGTATTGGGTGTTGTAGTTTCCAGCTTTAAGTGAGAAGGCCAATTAAATAATACATGCTAAACACCATTCAAGGAGAAGGCGATTGTAGTTTAGAGAGAAGAATTTTGAGTCTGCTGTTCTTGTGTATCTTTTATAACGTGATTGATTGGTTTGAGTTTTTTTTACTTGCTACCAGGATAGACATAGGATCAAGATCATGTGCTTTTGCAAGCCATGCTAAATCTGTTGTTGCATTTCATTGGAAACCTTTGGTGCTCTAAAGAGATATTAAAATTATTTATCTCAATGTGATGTGTAATAACTCTTTGTTCAATTCCTCTGAATTTGAGGAAGGCCCTGTTCTGTTAGTTGCTGTAGAAGCTCCTCTTGTAACAAGAGAAATCAGTCTTATAACATAAGTGTGCTCTTTATCCTATGAGTAGTCACATCCATCCAGGGACACAGTATTTTTTTAGTTCATCATGATTGACGAAGGTTGGATACAGTACTTCCAGACTGTTGTGCTTTTGGGACATGGATCATGCTAGTTAAACTTACCGTACTAAATAATGCAGTTGCGAGAGAGAAAGGGTGAGACAAGTAACTCATGCGTGCCTGGCTTGGAAATTTGTCCAGATAACTTGGTATATTGTTTTCTAATAATCACTTGGGTATGTTACCTAGCCTGCAAAGGTGGAAACAAACAAGTACTATCCAAAAGATGTTCGAGATAGTTCTTCAATTTTACTCAGTTACTGTTTTATGCCCCAGAGTTGTTGCTACTTACGACCAAATAAAGGGTAACCAATTAATTGTAGAGAGCTTATTTCTGATTTCTTTATATGGAAACACTTATGTGCCTTCCCTTCTATTCATTTGATCAGGCAATTTATATATTTGGACTTGGTATTCCACTTTTCCTTGACATGGAAATAGCTGAAAGGGGGAAGTGGCGTGTCTGGAGCACCAACAAGCTTCTTCTTACTGCAGCTTATGGCTACATATTGTTTGTGCATTTCTCAAAGTGGAGAGATAAGCTGCCTCGTAAGTTTGATTTTTTATTTTCCCTACTTGACCATTTCCATTTTCCTGGTCCATCTCTTCGTATTAGGTCTAACATACAGTGTTTTCCATTATATGCAGCACGTCCAGCCTTTTACAATTACGTCATCGTCATGTTTGTGACAAGTGCTGTAATGTTATTTGCCTGTGGGCTTGCAGGCATTAGGGTTGGCTTTGGACTTTGGTATAGACAAGTTTGCTTCCGTTACTATTACTCTTCCAAAATCAATAGTGTCTTTTCAACTCAATTGACATATGGGAATCGTTCAACTTTGCAGGTTGTATAATTTGACTGTAGTTTGTTATCACTCGCTTTATCTTCCATTTCTTTACGTGACGTTCCTGGCTGATTTTTTCAAGGTAATCTACCCAGACTAGTTATTTGTTGGGCAGAAATGCAAGCATTCTCTTATTTCTTTCCTTACAACTGCAGGAGGAAGACTGGCTTCTGGACAGCGCATATTACTCAGAGATGAAAGATGCAGGGTTTTTTGATGCAGACGGGGAGTAAGCTTGTAAAACTGTAGACAAATAAGCAGTCCCAACATGTAATTGTAAATATTGACTGGCTGGTATTATGAGAAACAAAACTAATATTGTCTAGCTTATTTGCTGGTTGAGATCATTGATCCACTTGGCAAAAGTATAAGAAAGAACAACTAAAATGTTATTGTAAAGATATGTATTTTGAATAGACCATGCTAGCTAAATATTTGAGGATTGAACTATTGTTCACTGCGGTATAACAATATCAAGGGCGTCGGAGGATGATAACAATTGTGAAGTTGAATTTAACCGTCAGTCTTAATCACTAATCTGCAAAGTTAACATGAACAAGCAAATTTATGCTAAGGACTGCAAAACTCGTTTTGCTGTTTAAACTCTGCTGCAACTATGGCAAAAATGATTATGCAGCACAAAGATGATGTTAAATTAGTACTCGACGTATATTTGTTTGTCAAGAATATAACGTATATCATTGTGGCAATGAGTTCCAAACCGGGAACTTGTTTTGTGTACTACGTTCCAATTTTTTTAGGCAGTAACACAGAAAAAAAGGAAGGAATGATTGCTGGAAATTGAATGGAAAGCTCTATATTGATTAGGGTGTGTGTATAAGACTTTCAACAGTACCCTGATGCATATATACAATTGGATCTACATGACAAAGACAAACGAAGGATGCCGATCAATTACTCAAGAAAATTACAAAGCAATATCTCATTACAAATGTAGACCTTAACACAACTTCTATAACTGGTTCTGAAAAAGTGAGCCTTTGTGCTATACAAAGTCAAATCCCGATTTTGGGAGCATTGCATTACAATCTGGAGTTGGTATAGTTTCTTCCAGATTAAGTCAATCCTTCAATAGAGTGTTCTTGTTCAAACCCAATGTAAGAATCCGATACTAGAATGAGCTTTATCCCCTGAAATAGAAACATCTCAACTTTTCAGTCCCAACAGAGAAGGTGTAACATCTTTTATATGCACAGAATGAAAACAACATGTTTTTTTCCCCTTCCTGGAGTGGGTGGGTAGCTGGGAGGACTGAATCTCGACTCCAAGATAAGAAGACAATTATGTCATACTTTATCTTCCAAAAGCTGATCTGTTATTAACTTCTATTTTTAATTTAATTTTGTTTGTTAGTGTGTGTGTGTGCTGGGGGAGAGTAGGTGTTTAATTTCTCAGAGACCATCATAAAAAGAAAATGACTGCTACTGGGACACTGATTCATCTAGAAGAGGGGGGAAACACCAGCTAACTGGTGTACAAAAAAATGTCAGGTTAAGTTTAATACCAAATAAGTATATGTATATACAATATCATCAGATATCAACCTGGAAATTGGTCAGAGTGGATGGCAAATCCATGTGTGTCTGCAAACGACCAGAGAAAGACACTCTCTTCAGAGCATACAGTTCACTTGCGGAAGTATTACAAAGGACTAACCACCAAGCTTCATCTTTTACCTGAGAAGAGCAAAATGTCAAGTGTTTGACTTGCTCCAGATTACAAAACTAGCAGATGAAAATACCTTTGGATATCGAGGGATAAAAGCTTTTGCTGTTCTTCGCTGAGTATTTGCATCTTCCAATCTAATGTTCAAGGTTAAAATCTTTCCACCATTAGATTCCTTTGGCTGAATTTTAAGTCGAACTTGAATCCGAGGGAAATGCCGCATATCCTGTCCAAAAAGTAGAATTACGCAAATCAGATCTCAATTAGTATACGTGTTCCAGAAGCAGAGATGTACTTACCATGCACAGTACAAAAGTGGCTTTTGACAATAAATATTAGCACATACAATGATAAAGAGCATCATTACAAGCTCTCCCTAGCATAAAATCAAGAGATTCTTCAGTTTCCAGAGAGGAAATGGGAGGCCCCAAAAGACATGGAAAAAATACCCCGGGAATGATGTGTGAGGAAGGAAGGAAATTTTAGAACTCATAAAAAGTATGTACAAAAATAGGTCTTTCGACATCAAGCTGGGACAAGAAATCGGGAATGCTACATCAACAAGGTTCTGCTGAAGACAATCAATTCTGTTGAAGATATAATTAAGCAAATACAAATGCACTCTCTCTAACATCTTTAAGCTTTTAAATGAGATATAACTTAACATGTCATCAGAGCAAACAAAGGTTTGGGTTCGAGTCTCACTGTCAGCCATTATGAGAAAAGGAAATCAACGTGTTCGACCCATAAAAAAGAATTAGGCCCACATTATGGGAGCATGTTGAAGTCGTAAGTAAAGAAAAGTGACTCTCTAATAGATTAAGCTTTTAGAAGAGATGATCATAAATTTAAGAATATCCCTCCATATGCTCGTCGTTATCGATATTCCCCATTTATCATTGTACAACTTGATTTACAAAGAAGCATATCCACATGTGATTTATAGCTTAGGGCCGACAAAAATAGTAAGATACTGGTACACATGCATTATGCAATAACTTTATTAGAACATAACCGTTCACACTAACCTCCTAACCATGTGGAGTAAGTTCTACTCATTGATGTTTGACGCTTGTTCAAAACAAACATTCTTAGGATGCAATACATCAACAAAAATTGCAGTGACAGGAGAGATGATTTATCCAAAACGTAATCAACTACTAAAACTAATTGAACACCTGATACAGTTTCGAGGCAGCTGAACTTCCAGTGATAGCCCGCAATGATTCTGAAGGGCAATCCAACAGCTGCTGGATACTAGCAATTCCTTTTTTTTGCAATGAGTTGAGTAGATCATCAGTCATGCATGGTAACATCCAAAGAGGAGAGTCCCTATCAAACCACAAGCCCTGTAGATTAAACAAAGACAAATAATCAAATGATGCTCAAGGACAAAGTCCAGTTGCAAATGACCTAGTTTATAATAAAGGGTAAAATCTAGTAAAAATACCAAAAACTTGTTCAAAACCATCATTTTAAAGATATTCTAAATGATCAACCAAATCAACCAACTAGCATTAATCCAAAACTAGTTGGAACAGTGTAAATCATCTGCATCTTTTCACCTCTATTCGGGCCAATTATGTTTTAATACTAGAACAATTGTCTTCGAAAACAGAATAGTGATTTTCAAATCACAAAGATACTCTAAATCTTAAACTTATTCCTATGTTAACATAAAAGTCTTTACCCGAATAAAATACTCTTTGCAAACACTGAAAAACTTCGATTGCATAAACAGACAACCAACCGATGAGGGACTCTTTACACACCCCTCACGCCTAGGGATGAACATCAGTCTTATTTCCGAACTAGTTCTCCTTCTCCCACTGATATTTTCATAACAGTTGTAGCCTCAAAATAGGCAATGAATTACGGACAACTTTCTCCTTCGCCGATAGTTGCGAGAGCTATGCTAAATCATTTCTAGTTTTGTAGGAGGCCATAATATCCAAAAATCAAGAGAATTTCCTAATCTTTGACTTCGAAGTGAGAATGGTCATAAATAGAGAGAGAAAAAAAGAATATATTAAAAGTTTCCCGATTGAATACGAAGTTTAACATCCTGAATGAACTGCCAGTGCCTAGGTAATTTATTAGAGGCCCAACATTGGAAATGACAATTGAGATGGGTCATGCTCTGATACCATTTGGGAGAAGTAAAATCATGGGAAAAATCATATTGAATTAATGTAAGAACTAAATTACTGCACTGAGCCATATTTATATTACACTAGAATCCTTTTCCATATATGATACTATGTACAATCCTATTCTAACATATCCAAGCGCCCATGACTTGAGTTAGCTCCATTATATGCGGTTTTGACCTAATTGTGATGGTTGCTTGGTTCAAAACAGCCTTCCTCAGGAATCTTCAGTCGTCCCAGTCCATTCTTGAATTTCAAGGATTTCACTTCTAGGACTTGAGATCTGAAACAACATTCACATGGCCCTCCCAGTGTCACGGGCCACTTTAACCTCGCCGGGGCCAGTATTTTTCGCTAAAACATTACTTTAGGCCTGCCATATATCCAATTCACACCTTTCATAGGTACACATCTATATATTGGTGCATATGGAGGTTTAGCATGACATAGCAAAACCATTTCATGCAGCCTCTCATTTAATTTCCGTATGTGCTACTTACACCCTTCGTTTGGTGTTATCATTATATAATCTAATCCAAAATTTTGTAGGAATATACATTCATCTTAATACGCTGATTTATATATTGTAACTGCACATCCATCTTAATATCTTCATTTCTATGTTATTTATCTTGTTGAAATTGGACTTGGAGGACGAACATTCACTCCCATATGTCATTACTAGGCTGACAACTGTTTTATAGAAATTTACTTCTACATCGCATGAAGTGTGTTGGTTATGGAAAGTTTGTCAAGGAGCATATTTTGGTGCATAATACTAACCACAAACAATTTCTAGAAGAAGGTTGAAAAGAAGCTCTTTCTTGTTCAGATACTTCAGAACTTTCACGTCATCTAGATATAAGAGTTAGTGATAAGCTGGATAACAAACATATACATAATGATATACATATTTTCCATGGTCAAGTAATTTGCAGAATGCAACAAAACAGAAACATGTTATACATCCATAAAGATCACATCTAGATAGCTGGAAGCTACTCTGAATAAGATTTATTCTTAACAGGAAGTACAGGGAAAAAATAACGGGGATATGTGATGTTGTGTTGCACCATAGCTCAACTCTTATCTCTTTGTACGTTGGAATTGATGATAAAACGAACCAAAAAAAATTATAATATTCAACAATTTGGAATTTGATAGTTGTTTTTCTTTACTCTCTCTCATTACGAGGTGAATTTTTTATTTCTTTTTTTTGAAAAAAACAAGTTTGTATTCCATACAAGGACATGTTGGCAACCCAAAATGAGAAAAGAAAATGATAGTAATATATAAATAAGTATAAAAGAGTTGATAAAAGCAGTATAGTAGTCCATTTTACAGTAAATAGATAAAGGAAGCTTAGGAAGCAGTAGCAAGACCTGCATGACCATTTGCAACAGATGCATACAGGTAATGGTACTTGAGAGCCATCCACTGTTGGCACAAATATCTATCATAGCCTGGATAACACGTATACTTTGATCCAGCACAGACTTTAAGTCTGTGACATAATCGCTGATTGGCAACTCTGATTGGGAAAAATGAGCCTGCAAAAGTGAGATGTGTAAGGGAAGAGTGGAAGAGCAAAAAATATTATAACCCCAGGACCTAGTTCAGGTAGCAAACTTGAGGGACTTGTGACTTGGGGTCATACGTTCGAGCTCTGCACCATGCAAACTAAATTTTGGTATTTAAGTGGAGAAGGGTAAAAGAGAGGGGGGGAGGGGGCATCATCCCCAGGTTACGAAGGCTGCGGTTGTTCCCTGAAAGATATATTGACTTTAAGTAACCTAGCAGACAAAGCCATAACCCATACCTGAAAGAGCAGATTTGCTTTCACATGAGGATCATCCAGGCGATTGTGGTCGACAGCATATGGAACTTTCTCAGCTAATTTTTCATTGTAGTTTTCCTGGAATAGGTGATCAATAAGCAGACGATGTGTACAACATACAAATAAAGAAGTAGTTGATGCATAGTTTGATAGTTTCAAAATCCACAGGCAATTTCTTAGCGGAATATACATACTAATTTAGATTTGCAGACAAAATAATTCATAAGTGTCTGCAACAATTGGTGTAATGCCAGGACATCAATGTTATTAGTTTACTAGTTAGAACTAGCAAGTAATATACAACTAAGGGAAAAAAGTGAAGAAATTAAGAGAGTTGAAAACCAACAAACCATTGTTCAGCAACAACTGTCTGCAAATATATATATATATATATATATATATATATATATATATATATATATATATATATACTGCCTAGCTAAAAAAATTACCTCATTATGCCTCACCGGGAGCTCATCATATTCAGAAGCACCAGCCAGTATTTGTAGGAAAACCTGGGGTGAAAGATGAATAGGAAGTAATGCCAAGAAATATAATTTAAAAACATTGAAATAGAGAAATAAGGATTGGACATCCACGTCAGGTGTTCTACAAACCTCAAGTGATGTATCAGATCCTATTTTTGAGCCAAACATTGATACAGTGGTGTACTTCAGATAATACTGAGATGCTATTGAGCCCAACATCAACGGTTCAACACTGTCCTCGGTAATCTTGATGCATCCAGAGTCTTCAAGATCCTCAAATGTGCTTTGCACCAAGCTGTTTATAAATAACGTGAGCACGCACAGAAATATACAAGAAAAGCTATTTCAAGACTATGTAGTGCTTTCATTTTACCTAGACAAATAAGAATTTAGAATCCCAGGTTCTGCATGCTCTAGGCCATAGTAAGCTGGGTTAACCATCTGCAAAAACTTCTATGGTTAACAAACATAATAACTAGCAGGGAAAGAACAGTACACTATTTTTGGTAATTCTTCAAACATAAAAGATTTTCTTTGATGACATTGTCAATCCACAGAAATACATTAGTAGATTGAGGTGAAAATTGACTTTCTTCTCATCCTTTTCATTTAGGTGACATATCATCTCCTCCTTTATCTTCTATTTTTTTTAAAAAAAATTGGTAACATCCTTCTTTACCTCAATGCTTCCCCTTCCCAGGAGAAACAGTGCTCGCCTACTTTTCCCTCTGAGTGTGCCGAACCACATATTAGTGACTGGAGGTGGAGGGACCTTGCCACTAGGGCAAGAATTCCATTTGAACCACGGAATAACCAATTATTCCCTATTGTGACTAACCCATAGATCAATTATTCACTATATAAAAGGCATCTATACAGGCAGTACACAGAAATGTAACTTTTCTTTTGTTCTTTCCCACAAAGTGGAAAATAATACACATGCAACATCAACACCTACAGTTGGCACTACATTTGTTGAGGCGGAAGGATACAATGAATAGCATAAGCAAACCATTGTTTTACCACTCAATGCTGATTGTTATTGCTTTAAATCAGCTCTCTCATTCTGAATCTAAAATAATCTTATGTTACATAAATAAATAATTTTTTTCCGCAACCCAATACACAAGGGTCAATCAAGTTAAATTACTACACATAATTTGTGGATTAGCTATTCCTATTCCTTAGGGTCTGGTTAAAGCTGACGAGCTATTTCAACTTGTGCTTTGACAAGACTTTGGTACGTGGGGTAGACCTCACTTTCTCCTAACTTTTCTTTCATAGAAAAATGCTTTGATGGTATCTAGCAGCAGTAAGCTTGTAAAAGCACATCAAACAGACACATATTGTCTTGTGCAACTATAGCTGCTGCCTGAAGTGTGTTTCTTTGTCTGCTAGTTGATTACAATAATATAGATTTTGGAGTCCACCACAATCTGAAACAAATCCTTTTACCATAAAGATCACCAAGTAGATATTAATCAGACAACTACTGATGCTTGATACAACTGAAATTAGCCCTTTACCCACCACTTTCTTTTTCCAGTTTCAGTTGTCACATGTTGGTAATGCTTATTTAGAAAATAAAATTTGAGACTTCCGAAAAAGATAACATAAGCAAGATAAAATCAGAACAAGGTTGCACTATTGTGGCCTCCCTTAACTTTTCTTTTTGCAAGCTAAATTAATCAACTCCCAAATCTCCCATGTTACCTTAAGTCTACCTCATTATAAAGGACTCATTTCCTTTACTGGATTTCCATTTATATGTTCTTCACTGTAGGAGACACAACTTAGTTACCTACATCTTCTTTAGAAATTTCATATTAATATATTTACCTTAAATGAGTAACCCATATCAATCGGCAACCAAGTAACCTACTTATTACTGATGATTACTTGCTGAAAGAAAAACATGCATCAAGCAGTCTTAATATAATGATGGAGGTTCCTAACTTAGCATTGCCATTGCTGCAAGATTGAAATTTTTTCTTGATCGGTAATGCAAGACTATAATTTGGAGCAACAAAATAAATTCTCTGCCATAGGATCACAAAACCATACCAATCTACGAAACAAGTAGGTCCAAGTGAGATAATGCATAGCGTCCTCTTTATGAGAGATTGTTCCAGTAACAATCTCAGCGTTGATGTGGTCATGCAGTTGCTCTCTCAGGCTACTTTCAACTGGGAATGGTTCATATAGAAACTGCAAAAAGAAAGCATAAATGTTGAATAATAAAATAGAATATAATAGTTACTTAGATAATCAAAGTAAAGGAAAAGCAACAGTACAGTCATGTTCAAAGAAAAGAATTATAGATAACCTTTTTATAAAAGCTCTTCTTGGGTTCATGAACAAGAATAACAGCTTTCCCATGTTGATCATATTGTGGACGACCAGCTCGACCCATCATTTGTAATATATCAGTGATTGGGAAATCAACATATCTTTTTGCTTTCCCATCATAAAACTCTGTTCCCTGCAGAAGGATCTACATATTTTAAACAGCAAAGATGGTGCGTATCCTGAGGTGATGAATTTTGACAGTCATCAAGAAGGACACAGTATTTGTTACGATGAGCAGATTAAACTCATCGAAAGAATGCAAGGCGAAGAAATAAATGTATTTAATTTATTACTTCGAGAGAAAGGAAAACTTGATAATTACCTACAGCAACAAGATGATAGATAGAAGAACTTCACAAAAAGAATACCCAAAATATTTTGCATGAACCAGAGTGATACCACTTATGTTTTAATGACCCCACTCTAAATACAAGGAAAGGGAAGTGCTAGCTTGAAGAAGATTTGGGGGCAAGATCGATTTTTTTGGAGTATTTTCCAAACATAAATAATAAAAGGAAAAGGTATCTAACAACTTCAAATAATCTTCAAAACTTTAGTTACAAATAATAACATCTAAGGGACTCAATTTGTTGGTAAAAAATGGATTAAACCAAACTTAAACCAGTAAAATATCACATGATCCAGTAACACATTAAAAGTGTGATGTAACAAACAAAGATGACAATTAGCCCATGGTATGAGTGCCTTCCAGTGGGAGATGATATTATAACATTCCAGTCTTTGACCTAATTCTTGAAGGTGGATAAAACGACATACCTTAATAACAACCAAATGTGCAGGAAGGTTTACACCCCATGCTAACGTACTTGTACAAACCAACACCTAAAAAGATGCAACCAAAATGACTCAAATGTAATTTCCAATTTCATCATATTATTACTCCTACAGATCTACAAATTTCAGGATGACATAGTTGCCTGGATCTTGTTGTTTGCAAACAGTTCCTCAACCAATGATCTGTCTTTATCATTCAGCCCGGCATGGTGTAATCCAATTCCAAATTGTAAGGTGTGCTTCAAGTTCTGGTCTGTGACTTGAGAAAGAACCATCTGAAGTGAATCTTCTGGCATGCTTATGAACTGCCTTGGGTGCTCATCTGAAGCCGCAAACTTCAAGATCAGGAAAAAAAATGACAGATTAGTTACCATCAGTACGCTTGATCGATACAATTTGAATTTTTGCCTCACCTGGATAAGGTCCAGTGCTGTAAGCCTTGTTTGGCGACGAGAGGAGACAAATATTAGAACTGGTTTTGTTGGTGAATGTGTACATATAGCAGCATATGTGGGCTTGTTCATACTATTCATCCTCGGGCAGTAAAACTTTCCAGGATATCCCTGTTAAAAGAAATGACTTATAAATCAAGATTAAAGCATGATACTATAGGTAAATATACTTCAGTATGCTTCGATGATGATGGCACTTGGGTAGCTCATATACTGCTTCACTTGCCTGAATATGAACTTCAAGAGGAACAGGCCTCACACTTGGCTTGAAATTGAAGAGGCCAGTTTCATCGACACCCAACCAATCAGCCAAATTACTGGTTTCAAGGACAAATGTAAGAATTTCATTTAGAAGTTACCAAGATAAAAGGTGGTACCAAAACAATCTATAGAGAAAAAACTCCACAAAACCAATTAGCATTTTTGCACACAACACGAGCAAGAAATATAGATACAATGAAACACATACTGTGCATTTGCTAATGCTGTTGACAGGCCAACAAACCGAACTGGCCGCTCTGTTTGAGAAGATATATATCTCATCCTTGAGACAATAACCTAGAACCAGAAAAATCTAGCATTAGACATAATCAAGAGATTACATTATAATCAATGAACCAAGGACCATTGAAACGGAGAAGAGAATGGGAGACATTCAGTGACAGATATGTACCTCAAGTATGGGTCCTCGATCAGCTCCAAGTAAATGAATCTCATCCAAAATCATAAGCCCAACCTATAGATGTAGGTTTGAACATTTGATTGTGGTTAAGAGAGCATTCATGAACAGAATGTTCATATATAATTTTGATATTAAGTACCAAGAGCTAAAAAAAAGGAATAAAACGAATGAGATATTGCACCTTAGTGACATAGCTTCGACTATGCCAATTGCGACTAATACCATCCCACTTTTCAGGAGTGGAGATTATGATGTCTGCTGACAAGAGAGCCATTAGATCCGGGGTGTAGTCACCAGTCATTTCAACCTGCAGAAGATATTTGAGTTAGTAGTGATATCACATGTAAGTGCATAATAATAATGCCCAAACAAAAGAAACTTCACACACCATCTTCTTTCCAAGTTGGGAAACAAGACGCTTTCTCCAGTCCGTCATTCTCTCCCGAACAATAGCCTTTAAAGGTGCTATATAGATAACCTGCATATAGAAAATCATTGAAAGATCATTAGCTATTACGAAGTTGAGATACAAGCATAATGATGGGAGTCTTGAATAGACAAAACTAGATACATAGTTTCGCAACAATTTTTATTTGACCAGGCAAATGATTTTTCTTTTATCAAGAAATCCTCTTAACCGGTTCTTATTTGCCTTGGAAATGGATGAAGTGATGTGGCATATTCAAGAGGAGGTATCACTGTATGTGATTTGCAGATGACATAGTATTGATTGGCGAGCCATGCGGCGGATTTAAAAATAGGCTAGAGGTTTGGAGACAACAAAAAATCTAAGGGATCAGGTTGAGCAGGACCAAGACAAAGTACTTGGAATTCAAGTTCAGTGACATAACTCACGAGGCAGATGTGGAACTGAGGATAGATACTCAAGTCATCCCTAAGAGAGGAAGTTTCAAGTACCTTGGGTCAAGAATCCAAGGGAACGGTTGATAGTGGATTAAATGGAGGCTCGCATCTGCTGTCCTGTTTGATAAGAATGTGCTACCAAGACTTAGAAGGTAAGTTTTATAAAGTGTTTTTTATCATCAGGTAAAGTATTTCATTAATAATAACAAGGCTAACATGGTTGTATGCAAGTGGTGTATTCCAAAAGAAAAAGACCTATAGCATATTATCCTCTCCGAAAGACACCCAATCATCTATACACCGAGGAACTACATGGATGCACCAAAAGAAAATAAGGGATCAGAGACCACTCCTCATTATATTGACACATAAAAACTGATGAAAACAAGTGATTATGCATGTGGAAGCATTTAGAAAAACTAATTGCAACAACGTACCTTCATATCGGGCTGTGTATTGAATAAATGGAGCATAGCAAGCTCAGCTGATATTGTCTTCCCACTTCCAGTCGGAGCTCCTAAAAGGATATTTCTGTCCGTGTGATACAGCACATGAAAAGCCTGCCAAAATTGATTTGATTTAAGCTATTGCTGATATTGACTAGACAATTAATCGAATTTAAGGAAACAAGAAAATGAGATATCCACCTGTGTTTGTATAGGATTGAAGTGTGAAAATTTATACAAGGCCTCAAAAGTTCCATTGCCGAGTGCAGTCACAGGAAGGGGTTTCAAATCTAGAAGCTCAGTGTGGGATGTTTGGGTCTGAAAAATCATTCATTCATGTCAGAGAAAACCAACACCCAAAATTCAAACTTTGGGACATATTGCAGATATTCAACAACATAGAGATAAATATTAGTTAATAAAACAACCTCTGGAAGCGCAAGGTTGTGGAAAGTTATTGTGTACAAAGCTTCTGCTTGTAGCCACGAGTCAGAAACAGCACGAATGTAGTACTGTGGAGGATGTGGCTCAAAGATTGGCACAGTAAAGGACAGTTTCTGTGGATCTGCTCTAGCCATCTTCTTTGTGAGGGTGAAGAGCTCAGAATGGTAAATGTGGTCATTCTCAGAATCCTAAGGCAGTTATTAGACAAATGATTAGTACGATAAGCTAGTACAAAATCAACAACAATATCCTAGCCAAGTCATAAATTCAAATGGCTCGAACTGAAAAATCCTTTCCTCCATGCAAAATGAAACTAAAAGAGTTCCAATTGAAACATTTGACATATTAAGGAAAAAACATGACTTATATGGGCCAACTTGATGGGATGGAAACAAACGTTTGAAAAATATTTTAAGGGAGGGTGCAATTCAAAGGCAACCATTGCCATGTTGTTTGTTAGCTGGATGGCAAGCAATATTGAAAATCACTAAGTATGTCTCAGAAAACAGCCCATAAAGTTGTCAGATAGAAACAATTCCGACTTGGCTTTGATTAAAGTTTACCTTATATCATATTCATCCTTTGTTTTGTTCTCTTTTTTTTTTTATCAATACATCATAAGTACCTTTTTTTGTGTTTTTAAAAATCATGAATCCTCGTGTTTAAGCAGATGACTGGATTATACAAATAAATATCAAATATGTATGAATCTTCAGTCTTATGTTTCTTTTTCGTTCCTCCTATTCTTCAATCTCTTACTTCTTATCTCTGCACTCTACCAAGCACCAGAACAGTCTTACAATAACATTATTCCCTTGATTAAGACCCTTACCAATCCATTCACTGATCTCTTTCATGTTTCCTAAATGAGCAACTTTTTATGAATGATGTGTCGCAGGCAAGATGGCCGTTAGATTAACACCTTAATGAGCAATAACTAGGCAGTAAACCATAGTTGTCCAACAGAGGCAACGATGGTTGAAACCTCAACTTTAGAAGGAACTTGAATGACTGGGGAATGGATAGACTTGCTATTTACTATTGATTTTGGAGAATTTCCAAGTTTCGTCACAGTGCCAGAACAGGATGATTTGGAAAACTGAATGTAGGGTTGTGTTTACAGTGCATATCTTGCTATCGTAGCTTGATTTCAGGACGACTTTCACGATTTAGGCCTTGGAAACTGATCCGGAAAACTAATGCTCCATATAAGGTGATGTATTTCTCATTGTTGGGGTCCCATAAACCATGCTTGACATGGGAAAACTTACAAAGACAGAGATCTCAATTGCGCTCCAGATGTTTATTGTGTGGGTAAGTCAGAGAGCATAGCAATAGTTTTTACACTGCAACATCACTGTTTAGTTACAGGAACTGTTCTTCAACATGGTGGGACTTAAATGGTACATGCCCATGGACACAACTGAGCTTTTGAAGTGCTGAAACATAAAGGGCTTTGAAGACAAAGAAAGTTCTCTTCAGAAGAGAAATGACCTGTTTACTTTTGCTTTATTTTTTATGTAAATGATTTTACTAGTGAAAAAGAGGAGCTGTAGATGTGATAAAATCCTTCTAAGAAGAACATACTTTTGGTTTTGATCACTAATACTTTTGCTTGCAGCTTCTTGGTACTTCTTATTGATACAATTACCAATTCTCAAAAGAAAAATTTGAAGCTGTGGAACAAAACGTAATTCCTCTATTTCTACAGTTATGTTCTCTTCCTTAACCATAAGATACTTTGTAAATAACCTTGGCATCCACTTCACACCAAGTTAATATATTGTTTTCTTTACCACTAAAATTGATATCTTTATGACTGACCCTTGCCTAGGTATTTGAGGTGGATCCAGGAGTTATACTCTATGATTCAACCTTTAAGGTTCTTACTCTGCATAGGAAATACTGGGTTTAGATACCGTAATGGTGGATCTATCCTGCTCAGCATGGCTTCCTATTACCAAACCTGACAAGCTTATGACTTTCTACTTGCCGACCTACTTTCACCTATCACGCCCAAGATAAAGCAAAGAGGAGAATAGGTAATGCAAATACAAGATCATCTTGCCACACATAATGACCTCTGATCTCCTTTCTGGACAAGTAAAACCCAAACAAAAGCACCTTTGTACTCGCGTTGCAACTATACGTGTTACTGTTAAACTGGAACTCCAGGGGAGATGACTGTTACTTATTTGAACCCCATTTGGAACTCCTGGGAAGTTGGCTAAAACTAAGAAGAAAGCTTGAATAATCAACAGGTCAAACCAATGCAATAAAAAAAGAAAGATAAACAAGGTAAGACACCTCACAGATGAGCATAGGCCAAATTCCATAAACAATATGATATTTGATTAATATTGTTATTGTTATACTGTTTAAAACAAGCATGTTCAAAGCTACAGAATGTAATCATTTTGATAACCATGTCAATTTAAGAGGAAAGATTCTAAACTGTATCGCAAATTGATTAACACCTATGTACATCAAAGCACAATATAAATGAACAAGTTTGTACCTCAACCAGTATCCACCAGCGCAACGCAGTGCCATGAATTCGATCCTTCCAAACAAACTGTGGAGCTATGACCAAATCCACCTATAATAAAGGAGCTTCATGGCAATATCTCTCTTTGCATTTGATAAAAATAAAAGGAAATGATAGATGATTCCTCTATCTCATTGCGAGTCTTTCTTCTTGGACCCGCCAGTGACCACAGGTGTTAATAGTATAGTTGCATAAGTAGAAGTTGCCCAAAAGGTAGGAGTTCTTTTAGTATTGAAGAATTTACACTGCTTAAGTACAATGTTACCCTATTGCTTATATGGTATTGACAAAAAACTAAAACGTGGCAGAGAAGTTCCATTTAGTAAAGTGAATACAATTGGAAGTTAAATTGGTATAAAGGGAATAAATTTCAGATAGAATAAGTGGGAAAAATCAAGTGCAGAAATGTACTCACCTTCAGAACTGTTCTAGTGATTGGACTGACTGTAGCAGTCAACAGGACTGATGGGAAATATCCGAGACATTGCTTAACAACCTGGAATTTCAAAAACATTTCTTTAACTGAAAGTCGCAGGAAAGGCCTCGAACCAAAAACCTGTAAAAAATAATCTACCTTTCCTCCAGGTCCATAACGAATCAAAACTCCGATATCTTTCTCTTGCATCTCGTGTAAATGATCCAAATCTGCCTCCCTTTCTTCAAGTTTCCTCAATATCTGAAACACCAGTTCTTAGTTAACACGCATTAACTAGTTGAAAATTTTATTTAACAGAAGTTATTTATAGAGAACAAACTTCTGAAGAAATGTCCTTATCAAACTGTCTAAGAGGATGTTGATGGGGCCATATTTTGCGATCCACAGCCTTGCAATAGTCTAACATTAGAGAAGACATCTCACACCACCCTCTACGCAGACAAATCTCAAAAAGAGCTCGCATAATACGAGCCAAGCTTGCACTTATATAAGCAGCATCAGAGATCAGCGAAAACGTGTCAATTGATCCTCTAGAGATGTAAAGCTGCAAGATACAATCAACATTGTTAAAACATTATATGTTAAGAAGCCACACAGTATTTAATGGACAAAGAGTTATGCAATACCTGAATAAGAATTGAAACTTTTCCATGTTTGTTAGATGGACCACCCTTGACTTCCAATGGACAATATGTGCGAGCCAACATCTCAAGCTCATTTTGCTCCTCATCTCGGACAACAATATTTTCGAATTCAGAAGAATGAGCTACCATATTTATCAACTAATAGCCAGTGAAAAAATAGATGTCAGAGAGCACAATGATAAACAACGGACAGCAAAACTTAGTACACCTAGGAATGGAAGTCATGACTATTAAAAGTAAATATCTTGTGACACACAATTAAAAAACTTAACAAAGAGGACCATATAAAATAGAAGATGAAAAACTGAAGTTGGCTACTACTAAAGCAATCCTTTAGATGGAGATAAATGAACAATGGCTTCCGTCCTATTTACGGGAGACAGGTTACTGTTTAGTACACTAAGAAGAACTTCACTTACTTTTAAGGTTAATTGCCCTCAAACAAAATCTCTTCTAATTATTCAGTTCATTATGAATTTTCTTACATAAATAACACCATCAGATGTGATACTGCAACTAATTTAAGTTGGACATTGTGCTGATGCATGGGTTTACACTAGTAAATAGTATGTGCAAAAATGTGAACAACCAAAAAAGAAAAAGGACAAGTGTCACATGAAATGATACAGAGATCATTGTCTATATGACAAGCAACAATGTTCTGTATCTTAATTGAACAATAAATTCCTCAAATATTTCTGCGCTTTATCGTATCAATTTGGGAATGATTTCCCTTCTCATTTGCAAAACAGAACCGGCTCAAAATTACTCCAATGTCCCCAAGAATTTATCAATATAAATGACAGAGTTCCAACGAAAATTATAGCATCCCGATTTCGTATTCAGCTCCTTCTCTATCTTCGAAGACCATTAATTCCAATTTTTTGAGCACATTTAATACAATAGATACAAGAAATTAACTATATGTTGATGTAACAGTTCTCCAGTACAGAGAATTTGTTATACGAACAAAGAGTAAGCAGTGGTCTTAAGAACAAGGTGTAGATAGCATTTACCCTTTAGACAAGTCCATATTCGCCAACATAGGATCACAAACCAAAAAATGACAAAATCATAACTGAACAAAGCAAATTGCATGATTCATTAAGTGAAAGAAATGGCAAGAAAAACAAAATACCTCGCTTTCATTCATATGCCGTGACAGCATTTCATTGTAAGTTTCTACACTAGTATATTGGATATAAAAGTGGCTTGCAATACGACCAAGCTCAGTGCAGTAGAAGTTCCCACTTTTCTCATCAAAACGCATCATTTTTGCTTTGTCAAGTGCACGAGCAGCATCACTTATAAGATCCCTTTGCTTTAAGCTTAATGATGGATCTGCCATGACCTGCAAAAGAGAAAAGAGAGGATCAGCTTAAGTTTGAACGCAATATTGTTAGCTGCTTCCCCCAACCTCTTACAAAAACAAGTACCTCAAATCAACTTTATCTTGAAATATTAACCATATCCGATTAACACACTTATAAAAGCCATTAGTGACAATGAAAGCTGTATACAAGAAATGTCAACATGAGAACCTCAGGGTTAATCTAGACATCCAATGGTGCATCACCTATCTACTAACGGTCAAGCAAGACTTGTTCATCTGCCATACTTCTTCAAACAAAAAGATCCATCGATCAAGCTCCCAATAACAACATACCCATTGTGATCCCACCTTATAAAAAAAAACATATCAAGTGTGATCCCACAAGAGGGTGAGGGGGTGGGGTTTGCACAATCCTTACCTCTATCTTGAGTGAGGTAGAGAAGTTGTTTCGGATAGACCCTCGACTAAAACTTACAAATTCACATGTACAAAATTCCATCATTCCATTTATCTTTATAGACTATATAAAATTCACCTACACAGAAATTTCATTCCCAAGCATTCAACCCCTCCCGTCTCCTTCCATCCCCAAGGAAGTAAAATTGAAGAAGAGAACTTTCATACTATTCTATGTTCAAAGAACTAAATGAATGTAATGCAACGCCTTGCACCTGGACAACACATGATTTGTACAAAATAAACTATTGACTTTTCATACACTAGACCCTAAGAGGATTTATAAAAGTACACGACGTCTTTGAAGGTCCATTAGTTTATTGTTTTCTTGTTAGTTACTTACTTTTAAAAATTTGGAAGGGACGTGAAGGAATACATAGATTAAGATGCCCTGATAACAATATAAGTAAATCAGAAGTTTATTTTAAGATGATGTACGATCAAGATGCATGAAAATATACCTCATCCCATCCGATGCCATAGGCCAAAGGATTCATCTTCATCCTAATGAAAAGGTATGTGTAACCAAGCCAAGCACAAGCTTCCTTGACATTTGTTACAGTACCCAGTACCACCTCAGCATTTAGATTATCTTTCAAGGAATTGATGAACTGCAAGATAACAAGTTCAAAAAGAGAGTCATGAAAAAAATATTAAAAGAATGTTCAATACAGAGATAAGACATTCCAAGGAGCTGTGAATTCCAGTACTCTATTTTTTCAAATGGAGCTGATCTGTTACATAAAATACTGTTCACAGGGACTAGGATATTTTAGATGGGCAGAATACCATTTAAATATACAGCAATAGCGAAAGGCAGAAATGAAAAACCTTATTAACTTTTTACAGGAGAAGTAAAAGGAGTAGCATCTACTATTTGTATGTGAGAGCTTCAAAAAAATCTTGTGGATGATAGAAAAGCTTCAACTTTTCACATAACCGTGCATTTTTTAACAAGTAATGTTTTACATAAGTACATAACCATGCTTCTGCCTAAAAGTTAAAGGAGGAATGTATCAGAAAGATAATCAAATATCTGCAGCCCTGCATATAGGAAACAAACAGACAACTAAAGGTCTAAAATTGGCATAGAATATAAATTCTACCTGACTTTCTATAGGAAGTTGACTTGTCAATAGCCGTAAATAATAAGCCAACTTGTCATGTGAAGTGATTATAATGCCTTCACCACTTTTATCAAACTGAGGTCTTCCAGCACGTCCGAAGATCTACCAGGGAAGAACATTTTACGCAACAACACAAATATATGAGTGTCGATCAACATTACTAACCGAATAAAAGTAACAGCACGGAGAAGATTATGTCTCACTTGCATAACATCTAGCATGCCCAGATCTCGCCATCCACCAGCCTTTGGATCATATATTTGAGTTCCCTGGAGAGATGAAATACTAAAGCATTACTCACCAAATGACAAGGTTTATCATGCAAAAGAATGTCGTGTAAAAAAGCTGCAAACTAATTTACAAATAATATGAATAGCTTCAATGAATACAGTTGCATTCAACTAAGTTTACTACCCAAATTACATATATATAACCATGTTTCAGCCCAAAGCAGGGACCAAGGACCATCAGTTTTCTTAGCAATTTTCTGTGAAATTTCAGACAATTAGCGACCAACACATAATGGAACATTTGATTTGAAATTTTGAAGGAGAACATTCTCAATGGAGTGCATAGTTAATCCAGAATGTCGCATTACACTTCTTCCATGAGTTGGGTTCTATCAGATGCAAAGTCCAAGGGCATATAAGACATGATTCAAATGAAAGCAATTAATACAATGGTTGACTTCAGTTAGCATAATACCAATATCATACCAGAATGATCAACAAATAATCAACATCTTTCCTCTGACCAGTTCGAAAACAGTTTAGAAAAGTATCCAACAAAAAAAAGAGGAACTTGTTTTGATGATAAAGATAGGAAAGCACATGAAAGTGGCCTTTTTCAACACCCAAGATCACCCTATTTTTTGGTGAACCATGCAAATGAAGTAAGGATAAAAACATGGGAGGTTAGGAATGCAATCAAATCAAAACAAGACTATATCTGCTAGTTTCAAATTGAACTGGTAAGGCGAAAACTCTTGGACCAGTTCCCAAGCCCAAGCTAAACACTGATTAAAAGCATATAAAGCCGGACACAAAAAGAAAGTGCAAACAAGATCAAGAAAACCAGACATCGAAACCCTAAAGTTTCAAATTATTACAACAAAGTCACTAAAAAGAAGTAAGCAAGTTAGTATTTGTTATCCTAGCTAACTGCTCATTTATTTCACCAGATATGGTTAGGAATGTGTTTCTTCCATTGTGCTAGATATTAGAAGCTCAGCTTAAACAGCAATCGTATGTCGATGGAATTGTAATAAAGATACAAACAATTCTTAATATTAGAGAACTATTCTACAGTGACTAAATGCAGAATGATCCAGTTGAGCTGAATCTAAATCACACCCAAATCAGGTACCAGACTAAAGCTCAAATTATTCATCTAAAGCTTGGATGCATGGCAGTCAAGTCAAAAGAAAAACAAGATGCTCAGAATATATTAATACTTATGCAAGCTTCCTCAAATTTTATTTATTAAAGCATTCCACAAACCTTAATCACAACTGTGTGAGCAGGCAAATTGACTCCCCATGCCAAAGTTGCAGTGCAAACAAGGACCTAGAATGAAGCAGGGGTTTTTAAAACTAAAAGGAAAAAGAGGTTGAAAAATGTAAGTGAATAACTGGAAAAGCAAAGAAACCAACCTTCAAAAGTCCCTGAGAGAAAAGTCTCTCTGTTAGGTTTCGGTCAGCACGTAACATTCCAGCATGATGAATGCCAATCCCATGTTCAAACAGTTGAACGACCTCCTTATTTCTGGACTTGAAAACTTCCCTCTGAAATGCATAGATTGAATGACCTAAGAAAAAGACGCCATAATAAGGATGTAAAGAGAATATTAAATTAAAGGACAATAGATTTTGCTTGCCTTTAAAATCTCATATTGAGGATGCTCGTCATTTTTGAACAGCTCAGACTCTGTACTTTTACCAGATAATTCAACCTGTTAATATGAATATGAAATGTTCATAACATGGAGGCAATGTTCTATATTTTTTTTGTGATACTGGTAACATTACTCTAAATATCCACAAGTATACTACAACCAAAAGTGTAGTTCCCCTTCAAAAGTATGACAATCTATCAAAGCTTAAAACTATATATGTAGCCTATAACGATCTAGAACATCAAAGATGTCTTCTGTTTGAGCTAATAAACTGTGTTAGCACCATAAATAAAAAAGAGCTAAGCACATTATTTCATTTTACATCATGTAGACTATTTTGCACATTTTCAAAGTTCCTGTTGTTTCTCTTAATTAAAAAAAAACAACTCCTATTGTTTCTCTCTTTCTAGTTTAACCACTTGTGGGATTACACCGGGCATACTGATGTGTGTATAGGAATGGTTAAGAATCCCGATAATTGTATAAAAAAGAATATGAATTACTTTCTTTTCTTTTTAGGATCACTTCTACACTTCCCTTTCCTTTATAGGATTACCTTGTAAACACAAAGCACCGTATATTAATTCCAACATGCTTGAGGCAACAATCGAGCAATTCATTCGCGACATCTCTTCCTTTATCATTCTTTAGAATTTTCAACTCTATCAAACCCCATTACCCTCTCTTGACTGCAGGATCCTGAATTGTTAGTTACCAGTGAGCTAAAGATGAGCCAATCCCAGGGTCTTTAACAAACCATTGGGAGTCCTAAATGTAAACTTAGCCAACATTTATCACCTATCTCTAGCAGAGAACCACAGGAAGAATTTCACAGAACATCCATGATTTATTAAGACATAGGTTGACTACAACTCTGGGTTGGCTGTGCGAGAATCTGAAAAAGCCCCGAGCAGCAGTATGTTTTACAGCAAAGATTATTACTTTGACAAGAATAATATTGCTTTGAACTAGGCAAAATGCTGTTAGCATCTAGAAAGATACTTTTCCAAATAGAGGTGTTCGATGGGAGGGTTGGTCTAATTTTTTTGGGCGGGTCAAATTGGGATGAGAGGCTGAGTTAATAAAGGAGCGGGTGAAAAGCTACTGGGGCTGAAATGGCTAAAATGCAGGTATAACCCAACCCTCCACCCAAACCAATTTTTACTAAATTTTAATTGCTTTATTTGTTCTTTTGTAGAGGGGGTGGGTTTTTCCTGCATGAAGTTACAGATTATGCAAGTTAAAGCTCATAATACAGACAGACATAGTAGGACTTGAATGCTGAATCTCCATGTTCCTTGTCGAATCATCAAAATAACCGCCACTATAAAATAAAGGAAAGATTGCGCAGATATTACAAAAGCTATGAAACCCAACCATCATAATAAACATGATGATCAAAAACACAAGATATGCAATAGGGATGGACGGAGTTGTAAGTAAAATAAAAATAGGCGCAACATCAGAAATATGGATTGCTTTTAGACAAGTTTGAAATTTTCTATTGATTTAAACAAGTATAATATAGATCTTATAAGGAATAAATAGTGAAGATACAGATAATGAATTACAAAATATTCAGAAAGTAATGAATACTGAAGAGAAAGATTTGAGTAAATTGAAGTGAAGTAAAGAAAATTGAGTTGGACTAAGAGGAAAGCAAGGCAAACAAATTGCAACAAGGATAGTGGGAACTATAAAGTAAAATGATTAACTGTGAGTTAAACCATAGCCTGATGAAAAAAACCTACCAGCTTATCAGCAGTTTTCACTGTGTCTTTACGTGAATGGACAAAAACCATAGCCTGGTGCCCTTGTTTTAGGGAATCAACAACCTGCATAAGTGAAGAGTCAGACCAGAAATTTATAGGAGACCGCAAAATAGAAAGGAGGAAGGTTTTGGAGAAAGATACCTTATTGTAGCATATCTCATTAAGCAGTTCATTGCGGGCTAAAAAGTTATGCTCACTAATACCAATATACTGCTGTGCAAGAGGTACTGGACGGTAGCTCGAATCGAAGAAAAATAAGCCTGTCTCTGAATTCACCCTTAGAAACTGTGCAACCTGGATTTCACAGAAGGAATAACCATGAACAAAAAGTTGAATCTAAAGGATGTAACAAAATATTGGAGCCTCATCACTCTGTATAGCCCAAATATCCAGCATGGAGGTGAGGACTTCTACACGAAAATTTTAAACCGAGAACCAACCTCCAAATAGTTGGGTAATGTGGCTGAAAGACCCACTATCCTTATCATAGACTGTGTGGACTCCACCTGTAAAAGCAGCAGAACCAAAAGTCAAACCTAATTGTGTACACATGAAAATGGAGTCACCTCCACCTTATCACTGGATGAGATGATATCACAATCAAGTTCATAACCTAAACCCTCATAGTTGGTCAATATGTTTTGCTGCCAAGTTTATATTTCCATGTTACACTTTCATGACTTAAACCTTTGTCTCACAGCATTTTCATAACCTTAATGCATCTCATATTCCTTCGATTTTAAAAATGAAATGCCCTAAAATGTTTTTTTCCAACATTATATTATTCTGTTCTAAATGCCAATAACATGCTTCATCTTTCAATTATCCCAAATTTTAATAAAATTATTACTTTATAAAAAATAAAACATGCTTTATCTTGCAATTTTAGGCCTTTACCGGAGAAGTGGAACAGTAGCAGAGGATGGCAGCAATTAGTGCACAGAGGCAACATCATCATACAAAACAATACTGAAATTTCTACAGTAGACATTAGAACAATTATAACATCATTTGCTAACCTGACGAAGTGTACGGGCTACTAATGCTTCTATCACAGGGCCTCTATCATCATTTAGCAAATGGACTTCATCAATGATAAGTAGCTTCACCAGCATTGAGAGCGACATGTCACTGCTTTTCCGAGTAATAACATCCCACTTTTCAGGTGTTGTCACTATCATCTGAAGAAATATAACCAGACACCATCAAGCCAATCAACCGACTAGTCAACTAGGCCAAAATCCAAACAGAAAGACAATAAATAAATAATCAACAACTTATTAAGAACTGAAGTTTGACAAAACCTGTGTTTCCTCAAGCTCATTCTTAGAAAGCTGCATGTCTCCAGTAAGTTCCCTCACAGTTACATTAAGTGGAGACAATCGGTGACTGAAAGTTGATGTGACCTCTGCAGCTAATGCCTAGAGAAGAAATTAACTTATATTACCAATTATGTTAAATAAATTGGAGGACACAAGTACACAACTCTCGACCTATACCTTCATTGGAGCAACATAGATTATCTTGAATTCATCCTTATGCAAGTAACCATCTCTAAAGTGATGTTGGATCTGCAAAGAGAAGAAGGTTACATAACTTCATCAAAGTGCCAATAGTCCCAGCATGGAACATGCTCTAAAAGTAAAATAAAGCACACCTCATGTAGAATAGCAATCATAGCTATGTTTGTTTTCCCAGCCCCAGTGGGGGCACACACCTGGTAATAAATGAAATGAAAGCTATCAAAGACAGATCAAAATTCATTTCCAAAAGGAAAATAGTATACATTATAACTGAAAAAAGGGTATTAACGCACAATACCAAAGGAAAAAGTTACTCACTAGTATGTTTTCGTTGCTATTGTACGTAGTATGGTAAATTCTGCTCTGAATACGATTGAGACTCTTATAGCCATGAAAAGCTGCTTGAGCAAAGTCGTCTAGCTCCTTAATCTCAATCTGATAAGAAAACCAAGGAAGCAAAACCATCAGTTAAATTAAGCAAGTTTTAATGAAACCAACGAAGATCCATCAGAAAAGCACTCTTAACATTGTCACTTGAGAAACAGCAAAAATGTGGAGACAGAAATTCCAATATTATAAGAAAATGTATTTCTTCCCAAAGACACTCAATCCCCTATACAAAGAGGAACATCATGGGTGAGGGTTCTTCAAAGAAAATAAGGGATCAGAGACTACTCCTTAATTGACCAAAGCTATAACTAGAATGTAAAGAGTATACTAGACTGAATATAACATATAGAGCATAGCATATACTAGATCAATAAAAAGATTAAGTTTGAATTCTGTAGAAATTATGTTTTATTGGAGAGAGAGAGACTACAAAGAGGAGGATGAAATTGCGGTTCATGCAAAAAGATGACATGAGAATACAGCAAAGGAACAGTGCATTCTAGTATCTTCGTCGGTCTACCAAAGGAATTAGGTGGACGAGTTTTATGCCATTTTCATCATATCAATGATAAAAAGAAGCCTACAGATATTTGATTTGATGCTGAGTTGTGTCTATACATGAATTTTACTCTGAGAAACAATTGAAATTTAGTAGAGTGAAAATTATTATTTCAAAATACTCCGCAAACAAGTTGTTCAATTTCAAACTCCCTACTTCCAAGTTGAAGATGACATAATGGACAAAATAGTAAATTAAGCACTGATTGGCAAAATACTATTCTACATCAACATACCTAGAGTAACCCCACAGGTAGGTGGAGTCTAGAGAGGGTAGAACTTACGCAAACCTTACCCCTACCGTGTGAAGGCAGAGAGGTTGCTTCCAAAAGACCTTTGGCTTAAGTAATGCATATCGAAGCAGTATGAAAAAAATATACATAGGTAAAGAAGACATAACAAAATAATAGAGAAAGCATTACATAGCATTCAGGGAAAAGGAACAGTAACAACAATAAATAATACAATACTCGAAGCACAAGAAACAACAAATAATACAATACTCGAAGAACAAGAAACAACAAGTAGTAGCAGAAATCAAGGGACAATAAACTACAGAAATACTGTAGTAGTAAATACTACTGATATGAAAGGAGAAACAGGTAAGGTGCACCAAACTACCACCAAGCCTATCCTACAGGAAAGCGAGATGACGCTACACTACGTACCCTTGGTAAGCTGAAAATGCTTCATGACCTGTCTAATCACCTCTACCCAATACTTCTTCGGCTTACCCCTACCTCTCCTTCAACTCACCAGTGCCAACCTTAACAAATCTACAATTTAAGTAAAAGAGGAAATAACCAGAACAATTATTAAAGAATAAACACCTCCAAAAGCAAATGTCCTAAACATGTGTCTAGTATGAAAATTCAACAGTCCAAGCCCCATAATTAAACATTCAAGCAAGAAATAACGCTCCACAACTCAAAAAGGCCAAGCTCAAGCCTAGATAACCATGGATGCTACCCTAAATAACATGATCTACATTAACTATTGTAGCTTCTTGAAATCATATGTAGCTGGAGATGCAATCCTAGCATCACATAATGGAGAAAATGAATTGTAGGACTTGCGGTTCATATGTAAGAAACATCATGAAGATTAGACCATTAGCTCCTACACTGAAGTTCATAGCAGAATTAAGGGACATCGTCTTCTTTGTGCTAACCTAAAACAATAGTGGATACAGTAGTCGAAGAGTAAGATCGAAAACAGGAGGAAAGTTGAAAGGTCATCAAATGTTAAGATCCTTTTCTGCACTTTTTGTGCAAAGAAACAATACATTATCGTTCACATGCTTAACAGTGACAAAAATAGAAATTACGAGAATCTAGAAAGAGAAAATTACATCCTGTATTATTCCATAAAACCACAGTATGCAGGCTGTGCCATACTAATCCAAAGAAGTACAGAACTCCATTCCAGCCAAACTACTACCACAAAAGCATAGTACAAATGAGTTTTACATTTCTTGTTTAGATTCAGTACTGAACACATGAATTGATGACTGCTCTAGAAAATAGACGAGCTTTGGATCGTCTTCAGTACCAAGATAGAGAGTCGGGTAAGCAGGATTTACAGATGTATCGTCCATTAGAAAGCATATTCAAGCATCAAGTTTATTTTGAAAAAATATCACAAAAATTTAATAAAGAATAGCACACAGCAAGCAATGGATGAGAAGCATAACCCCAGTAATATGTATCTTGGTACACTAGCTACATGTGAAAAGAACAAAGGAAATTGACCATCTCATCTATTCATGTACATTTTCATTTTTATATGTGGAAAGATAAAGTGCTGCTAGCATCAAATATTGAATGCAGGGAAGGACCGAAGCAGTTTGACAATTACTATACAAACAGGTTTTGCGACAAACTCTAGCAACACTTCATTCAAACCAAACTCTACCTCCCAGATAATTAATTTTCATAACCATGTCCACTACAAAAAAAACATCTCTCTCTCTCTCCCTCTCCCTCTCCCTCTCCCTCTCCCCCCCCTCCCCCTCCCCCTCCCTCCCCCTCCCTCCCTCTCTCGCTCTCTCTCTCTCTCTCTCTCTAAATTTATATATATACATATAATATAATAAAATGAGGACCAGAAAGAAAAGTACTAGACAACAGTATTAACAAATGTCTCCAATATTAAGCCAAAGTATATAAGTCGCTGAGAGAACAACAATAAGCAAAAGGCAGAAAAGGGAAATACCAGTCTCTCCCCGGGTTTCATAGATGCAGTTGGTGTTGGAGGGATAATGACTTCTTCATATCCTTTGTAGTGTTTTCTGATAGTTCCTTGAGGAAGGGCTGTAGGACCTAAGGTGTTTGTCCCTTCACCATGACCAACGAGGTCCTCAAATATATATTTCTTCTCACTAGCATGAAGCAAGGAACTAAAACTCACGGTGGACAAATCACCCTCAACCCCATTATTTGTTCCTCGCCTATGCTTCTTTTCTTCCTTGCGACGAAGTTTATCAATTTGCTTTTCAGACTCAGTTTGAACGGTTACCTGCTCGACAAGTAACAAGTAAATTCAAATGCCAAGTGTGGCATTGTATGTATGACATTATCATGGCTATATATCTATTACTTACCTGGACGGCATAACTAGGAGCGCGTGATTGCCCGCCTGTAGTCATCTTGTCAGCTTTCAGTTCAATTAGTCCATGATGGATTGCATCAACAATTTCCTTTTTGTGCTGAGATAGGAGGAACAAATCTCATGAAAAAGGTAGAATGGAGAAAATTATAAATTAAACAGTACCAAATTGCAAATGGATGAACCTAATTGCTTGCTGCTATTTGAATGATTCTTTACCTGATTGCTTACTGTTCCTATTTACCATAAATCATTTTAGAGAACTCAACTCATAAATACTATTGAGTCCCACATTTGAATTTATAATCTCTCAACATATTATCAGACTCTGACTACTTTACTCCCGTACGTAATGTACATACTTTTACTTCATATGTATCATAAATTTAAAGAACAATTTGATGATATGTCCAATGAAGATCCACAATAATTAGAATATCAGCTCAAAATTCTTACCATGATAAGATCCTGAACTGTTTCAAATGCACCATCACCAACAAGGTCAAGCAAATCGCCAGCTATCTAAAAAGAAACAGATTATATGCTTCTGGTACTGATGTGCCAAAAGATGAGGTTAAAGCATGTCACAGAACTATGAAGTGGAAGGGGTATATTGTAACCTCATCCCCTGGTTTCTCTGAATCAAGTACGCGGCATATGGCCATTGCCAGTTCATCTCGAGGAAGCTGTGAAGTACTTCCTCTAACAATCTCATCACAGGCATCTCTTAACCAGCTTAAATCAAATTTTCCACTAGATACAGATTCTCTAAAATTTGAGAAGGAGCCATGTTCGTTCTGTGTTTCATGACTCGAAGAAGGTGCACTGTCCTGCTCAACAAAAAAATCAGAATCTTCCAAGGAAACATCAATTAAAAAACGAGCTGGAGGTCTGAACACAAGGTCCGAGCCAAATTCCACTTCATCAGTAGTTCCATTAGACACTTCTGGTAAAGAGGCGGTCTCAATTCCAGGGTGATTATTCTGCAACTCATACAATATTTGTGCTAAAGAGGCAACTCTTGATAGTAATGAGTCTGAAACTACGTAGCCAACAAGTTTTTGCAAATCTAGCCTGCATTCGAAATAAAAGATTGACTTTTCAGACTAGCAGTCAAAGAAACTTTCTCAGCATGCAGACATTCACAAAATATTCAAGGAAGGAAAAAATATACACCTAATATCTGACCTCCATCTCTTTACTATTCGCAATTTATTTCCCACGTAAAATTACACTGGGTATGTTGTTGTTGCTGTATCAGTATTACTCTAGATTCTTTTCAACCTTATGCTAATTATTATGTTGATAAGAAACTTTAATACTTTGCGCACAACAAATGTTAGTCATGCAATCTTTACTAACAATTCATTAGCTGGCAGCAGATAAGAAAAGTATAAGAAGCATGCTGGGTTCTAGAATCCATTTTTTCAACTCGTTAAGATATAGATTACAAGGAGTAACTTAATTTTGGCAATCAAGGACTGAAAAAACTTTGACTTCTGGATATGATGAATAACATTAACACGTCCATCAAGAACATTCCGCTACTGGGTGTTCTTTTTGCCTAACAATTAAAAAGGTCTAACACGTACAGTATTCTGTAGAGTATCAAGAACTAATTCACCCAATGAAATATAATGTAATGAAGTGGACTTTTTGCTTTGGAAGATTTATGAATCTGATACACAAAGATCAACGGACAGGACAAAATGCCTTTTAGATCCTTCTGCAAAAAACTAAATGCCCACAATGCTTCTGGACCCAGCGGAAGCCTATATAAGTGGACCTAATATGAGAACTCATTTGGCCTGATACTAGCATCAGCAATTATCTTTTTTCTCCTTTATTTTTGGCGAATAGGTTCTCAATTAAGAAGTATCAAAAGGAACAGATACCAACTGCAAGTGGATTGAAATATACTATAACGAGAGACGGATACATCAAGCAGTCGGAACAGTTTTTATCCCAGCTTACAGAACTTCACGTGCTTGGGAAAAGGGATGAAAAAAGAGACTTTTCGATGAAGAAAAAAAGAGACTTAAAGACCATGCTGAGCAGCTAAGGCATCATTGATCATGCACCTATTCATTTTACTAGCAGACATTCTCCATTTATTTCCTAGCGATAAAAGCATATCAACATGACCAATTGGTTCACCACTCCACCCCATCCCCAACTGATCCTCATTTATTCTAAAGATTAGCAAGTACCATAAATATAAATATACACAGACAAAATAAGGAGATAAATGTTATCTTCAAGCAACACATCTAGAAACTGTATGCTTACTTCTTCTCAGCAATACGCCTGTTTTCCTCACCCTCCACCATTGGCCCACTGAAAAGCCTATACACACTGAATGCCACCTCCCTAAACTCCTCTGACACAATCTCACCCTTCATCAACTCAACCACCGCGCCTATAAACTGCTTATAGGCTTGCCGCAACTCAGGAGAAGCTGCACCAATTACAGAACACTTCACTAAGCAGTGGAAATGAAAAGGGGAATAAAAGAATTTCAAAATGCTTCCTTTCAAGCATAAGCTAATTGAGATGACTATATTGAACATATTTCCATGCATCTATTCAATACGAAAAAAGAAGAACGTACTAATTCTTAACAAATCAATAGTACCTTCGTCCCATTTATACACAATCTTTCGAGCAAGTTCTGATTCTTCAAGTGAAGTTGCAGTACTGAAAACAAGAAAAAAATTTATTAATCAAAAACGAAAAGGATATGTAATTTGAAGATGTGATTCTGGTACCTGCGAGACTTGAGGTTTTGCAGAATGGTTTTCCGGTGAAGGTATGCTTGATCGGCGTCAAATGGTTCCCGGAGAGCATTGGTCAGGCGAGGAAGTTGAAACAACATATTGGTTTCGCCGATTGGTGTTCTTCTCCGATAGTCTCAAGTGAATTTGTATGTGCTCCGGACCGGTTTTTGGTTTCTTGCGCAAGGTGTAATTGAGGAACCGGATACAGATTAGTGTAATTATTTTATTATATATATGTGACTTAATATATTTATAGTTTTTGATTAATAATTTATTAAACTGATCAATTTGAACTTTTTGATATATAATATTAAAAAGTTAAATGTATTATCCAACTTTTTGAAAGTATTTTGAGATTAAAAGTACGATATAATTATTTTTCAGTTTATTAATAAAAAATGGAACAAGTATCATTGATTTGTATTTTTTGTATTTAGATGCGCAATTAGGTTATATTGATGTACTTGTCGTTAGGTTATATCGATAAATACAATTCAGATATAAAAAAAAAAGCATGGGCTATATTTTTTGTATCCAATTACTTTTATTTCGTAGGTTTATTGTGTTGTTTCAATTGTCATTCGATTGTATTATTAGTATTCATTTTTTTTAGTGGTTATATCAACGCGTACAATCTTGATGAATACAATTTGTATATGACATATGTGTCCACTTAATTTCGCTTGGTATAGAAATACAAGAATGAAATATAAGTATGTGTCTACGAGATTACAAACGACGGTAAAAATAAACGGAAAATACAAAAATACATTTTACAATCAACGCACGACTTACAAAAGTAAAATATATGTCGGAAAATCCTACTCCATAATACAAAAATACAAGCGAAATACAAAAACTCAACAAAGATGTGAAAAAAGTTTGTGAGGTGTAAAATCAAGATGAAGTACGAGATTTGCCAAGACGCTAAGTAGTCAAATATATGCAATTTATGTATGTTAATGTTATGTTTTTTCCCTCATTATGTCTTTTTTTGTACGAGATAGAATTAAGCCTAGGTATACGCCAAATTACATATGAGTATGTTATTATTATTGTTTTCTTTATTAGTTATTACGCCTTTTTGTAAGAGTGCTAAAATCCAAGAAGCAAGTAGGCAAAAGGGAGACAGTGTGTAAAGAATTTGACACCAACGAGGAACATCAAACAAAATTTCCGAAGAAGAGGCAAATCTCTTGTATAAATCAATAATCTAGGAGATAGGTTTAGAGGGTGCAAATGCTTCAAGAGTGTCATTTGCACCAATCACAATATGTTGAAACCTGTTTTTCTCTTTTGGCAAATATAAATTGGAAAGCCAATGATATATACAGACAGACCAATAAATATTATTGCCTTGCCACAGACAATGTTGAATAGAATTTAACTCAGGTGTACTTGAACTTGGAAAGCATCAATTCAATCTTATTCAGAAGCCTAGTTGCTTCTTTTTCTCCAGATGCAAATGGATTGGTCCATTCCTGATAGTGGTGAAGGCTGCCTGTGAAGTCTGTGAAGAGGCCATCAACTCCCATCTTGTTTATCCAGTAGTCATACTCGTTGTATGGATCTTCACTGAAGTTGAAGTGTACGAATTGGTTCTCATTCCGGAAAGTGTATGGATGCACCTGGATTTGTTATTGAAATTCAGAGGATGAATATGTATGAAATTAAGAATGAATTGCACGGAAAAGGAGAAAAAAGAAATACCATTTCTACACATGAGATTGGTATTAAAGCAGGTTCATTCATTTCTTTAAAAACTCAATAATTCAGAAGGCACTAGTTAATGGAAACTCGACAATTCTAAGAAGAGGCGTGCTAAACATAAGATGATAGCAGATCTATGATAGAAGGCACTAGTCATTAATGCATAGTGACTCATTAGGTTCTCCAAGAATTAGATGTAAAAACAATGACCCTGGAACTCAGAGGCAGACATTCACCAACTAGAAGCAACCCAGCACCCCTCAAACTTACAACAGAACAGACTCAACAAGTTAAAAATGTACATCATATGTCAATTGAGAACACTTTACATGATATATAGGTATTTCCTTTTCCTTCAATTAACAGTAATCTAATATTAGCGCACAATAAAATCAAAATCGTGGAACAGAGACCAGTGGAAGAAAATATCATATCATCAATTAACTTCACATGTCAATGATATCCCATAAATCAATGATTGATCAGATACCTGTAGATTACGGGCATGTGCTCTTGCGATGAGATCAGAAGGTGTTTGCAGATAATTGTTGGAACAAGGAACTATGGTGTCCTTCCAGGGCCCAATCCCCACCACATAATCCTTGATATAATCAAGATAACCATCTGAAGTAATTTCCCAATATGACTGAAATGTAAAAAGGATCATTAATTTTCTTAATAGCAAAACGGTGTGACAATCAGATTTCTCTAGGGTATCTTTTCAACAAAACTATATTCCTAAAAAGAGAATACATGTTAGAATGGAGGTTAATTTCTTAATCAGCAAACAGAAATTTTTTATTTTTTATCAAGCCTGTAAAGTGTACTTGTTAATCCTGTAAACTTTTAAACAAGATCTGAATATTACATGCTTTATACAAATCTTTATCGCTGTGTCTAGACTGCAGATATAGTTGACACTTTTATCAAAGTCCTAAAAGTTTGGGTTTCCTTTTTGTATATGCTTCTAAATTGTGGGTAAAAACTTTCTTTGTTTTCTTTCTGGAATTTAGCATTTCCAACATAAGATAGCCAACTTCTTCTTTGTAACATACAGTGCTAGCTAGGAGCGGGGGGATGAATACCTGATTGGTGTCTTGAGTTGGTGTATTTGTGTCATCAATGAGGAAGATCTTAGGCAGGTCCGTGTGGTTTGATATATAAATTAGTGACGTCGGCGCAAAAGATTGAATGAATGCAGGCTGCTTTAACCATTGCTTCGACATATATGAACCTTTGTATCCATACTTCTTCAGTGTCTCAACAAACTTGTCCTCAAATTTCTTACCACCTGGCCATTTGACCTGTTGGAACCAGTAGTTAGTGTATAAGATAACTGAAAGTAATACATAAGGGTATCAATTGATTTTCCAGCAAAACATACTCCGCAATAATATCAGTTTGACCAATTTTGTAGCAGAAAGGGAATGAACTCACGTGTTGGTTGATAAGGACTGGATTTTTTATCTCTGGATATATTCCAACAACTCTATGGGCATCCAATGCAATTGAGATGAACTCCTCAAAAGTAATGATAGAAAATTCTCCTGCCAGTTAATTGAAAACGGAAAAGATGAAAAATATTGGAGGCAGTGAGATGCATTTTTCTGAAGAAACTATCCTCATATAGAGAGAGTAATAGCAGGAGCACGCATGCCTTGTTGTTGGGAAGAGTCAATCAAAAGCACCATTTTTTGTTGATGTAACATTTCACATAGCATAAATTTCTCTATCTTGTTTTATGTTTATAGGAACGCTTAGAAAACTAACCATTATATTGCTGATCTCTGAAAGGATATCTCTGCTTAACACGCAGAAGCTTCAATTCTTCAAGGGTGAAGTCAACTGCATAATAGTACAAGAAATTACTAATAGATGAAGTAATGATACATTCATATCAGTAAAGAAATAGTACAATACTTGGAAGGTAAAATGAAGAAAATGAAGCTAACACAATGTGACAGCAAGAGGACATAATCTATTATCAAAGGAATAAAACAGAAGTTAGCACAATTGAAATTATAACATCCATACCCAGAAAATATCCAGTAGTGTTAACCCCTTGAACATCATAGGTCCTCTTTCGATCAGCAAATTCCTTGTGATTTGCTATATCAGTTGTATCATCAAGTATGACATCATGGAAACATATAAGAGCGCCGTCTTTAGATGCTAAAATATCTGTTTCGATGAAATCAGTACCCTCTTCAATAGCTCTCTGCATAATACTAGAGTTTCAGGGGCATGTTTTGCAGTTTATTTATAGAAACAACCTGTTTGCTTCTATTTCAACATCAGTTACTGCAAGCAGAAGGGTGCTATACAAACATCAAAAAGAATTTTCCCTATAATTGTAATTTCAGTATCAACCATGTGACCATAGGTGAAGCCATTTTATTGGAGACTAGACCCGGTTTCTAGTTGCTACTTTGGAAACTGGATGTTTTGAAAATTATATGATGATTCTATTGTCGACATACCATGTATGCTGCTGCAGTTTCTTCAGGAATTTCTCCATTTGAACCTCGGTGTGCAATGTTGTAAGCTCGAAATGTTTGTAAAGGCTGTTTATTCCTATCATTTCTTCTGCCAGGAAGTGGGTAGAGAGGTCTGGCCGAGCATCCAACAAGAAGTAGCAAAAAGATATAAGGGATAACACCTGTAAAGTACATTGAGAAAGATGTAAGATTCTGTATATGAACACACGATTATAAACGTTACCTATGCTTTTCTATCTACGGTCAATGATTTCACACGTGAACATGGTATATATAATGGTGCATGTATGGAGAGACCAATATATACATGAATGCATGCACTTGACATCAATTGATCTATTCTGATAATCCAATTCATTGCAGCTTGAGAAAAGTTATAACATCTTAACTTTCAATCTAAAACAAGGAAAACCTTTGGAAATTAACAAGCAATACTCACACCACAACCACTGTGTCTCAGTTCTAAATTAGGATTAGTCGATAGTTATGGTCAATACACATGTTTAGCAACAGGCAGCATGATAAATGTCGAATATACAGCCAACGATTTGTTCAGCCAAAGCATAACTGGATAGTACTTGCGACACAGGATATCTGAATATATCATAACAAGTTCAATCCAATGTTTACATCCTAGTTAAAGATGGTATGATAAATGTGCAAAGAATATAGAGCCAAGGATTTGTTCAGCCAAAGCATAACTGGATAGTACTTGCGACAAAGGATATCTGAATATATCATAACAAGTTCAATCCAATGTTTACATCCTAGTTTAATATGGGACACCCTTATGAACTTTGGACAAAGTACTAGACTAGATATACATTCAATTCTTATTCTGAAAATCAATAATGGGAAATAAGATTTAATCTATAATAGGATTTTTTTGGTGGTCATAATTTGGTTCACTAATTCTATGAATCAACTACTTTCAATCACACGCTAGTTGGCTTGCCTACAGTAATCCTTTATATTCCTTCTGTGATTTGGTTAACTAATTAGATTGAGCTAATTTGAACCCAACTTAGATTATGAACCATCTTTATATGATGCACAATACTACACATCATAGCAATTGAAATAAGTAATATCTCGCTGAACTTTCAATTCTATCTAAATGAACAGTAACTAAGACTGCTCCTTTTTTATTTGGAGCTAAGATTCTTTTTTTCAGCTGATCCTAAATGTAAATTCTATAATCTACAACAACAACAACAATGCTGAACTCAAAATCAGTGGGGGTCAATTATATGAATCCTCAACATCCATGTTTATATCCTATATTTGGAAACAAAGTGTTTTAACCTTTCACGCCTCATTGAATATGATACCTCGAAAAAATTAAGCAGGATTTTCCAAATTCAAAAACTATTCTTACTTTTCTTCCCAAGTTTAATTTAAGAAATTGTGTCAAGTCACGCCATGACATTCACTTTGAACTAGAAAGATAAGTTCAAAGCTTATATGATGCTTACCTGGATAGACTGATTTCAAAGAAACCTATTGCATTCAATGCTTTGGAGTATTCAGAAAGCACTACGAAATAAACACTTCTTTCACGTTCCCACTCCAGTTAATATCATTTGGGATTCTATGGTTGGGAAACAAAGGAGACTACAAATTCACCTAACATCACATAATATTAATGGGGACGCAGAGAGCCCACAAAACCATTGAGAGTTGAACAATTACTACTACCAATGCTAAACCTCTCTGAAGTTTTATGGGGCCAGATTGACCTACAGAAACTGAATTCAGCAACCCCAACTTAGCATGTCAAATATTAAAGTTACATACAATTTCTCACCATAAAGAGTTACCAACCAATTTAAAGGTGTAAACCTGTCATGTATTAATGAGACGAGTAGATTTTAACACACTTATCTCTTTATTTTTTTGTATCAGCACCACCTACTCCCCATAATAGATAAAGTTATGGTATCACCACAAGTTAATTAGATATCAAATAAATGCAAAGACACTGCATATAATGCGTGCTTACTTGGAAATGCCTTGACAAGAACTTGTAATTGTCAGAGCACCAGACAAGGCACACAGTTGAAAAACTGTTCAACCTTCCCAATTACTCATAGTAAATTATGAGTAGACATATAAACTGAGTGCAGATTTCAGTAACTAATTGTCACTGTACATTACTTGAAAGATTTGAGCCCATAGAGAACTTAAAAGTTAAAAACCCAGAAAAAAAAACAATCTTTCAAATGATTCCACTTAATCCAGCAGCTATATACATAAAGGGGTTGTAGATATACACAATCTAAGCTAAAATACACAATTTTCAATAATCAAGTGAAAATATTGAAAAAATTTCATTCCTAGAATACACACATAATCCCAAACTAGCTGAGGTAAACCATAATAATAACAACAACATACCGTATAATCCCATTGTTTTGATCGGTGAGATTAGAATATACGCAAACCTTACCTCTAACTCGTAGAATAATACGAAATAGAGAGCATTATAACTAAATCCACCCTGCTCTATTTCATTCCAACACCAAATACAACAAATAACATAACGAAATCACAGAAACAACAAAACTGGGGATTGTAATACTTACTTGGTGAATCCATGGTGACTGTCTCCTTCTTCCTCACGCCTCTTTTTTCTGTTTTTTGCAGAAAATTTATAGCCAACAATGAATTATATAATTGAACATATCGCTGATTCGTTGCCGTGGATTTTAACGAATATTCCTAAAATTGCAATTTTCAAATTCCACAAGTGTTATAGTTATGCAAGGATACTTCACTTTGAACAATGTCAGCGTTATTACAGCCGTTGATTGAGAAAATAAGATTTAAATCTACGGTTAATATGAGTCCATTAGGTGACAGGATTGTCACTGTAAACCCGATCACGTTTTTGATGATTAAATTCACTTCTGATTGGTACAGATCATTATGAATTTAGTTTTTTACTCAAAATAAACTGAAGCATTATCACGTTAGATATAATCCTTTTCACACCAATTTTGGATTTTTTTTATTAAAATAAAATTCACATAAGGTATATTTAATTATTATTTTTTTGACAATTTTAGGTTTGACCTTTTTTAATTTATGACTAATTTGAGCATTATTTGATGATTACATATATTTTTTATTCATTTCTCGTAAAATCTATGCAGATGCCCTGAAACAAATCGCATATACAAGAAATGAAGGTATAAAGTACATAAATTTCATACATTTTGGATTTAATTATGTCCTATATCAGAAATTTCTCTAATACAATTATTCTAAATTGTTCATTGTTTTCGAATATATCCATTGATTATCTAATACATTGCAAATGATATATTACATAATGAGAGGAATGTATTCGAGAGGGGATAGAATTGTACTAGAAACAAAGATTTTTGTAATTATTTTAAATGATAAGAAATTTTTGAGATTATGATATTTTATGTCGTGTATTTATATAATTTTTTCAAAATAAAAGTACAATATGTCTGTGCAAAAAAATAGTTTAAATTCTTCTTCTTTTTTATTTCATTCGCTCTTATTTATTTTTATTTTCTTACACAAAGAACAAGAAACTCAAATACGACTAAACAATAGATCCATAAGCTCAAATTATTTTTTGGAATATAAAATTAATATGTGAATTAGATTAAATATGCTTAATTTTAGTTTTAATAAAAAATATTAATTTAAAATTAAATTAATTTTCACTTCCTTCGTTGAAAGAATATATGAGTCATTTGTACGCGTATATATATATATATATATATATATATATATATATATATATATATATATATCTATATATATATTAACTTTATGATTTAAAATTAATATATAGTTTTTGATTAAAAAATAGTTCCCATATATTCATAACTTTTATATATATATATATATATATATATCTATATATATATATATATATATATATATATATATATTAACTTATGATTTAAAATTAATATATAGTTTTTGATTAAAAAATATTTTCCCATATATTCATAACTTATATATATATATATATATATATATATATATATATATATATATATATATATAAGTTTATGAATATATGGGAACTATTTTTTAATCAAAAACTATATATTAATTTTAAATCATAAAGTTAATCAATATATTGAACTCTTTTTCCTTAAATAGATTTATAAAAAACTACAAACACATTAAAAAAGAATTTTATTCCAATACAGTATCAATATTGTAGACATTTTTGGTATAATAAATTAAAACTTCGAATGTCACGTCTAATTTTTGAAACAATTATTAAATCCTGAACTCAATTAATATAGTATTCACTTCTCTGATGTCTATTTTTAGAGTTCTATTGGGGGATGTGCAACTTTGATAGTCAAAATAGGTTGAACTTTCGTTTAATGATTGTATAAAAACTTTGATTTTTCTCGTTCGTTTTATATTGCTTGATTTTTTTATTAAAAATAAATATTATAATATATTTTTATTTAATTTAAAAGTAATAAAATATATTTAAATTATTATATTGCAATATTTAATAACTACATATAGTTACACTAATAACTAATCAAATTTCGAGTTCCCTTATAAAGTTAATTTAATAAAAATACATTTTAATTAATATTTTCTTTTAAAATATATTAAATTAATATAAATCAAATCATACGAAATTAAAAAAATATTTTATCAATTGATCATCAAATTCAAACTTTGTGGCTACGTACTATCTAGTGTTCCCATTTTGTCGACGCTAGATAATTGTTGCAATCAATTACGCGCCATTAGTATAAATGTCCACATTTTTTTAGAATTTTAGATAGTTTTTAATTTTTATATTTCAATAATTTAAGTTATAGAAAAGTGGTTTAAAATATATCTAATATCAAAATAATAATTATTTTTTACAAGACATAAATTTATATTTTTATATTTATATAATGAATTGATCGTAATTATGAAATTTGAAAATATTTTTGCCTTTGAAAGAAGATATTAATAGTATAGAAAACGAAATTTCCACGATACATGCAGATTCTTTGATATTATTTTAGAATACAAACTCTTGTTGCACCCTAAAAATGAATTTTTGTTAGAATCATTAGTAGAAATAATCAAATGATTCCATTGATCTATTCGAGTAATTAACTGATCGTTTCACGGTTAGGAAATTAAATTTATTGTTATAACCTGTTTCACAAGTCATACTACTAACATTAAAATAACCAAAAATAAAATAAAATTGCGGCATACTTAGTTAATTTATATGTCCCTACACGATAATGACTATATCATAATATCTCATATAAGTTAGTTGTAAAGTACATAACAAATTATGAAATATGTCAGAGAACATTATGAATTTTTAATAAAATAACAACACCCAAATCCACATATTTACTCTATTGTATCATCCCACATTAGCTGTCGATTTTTTCGCCCTCTAAAACTGATTAAAGAACATATCTACGGCTAATATATAAGAGGAAATAAGTATATACGTCTCAGTCGATGTGTGCATTTTTTGAAAATATTTAATAAATTTGTGGATAATTAATAATTTAATTCTTTAGGTGTATTGTGAATGCTTGTAAATTAGAACTCTTTAAATATCACACGTATCACGTATATTATTTTCACTAAGCACACATGTTACTGTCAATGTGTGTGCTTCCCAAAATTCTTCAATAAGTTCGAGGAGTAAGTTATTCATTTAGGTTTATTGGGGTCGCTTGCAAATTAGGACTCTCAAATATCACATGTATCACATATATTATTTAAAAATTATGTTTAAAATATTAACAAAATTATAAATTAAAACAAATAAAATAATGGAAACTTTCGAAAATAGCCATAACTTTAAATTTAACTATGCTTCATAGCTATAATTTACATATTTACGGTTATAGCTACAGTTTAAGCTGTCTCGTTTGTATAATTCACAAATTTGTATCATTTACAGGTTTGTATAATTCATTGGTACATTTTGTATAATATAGTTATTTTTGTATAAACATGAAATAATGAATTCATACAATTACAAACATCAGAAGTGTAAACAGTTATACAAATTCCGAATTTATACAAAAATTATAAAATTTTGAATTATATAAATGTGTGAATTATACAAAAAAAAAAGTTCATCCCGCGTAATTATAACTAAAAATAAATCGTTGTCACTAAGATAAATTATAGCTATATTAACTAATTAACTAATATATATTTATTTATACGCATAATTTTCCCATAAAATAATATATATTAGGCCGAACTTATCTTTCGGGCGGGTTGGAAAAAATCATCTACGGGGAAAGGCATAATTCTAATTATTGAACATGACAAAAAAGATTGTGCAACTTATGATCGAGTGAGGTAAAATATTTTTAAACTTATGTTGAGCAGTTGTGGGCCCATGGTATAAATAAGTACGATTAATTTTTACATATAGCAAATATAAAAATTATATTTGTATACTATAGTTCTAGTTTGCATAATTTCACTCCATATTAAACATAAATATATATATTTTGCTATACATATACAAAAAAGAAACAATTGTATAATTCGCTATACATAGAAAACAATTGTATAATTCGATATACATATACAAAAGAAAGCATTTATATACAAAAGATCAATTGTATAATCTTTGTACGTATAAAACGAGAAAGAAAGAAAGGCAAAATAAATCTGGCAAGGGAATATTTGTATTATACAATTATAAGTGTATATGACGAAGATATATGTATTTGCATGTGTGTATATAATTTTCTCTCATTTTATACAAACAGAAACACAATTTATATATTTCGTTTCAGTTTGTATAAGCGAGAGAGACGAGGGTGGTGAACGAGATCTGAGAGAGTGACGAGCGATATTTGAGACAAAGGAGAGAGGAGAACGAATATATATATATATATACACACAATTTCTTCTCGCTTTATACAAATACAAAAACATATTACACATTTGTGTTTGTATAAAAGCGAGAGAGGCGAGCGGGACTGCCACCAAAACGAGAGTGATGAGCGAGATTCCACCATGAAAGAGGCAAAAATAACAATAGTTTGCTCTAGGGTACAATTAATTCAAACTATATTTATAGCATTTAATTTGAATTAATAGTTTGCTATCATATACAATTTTCCAACAACTAATAAGAGTATGCACTTCTCTAGAATTTTTCATTTAAATAAATCAAAATACTTTTTTTAACTACATTTAATTGTCATGTTATGCTTTTCAAAAGTCAATTTGATTAATTCTTAAGGCAAAATTAGATTACATTAATTTAACATTTTAAATAAAAAAATAGATATTAAAAACTATGCAAAAAATACTATAAATTACAATTTCATTGCGTATCAATATAATAAAAAAATATATCGTAAAATGATAGCAACATACTTAATTTATCATTTAACACTAAAAAAAAAACTATAACAATTAAAAATAAACAAAAATAATAGTAAAAATTGAAGACCGATCTATTGGAGGACAAGCCCAAAATAAAGATAAAATGTATTACGTAAAAACTTCATCAGTTACCATGCAATTCATTAAAGGCTATTCCATCTTTTTCAATAATACAATTTCAAAATACTTTTATTTTTTCGATTATTATTCTATTCATATGGAAGCGCCTACTAAGTAAGCATTATTGGGAAGAGGTATCATATTGACTTCATTTTTCATATAGTTTAGTAACGCAAGGGATGGGGAACCATTGTGTCTGTATACACTTATGGTGGATTCATGAATAAATGTTTCATGAGAGTGACATTACATGCATATTTGATATTATTACTATTCCTAAAACCCCACAATTTTATTTTTGAAAAAAAACAAGGAAAAATCATCTCAATACATATCTTATTTTATCACTCTCTAAAATCCTCTCGAATACATACTCTCCTCTTGCTGATACATATCTATTCCTCTCTTGGATACATTCTTTCTCTCACCTATGTAACTGGATGTCTATTGATGTATCGAGATGTCAAAACCACTCTCTGATACATCCATCACCTATGTATTCGAATGTTCACCAGGAAGTCTAGTAATGTATCTGAAATTCATGAATTTTAAGGAATTTTTGTAATTAAAAAAAGAGTTAAAAATAATGTAATACCTATAATACTATGTGATTTATGTAAATTATACTTTGCTTCAATCTAGTATTTATCTCCCTCAGTTCCATTTTGTATCAGTTAGTATGATTAGTATAGAATTTAAGAAAGAAATGATTTTTTTTAAAAAAAATCTGGTCTAAAATAAGTGATAAAAGTTTATGTGGCTACAAATTATTTCATTCAAGGTAAAACAAATATTTTAAAATTAAATTATTTTGTTACTTAATATAAAAGTATGTCACTATAACACAAACAACTTTTAGCGGCATTAAATATTGACACTAATAAAGAGTGCTAACGTCTTTATTGATGACATTAGTCAAGTGCCATTAGAACCAATGTCGCTAAAGGCTTTAGGAACATATACGAAAAGTGACAATTCCCACTAAAAATGCATATTTAATGGCAGTACCTTATCTTTTTATTAGAATTGATGTTTCTTTAATTGTTAACTTTTATTATTAATTAGAAAAATGGAGTTTTTTCATCATAAATTAGTGAAGATATTTATGTTATAAGATATAAATTTTTTACTTATTTTTTCACTGAACTAATTTTTTTGAAAAATATATGATGAAAAATAGAATCACACTACAATAGTGAGAAGTTTTTTAATTTTTTCGTATAAAATATTGGTAGTTTTTCTTTTCTCTCTCGTTTTTAAATATGAAAATGCAGAATAAACACCAAATATTTTTATGTAGAAAATAGTGACATTTTAATAATGTCCTGTTAAATATTTCAATAAACTGACAAAATGGTTTCTAACAGATTTAAACTATTTCTAAAGCTGAAAGTAATAGTACTCTTTCTGATCGGACTTCTACATCTGCATACATTTTTCAACTTATAATTTTTAAAAGTATTGCTCATAATAGTATTTTGGGAAAGGGGTTAACAAACGTCTAATTACTATGCGATTTTACTTTTTTATATTTTACATTCTTTAATCAAAGTATTGGCTTCGCTAGTGGATATGTTTCTTGTTATAAAAGTGATTTATATATATCCGTACAATTATACAAATGGTTCACTTATTTTCTTATCATTACAAAAGAAGCTCACACATACCCTTTATCGAAAGGAAGTGAAAAAAATTAATTTTAAATTAAAAAGAAAATTCATATAGATATGTATATATGATCCTTCTAGCAAAATTTAAGATATATTTTAATTTTCTTCATACATTTTTGTTTACTTCTTTGAGTATCGTTATCCGAGTTTCTTATTTTTTTTTCATTCACTCTTAAGTGAAAAGAAAAAAAATTATTAAACTAATTTTTTGGGGGCTATATTGTAATTTAGTTTTTGTATTTGTCAAATAAAATAAAAAACAGGGCATCTATAATAAATTTAACAAAAAAATTAGTGAAACATAAATAAATTTGACCATCAAAATAATAAATTTAAATTAGTTGTTGAAACAAAAAAATAAAAAAGATATGAGTGAGGAGGATTAAATATACCCCATATGGATTATATTTTTTTCAAAAGAATAATTAAAAGATAAATTAAAATTATTTTTTTCACTTCTGTTAAAGGAAAAAGATATGTGAGTCATTTGTATAACAAATATAATTAGATACGAGTCACTTTCATAACAATAGTTATATCAACTCTAAATAACAAAGTTGAAGGGTATACCCTTTTGTAGGAAATAAACCAATATAGTAGAATCTGTTTAATTAAGATTTATTAGTTAGATAGGTTCCTAATCCTAATTTAATTTGGTTGTTATTATATATTTTTGGTGTGGTCAGAGATACATTCAATATGTAGAGAACTTTTATCAAACTAAACCTTTATATAAAGTAATTTATCAAAATAATACATTTCTCTAAAATTTTATAAAATTAGTATAAATATATTTCACAATAACGTTTTAGGGTATATTTCGCTTTTTAAAAACTAATAGAGTTAGGTTGATATATGTTACTGCAAGTAACGTTTTACTTCTAAAACGTTATTTTGAGTAAGATTCTCCAACTTAGTATTTATTATTTTTCTTAGCAAAGTTAGAAACATATATAAACTGATCAATGTACGATAGTAATTATATCACCAATAACTTACCATACTCATAAATATATCTGAAATCATATTTAACTTGTAAGAGCCCACAAACTTAATAAATAAATTCACAGTTCAATTGCACATGATAGAGACGTATTTGTAATTGAAAAAGACAAATGAAAATGGATGCCTCAATTAATTTTTGCTCTTAATATCATATATTAAAGTTAAGAGTTCTTGCAATATAGGTAAGCTAGGGTTTTCTACTTGAGGTCTTAACTTATTAAAATTTGTGCCGCGTGAGAGCTATTTAAGGTGGAACCTCTCTCGATTTTTTTTTTCATGTTTAGAATTTGATCACGAGGCATCTGATGATGGAGATATCATATCCATCCCATCATAATATTTGTCAGTCTACTGTATAATTTTCAAGCAAGTGTAATAAAATTGAGTTCCTACAAAAAAATGAATACTTCTAATAATTCTTCTAAAAGAATATTGTGATTATTTGCTCAATTTTTTATAGAAAATTAGACGCTAGGACTTGTCGCTGTTATAGGGTCAGAAATTTTTAAAAAAGGGATCTGCAGAATCAGTTGGAGTTACTGTTTAATAGTAAAAGGTGTACGTAAATGAGACAACTAACAGATTTCTGAATTATATAAATAAATAAATAAAAAGATAAATCATGATGACAATGATAATAGTTTCAAATTTCAGTAAAATTAAGCTTCTTTAATTTTTTTTCTTTAAGTAAAACAATTTTAACGTATATATAAGGTTCGAGCCAAAGCTACACAAAATTCATATGACACCAGTAGGTATATATCCGTCATTGTGTATATTTAGAAGTTTACTAAATCAAATATATCATTGGAAATTCCGTTAATATTATAAATTAACTTAAAATCGATAACTATAAGAATCATAAACTTCACATCCACCCGAACATCGTCATAAAAATGTTTGTGGCAAACTGGCACTAGAACATGGAAGAGATAGATGGAGCTGCATTTAGCCACACAGTTCTGTTAGTCTGTCTGGGATTTTTATGGGTCCATTTGTGATTGTTTTTTTATTTTTTGGTTTGTAATGTCAATATCTCTCAATAGTTCAACTTACATATATGGAGACAGTTCGAATATTGTTTCAAGTTAATCATAAATTGACTAATTTTGGGTTGATTTGGTGTATGTGCATTCGAGCAAGCATAATCGGAGAAAAACTTATCCGTATCACGTGTTTACATCAAGCCAGTGCAATCTCTATTATTATGTGATTTAATGAAGTAAAATGAATAATAAATTTAAATACATGACATGCATGTAAGTGCGGGTACGTTTTACCCCATAATCACTCTAAATTGCCTAGTAAATTTGCCAAAATATTATAAATACTACCATAATACATGTTTTTTTAATCGTATGGTCTTAAACATGTCACAGAAAAAGTTGAGATTGAAGAATTACCATAAAAAAGGAAAGAGACATTCTTCTTGAATTGAACTAAAAGGAAAATAAAACAAGCAAATTGAAAGGGAGGGAATATAATTGTTCAAAGTACTAGACAATGCAAATTAATTTTAAACAATTAAAGTATAACATTTTATACATGTAGTCAAAGGACAAACTCTTCCCTTTCGATATCGCACTTACGTTAAATTAAACTCTCTAAAAATTTACTATTTTTAGAGAATTTGTTACACATCTATTGTCATTTTTGAAGAGTCCAAGCAACAGATTATCTGTTTTGTAGCCTCCTTAATCTGATGGTGTAAAAGATATGTGCACTTGATCATGACCAGTATTTAAACTCTCTAATTTCTTGCAAAAAACATTATCACTTTTCCTTCTCCATTCACTCATACAATATATAGTTGGTGTTTCATTATTCTTCATAAATGATAACCTAATCATGCATTGACAATCATAACTTGGAACATACTTTTCTTAATTTAGAAATTTATGCATATTGTCTATTTCTAACAGTTGAAACTTCTGCTTTTGTGGAGTTTCTTTCTATAGCTATCACAAAGAAAAAAAAAGTGTGCTAGATATTGAAAAAAAAAAAAAGAATATATGATAAAACACTAAAGTTGATTTAAGTTAGTACAATCCAAATTGCTACCTATGCTATATCTCACTGCAAAAATAAGTGTGGTCCTCTCTGTGTGTGTACAAAATAAGTATTGCTGGTCCCTCCTCTATACAAATATAGCTGTTCTATACTATCAATTATCTCATCCAGCTACTGCACCACAACTTTGTCATCCCCACTAGCTACAAAATCTTAATTTGATGGCATTTATCTTAATTAAAATAACAACTTTTAATGCAATTAAAACTCTACTACTAGTTTGATAAGCTACTTACTTACTTTTCACTAGTGGAAAAAAAAAAGTATAGTAACTCCTTTTTCTTTTCTAAAACTATTGGAGGTGGTCCATTTGAAGTTAACAGCTTACCTTACCTTAATTAACAATTAACCATCAAATTAATAAACTTATAATTACTTCATTTGTGTTTTGTAATCTTGTTTAAATTAATCGATGTGACAGATGTCATGATTCTATTGATACACATGGCTACGAATTCACCATACCTTTATTTATTCTTTTTCCCTTGCCTTAGCAATATGGCATGGTTAAGATTCTAAAACTTATTCTGTAAGTTTATAATTGTGTGTACATAAGTTAGGTTTCTTGCTTCAGAACTCATTCATTTTTGATGTGGTATTTATACACAGAAGACTTTAATGCCATTAAGACATTCTTGTGAGCTGCAAAATCTGACTTGAGTTCAATTTCATCCTTCCTCAATTCCTTATACATAGATATCTTTTCATCCTCAACGCGTCCCAAGAAATAGTGTATCAGATCAACAACAGCAACAACAACAACAACAGAGACATCGAGGATTCAGTCTTTTTATATATCTATTGGTTAGTCACACTAATTAGCCTTTAATGTTTCATTCAATAATTATTTTTTTTTGTGTTTCAATTTTATGGATGAAACTTTCAAGTTGCATATACCTAATTGTTAAAATGAATATTTGTGTAGATCAATGACGAAGAAAGCAGTGATTAGTACTTGATCATTATGAACTCAACAAAGCAAGAAACTGGTGCAGGGGTTGATACCAACAACAGTAAAACAACGTCAAGGACGACTACTACTACTACTGCTACTATTCCATCAAGTTCTTCTTCAAGGCAGTCATCTTCATGGGGAGGAGGGTTTAAAAATCCAAGAATAGTACGCGTATCGCGTAGTTTTGGAGGGAAAGATAGACACAGTAAAGTGTGTACAGTAAAAGGATTAAGAGACAGGAGAATTAGGCTTTCAGTACCAACAGCAATTCAATTGTATGATCTTCAAGATAGGCTTGGGTTAAGCCAACCAAGCAAAGTTGTAGATTGGTTAATAGATGCAACTAAAGATGAAATTGATAAGCTTCCACCTTTACAAATACCACCACCATCACTCTCTCATTTCTTCAGAACGAAAGATCATCATAATTTAGATTTCGTTGATACTGGATTATTTGGAAAGGACAAGTGGATTGCTACTACAAATGATCAAGAGAGTAGTAATCATTTGATCTTTCAATCTTCTAATTTAGGCATGTTAAACACCTTCAGTAATAATTGGGAACCTAATTCAAATTTATCATTAGGTCCATTTGGAAATTACCAAGATCAATATCAACAACAACAAAATATGCCTTTATTTCCTTCAACTTCTCATCATCAACAACAACAACTATATTTTTGTCCAACTAGTAGTAGTACTACAACATTGTCATCTCTTGTTCCTCCATATAATTCCCATTTCCATCCAAATTCGATCGCGCCAACTCTTCAGTTAACCACTTCTCCTGTGAAATCTTCCTTCAGTTTACAAGATCATCATCAACACAACCATAAAGAAGGCAGTGGTTCTTAAGCATATTATACAGTAAGACATTAATTATTATTCTATATATCTATCTTTTTTTATGTTTATAAACTTTGTTGTACCACAATATATATATATGTGGTGATTAATTAGTATATATAATTTGTTAGAAGCATAATTTTGCTTGTTTTGAAATTATTAAGTGAATGCACTTTGAGTTATATATTGTTCATGTGAATTGTAATTTATGATGATTAGGTGCATAATGTAGTCTTTATATTGTAATTTAGGTGCATTCTTTTGTAATATTTTAAGTTTAGAATCAACATTTAGCATAGATTAAAAAAAACAAAAAAAAAGAAGACCTTTTAGTTTGTAATGTTGATTTTTACAAGTGTGAAGGTTTCCTAATTAATGATATAAGTGTGTTTAATTTTATGTATATCTTCTTCTTCTGTTCTCTTTTGTGCCTTGTGAGATTTATGAAAACCTAATTAGTATCCCAACATAATATGCATTCTTATAAAAAGTTAGTTTTTGAATTTTGTTTAATGAAAATTAATAATAAGTAAGTAGTATTTTAAATGATATGGTGTGTCTGTTCATTTTTTGTTTACTACTTGTGATTTTCAAGATAACTTTTATGGAGTTAGTATATATTTTCTGTAATTTACAATATTCTCCAAAAAAATCTTTTCTTCTCCATCAGGCGCCGATCAAGTTCAATTTTTTTTACCTAGTTTCCAAATATAACTTCCTCACTATTTACTTAGTGCAGAAAATTATAGGCTTGTGTTGCGTATAATCCCATAATAATCATGTAGTCCTAAATTAAAGTTACGTCAACTTTACAAGATTTTCTTTGATCTTGTGGTGTTAAACATGCCACGTGAAAAGTTGTTAAAAGAAAAAAGGAAATCATTCTTTTTGAAACAGACTAAATAGAAAAGGAGGTCATTCTTTTTGAAACGGAGGGAGTAGTTCCTATGAAAATGAGTTGATCATTTTGCATGAAATAATATACTAACTTAATTAGGTTAAAGACCCATTTTGCTCTGTTTAAAGTTATGTATATAACAAAGACTTACTATTACTTTTACTGTGCTCCTCATGATCTTTTCTGTTCTACTTTCTGCAAATAAAAGTAATTTTATATATGCGCCCCACATGCAGATAGATTCGTGGATTCGTGATTTAAGTTTTATGAATTTAACGTTTAATATAAAGATCAAACATTAAATATATACTATATTTTAAAAGTTATGATGTTAAATAGCAATAACAAAAGAATATTTATAATGTTATCATATCCTTTAAGGAGGTAATATATCACTGATTATAAGTTTATAACGAATCAGTAGCGTCAATACATTACTACAATATGTATTAATAATATAATAATTAACATAATTAATACTTCGTTAAATGAAACAAATTTAAGTATACATCCCCTCTGATCTGGGTTTTGTAATTTCTTACAAACCCTAGATATCGAAATTAACCACTCTCATCCAAAATAAAAAAACAAGAAAATCAGTTCCATACCGCATAAATACATTATGTAAGTTATTCGTTTTTTTGAGAGCGAAGCATTTTAAGTTTGACAGAAAATTTGCGCGTGAAATCTTTAATTTTTTGAAATGAAATTTATATATTTGTAAATTACGTAAAAACTATTATAAGTCACAATAGTTGACAATTCAAAATAATTAATAAAAGATATATGAAAAATTCACAGTCAAAGATAGACTTGTATGAATCTTGAAATTTAAAAAGTGTTACGTAAATTGAGACAGAGGAGGCGGGAGTATAAGTATAACGATAGTAAGAATGTGCATGCAGGCATGGAAGCGATTAAAATTAAGAAAGGTTACGAGGCTTTTCCTAATATAAAACTTATTGTATGAAAATATTTACAAAATTTGATTACTAACCAAATATCAATCTATAATAATTCCTTGATAGTGTAAAAAATAATTAAAAATTAAAAATGGTAATGCATGTGTGTGTGTATAATGTATAGTATTATTAAATATTAACTTTAATGATTTTCTTTTTTAATGTTGGAGTGTGTGCTATGGGAAATGAGATAATTAAACTATGGACAGATAGTGACTTATTGGAGTGTAGTACTCAATAATAAGGATGTCATCCAACAAAATTTAAAGGAATGGCCCATACCAATTTTCACTTTTTCTAAAGCAGTAAAAGGTTTCTCATGTGGTCCTAATATATACAAGAAGAAAATAATTATGTCATAAAAGAGAGAATTTATTTGAGTTTCTTATGATGATTATATTAATTTGTTATACTAGAATCGGAATTGAAATTAATTTTACCATCTTTGTGAAATAATGATAAAATTATCTGCGTATATTCTATCATTTTAAGATCGAGATTTCATTGAATATTTCATGTTGTTATAATAGAGAAGACGATAGATTTATTGATGTGAACAAATAATAATTGTACTAATTAATAATAATAATAATAATAGTCAAAGAGCATGCAAATTATTAGCCGGGCTAAACTTTTAGGAGGTTAAAAGTATTTATTTAGAAAGATAGTGTTTGACCAAATATTTTTAGGGGTAATATAAATTGTTTTTCAGAAACTTAAAAAAAGAATTATATTTTTTCACTTATAGTACTTAAAATTTCTTTGAAGAACATTCTTTAGAAAAAAAATATACTTTTAAGTACTTTCAAATAGTTTAGCTAAACATTAACAGTTGATCAAAAGTATTTTAGAAATTTAATGGCCAAACATCAACTAATTCTCACCAAAGTAATATACTTTTTTTAAAATAAGCTAATTTTAGAAGTTTACTCAAACAAACTATAAATATTTACTACGCTAATAAATACTTAGTAAAAAAGAACAGTTCTTGTAAATGAGAGAGAGGAACTATAGTTCATTTTTTATTTTAAAGGAATTTCAGAAAAAAAAAATGTTATAAAATTAATTAAATGTGAGTGAATTGAGAAAAGGGTGGATTGGTCAAATTATAATCTTTTTACATTAATTATAGACCGTTTAAATGTAATGTTACAAATAAATAAAAAAATAAGTATTAAATATGTCCAAGAAAATTCAGAAGCAACAAAAGAAAAAAGAAAAAAGAAAAAAGAAAAGCCCCCGGCGAGGATCGAACTCGCGACCTTTCGCTTACGAAGCGAACGCACTACCACTATGCTACGGAGGCATTTTGATATGACAATATTAGCCATAGTTAATATTTGTTAAAGTATAAAATTGGTATTACAAGCAAAGAGAAGGGCTCGTTTGGTACGAGGAATGACTAATCTCAAAATTAATTTTCAGATGAATTTATTCCATGTTTGATTAAGATAGTATCGCTAGAATAACTAATTCCAAGATAATAAATCCTAAGATAACTTATTTAAAAAAATGAGCGCTATCCGTACGCATACCCGAGTTGGAGAAAGGTTTTGAATTAGTAGGATTTGTCTTGGATCAATTTATTCAAACACATGGATTGTGGTATACTTAGTCCAACTAGTAACCAAAACTTGTTGAACAATTGTTGACACCAGACTCACATTTGTTTGTTTTGATTGACTTTCGATTTATGACTTATAAGCTAAAAGTCATAAGTTAGGACTTTTGAGTTATTTTTATTGTTTTGACTTTAAAATAAGTTCTTATAAGCATTTTTTAACATTATCCAAATACTTCAAAAATGCTTAAAAGTTATTTTGACTTAAAAAGCACCTAAAATAAGTCCATCCAAACGGCCACTCAATCATTTGGTAGCTTGTTTGGAGTTGATTGGCAAATCCGCATCCATTCTTTTGTATTGTTCCTCAATTGTGTGATGAGCAAAAGTAAATACTAGTACAATAATCAGTAAATGTTATTTCTATTACCAAACAAGAGAAGAGATTAGTCTGCTAAGTCACAAGGACTACTTTAAGTATAATAGTTTCAAGTATAATAGAACAAAAACTGCATGTTCGCAGGGATTAGTACAAAACTTAGCCCAAATAACTTAACTGGGACGGAAATAACTAGACATGTTTGAGTTAGGGATAAGGTTAAATATATGCATATTCTGTTCTTAGATGTGCTGACTGAAGCCAAATGTTCTACTCTGTTGCCAGTATCCAAAAGCTATTGAGCCAAATATATATGATACAAAAGGACACCCGTTGCAGAAATCGAGTCTTCTATCAATATTGACATTTATAAGTAGAGTATTTATTAGCACCACTTTCTTGTGAATATGTAGCGGCTGCAATAACCTTGCGATAGTAACGCCAAGATGCATTCTTATCAGTGATAGGTCGTTGACCATATGGATTATTCTCTACATACTTCTGAACATTTTCTGCCATGGATAATCCTTCAAGATAAACACGCAGATCACCACCAGGCCCTGCCGTGGATAAAAAAGATGAATTTCACAAACAGTATGAGTTGGACAAATGTCGATGACTGACCAACATCCCTACTCCATACAGGACAGAATGACATAGTGTTAAGGCAGTCATATTAAGTAATGTAAATTGCTTTAATTACATAGAACTCGAAGTATGAATTCCAGGAACTGTAAAGTGAGGAACTATCAACGGCAATTTAAAAGGCATGTACAAAAGGAAAGCACAAGAGAAACACACACAGATGTTCACCCCGAAATATACATGGAATACTTTGGGTGTCCAAACATCAACAGTCTCTCAATGAAGGACGAAGAAGTCTATAGTACTTGTGATAGTTTTGCAAGGAAAAACACAGACAGATGCACACACACGAACACATTTAGGAAGAAAACTCACCTAATGAGTCATCTTTCTCATCCAAGTAGTGGTATGAATTTGGAAATATTGCTGTATTTGGCTGAAAACCATAAAATAAAAGTTGAAACTCATTGGATTTTAGTCATGCAGTAAACTTCTCAGGCAGAAGAAAGGATTAAAACTCACGGGATTACACAATGCTTTGTGCGGAGAGTCGTCCAATAGAAGTGTGTTTGACTCATCATATTCACCCCTCTCCCACGGAAGATCTGGTTCATACTTATCCCATAACTTTTTTAGATTCTTCAATATAATAGGCTTGCTCCTCCTTGTCCCAACAACAGGAAAACCTGTGTCAGTGCAGTGGGACTGGTCCTGCATAATTAGTTTCAAGTTTGTTTATACTACATTGAAATAGACAAGTGAAAGAGGCAAATAGGGAACTAGATGAATAAATACAAAGGGAAAAAAAGTGGCTTTGGTTGGAAAATAGCAACTTAGCAAATACATAATTTATTCTCTCACAAAAAGAAAATAAATGACTGAAAAATTATACTTGACAATCCGGACAGGAATTCTATGTGTTGGGACACAATCAAGTAGGTAGAACCAGAAAAACTACATTCATATAGACATCTAAGATACACAATGTGTTCATCCAACCAGGTTTCCAAATCTTTAAAAAATAACTACTAAAGAGAATGAAACACTAGTTTGGAATCCAACTGATTTGCAGCAAGGTAACACCCTAATTTCCCAAGCCATGCAGCAGATTTCATGTAGTTGTCAGGAATTCAACTACTGCAAGTTAAGTATTTGCTTGTAGAGCGAGGCTATGTTGCTCGGACTCTCCAAACTGTTGCCACACCCGTGTCAGATCCTCCAAAAATGCACTAGTTTTGGAGGATCCAACATGCACCCAGTGGCATTTTTGACGAGTTCCAGTAGCATAGGAACGAGGTAACAGAGGGAAGTTGGCACCATATGTTGTCGTTAGGCCTTTTATATCACAATGAAGGATGCATCTGTGTTATAAACTTATAATCCCCAAAAAAAAAAGAGGTGGAGGAAAAATAATTGAAACATTTGGTAGAATTGGGCAGGTTGGGTTATAACCCATCGTTCAACCCATATTAACCTAAGTATCTTTTGGGCAGCTTGGGTCATGACCCATTTGTTGTACCAATCCATTCTAACCCGCCAATTTGACACCCCTAAGTTTAGGCATGACTGAATATCCTTCCTCATACAGCCGAAGGCGAAGAATAAATGGAATTGGGAATCAACAACAAACCCAGTGCAACAGCATAAATTATGTTTTCTCAAGTATGGATCTCATTCTAATTCCAAGGAGTTATATCCTAGGTGCCCAACAAATCTCCAGATTAATAGAACCATGCATTAGTAATGCATGCCAACAGATCAGAAAATATAATGAACTGTCACCATGCACATCCATTAATGTTGTTTTCAACTGATATTAAAGTTCAAGCATCACAAGACTTTTCTTTCAAGTCCTCAGCTTTGAACTCCTAGAGTTGCAACTAGCACCAGCACCAGGTCACAAAAATATAGAGAAGCGAGAAATTCTTACCCAACAAAAGAGCAATTTGTGCTTGGCATCCCCCAAAAGAAAATCAAGAACCAACTCCATATTTCTCCTGCAGATTTTTCAACAACATAAACGGGGCACATAAAATCATGAGTTGACATCTAAACTACTGAAAGTTTTCAGATGTAGTGATATTGATAAAGTCACTATGGCGAGAATACAAAGTTTGAAGAGTACTTGATCCTTGATGACCATACACCTACATGGAATCTCTCAAAGCAGAATTGCAGAAAATCGTCATGAAAAGGCCTCTTGAAAACTGGTACAGCAGACAAAGCTCAGTTAGAATAATTTCTAGGAGTAAAAGTAAAATGAAAAGTGAAATACAAAGTTTGTCCAAATCCACCTGCTTTCCCTGATACAATGATATTCGCCTCCAAACTATAAGGGATGTATCGAAGCGGAACAATATCAGCAAGTAATCCATTCACATCAAGTACAAGAAGCTTTTTGCTGGAACGTGCATTAAGTGCTCTCCCGAATGGAAGGATCACACCCACATTTGTTATTCGGCTCCTCTCACCAACAAAACCCCTATCTCTTGACTGAGAAGGACTATCTTCAGTTGCTGATTGTCTTTCCCCATTTAAGGGTTCATTGGTTGAGACAATACTATAAGTGTCATTGGAGACCCTATGATCACATGGCACTGCATTATGTGAAGTCTCTTTAGAAAGTTCACAATCATATGACACATTGACAGCGGCATCTTTGTCATTTCTCTTCTCCTGCTCATGATTATCTGCCTTGGAGTCTATTGGAGACTCATTCTCAAAAGAAGCCATTGAACTGTTGATATTCTCTATCTGATTATCAATCTGAATCGTTTCCTTTTTACTCCATGTTTCACTGCATGGATTGTCACCAGCTGACTTCTCTAAGAGCATTGGTTGCACACCCATCAACAGGGTACCACCTCCGGCAATGACCTCTTTAGGGAAATTATTGGAGTATGATATGGACACTTGGCAATGGTCTGGGCTGGTGGTGGTAGTTTTATTTTCTGTAATTGGAAAAGAGGAGGTAGCATCTGTCATGATAGATGGTAAACTGCTAGCAGAAGCACTAGAATTCTTTCTCCTCTTCCTGGAATAAGTTATCAGCACTTCCACTCTGGGGTATATTTGTAGACCCCTCGTCTCAGTTGCAGCATTATTGAAAAAATCACAACTTTCAGTAGTCATACTATTGTCCACATTAGGAACCGGCTCGTTGTAATTTTCAACTTCAGAGATAGACTTTGATTCTGAAGTAACAAATATGTGATCCTTAGAAATGTCACTGCACCTATCACCACAAGTATCAATATCATGATCAGTACCACTAGATATAGAGGGGTTCTTCCTACTAATTTCTTCAACCCCATCACAAACATTCTTAGGCAGACATGTCCCTGTCTCACTACTGTGCATCACCAGATCTCCTTCATAGAATGTGTTAACTCCCATCACCGAACTTCTAACTTTATCTAAATGATTCTTCCCTGGTACAGAAGCAGCATTATCAAGTTCACAAGCAATTACATCATTTTCCAAGGAATTGAACTTCCTGTTCAAAATGCTTCTTTTTTTCTTTACCTTCCATGCACTCAAGTCTGCAATGCAACTTCTTACTTGTGTACTTGATTTTATATTGTCAGAAGACCATATATGTGAATTTTTTTCTAGATTCATGGTCCTAGATGGAGCTCCTACCACGTGGTCAATATTATTAATACCAAAACACACAGCATTCATTCTCCTATTTTGTTTGTTTCTTATTCTTTTTGACTGCTGGGGAATGACATCATCAACATCGTTGTTACAATGCCCTCTGCTAAAAGCAGTTTTGCTGTTCAGCTTTCTCAGTTTAGTACCACCCTTACTCTTCTTAGTGTCCCAATAGTCAGGAGTCCCAGGGGCAGGCAATGCCTGGACAACAATCCTACTGCTATGCATCGTTTTCATTCAATAAGAGATGAAACAACTTAACTAATTTACAGACAGGTCCTGTGATGACAGAAAACCAAATTTCAGTGAGAAATATCAGTCTATTACTAAAGAATCTTTCCAGAAAATGAGAAAAACTAGAGAATCTTCATAATGCATTTTCCTAATAAAAGCAGAAGCATGAAATCAGTAGAAATTTTTCTGCAATATTGCCATGGCTATCAAGAGTGTGGCTACCTTAGTTACAGAAATGTCATTAAACCCACTCAGTGGAAGAAACAAATAATCACAAATACGCAGAAGGTATACTAAAAAAAAGAAACTGAACTTTAGAAATTAGGAACACTTACTTTAAAAATTGATCAACATTATACTAATTATCCTCATAACCTTCATTCATACTCCCTCCATTACAATTTGTTTCTCGTAGTTCCCTTTTCAGTCCTTCTTGAAAAGACCGTCTCTTTCTTTTTTTAGCAACTCTTAGTTCTATCTTTTCCAGATTAATATTTAAGACCACAACTTCAAAAAGTACATTTTGATACATTCTACATATCTTTAGTTACTCAAAAGTTCTTTTAACCTTCTCAAACTCATAAGTCATATCAAAGTCAAAAAAAATTGAAACCAGGGATTACTTCACAACTGTTCACATTCCCCAAGATATAAAACAGCAGCATATTCACAGTCACAGACAATTCAGTTAGTAACATCCACAAATTCCTTCAAACAAATGAACGAATACAAACGGATAATCCACACACCACATTCCAAAAAAAAGAGATAATGTCTATGCAAATTAACCTAGAAAACTCAGAATTCAGATGAATCGAAATACTCAACCGTCATATGCATCAGAAAAATGTATAAAAAAGCAATCTTTTTCATTAAATTTGAAGCATTTGAAAGATACCTAGATGAATCTGTTGCTGATGATGAAATTTGGAGAGAAGTGAATCTGAATTCAGTGATTTTTGAGTAAGAAGTGGAAGGACCAGAGTACACGGGTTTGAATATAGCGGGGATTTTGAGAAACCCGAATTGTTTGGGGATCCGGATCCTTACCAATCTTATCTTTTTTTCCAAATATTTCCTTTTTTGTATGTTGGAAAACAAAAAGAATAATTTTATATTTTATGAAATACAGAATCACGTATCATATAAATTCCAAAAGCAAAAAATAAAGATAATTTGAGTATTTTATTCCTTAAAAATAAAATAAAATAGAATTATACTCTCTCCGTTTTAAAAAGAATAATCTAGTTTGACTTGGAACAGAACTTAAAAAAAGAAAAATGACTTTTAATTTTGTAGTTCTAAATTACAGTTATGTCAAATGTACCAAAATATCATTTAATCTTATAGTCTTAAACATGTCACGTAAAAAGTTAAGTATTGTCAAAAAAAAAAAATATCATTTTTTTTAAACAAATTAAAAAGAAAATAGAATTATTTTTTTTTAAAATAAAGGGAGTAGTAGTCAATGGGTCTGGACCCAATAAACTTGATTTAACAAAGTTTTTGACGATAGAAAATCAATATATTTATGTAAGTTAAATACTTTAGTACAACTTGTATGATGTGAATGTCCTAGTCATTAAAATGATAGTTTCATGAGATTTTAACTTTTTCTATTCGCTCTTGTTTTTTTTATAAGATTCAATTTTGACTTAAATCTAAACTTTTTTGAATCAATTCTCGAATAGTCATTATAATAAATTTAATTATGCTTCATAGGTATAATTTGTATATATTACTAGTTGTAGTTACAGTTTAAGTTGTCTCGCTTGTATAATTAACAAATTTGTATAATTCATAGATACATTTTTATAAACTCGAAATAACGAATTGATACGATTAAATGCATGAGAAGTGTAACTAATTATATAAATTATATTATACAAGTTCAGAATTATACAAAAGAAAAGGTTGAGCTACATAATTAGAGCTAAAAGTCAATTAAAATTGTAACTATGTTAACTAATTAATCGTATATCTTTACCCATACGTAAAATTTTCCCTTATAAATAAATAAAGTTGCATATATAATCCTTAGGTTTTATTCGCTTTAGAGTAGAACATGTTGCTTGAAGATCATGTCATGCAACTTAGGTTAGATTATTTGAAATCAACGCTAAATATTTGATCTCATAGTTTTAAATCAGCAAGAGAGTTTCAAGATAAAAATAAAAAGTGAAATCATATTGGAGCCATGGCTTCCGATGATTTTCTTTGCAGTATTAAACAAAAGGTGTAAGTGTAAGTTCATGATAGCCAACCTAATAGAACTTGAAGCATGAACAATGTTTTGAATCTGCAGTATATGGTTTTCTAATTTTTTTCACTTATGCAGTTGAAATGAGAATATCAACACAGAAATAATACAACATGCTTGCCATTAATATGCATATACACAACACCCATTGAACAACAATACATCTATTAAGAAGAAACAATACTAAACCAAAACATTACATACATTTTGCCCTTTTAGATATGTTGTTGTGGTCTCAACACTTTGGTGTTCGATTGTAGATGTTGGTTGTACAGTAATAACACTCCACCCCCCATTCACTCCAAAGAGTTGTCCGAAATACCATGTTTCTCATTCAAGGAAAAATTACAGGCATCAATGTTTTTGGGCAGTCATGCATATTAAGCTTTTGTCCATATAAGCAGCAAAGCAACTACCAAGAACACTTCATTTCAAAGCATACGCCATTGAATGCATTCACAGTAGCATCTATGGTGACGATACACAGAAAATAACTGATGTTGCCAACTGGTGCAGCCAACGAGACAGTTATGCCTTGACATATTTATCAACATAGCCCTGGAAAATATAACTGTTAGTTCCATGGTATCAAATTTGCATAATGTCTTCTAATCAGGGCATCCTACACAACCAAGGCTTTCAGACCAAGTCTCTAGATTATGAGAATTGTAAGCTTCAGCACATGGGGTGAATGGTGTTGGAGATGTCAGATGAAAAAGATTAGAAGTCTCAAAACAAACAAGACCCACAACTGAAGTAAGCTGCATACCTAGGGTTTTACCCGCTTATTCAACTTTTAAGAATGGGACCTCAGAATCCATTCAGAGGTAACCGCTTGAATGAAGGGTTATCATGTAGTCCCTAGATGGACGGTTCATTGTCCCTACTTTTTTTTTTTTTTGGAGAAGGTAACATTTGTGTTTATTGACAAGTCAGTACATGAGTTGCACTGAAACCATATTTACAGCAAACTCAAAAAGACATAACTGACTCTAATTCTAACAAGATCCTAGGATGTCTATAATTGACTCAATGTTCTCTCAGTATATTTGCTTACACCAGAAACAAAAAAGTCTAATGCAATTTAGTTTGATCATCTGTAGATCACAATTTTTGCTCTCAAAACATCTTGAATTATAGACAACTTACCATAGGGGTTTAGCTGCCTCATCTCTAACTAAATCCAGCATGACAAAGTTAGGAGCCATTTGTCTAGAATTTTCTTATTTTTTTAAAGCAGCATTTGCTTATACATAGGACTGATTTTTTGAAAAAAAATATATTTTAAGATGTGTTTAAATGGTGTGTTTTGACCTGTTTTTCAAGTGAAAAATCTCTTCCACTCTCAAAATTTCAACTTCTTTTCAGGTTGAATGTCCAAACACAACTTCAATTTTCAAACACTTTCTCAACCTAACTTCAAATTAATTTTATTTTTTTTCAAATATCACATTTTTTATGTCCAGGCGCCGACTTAATTAGAGTATTTTAGGAGTCATCATGTAGAAACACCGGTAGACTCTGATATAAGCTAAAGACAATATCAAGTAATCTACTTTAGGTGTCATAAAAATGAGAAAAAACAAGCTACCACCACTAGGTGCCCAAAGGAGGAAGCAAAAGAACCACTAGTTGGTCAGAGGAGTGGCTTTGGAGAAGTATGTTGATCGGAGTGATTAGATAAGGATTACATTTGTTCTAATGTCTTCCACCAGTTTCACTTTAGGATGCTTTACAACCAATAATCATTCACAACAAACCCCACCACCCACCTACTTATAGATATTGCATAGTATTCTCGAAAGATCCACTCTAGCGTAAACTCAATAATCCACATTAATTATAGACAGGCAAAATGTTCAGTAGGCGTAAACTTAATTCAATGCTAATAAGCAAAACCTAAACACTACCAGTAGATCACATAAGACGGTTAACGTGTAACAGTATATATAAGAACCTCTTAAGAAAAGAACAAAAAAGATGTTTCCTTTCCATATAGTCAAGTGACTTTTAGCTCCTGCGATAAGAATTAAATGAAGAACTTGTCGTCAAAAAGGTCATACTAGTAGGTGGCAAATGGATGGGTTGGGTCAAAGTGGATCAACCCAATAATCAGCTCATAACCCAACCCGCACAAAATCTGATAGGGTCTAAATGAGATGGATCAAGATGGGTCAATATGAGTGATATAACCTAATACACCCAATATTCCATCTTTTTTTTAACACTTGCTTGAAAATAATGCAAAAGCATACACATTTTTCTAAAAAGTTATTAGCTTAAGTTCTTCCAAATGTACATTATTCCAATCTCTAAATATGACTATGTTTTGATTAGGCAAGAATGGTATAGCCTAGGGCGATAAGCATGGCTCCACGGAGTCCACAAAAAGCCTATTTGACTCGTGGGTTACACTATGCTGAGCCGTTTTGACTCACTCATTTGATGGGTAATTTTGGATTTAACCCATTCATCAAGTCCATCAACAGATTATAACCCAACCCGTTAAGCAAGTTGGATCGGGCAGGTTACCATGACTAGTTTAATCAAACTAAACATGTTTACAAGACGTAAACTTAATTAAACCCTTGGCAAAATCTAAAATATCTCCAGTAGTTCTACCAATTTTAAAAAATCACCAGTAGATCACATAAAGGGTTTTGGGAAACAACATAGATAAGAAGAGGTCGTACCATGACTAATTTAGTTAATTTCCTCTGTGATGAGTCAATGTAATGGTCAATTTTTGTCTTGGACTTCGGTATTTGGTGGCTTTTCATAGCTCCAGAGACCTTGTCTACAGTTTTCTTGACTATTGTCTTAAAAACCTCCTTGCTTATGTTACCTTGGCGCCATGATGGTTTTAACATCTCCTTCACAAAATTAGCAACTGAAATCTTGAAAAGCCTCATAGATCTGGATTCCTTGCTTTTATTTTTCTCCCCTGATGGCTTCACCTGTTCAATCTCTATCTCTCCTGTAGGAACATCTTCCTCATCATTGGAATCACTTGGACTTCTGTTCTCAACAACACCCACCTCTGCCTCAGTTGTCTCGTCAAATTCATCATTTTCTGCAGATATGGTGAATGCAATAGCTCCATCTGCTTTCTGCCCCTTGGTTACTTCCACATCCAGTGGTTCATTGGATCCACTGACCCTTAACATAACGCCTGAGTCATCAGTTACTTCAAGCTTAGGACCAGGATCAGACTTCTTAAGTAAGTTATCAGTTACTTCAAGCTTAGGACCAGGATCAGACTTCTTAAGTAAGTTAGTAGATGGTTCTATGCTGTCATAAAGTGGATCATACTGGTTACCACCTGGCTGGAAGAACTTTCCTTCAGCAGTATGCGCAGATGGTGGGGTAATATTTCGTGAACCGAGACTTTCTGCAGGATGGCCATCAATTGGCATATTACTCAAACTAAATGCACTGTATTTACTACTAGGGAGCATATCTCTTCCATGTATTAAAGGGTCCGAACTGAATTTCATTGTTAGTGGCTGGTCAAATGTAGTAGCATAAGGATTGAAATGACTTGAAAATCTGGATCCACCGAAATCAGGCAAGCGATGAGCTTGATTCTGGTCTAATAAATCAGATGTGTACCTTGACACAGAGGAACTTACTCCAGGCTCAACAAGATGTCGAGAAATACTAGCTGTCTGAGGACCAGAATGTGGCTGTTGCATGTAAGGATAACTCTTAGAAGATGGACCAGGATGCTCACCAAGAGCCAGAGAGTCGCCGAGGAAAGCTGGTGGTCTATTCGGTGATCCCCTAGAATAGATAGGTTGAGTCTGCACAAAAGCATGACGTTCACCGACTTGAGGAATATCAGGTGATGTGCTTGCGTAGAAGTCATTCCTTGGAACTACTAAACTTGGTTGAAAATGTACTCGAGGAACACTATGTTGTACACCAGCTGCATTCCCAGAGGAATCGTTCACAAATTGCGTGAGTGGTGCCTGTGCCTGTGCTGGACGTGGTGGAAGAGAATTCCAAGAGGAACTCAAAGGTACAGCGAATGGAGATGGTTGATGAGGAAATGGAGTTTGATATGCAGGAGAACTTCCAATATATGCAGAATTCAAAGGTGGGGGGAAGTTGTGATCTCTGGGCATCTGCTGAGCACAAGCACTACTTGAAGCCTGTGGAAATGAAGGAAAGGGAGCTGATAAGGGTGCTTCCTGGAGTGTATCTGATGGGTGCAAATCATTAGCAGACACGTATTGATGAAGCTGGACAGGTGGGACCATGAATGATGTCTGGACAGATGATAACTCCAAAACAGACGAATCACATTTCTCTTGAGGTTTCTCCTCTGCATTTAGGAGCATCTGATCAGAGACATGATCTTCAGACTGATGAATCCCCATACATCCAACCGAGGAAGGCATGCCCCCAGTAGCATCACCAGGAAGCTTCTCCACTTCAGCAATAATTACTAGACTGTCAGCAGGTCCCATTTGATTCTCTTTTCCATAGAGATCAGAAGAAGGTTCAGGCTCTTTCATATCTTTCATTTCCATATCAGGAATTTCCTTGCTTTTGAATCCACCATGATTATGGACCGGTTTCTTGAGTGTAGTCACTATTTTTTTATGTGTGAGAGAATCCTTTGAATCGTGCATATCGGAATCCTTTGAAATAAGTGGAAGATATTGGTGCTGATCTTTGCTCCTGTAAGATCTTGATCTATCACTCTTATCAGGCTCAGCATGGAAATATCGACAGGATGCTCCATGGTAACACTTGCCTCGAAGAAAATTAAAACATTGTTGAGGATAACCTCTGTCCCTTCTTATTTTGTCACCACCAGAAGTTGACCCGCGTCTAGAAGGTGACTTGCTTTTACTTCTGTATCTCTTTGGAGAGATGCTGCAAAGTTTAAGCATTGACAATTTTAAGATCATCCATAACTACAACAGAAATTAAATCAACCGAAGAGATACTGGCCAGAAACATAGAAAAAGGCAAATTAAAGTGAGTACCTCCGAGATCGATCCGGCCTGTCCTTTCTCTTCCGTGGACTCTTCCTCCTCCTCCTATCATATGGAGAGCGGCTTCTTCTCCGGCTTCTTCCTCTTTTTCCATGTCTCTGCTTATACCTTCGTGAAGCATCAGAATCACTGTCACTGACCCCCTCCCTAACCAATCTACCAAACTCATCAACCTTCCGTGTAGGTGATTTGTCCTTAGCATCTTCCCTAAGCATATCAAAACTGTCATTATCATTAACGTCCAAAATATTTTCCAAACAAAGTCCTTCAGGCGCAGTATCACTCTTCAAGGATAATCTATTTCCATTACTATGATCAATGGAATCCTCAAATTTTAAAGCACCAAAAGATTTGGGGTCATCTTTGGGAACAGAATTTGAAGGTTTAACTGAAGATATTGGTGATTTTTCAGTATCAGTCTTGGGAATTATAGCAACAACTTCACTGGGTGGAGGAACTGTCAAACGGCCAAGATTTTCAAGACAATTCTCATTATCATTGTCTAAGCTGTCGTCCGAAGCATAGCCTTGAATTAGCCTAAAAGGGCTGGCAGCTTCCATGAGCTGACTGTGAACATTTTCAAGATCAACCTCCTTATCAATGGGTGATCCTCTAGGATGGCTAAATTTTTTCTCCAGGGAAGTTGATATCTGCAGATGATCATCCAAGAAGGGTTGATGAAAACTTGGAGGCGCTCGATATGGAGAATCTGCAGAGACTGAAGATGTAAGAGGATAGAAACAAAAAGGAGGCAACTTTGCGTCAAAGTCAAAATCCCTAACATATTTTTGGAGAAAGTCAAAATCTTATGATCTTTTAATTAAAATTGACAAAATCTAAGAATCTATCAAGAACTATCCTCAAGCCAAGTTAGATGGGTTGGACATATGAATTCTATGTATTCATTACACTCTATTTAGGTTCATTTTAGTACATTGTTAAGAGAATTCACTATGATTAAACTATCTATAAGCTAGCATCAATCGTATGCAACCTCACCCCTTCACTTGACTTAGGACCAGCTATCAAATCAAAACGTCGTCAAAGGCAAAATTAAAAAAATAAAGCTACTAGCATAATTTATTTATCTAAACAATTAAATGTTTCAGGGGTGTCTTTATCTCATATCAGCTGAAGTTTGATTTCACATTTGTGCTAGTTTCCTAACATATTTTTGAACTATAGACATTAGAGCTATTTTAACATGAGTCACTTCCACAAAATTTTCAGTTTAATTCCTCTATTTGCAAAAGCAGTTTTCACCTCGCCTTTGTTCCTCTGACTCCGAAGGTCCACAGCCTGACGAATTTTGATGTAGTATATCTTCAGTTAAGCTACCCTGTAACTGCTTCTCAGCCCCCAAAGGATGAATTTGTAGATCTTCATCTAGCTGGGTGATATCATCTGATAGTCCAACAGAGAAGCAAGATAGCTTCAGAGTTCCAACCATACAATACAACTTTCACACTAGTCAATCAGGTTAAATGAAACTTCTAAGTAATAAAGAAATGCAAAGGATTCAGTGACCAGTTTGCAAAGGAAACAAGCATATATTGAAGTGGCAAGGGTGAAATAGAGCTTGATAAATTACTTGACAATGCAATCAACAACTCCAAAAACGTAGTTCAATAACCTCACATTCTTTATAACTGAAATAGCAAGAAACTCACTTCTCTTTCTTTTTCTAAATACACATCAGAACCACAGTTAGGACTCCTGCTGCTGCATGTGGCGCTCTAGTAAGGAGTCCTCTTAAACTTCCATGTTTTACTTTTCCACTGTTATACTAGGCATGGGAGATGATATTGGAGACAACTAATAACAACTGATTGGTTCTCCCTGCATTTGAACCCATTGCAATTGATTGGTGTCCACTATCTGTCTTTCAAATATGAGCAAAGGTCCTTGTAGTTGAGGGATCTAGACTAGCACAAAAGAAAATAAGACTGAAAAACCTTACCCAAAGGAAGAGTACAAATAATAATTAGAAGCAATGATATTTTCCAAAGGAAACATACGCTAGAATCCTTGCCATAAAATGCTGACTTCTCCAAAAAGTTAGTCAGTTTGTTCTCTCCTGAAATGCTATACACTTAAAAGTTTTAATACATTTATGTATCCCAAAAAATCTAGGACGGACCTATTCAATTTCTATATTTCAATAGGGCAAATACAATATGTGGCCATGTTTCCCTCAACGAATACTAAACAATTCACATTTGTTATTATTCTCATGATTTTTACACTGGGACAAACTACACCCATATATTGGGATACAAGTAGCATAAAATAGCACTAAGAAAAAGAAAATCAACACTTGATGCATACAAACAGGATATATTACACTAACCTTCTATCTCCATATCAGAATCAACAGCTGAATGAGACGGAGCTGGGTTTATTGAATTAATAAGTTGAACTGATGAGACTTCTCCTGGAAATGCTAATGATACAGGCTTATGAGGAGAAGATGGAAGATCCGAGTCTAAATTCTTATTTACTGGTATACCTTCGCTGTAACCAATCCCTCCATCGAGCTCAGACAACCCCTCATCTTTAGCACTATTAGCATTTGCAGTGGTAGATATGAGAGGTGGTGAAGATGGTGGAAGAGGCGGATCCCCAGGAGGTGAAGGTGGCAAAGGTGGCCGAGAACCAGAAACTGCAGGTTGTACATGAGAATCATGGTTTCTCGAATGTGTGGTGGGGTCAAATTGGGAAGGTGTGAAAAAACCATAGTTCTGCAAATTAGGTGGTGGTGGTGGTGGTGACGGTCGAGGAAGATTATGAAGAAAAACTTGCATATTGTCTGGTGATGGCTGACAAATAGAACCTCTATAAGGCATCTGACTTAGTGGTGGAGGAGGTGGAAGAACTCTAGGAGCAGTCGGGGCTTTTGAAGGTGGTACATGATGCATACTGAAATTCCACTGGGAATGCTGCACAGGGACTTGGTGAGATTGCAGAATTGGTGTGCTTCCATGAACTTGTGCAGATGGAGGAGGAGGAGGAGGAGGGAGTAGCGGATAAAATTGAGTAGAATCACTGCCACTTGTTGGAACTGGAAAAGGTGGACAAGGGTGACCTACACCAGGATGGGCATGCTGATATGCAGGAGGGCCATGCTGACCAACTTGGGGTGGTCCTGGTGGATGACCATGAGGAAATATAGGTGGACGTGAGGCCTGAGCAGCAGGTGGAGGAGGAGGAGGAGGAGGGGGGCCAGAGGCAGGAGACCACTGTTGCATTTGAGGCCTAAGCATGTTATCATTTTGACCACTTTGAGTTGCGTAGTTACCCTGACCATACATCTCAAACAGCTAGCTACCACTAGAATTAATAAATCTGGAGTTCATGTCCCACCGGTTCTAAGAGTTCCCACGTGCTGATCACCAACTTAAGTCATCCACAGCAGCACCTACAAACACAAAATGCAACTTTGTAACAATTCAAAGACTCAAGAAATATAATTCCAGTGGAAAAGACAAAAACACAAATTTCTCTTACCTTGCAAAAGAAAAAAGGGAAAGAGAAGAAAGCAGAATTCAATGCAAAAACAGAGACGATAATAAGCTAACCTCAGCATTGATACTACACTTCCAAATTAGAGGAATTGGACTTCAAAGGGATCCCTCCTCCAATTTATAAAAGTCGGTAGCGATTAGCTGAACAAATTTTAGCTTATATAGGTCACGAACAAACTTTAGCTTATTTAGGTCACGACCAGCTCGTGCATTCTTCTTTTTTTCCCATTAAAGCCTATTACCACTAGACTGCTTATACACTTTCAGTAACATAAAGACAAAAGAATACGTGAATGTCAACAAAGTTGGCAGCTTCCATATTTCACAAAAATCACATCGAAAGGAAAAGTTTAACCTTAATCTCTAACTACAAACACCCTAAGGACACCTTGCAGGCCCCTTAAAAAAACAACTCCAAAAAAAATATCACACACTCAAAACACCAACTTACTTACTCGAGAACCAATCTATTCCCCGTTTTATTTCTCCAAAGCTTCCACTAAAGCTGCCGTCAGTAGCAAGCAAGCAAGACACTTCATATTATCAAGGAAGATTCAAACTTCCCACAAAGCAAATAATATATCAATCAACTGCATCTCAATCCCAAATTCGTAAGCTTAAAAATCCAACAAAATTCACCTTCTAGCTTTCAAGCATTTTCAAGTGACAGTAATGAACATGCCCATAAATAAAACTACAACAGTAAAGAATTTGCGCACAAAACAATTAAATGCATACCAAATAGCGAAATAGCAGGTCCCGTAGATGTGAGGTTAAAACTGATTTTGAAGATCTGAAATGAAACCTAGCAAGCTTAGCTTAGCGTTCGAGAATTTTGATTGAAGTCCTCTTCTGTGTTAAAACCCTAGACAGAGAAAAACTGAGAGAGGAGAGAGAGATCAGTGAAAACAAAAACAGAAACAGAATAAAAAAAACGTGAAAAAAGAAAATGGAAACTTACGTAAACATACTATAATTAAAAAATATTTAGTATTCATAGCAATGACATTTTTTTTATTTAATCACTTTTAATTCATTTATAATATAAGTTTAATATATATTACAAAAAATAATTTATTATTCACATATAGTACAAGTTTTAACGATGCATAATACATTTATTAATATTTTAATACAATTATAATACAATGAGACAATTTTTATTAAAGAAACATTATATTTTCAAAAACAATTATAATTCAAATATATTGCATACATAATTCACTTTAATACATAATACAAATTTATTATAATATTACTATAAGTGATAATAAACAAAACATGCATACATAATTCACTTTTAATACATATTACAAATTTATTATAATATTACTATAAGTGATAATAAACAAAAAAATATTACTAAATCAATAATTATTAATTAAAATGTATTAATTTATATAATTTTTTCAAAAAAAATAGGGCAATTCCATAAAGGGAAATTGTATATAATAGCAAACTAATAACCTAAAATAAATGGAATAGCTAGGGTTTGATTTAATTGTGCTCCCATAGCAAACGTTAGCTAAAATTGCCAGCGTCTCTCTCCCCAGAATCTCGCTCGCCACTCTCCATTCTCCTCGCCTCTCTCGCTTTATACCAGAAGTGTATAATTCTGTTTCTGTTTTTGTATAAAGCGAGAGAAAATTGTATATACACATGCAAAAATATATATCTTCGTGTTATACACTTAATTATAACAATTTACAGACATTTTTACTTCAAATATTGCAGAGAAAAAGGTCAACGAATTATACAATTGCAGTGAAAATACAATTTTCTCTAGCTTTATACACAGAAGTCTATATATTGTGTTTATGTTTTGTATAAAGTGAGAAAACATATATCTTTTTGCTATAACACTTATAATATGCAATATACATACATTTTAATTCAATTCACGATATATGCAAAGCAAATTATACAATTGCAGCGAAATAGGCTGCGAATTATACAATTTAGGCCAGTTAATTATACAATTTAGGCCAGCTAATTAACATTTATACCAGCGAATTATACAATTGTATATGTATAAGCGAATTATACAGTTTTATGTTTGCTATGGAGCACATTATGCAAATTTTGCTATAGCATACAAATAAAATTTTTTATTTGCTATATGTGAAAATTGTCCAACCATAAATTAAAGGTCATGGAAAACCATCGGGTGATTGGATTATGGGCTTGGGCCTAAACGAATATTATGTAATTATATTTTTAAATATTTATCAAATATAGCTAATTTTTATATTTTATAGCAGCAAATATTCTCTAAATGAGTCATTATTTATGGCTATGCACTGAACAAATTACTCCACATTTACGTTTTTAAATAATAAACAACAAAAAATTTTGTTAATCTATGTACTCCTCTACCATATAAATCAATCACATGTATAATTTTAACTCAACATCTTTCTCATAAGGTGTCGTAATATATATTTTTTTCTTTCTAACACCTATTTATAATATATACTGACACATAAATATTTATATTACAAAATAGTTATGTTGAAGTGATAGATTTATAATTCACATAATTCCCATTGTCAAAAGAAAATGTAATGGTTGAAGAATAATTGTATATCTTAAAGTATATGATGTAAAATTATTTTTCTTGTCAAGATAAAATATATATTCAGTATTCATTTTCATTATATTTAAGAAGTAATACCTCAAATATATATAACTGAAAAGGTAAAATTAATTTTATATTAATGACGAGAATAAAGTTAAACTATAAATCAAAGTTGAGGAGTATTTTTGAGCTTTTTTCCAAATGATTTTTATAATCAACCCCTTCTTGTTGACTACAACCTTTTACCACTAACATGGCCTTAAAAACATTTGTACTTCCCAATAGATTTGTTATTTTATTTTGTAGACCCACTCGTATTCAATAGTTAACTGAATTTGAAATTTTTATTAACATTTTATACTCTTTAGACTTCGAACTCACACATATATCATATTTATGTTTAAGTAAAAACTATCGAATCATTCTAAATAAGTCATCAATAACTGTTAGGAAATTGTTTTTCATTCTTATAGACCTTTGTATATCAAGATGCAAGAGCTCAAAATAGCTAGTACCTTTTTATGCAGCTACTAAAAAAAAGGGCACTTTTATTACATTGCCCTTAATACCTATGCTTAAAGGGTTTAAATTCTAACCCTATAAATTAGTGTTAAAAATATTTATTAACATGTTAAATTTGTTTCAATATCATGTTCCATGGGAAGCACATTTGTTTAATTTTCACTTCCTTCGAAAAAATTCAATTCCCAAGCAACTAATTTTATGATTTTTTTTATCTTACCATGTTATTTATCTGAATGAATACTCGGATCTTATTTGATTAGAAATATAAACATAAAGGAGTAGCCTAAGAGACATAAATTGTGAATTTTAACGTCGCTCATTCATTCTACTTCATGAAACAAAAATTTTACGATGATATTTTGATATTGCGCTTTATCAAGCCTTCAACAAACACCCTATTCATATCCAATCTATTAAATCTAGATGGCAATATATACCACTCGATTGTTTAGTTTACCAAACATGACCTAAGTAAATTATGTATACAATCGATTATACATAATGTGTATATATTATGTATACATATGTATATTATGTTAAAGAAAAATCACATTAGTATTGTCTTTACAGTACTAAATTACAATACATAAATCTACTGTTAATCAATTATTAAATATAATTCTTAATTACAATGCATAACAATCTGATTTTGTTTATTTTTTGGGTTTTGGTGCTAATCTTTTAAAAGTGAAAATTTGTTATCTGATTAATAGGATTCTAAGCACTAAGCACATTCCTAATTTGATATATTAACTATTGGATAGTAGTTACAAGATATAACTAGGAATAAGAATTATATCTTGTGGATCTCCTAAAAGTTAGCTAGGGGCATTTTATGTGAATATTGAATCACAGAGTATATAACAAGGCATTTAATCTAAAATAAACTTCATGGTATATATTTGGAGTTTGGACACATAATTAGAAAGAGAAAGAGAGACACATGCATTTAGTAGGAATAATAATAATTATTATTATCTTATCCTAACTGTCAATTCATAATTAGGTAGGCCATATAAGGTTTAGTTAATTTATTTTTTTTTTTACTTTTAACTTCTTTTGGTGTCTAGATCAAATGAATCTTGTATATATTTTCCAAAAGTAAACACATATATCTATTTGAGTGCCTTTATCACAACAAATAATTAAGGTGAAAGTATATGTTTCCTAGTTTGAACTTATAAGGCCCCACTAAGGTAATATATATAGAGAGAGGGGTAAAGAATTAATCTAATTAGAATTTCACAAAATGAATGCAAAAATCAATATCATGACCGACTTTAAGTTGGATATATGAGAACGTAAAATAATGTAACGTTTTGAAGAAGAAAACCTTATAGCACTATGAGGTAATGAAGTTGCTATATTGCATAGACGTCTTCCAATTTTATTTGATAAATATAGAATATTTAATCGCCAAAAGTCCTAATAAAGTAGGTAGCATATGTGTTTATCGTTAAGTAAGATTACTAGTAATTACTGTTATAAATCTATCGAAACCTACTTACGACAAGTTGATCATCAAAAAGTTATCTATGCAATACTTTGATTTAATATCAATTGAATCCATCCTTCAATTGCATTAAAATGAAAGAATCCAATTTATCAAGTTTTTGATAAATAAAGCTAAGAAAGTGAAAGGTACTACAAATACAAGTCAGTTCCATGTTTAGACAAGCTTAAATGCCTCATATTCTTACTTCATTTGACCAAACAATTAGTCAAAAGTAGAAAAGAGACAAAAAGAAAAAAAAACATAAAAAAAATTAGTACCCCCTTTTAGCATTACAACTACCAAAGTTTTGGCTTAAATAATAATAATTTCATGGACCACAGAGACCACAACAATACTTGTGCCCTTTTTTACTTTTATGGAGTAAAAGAGTTTAATATATGTCCACAAAAAGGAAATTTAATTATTAACCAGCCCACACCAATCTATTGGCAATTACCCTTTATGTTCTATTTTTTTACTTTCTTGTTTCGGATTTACGATGGCCAGTTGAACGCTCTTTGTCAAATTTTTAATATATATATAAAAACTTTATAAGGTATATATGTTAAAAATATTTATATACTCTTCTCTATTCCATTTTATGTGACACCATTTTCTTTTTGATCAGTTTCAAAAAAAAATGTAACGTTTTCTTATATGGTAAGTATTTAAAGGTATAATTCATTTTTTATCTTTATTGGTCCTACTTAATTACAAGGAGAGAGAAAAGTGAATTTATTTTTTTGAAGGGTAATTTGGTAATCATTTCAAAGTCTTCATTATTTCTAAATACCGTATCGAAACAAATATTGTCAAAGTATATATTAAATTTTGAACATTATTAATAAAATTTCTCATTCACTATTTTTTACTGTGTTGTACAGTAAAATTCTTCCTATTTTGCTCTTTTCCATATTGATCTGTGCGTATATTCATGCATCATGTGCCTCTACTGTTTTGAGTGTTTAATCATTTCACTGCGATAGTGATTACGCACTCGTATAGTACGATGAATAAGAGATAAGTAATTTTAGAATGAAATTATTTTAAAATAAAATTATTTAATAATTTATTTCGAAATTAGTTGTTTCAATCACACACATCAAAAGTGAAATGACAATCCTAAAATAATTTATTTTAGATAACTTCTAGCCTTTAATGTATGTTAGAACTTAAAATAACTCAATTTTTATAGTTTAAAGTTTAAACCACTTACGTTTGTCTCTAATTTTAAGTTATATGATGCAAGAAGATTGATTAGCCTTTTATAAATTTATTTTCTAATTTTATGTCTTTTATTAGTAGACTAGAAATATTTATATAAAGATCAAAAAATAACACAACAAAAAATAAAATGATGGGATTTGGACAAAGGGGCTGATTTCGTGCTAAAGATTCCATCTGCAGCAGACAATATATTTCTGTTGTCTTGTACGCTTTAGCACAACAAATTAAGCAAATGTTTCGTCTTTAACGTTTTGTAAATTTATCTTCAAATATTTATTTTAATAAAAAGTATTTAATTTTAAAATTTTGATTTTCAAATTCTCAAAATTGACTAATTTAATGGATCTCCTTCGAGAGAACTTTCTAAAAGGGAAAATAAAAATGAAAAATCTTAGCTAAAACATGAGCTATATTTCATTTATATTATGAGCTAGGGAGAATCCAAAAAATATCAAGTGTTCCACAAAACGTCAAGGGGATAATTCCTTTAATTAATTTAATAATATGGTGCATGTTACGCTAAACTTTATATAGTTGATATAATTTAATATTCGTCAAATTTTTGTCATAAATATAGGTCAAGTCAATGAAATATTCTCTCTCTATATATTTACTTAGATTAATCGTTGCTATACGTGGATTTGTTCATATTTTTATTTTGTTATCTGCAAATATAATTTGTCTTTTCAGGTTTAATGGCTTCTCAAAATCTCATTTTTATTTTTTTGTTGCAACACCAACATACTAATTAGAGTACCAAACTAAAAAGACCTTTGACAAAAACTAGATCTATTAATGTATGTAAGTATATTAAATAGTTGTCATTACCTATATTATATGTCTCAATTATATTTGAAAGAAATTAGTATATTAATATAAAGTTTTTTTTCTATAAAAAAATTGTAATGATAAATAGTCCTAATTTTATATGTTTAAACGTAAAGATAAAAATCATTCGGGGTGGCTCAAATGAATTAATTTGGGACTTATAATGAAGATCTTAAGTTCGAATCACTTTAACAGTGATATGAAGGAGCTACCTTCTAGGTCGAGCTCATCGCACAAAACTTATCTCGTATGATTCACCTCTCTAGAGTGATTGTGATCAGCTAATGTACATAAACAATATCTATCCTGTATGCACCTAAAAAAATAATTTATTAGCTATTTCATATATATATATGAATAAATTTATTCAATGCACATTTAAAAAATAACAATTACTGTGGGGTGAAAAGTGAAAAACTAAAAAAGGAAAACGAAAGGGATAAGAGAGTGAATATTCAGTTGGACCACACAATTTGCTCAATAAATTAACCAATAGTGTTAGCCGTACGTTAATTCTTGTCCATACAAACCACTGTTATCCACCCAGCCAATGAATTGGTTAATTTTACGCTTTGATTTTTTGCGAATTAAATTTATATTGTGTTTGATTGATATATTATCAATTAAATATAATTTTTTTATTTTTAAATATTTATTTAAATTTTTAAATAACATATTTATTAAAAAATAATAGTTAATATAGTAATTTATTATTTTATTTTTATCAATTATGAACTGGATAAATTTAAAATTTAAAATTTTCACAGATAATTAGAGATAACTTTAAAATAAAATATGAACAAATAATTAAGAATAGAGTGAATATAAATTTATTTAAAATTTAATTTTGAAATATTCCTCCGAATATTGCCTACCAAACATCCCTCCCCAAGTCATATGTACCATCGTATCAAAGAAATTATAAACACTGTATACCCATAATGCTTAATTTTGTTATTTATTCAAAAGAAGCACCAACAATACTTTATCCCAGTTTATGAATCATCATGTCCGAATAAAAAAAAACATACTTCCTTATTAATTTCTTTTGTTTTATTTTAAAAAATATATTTAATAGCAATACAAAATTTTATAAACTGTTACAGAAATTTAAGTTTTAAATATACAATCACACAAATTAAACGGAATGGAATCATAAATTAAACTATACCAATTATATAAAAACATTACTCTTAAGTTATATATGCCACTAAGCAGAGCTTTTGTCAAAGACTAGGTACCACGCTAACATCGTCCTCCCAAATTACTATACTATCTACCCCTCCGAGCATACTATGGCACTAGTAAAAGATGACCAGCAGAGAGTTATATCTACTAGACTCGTTTTAAGAACAATTTGTATTAAATTAGCATGTTTTGATAATGTAGCCGTAATAACTAACTATAAAAAATATGTGGAAGCCAATAGGCTTCGAAACTATGTAGAGGCCAATAGGTCTCAAAGCCATGTAGTTCCCTATATAAGGCCTCATTTTGAGTGAAGCATTTCCTTTTAATATTTTTTATTATACCAACTCAATTATTACATCATATTTTTTAATAGTATCTTTATCTAATTATAACAAATAATCTATTCCATCAGTTCTATATTAGTTTACCATCATACTAAAAGTATATGTGTGAAATAGCAAAATCATCTTCTTATTTATGATTTTTTTCAAGAAAATATTTTATTTAAAAAATGCAATAGTTGTGAGCCTATAATAATATTTATCAAATATTAATTCGTGACGGAGCTAGTATTTTCACCGAAATTTCAAAAAGATGGTGGGCGTTACTCCATTGTTTCGCATCACCTGGCTACAAGATGCGCACGGCTATTGTCTACTGTACAAAAAAAAAAACTTGTGGGTTTTATTGAGACACATAACAAATAATCCATCTTCTCTGTCCAATCAAAAATCGACAACACATTTGACGAAACCACGCTGGTTTTTTAAAAACCACTATATTCTCTCTCTTCCACATCTGGGATATTTTGCCCAACAAAAGTTATTTCAGATACCAAACAGAGAAACACTACTCCACACCCTTCTTTTTTCCTTCCCTCTGTCTCCATTTGATATGATATATATATTACAACAACAATTATTCATAGTATAGAAAAAATATCCGAAAAAATGGGAAGAGGAAGAGTCCAGTTGAAGCGAATAGAGAACAAAATTAACCGTCAAGTTACCTTCTCGAAACGTCGATCTGGTTTGCTGAAGAAAGCCCATGAGATCTCTGTGCTTTGTGATGCTGAGGTTGGTTTGATTGTTTTTTCTACTAAAGGAAAACTGTTTGAATATGCCAATGATTCCTGGTACGTACTCCTTCGTCTTTAATTCTGTTGAGCCGCCCCTGATTCTGTTATTCCGCTCATATATCTCTTTTTAAATTTAATTAAATATGCTCTTATACTCTTGATCTTCAATTAGAGATTGGAATTTTTTTTTCTATTCATTTTGACTTTTTGATATCTTTTTGTTGGTGATATTTTATGTGTTAAATATATATATAGGAACCTACTGTTTTTTTTTTTGTTCTTATGTGGGTATTTATATGTAAAATAATATTATTAGTTTACTAAACTGCATGCAGAAACCAATTAAATGAATAATATTTTACAACATAATTATAAACTCGATAGATCCAGTTGTTTTTGTTTCTTTATATAGTCTAAATAATCTCTTAATACACAGATCCATGATTATTTCGTGTTTAGTAGGTAGAGAATCACGTGGTTGTTAAATTATATAAAAAAATTATATATGCTTTTTTTTCTTTTTAATTTTAATTTATTTTTATTCTTTTTTTAATATATATAATATGTAAATATGTAGGATCTAGCTTATGACGTGATGATTCTGTTAAAAGGATGTTATATTTTTTTTTTTAAAAAAAGTTATTAAAAACTATATGTACAGTTTTTCTTTTAATAATTCTATGTATAAGCACAATAGTAAAAGTATATTTCAGATGATGTGTGTGTTCCATGCAAGTGCAAACTGACTACCAACTCTTCAAAAATTTTGCAGAAACGAGGTCTACAGTAGAACAGCTTTAAAGAGCACAAAAATAACTATTCAACTAGCATTTAAAGCGGATATAATCCTCGTAAAAAAAAAAGTAAAATAATTATATATATATATCCACGCTGTTTAGCAAGTACACTTTTTTTAATTAACAGAATTATATTTATCGAATTCAAAAAAAAAACAAACTAAAATTGATATTTTAATTTCAAATTAACCAAATAATTGAGGAAAATAAAAGAAAATTCAATCTTTTTTCTACTCGGTCATAAATTGATTTGAATAAAAAAAGGAATATGTATAAAAAAATTTAAAGTCACCTGATATTTTTTATTCAAAAGTTAACTTATAATTTTTTTTAAAAAAATTGGTTAACGAAAAGGGTAAATATGCACCATATATTTATTAAAACCAAGGTATATATCATTTGTTAAACGTCTAGTGTATATATGTACCACTTTTTAATAATGGATATATTCTCTTTAAATCGCGAAGTTGAAAGATATATATTTATCCCTTTTTTCTAAATTTATTGAAGTATATTGCTCGATTCATTTATTTTTTTCAGTTTATTAAACTAAATATAAATATCTATTTTTACTTGTTTAAATTTAAAAACGAGAATTCATATTACATTAAAATGCATTAAAAGAAACAATGCATGTATTCATTTTGTATATAACTATTACTTTGTTTGATATATTTTTTTGAATCTATATATAATTAATGACACTCTATACATTAGGTATTAAACAATCTAAATCATTATATTAACAATGTAAGGGGTTTTAAAACATGTATTAGCACGATTAAAGTCATAATTGCCCGTCAAAATCTTTTCCAAATCTTTTTCTTGATATTGGTGGAGAGTGTTTAGTAAACCAATTCTTTTTTCAAAAAATAATTATGCAACGTACGTTATTATTAATATACCAATTCAAATACTACATAATGAATAATATCACCATCATAAACTAAAATCAACATTACTTATACATCACTTTTAACACTATTCTTATTCACCTTATTAAACAATAACTAAAGTCATTTTCAATGCATTCATGGATTGATAACGTTAGCTGGATATATTCAACGAATTTATTACTTGTACTTTTTTAAAAGCTATGTACATTAATTTTTAAAATGGTATATTAGAGTAGCCAGAAGTTAAGATTTCGATTTCATTCAGTTACCTTTATTTATTATAAAAATGAATTTTCAAGTGCTTATTCTAAGTTATTAGGTAATTTAGAGCGAATTGCTTGATGCACTATCTGAAATGATTTTTCACACGTTAACTTGAAAAGTAAAATTTCATTGCTTAGTTGTTTAATTGTGTAAATTCAACATGGGTTGTGAGTTAATTAAGTTGGGTCATACATGGATGGGCTGGGTTGGTATTTTATGTGGAGCAATAAATAAAATTTAGGGCAATTTTCATATATTGCAAATAAAAAATTTATATTTGTATACTGTAGCAAAATTTGCATAATTGCACTTTATAGCAAACATAGAAACTGTATAAATTGCTATACATATACAGTTGAAGCAAATTGAATAAAATGAAGTGTATAAAACAAGAAAGAAAAAGACACTTGGGAAAAGAACTGTAAAAAAACGAAGTGTATAAACCAAATAGTATTATTATAAGTGTATAGAACGATTATATACAATTTGTATTTGTATAAAATGAGAAAGAGAGAAAGACAAAAGAGACTTGACAAGGAATATACAATTGAATCGAATTGTATAAAACGATAAAGAGAGAAATTAGATACAATTTGAAAATTATATAAAACGAGAAAGAGAGAGGCAAAAGAAACTGGACAGAGGAGTATTTTTATTGTATAATTATAAGTGTATAGGACGAAAATATATGTACTTGCATGTGTATATATAATTTTCTCACGCTTTATACAAACAGAAAAGCAATTTATACATTTCGCTTCTGTTTGTATAAGTGAGAAAGATGAGGGTGGCAAGCGAGATTTGGGAGAGTGGCGAGCGAGATCTGGAAGAGGGGAGAGAGGGGAACAAAAATATATGTATTTATACAATTTTCTCTGCTTTATACAATTAGAAACAATTTTTATACACTTGTATTTGTATAAAAAGAGAGAAAACGAGCGAGAGATTGGAGGAGAGTGGCGAGCGAGATATTTGGGAGAGAGGCGCCTGACAATTTTTTGCAAACGTTTGCTATGGAGCACAATTAAATCAAACCCTCGTTACTCCATTTATTTTAAGTTATTAGTTTGCTATTATATATAATTTTCCTAAGTGATTAATTAAAAATTATTTAGATGCAATATAGTTATACTATTAATGGAGGGGAAATTTTAATCTTAAAATAACACAAGTGATAAATTTGATCCAATGGGTAGAAAGAAAAGAAGAAGACATTCTGAATAATTTTCAATAGGTTTAATGACATTTTAACTTTTTCTTAAGGAAATCTTAATATCAAAGTTGGTTGACTAATTAAAATTTCATATTGTTGATGAAAGTTCGATTCCCAGTCTTTCCCCTACCTCCGTTGATAAAAAGACCCTTTCTAACTCCACAAGCAAGGTCTGATTGTTTAATTCGTCTCAAAAAAATTATTTATCAAAATATAGTTTGAAAGAAAATATAAGAGTAAGAAGCTATATATATGAACTATGAAGAAAATATTAAAGAAAGAAAATTACTAACAATACATATTATTAAAGATAACCTAAGTAAATTTTAAAGAAACAAAATTGAATAATAAGATAATACTAACATTATTGTAGTAATATTGTTAAATCAAAATTGAAGAATAAGATAATGGTAGCATTATTATAGTAATATTGTTAAGGGAACATATATGTATGTTATCTAGGCTAGAACTTTGTCCAGGAAGAAAGAAAACTTTTGATTACCTACTACTCGTCTATTCCTATCTTTGATTTCCACACCCTTTTATCTAGGATTATATCTTTGGTGAGTTGAAGCAGAGTTGGAGTTAGGATTCGAATTTTGTGGGTTCAAGAATCTAGCTCTTTCAAGTTAGTGGATTCTAAATTAATAATACTTAATAATTTGTACATATTGAATAGATTTCTCAAGGCATATACAGAGTTTGGACCAAAGTTACTAGGTTCGACCGAACTCATGTCTCTAGAGGCTAGCTCTGCTCCTGAGTTAAAGTGTCATATCACCTATTTCTATTTCTTCCTCGGTCTATCTCTACCTCTCCTCAAACAATCATCGCCACCCTATAACAATTTTTTTCAAAATGTTATATCACAAAAAATTTCAATATCTCTTCTCTCTATGCTTTTGATATATTATATTGATATATGTCTCTATGCTTTTATAAGTTACTATAACTTATATATGAACACGTCTATGCTCATACCCTTACATCATGTGATTTTGACTAATTAAATTGCTTCTACATATATAAGAAAGGGAATACTTTTGACAACTATATTTGTACTCCTCCTTAGCATTGTGTTTTAACTTTAGCTTCTAATTGTTAATCAGAAGAGGTCAGGCAGGTGAGGTTGGGGTTAATGGTAGGAATAAAAAGAAAAAATGAATAGGGAACAAAAGAAAGAGGGTAGATAAGTAATTAAGGTAGTTTAAGTCTATATTATGACATTAATTTGAGTAAGCATGTTAATTAGAACAAAGATCACATTTTAATAAGCTAAACATGAAATATTCAAACCAAAATTAACTTATAGAAGTTCGAAGTTACATATATATATACTTTAAGGTAATTGTTTTCGACCTTCGCTTATAGATCTATCCCTTTTTCATATCAACAAAATGTGTTTGGGCCAATTCTTAGGATTAAGTGTAATTGATGAAACTCGATAATAATAAGCCCGCTCCTCTACACTTTTCTACTTAATTTCATACTAGAATTGGTTCGAACTTGAAATCTATGTCACGAGTTTCTTAAACTTTATCATTTGAACTAAACAGGAGGAAGAATAATAAGTTGTATACATTAATAGTGTATATAGCTTATTGTTCAATTTCTCTTTTACATAAACATTTCTCTATTAATAAAGTTATCTAAGGACTTGAAAGAGAATAATCTCTATAGTTTTGTGCAATTCCTCTATATATTTCATTTTTTTGTACTTGTTTCATCTGACATATGTATATTCTCTTGTGATACTATATATATATATATGTATATAATTAGCATGGAGAGGATACTTGAAAGATATGAAAGATACTCATTTGCTGAGAAACAGCTTGTTCCTACTGATCATACCTCCCCGGTATGCCAAATTCTTTCGTGTTACTTATATATATATCGTGAGTATATAGAGCTTAAATCTCGTTTTTGAGGAGGAAGTTATAAATTTATTTGGTGCAGGTAAGTTGGACACTTGAACATGCAAAACTTAAGGCCAGACTTGAGGTTCTGCAGAGGAACCAAAAGTACATACATAGTCACATTAAAGAATTTTTTGTGACATTATATATAAATATGTATATTTTCCTTTTACTTAGAAAATTTCATGATATGTTTGCAGGCACTATGTGGGAGAAGATTTGGAGTCGTTAAATATGAAAGAACTTCAGAATCTGGAACACCAGCTTGATTCTGCTCTTAAACACATTCGATCAAGAAAGGTTCAACCAAATTATATGTTTATACAATATAGTTTTTATTTGATAAATAACTCTCTAAATTGAAGTTTCTGATTTCTTTGTAGAATCAATTGATGCATGAGTCCATCTCTGTGCTTCAAAAAAAGGTGAGAATTTTCCTCTAAAGTGTACTTAATTTGATGTGGCTATCTAACAACTTGAGTCCAATTTAAAAATGGTTTCCCTAGTGGAAGTAGCGCGAAACAAGTTCTGTAATTGACATTCTACGTACACTAATTACCTCCTCTCCACCCTCCTTCCCTTGCGCCCGGCCCTAACCCTAACCCTCTACCTCCGATCCCATAGTTTTTGTTTCAATTATCTCTTACTTATCAAACATGAAAAAATAAGTAACAAAACTATTTTTTACCAAAGAAAACATTTTCGAAAAAATATTTTTGGGAAAATGCACAAGTATCCCCTCAACCTATGCCCGAAATTCCAGAGACACACTTATACTATACTAAGGTCCTATTACCCCCTGAACTTATTTTATAAGTAATTTTCTACCCCTTTTTAGCCTACGTGGCACTAGTTTGAAAAAAAGTCAACCATCGTTGGCCCACAAGATAGTGCCACGTAGGTCGAAAAGGGGTAAAATATTATTAATAAAATAAGTTCAGGGAGTAATAGGACCTTAGTATAGTATAAGTGTGTCTCTGAGATTTCGGACATAGGTTGAGGGGGTACTTGGGCATTATCCCAATATTTTTCATGTTATCCTTTGTATCAAACACACCTATAGTTTCCAACAAGTCTTGCAATCAACAATTTGTTTATATCTCAATACTGTTAAGTCTTCGACTCGACCATCCTTCTGGTACAAAAGCTACTAGCTTTTGAGGTTGTGTTAGACTCAGGTTCATATCATTATATTTGCATAATTGTGTATACCACCAAATTGAGTAACTTTTTGATGTTTGCATTTGTACAGGACAGAGCATTGCAGGAACAAAACAACCAGCTTTCCAAGAAGGTTATTACAATATCCCCAAATAAAATACATCTACTTGTCACAAATACTTATGTGAATATTAAAACAGGTGAAGGAGAGGGAGAAAGAGGTGGCACAGCAAAATCAGTGGGATCAGCAGAACCATGAAATCAACTCATCTTCATTTGTTTTGCCACAGCAACTGGACTCTCCTCACCTTGGGTATACTCCTCTTTCCCCCCTTATTTTGAACTCTTTTTTTATTTTAATTTTATTAAATGACATTTGATATAAAAACAAGATTATGAAATGAGAAAAACCAAATGACAATCATCTAATCAACAGTTTTTTTAAAGGGATAATTAATTACCTTGATCAAATGTCTATATACTATAGATTTGTATAAATCATATGTGGTCATCCAGAGCAATAAAATTTAAACATGGACGATTTTTATGTGATAAACTTTAAAGTTATATGTCTTTTATGATATTAAAAAGAAAGAAAAGTGTTTTTATTTTATAAACTTTTACTTAAAAAAGTTTTTATATTGGTTAAATGTTTTAGCCAAATAAATTAAGTACTTAAAAAAATAAAGTTGCATATGCATACACTACAACAAGAACAATCTTTAGCGACAATAAATATAGATATTAGTAAAGAATGCTAAAGTCTTTATCGACATGTGTTCAATACCATTAGAATAAATATTACTAAAAGCTTTAAAGACATATATAGAGAATACTATAAAAATATATATATAACAACTAAAAAATTAATTACCGCTATGATTATTTTTAATATAGTGATAGGAGCAATTCTGGCCTTTTACTAGAAGTCTAGAAGCATATAGAGCCAAATTTATTACCTACCAAAACTTTGCACCACTCTACCTTGGATTATATTTCTTTTTATTAAAAAAGAAAAAAAGAAGAGATGCATTATTGGTGGGGATAGCTTTCTTGGCAACATCAAAGTATGTGTATTGTGGTCTAATCATATAGACATATACAATTAATAAGGACTATCGTAAGATAGTAAGTATTTATTGTAGTTTTGAACCTCAGGTTCAATATCGAAATCTTTTGGCTATTTTTTGGTTACATATTATATTTCGTAACGAAATTACTGGATTAATTTAGTTGAAAATGTAATATAGGGAAGCATACCAGAGTACTAATGTATTAGATAATGGAGAAGTGGAAGGAGGTAGTTCTTCACAGCAGCAAGGTGCAGCTAATAATACTGTGATGCCACAATGGATGCTTAGTCATCTTAATAATTAAAAGGTATCATTAATACTTCAATATGATTAACTAGGTATATAATTTTGATGCCACAATATATTTGTCTATGTGTACTTGCTTTCAAAGACATGCCACAATATAGATGGATTGTTGTAAAAACATTATAATATATGTTAAAAATAAATTTTGATGTATGATTCCATAATATCACGTAAAGGATTTTGTAGTAATTATATAGTAATAACTTTTATATTATATTTAACGATAACAATAAGTATGAATATTTATAATTAACACTTTACGTAAGTGTTAAAGGATTTAGTAATTTTGAATGTAATATTATTAACTCCTGTTGCGAGTATGTTTTTTTATGATAGTTAGGAGATATATAAATATATATAACTTGATGAATGATTGATAAATAATTTTTTTAATTTATTCGAAAGATGCTTTTGGTTGGTTATAGGTTGTCAATTATTTATCCATAAAACTATTGTTCTATAGCATAAAATTAAATAGATATTACTAAAAAGATATAAAACAAACGGACAAAAGACACTGCATTTTCTTTGTCATCTTTTCTTGATTGGTACTACCAAAAAAATAAAATCAATTTTCAGTGGTTGTTTGGTTAAAAACAAAAATCATGAATGCCAGCAAGAATTTTCTATGCATGTAGATATAGAATATAAAAAAGTATATTTTTCTAAATATTTGACTTTTGGTAGTATGATATTAATGAATTGATATAATTAAGGATAGGAAAAAAGTTTAAATATTTCTAAACTATTCGAAAAGGTTTAGATATATTTATATTTAAAGTTTGGTCTATTTAATATTCAAGCCGTCTAACTTTTGGTCTACATATGTCTTTTTGGGCGTTAGTTAGTCAACTCGAAATATCTAACTCATTTTATTTTTATTTAAATGTCAAGTGGATTTTTCACGTCATTTTTATATATTATCACTTGATATTTATTTTCAAATATAAGGGATTTAATACTACTTTTTTTTCATACAAAATATATCCCGATTAATTTGATAAGATTCTTTTATATAATATCGTGATCTAATTTATTTATTTTTACGAGAATAACATAACTTCTTTTAAGCAACTTTTAAAGGTGGGAAGTTTGGTAAACCAATGATTAGAAAAGGATTACATAGAATATTGGCAAGAAATTTTTAATATATAAATCTAAAATAAATAAAAAGTTATTGTATTAGAAAGTGATAAAAGTATGATAAACAAATTGATACGTTTAAACAACCTCACCCCCTCGATCCCATGGAAAGTTAATAATCCGGCGAAATTCAATAATTTTGGCTCTTTATTTTTTATAAAATTACTTATTAAATTCAATTAGCTATATTTATGTTAAATTTAATTTTTTTTAGTTAAGTATTATTACAATAATAAATATAAATATAAATAATTTATCTAAAATTTAATTAACTATAATTATCTTAAAATTAAAATTTTGATTCCGTTACTCCCGCAAAAACAAATTGACCAAGACAAAGACAAGAATAGGTCTTCGACACATAGGAGACAAAAAGAAAGTGCATGAAAATCAAGACCACAACAAAAATATTCCATTTACTTGCACTTTATCATTGCACAAGATTTAAAAAAAAATTGAGAAGCATTTACAATTATTACTAAAATAAACAAGTTATGCTTTTAACAAATATTAATTTCTTGGATAAAAAAAGAAAGAAAAAATAGCAAAAGAAGTGATACACGAGCTTCGAATTAAGTGATTACAACCAATAAATATTTCAACCGCCGTAGTTGCTCTGTTGCATTCATATTTCCACAACTAGAAATGACAAATGGTTAGAATTTCATCAAAATAAATTAAAAAAAATTGAAATTCTATGTATTTGATAATATAGAAAATATTTATATAACTAGATTACTGAAAATATAGAAGTAAATCTATGTATTTAATATGATCAAAAATTTAGAAGGCCAACTACATAAATAAATTTCTAAATTTGTTAGATTTATTTTTAAAATTATCTCAATTATGCTATTTTTCTACTGAATCATTGAACCACTCACAATTTGTTCCTTTTAAACACCGTTAATTTGATGTGGAACCAAATTTTGTGAGGGTATTGATAGAGAGAATACATATGTTGTTTCAGGACTTATTAGTTCAGTTGACAATGAAAATGTTAGAGAATAATTGTGTTTTATTACGAGTTATTTGAACACTTTAGAAAACAAATGATATTAACACGCAATTTGTCTTCATTCCTTCAATCAAAATCATTACAATATGATTACAATAGAAAAGTCCATCAAAATCAGCCAACCGTGTTTAAAAGGAACAAATTATGAATGGTAAAATGATTCAATAGGAAAATGACGTAATTGAGGTACCTAAGGTGAAAAAGCCAATTAGTTTAGGAATCTGTTTATAGCCGACTCTAATGGGTATAATAGTTCTTTCATATATTGAGCTTAATTACAATGTAATTTTTTCCCTTACCTATTTGATATTCATATTGACTCCAACTAAGAAACTGAAACTTTTGATTAAGAATGAAAGGTTTCTTTCTCGTTTCATCACAACCCTTGATTTGATGGCCTAACTACAATATTATTAATGCTAGATGTTTGAATCTTTTTTCAAATCCTATTGTAGCTCTACGAGTCTTTTACGTGTGCCACAAATAATCTACACACAAGAAGAATGATTAAACGAGTCCGAAACTCAAAGGGTACAAATTATTTACAAAAATTCCAAAACGGTATATAAAATTTTATATTAACCAAAACGGTAAAATCGCTGCAGGAGCAGCGATTTAGCAAAAAAAAATTTTTTTAATAAAAAAATGAAATCGCTGCCCAAGCAGCGATTTCAAAAAAAAAAAATTTTTTTTTTTAAATAAATCGCTGCCGGGGCAGCGATTTATAAAAAAAAAAATAAAAATTTATTAAATCGCTGCCAGGCAGCGATTTATTAAAAAAAAAAAATATTACATAAATCGCTGCCCCGGGCAGCGATTTATTTATAAAAAAAATTTCCAGCAATTTATTTTAAAAAAAAAAATATTTTTTTATTAAAACGCTGCTAGGGGCATGATTTATTTAAAGAAAAAAAATTTCCTTATTAAATCGCTGCACGAAGCTTTTTTTTTTAAAAAAAATATTAAAATTTTTAATACAGCGATTTTATATTAAAAAAATTATAATATTTTTTAAAATTTAAATATATAACTTATAAGATTTATTAAAACGCTGCTAGGGGCACGATTTATTTAAAGAAAAAAAATTTCCTTATTAAATCGCTGCACGAAGCTTTTTTTTTAAAAAAAATATTAAAATTAAAAAAAATTATTAAATCGCAAAAATGTTAATACAGCGATTTTAATATTTAAAAAATTATAATATTTTTTAAAATTTAAATATATAACTTATAAGTTATATATTTAAATTTTAAAAAAATATTATAATTTTTTAATATAAAATCGCTGTATTAAAAAATTTTAATATTTTTTTTAAAAAAAAGCTTCGTGCAGCGATTTAATAAGGAAATTTTTTTTCTTAAATAAATCGTGCCCCTAGCAGCGTTTTAATAATTTTTTTATTTTTTTTTTAAAAATAAATTGTTGGAAATTTTTTTTATAAATAAATCGCTGCCCGGGGGCAGCGATTTATGTAATTTTTTTTTATTTTTTTTTTTAAAGAAATCGTTGCTTGGGCAGCGATTTCATTTTTTTATTAAAAAAAAAAAAAATTTTGCTAAATCGCTGCCGGAGCAGCGATTTTACTTTGTAAATCGCTGCTCCTGCAGCGATTTTACCGTTTTGATTAATATAAAATTTATATACCGTTTTAGAATTTTTGTAAAAAAATTGTACCCTTTGAGTTTGAGACTCATGATTAAACAAAATGAGCAATGTGAAGCAATATTGAATTCAACAACCAATCATAATGAATCTAATGGACCACTTCACGATAATGGTTGGCACGTCAAAGACTCCCATATTTGAAAAATTCAAAAGAAATTCCAGAAAATAATTGTGCATGACTATTAAAGTCTATCTCTATTACCCAACATATTACGTATAAAAAAAGTCAAGATCACTCTCTCCACGTATTACACAATATATAATCAAATATAAATTGGTCCCATTAGAAACCACCAAATTAAATTTGCTCTGTTTCTTTGTCCCTCTCCATTATCCATAAACTAAAAATTTTCAGTTTTTTGATCAGTTGAAATTTAGTGCACAAGTATGAATCGGTTCCGTGCAAAGTTGCACGGATTCTGTATGAGTCGAGCGGTTGTTCGTGTTCGAGCCCGTTCTCCTTGTCCACAGTACAAGAAGACGGGCTCGATCAAGTTCAACGACTCCGACAGTAAATATTGCAGCAGCACGGAAATGAGCTTCAACAGTGTCGAGTCGAGGTCGGATTCTGAGAGTATCGGTGATAATAATAGTAATAATAACAGAGTTATGGTTGTGGTTGATCCTAGTCTTGATCCTAATTGTGCTTTGCAATGGGCACTTTCTCATACTGTTCAAAGCCAGGATACTATTATTCTTCTTTATGTTAGCAAAATCTCAAAAGAAGGTAAATCTTTTTGACTCGTGAATTAAAATTCTGGCTCTATCACTGAGCTTTGCGCTCAGCTAGTTTATTTTACTTGATAACTAATTGTGTTCTGTTTAATATGATTTTAGGTGAAAAAGCAAACAGTGAAATTAATCAGAGAGCGTATGAACTTCTTTGCTCCATGAAAAATATGTGCCAAACAAGAAAACCAGGAGTAAGTATTTTGTAGGTTTATCAATTATATGGAAATTTAGTATTGGCTAACTGAACTTTCACTTCGTTCGTGATAATGCATTGAAAATGTCACTGTCATGTGGGATTGAGTGTCCACCTTGAACAAATCGTAACGGATTAGGGGTATATTTGAACCATATAGGTAATGATAGGTGTTTTTTTGTACTGATGGTATAACGAAGGGTGAAATTGATCTTTTAGGCATATTAACTTTCTTATATTCAAAAAAGATAAAGTACTTAGAATTTATTCTGGTGCTAAATTTTCATGATGTGCATTACATTAGGTACAAGTGGAGATAGTAATGCAAGAAGGAAAAGAGAAAGGAGCTGTGGTTGTTGAAGAAGCAAAGCAACATAAAGCTTCTTTACTGGTGTTAGGACAGAGGAAAGATCGATAATGTGGCGCCTGCTAAGAATATGGACAAGGAAAAGGTCAAGAACCAGAGTTGTGGAATACTGTATTCAGAAGGCAAATTGCATGACAGTTGCTGTGAGAAGGAAGAGCAGCAAGTATGGAGGATATCTCATTACTACTAAGCGTCATAAGAACTTTTGGCTTTTGGCTTAACGGAACTTAATCTACCTTTTTAACAACAGTATAATTCCACAAAGTGGAGGATGGTGTGTACGTATGTAGCCTTACTCCTTCCTCGTGAAGGTAGAGAGGAGTTGTTTAATTAATATACCCTTTTTCATTCAAAATGAAGGAATTTTTTGTCATTTCAAATTTAGTCAGATCCTTTAAATGCTCAAAGAGAAAACTTAACTACAATGAACACATGGCATGCATCTCTCATTATAATCCAACATGTAACATACTTTAGTTGGAGCTAATATTAGAAAAGTGAAGATATTGACACCAAGTAACAATCATATTATGTCAAGAAAATCAATGCATTTGTACAGGTGAATTCACCTACTATTTGCACTTTCAACATATTTTTCTAAAGAATAAAGAAAAGCCTATAGTATCAATGGTTAATTCCACTGCGAGTCTGGGGTAAAAGAAAAAAAAAGAAAACAAAGTTTAGAATGGACTGTACAGATAATACAGGATGGAGGCACTTGTTTCATTACTTCTGCCTTGATTTCTCTTGTATATGATACTGCACACTTCATTATTCTGTTCAATGGTCCAACAGCATCTACGCGAGTAGTCTACAGTAGCACAAGTGATGAAGTTCATATTCACAGAGCTGAAACATTAGTGAGCAAGCACCCTGCATGTACTTGTTCTCTTTTTGTTCACAACGGTTGGTGAAATGAATGCTCTTGACATCTCTGCTTCTGTTATCAACTCACCCTCCACATGCATCACAAATAGGGTTGTGTACATAAAACAGTATTCATGCAAAGCTCTTATTTGTTGAAGGCTCTTTGAGACTCAAAACTGTAAGTTGGTCTATATACAATTTGGTGTAATTTGTCATACCCTGCAAGTACTCCAGCCCCTGCCACACCATAAAGCATGTTTGCACTTACTCCTCTAAAAAGTGCAGCAAAACCTTCAAGGCGTATAATTTCACGGAGTGCATGCATGGAATTCCGATACTTTGTTTCCTGCCCTGAAGTTAGCATCATTCTTCTGCGGACTGTGTCAAATGGGTAAGCACACACCCCAGAGAAAGTGGTTATGCTCCAACCCAACATAAAACTGGCAGGAAAATTGTCCTGTGTATACAAACGAAGGTTGAAATTAGTTTCTGCTCCCGTACTTTAACTGGTCATATGCATGTTCCTTGTTAAAGAAGATCAGCAACATAACAAATTTACATCCCTTCCCCCACAAATACCCCATAAATTTTATGTAAATAACAACTTTTTATTTCTCCTCATCTCATCTGCCCTTGTCTCTCTTCGTACGATGGACATTGAGGAATTAATGTTTCAAGTCATACTACAGGCACAAGCTGTTTATAGTTTTATTAAGTTGGCTCAACTATATCAACAAGAAGGAAATGGTGCAATAACAAAGAAAAAAATTCCAACCAGAAAAGTGCCAATCTAACAATCTAATTTACCTTTAAGGGTCCAACTAAAACAATTGGCTTCATGGAGTCATAGATCCCAAAGTACATGCCTCGGTACAGGGTTATTCCCATAATTGAGGCTCCAAAACCACGATAGAGGCCAACAATTCCATCACTTGACAATGTCTTACCATAAACATCTATTAGCCCCTTAAACTGACGTTTACCATTAAGTGGACAATCCTGAGCATCCATCGCCAGCCGAGTCCTGGCATAGTCCAAGTGATAAAGGAGCATGGATGTAGTTGCTCCAGCAGCACTACCGGAAGCCACATTGCCTGCAAACCACTTAACATATCCATCTTTATCTTTTGAATATCCAAAGAGGTTCTTGTAGTAACCTTTGAAAGCAAAGTTGGAAGCCTGTGAAAGAAACAATTGTAAGCTCATCAAATATTATATTAGTTGAACAATTGAAAATAATATCTATGAGAATTACTGATAAAATGCATATGAAACTATAATTCACAATATTAAGATTTAAGTACAGAAACATTTCCATCAATTATTTGATTCTATAATTCATTCTCGCACTATATGCAATTGTGAAAAGGACAATCTTTTTGCAGATGCAAAGCATGATAGAAGAAACAAAAGGAAAAAGAAATGCAAGACACTATTTAAGTGATGCAAGAGGACTTTATGATAGACAGAGTGCATCACATATACAGTATCTTTCAGCATTAACAGCCCATATTCAACCAAAACTCGGCAATAGAGATGAATGTAGCTTGACCGAACACATCCCAGCAAAATAATAACAGGAAAGATCACAGATTACTACTTTCTTGAAAAGAAAGTGTGAGTAATCTACTAGGCAGAATCTAAATAGGAAATACGCATACCGCATACCAGACTCTTCTACAGTCCATCTGACGCAACAGTAAAACAGTAATTTTCCATTCAGACTAAGCTATGAGAAGATCATTTGGATCTGGTCATATTGGGTACATCCATTTGACGAACCGATGAGTAGAGTCTAAGGATGGTTGCCCAGAATGGTGCTAACTTTGAATGAATAAAGAAACCAATATTTAAATGGCAGACTCCAGACTCAAACGCACAATAATACAAGGCATGCTGTAAATGCCCTGAACAAGCATGTGAGGAAGTGTTTCATGACCCAACCCCAATAAGTGGGCATTCGCCTAGTCACATCCTTGTGCATATTGGTGTTCTTCTTTCACCTTAGATACTAGTGACACAACATGAGCTAATGAATAGTTCCTCGAGTAAATACATACATGCAGCTAAACACGAGCTAATGAAAGATAGTTACACTCTCCCAACATCTATTCGTTATCTCTCAAAACACTTGGCATAAACCCACAGGTTTCAAAAATGGAACTTTCTCAAAACACTTAGCATGAAGTGAGTGTTGGGTGAGTCTATTGGTTGCTTTGTAAGATTGCCGCTTTGGCACATTTTATAGCAGACAATGTTAGATTTGGTTATCTTATAGATCACCTGTGCATAAGAGTTTTAACTAAAAAGCTGCAGGTTTTTCACTAAAGTTGACATGGTAACTAAGAAAGACCTTGTTTCAGGGGACCTAGAAGGAGTCTGAATCATTCAGAGAACACTGTGAATACAATCAAGAAACACATAAAGGATGACTTACTAGAGTAGCCATCACCAAAATGTCCTAGTCCAAGGCAAAAGATTATGATAATTTATAGTGGATAAGGAAAATGATTGCCAAAGTAGAGGAATTGAGCTTATCTCCAAGATAAGCTGAACTAACCAAAACTATGTATAAAACCTTAGCAGATATCAGGGGCAATAGTAGAGCGGTGACTAATCTCACAAACCAGGGGAGACGCCAACTCCCTGAAGCATTACATCTACATTTTTAATCAATAAGTTGGACTTCATCAATCTAATTTTAGGTGGTATTTCAGGGGGAAGTGAAACATGAAGGTTAACTGTTCAGTGTGCTAATAACTGATATAGAAAATCAAGTAATATAGAGATAGAGATCTAAAACATCACAAGGAGATGAGGAGGAATCGCCACCTGAGTTGGGAAATATCTTATAACATTGGCCTGGTTTCCCCTCCACAATGACATAAAACCCTCGTCTTGCAGAACTCTTTGAAAGCAATCACCAATTCCCACATATGGTCTCTTAAGTTGACCCCTCTTCATTAATTCTCCTTGATTCTGCAACAAAAGCTTTACTCGCTCAATTGGTGCTGCAGCACTTTTTGCGAAAATGCCTGCTGTTCCTCCCATCAGAAAATCAACAGAAAATTTTTCTGATCTTGTTTCCATTTTAGGCCCCAAGTTCCCCCTCCTTAATCCTGCAAAAGCAATCCGAGGGGCATAAATATGTCTATGAGAAATACAGGAGAATAATACTATTGAATTGTGTATCTAATTATTGCATTTACAGACACTACATTAGACTCTTTTTTCAACTAGGATACTACATTACAATCCTTTTTCAACTAGGATTCTATATACTATTTCAATCCTATTTTAAGTAGAATTATATATATTATTCTTGTTCTTATTCCTAGTCTAACAATGTCAACAAAGTAGAACTCACCAAATGAAGCCTCTCATGTCTACTTTCCTAATGGGTGATAGCTTCATGATCCCAATTTATGACCACAAACATCATGCAAGCAACTACATACAACAAGTGGAGATTCTTTCTTTTCTTCTGGAAAAGTAAAGCTTAATTAACACTTTAACTTACATTTATCACAACATCACATTTAGAGAATCTCTACCTTTATAGACCACTAAATTTATCAACTGAAAAAGAGCGGAATGGATACAGAAGACATACTTCAAAAGTCTTGATTATTTTGAAAGTGCTTTTAGAAAAAAAGAGCACTTTTTGAGAGAGCAGCTTATGATTGGTTAATCAAATCTTGTTTAGCCAAGGTTGCAAAGTGCTTAGGGGGATAAGCTACTTTTTTGGCTTCTAAAAAAAACAACTTATGCTATTACTCAAAGCTCAAAAACACTTCACCTAAAATCTTGGCCAAACAACTCAACTTTCTAAAAAAAACATATTTTCTTACAAAAATAAGTACTTTTTGCATCGCAAAAGCTTGGCCAGATAAACTTATGTATAATTGACCCCATGAAAGAAGGTGAAGTTCATCATCCAACCCATGCTTCAACAAAACCCGTCCTGAATCTACTATCTAAGTTCCCAATTTTTTACCTTCCAATAATACAAAACATATTTTCCTATTTACCATCATTCCCAATACCCCAACTTATTTGAAATTAAGGCTTAGCTATTATTGTTGTTCCTAAAAGTTGACAATTTTTCCCCTTTCAACTATTAGCTCCACAGTATATTCCATATAAAAGGCTGTAGCTTGTACATTGATAAAGATTTAAACTTACAAACAATAACGTTGTTGGGTTCGTTGAATGATAACGATTTAAGCCTCCATTATCGCCAAATTACAACATTGGATTTAGGGAGAGATATCAGCCAAAATAAAAAACAAAAAAAAGTTACCTGATGAACCAGTGAGGAGGAAGAAGAGGTCACCAACCACCAGGCGGTGGCGGAAGGTGAAAGAGAAGGATGGTCACCAATTTCTCGATATTTTTTGAATATCTTACATTAATACATTACATTAAAAGAGAGCCGTGTTGTTTTGTGCGTTTCACATTATTTTGGCGTCGAATTGCGCAATCCCATAAACTTCGCCCTCGTCTTTATCTATTATTTAATAAAAATATCCGGTTTCCTTTTTTTTTTTTAAGGCTCCGTCCATAATTAGTCGTTATGGTTTTTTTTTTTTTTTTAGATTCAAATTATAAAAGTTTTGATCAATATTTTATGACGTATATTTTCATCATATTGATATGTAAAAAATTATAATTTATAGTATTTTTCGTATAGTTTTTAAATATTTAATTATTTTTTTTAAAAAAATAACAAATTAACGTAATATAATTTGAATTTAAAAATTAGTCAAATTAACTTTAAAAAAACCTAACATGATAAATAAAAGTGAACAGAGAGAATACGATAAATAATTTTGAAATAAATCTATTTTATGTTTAATTGAGATCATACAGTACAATTAAAGGCGGAGGGAGCTAAGTTGGATTGATGGCTTTGAATGCAGATTGAACTCAATAACTTTTTCATAGATTTTGTATTTTATTAGAAAATTAAATAAATATATAAGTAACTTACAGCTAAGGAAGGAAGTGCTTTCACGCTAGAGTTGTGAGTTCGAACCCTCCCTTTTCTCTCTTTTCTAAAGAAACTTTATAACCCTAAACTTGTAGCCCTGGCTCCGTAGGATAACTTATTTAGATATTTGATGTAAAATGTGTCTGTTGTCTAAATGTATTAATATTGTTAGGACTCTTCAAAAATATTTTTTAAATATTTTTAAAAATTCAATAATATTATTTAAAATGGTGTGACGTCTAAAATTTCAATATGCCGCCAGCAAGTTGAATCCCTTATGATTTATACCCACTTGCCTACTTGTGCAACCACTAACCAATGTTTCCATTTAATTAAAGATTTGGTAGTTTTCTTCCAAAATTATAGTACAAAATATACTGTATGTAAGAGAGTAGAGAAATCACATGGAGATGGTGGGCTACTTGAAAATATCAGCTAATGCAAACTGAAACAACCAATTGTTGAGGTAAGTGATTTCTTTTCATTTGTCTAAATTTTAATGGTTATTACTCTGATATAAGGTTACGCACGCGTAAGTTGATATGAACATCACAAATCTTGATGTCTCACGGCCCACAACACCATATCCACATATTACATAAAGAAGCATTTTTACTTTGTAAACAAGAACCTATGGACATGATAGTTCATTTGCCAACCTTTATTCACAATCCATGGAGAAACCAGATTAGATAGACATAAACATACACATTATATTATACATAGTAATACAACATTAAGTCACATAGAAAAGCAAAGGAGACATCTTTGATCCTCAATGTTATACAAGGAAATATGTGATTTAACCAAGTCTAGGCTCTTGAGCAACTTTTCCAGATTCATCCACAAAGAGACGAACCCGGTCTAAACGATAATCCATAGTCACCATTGAATTAGGTGGAATTATATGTATCTTCAGCTCTGGTTTCTCCTCCTTTATCTTCCTCTCTGCTTCCTCTGCTGTCACTCCTAGCAATTCTGGCCATGACATTTTACCAGCCTGTGGGCTACTCCAATCTGTTCCAAAATTTGTTTTTATAATTGCAATATAATACTATAAAACAGAACTACAAATCGTAGACGAATCAAAGATCTAGAATCGGTGAGTTCAAACAGAATAGTAACATCTTATATATATACACATCTTGAACTGAATGTTATTGGTACAAGTTTGTATTCGAAAACAATCCGTTCAACAATACTGAATTATTGGATATACACATATTATCGCTCAGACTCTTCAAAAAAATGTTATAAGATCTTTCAGAATGATCTACAAGGATCTGACACGCACTTGACAATGGAATAACATAAATTTAGATAAAAGAAACTAACCAAGAATTGGTAATGGGGCTGGTGGTGATTCTGTTGGAAGTTCATCAGAGAGCTTCTTTGAATCCTCTGACATGATTAAGATAAAAGAATCTATATTCTTTAGAGATTATTTATCTTTCTCTCAGTCTATGGTATCTTGATTTCATCAATTCTATTTCTTGCTTACAATAATTGGGAATTAATAATGGAGTAATATTAATAATAATATCTACTGCCGGCCAACAAGTTGTACCCACTTATACTCTTTCAAGGTACATCGGATCTTGCAGATTGTATACCTACTAATCAAACTGACTCTTGCTGTTTAAAGCTGTCTTTTATATTTTACTCTTAAAGTCCTTATCGAGAAAATGATCCTTAATCTATTAGTGTTGATACATTTTGGTCCTTCATATTATACACCTTAACTGATCTAGTCCTTGGATGTTCGAAAAAGTTGACCTTTTATATCAAAAAAGCAAGGAAATTATAAACTATTGAAATAGAGGAAAAATGCACAAGTATCTCTTCAATCTATGTCCAAAATCTCAGAGACACACTTATACTATATTAAGGTCCTATTACCTCTTAAACTTATTTTATAAGTAATTTTTCTACCTCTTTTCGGCCTACGTGACACTAGCTTGAAAAAAAAGAGTCAACCAACGTTGGGCCTACAAAATAGTGTCACGTAAGCCGAAAAGGGGTACAAAATTACTAATAAAATAAATTTAGAAGATAATAGGACATTAGTATAGTATAAGTGTGTCTATGAGATTTCGGATATAAGTTGAGGGATACTTGTGCATTATCCCTAAAATTTAAGCAAATATGAAATATTAAAAATGTCTCGAGTTTGAGGAAACAGACTCACTCCTTACCTCAAAGTTACCAAATTGCTACTTCTGTTTTTCCATCTTGAGTAGCATAAGCTCTAAACATGCCGGTAGTGTTAAATGGTGTGACGACTTCCCCTGTGGCAGACACAGCAATCAAGCCAGTAGTCCCTTTTGGTGTAGATTCTTTTATAACATAATCTGTTGCTTCCTTTAGAGTTAGTCCTTTGTATTCCATTAGGGCAGCCACATCTCTTGCTACAGTTGCGCGGATAATTTCTTCGCCTTTGCCTGTACAAGACACTGCACAGAATTTATTTGCATATGTTCCTGCACCAACAAGGGGAGTATCTCCTATTCTACCAACCATCTTGTTTACTAGTCCTCCAGTAGACGTAGCAGCCGCTAAATTTCCAGCACTGTCAACAGCTACACATCCCACCGTCCCAATTTGGCTATCCCCATTGGGAACTGGTGGTTCATCAACTATTGGTATAGGCTGTGTATAATCTACCTGAAAAGTTGATTGCATACATGTTTGACATTAACTCCGAGACTGAGTATCATTCAATGTTAAACACAAAACGAGACATATAGAGATAGACTAAAGTCACAAACAAGGATTAAATAACTTTTGAGTGATTTTGATTGATATCATAATATAAACTATGAAGCATTAAACAATCCCAATCAAAAGAAACAGCAGTTCATTAATGCAGTGTCGATTCCAAATCCAACTATCAAACATGAACACGCGAACATTCTAGCAATGAGGATGGGGCAGCATACCTGAACACTGTTAGCTGCTTTTGCTTGTTTCAATCTCTCAATATTTTGCGGAGTGATAAAATGACTGGAGTCTACAGTTTCAACCCCCTGGATAACAAAATCGCCACAATTAGCAATTTAAGTCAAGTTACTAGACAAAGGCAAACATTTGGTATCTCCGACTAATGAACATTATTTTCACAAACCTGTTCCCTAGCAAATGCTTCGGCTCCCTCAAACGCAAGATATATATGTGGAGTTTTCTCCATGACTAGCCTAGCCAGAGATACAGCATTAACAACTGTAGTGAGACCAGAAACTGCTCCACAGTTCTTTCTACTTCCATCCATGATGCAAGCTTCCATTTCTACTGTGCCATTGTTCGTCAACACCGAACCTCTACCAGCGTTGAAGTGTGGGTCATTTTCAAGTTCCCGCACCTGTTTGATTCAAGTTAGATCCTCTTATATCACACTAATCGTTATAAAAAATTAGAAGCTTCTTTTAGATCGTGATTACGAGTACGAATTCAGGATTCACAAATTAGTTCAAAATGCTCAACTAAACAAAAGAAGAGAGCAATATACATACGACAAGTTCAACAACGTCTAAAGGTGATTTGTGGGAATTAAGAGCATCAATGGCAATGTCCAAGCAACGATGGAGGCAGGATTCTCTGAGTTGACGGAGCTCCGATGGAAGATCACGGGGAATGTCACCGGCACCACCGTGCAGTGCGATAGCCCAACCCATACTCACCAATATTATTAGTGCCCCTCTTGTTTTGGTTATGGGTTTTAAGAGAGAAGATGAGTAACACAACACATGATTTGTGCTCTACGTCTCATATAAAGTACCAAAAAGGGTGAAAAAAACAATGCTCACGTGTTAATAATTCGATGCAAAAATATTCCAATAGTTAATAATTTAGTTCAAAAATATTTTTATGGATCGTTAAAAAAAACCTTTGTTATTGTTAACGATATTTCAAATGTATTTTTTTTTTAGTAACTTTCACATATAATAAATATAAAAATCATATTTGTATACTATAATTATTATTTGCATAACTGCCCACCATAACAAACATATAAATATATATATTTTGCTATACATATACTAAAAAAGCAGTTATATAATTCGTTATACATATACAAAGAAACAATTATATAATTCCTTACACACATACAAAAGAAAGCAGATGTATAGAAAAGATCAACTGTATAATATGTGTATGTATAAAACGAGAAAGAGAGAGACAAAAGAACACTGGGCAGAGAAATATTTATATTGTATAATTGTAAGTGTATAGGATGACGATATATATATTTGCATGTGTATATACAATTTTCTTTGAATTTATACAAAAAAAACACAATTTATATATTTCATTTCTGTTTGTATAAGCGAAAGAGACAAGGGCGGCGAACGAGATTTGGGAGAGTGGCGAGCGAGATCTCGGAGAGGGAAGAGAGGAGAACGATAAATACAATTTTCTTCTCGCTTTATAAAAGCACAAACGCATTTTATACATTCGTATTTGTATAAAAGCGAGAGAGACGAGCGAGACTGCCACCAAACGAGAGTGGAGAGCGAAATTCTACTAGAGAGAGAAGCAAAAATAACAATAGTTTCCTATAGGTACAGTCAAATCAAAGTATATTTACAGTATTTAATTTGAATTAATATTTTTTTATTATATAATTTTCTCTATTTTTTCTGATAAAAATATTATATTAAAAAAAATCTGTTTGTAATAGTATAAACTATTAGTACTAAACTAGTAGTTGACTAGCCCTCGTTTTTAAAACGTTGCGAGGATGAACGGGCGGCTAACGTTTTCTCCTTTACGAGGATTAAACAAATGTATTTTCTTTAATAGTAAGGTTCATTCTCCAATAATATTAAGAAAATAACATAATCTATACATAGTTTTTTGTGTTGCAGAACTGAATTACATGATATACTATACTTATCAAATTTTACATGCAGTAAAATATATTGTATGTGTTGTTACTGTAAGAATCAGTCATGTAAAATATATTGTATGTGTTGTTACTGTAAGAATCAGTTCAAGGTTAGTAGAAAAACAAAGAACAAAGGTAGAAATAAGGTTTAGGAACATTTGACTCTCTCTAAACTCTATTTACATAAATACAGTGTGGATTGTTAACTTATTATCGTAATAATAATGAATGTCGGAAATATAATTAAATAATAAAAATATCAATATTTAGCTATTTAAATAATTAAATGAGATGATTACACACTTTCTGAAATATTTAAATATCTTGAAATCAAATTTCCACGTACTTAATCCATAAAATGAATCAGACCAGCATATATAGAATAAATGAGATGCTCATAAATTTCAATAACTCAGATATTGATCCTACTTAAGTAACCAAATAATAACATGAATAATCAATCCACTTTATATATAAAATATATAAGTTAATTAAAAAAATAGGATAAATTACATATATACACATCTTTTGACAACTTATTTTCTATTATTTCCTATCATTATTAAAAATTACAAAAATCTCTATTTTTTTAAATTTCTTTCACTTTTCCAGATACATCACTTTAAATAATCACTCTCACGATTTTTCTCTTTTTTTCACGCCTAAAATCACTCTATGGTATCACTAATTATCTCCATCGCTCCATTTTTTAATTTCAAATCTTTTCTTTTTCTTTTCTAGCTCACCAATCTTCTTCTTCATATTTCAAATCTTTTTTTTTTCTTTTTCCTGTATTTCTTCTTCCTCCACTTTTTTCTTTCTAATTCATTAATTATAAATTTTTAAAATCTTGTTTAGCTTTTTCATCTATAAATTTCTTATATATATGGATGAGATATGTACGGGCGACCTTCAGAAAGAATATCGAACAAAACGAAGCAAAAAGAACGAAAGAGAAGTGATGAATCGGTTATTTGTCAAACGACGATGGAAAGTTACATATGGATTCTAATCCACCATTTAGTATTGGTCTTACCTGATTACATTTACAAACGGAAGTTCTCATCCCTCATGTTTGTGATTGAAATCAGTGAAATATGTATTTCAAGTTCTAAATTACCTATTAAGAAAGATACAAAAAAAAAAGGGAAAGTAGAATATGTTACTAAATACTATTCTCTACCCGAGCTTCATATTTTCAATGTATCTAATTGATTTTGATCTATAATTTAATCTATAATATATTTGTTTCAACACCCTTTTCTATCTAAGATTCAGATCTTTTATGTATCTAGTTAATTTTGATTCATAATTTATGTATAATGCATTGTTTTAACTTTCTGATATATTAAATCTGTCTTTTTTAGTGTTATCACTGATAAGGTACATCACTCTTAAAGTAACTTTCGTTGTTATGTAATATATCATGCTTATATTTATGATATTGATAATCTTCGATTTTGTTTATCATGTTCAATATAAATGTATTTGATACATAAACACTCTTAAATGTATCAAGTTTTATAATGTATCTTCAATCGTATTCAAATTTAAAATGATATGTAAACAGTATCAGAATCAATTGGATACTATGTATCTGCATTCTTTAATGTTTGTTATGTCTTATTCTTGAAGAAGGATTTCGACTTTAAATCTATTATGAAACAACGCTAAAAAAAAGGACAAAGTCTGATCTGCCTTATCATGTTCGTCTCATCAAAGGCACAATTTTTCAATGTTTCTTGTCTATTTTATTTTGTAATTTAGTTTTTTGATACAATGACTATGTTTTGTGCAATATACCATGTTTATTTAACCTAATGTTGTAGATACTTCGACTAGTGAGATTTATGCAATGTATCATGTTTATAGTTATTATATTGATACATAATCTAATGTTAGTGATACTTCGACTAGTGGATTCTTTGCAATGTATCATGTTTATATTTATTATACAGATACATAACCTACTATTGTTGATACTTCGACTAGTGAGTTTCATGTTCAATTCAAACGTACTTGACACGTGAGTAATGTATAATGTATCATTTATAATATATCAAGCTTTATAATGTATCAATAATATTTCTCAAAGCCATCAAGTGATTTTCAATTTGATTTCCTTCGAATAAGATATGCAATTTGATTGTATAAGATATCCAATTCTTCAATCATACATAATTTGATACACACTAATGACTATGATATATTTATATAAATTACTGCTAAATATTCATTATTTTGCAATGATACATATATACAAATTACTGCTAAATACTCATTAGTTTGCAATGATACATTTGTACAAATTATTGATACACATTATTGGCTATGATACAGTATAAAAATTACTGCTAAATGTAAGAATTGAATGAAGTCGATTTGATCATTGGTCGTTTCTATATTCATTAAAACACACAACTATAAACATGTAAACAATAACTAAAACAAATTGATTAACATGTATTCACAATGTAGTAATATCCAGAGTCATTTCAAGTCGTTGTTTTCATTATCTTCCAGTGCTATAAAAATGTAAACAAGCGTAAAACACGACATGTTAAACTCATGATCATCATGTTATTGCAAAAGCAAAAGTAAGAAAAGATATTGTTTAGAAAGTTGAACTGCAAAATAAATGATATTATAAAAAAGAAGAAGTTAAGTTTGATCCAATTAGTATATATCATCGCTAACAAATAGCTTGAACTTGTTTTCATTTAGATTTAGATCACCCATTGCTTCCTAGCTTCAAATCACCGCTCGCCGCAATCAAAATATGGGGATCATTATAGTTCTTGATATAGCTGCACAATAGCACTAACTTTCTTGTAAGGATAAGAGCAATTCAATAAATCTGAACCATCTCTCCAATCATCTACAACTGAATATATCTGAACCATCTCTCCAATCATCTACAATGGCAAATTGGAGATTCAAGATTTCAAATTGATGGAGAAGATGAAAATTTTGATTTTTGAATTTTGTAAAGCTATTACATATTTGAATGGATTGATATCAATCAGGTTTTGCATGGTTTATGGGAAAGAAAATCAGATCTGCGTGATTTGTGGGAAAAAAAGTCAGTTATGCGTGATTTGTGAGAATTAAAATCAATTTTATGTTAATATTCTTTATTAAGTGCAACAGATAAATTTTATAATGTTTCACATTTAATATATACGGATGAAACTTATGTATCTAGATGACTAATATTTTAAGAGATTTTTATAAAATAAAAAAAAGTAGAAATATAATGTATTTAAGATTTTAAACTAGTGTCATTTATGTAAGTTATTAAAAAAAAATTATGATATGAAATAGTACTAATTTAAAACAATATCTCTAATTAAATTTCAAAATTTATATAATGAAATAGCCCACCTAATACCTAATCTAATCACTTGAACCAAAAGTTGAAACATCCTATAATCCTCCAAATACTCCACAAGATTACATTTTTGCAGTGAAAAGGGAAGATGAGTGCTGCTTATCCACCAGTTATAGAATGATCAAGATTGGGCTTTTATGTCATAGAAGAATATCATCAATAAAAAACTGCTTCAGCAACATTTTTCATCAAGATTTGCTTAGGTGTAGCAGAGGAATGGTGACACTAATAGTGGCTACCACCATAGACCCTGCTTCCATTGGCCCTGCATCTGCCCTCCTAGCCATGCCTGGATGGCACCCTGGTCCTCCCATTCAGGTAACAATTTCAATCTCTTCTCTTATCATTTTTCTTAATTTTCAATTTCTTGAAATTAGTCCCTTTTATGCTCCCCATTTATCAATTAATCAACTAGACTGATTGGGGTAGGCTGGATGAATTCTACTCTGACTTGAGATTGCAAATAGGAAAGAAAGGGTAAAGGAGTGAATTAGCACACAAGGACCTAATGGTCAGTGAAGTGGGCTGAGAATCATGAAGTCTCATGCTCAAATAGGAGATTCAAGTTGAGGTGTGACTTGACTGCAGAGGCTGTAGAGTTCAAGTTTGTTCATAATTGTGTGATGTGATGATCCTTTTCTTAAACTTACTTGTCCCCAAACTAAAAGGGATGAGGGGAAAATGCTCATCTCCAGGCCAAAAACACTAGTTGATTTTTTTTTCATATGTAGAAGCTTTGGTGGATAGAGTTACTTGATACCTAATGTTGGTGGGAGGTAGCAAACTCCTCTTGTGATTAGTCGCGGTGCATGGAAGTTGGCCTGGACACCATGGTTATAAGAAAAAGGAGTAAACGGTTGCATTATAAATCGACTTCCTTATAGTCCCCTTTAGAAATTCAAGCTCGTAGATCAGAATTTGATGATTCAAGTGATTGTAAATTTATAAATATGATTTCAGCGCAAGGAACAAGATGAAGTGAGATGCGAGCTTTAAGACATGCTTGAACTAATAAAGCTGTTATTTTGTTTGGCTTTGTGCATAAGCTTAGGATGTGCCAAGTTTTGTGAATCGAGATGTAAGGCTATTGAAACATGATAGCAGCATTGTGAGAGAGGACCACCTGGACATGCGTTGGGAAGATACCACAGACGAGACGGTTGATGAGGTTATCTTTCTTAGCAAGCACACTGCTGCATCTAATCGTCCTGCACTTACAGTTCACCCCATAGGTAGAAAATGGTTTCTGCTGTATATGGTTTATTTTCTCTGTATATGTGGAGTATTCAATTCTTGTTACTTGTGTTGGGATGGTTTACATTAGGTGTGCCTCACCTAACAGAGGGGGACCAGCTGCCGGTAGGTGGGAAGCCTGCCTGGGCTGCACCACCGAATCCACGTATAGGACCGTGGTTTAGACTATTGAAATCTATTGCTGACTCACAGAATCTAACTCCAGAATTCGAGGTAACATCCCTGTTTAGGTGACTTTTCACTTTGGCATTCTTATTAACATTGACTTTTTTATGTTAGGTTGACTAGTTATTGCAGAGTGAATGTTTTCAGATAAAAATACTTAACTTGGTTTTGATTCAGTGTTGGAGATTGAACTGGAGATCCATTTGCTTCGTTGCACTTCTAACTAAATTTGTTGTGAACATGTATATCTTGGTTTTTTATGGTTGTTACCTTCTCCTTTGAAGCATAGACTGTTTCTAGTTTAATTCTCAGTAGTCAAGAATTGGCTGTCATTCTACTCAAAAACTGCTTTTATATGGAATGTTTGAGTGGTAAGGTGAACCTAGTTAAACTGCTTGTCTGCCTTTGTTAACTACTGAATAGTTTTGTCATGGACTGGCTTTTGCAATGCCGACTTAAGATAACTCTAGATCAGTCTTCATTCTTCACCAACTTGAAAAAACATGACATTTTATAAATTGAACAGATATAATCAATGTATTCAGTTTTTTTTTTTTAATTAGATTATGATCAATAACACTGCGTTTAACTATTATAAATTGATGTTGGATTTGAGCTTAAGATTGATCTTCCCATGTTGCATCCAGTAACAAGTGTAACCTTTTGATCTTTTCTAATTTAATCTACTTTGTACGTAATCATCTGTCTGTAATGGGTACCTTTCTATGACTATTACTTGGTGTAGGTCACATTGGAAGCTACACATCATGGTCCTGTAACTAATGCACCCACAATGTTTGTAGAGATCGGTATACTTTCTTTTACCTTTCATGTCTGAATAATTTGTTTGACCTTCTGCAATATATTTTCTTTCATTTCTAAATAGTGATTTGTGTACTTTTCCATGTTAGCATAGTATTGGTCAAGTATCGACTATAAATAGTCAACATATTACTAATACTAAATCATTAATGAAAAAAACACTCAACTCGATTATTCACACAGAGATAAAACATTTTGATGAAAATAACTTATTAAAAAAATTATGGATTATGTACATTATTATGTAGTTTTGGTTAAGTATGTCATCATCAAAAATCAGGATAACACTCTCCACAGCAATTTCCTCATCTATTCAATTGAAATTTTGTTTATCGTGTAGGCAGCACAGAGGAGTACTGGAAGAGGCAGGATGCTGCACAAGCCATTGCCTTAGTTGGGTATCCTTTTGCTGCACAAATTCTTCTGCAATATTTATCGATGTGTCATCTGTTTCTGTTGCAAGCAAACCCTCAAACCTTTGTCTTATGCTTATCATTGCATTGGCTTTTGCCAGGCCAGCTGAACACTTTAGTGCTGCATTCATTACTATGATGGGCTTTTACTTGCAAAAAAGGAATCAGAGGAATATTTTTATTTCTATTTTTAAATACCATAGTTGTTATATACCTTCTGTGAATCCCTCACGATGGTACCTTACATTAACCACTTTCTTCAACTTCCGTTTTATATTGTTTCTGTTGTCTTTGGCCTTTGGGAACTCGATGGAGGAGGTGGGGTAAAGATGGTGAAATATTCTTTAGGGATGACACGTTTCCTGTTGCATTTGGAAATCTGATATATTTTTAAAGCCTGCATATGTGCAACTTTAATATGGATAGCTCCTTGGTATCTTAGCATTTTGATATTTCCAAAGCTTAACCGGTGGCATGACTAAAATAATGCTGGAATTATCCCATCTTTGTTGGATATTTTGTAATTTTCCCTAATTGTGGTGTTTGCAGTTAGTCTGGGAAGGACTAGGGCTCGGGGGAGGGGATGCAGTGGGGGATTGGAGCAGGTACGATTCAAGTAATAGTATCTTGGTCATACTGTTGCTATTTCTTTTTCTACATTACTAGCTTTTTGCAGAATCAGACCTCATGAACATTTGTGGGACTAGAAGTCCATCCATCTCCTTAATAATAACTTGTGGTAGCTTTGATCTACATTTCTCGTTTACGAATGCAATTTCATCGCTAGAATATATTTAAGCTAAGAAAAAAAGATTCCCCTGAGAAAAACTATCAGTTACTTCAACTGGAAAAGAAACAAGAATGAAGAAATATGATCCTGATCAGAAGATTCACTTGATTATATGTTAATTTCTGATCTTTCTCCATCATCAATATCTACTTTCAACAAAATGCAGAAATTGTTGTCAGCAAAAGATTCTCCTAGGAATTGGTGGGGGACATTATGTACCAAGGCATATGGATATAGTTCGGTAAGTTACTCAGTCACCTGAAAACTGTAATTCAAGATAATTAGCAAATAAATAGATATTCTGGTTGAGAACTCTAATCATGGCATCAAGTAAGCAGTTCAGACATATTACCTTTGATATACTATCGTCAAAATATTTGTTTTCATATATGTTATTGAAGTTGGATGATTCTACTAGGAACACTACAGGTTACTAATATGACAGTTCAAGTAAATGTAAGAGAAAGCTGTTGTGCTGTTGAAATTACTTTATTGTGTTTCCTGCCTCCCCAATCCGTAAATATTTTTAAAAAGAGAGGTGGCAAGGTGTAGGGAACTTGTTGTGTGAAAAACTATGAGGTACTGGAGTCAACACGTTACAGCAAAAGGAAGGTAACAAATGACATACTACCACGAAAATCCTCAAAAGGAAAGAAATTTTAATATATATACGATGTTTCACAGGTATTATTTACCTGTCTCATATGTAGAAGAGAACCAGTCCCTCTCTTTGCCTTTACTGTTAACATATAGGCTACTTAAAGAGCAACTAGGCTTGTATGATAGAGTTCCATGTGGTTTCTCGAGGCAAAGCCACCAATGCTGGATCCAATTTAGCAGAAGCATTTAGGCTTATAGTCTCCTTATGACTATTACCATAACCAAGAAAACCAACTGATGATGGGATGATTGCTTCTTCAAGCTCAGCTGGTTCATTTAGATCAGCCAACCTGACTGAGCTTCTCAAACATGAATCGGATGCTGAAGCATCTTCTTTGAACTGTTTGCAGTGAGCCAGCGACGATCAATATGTAGAATGAATTCATCTATTGTTGATGGAAAAGGCCAAATATGCCTTTAAATTATTCTTAATCGAGCAGACATGTCATATATGCCTTTACCGTTCAATAGTTGGTCCACATATGCCCTTAACTTAACTGCTGCCCCTAATTAACACTGTTTAATAAGCAAAAAAGAGCCATATATACCCTGAAAGTATGCCAAATTGAGCAGAAGTGCACGTCGTTCATAATCTTAACATTTCTTTAATATGTACAAATTTAACATTATATTTTTCAGCTCGTGTTTTTGCAATAACCAAATCCAACCATCAATTTCTTGATACAGAGTTGTAGTTTGGTTTACTTAAGTTACTGTTATTATGTTGCAATTATGTGAATTATACAGGAAAGATGGAGTTTGGGTTGGACACCTTATTGCTGGATATTCATTACCAATGGAGGACCCTGGTCCGTCCAAATCGCAGTCCAACTTGGAGGTGGGTGGAACTTGGAAACAAGCAATCAGAGTTGCTTTCGACACTACTAGAGCAGCTTTTCCTCAAGGAGAAGTACTAGCACATCTCGATAACAAGTAAGTATTCTTCGAGTAAACAATGCATCAAACGTAGTTATTTGGAATGCGTCTACTTCTGAATAACTTTGTTGTAATTATGAGAATCGACGTATCATGGAAATTGTTCATCATTTTTGTGTGTGGACGCAGGAGTTTCAAAGGTTGGCAAAGAAATGCTATAGTTGGATTTTTAGCAGAGCAGAACATTAAAGTTGGGAAGCCAAGTGATTTCTGCTAATTCTATTACATTTCTCTCTTTTATTGTAACTTGTAAGAAATAAATTCTACTAAGTGATCTACTATTAGTTCAAAGTTTCTATGGTGAATTATTTGAGTAAACATAAAAGCCAGAAATTAGTTTGTTGTTTATATTAAATCAAAGTTTCTATGGTGAACTTTGAAATAGCATGACAGGAAATGAGTGATAATTACTCCATTGAGTATGTTATTATTTACTCCCTTGAAAAAGTATTTTATTAGAAATTTATTTTACTAAATTAATGTCTAACCTTATTAGTTATGTCTTCAAAATTAAAATAAATATCTATCTTAATCTTGATAGATAGTGTACTTGTTGCTAATAAGAGATGAAAGGTATCTCCAAAAACTAATTAAGGTGAGCAAAAATTAATCTAAACATCGCGGTCATTATAAAAAAAAAAAGAAGGTAAAACTATAAATATACATTCAAGCTATCGTAAATAGTAAGTAGATATCCTCCGTCATACTTTTGAGATATTGATGTTTCTACTATTTAAAAACTAAAAAATATATGCACATTCTTTATACTAACGGACATATCGTAATTTTATCTACTGAATCAACATCTATTAAATATCATATCGATATATAACATTGCACCACGTGTCTCTATTTAGTTTTCGTTTAGAGTGAATGACATATATGCTTTAATTTTTAAACGATGTAAGTACCGACATCTCAAAAGTAAAAAAAAAAAATATCTGCATATCAATTCCGATAATTCAAACGTATATTTTTAGGATATTTTATATATTTATGTAAAGAGAAAACTAGAGAGGAAAAACTAAGAAGGAAAAAGAAGAAAATGTAGGATGTGTAGGGGTTTAATGGGGAAGTGAATTAGAGGGACACACACAACAAATGCATGAGTCTGACTGAAGTGAAGCCCACGCATCTGCACATGCAAAGTGACATAATATCAATAATAGTGTCACATCACATGTCATCTCTATTACATCATTTCACCATCAAACCCCACTTGCAACTTATTGCTTCCGTTCTAATTTATGTCGCACTTTTTTAATTTCAAATTTTAAATACTACCGTTCTATTAAATTATCAATAATAAAAATTTATAATATATTCTTTTACATAATTATGAATATGAATTTCATTTCGAAATTCATGCGCAAGTTTTCGATTAGATTTAAATTGTCTTACTTTTCAAAAAATAAAATGTCGCATGAATTAAGACGAAAAATATTTATTTTCTTCATCGTAATTTATTTTGACATAAAACTAAAATAACTATTATTTTATCAATTTTAATTTAAAGATACGGAAATAATTTTTTAATAATTAACATTTTTTATGAGCTTATATAAGTATCATCAAATATTTGAAAACAAGTTGCTACGAAGATTGACATTCTCATGGAAACAAATGAAAATATAATTGACAACAAAGTGAAACAAATTGAATATTACCCTTTGTCCTACTTATTATTATTTTCCTTAGATGGCATTAGCCAAGAATTTTGGAGGCATAATTATCTAGTACCATTTTATTTTTAAATTATTGACAGTCTTAAAATATTATTATATTTCACTAATTAAACTTCAATAAACATACAAGATAGACCGTAAATTCTGTCGAGTCTAGGGATATTTTAAATATTTTCTGGATTATTATTCAGAGTTCCATCCTTTTTTAAGAGTTTAAAATTACTCGTCATCTCATGTTGCATAAGAGCGATATATGTATATTTAATTAAATAGATGAAAACAATTAATAGATTGAAGATGAAATTAATATGTTACATTAAAATTAGAGATATTTTCTATGTTATTCTCCAAAACTTAATAAGTAGATACAAATATCTTAGTCTTATTCCTAAAATAAACAAGCTCGTACAGAATTAGTTTAAATGTGGGCATATCTCAATTCATGCTTTACTTTTTATTTTTCAAAAGTTAAAATTTGAATGATAATTGACGTATAAATTTTAAAAATTATATTATCAATCACAATAACAAATAATTTAAAATATTTGATAAACGTATCAAAATTTTATAATAAAAATAAATTTATTTAAATCTCGTAATTGACGGAGAGAGTAGTGTGTATATTTTTACTACTATAGAAGCACGTTGTTATGTGACCACACTCCACTGCTAGTTCGTAGTCCTGCACAGCTACACTACAGTACCCTATTGCACTTAGCCTGTCACCTATCCAAAGAAAAACTGTTCCACTACACAACAAACCGACCTATATGCCCCACTTGTACCACCAATCACATCATTACACGTACCTCCACTTCCATAAATCATGCCACGTAAAACCATAATTAGCTCGGGTGGCGGTCCCACTTCACCGGCCGACCACATGCCCCCAATTTATTTACTCTCAAATCCCTTCTATCCGTACATTTCTCTAATATCTTATCATCTAAATATCTAAAACTAAAAACTTCTACGTATCCTCACTTTCTTCAGCTTTACTAATCACAAAATTCAACTTCATTTTGAAAGCTAACAATTAAAACTTTGTTAATAATTTAGATGATGCAAATCAAAAATTACAATACTTGATAAATTGTTCTATGTAATCCTGATTAACTTAAACTTTCATTTGCAATAATATCTAAATATACTCCAAAAAAAAAAGTAATTAGCGTGGAGTGGTTAGTTACATTTGCATGATAGAAATTACAAATTTCAAAACCCTAACTCCACCCAAAATAAAAACATGAACCGAATTTAAAAATATGATAAATGAATATACATACCAACATAGTTAACAAGATATAACCACATATATATATATCTCCAAATTTTTTGTTCCTTCAAGGGAGGAAATTAAGAGAGTTATCATTTTCACCCCACTGTGTTTGACTCCAGTAAGATTGATGATCAACGGTACCTGTTAGATCATACAATCCATGATCTCCACCAGTTTGCCAATTCAGTGGAGTGAGTTCACTATTGCTTTGATGTAACCCGGGATACTCATCAACCCGACCTGTTTGATTCAAAAAATCCGTACTCATCTGTTCCATCTTCATCTCACCGGATGTCGGCACTGTTTCTACCATCTTCGTCTCGGTATTCCATTGCTCGTTTGAGTTTTGGTTCTCCGGCAATCGGTAAGCCGGGATATCAACCATGTTAAATGGATCATTTGATGACGTCATCATGTTTGTGAAGTTTCCGATGTCCTGAAACTGATCTTCGACTGAGTTCTCCATTAATGGCTGATCATCGAAGGTTTGGTTAGTACTGTGAGGTATGAAGAAATTGGAATCTGGAAAGTTGAGATAAGTGGAAGCAGAGTTGGAAGAAGTTGCCGACACATCTTCGGTAGTTGCAGCGCCGGGAGTATTCGCCGTTGCTGCCGCTGCCGCTGTTGTTGTAGCAGTAAGACTGGAACTCTCACTACTAGAATTAGTATCAGACTTAGGTTCCTCCGGTGCGTCGTCGGCAGTAGTCGATTTCGGCTTTGAACGCTTGCTTTTCCGGCAACCACCACCGACGGGGACGTTACGGAGTACGCCGCCTTTAGTCCAGTACCTCCGGCAACTCTTGCAGAAGTGACGTGGCTGAGAGAGATTATAGTTGTTATAGTAACAGAATTTAGTGTTGAGCGAATCGCAACGAGGACACTTCAATGCTTGGTGATTTTGGTGGTTATTAGGCCTTAGTCTCCGATCACCACCACCGCCCAAAAACCGCCCTCCTCCACCTCCAATCGGATGTATATCTTGCATATCTCAATTTTACCTAAACACCGGAAAAAATGGCTGTAAAAATCTTAGATCATAATTTCCCGGCGAGATTTCACATTTGCCGACATCTGAATCAGCAACAATGAGTCGTTTCTTCTTATCAGAGAGAACAGAAAGTGTGTCACAAATATCCTTTTCTATATCTTGCAATGTTTTTATGATCATAATATAAAGATAAAAAGACGAGAATATCCCTGTTATACAGTGATAATAACTGTTGTAGCCACGTGCTAAGTTTTAAAATTTTACAATTAGCGGATGTGACCGTACGGTCCGTGGAGGTGTGTGGAGAAGGAGGGACACGTGTACGGCGGAGAATGAGTAGATAATTGCGTCCACGAATCATAGGGTGTCGGGCTGTCGGCCAATGCGATATTTATGTAAGTGGGAAGCTTGGTGTCAGTTATAATTGATTCATAACTTGCCACGTCGTCGTTTTGTTTAATGGGTTTATTGGCGGCAACTGTTTTTAACAACCCATCATTCGCACTCATTTTCAATTAATTAAATGAATTAGTTATAAATTAACTTTTATTATACATAAATTTAAAAATTAATTTAACTCTCCTACCTTCAATTTATGAAAGTAAATAAATGTAATCCTCACCTGTATATGACTAGGAATGATAAATATCATTCATATAAAACCACATACAATACAGTATTTATGTTTTAAGGTGTGTAGTCTACATCACAAATTCACAATCACTGGTTTAAGGAATGTGATTCTTCTCGAATTTTTATTAACGCGAGATATTTTAAATACGAGACTATTCAGTTATGATCTAACGATTTAATGATTTTTCGTGTATTATTATTGTTGTACATATGGCCAACAAAGGGAGTTGTGGTCTTAGATTGCATGATATCAAATTTGATTAACGCATCCCGTCATATATTTCTTATCATAATTCACTTTCAAACTGACAGAACATTAATTTTATTTGTTCGAGTTAAAGCTACTTTTTTTTTTAAGAATAAAATAAAGTATAAAATTCGAAGACTGGCCTGATTTTACTTTGATGAATAGTCAGAAATACCAGAAAAATTGCCTATTTCAAATGGAACGTGTTTTTTTTTCAAGTCAAAAAGGATGAATATTATAATGTTTTATTTCAATTTTAAGAAAGAGTCAAAAGCAGTTTCAACGTCGATCATTTTGATTAATTAATGATTAATCTGTATATATAATATATATAATTTAGTGCAAAGTCAAAAACATTTGGATATATTATTCTACTTGGGTAATGATATTATAAATTTTTGAATGAATATTCTCACGACTCATAAGTTAATTCTTAAGGTTAAATTATGCCTAATTGATTATAATTCTTAACCATAAAATTTAGTTTTTCTAATCCATGGATGTTGATTAAGTATAATGACAATTCATTAGTGCAAATAGTATCTTAGGCCGAGCTTAGAGTTAGTCAAATATGATCATCGTACTTAAAACAAGCACTGATTTTAAATACGAAAGGTCAATTTATTAGACAACTTTGTTATATATGATTGATGTTTATAAGGCCAAAATTTGGTATGAAAATATCTGTCTTTATTACAAAGTCTTGGACGGTACCAAACCATTAATGTTGATGTAACTTCTTTGGTTCCATACAAAACAAATTAACTTCAATTTTTACCAAAAATAAGTCACCTAGTAGTGCATTATACTAGTAGTTTATATTATACTTTGGTAAAGTTCACACAAATAGTAGTATTAGCATATATATATATATATATATATATATATATATATATATATATATATATAATATATGAACCCTACTAATTAAAGTGAATTATGTAGTATCAAACAAATATTAAAATTTACAAAAAAAAAACAAAATTATCGACTTGTTATCAACCTTATCTAAGAGGAGCACATATAGTGTCAACTTCTTAGGGCTATTTTATTGAAAATTAATAATGTTATTTGAAAGATTTTTAAATGCTTATTTAATCTTTTTCTCAATGAACCAAAAAAAGAACAAGAAAACAGTAGGGTTCTGTTGTCGAATCTATTGTGCCTGGCTCATACCTTTTTCTATACGTGAGAAAAAATAAATATCTAGAGAGAGAGGAAGAAAATATCAAGAAGTTGTCAAATTAGTTTTTGACCTAAGTCAAACTTTGAAAATGATATTATTAGGGATTTCGTTCTAATTAGTAGAATTCATAAACAAATTCTTAAATTTGTTCGGTTTTCCTCTTAGGTACCTCAACTACGTCATTTTCCTATTGAATCATTGAACCATCCATAATTTGTTCCTTTTAAACATCGTTAGTTGATTTTGATCGGCTACTCTATTGTAAATGTCTTCGATTGTGTTCGTATTGTAATTTTTTTTTTACTAAAGAATGACGACAAACTGTGTTAGTCTCATTTGTATTCTAATGTATTCAAATGACTTGAAATAAAACATCATTATTCTCGAACATTTTCACTGTCAATTGGACTAATGAGTTCTGAAACAACATATGTATCTTCTGTCAATGCCCTTCAAAAATAAGATTCCACATCAGCCAACAGTGTTTGTTTAAAAGTAACAAACTATTGGCGGTTCAAAGAAATTTGCCTAAACCTATATAATTAAGAGTCTTCAAAAATATCGTCCCGATCCAATGTGAGATACTTTCTAATATATCAAATATATCAAGTTTTGGCCTAATGTGAAACAGTAAGGACAAGTCGAAGTCACCATCGCTATGAAATTATATCAAATATGATGGTTGTAATGTCACATATTATATGTCCTTTGTATATTCCACAGTAGCTCTAGATTATACATAAAACCAAGTGGACAAAGACAACAAGGCCCTAAGTTCAGGCAAAGAAGGGTAATAGTTGAAATAAAATCCACAAAAAAAGGGGGTAATTTTGGCAAAAATCAATTAATATACTCTTGGAACTTGAATTTTTTTTTTTTTAATTTTTACCATAAGGACATAGGTTTTAATATATATATAATATATATATATATATATATATATATATATATATATATAGTGTTCTATACATGACTATATTTGCTAGACAATCTTCTAAGAAGTGCATCATTTGTAGAGGAGAGGAGGTAAATGTTACCCCAATTTAATAGGTGCAATACAACAAGTCAAATGTGAAATTATGGAAATTTTTGAAAATTAATTAGAAATTGGTAGATGTCAATAGCTGAATTAATTTAGGGAAATTTTTCAAAATGTCAATATTTTAGCATTTAAGAGGACTCATTAGCAACAATTTCAATATTAGTAAAAATGTCATTAAAGTTGGTTATGTATCTTATTTATATTTTTATTATTTATTTTATTTAAAGAATATAATTATTTAATAACAAAGGAGAAAAATTAAGGGGGAATATTTCAAAAAGGCAATAATCCTTATTTTCTCATAAGTTACATTTTCAAATAAATTAAGTTTTGTTTTTTTTTCTCCAGAATTTTTACCTTTTTAAAATTATATTCATTCCACAATATATTCTATTTATATTTATTATAGTTTTTATTAGTTTGTATTCATTCCAATAGGTATGCCGAATTTATTTGTATTTCTATTTATTCTAGTTTTATTTAGAATTTACAAATATGTATTTTATTTGTATTTCTATTTATTCTAGTTTTTATTTAGAATTTTGTATAATAATATATAAAATACAAAAAATTAGTATGATGAAAAAGTGAATGAAATATAAAATTGAAAAGAACTAATTGAATATTTGGTGTACTCATTCTTAAATAAAATACATAACTAGTTGACATACATTTAGAAATAATACAAATTAGAAAAAAATGTCAAATTCAGTTGACATACCTTTATTAGTTTGTATTCATTCCAATATGTATGTCAAATAAAATGTAGCTATTTAATAAATACATTTGTATTCGTATATATTTTTCACTGTGTATTAATTTTTCTTTTCAAAATCTTGTTTCTTTTTCTAAGTCGTATTCATTCCCAATATGTCTATTATTTTTATTTGTATTCGAATACAAATAAACTAATAGAAAGTTTTTCTTCTTATAAATAAAATACATAACTAGTTGACATACATTTGGATGAATACAAATTAGGGACAAATACAAGATTCATAAACCATGCAACATGAAATTTTTAATAAATACGAATATTGATAGTATATATAGTGATTTGAATACAAATTAAGAAAGCATACCAAATTCTAAAAAAGAACTATAAATACAAAACAAACTAATAGAAAATTGTTTGACAACTATCCGATCTTTGTCGTCTTTTTCAAGATCCTCACGAGTAGATTCTACATTTGCGTTCTGAATTTGAGGAAGGTTTTGCACACCAATGAGTCTTGTAAATGTTCTTACCCTCTTTCTTCCCTCATTTTAGCAGCGGATCATACATTATACACTATTTATTTAGTAATAAATAAATTAAAGGATGAAAAATCACCAAAAATTGGTTGATTAAGATGAATACCTCTAGTAAGCCTCTTGGATTCAGCCATTGGAGAGTAAATCATAACAGAATTGAAAAATACAAACAACATTTTTTTAAGATTTAAACAAAAAAAAAATTAGAAAGAAATCTGAAAATAGGATAAAGATTAGAGATACCTTAATCAAAGGGATTCTTGTTGATTCAATTTTGATTAAAAAAACAACCAAAATATATGGCAAAAAATATTTGCAACTTGAATGTTGGAGGAAAATAAAAAAAGATAACCATGAGAGAGAAAAAAATTAAATGAGAGAGAGAATTAACAATTTCAAAACATAAATATGAGAGAGAATGATTTTTTTAAAAAAAAAGATATATAGAATTAATTGAAAAAGAGAGATAAAATAGGAAGAAAATTGGGACACATAAATTTTTTAAAATAATGACATTTTTGACATTATTGCTAATATTTATAAAGTATGGATATTTTTACTAAATATGTTATTTATTTTGACCAGTTTACTAATTTTTCCATCAATTTAAACTAATAATGTGAGTTAAGCATAATTGTATAACAAATGCCACAATCAAAACTTTCATTAAGAAATTAAATATTATATATATAAAAAAAAGTGTAAATTACGTAAAAATCTCATACTTTTAATATGAAATTACAATATATCTCTAATAAATTTCTTATTACATTAATCTCTTAAAAATTAAAAAAAATTGAATACATTAATATGTAACTTGAATACATTACATACTATCTCGGATACATAAAAAAACTAGCTCGAATCTATAATATATAGTCAAAATACATTAATATGTAGCTCGGATGCATAAAAGAAATAAGGGGTTTGGAAATTTTAAAAAGTAATTAGGAATAATAGAAATAAGTGAAACAAAAGGTGTGTATTTCTGTAATTTGTCCAAAAAATAAACATACGAAAAGGTCATGAAATTCATGTCTACTATATATATATTAATAAAAGAGGTTTGAATAATCCTTTATCCTAAATCCTCGTCTGAGTTTATGATCGATAACGTAAGAAATATATTTTATCAGAAATTTTTAATATGTAAAGATATAATAATTTTTTTCTTCCGTTAATTAATGATAAGTTACATTTTAAATTCGTCACGGCTAACATCATCTATGATTAATGCATTAATTTGTGCCAAATAGTATCATATGTATTCTCGAATTGTCAGTTGTACAATATTATTATACAGTACCCTTTGATATTTATTTTACCTTAGCAATAGACCACTATACATGTGACACGTGTAATTTAAGATTAGGTGAAAGTAAATGTTCCATATATATTTTATTAAATGCTGAAGATATTTATCCTTTAATTTTTTTTCATTGTACCATCCAAAGCATTAATTTTGAGGAAGTTGTGCACCATAAGTAACATGACTATATAATGTGAAATTTTGCCAAAGTCCAAAATTGCAACTTTTAAGTAGATTATTGGTCTACTAGTAGTGAAGACCAAAATCTATTAGTGAGTTGTGATTAGGGGCAAATGTTCACATGTTGCTGAGAATTGGTGGGGGCTCATAAAAATATTAGGCCATTAATCTGGTAATTGTCCACATCCCCAAACCCCAAACCCTATCCCACACCCACTCACAAAACAATTCCGCACTCGACCAATTTTACAGGATATTTGTTACTTCTCGCCCACTTATGTTAGGAAAGATGAGAAGAATTACCTAATGTTTTTTTGTCTTTATTGAGTTTTGATAGGACAAATGAGAAGAAACGTTTAGTATTTTTTTTGTCTTGAATCTGAACTTTTAGGATTCTCAGTCACTTCATTGATTACTGTGTCACGCCTTTGGATGCCACTGTTTTCTAATTTCTCCGACCTAGAATAAGTGATGTTTTTAGTCTAGAATTTCTAAAAAAAAAAGAAGAAGAGGGTTTTTACTAACTTATTCCTGATCAAAGAAAAGCGAATTAATAGTCGTTGATTATATAAAGAAAGGTAATTTTAAAAGAATAATATAGTCCCTTCTTGAAATTTTAAAACATCACTTATTTTGAAAAAGAGGAAAAAAATATCTATTTGAGATATTTAATTTTTAGTTTAAATTTTACAAATTCTTAGTATAAGTAAGTTTTAAGGATGATTATATTTCGGATTCGGTTCCCTTCCATTACCTTTTCTCTCCAATTCGTAATGTGCACCTCTAGATAAGCGATGTGTGTCTTATTTAAAGTTTAAAGGTCCAGATTATATTATATTAACAAATATCATAACAATAGTTAAGTCAACTAATTTTAGAAAACTACTCTCTAAATTTGATAAAAATTAAAATACATTCCATACAAAAATTAATGTTTATTAATATCATTAATTTCATCTTATATTTTTATATGTAAATATTAAAGTTTATGATAATGTAATAAGAGAACTTAAAAGTGGAATTTTAGTCATTTTCCCATAATTTTATGTACTAGTAAACTTTATTTTTGAAATATTATACTACGTTGAGAAGCAAAAAAGAATGAAGAATTATTAATGTTGAAAAAAAACTATAAAATAAAAGACACAAACAAAAATAATAAATAAAAACATAAAAGGTTTTTGGAATTAAACGATATCAAAATTATTCCAAAGAGAAAATGTTTACGTTTGAAGGAAAAAAATATTGTTTTCTTAAAATATTCTTTTATATTCATTTTTTTTTTTGTGAAATAAAAAAATTATTTTAAATACAAATGTTTTTGAACATTGTTATTTATTACATCAGATTTTGTGCAATTACACCCATTTTCCTTGATATTAAACTTACCTTTCTTATTATGATTTTCTTCCAACAATTCTTTAAATCTATTTATTACCAATAAATATAACTGTCAAATTTACCCTTTATTGATAGTTTTTAATTAATTTCTTCTATTTAATGAGTAGTTGAGTACTATCTAGATATCTTACTCAATAAATTAATTCAACGAATTTTTATTTTTTTATTTTTTTGCTTTAATTCTTTGAAAAGCACTTCTATTTTTACCATTGACACATTCCAAGACGAAAGACCAATAGAATCAAATGATTATGACAGAAAAATCTCAGTATGACGATGATAAAAAAAAAACCAAAAAAACAAACAAACATGAGCAGTTAGTGATATTTCTTGTTTCAACAGAAACCCAATATGCTTTTCAACTTCTTATATTTGTTCTTCCTTTTTTTAATTATATAAAGAAATTACTAAGTAAGATGTTTCGATAGTACTCAAAAGGAAATTAATTAACATCAAGAAAGGGGGAAATTATTGGTTATATATATGTTCAAATAGTTGTTATAAAAAAATAAAGTAAGCGTAATATCATAAATTATCAGGAACAGGAAAGTTAGTGTGATGGAGCAAAACCTGAAAAAAGATATTTCAAATTATACCTAACTTTTATAATATCATGTAATTCAAATTACATTTACAAGTAAGCCTCTTTAAAAATTAAAACTCCTTTAAAAATTTGTTTAAATTCGAAATTAGTTTTTCACAATTCTAGTGTATATTAAGTTGTTACAACAAGTCATTTTTGTTATTCCCTAAATTACCAAAATTGAAAATTTCATGCTGCCCTTGGATATAATCTTTACTAGGTGTGGCATCTTAATGGTCTATGAAGTAGACGAATAATGAATATCAAGAGACTTGTACTCATTTGTGTGTAGACATGAAAAATATATAATGTAACTATAATCGATGTGCGTGTGAATCGGCCCCATAGTACTATTGTATTGAAAAATTTTATAGTACAATGTTAATGCATACTCTTATGTGAAAATGGTAAGATGTAAAATTCTATTGAATTTTGTACAGAAATAGGAAGATATTGGATTGTTTGTGAGAGAAGGCAAAATAGGGTACTCTCATACATCTCTATCTTTAGAGATTTGTAAAGATATTTTATGAGAATTGATTTGGGTCCTCAACTCTGAATGGGTTGCTTGTGAGTTGTGACTTGTGTGTAAATGCCCAAAATGCAAGTCATTTTCCAATAAACCAACAACCTTGTGATGTTGGCCCCCCCTTAAGGTCTAGTCGGTTGGAGTGATGACATCCCCTTTTCAATGAGGGGTCCTTTCTATATGTCTAGACCTACCCCATTATATATATATATATATATATATTCTTCGGTTCTCGATTTACGTCACACATTTTTTTTAGTTTGTCATAGAAATAATGTGATCGTCTTTTTATAATTGTAAATAATTGAATCTTAAAGTTCATCTTTTAGTGCACAAGGGGTGGCCTAATGGCCAATGAAGTTAGTTGAGCACCATGAAGTTTCAAGTTCCAAAGACGAATAATAAGTGATTTATTCTGATTTTGTTTTAGCCTTGATGGACATAAATACCTCATAGATGTTTGCTAGTGGGATAGTAATGTGTATTCTGTAGAATTAATCGAGGTGCTATCAAGATAGCTAAGACAATTCTCCTACTCCCTTATATATATACTCCATTGATTCTAATTTATATGACATATTTTTTTTGTTCGTTTCAAAGAGAATGTTGTGAAGAACGAATAATGTCCTACATTGAATGATGAATTGATGAATGGTCTCCTAATAAAGTTCGAACAATTCTTTTTCTTTTAGTAGTTCTTAGGGTGTGCAAGTTAGGCTCAAGACCTAATTTACATGATATCAGAGTAGGAACCATCTTATCTAATGTTAAGCCCCCAAATCGAAACGGTCCACGCACCAGATCTATGCCCAACACTAGGTGTTAAAAAATAAAAAAAGTCTTGTATTAATGATTAAATTAAGAAAATGGGATAACCTTCTTATAATTGTAAATAATCCTAACTTTAAAATTTCTTAATAAAATGATTTATAGTCAGTACTTAAATGATACTGAAAAAATATATTGTTTTATACAATAAATCTCAAAACTTTTTATTTCATTCTTAAATTTTATATCAAGTCAAATAATACGACACATATTAGGACCGGGGAGTGTATATACTGGTCCCAAAGACAATTGCCCTACAGAAGCATTTTAGGCTTTTGTGGACATCAAATGTACTGGAAAATCATACCTTAATGTCCACTTGGTTATTATGTACTGTTTACAGGTCCAAAAAAATTATCCACACAGGACCATCACATGCAATTTAAGTCATAAAGATTTTATTTGTCAAAACCGACTGAGACTCTAATATTTTATGCGATCAGATCATTTATAATCAAGTTGAATCGTAATACATGTAATTCATTAAAATATGATATAAATATAACAATGAACAATTATTAGATAAAGGTTAAACTTCGTGTGAAAAAACAATTTACAACTTATTTATCTTGAATAAATGTAAATCAAATATCTTAATTTCGTATTATAATTTTTTAAACGAAATACTTTTATCTGTCAGAATATATAGGGGGAAGAAATAATGAAAGAAAATTGTGTAATATAAGTAAGTTTATAAATGTACATGCAGTGTAGAACCTAGATAGGATAATTAGTAAATGCTTTTAATTAGTGGTTACATTTTTTTCCCACTATATTAATTTTGTTTCTTGCAATAATGGTAAGACCACATTAGTAAAACTGTTGGGATAATATTAAAAAAGAAAAAGAATGTCGTTGTTTGTTCTATTTGCCTAATTAATAATGGTTATAAATATAATTAATTAACGTCATGTTCCTATAAGTAGAGTGTCGTGGTATTGAATGTTCCTATGTTTAAAAAATGATTTTTAGGTTTAATTCAAATCTAAAAATTAGCTTTTAAAGCTAATGTATTGAATTTGTTGGTTCATACTTTGCACTAATAATAATAAGGGATTTATCTAGCACCGTGTTACTATTTTCGTGAGAAAAAATTATTTAAACTCATACAAGAATATAAAGAAATCAAATTTACAGCACTTTACGATACGAACAATATAAGATCGAAAACCGAACATTAAAAATAATATTGGACAACTCTGATATTATATTAGAGAAATAGGTATAACCAATGAATTGTTTATTTTATACCATTTTTCAAGTTTTATAAAAGAAAAAAGAGCCAAATTTGAAAATTTTGTTATTTATAAGTGGAACTATCGAAGAAGACTGACACTTGAAAAAATATGATAAATTATCAATAATTTGGAATAATTTTTTGTACCCAATTTTAGATCAAGTAAAAACATCTATTTTCAAAAATATATCAGCTGAAAATCAAACATATTTGTTTTATCTTTAATCCCAACAGATAAGTTTTGAATCCTCAATGTATATCATTATTATTTTTATTTTTATTGGGGAAATGAACAATCATTGGCTAAAACTTGGTATTTGGTATTAACATGGGCCTCTCCACTGAGCCCAATGCAGAATTACTATTCTATTGGGCTTTTCCAACACACATTCAGGCCTAGCCCATAGAAGAAAGCCCAGTAGCTCCAACTTTTTGAGGAATTGACACTATGGTGTGTGTTCGGTACGGAATAAAATATTTTTTAACTTTTTTATGTTTGATTGGTCATTTTGACCACTCATGTTCTATAGAAAATGTGACTTCATTGTTTTTTGAACGAGCTCGTTCGTGTGGGAAAATTCGTGTTATATTGTACAAATTTATCCACGAAGGAAGTACAACCCTACGTAGAAACTAACGTCATACAATTTGTGATTGGGCTGACAAGAGCTATTGGGCCGAGAACAAACAATAGGACTAGGTTAATTTGATATTCGGATTGAGTAGTGGGAATGAAATGGTTCCAACAAAAAGGATAGTGATATGTGATTTAGGGATTATGCAAATTGTTCAGAAAAATGTCTAGTTCTCTCATCATCCCCTTTCTTTGTGTTCTACTTCTCATCCCTTTCTTCTTAGCGTATTCTTTGATTCTCTTTTAGTTCTTAAATTCCTTTGTAATTTTAATTACGAGTTAACTAATAGATTTATCGATTGTTTGAATTTGAATTGGGTTGATCTTATTATTGGGTTTGTTACAGTAAATTTTAAAATTATTAAAATTTGATTAGATTTTGAAAATATATTCTTCAAACTAGTTTTTTGGACTTCCAGTCATAAAAGTGCATTGTTTTTTGTTAATAAAAATGTATGTTCAAACACAATTTTAATAACTCAATTTTAAATTTCAACTTCAAAATCTATGATTAATCGAAATGTACAGTTCAAGTCTCCGTAACAACTCTATCCACTTAATAATGTGACAAAAAATTTGCATACATGACCATTGATTACACATCTGATTAGACTGAAATTTCTCATTAATTTGATGTTTACACTAAGTAGTTGGTCTATCAACTTAATTATGTGAAGATAAATTTGCATACATGACCATTAATTATATCTGATTAATTTTCTCCTTATAATTTGATATACACTAAAGGTAGTTGGGCTATCAAAACTTGCTGTTCTTTTAATTTGTAGATATAAGTGAAGAGTTCAACGTTGCTTTCATTGTTGGATCGAAAGTTTGGAATTTTAAATCAATTTTATTAGAGATTTAAAAGTTATATATTTATATATATATATATATATATATATATAATATTATAATATATATATATATATTATATATATATATATATATTATTTTTTAATACAAATACAAAATTTATGACAAAGCTGATGGATTCATTCAAATCAATAAACCGCGATCCATACGTCCTATAAAACTATAGGTCAAATCATAATAAAAAGTATCTTTTGCATGAATGACACTTAAACAAATTATGTTCATTCTTTGCAATGAGAAAAGGGACACATTTTTATTACGAGTTCGGCGCGGGGTGGTGGGGTGGGATACCGACACATTATCAGGTGGAAATAAAACTCAATAGTCTATTCGATCAAATTTTTAATAATTAAATGAAAAAAGTATTTATTTTAAAATTTTAAAAGTTTATTAAAATATTTTAAAAAATAATTAATGTTTCTCAATGTAAGGATAACAAAAATTGTTTTTTCGTATACTATAAAAATAGAGTAACTTTTCCCTCGTAATAGTTGGCCAAGCACAAAGGACGATTAACTCTAATTATATTGGTAATTAAATTTTACAAATTGATAAATCAAATTTAATTTTCACTCTCAATAGGTATCTTTTGGAAAATACTTGTGACAATTTTTTTACCATATTTCAGAGGCTAAAGACATAATTGCATCAACAATCTTAATGACTTTCTGAAAGTAAATTTTTAATTAAGTAATTATCGAAAAATGAGATATAAAATCTTTTGGGAGAAGTTTTTCCCATGTTATAATAAAATGAGTTTTGTTTCGAAAAAGAATACATAAAAGAATTTGAAAATTTGAAATTATAAGAGGATACATTTTGGATACGAGAGTGCCGGTGTGGGTGGGATCCAAATGTGTCTATACCGACACAATTTTGTGTGGAGGAGAAATTTATTTAGGAATGAGATATTTGAATATAAGATAAGAAAATAGCATATAATTGTATGTATTTTTTTTATATACAAAGAACATTTCTTATATTATAATTTAATCAGGGTCAACTATCATTCTGATGTATATTAAATTAAAAACTAATAAAATGTGACGAAAAGAAATAAGATTTAGTGAGGTTCAATAAAGCCAACATAGAGAATTGTTTTTACGATATAAAAGAAAAAATAAAGATATAAGAACTTCAATTACAATTTTTTTTATAGAAAAGAGAATTAAAGTTTGAGATTTAAAATTTTGTTAATAATCGTAAATGAATTTTGTTAGGGATTTACAAATTAATATTTATAAATGCTCTTTTATTTCATATTAATTAAATTTATGAGACATTTTTTATTTTTCGAATTAACTTAATTGTTTAATCTTCAAGACTATTTTTAAAATATTCTTTCAATTTTACCCTTCATTTCGATTTTTAATATGATGAGTTAATAAATTTGACAATAATTAATAAGGATAAAAATGAAAAACTATGTCAATTTACGTCTTAATTTACTTTTCTTAAAGAGTTTGAAATACCTCAAAAACTTAATTAATATGAAATACATAGAGTATTTAATTAATTTTCTAATATAAATATAAATTTTTTTAAAAAAAATTATTAAATTCATTCGAATTCATGAACCTCACCTAACTCGACTATGAGGTCCAGGATTCCCAATATTAACAAATAATAACAAGACTCTGGTTTGAGTGGCGCATGCACTATATGATCGCACAAGAATTAGAGGTGGGTTGCTATTCAAATCTGTCACGGCATAGCATGTTATAGTTAGGTTTTTTTATGGATTAGAGGCGGACCACGGTGTCATCCACGTTCATTTATCGTCGAAAAATTATATATTTAATTAAAACGAAAAATTTTATCTTATATATTACATATTGAGTTATTAACCACAGTTTTTATACGATTTTATTTTTTATATTTTAATATTTTTTTAATTGAAAGTTTAGCTCCACCATTAAATCATATATATAAATAAAATAATAAATAAAATAATTAAATAACAATATTTTAAACACTCTAAATATAACAAGATGTTATAGCCTAATAATTTTAAATACGTTGAAATAATTAATACTTGAGATATTCACACATTTGAATCTCACTAGTAATATAATTCAACTATAGTTTCTGTAAAAATTTTGATTCTGTCATGTCGGTGCGTGTCGACAGGACTATTTGAGTGGGTCCACTAATCTATCACCTTATACTTGGGCGATATGGAGGTTGTTCTACTATCATCTAACGCTGCCACGTGTAATCTACAATTTATTTGTTTTTGAATACCTCTCATATTCAACTTAACTACGTAATATTTATTTAATATTAATAAATAAATGGGCCACCCTGGATTATAAATTTTCATGGCTTTTTGCATTTCTTATTCATTTTCGACATTATATTTGTGTTTTTTTTAATGTTTCTTCTTTTCTACTTCTTCCTTCGAAGAGATTACAAGTGTATTTGGTTTGATTTTTTTTTATATAGCTTTTAAATTAAAAATAAAAATTAGAAGAGATTACTTTTGGTTTTGACGGAACTTAAGTTTTAATTACATTTATACATAATTGTATATATATATATATATACACACACATAATTATATGATATATATACAAACATAATTAGCCTCTCTCTTCTGTCTTTCAATTTGCTGGTCTCTCTTCTCCCTCTCCTAATCTCTCTCGCCAAAATATACAAATATTTATGTATATCAGTTGTATATATATAATTATTTGACAGATATACATATACAATTCGCCGCTCTTCTATCTTTGTCCTCTCTCGCTTGCCTCCTTCTTTTCTCTTCCAATCCTGCTCGTCTTTCTCTTCCATCCTCCAATCTCACTCGCTACATATATATGTATGTATACGAGTTACATATATACAAGTCTTTGACAAATAGACATATACAACTCACCTCTCCTTCCTCTTTGTCCTCTCCATTCTCTATCTCTCTCACTCGGCTCTCTCCTCATTTTCCCCAATCTCACGTCAATATCCTCCCTATAACATATAACGATGACTTGTAATGAACGAACTATAACTATGAAAAGTAATTATAAGATATAAAGATGACTTGTAATGAACAAACTATAACTATGAAAAGTAATATGCTATTTTTGAGTGACTACCTGCAAAAATTTTCCTTGTAAACCAAACCGAACCCTCTCAACATGCATTTGAAGTTGAATTTAACTTATACAAACCCTAAAAAAAAATATTTAATCGAATTAAATTTATAGATAAAAAGAAAATATTCCATCTTTGTTGTGGTAACAAATGGCTATCTGACGATGGAAATGGAAATCACTAAAGTGAACCAAAAACAATGGATAATTCTCATTTGTTGACTATTGCAGGCACTAGAGTTGAAAAAGAAGCACAGACAAAAAACAGAGCTTAAACATGAGGAGAATGTGGTATTTTAAGAAAGGCATAATTTATAAAAGTATTTGAGATAAGTGTCAAAAAAGCATTTAATTTTTTTTTTTTTGAGTTTTATATCTAAACTATTGAAAGTGTGAGTTTCATATCTAAAATATCACTTATACGTATGAAACTCAATCTTTAAATGGCATAAGTATGAAACTTAAACTTTCAATAGTTTAAATATGAAACTCAAAAAAAAGTATAGTTTAAGTGTGTTCTGACACTTATCTCAATGATTTTTAATTTGATTTTACTTAATATGTCGTGCATAAATTACTAATACATTTAAATTTATAACAAGAATAAGCAAACACATGTGTGACACATAAATACGTTAAAATACACTCAAACTAATTTGTATTATATCATGTAGATACTATATTAATATATAAAATTATATAATAACGAAGAATGATACAATTTAATCAAACACTATATCTAAAAGAAAATATTTGGACTCTTCAAATATAACTGAATCATGTAAATTAAAATAAGGAAAAATTGTATATAATAGGAAAATAATAACCTAAAATAAATGGAGTAGCTAGGGTTTGATTTAATTGTTCTCCATAACAAACGTTAGCCAAAGTTTGCCAGACGTCTCTCTCCCAAAAATCTCGCTCGCCACTCTCCCATTCTCGTTCGCCACTCTCCCTCTGCTCGCCTCTCTCGCTTTATACACAGAAGTGTACAAATTCTGTTTCTGTTTTATATAAAGCGAGAGAAAACTGTATATACACGTGCAAAAACATATGCCTTCGTGTTATACACTTAATTATACAATTTACAAACATTTTACTTCAATTCAATTGTAGACAAATGCAAATTTTATACAAATATTGCAGAGAAAAAGGCCAACAAATTATACAATTGCAGTGAAATACAATTTTCTCTAATTTTATACAACAGAAGTGTATATATTGTGTTTCTGTTTTTGTATAAAGCGAGAGAAAAACATATATCTTCTTGCTATACACTTATAATTATGCAATATCATAAATTTTAATTCGATTCAATTGTATACAAAGCAATTTTATAAAAATATTGCAGCGAAAAGCGAATTATACAATTGTGCATTATACAATTGCAGTGAAATAGGATAGCGAATGAATAATACAATTACAGCGAAATAGGCCAGAAAAGTATACAATTTTGGCCAGCGAATTATACAATTGTAATGTATAGCGATTATACAGAAAATATTGCTATGGAGCGCAATTATGCAAATTTTTGCTATAACAATACAAAATATGAATTTTTGTTTGCTATACGTAAAAGTTGCAAAATAAAAAACAGAATACTTTATTTTAACAAAAAAATCTATAATATCACTCTTTTTTAAATATACACGAAATAAACTTCATTCCAATATAATAATCTATAAAAGCTAAACAGGATAGAAAAAACATGCTAGATAAGCCTAACATCACAAGCACACATAAAAAAGATTTTACGAGGATATCGAATTAAAAATCACATTTGGAAGACCATCTACGATTCTACTATACCAATTCGTCCGCTTCTTCCTGTATGTAGACTATATGTTAATACTTTCGTTTAGTAATAGTTATTTATTATATAGAAATTAATTTTTTAATAATATTTATTTAATGAAAAATAAAAAAATATTTTATCTTTTTATGTCTATTTTATTCTTTCAATTAAATATTATATATCATCTGTCATATTTTTCAAAACATTATATTTAATAAAGTCAAAGGATAACATAATAATATATTAGCCTATTATTTATTGTTTCTTATAGGGTCTGTCTGTGACGGAGTCACCTTATAGTTAGAGATTCATTTGAAATTTTTTTGATAAAAATTATATTAGTTATATATGATTAAAATATATATGATAGTTGTCAAACCTATTTTAACTTTTTTATTTTATTTATTTCTTCACATTTTATTTAAACTTTTTATTGAAAATCTATTTTGCCACTAATATCAAGTTAATTATGAATATAACCATAATAAACATCAATATCCACGTAAAAAGATCACTTTTGGCATGTCACAACTACCCCACTCTCCAAGGGTTAAACCCGATCCATATATTATGACCGCTTCACTCCATCATAAACCGACCCAATTGTATATTCATTTCTCTCTCTTTTTTTCCCCTTCTCCTCAAATTTCTTTTTTCCCTCTCCGGTCACCGGCTTTTCAACATTCCGGCAACATCACCGCCGTCCAGACACCAACTCCTCTAGATATCCCACGTATTCCACATTCATTGCTAGTCAGTGTATTTTATTGATTTCTCCTTTTTAAAAAATTTCAAAATTATTGGGATTCGCTTCCCTGATCAGTTAAAGATTGCCGCATTTTGTAGAATATACTTGTAAGGTGCGAAAGAGTTAGGGATTTTTCTTCTCTTCATCGAAACAATCGTCTTTGGAAGGTTTCAGAATCCAAGTTTTGCTCAAGTTTCTGAAAGAGAAATTTTCTCATTGACGTTCGGGTTTCTATATTTTTGTAACTCCTTATCTTCTTTCTTCAACTTTTTTTATAAAAGCATTTCTGGGTATCAAAAAAAGTAGGATTTTGATTGATTTAGATCCTACATTACCCAAAAAAAGTGACTTTTATTTTTTTTGGTATATTGATTGTTTGTGATGAGTGATTGAGGAAAACAAATAAGTAATACAACTTGTGAGTTGAATAGTAAGGGGAAATGTGCTGAGAAAGTAGGAGTGGGGGAATTTGGGCATAATGGGGCTAAAAGTAACAGCTTTAGCAGAAAGTCGTTTGGAAAAACTAAAAAGTTCTATGTCATCCAAGTCTAGAATGAAGTTATGGATGATAAGGATCACAACATCAGTGCTTATATGGATTTGCTTAGTTCAATTAACGATATTTGGAGAGACTTGGGGTCCTAGAGTTTTAAAAGGTTGGCCCCCTTGTCTTTCTCACGAATCAGCTGCAGTACTGGCTGTTAAATCGTCGTCTGAGGTCCCTGCCAGAGTTCTTCCACCAAAGAGTAAGTATAAGTATTTTCACAGGCGTGTGTGCCTTCATGTTTTTTCATGTCCATGTTAGTGTCCTGCTGACTTGTTTCTTCACCTACTTTAGTTGACAACTTAGAGATCATGTTGCTTGTTGTGTCATAGGATTAATAGGAAACATCAAAATGGGGTCTTTTTCGTGGGAATATGAAATTATTTATGAGTATAGGTTAATGCCATTTATGGATATTGTAGTTGGAGGCCTTGCAATAAAAGGAACATTCACATAATATTGTGTTAATTATAATCTGTATACTTTTGTAGACGGTAGTTTCATTGGTTGAGTTGTTGGCTCGGTATTTTAGTTAAAATCATAATACACTACATGGTCTAATTCAAGTTAATCCAACTTTTAGTGACCCTTATTCCAAAACAAAATTGGAAGTTCCCCGTTGAATTTAGAGCTATTGACTTCATTTGAAGAGTCTGTCAGACTGACTGATGTTATGATTATTTGTGTGAATCAGGGGTTTACAGGAATAATGGTTACCTCATGGTTTCATGCAATGGTGGGCTTAATCAAATGCGGTCAGCGGTTAGTAGCTTGCTTTAGATCAATCAGTACATACCACATACAAATGTAATTAATTTAGACAACTGTTGTGAATTTGACTTGTGAGATGATTTTGTCACTTGTTTCTCCCCCTTGTTCTTGTTGCAGATTTGTGATATGGTTGCTATAGCAAGATATTTGAATGTGACTCTTATTGTTCCCGAGCTGGATAAAACCTCTTTTTGGGCTGATCCAAGGTGTGTCCACTCAATTATCTTGAATTTTTGTCTTTCAAATTACTGAATTCTTTTTTTAGAAAGAAAAAAAAGGCGATTTGTATTAACGAAGTTTTTTATTTGCAGTGAATTTCAAGACATATTTGATGTCGATCACTTCATAATGTCCTTGAGAGATGAAGTTCGAATATTGAAGGAGCTACCTCCAAGACTAAAGAGGAGGGTAGAGTTAGGAGTGACTCATACTATGGCTCCTATTAGTTGGTCTGATATTTCCTACTACCATAATCAGGTTTGTGGTTTTCTGCTAAATGTTATTTTGTTATTGCTATTAACTCTCGCATCCTTCTCCAGTGTAATGATGATCATTTTTTGAATACAGATTCTTCCCTTAATTCAGCAGTATAAAGTAGTTCATTTGAACAGGACTGATGCTCGGCTTGCCAATAATGGACAACCTATGGAAGTTCAAAAGCTACGATGCAGAGTTAATTTTGGTGCATTGAAATTCACCCCTCAAATTGAAGAGTTGGGTAGAAAGGTTGTCAGAATACTTAGGCAAGAGGGTCCATTTATGGTTCTGCACCTGAGATACGAAATGGATATGTTAGCTTTCTCTGGCTGTACTCAGGGATGCAATCAGGAAGAGGTGGAAGAGTTAACAAGAATGAGGTGAAGTTAAATCCTTGTATTCCTTGGTGGCTTTAACCATCCTTCGTTCATTGGCTGATTAATTAACAACTTTTCCTTTAGATATGCTTATCCATGGTGGAAAGAAAAAATCATAAATTCAGATTTGAAAAGAAGAGATGGTCTGTGTCCTTTGACACCTGAGGAAACTGCTCTTACTTTAAGGGCATTGGACATTGATCCTAGTATTCAAGTGTACATTGCGGCTGGAGAGATTTATGGTGGAGAAAGGAGAATGGCTAGTCTTGCTGCAGCTTATCCTAATTTGGTAGTTAGAAAGTTCTAGTTAATTCTTAAGCTTCTGAATATGCTGGCTGAATATTGCAGACTCACCATTTGCACCGGCTTTATTTTCTAATAGGTAAGGAAGGAGACACTACTCGAGCCCTCTGAGCTGAGGTTCTTTCAAAATCACTCCTCCCAAATGGCAGCATTAGACTATCTTGTTTCCTTGGAGAGCGATATCTTTGTTCCTACATATGATGGAAACATGGCCAAAGTTGTTGAAGGACATCGCAGGTACTCTCTTTTGATAAATCGTGGTTAGCATATTGAAACAACGACTTCATATTCTAAATAGCTGTTACTTGCTTTTAGAAATTTAATTTGCAAAATTTTAAGAGCCATGAAAGAATTTCCCTGTGGTGTAACACCTCACATTCTTTCTATAAGCACATTACACATAGTGTACATACAGTTGGTTTGGTGGTTTTCGTACAAATTTCATTTAATCTGAATGTCCACCATTCCACACAGATATCTTGGATACAAGAAAACAATCTTGTTAGACAGAAAGCATCTGGTGGATTTAATAGACCAACATAATGCTGGATCATTGACATGGGATGAGTTCTCTACCGCTGTTAAGGAAGCTCACTCTGAACGTATGGGCAACCCAACAAAGAGATTGGTCATTCAAGACAGACCTAAAGAGGAGGACTATTTTTACTCCAACCCATGGGAGTGCTTATAACCATCTTATGAAGATGAACTTTAAGCAGCATGTAAATTATGATGGTGGTAACATTGCATTATAGAGAAGTACTTCCGCGCACTGACATATTTGGAGGACGTACTTGTCAACACTCGAAAACATTGTGCTGCATTTTGCTTCTGAGGACGACTGTTGCAGTAAAGGCGCGATACACTTGAAATCCTGAGATCCTCAGAAGCATTTGGTAAAGGGTTTATATTAAAATGTTCTTCTTTTTTTCCCTTCAGAAACTCAATAATTGAATACATGTATAGAAAACTGTCCTGCCATTGCAAGGATATATTATCAATGGTAGTATACACAGAAGGGTACAATATAGATTTGTTTTGCCAGGACTTTTGGATTTGTCATATTTAAAGTTCCACTCAATACCACAGTAGTTGACTCACTCAGTCTCCTCCATTCTTTTCTACATGTACATACTACTCTCTTCGGACTTCACTTGCTGAGATGTTGTTGTGTGCTATATTTAACGATATCGTTGAGGTTATTCACTCCTTCTCTCATGATCTTTGTGTGTATAATGTCACATTGACATAATTAGTGATCATATAAGATCAGACAAAATATATACAAGCTGATTCGGATACTAGAAAGTTCAAAGCTTGAATTATTATTTTAATAGAAGTGCAATTATTTTAACCTTAAATAGACTGTTTAATTTTATGGCTGAAATAAGAGTGCAATTATTTTAATAAAAGCACTTTACAACCCATTGGCATTAAAAGAAAAAAGGTTGAAAGAACACAAAAGGCAACCAGATAAAAAGACGTTTGTTTTTTTTCTTTTAATATTTGTCGTCAAATGAGTAATCATTATGATTAATAATTTAACATGTAGGGTGGATGATAATTTTATTTTCTTGAAGATAAACAAAAATAGAGTATTTAGTATTCATATAATAATAGTAATAATAATAATTAAAAAAAAAAAAAGAGAGAGAGAGAGAGAGAGAGAGGTACATATAATTTTAATATTTGAGAGGGCCCTAATTCGTAAACACCAAAGCAAAGCAACTTTCAGTACTTAATCTCCACTAAATTATTATTAATTATCTTGATGTTAGCACTTAAATATTCCTTCAAACACTAATGCTTTAGTGCTAATTATTAAAAAGGTCATTATTTGCTTAATCTTCAACTGGCAGTGGATCTATTCAACTAAATTTCAAATACCAAAGAATGAGAAAATGAAATTTGTGAATCAAAATTTAATCCTCCCTACTAATATCAGTTGAACACAAAGGATTAAAAAATTAATAAGAGAAACGACGATAATACAAGTTTAAAATGTCCTATATGGTCGTACTCCCTGTTTTATTTTAATTATTTTATTTCTCAAAAAACTAAGTAAGTTTACTATTATACTTTTATTAAGTGTTTTCTTGAATTCAACTTCTCAATAAATGAACTTAATTAATTGCGTAGTTTTTCTATTTTAAAAAATATATATTTTCAAGGTTAATAACTTTTAAAGGGTAAAATAAAAAGGATAATTGATCTTGTGAAATGATAAACGAGTACTCACTCTATCATCTTTTAATTGTTACATTAGCTTTTCAAAAGTCATTTTAATTAATTTTCAAAGTTAAATTAGATTACATTAAATTGATATTTTAATTAAGAAATTTATATACTCAAAATCTATTTGAAAATGCTATAAATTATATATTAATATGATTTAAAAATACATTATAAAATAAAATCATGATAATTAAAACTGAACGAAAAAATATTAAAAACAATTTTTATTTAATTTGAATAAAGACAACATATAAATAAGAACGACCTAGATTAATTATTGAGATCTTCCCAGAAATTGTCGTACTTAAAAAATCGAAAGGCAATCCCAAGAAAGAGATAACAATTATTTAAGTGTTAATAATGTTATCATCATTGAAGGATCCAAAATAAAAGCAAACCTCGAGGCAGGAATCATAATTGATGATGAAAACAATTTAATTTTCCTTCATACTCACTCTGTTTCATTTTCTTATTTTAAAAAATATTTATCAAAAGTATATTTTATTAATTTGCTCAAAAATTAAACAATACTGCTGCACATATGTATTTAATTATAAAAATAATATCTTAAAAATATTAATTTTTTTTCTTAATTTGCTATATGAACAAATAAAAGAAAATTTATATTATTAATACAGGATCAAATAAAATAAAACGGATAACGTAATTGTCAATTGCTGAGTGCATTCAACTCTTTATGTTTGAGTCTACTTATTAATCAATGCAAGCATGAATCTAGGTTTCTCCACTTGTAGATATACCCTCACATTTTATAGCTGCAATTATTTCATTTTTCAATTTAGAATAAGAGAAAGTGAAAAGTAGGGCTGGGCATAAACACCGGAAAAACTAAATATCGTACCGAACCGAATTTTTTTGGTATTTCGGTTTCGGTTTTTCGGTTTTCGGTTCGGTATTCGGTATATGCTTTTATATTTTTCGGTATTTCGGTTCGGTTTTCTGTATGTGATTTTGTGTAATTCGGTATTTCGGTTTACCGAAATATATTATATTATAATATATATTTATATTATATTAATTATTAATATTAAATAATAAATATTATAATTAAAAATTAAAAAGTAAAAAACTTGGGAAACTTACATAAATATACTATAACAAAAAATATTTACCATTTATAGCAATAATATTTTTTTTTTACTTGATCACTTTTAATTCATTTATAATACAAGTTTAATACACATTACAAAGAACAATTTATTATTCATATATAATACAAATTTTAATCATGAATAATACATTTATCACACATTTTAATACACTTATAATACAATGTGACAATTTTTTACCAAATAAACATGATATATTTCAAAAAACAATTATAATTCATATATATTGCATACATAATTCACTTTTAATACATATTACAAATTTAACAAAGCATTGCTATAAATGGTAATAAGCAAAAAGTATCGCTAAAATCAGTAATTATTTTTTAAAATGTATTAATTTATGTAATTTTTCCAAAAAACTTTTTCATATAACTATTTTTAGCCCATTAAACTGAAAATCAAAAAAAAAATTTGTAAATTTTTAAAATGCCAACTAAGCAGGCCCATTAAAAAAACTGAAATAACAAAACCGAACCGAAATAATAAAAACCGAACCGAAATAATAAAAACCGAACCGAACTGAAATATTTCGGTTCAATATTCGGTACACAATTTACAAAAACCGAAAACCGAAAAAAAACCGAAATACCGAATGCCCACCCCTTGTGAAAAGGCAAAATAACGAGAAAAATAATAAAAAGCAAAAAATGACACTTTATTAAGTTAGCTTTTAATATTCCCTTAAATATATTTTTGCACATTTTGATCTTCTAAATTTGTCATATGTTAATTTTTTTTTGTGTGTGTACGTCAAATATATAACAAAAATGGATTGTCTTGTTAAATAAATGACGTGTGAATTAATAAAGAAAACTTATCTATATATATATATATATATATATATATATATATAACTTAAATCAATTGAAGATATTAGAGGTAATTATGACATATAATTGATAACGAGTCATCACCAAACATGATAATGATGTTTTCGTATTAATTATGTACATATTATTTGATAGAATAAATTAATATAAATTTGGGAAAAATAAATTAATATAAATTTCAATCCTATTTTACTTTTTCAAAAAGCAAGAAATGGATAAATTACCTATATACACATTTTTATTTTTCATAATTTCTATTATTTCCTATCATTTGAAAATATTTCTAAAAGTCCTCTTTTTCCTTTCAAACCCATTGTTTCAGATACATAAAGTTATACACGTTTTTTTCCCCTATTTTTACTCCTTATTTCACTCCCTCAACCTCTTTCTATTTTTACTCACTCTATCTCTTCCTATTTTCACTCCCTCAATCTTTACTTCCTTTCATTTTTTAATTTTCAGATTTAATTCTCTCTATTTTCCGTAATATCTCTCCACAATTTTTTTTCAAGACAACTCAAGTTTTCGCTTTACAATTTTTTCCAAATAATTACCAAATTATCCTCCATTTTCACCTTCACAATATGCATAAGGGAAAGGTAAAAGATATAATGTATTCATATTGTTTCTTGCAAAAAAAATCAGTTTTAGGAGATCCTCTTTCACTGGTGAAACTACATTACGAAATGAAAAGAAGTAGTCTCTACCAAATGTATCATTTTTATCATGTATCAAGTGTTGCTATGTATTTTCTACGGTTATTCAAATTTAGAAGAATATGTGTTCCGTACACAATATCAAATTATATCCGTGATACATTTGTGAGCGAAGAAATCGAGGAAGGACACAGGCTCGAGCTTTAAATCTATTGTTTTACAAATTTTCAAAATCCCTCATTTTTGCGCATTGAATTAATGTATCAGCGCATCAGATTAATGTATCTCACGCATCAGATTAATGTATCATGTATAAAATGTAATGTATCTTACTTAACGATTAATGTATCAGCGCTTATTTTAGTTATGATACGTTAATTCAAATTTATACTAAATGTATCTGATACATAACAATTACCAAACAATAATGTATCGATCTCAAACAATTACTATAATGTATTTTTAAAAAAATTTAAAGTGTTGTATTTCTCAAATAAAATGGCAAACATAAATAATGTCAAACACTATTTTTTTAGTTATGATACGTAAATTCAAATTTATACTAGATGTATCTTATACATAACAATTACCAAACAATAATCTATCGATCTCAAACTTAAAATCTTATTAGCAACACTTACTTATTTAATGTATCTAGTAAAAATATAATATCTATCAATTCAATCGAAAGGATCTTCATGATCTCAAACAAAAGAACATACATAAATAATAATAATAATGCACTAATTTTTTAGTTATGATACGTAAATTTGGATTTATACTAAATGTATCTGTAACATAACAATTGCCAAATAATAATGTATTGATCTCAAACCTAAAATTTTATGGTCAACACTTTCTTATTTAGTATACCAAGTAGAAATACAACACTTATCAATTTAAATTGAAAGGATCTTCATGATGTATCTTCTCGAAAAATTTTGATAATTTTTAATAAAAATTGAAAGAATCTTCAATGAACTAGGAGATTTGAAATTCAAATTTTTCGTCAATTTTGAATCAAAATCGAAATGATATTCGATGAACTTGAAGATTTACAAAAGAAATCGTTTGTCCAACAACAATTCCATACAATCCTTCATAACTCATCCCGCTTTTCAAAATTTTGAGAATTTTTTTTTATGAAACAGAGAGAACGATGAACAAGTAGAAGAAATTTTATTTTTTGATTTTTTGGGATTGTTACACTATATAATTTTGAATTCTTGATAACAATTTTGAATGGAATAACGTAATTTGTGGAATTTTAATTTAATTTCCAGTTATTCCCCTTAATTAGTGGAACAAATGGATACCATGAGATTTTAAATTGATTTTACAGCTTTTTTTCCCTTAATAAGTGCAACAGATTGATACATAATGTATCAACAATAATGTATCCAAATCCTTAAATATGTATCTGAAATGTCTAAAAAATATGGGATTTATGTAATTATAAAAATAATAGGGATAGAAGGTAATTTAGATTTTAAACTATGGTATTTATGTAAGTTATACTTTTAAAAATGGAGAAGGGAATTGGCAAGCAGAAAAATTGTTGGGCTAATTATAACTTGTATAAGATAGAATTGGGCTTGCTTATAATGGGCAGAAAAAGAACAAGCAAAATAGATTGCGTTGATTTACACCAATGTTCTTTTTTAAGCCATCATTTAGTTTTTGACCGTATTTGTAACAATTGTGAAAATATAATCAATGTTCACATATTTCTCAACCTTACATATGTAACATTAGATAATCGTTTAGCGTATGTAATAACTTATAAAAATTTAAATAGTAGTCTAATTTTCTCATAAGATCTTCAATTTGATCCATAATGATCTTTAGATCATAATTTAAAAGATCTTTTTAAGTTACACGAAAAATAAAAATTGGATCTTTGTTCTAAACAAATGTTCCGAAAAAGACAACTGGTAAAAATTGCATATTCTTTAACCATGGTTAAGAGTAAAATGTGAAAATATACTATACATGTCATGTATTTATTTGGTCGGATGTAAACACAGAGTATATATGGACATACGAAAAACAGTAGCCACTGTTCCAAAATCCACCCCTTCCTCTGGTGCAAGTTTATAGCTACAAAAATATAAGATAAAACGAAAAAAAGAAGAAGAAATGATTGCACAAATCTAAATACTTTACATTACATGGATAGGCCATATATAAAGCTACTCTACAAGACACTTCAGATGAAATAAATGGAAGCATTGTATTAAAAAGCAGCTTCTCAACATGAGCATGGAAGCCTCAATAGTGATACATGATTTCTTGATAGTTCACTACAAGTAATAAATATCGAATTTTGTGCAGCCAAGCAATCGAAAAGGAAAAGAAAATGAATTACATTTACAGTAGCTTATGATCTGATTAGGGGAGATTTTCTATACCAGATGTATACATGAATATCCCTTCAGAACCAGAAGGGGAAGGAAATTTTTTAAGTTGAATAAATTGCAAAAGAATACTTTTGTGTGTTAAATTTGGTTTTAACTTGTTTTGAGCCGTTTGAAGGCATGGACAGACTCCTCTCTTGTGCTTGTATCAATGAATAGTGGAGTTGGTTGATTTCTTGAGGAAATGTTGTCACCCTGGGAATTGTGTCAAAGTTAAGGTTGTTAATTACTTCTGCTTAAGTACTAGAATATTACTGGAATTAAAAGAATCCCGGGTACCTTAAAATTGGATGTTGAAGCATTTGATCTATCATCAGCTCTTTTGGCTAGATCAATTTGCACTGACATGTTGGCTTGTGACAAGTCTACTCCGGAACTCTGCAATGCTTGTTTCAGTGTGTTCATCAATCTGCCAAACACCAAAATATACTCTAGTCAAGTCACCAGTAATGTGAGTATATACAGTGGAAAGGAAAGCACAGATAATACAATATTCAGAAGATGATGATAGGTTTTAATTAGAGTGCAAAATTATGTGTAGTCAAGGGAACGAAGGGATAAAACGAAGTACAAAATTATGTGATGCATGAGCTAGAACAACACAGACCAGAGAATTCTTACCTTTCAGAATAGACACTGGAGATGCTGAGCGTACCACTTTCTGTAGAAACCTCTTGACCTTTTAGCTTGTCATTTGTAACAGCATAATTAGCCATATTCAATCTGCTTGATGGACATTGAGGCTGAGATTTCAGTTCCAACGAGCCAGCATCAGGTGCCAGTATTGACTTTAGCGATGCTATGCTAGTATGTCCACCAAACGGAAATGTGCTTGGTTGCATACAAAGTGTAGCGGCCCTGTTTGTCAATTCAGACAGAAAACTGCTTTCTTTCACACTGGAAGTTCTGTTTGGCTCCTGTGTCTGTTCAGTGACAGGCCCTGTAGCAGAGATTCCAATTTTGTTCTCGTCAAACTTTGCAGCACGTATAAGTGCAGGACTAGATGCACTGTTTGTGCCTTGAGAATGATCAATGAAACCTTGAGCCATACTATGGCACTTATTCTGCTTTCATGAAATAAGAATAGTCACTGATTGTGTTGTTGAATGCACTAAAAAGGCATCTTACATGGATGTGCTGCTATTTACAGATTAAAAGAAAATATATCCTGTCCTTTCTGAATGTATACATTATCACTGTATATACAGTAGGTAAGTACAGAACTTCAACCACCATATTTCAAAGTCAATAGTGGACCAACCCACGCATCTTCTACTTAAGACTCTTGATAATTTGTCAGTAGTGGAGCAACCCCTACATCTCAATGTACAGTATTATAAATTTTGATTCACTTGCCCTAACTAATATGAAGATACAAGTTTGAAGGCATTTCAAAGCAAGGATTAGATAAGACTAAATACTTAAAGAAAGTAGACAAAACAATGAGAAAGACCAAGAAATTACCCAAGGTAATGTTGAAGGTTGACTATCCAAACTTTGGTAGGATCCCTCATATTTGTGCACTTTCTCTTGTAGGAATTGAATATATTCGATAACCTACAAAAAAGAATTTACTTATCTAATCTACAGTGTATATGATAAACAGAGTACTTGACCATATACGACATTCAAGTACCTCCAGCAAGAATGATGCTTTATCTCTCTTCTGGTCACTGTGAGGGATGATCTCTCTCAACTTCAGAAATCTGATTAAAAAGTTCCAAAGGTAATGGTTCAATTTTCATTGACAATCATGTTATTCGACTGTTCATAAGTCCGGTTACACAGTAAAAGATTGACAGAACCAAGACTAGTATTTGGTTCAGCAAAGGAATTAGAATGTTCCAACTAACATATGATATCTAGACGGAGATAGCTTCTGCCTCAAATAAGAGGCTAAAAAAAACTGAGTGAAGAGAGTGCTAGTCAATGCATAAATACTTGGAAGTCAGATAATACTAACATTCCCCTTCCCACAGGCCACAAAGTAATAGTCACTATGTCAAAAGCTTTTCCTTTTCTTTTCTCGAAACTCTAAATTAGGGTTGTAAACATGCCTGTCATTGATCTTGCTTCTTCTTCTTTGCTCTGTTGCTGAGTGCTTCGAGCGTGGAGTATTTGGCTTCTGATCACTGCTTTTCCCATCGACTTTTACTGATAAATTACCTATACAAGTAGCTGTCCTTCTGTTATAAATGACAGATTCAGAGTACTGAGAAACGCAACTGTCAGACTTATGCAAGACAAACCTCTGGATGGTGAAGGTGACTCTTTCTTAACAACAAATTCTTCTTCGTCGTCATCATCATCTTCCTGTGCATTCTTAGCCGATGTTATCATATGTATGAAACTCTGATTCTCCATTGCTGATGGTTGCCTGCATTGTATTTTGAATAGTTAGAACTGGAATTATAAGCACAAATCATCAAGCCAAATAAGAAGCATTCATATGAATGGAAGCAAGTCACTGACTGAGGAGATGAGTGTGAGCTCAAGGTTGCAGTGTTATGATTATGATTTGAAGACAATTGTGATTGCCGTTCTAATGATGTCGTACATTTCCCTCCTCCAATGTTTAAACCTGCTTCTGTCAAGCACATAACAAATGTTAACTGGAGCTGAAGTTTTCAGGCTTCTCTCTTTGGATAATACTATAGTGATGTTAATGGAACCAAAGAGGAGAATTAAAGGTGTCCTTCGGAAATGATTGTTAGTAGGAGACTCTTATCAGATGATTTCCATTCACAAAGTTTTAACATTAAAGAAAAACACGGAGTACGAAGAAACCAAAAAATGAAAATATACCTCTTACAACATGTCTATCTCCAGCGAGATTCTCCTTCCCAGTCTTTCCCTTCTTCATGGCAGATTCATTCCATAATGCAAAACCACTTCCGGAGTAAGAACTGCAGTTTGAGTTTCTATCGTCTCTATCTGTACTGCTAGTTTGTGTAACAGCAAATGTGTTTGCTTCTGGCTTTGGAAACCTTTGCTGTGAATAAGAAATGCTATATGTGCCAATGCCACCAGGAAGAATATGTTCTGCTGATGGAGGCGGCTTTTCTATAGCCTCTACCTCAACTTTATTTTCTTCTTTCCCAACTGTCTTCCTTGCTTGTTCTAGAGGTTGAAAGAAATCATGAGTTTTTAGGTGGCCACCTGCATGACAGCCATGGCAAATGAGAATCAAATAAAGCACTAGAAGACATAATTATCCAAGTAAAAATCATGCACAATCCTTGAATAGGCAAATCAAAAGGGAAGTAGAATCTGGCAAGAGCGGCCCACTATTTTTCAATCTTTTCCTTTTTCCTATTTGTTTCTTTCTAATCCCAGTATATTTCAAGATTCAAATTGAACAACAGACAGAGTCCTTGAATTAATGTCACAAAAAACCAGAAAAACAACGGAAAGTTAGGTGGCAAACAACGACAGCAACATACCCACCATAATTCCATAAGTGGGGTCTAAGGAGGGTAAGGTGTATGCAGCTCAGTAGCAACATCAAATAATTCAATAACCGAAGCAAAGGAAACAACATGTACTAAAATATAATACTTACACGAAAAACTAGACTACACTCCACTACCTAATAAAAGAAAATTACTTAGAAGAGCAACAACGGATGAATTTACCTTATCTTCCAAAATTTTTGAAAATATAATTTAACATAAATAAAAATGACTTGTGCTTATGAGTGACAGAGTGGGGAAGTCATTTTCCCCCTTTTGTAACCAAACATCAAAAAGGAATTCCACAAAGAAAACAGTTTCCTCCTGAAAAAAAGTTCTTCTCCCAAAACGTAGCCTACGCAAAGTAATTAACAATTTTATTATGGTTTTTTCTTCTATCAATCCAATTCTTCTTAAAACCTCAACTTCCTACATCTGTTCTTTTTTTTAAAAAAAAAAAAAAAAAAGAAGAAGCTAAAACCTACTCATTTCATCAGCTTGCTACATTGTAGAGAAGGGCCGGAGCATTCAATATACATGATTCAGCAATGTCAGCCAATCTCAGTCAAGGCCCACCAAAGCTGATAGTTCAGGTCCACGCATGTACTAATCAGCATTAGGGTCACGGGTGTAGTAATTGCAATTCGTGGTTATACATTTGACAAATCTTTAATTTAAAATCTCAATATTTAAAACTTTATTTACTTTCTTAAATTTTATTTCGATTAAAATAAGACAAGTAAATAGAGACTGAGGAATAGGGAGTACTATTTTTAAACAGTATAGCAGAATTGCGTAAATGTGTGAGGTAAAACGAAGTTATATCTTAAAGATACAATCACAACAAACACATGCGCATCAAACAAAACCAATAAAACTGTAACAACCAATTTTTTTTTTCTAAAATGACTCTTCGATCGGAAAAGTACCTTGAGAAGGTCTTGGATCTTGTTCAATTGGTGAATATAGTGAAAGAAAATCATGCGTCGTCTTTCTCCCTGCCAAACAAAAAATTTACACATGGAAATCCAAAATCAGAACCAGTAGCGACTTTTTTCCTTCAGGTATAAGATTATATATTCAAAATTCAGATTGTTTTTGGCATAAACAAAAAATAGCTTAACGATTACCTTCTGTACCAAAAGGCCTGGATTGAGGTAACTCCATTCAAATCAGAATTATGTGTTTCGAATAAACAAAAGCTACTAAAATGCAGCAAAATTCAACTGAATTTCGAAAAGTTGTTGCGTAATTCAACAACTTCAAACCCAAACCTCTTCTAGTTCCAAACAGATCTGCCTCCAACAGGGGATTTGAGGCACATCAGAAACCGAAACTTGAAACTAACTACGTCTCAATCTCAAACAAATAATCCTTTTTTGAAAAAACAGAGATGATGCAAGTTTATTCCACCAAATCTGTGAATCAAAATTCAACTGAATTATGCAAGAAAAAACGTATGGAATACCGAATAAGGAAGATCCAGAACGAGAAAACACGTACTTGCGATATGATTTGGTGGTGTAAAATGCATAATTCTCCTTAGATTTCGTTGTAAAAACTGAAAACAGAACTGTGTAATGATAAAGTTGATCGAAACACTGAATTTTTTGAAAGGATTAATGGTAGGGTCTCGTCTTGATTAACGCAAACGATGAACAAACACCCGCCGGTTTGGTTGCTTCCTTAAATATGAAAAAAGAAAAGAAAAAAAGAGTAAAAAGAAAATGGGTCTCACAGATCAGAGGATTCTCTCTATTCGTCTTTGGTGTGAGATGTTTTAAAGGTTCGTTGTCGTTGTCTGTTACAAATACTAACTCCGTCACAATTAACGTCGTTTAGGTAACAGTAACGTCAATGCGGCAGTCTGACGGCGTTGGATTCAGTAGAGGAAGGTACCAGTGGGGGCAAGCTAATTGGTGTAATGGAACTAACTTCAGTTTAAATGGAAACTTACATAAATATATTATAATAAAAAAATATTTACCATTTATAGCAATAACATATTTTTCATTAGATCATTTTTAATTCATTTATAATACAAGTTTAATACATATTACAAAGAACAATTTATTATTCACATGTAATACAAGTTTTAATGATAGTAATGCATTTATCACACATTTTAATACACTTATAATACAATGTGACAATTTTTTATCAAATAAACATAAGATATTTCAAAAACAATTATAATTCAAATATATTGCATACATAATTCACTTTTAATACATATTACAGATTTATCACAATATTGCTATAAATGATAATAAATAAAAAATATCGCTAAAATCAGTAATTATTTTTAAAAATGTATTAGTTCATGTAATTTTTCCTTAAGTAATCTTGTTTATATAGTTTGTAGGTATATTTTTATATAATTAAATTGTTTTTAATTAATTTAAAATAATAAATTTATATAAAATCAAATATCTGAACTATAAATAGTTATATAAATTATAAAAAATTATATATAATAATAAATAATTAATTCATATTAAACGTAATAATCATAGTTTGATTTATTTGTATCCTATATCATATTATTGTTATTTCGTCTCTCTCTTGGTGAATCTCGCCACTTTCGTCTTCTCCCCCGCCTCTCTCCTTTTTTATACGAATGCAAATATATAAAATATGTTTGTATTAGTACAAAACGAGAGAAAATTGTATAAATACATATTTTTCGTTCCCTCGCTCCCCTATCCTAGATCTCGTTCGCCACTCTCGCTTCTCTCGTTTATACAAATAGAAAATAAATGTATAAATTTGTGTTTCCGCTTATATAAAGCGAGAGAAAATTGTATATACATAAGCAAATACATATATCTTCGTTCTATACACTTATAAATATACAATACAATTATTCCCTTGTCCAGTTTTCTTTACAAATTATACAATTAAACTTTTATATATATATACCGAAATAGAAACAATTTATATATCACTGCTTTCGCTGAATATTAATTACTAGTATAATTAAATAAAACTAAAACTATTACTTATATCTTTGATGCAAGGTAACTTGCTAGAAAAAGTAAGATAAGAAGGTAGAGTAATTCTTATTGGGTATTTTCCACCGTAATTATCCGGCAATGTTGTTGAAAAAGCAGAGACTTGAGAACTTGCGTTTAAAATTGTGGGAATAATAGAGTTACTCTAATTAAAATTACATTGATTACGAATTATAATAATATATGTATTTTATAATCTAAACTATGAACAATGTTTGTCGACCCATACAATATCATGATTTGAAAAAATTAAATAATGTAATTGAATGCTTAATCTGTGATGGCATGTCACATGACCTCGACATGCGCAATCCACATTACAAGAGTTGGCATTAGTGACCCCACACTAATTAAATAGATTTAAAAACTTAATGATTATGATTAGTGCACAGATCCCAACCTGTTATCCAATTGTAAGAGTCGCACTTACTATTAAAATATTGTTGATCGGATAATGCTAAATAACCAGAAAACATAAAATTATGTAAATTTTTTTGTTAATAATTGTTAAAATTAAAAGAATAAAAATATTTAAAAAGATAAAATAATATAAATAAAATGTCATTCTAATCAAATTCTAGCCATATTTTTTAGCCAAAAAAAATTTTCCTTGTAAAAGTTAAATGGCCAGAAAATTTGGCCATATTAATTAGATAAAGAAAAAGTGATTATAATATCTAATTACAATTCTTTAAAATTCATTTGGTGTCGCATTAAATTTTAAATACAAATAATATTTTGTTTTAATTTGGTAATGTAAATTTTAAAATTTGAACTAAAATACAACTTTTTAATTAACTTGGTAATGTAAGTTTTGCATTCTTTTAAATAAAATAAAGTTACTTAGCTAGGATTTGATAAATTTGGCCAATATTATTTGAGTGAAAATTTGGGTGAAATTTCATCACATGTTTGGTCATATTTGAAAAATATATTTCAACTTTTTAGAAAAAATATGATTTATACTCATAAGTTTTAAAACTATCAAAACTAACTATAAGTTTGTATTACAAGTCAACTGGATATTCGTTACAATAATAACAAATACTGTTCATGCCACTAGAGTAATGTGGTAATTTGAGTGAGTGCAAAAACATTATTCTATACATCGTGAAGTAGACGAAGCACATGACTTTGTTAACTTGAGCTAATTTTTGATATATTTCATCAACAATTCTATCATACACTAAATATTTCATCACTATTTTGGTGGTCACGTAAAAATTATGTAATACAATACAAACAACTACTATAGAAGGTGTTTTTATAAAAGATAAAAATTTGGGATAAAATTTTAATTTTTAAAAGATTCCAAATAATGAGATTTGACTTAAATATTAAAAGAAATTAATATTTGCCAAATTTTTTTCTAAGTAAATTTAAAAAATCTACGGCTAAACGGATCCTGTTACCAATAATAAAGAGGGTGAAAAAAAAAGTCACGTGAAAGCTACAAATTTCACTTATTCGTGTGAACCGGATAATGCGGGGGTTGCCTCCCGGACCCCGGCGGCATGTGCCCCCAACCAATATTTTGTTATTCCTTAGGTTTCGTTTTGTCACTCATATAAATATTATATTATTCTTTTATTTTCTTATAAATTTATCATAAAAATTATATTATATTATATATATATATATATATGTCAAAATTTGATTTAAGAATTATATATATAAATATAGATACTTCTTTACATAACTGAAGGTCTAGTATAGTAACATATGCTTTTCAACTTTATATTATGACACTCCATGCTATCGCGATCAAAACTATAATATGTTTTAACTAGTAAAACTACTCCTTTTGGTTAAGTCTGTATGTATAATTGTATGTATATATGTGTATTTGATTTTACATGAAACTAACCTTGCTACTTTTATTAGTAATTGTATACATTCTCATGTCAATAAATGTGTAGTGAAGTAAAAATTGTATGTTCGATGAATGAGAAAAACATCAATCACATGAAAGCATAGAGCTTGAAGTAATAAATTCTTGAAAATTTTAGTTGCCTATGTTAATTACATCTTGAGATATGACTTACCCAAAATCTTATCTTAAATGTGAAATACTTTGATGCATAAATCATAATATTAAAGTACCTTTTCTTAGACTCCTCTATGAATGAAGAGAGAAAAAAAAAATTAAAGCTTTTTTGATAGAATAAACTTTTAGTTGATACAATTGGGATGCAATTTACATGCATAAAGTATTATATGAATGTCACGTTGTTAGAAGATATATTATGTATTTTTTCATTATATTAAAAAATATTTTTTTTACTTCTATTTATCATATTTAAAGTATAATAGTTGTTCACTTTTATCTTTTTCATATTCTAAACCTGACTCATTTTCTTTAACCCCTATCACATAATCATTAATTTATTTTTAATTATATTTTTTATTGATAAAATCACTTGAAATAAAATAATTAATAAAAATTCAGCACATGAAATTGCATGTAATAATAAAACTATCTCAATAACAAGAGATAAATTAATATAAGTAACTTCATTTTTTTAATTAACAGTCAATTTTCATGCTCTTGTAATTATAAAATTGATATTTTGATTCTAAAATTAATTTTGTTATCTTCTTGAAATTTTTGACATATTTTCTTGTCATCTTGACTCCGAACTCTCTTACACACTCCTTCATTTACTTTTATTTTTTCACATTAAAAAAAGTTTTTCCTGTTTAGCAATGAATATAATTAAACCAATCATTCATTTATATAACAAAATTAATGCTTAAGTAGTTTTTTTTTAAGTTAGATAAAGGTTGACGTTGAAAAAGTAAAGCACCATCAAGGAAATTGATAAAATCGCTTTTTTTTTAATTAAAGATCGCGTATTTAAGTTTAAATATTAAAAAATCATTTATCAAGGTGTCTATCCCTTAAATTAGGCCCATACAATTTGAATTTAAATTAGTTAAATTTTAATACAAATACAAAACACGAATAAAATAAATTAAAAAAAGGAAAGCATATATAGTACCGACAATAAATATAATCAAAGTAAGCGTTCACATTAAGGTGCACTGCTCCTATAACCGAACAGGTTGTCTTTCGTTAATCATTAAACATATATTAGTATAATTATATTAATTAAATTAAATTACTCCAAGTAATCACTCATATTATATTAACTTTATGCTTTATTTTGTTATCTTAATCCCTTTTTTTTGAAAAAAAGAAAAAGTATAGCAGAACATGCATGGCTGGTCCACTCCTATCTTTAATTAACTTATGGATTCCATTTATATATTCTTAATTTGCATTCACACAAAGTCCTACTTAATAATTTTAATTAATTAATTAATTATAATCAATTAATCGAGCTATAGGCTTACTTTATTTTTTAATCGATGATCATGACATCGGTAACATGCACTCCTCTTAGCTAGCGTATACGTCCAATTTATGTAGTGTCAAATTTATATGGAAATACGATTTTGCATTCTAGCTACTATTAATAATATAATACATATATTTTATGTAGATATAAAATGGATGAATTCATAATTTAATCTTAATGATCTTTATTTTTAAGGTTCTTAAATATTCAACTCGATGTACTTCTTTGTGAGAGTGAATTACTTTATATTGATGAAAAATTACGTTAAATATTTATATTTGGTGTCGAAAATAATGAATATAGTAAAATTCATTTGGTTTATTTTTTTATTAGTATCTTTTTTATACACATTTATCAAAAATATACAAGATAAATTAATTTAATTAATGTATTGCGATTGGATAAGAATATTCTTCAGTTGTCCAAAGGTTTTGACTTCAAATTCTGAATATGAGAAAATCTGGAGCCATTGGAATTCAAATACATGAGCATTTCGAGCTCTTTCAAAACATCAAAAATACTGAGCTACAATATTTTGTTCCATTAATTATATATATATATATATATATATATATATATATATATATATATATATATATATATATATATATATATACGATATCAGTTTTCAACAAAAATACATAGCATCTAAGAATAACTATACCCCTGCCCCATTTTACCTAACGAAAAATTAAATTAATTCAACTCTAATATTTATATAATTAAAAAAAATTGAATTAATTAGACTTGAATGCGGACAAAACAAAAGTTGCGCAGTATATATCCAGTGTCGCAACTTTTGTTTGGACAAGAAGACGAGTTTTACTACTACAACACTGCAAATCACGTGCTGTTCACAAAACGACAAAAATAATTTCTTCAAAGAAATTAGGCCAACTCTAGTGCTTCAGAGTTTGGGATACACACTTTGGCTTTACATTAAATTGAATATATCTACTTAATTAGTGAGATTAATTTTGTTTTTATCTCTCTAACTCCATGATAAAAATTAAATTTAAAACAGGATAGCTAATGATAATTTCCCATTCCAAAAGGATGATAGTTTTTCCTCTATATATAATAAAAATATCGAATTTTTTTCAGTTAATTTATGTGTTTAATTTAATTTTTCATATTTTGAATTTTTTATTAAAAATTTCAACTTTATCATCGTTAAAAATAACTTATAAAATATGAAAATTGCATTTACAGATAGTAAAGAGGTATCTATTTGAATATTATACTGGAAGAAGCATCAATCATTAGTTTAATTTTATAATAACATTAGTTTAAAATTTGTGATTTTTTTTTTTTTAATGAATGAATAATAATTGTAGAGTTGGAGAAGCTTCTTTATCTTCTTGTATGTTGGCTGTTGCACACATTCTCTGCTTAAGGGTATCATTATAGGGATCAGTTAACAATACTTTTTTTCTCTCAGCTTAATTAATTAATTAATTAATTAATAATTAGTCATTTTTGTTCGTATAAGAAAACAAGCGCGTGTTTGAAACGTGTCGTGTAGTCCGTGAAATACGGGAAAGTCACGTGATAAAAAATGTTCACTTACCGCATCTGTTCCGCCTCCCAAATCACGTGGCCAACTCATGCGCTCATTTGGTGGTCCCCACTTTTGGTGCTCTTAATCCACCATATTTTTTACCAACGCATAGATTCGATCGAACTTAATAATTTATCGTAAAATGTAAGAGAAGAAATGAAATTATATGATTATAAGTATTTATAAAATTTTTAAAATGATTAAATAAATTTGAATTTTATATAAATTTAAAAATACATGTGTAGATATGTACAGTTTGGGATTGAGATAGTGATTTGTGATAGAGGAAATATGGTGAGATGATGGGGACTTGTAGGTGGAGGGGCCCAAAACAAGAGGCCCAGATTAGAGGGATGACGTGGGAGGCTGCGTAACGCACGTGACCTGTGAAAGAGACCACCCCCCTCACGTGCGCCCATTCCCTGCCGTTAACCTCCCACTATCCTTGCCGTCTCGTGTACCAGTGGGGACCATCTTCACGGACACGCCGTTTATCAGACGTTCCGTTAGAAATAACGGTAGCCGTTCCGTTAGAAATAACGGTAACCGATTTCGTGAAGCGTCGCTCCAAAATGACAAGAATCAATTATATATTTTATTGATACTCAGAATCTATGTGAATTTTAAGATATATTTTCTTTATCATTTGAACATGAGAAAATTATACATAATAATATTTTTTTTTGTGTGTAATTTTGAATATCAAAATTTAAATAATATTGAGTTGATCTAATCTGAATATATCTTAAAAGATTAGTCAACTTAATTATCGAAAGAGTTCGATTAAATCTTGGCGTAAAATCAAAATAGTAGAGAGGGTAGATATTATAGCATAGCACGTATTTGTCATTTGGAATGACTTGAAAAGTGTGTAACTCGATGATGTGGTGGTCACTGACGAACAAAACTGAACAAGACATATTTCAAGTTTGCTCAACCTTGAATCCTTGGATTTATTATGTTGCAGCAAAATGAATATGTCAAGTGACAAGTTTAAAAGAGAAAACTTCATATATAATATATATACAAAATAAGATTCATAATTATCAAAATAACAGTTTGTCATTTACCAAACATAACAGGTATTATGTTTTACAACATGTCTACAGAACACAGAATAGCCCACTAAAATGCTAAATATCCCCTGAACAGCTGAACTAATTTATCTATGGTATAATTTCGACCTATAAAGAAGTATAGGCAAATATCTAATGATGCTGCAAACAAACAATCCTCTCATCTCTTGTCTAACAGTACAGTATTCACCACATTCTTCACAAATAAGAAGAAACAGTCTCGGCACAATTTAGGCATTAAAGTAGATCTCCTGAGTTCCTTATCTTCCTCGCTGTGGACACACACACATTCTGGAAGGGAAAAAATACCATGTGTTTTGTGCTCCAGACCACAAGCAGCTAAGATGGAATGAGTAGCTACTCTTGCAACTTGCTTAAATGTGTCAACTTCTGCACACAGGAAAGTTGATAAAAATCATACATAGAGTCGAGAATTGACATGCCATACGGTAACATTTTTGTTTTTGGTCATACAGATTACAAGACTGATGATTCCATGTACAAGGTGCTATCGATGATTGAAGTATTATAGACGTATGAATACATTGTCAAATTTGTATATAGTGCCATTTGCTTTAGATATGTAGTTATACAAGTAGAACTACAGAAGAAAGAATAACCAACTCAGACCAGATGCATCATGCTACAACAGTTGTTTATCATTTAAATGCAATGAAGTGATACATGCATTAGCAAACTACAGGACAAAGTAAAAGACGTACCGAGCTTTTTATCTCCACACAAGATTTTTAGGTTGAGCTTCACAAGAGATTGGATCTCAGTCTTAGCATCAGATTTCACCTCAACCCTTCTCTTAGTGACACTCTTTTCGACCTTCAGTTTCTCCTGAGGATTCACAATGCTATTCGAGGAAGAACTGATCTCTTTCTCATGACCTACAGTAGTAGAAATTGATGTCAACCTGATAGAAGAACTCAAATGTGTGGACCCAGCACACGACTTATTCTTCCGTGATAGTCCATTGTTCGCATCACAGACATATGGCTGAAGTGAATTCTGAGACTCCCTCGAAGATACAAGTTCACTATATAATGGTCTGCATGACATTGAAGAGCCTTTATATACACCTGAAGCACCTTTTGATCCAATGTCCAACTTACAAACATCATTCTCGGAATGACTACCTGGACCAACATTTTGAATATACGTAGGTCGATGCTGTTCGATCTTCACTGTGATAGACGTTGAGCTCGATTCACTTGCTTCTTTGTAGCTAGTATTCTTCTGAACTGAGTGTTTTGAGGCCTGAACAGAACTTTTGTTCCTGACACTATTTTGTTCTATTGCCTTAGCCATATTCATCATTTTCCACGCCTTCTCCACCTCTGTTGGCCCTTTACTGTCAGGTCTATTTTGATTGGAAGGCTGAGAAGTCCTTGGTTGACTCGAGCAAGATACTAAAGGACGTTCAGCAGAATTGCTGCCACGCACTGGTTTTAGTTTAGCATTACTAGCATTAGTCACTTTGCTAGAAGGAAACCTCAAGGATCCACTTCGAAAACCATTCCAATGTTCACGCAATATGCGTATCCTATCATGGACATTGCGGCAATGCCCCAGTGTTCTGGCATTGAACTTAGTGATGCGTCCTGCAACACCATTATTTCCTACAGAACCTAACCTAAATGAGCTGCTTCGAGAAGTACTTTGCCTTCTAGATTCAATACGAGATGAACTGTTGGAAGCATCCAAAGCACCAGTTGGAGTGCTCTCGACACCATCAACACGAGACTCTCGTACAATATCATATATAGATACTTGTCTTGCTGATTCTGCTGATTGGGGTTCACTGAAACTAGTTTGGGTATAGCAATCAGTTTTGATGTCACTCTGGGCCTGTTCAGCCTTCAGAAGGGCGCAGTCTGCACAAAACCAATCACCCTCAGGAACAGTAGCACCAAGGCCAACACAATAAGTATGATAAGCAGTGTCACAAAGGTCGCACAACAGCAGGAGAACGTCATCAGCCGTGCTATGGCACACGTTACATTGGACTTCTGCATACAGATCCCGTGGTCCAGTTGTTGCATTTCCATGGCAATGATAAACCTGCATAAGCACTTTAATTAGTAATGCACGAGAGAATTATACCTAATCTACCCTACCATAAACCATGTAAATCTTTAAAATATACAACTATATCTATATCTATATTATATTGAAAGCAGGAAGCCCCCAACTTAAAAGTTAAATCACATAAACGCCCTTACTATAAACCTAAATATTCTATTTCATACAAATAAACATATACAGCTGTTACAAAGATTTGCCACCGTTTATGATCATCTGGTTTATCTTTGGGTACAGAGAATTGTAATTATTATTATCTTGCCAATTTCTTTATAGGTAAACATAAAAAAAAAAGGTTTCTTATCTTAAATTAAGGCATATCACGTATACACTTAACTTCTAGCAAATACATTGATACATATATCAGTGTCCCTTGATCTCCTCTTTTTCTTGGTTGATTGCTTTTTATACAAGAACCAACAGATCTTCAGAATCTTTGAATGCGAGGCTATTTATATAACATCTATTTAGTGTTCAATCAAGTACTGTTTACATCTAATTTGACTTGAATCATGTCTACTTGTCTAGCATAATCGCCTGTTTAGTTGTTTTGACTGACTTATCACTAAAATCTAGGACTCTTTGGTTGGTTCAATTTCAATTTTGAATGTTATCAGTTTGTAAATATGCTAAAACGATAATCGAACCAATAAGAAATGGATTATCGGGTCAAGTTAATCAAACAGTTGTTACAGTTCACTTAATAGTTTTACCGATAAGCTTATTTCAAAGTGAGGCAGTAACCTCTTCTTTGTTTTTTTTAAGGAAATATTTACTAAATGTATTGATTACGGGAAAAAAAGTGTTGTGAGTTGATGAAATGAGAAGGCAAAAGTATCTTCACAAGAAAGAATCAGTATTTCGACTACCTATTAAATTTGATAGATCTTATTGTGTTACAAGTTAAATCATTAAGAAAACTCAAAGAACAGTTAACCTAATCGATAGATTCATAGAATTATGAACCGTTAAACCAACAACCAATATCAACAAATCAATAATAATACTTTTTCAATTTGATTTATCAGTTGAATCGGAATTTACATATGCCTACCAGAAGCACATGCATATGTTGGAGAAGGTTGAGCCCGAGGGTGTAAGGAATTGCTATTTATTGGTTGAATAGTAACTTTATTTGCACATAGAAATTTGCTTCAATGAAAAAAGTTTCTAAAATAGAGCTAACTATTATTCTAGAGGTTTACGTACAAGCTACGGTGATTCCATTTTAGTATTTGCTGGTTTCTGGTCTTGTGTTTGATAAGTTTAAAATTTTTGAGTTATTTGGCAACAGTATCATATGCATGCTAGTCCAGAAGCTAATACATAGACCTCTGGTACCATTGTAAGCATCATACATACTGGTATAGTCTTCAGGTGGGTTCGGGTTCATATTTCGTCCAACCTTTCTTTGTTCCATTGTTTTAACGGGTTTGATATCTTTTCTTTCTTTATCATCATTAATTTTGGGTTGCACCACGTTGATACATTTCTAAAAATATCACTGTTAAGAAGTACCACATCGGTAGAGGGATGTAATATTGTTTTCCTTATGTGGGCTTGAACAAACCTTCTCTCATGAGCTAGCTTTTGGGGGTTAACTTAGGCCTAGGTTTTATATCTTTACATAATTTCAGAGTCGAACCCATCTCAATTTTTGTTGTTCACCGATGTCTGGCCCCCATTCATGATTGTTCAAACTCAAGTTGGGGTCTGGGTGTGCGGAGGAGTATTAAGAAGTCCCACATCGGTAGAGGGATGGGAAATTGATCTCCTCATATGAACTTGGACAAACCTCCCCTCATGAGCGAACTTTTGGGGTTGAGTTGGGCCCAGACACCATATACAATTGCTGTTATCTTTATTCCTTCTAATTTTAATTTTAAGCTTTAGTTTTATTACACATCATCTGATACTTTGGAAAGAATATCCTAGCATATAGTATGTTTATTGCTGACAAATATAAAGAAACAGAAATTTGACATTACAAGGGTAATTTATTGGCATACCTTAAAATTAATGAACTAACTTTATTGATTCATGCACCTGTAAAAGATGACTAGAAACTGCCAACACTTTGATGCATAAATCTTTTTAGCGTGTGCGACACTTCTTAGTATTTCTTATTGACTACGATTACATATTGGTTCTTCATTTCAAAAATTACAAAATTTTCAAGTTTGAAGAGCTTAATCTTGCTCATTTTAGCGAGTGCCATAAGGAAAATCTTTTGATCATGACTTTTTGTTGAGATATGTTTTTTCTTAATGAAGCAAGCTAATTTTATAACCACCCTGTTAATAAAGGTGGAGGTCATAAAATCAAAGTAAGTAAAAACACATAAAAATCACATGGATCTAATTAAATTGATCATTTAATTAGAGAATGTCCAAATATCTTGAACCCACAAACAAGTCATCATACAACGATGTGTATTGACTATTGATATTATTTTATATGACTCGGCATATACATGCAATGCACATGGCGTGAAACTTGTAAGAAGAAGTATGAAACACAAAAAGTGGAAACAACAAGAATGGTCTTCCAATCCTAACCTTTGAAGAATTAAGATGACTCTAGTAAAAAAAATATTATTCAGAGTGCAGTGAGAACTTCATAACTTCTTCATCAATGCACTAAAGATAGCAGATCACTAATAGGAGTGAGTCACTGTTTCTCATAGACTACTGGCTAAAGATAAATTGGTCAGAATTTATTGTGAATCCTAATTTGTAAAATCAGTTTGATAACTTACAATATATAAAGGTGTAAATGCAGGATGAAATCACAATAGACCAAGTCGATAGCTTTTATACAGCAAATGAACATAAGCTTTTCATCAAATTACTAAATTACATAGTATAACTAAAATAGAAATACTTCGCCAATTTCTGAGTTGAAAATCAGTAAAATGAGCCTTTTTACCTCCTTAAAAAGGACACTATATTTATCCTGATGCAAGCCTGCCTATTGTTTCCTTTTTATCTTTAGATATAATTCACCTGTCGACTATCAGTAGAGGATCTTTGAAGAATGGAGGGGGTGCCAAACGTTTCGGTTGAGATTCTATGTATAAGGAAATGTATAAATATTAACCTCATGGTGCCGGTGGTTAAAGTTCACGATTACCACTTCGGGGATGCAAGTTCGAACCCTGTTGGGTGAATTTACTTTAATTTTTTTTATCAGGCGGACATTTTTTGTAGCAAAGTTATTAAATTAAATGTGGATAAGGAATAAGAAGAACAGAAACTAGACCTCTTCTAACTAAAACCTTGACTAAACCAACTATACAAGTCTAAATTTTGTGTAACAGTTTGCTAATAAATATTACGTATAGTCTTCCTTTGTGAATATTATGCTACATATGTTACTGTTCAAAGCCACGTGACACCCGAAGCTTCCAAAATCCTGAATCCTCTTATGTCGACAATAATCATCACCATTACTGAGACAGATTATAGTTTAATTTAAACATAGATGTTACTGTTCAAAGTTATGTGGCACCCGAAGCTTCCAAAATCATGAATCCTCTTATGTCAGACAATGATCATCAGCATTACTGACACAGATTTTAGTTTAATTTAAACATAAATGTTACTGTTCAAATCTACGTGGCAACCGAAGCTTCCAAAATCCCGAATCCTCCTCTGTTGACTATAATCATCAGCATTACTGAGACAGATTTTAGTTTAATTTAAACATAAGTTGACATGAATCTAAATGGTTTTACTACATAAATGAGTATATAAACTTGAACTCACAGGACTTGTCACTATTTGCAGAATTGGGAAATCTTCAATCATGTAAAAAAATCTCAAAAAAAGAGCAAACAGCAATCAACATTCATCAAATCCAACAGAAATTCAAGACAAAAGTCAGAGTAACGAACCTGATCGCGGACAGGAACATTGACAACGCGTTCGGAAGGGAAAATGGGAGGTCTAGCAGGGCGGCGGATGATGGAGAACCGGCGTTTACACATGGGGCATCTGGACTCAACTTTAGACCACTCTATGATACATACAAAGCAGAAGTAATGGTCGCAACAATCGATAACACCTCTGATAATTGTGGTTCCATGTCCAGTTTCAGTCAAGCAAATCCCACAGCAACACTGTTCCTTCTCTAAATCCGAAAGTTCAAGCTTCGATTTGCCTTTGTCGGATGAGGACGGGGATGATTCAGGTGAACCCAGGGTTAGGGTTTTGACACGTTTGTTTGGATGCATTTCCGGAACCCCGATATCTTCCTCGTCGGACGCCATATCTGAGAATTCTAGCTAGCCGGAGTATTGGAATCGCCGGAATTGTTCCCGTCGTTGGTTGTTTTTTTCACCATTAACAAGAAAACAGATAAAATGATCTTTTCACTTGATGGAGCAAAACTTTGGGCCCGTGGACTCAAATCTAACTAAACATGCACAAGAGGCCCAAGCCCAAAATATAATGGGCAACTTTCACATATAACAAATAAAAAATTTATATTTGTATGCTATAGCAAAGTTTGTATAATTGCGTTCCACAACAAATATAGAAACTGTATATTTCGTTATACATATACAGTTGAAGCAAATTGTATAAAACGAAATATATAAAACAAGAAAGAGAAAGACATTTGGGCAGAGAACTGTATAAAACCGAAGTGTATAAAACAAATTGTATTATTATAAGTGTATAGAACGATTATATACAATTTGAATTTATATAAAATGATAAAGAGAGAAATACAAAAGAGACTTGACAAGGAATATACAATTGAATCGAATTGTATAAAACGAGAAAGAGAGAAATTAGATACAATTTGAAAATTGTATAAAACGAGAAAGAGAGAAAGGCAAAAGAAACTTGGCAGGGGAGTATTTTTATTGTATGATTATAAGTGTATAGGATGAAAATATATGTACTTGCATGTGTATATACAATTTTCTCACGCTTTATACAAACAGAAACACAATTTATACATTTCACTTCTGTTTGTATAAGTGAGAAAGGCGAGGGTGGCGAGCGAGATTTGCGAGAGTGGCGAGCGAGATCTGGAAGAGGGGAACAAAAATATATGTATTTATACATTTTTTTCTGCTTTATACAATTAGAAACAATTTTTATACACTTGTGTTTGTATAAAAAGTGAGGAAGCGAGCGAGAGACTGGAGGAGAGTGGTGAGCGAGATATTTGGGAGAGAGGTGTCTGGCAATTTTTCGCAAACGTTTGCTATGGAACACAATTAAATCAAACCCTAGCTACTCTATTTATTTTAGGTTATTAATTTGCTATTATATATAATTTTTCCATATAAATTGTGACCAATATTTTAAGGAAATATATAATAATAATAATAATAATAATAATAATAATAATAATAATAATAATTTCTTTGTCCTATAATACTTGTCATGAAAGCCAAATCATGTAAATTTTGACTAATATTTGAAAGATATATATTATACTAAAATTGTAGAATTGCAATTTATAGTACTTTTCATGTGATTTTTAAATATTTTTATTTTAATTTTGAAATATTAAGTTATCCTAATCCAATTTAGCTCTAAAGCAAATTATATCAACTCTGAAGAAGTGAAATATGATAATTATTTCGAGACGAAATGAGTAGTATGGCTGCATTTGAAATAAAAGGCAAAAGCATATCCACATTTAAGCTAAGAGTTGTACATATTAACATTGACACAACAACTATACATAATTCTATTTATTTTTGGGAAGTCTTTTCCGAAAAAGTTATATATCCTCTATTATTTAGTTATTCTTTTAACCAATTTTCAACCTTTCATGTGATTATTTTAAAATAATAAAAATAATTGCATCATCCTTTGCTATATCATCACTTAGAGAGTTATTTGTTCCAAACTTTTAATCCGGATAAGAGTTGGTATTTATAGCATAAGAAAAGGTTAACGAATACGAACTATAACGAAAAGTAAAATTTGCTCAAGTGGTTGAATATTTTCATTATTAATCCGTAAACGATAGACAAAAATTTCGAGTCACATTTGAAAACACATCCTTGATGAGATATAGTACAATGAGAAATTAAAGGACCCCAAAAAAGAAATTTATATAACTGCAATTGTTAGTGTATATATATACTCTAGCACTTGAAAATATGTAAATTCTTTTTAGACCTTTGCTAGATTTTTCCATTAGATGCATACAAGTATATAATTCTTTTATCACAAAAACACACACACACACATATATATACATATATATGTATGTATGTATTATATTTGTAATTAATATATAGTTTGAAGAGTTTGTGTATAATTAAGGTTAGTTATTCCTTGGAGGGTGTGTTGTTGCTACATGGTAATCAGCAGCATTGAAATCCATTAAACTTGCTCTATTCCCTTCCATTTCTTTTCTGCCTCTGCCATAAACTTCCTGCAATTTATACAATCCCTAAATTAAGTTTTTCCAAACTCTAATTTAGAAAAAATAAATGACACGAAAAAGGTAGTCAGTCTAACATTCTTTGTTCAAAAATATTATACTATATACAATAACATATCAATCTGAGAAGGGTAGGATGTATACTATGTACACATATCCCATCAGTATCTTTATGAGATAGAGAGTTTTGTTTTTACTAGACCTTTCAAACTATTTATTATAAACAAACTATATATGTCAAAAACACATATATTTTTTTTGTTTTATATATATACATAATGAAATTTATAATTTTGACACTGTTGAAAAGTAAAGCGACAAATTATAGTAAATTAAAAGGAGAAAAACAACAAGGTCATGATATTATAAGATGGTTCCTTCCTACCTTGTGATCAATGTCATTTCCAGCTTCATCAACAATTACAATCTTTTCTTTAACTGCAGAATCATAGTTTATAAATAATTATTGGACTATATTATTCATGAGATTTCTCAAGAAAGGAACATTTTAAATTTAAATGTATAGAAATTTCACACACACACACACACATATATATATATAGAAGCTAAGGGAAAATATATTATTAAAAGTGTAATGTATACCTTGGTCATGAGTAGTAGTATGAGCAATAGTAGTATCTTTTATGGATAATAAAATAAAAACAAGAACAACCATAACTTTTAAGGACAACATTTTTCACCTCTTTAATCTTTTGTTTTCAAAAAGGAAGGGGAAGCACATTGAAAGAATTACTAGGATTATATTTATAAAAAAAAATAGCAAGGTCAAAAACTTAGTCAAATCTTGGGTTCACAACAACACTCACCCTTTTTTTTAGATTAAAAAATTGGAGATAAACATAAAATACATTAATTACTATGGGATAATGCCCAAGTACCCCTCAACCTATGCCCGAAATCTCAGAGACACACTTATACTATACTAAGGTCCTATTACCCCTGAACTTATTTTATTAATAATTTATTACCCTTTTCGACCTACGTGGCACTATCTTGTGAGTCCAACGATGGTTGACTTTTTTTTTCAAACTAGTGCCACGTAGGCTAAAAAGGGGTAGAAAATTACTTATAAAATAAGTTCAGGGAGATAATAAGACCTTAGTATAGTATAAATGTGTCTCTGGGATTTCGGACATATGTTGAGGGGTACTTGTGCATTATCCCTAATTACTATAGAAAACTTATGTAAAACAAAACATTAACAAGACTATTTTTATTTATTGGTGCCAAGAAACAGTATAGACTCAATAATTAATTAAATGCATTCCCACATATATATATTATATTACTATATATATATTCCACTATGAATTTTGTTCAAATTGATCATATCAGAAAAAGTCATATTATACTTACTTATTCCATAATACAAATAGGATAACTTAAAGTCAAATGAACCTAATTAATATAACATTTAAGTTTGATCAAAATTTTCAACATTACACTTAAATAAACTTGACTCTTTTCATATTCTTCAATTACTTTTGATAATTATATTTTCAGATAACTAAAGCATTTAATTTGGAAATCCCACAATGTATTTATTTAATTTGGTAAAATTAAAAATTAAAGAGAGTGGAATGGCAGGTACAACTGTTTTCCATCATATCTTGTGTCATGCATACAACCTTAATTCAACCTTAGTTTACGTAAAAGCAAGACAAGTCTAATGTCTATACATTCATTTAAATTAATAGTGTATACAGACTACAAAATTAGCTCGTGAAATGATAATCTATCTAATTTATTTAAATTTGATTAATTATTAACCTGTTAATTTATTAACTCAGTCTATTTCAATCAGGTAATTTTGAGCGGGTCAATGATATTGGTAAAAGGAGGGAGAAGGAGAAGAACATGGGCAAGTGGTAAAATTGCCTAGATTCACTCAATTTTATAAATCATGCTATTAATTGATAATATAAGTTTTTAGGATTTACTAACAAACAAGTCCACAACACGAGGGCTTGGTCTTCCACTTTTTTTTTTATTAGTATTATATATAACGATTGATTTTGAATGTTCTTTTATAGACTGGAACTTGGTGGTACTATGTAAATTATTGTAATGACCCGTCATGTCATTATATTATATATTATATGTGTGCTTAGTTGAAGACTAAAGACGTGACAATAATATTTGATAGCAAAAATTGTTATTTTTGGCTGAAGTGTACTCTGGATTGTACGGAAAAAGAAGCTTACTATAGTGAGAGTTTTGAGATTCTACTTGGGATGTCTTCCAGTTTTGGGTTTTGGCCCCCGTAGACTGGGTGGGGCTGTAAACAATTTCTAGGTTTTCGAAAAAGAGAAGACTTGTTTGCCTTTTTTAGACATAGCCACATGAAACAAAACAAAAAACCAAATTGAAAAGAAAATAGTCAATCAAATGACTCACTGCTCTACTTTATAACAATATAACAGTGTGCGTATGTTTTATTTTTAAAAAAAAATCACATATTTGATCATTTGAGCTCACAATTTTAAAGTTGAATGTGGAGTGTTTCCTATTGAGCAACTCTCTTTAGTCGTGTTTGGATCTATTTGTATGCAATGATCATATATCAGTGCACTCAAAGTGCCAATTTTTAAGTCAATCCGAGCGCTCTTGTTCGATTGTTTATTTTTTGTCGAAGTCATGATGAAAAGAAAAGGGAAAAAGGGGCCACAAATGTACTATTACTTCGGCACAAAATTGATTAGTTTAGCAATGGCTAAATATACTAGTATTTGATGAAGGATAGAGGTTGAAGCATGAACTATGAAACATAAAATCAGTAAACCTTTTGAATGACTTGATAATTTCAAATTTTGGTGGAGTTGTTCGAATACTGTAACTCAATTCAATTACTGTAGTAGACAACATTGGAATGGTGTATTATATTTATAGCCCTGTTTGACTAGATTTGTACTTATTATACAGTAATAAAAATGTCTTTAATACCGATTAAGACGACACCACAATTAAAGGGATGAAATTCTAAAATAAATATGAGAATCTCATCGAAAAGTACTTCCTCTTACGAACATTTGATGGAGTTTCACTCGTAGAATTTGGTGTTGACGCGCTACTGCTTCCATAATTAAAGTTTGCAGGGTTTGAATAGGACTGGTGACCAGGAAACCTGAGGCGGAAACCAAAACTTAAGAACAGGACAGCAAGAACACAAAATGTGCCACATTTAAGAACGGCAAGTGGTGCATGAAGCTCTCACAGGGTCCAAAGAAGGGCCACATATTCAGGCAGCCTACTCAACACAAGCATCAAAGGCTGCCTTTACGGCTCAAACTCGTGACCTATAGATCAACATGGAGACAAGTTCCCAAAATCTCCTTCAAAAGATGGGCCATGCATATTTTCAGATATACCTGCTCACATTTGAGGTTTCTCCATCTTTAGTCGTTTTTACATCAAATATGTTTCCTGTAAACAATTGACAGCAAATTCAATCATGCACGAATTACTGCTGCTTTTAGTTAAGGAAATTCAGGACTGAGTATTCTAACAGAAACTGATTGTTAGCCTATTAACGCCAAACTGAACATTATACCCATGACAAACTTAAACAGTCACTTTTGAAGCACATAATAGCAACACAAAGAAGGTAGTAGAATCATCGAACCAGTAGGAAAAACTATGACTTTATAGATAAATGTTGATTCTCAATTAAGAAGAGAGGTTTACCATACAAGCCTTAGGTGATTAATTCATTATTGTTGGAAGCCTGCAAACAAATTCAGAGTGTCTAACCACAATATTAGCATGTAGTTTCTAATATCCCTTGACCACTCTGGGTAATGACAAACAAATGCAATTATCAATCCGTAGTGCACATCTACAGAGATATAGACCCGTCGGCCGTCTATTTTAATATTATTTATAAAAGATACCCTTATCGTCTTCTAAAGAATTATTTACCTCCAGATATAGTCTTGTCTGAGAATATGGGAATCAAATACTTGTTGCCCTCAATCTCATATTTCTTGAACTTCTCAATATCTTTCTTCTTCATGTCGCTACATGATGAAAAAATAAACAATAGGACCTCAAGTGAGTTTATAATATGGTTATGACATGTAAAAGACCTGCATTAGAACTACTTAAAATGAGTGTCGTGGCAGAATATTAAAGAATTGTAATGTAACAGAAAATTATTGAAACCCTCAATTTCATACCTCTCCAACTTATCCATATGATTCTTCTCCGAATGGCTACATGATGAGACGAAAAATAGTTAGGACTTTTGTTGCGTTCATAAGACAATTAGGCATGTAGAAACTAAAATTAGAATAAGTTAAGGTGAGTGTTATAGCACACGATATTAAAGACTTGTAACGCAATAGAACACTATTGAAACCCTAAATTTCATACCTCTTGAACTACTCAATATGCTCCTTATCCATGTGGCTACATGATGAGATAAAAATAGTTAGGACCTTTGTCGAACTTATAATACAATTAGACATGTAGAAGGGTCGCACTAGAATAACTTAAGAGGAGTGTTGTGACATGATATTAATGATTTGTAACATAATAAGAAACTATTGAAAGGTGATAAATGCGTACCAAAAATTTCTTTTTGTTAAGAGAGACGATATCAATTTTATATCTACTCATACTCTATTACTTGAATACACCTTCATGTTCCTAACAGGGAAATTGCTGTCACAAGATTCTCTAATTAACTGCGTGTAATCAGTAGTACCATTGATTCTTTCTTTTCGGAAAGAATTAGAATCTTAATTTATATTTAAGATCTCATTTCTTAACAACATTCTTATTAGCTTACAACAATACAACCCACTGGAAGAGGGGAAGAAATTGGTTCAAAATGTTATATTTTTAAACCAGAATTGTAAATAGGCTCTTATTATACGTGATAAAACTACACAACGATGACAAGTCCACAATTCTAATTCGAGATCACAACATACCGAGAGTGATCCCTTAAAGGGTGGGGTGTACACAGTCCTTACCCCCATAACTCAAGAAAATAAATACGAAATCACATAAATAATAACAAACCCTCGACTAGAGAAAATAAATCCGGAATTACAAATATAGCAACAAAAAGATAGAGAACAACAAGATACTCATTCAATCAGAAAAATAGAACTTCTCACACACAATAAAGACCAAAAAGGAAATAAATTTCTAATTGAAAGTTTTAGCATTAACCTAGGTACCTTACAAGAGTTCGGCGATATGAACACAGAAGTGAAACCTAGTGTCTTAACTCTTGTTATACGTATATATACCAATAGATATAAACAAGTCGGGTTATATTAGTAAATTCCAACTTATAGAAATCATGAAAATTACATACAAAGAATATCAATGTTTGAACTTTTTTTTTTTTGAGAATGATAACTTTTTTTCCTATTTTTCCTATTTGGAACAACAAATATAGGTTTTCTAGTGAATTTTAACTAATGAAGCTAGCTAAACCTTTTCACCTGAAACCATACAAAATATTTCTTCTCACTTAGCCCATCAAAAGTCCAATCCAGAAAAATAGGGACTTTGGGCTACTAGCTATACCGTATATACTATGGTATAGCTACTAGCCCATCAACATGAGTGCGGCCTCAAAAGCAAAGAGTCCGCGCAACTTAGGCTGTAACCCAAAGCTTAAATTTCCACATATAATTTGGATATCAACTAACATTTTGCTGCGTAGACTGATCCAAAAGATTTCACTTCCAATAGATGCAGAATTACTAACTATAACAGAACTTGTTTACGTCTGAGTGTGGCACGTGATGCCAACAATGTGCTAAAGTTTTCTTCCAGCACCAAAAATGCTTTGAACAGGCTCCGAAAAATTCACAACGAATACCTAAGAGGCCATGCATACTCACTCTCCTGAAGACTTTCTTAGTTCCTGATTAAGCTTATCAAAGTTAAGATTCTGTCTGAGCAGGTAGCTTATGATCTAAACTACTAGACTGATGTTCAAGTACCGAAAAATTTGACTCCATAATAAAGAAGGAATTTTTCTGATAAGTAAAAGTAATACTATTTAATAGCTGCTCTATTTTTGAAGCAGACTTTGGTTTTAACTGTAATTTAATTTCACAACCCCGAATGAAGTAGTAGCAAGACAATCTCGTAAAAGTAACACCAAACTAGATCATACTAAGAGCATGACACTGCCGATTAAACTCTTCACGGCGATCAAACAACAACAACATACATAGTAAAATCGCACAAGTAAGGTCAAGGGCAGGTTGAGTGTACACACACCTTACTGTACCTCATAGAGGTAGATAGGCTACTTGCAATATACCCTAAGCTTAAATAAAGCATGCCAAATACTTTGTAAAAGGGGATACACATATGCGTGTAATAACAACAAAGAAATAATGCAAAATGGGAAGCATTACACAACAAGCAGGAGAAATACAGTAACAACAACAAAATAATACAATGATCTAACCGTAATAGCCGAATGGCAGAACAAGAAATTACTAGAATAGAGCTAATACAACCACTGAGAAGAAAGGTCCAACTGTGACCACTAAGCCTATCAAGCAAGGGAATGCTCGATTACTATTTAACATTCTACCCTAATCCGCAACCTCCAAACACTCCCTAATCACTTTCCCCAAATTCTCTAGGTTAAGTTAAACAACTTCAGTAAGCAAATACGGAAAGAGTAAATTACCCACAGCGGTACGACATAGTTTTAATAATAACGCCTTCCAGGGGTAAGCAGAGGAACCTGATCTTCTAGAAGCGGACAAGGCTGAACGTCTGCCGGCGGAGGACATAAACAAATTCGGAAGACGGAGAAACCATTGAAATGCCAGTTCTAGTCATCTCGAGCTGCATCAATTTACATCAAACACTACAGATAGACTAAAGCTTAGTGTTCCGACTGAATAATGGCTCATGGATGCACCATAGTGACAAAAGAGAACTGTAGGGGAGGTATGATTCCGATGTATTCGCCGGCGAGTTTGGGGAGCAGAAGCGGAAAGCAGAGGACTGAAAATTGGGAGGGCGCAGAAAAGAAATAACCAATTAATCGGGGGTGTAACCGAAACAATAAAATTTGTCACAGATAGGAGAAAGTTAAAATTAAAATCTAAAAACAAGTTGTATTCCAACAAAATAAAATGTACGGTAATTTTTATTTCTTTACTATGTATTTATTTTTGCAAGAATTAGATAAAAAGTCTAAAATAATCTCTTATTTTTGAATTAAGATTTAAAGTCAATCTTGAGATTTTACATAAAACACTATAGTTCATCATATTCGACGATATTACTGAATTTATGCTCCTCACCCAAATTTTTATCTATTTTTAAATATAGATTTGTCCATAATTTTGTGTATCAAATGTATAGTTATCTTTTTATGTATTTAGCATAAATAATAACTACATGTACAGAATATGAGGAAAAAACACTTTGTTTTCTTTAGGGGCGAACCCACATAAAGAGATTCCGGTGCTGAATCCCGTCGAAAACTTTATATACACATATAGAAAATACTGGATAATTGTTAAAAAAGCTTGTTAGCACCCATTGTACAAGAGGCCTTGTTGTTGTGTTGGTTCTAAAGGTGATGTCCGAAGTTAAAAGGGTAAAAAAATTGTCAAAAATTTCAAAAAGGCATATCATTTTTTTTAACCAAAAAGGTAAATTCGTTCTTGATAGAGCGATTTGGTTTCTGAAAAATTTTTTTTTAATTATCGCTTCGAGTGTAACGTTTTTGTTTTTGCTAATGTACATATTTTTTATCGCTAAAAAGCTAATATATATATTATATATTATATATATATATATATATATATATATAATATATATATATATATGATAGTGAATAGGGTGAAGAGGGGGGTCAGGGGTAGTTCAGGTGGGGTAGAATGGTCAATAAATAGGCAATAAGGACGTTCGAAAAGAGACAATGAACTTAAAAAATTATTTCTAAAACTATTTTCATATGAAATATTTTTTCATTATTAAGAAATCTGTTTTTCTCAAGGTAATATTTTAAATATGTATCTACCAACCAAATATAAAAAATATTAAAATATATATTCTAAAAAGCACTTTCCTCATTATATCCAAACACACCCTTCAATTATAAACTTCCTTTTTGTCCTACTGGTTTCAAATGAAGCATTCATGTGAATGAGCAACAATGAATGTCAAACACTTTCGCCAGCTTAATAATATGCATTTAATTAAAAGTGTAGTCAATTGTGAATAAACAAATAGACAGTGTACATCTGTTGATTCGATTCAATTTTATAAATTATCAATTTAATTTATTAATTTTTGTTTTTTAAATATATTAAATATTCAAAAAACCAAACTAATAAGGTTTTTTTTATTGGTTTTCGATTCATTGATTTTGGTCCTTAACGGTTTAATTTTTGGTTTAACCAATAAGAAAATACTTATAAAATAACTATATAACTATTCTAATAAACTTGATGCGAAAACACAATAATGTAACTTTACAAATGATCATAAAATAGACACAATAATAACAAATATGAAAAGAACTATACAAACGTAACACAAAGAAAGAAAAATTAGGAGGAATAAGGTTTTTATTTTAGATTTTAACATTCTTTATAGCGTGAAATTATGAACTCAAAGTCACTTTTGATGTGTGAATTGAAGGCTAAAGGACAAAGATAGTAAGCTATTGAGATTAATATATAATATTTACGTACAAGTAAAATAGTAAAATACTAATCTTATTACCGATAACCCAATATAAAAATCAGTACCGAACTGATAACCCAATAATATTTCTATAAAACCAATAAAAAGCCGTTAACCCAATAACAATAAACCAATAACACTTTTATCGATTTGATTTAACAATCGATTCAATTTTTGCACACCCCTACATGCATATCGCTATGTTATTATCTATAAAGAACATTTACAAGATTATATATATAAATAAGTAATTGGGTATATTTTAAATTGAATATACATATACGAATGAATGAAAATTTAGTTCCTTATAAGCTTTGAACATCCATCTTTTAAACTATTTTTTTTTTGAGATACGAATTAGGCACAAATCTAAACCATCTGAATCAAAGTAGCTTTTGAGCAATATATTAAGTGACCAAAAACACTTTTGAGTGATAGAATTAGTTTTTTAGTTTAGATATTGCATGTCTGGATAAAAATCGGGTGTTTTAATGCTTTTAAAATTAAAATATTCGTCTTAGGCCTCAAAATTTGAGATCTCATCTTCTAATAATAATAGAATTATTATAAATTCTTTTTTAAAACATTATTGGATTTTTCTATTTATTTGTCTTACTTTTATAGTTCCTTTTAAAACATTAAAAAATATATTAGGATATTTTTTTTGTCAAATTTTGAAGTGTAATTTTCCATCTCACAAGATAAAAATAAAATAAAATATAACTATAATAATTTAGCTTAAGATCATAAAAATCAAAATCTTTTTTATTTTTTTAAATTTTGTATCAAGTTAAAATCGGACAAAAAATTAGACAAATAAACTATTATTTATAGAAAAAGGAAATAATTTTGCATCTCAAAAGTAACTTTAAATATACTAACAATTTGTATCTTAGAAAATGAGAAGAATAAACTTTAAATACAAAAAAATTAAAACTTCAAAAAACCTCCAATTTAATTTTAGTTTCAGGCCGGTTATTAGCTTGAAAAGAACTAGAAAATAAAAATAAACCGTTTAAATATATTTTGTGAAAAAATGTTTCATTAGTTTATTTTTATTCATTCAATTCTTTAAAAAATAGATTGAAAAAGAATAAATATGTATCTTTGTTCTTATTTTACCCTAACATTATTTAACTTTGTTTACAGATGAGGAAGTTAATACAATGTGTCTTATCCTTATTGTCCAGACTGTTGACAGGTTGGGAGCATGCATTTTGCTGTAACTTGAATTGAGACAAAGCCTTAGAATTTACTTTTACATTCAATATTTCACATGCAAAAGTAAATATTGAATGGTATGTCGTTCGCTTATTTAGAGGTGAATTCATAATTTAAATTAATATATTTTTATTTAATTTTAAATTAATATTAGGAATAACGTATAAATATCCTTTGATCTATACTCAAAATCTTAGAGACATATTTATATTATACTAAAGTCTTATTACTTTTATAAATTTATTTTATTAATAATTTTCTATCCTTTTTTGGCCTATGTGACACTATCTTGTAGATCCAACGCTGATTGATTTTTTTTCTCAAACTAGTACCACGTAAATAGTAAAAGAGGTAAAAATTACTTATAAAATAAATTCAGGGTATAATAGAACCTTAGTATAGTATAAGTGTGTCTCTGAGATTTCGGACATACATTAAGGGGATACTCATACATTTTTCCTTAATATTATAATAAGAATTGAATTTACAATTATAGTATGAAATATTTAATTTGTCCTCCTTTATTTTTCTCTATTTTTGCATGCGTCGTTGACTAGATTTTAACGTAATCCTTTATACTTTAGTAAGAAGACCTTTCAAAGATCTTGTCTGTTGGACTACTAAGAATTTTAAAAACGTGTTAGAGTACTATTTCTAATTAGTTGCTCACCTTTTTTAGTGATCTCTAATTTGTAATTACTTATTTATTATGATAAATCAATAAAGGATAAAAAATTTTTTTACCCATTATACATTCATAATTACTTTTTTAAAAAAAAAAATAAAAATCTTAATTCTTTTTAATTCATTTATTTCATAATTAATAAAAGCAAAGTAATAAACTCACTATATCATTAATTATTATTTTTATAATTATATTAATTTAGAAGTGAATAAGTTGTTAAAGATAAATAAAGTGATTAAAATTGGGTCAATATAATGCTTCACTATTAAGGAATATTATTGGTTCAACAACCATAAGTCTTGTTAATGCATCAACTTTCCCCTTCCCAAGAGTACTCAAAGAAATTTTGACTACAATTTTAAACTAGCAGTATACATTTTCTTTTAAAATTAAGGGCAACTTATATTGGAATAGTATTTTTTTGTTCAAACTTTTGAATTGGATTAAAAGGACATAAATCACGTACTTTTAAGATAAAATTATCATTTGTCCCTTATAGATTTATAACACACAATATATATATTCTAATATTGTGATTCTTTTGATTAAATGAAATTGACTCATGTTTATGAGAAAGAGTATAACTTTTGTAATTCAAATAGCACGTTAAAACAAAATTTCAATTTCAAATTAACATCTGCCCAACTCAGTAATATCAAATTCATGTCTTAACGCATATTTAATCACTTAGAGTGATAGTTCTCTTTTTTTTCCAATTCTTTTTTACATATCAGCCTACGTCAATACTCGAGTTAATATCTCAAATTATCACCCAATTTTGAATAGTTTACTACAAAAGTCACTTAACTTTGAGTTACATAATTAGAAAATCACAAAAAAATTATAATTCAAAAGTCATTCAACTATTTATGTTTCACTTAAAAAGTTACTATACTATTTATATTTCACTTAGAAAGTTACTCAATCAATTTAAATAATTTTTAAGAAAATTTATCTTAAACTATTTTTTTAAGAAATAATAAGATATGTATTTTAATTATCTTATTGAATCGCTTCGATTATTTAATTATAATTTTTCTAAAAAAAATATAGAATAGTAATTGATTAAGTGACTTTCTAAGTGAAATATCATACTCGAATGATTTTTAAATTATAAAACAAAATTAAACGACTTTTATCGATAAAATTTTATAAGTTAACTATTCAATGTTGGGTAACCATTCTGAGATAAACATTTTACAAATAACACAAAGAACATGGCACAATGTGTGAATGACAATGTTAATGCACATCTTCAAGTGGAACTAAATAGGATATTCAAAGTATTTTGTGTATAAAAAAGAGTGGATTTAATTGTTTCTACTACAAAACATCCTGATAAGTTTTCCATGCACTAACAAATAAAGATAAAAGAAAAATACATAAGAGTACTAATACTATCTAAAGTACATGCGATTTCGTGCTTTCGTTTGACCATAAATTTTAAAATTGAAGTTGTAAATTTTGAATTTTACTTGGAAAAAGTTGCGTGAGTGGAAGTCAATTTTCTCACTAGTGTGAATCAGTTTTTGGGAACTCAAAAATATTTAAAACTCAAGTTTCATTCGTAGTTCTGATAAAAAAAAATTTATAGTCAAACGCTAGCTAAACCGACTAAAATTTCTACTTCCCTTTGCCCATACAAATACTTTTCCTAACCTTATTACCACCATCATTGGATGCACCTTTAATTCCTTTTGCAGCAACGATAGACTCTTTTACCTTATCTTGATCACCATTTTTGTAACCATTCTTCATTGAACTTTTAGCTTCTTTGTTGCTAATAAAGCTGCAATTTTTTCCCTTCCCCTTTTCCTTTTGATTCTTCAAATTAACCATAGTATCTACACCACCACTCTTCCCATTCCTTGAAAAATTACTAATTGGTCCTGAAGATGCATCAGAAGCCATTGAATCATCAGTCTCACAATCTTCATTGTCTTCATTAACACGACCTTCTTTCTTATAATTACTCTCTTCTAATTCATCAAAATCCCCAATATTTTCATCACCAGTTGAAGGAGAACCAATGTACATTGTCCATCCAGATTCACTGCTGTTACATTCTTCTCCAAAGAACTGGGAATTAGAATCCATGGAAACAGAGCAAGTGCAAGAAACAGAGTAAGTGCAAGAAACAGAGTAAGTGCAAAAACGATTAGATGACCTAAAAGATAAGAGTTGAAAAAGTTTTTTGTAATAAAAAGACAGCTATTCACCACAGAAATAAGAAGAACGTGGCAGATTTATTATATTATTTTGAAAGCAACGGCAAAACCCCTGTATTTAATTTTTGTTCTCTCTTTTAACACCTGGACTGGACAACATGTACATATAGCCATTATTGAACCTGACTTTACATCACATACAGGGACAGGTAGAAGCTGTCAAAGATATTCATAGAGAAACATGTTTTTATGAAAAAAACGCGGTGGAACCCTCTCTATTTTTAATCAATGTTTTGGGTTCGAGTTATGAGAATGGTGCAATGTCGGGAAGTAAAAATAGCGTAATGTATAAACATGTCATGTAACTTGGTTCTACTTTTATGTCATTTTCAATTTTGAATTGGTATAAGTCAATTAATTTTTTAACAAATAGATACACGTGTGTGGTACGTGATATAATGCACATAGGATATCAGCAAATTGGCCATGTAGTAGGACTCACATACTTACTTGTTCAATTTTATGCAATTTAAGTAGTCGTCTGATAGAGTATATTAGCAAAATAATGCATGCATTAACTATGTATACTAGTAGTTCGTTATTTTATGCACTTTTTCATGTTATGTATACATTCTATTGTGTAATGAATAGTGTGTTACTAATACCATGAATTATTAGATATTAGTACTACAAGGAATTTAATACATGCATTAATATGGTAAAAGACAAAATTACCCCTCAAAAGTACTTTTACATTTTTTCACGATAATTTTGAAGAATACTTCTTGTGAATAAATATTTCTATGCACATACAATTTTTAATACATCAAATCAAACAATGCATAAAAATAATCTATGCATAACAAGTACATGTATAATTAATACATCCATTATTAATGCGTGCATTATTAATATACTCATTGTGTATTATTTTTATACATTTTACCAAACAAAAGTATCTATTTGTGCATAATTAAAATCAGATGACACATATATAAACTGAAATTTAAGTTAAAAAAATATATTTATCTGTTATATATTGAGTTTAAACAAATAAAAAATGAAGAAACTCTATTATAAGTATCTTCTACTTCTATAAATTACGAAAAGTGAATTCAAATTAATCTAAGTAAGTTTTCCACATGAATATTGTTTTAAAAGGCAAATTACACAAAAGACACCAAAAATATACCTTTAAATGTGAAAGGACAGAATTGGGGCTGTTCTGAAGAGAAGATATAAAATCTTTACTAATTATTTCGACTCATTAATAAGAAGCTGTTTACTTTGAATGCAAAATACAGAGGAGGTGCACAGCCTATATGCTATGCTACTGAGAATAATGTATATTGTATTATTTACGTTGCTTCATTTATTTCAATTTAAATATCTTTTTTTTTGGTTATATTTAATAAGTTTTTCAAAGTTCAAACATTTCAGGTGGCAAATTTAATATCAAACGATTTAAAGCATTATATACGCATTTAATTTTAGATTACAAAAATTTAATAATCTCTATTTATTTTTTAAATTATGTATTCAATTAAATTAAAACGCTTATATTAAAATGCAAGAAAGTATATAATATAATATAATCGTATGAAAACTCCTCCAAGCTTCACTTATTTTTAACTTAGTGATTTTTAATGTCATGTCAAATAATAAAACAAAGTTCATGCGAGTAAATGAAAATGCAGCTTTATTCCAATCGGAGTTTTCTTCTAATAATATTTATTCAATTTAAATATTATTTATTTTTAATTTTCAAATAAATTATATTTAATAAGGATGATTTAATTTATTTACTCCGCTTTTAAATTTTTACGTCAAGTAAATAATAAATTATTATTATTTAACACATAATAGAATAATTAACTTCTTTTTTTTTATCTTGTGGGACAATCATTCAGTATTGAGAATTGATTGACTCAATCAATCTTGATATTGTCTTTGTGTGCAGCACATCAGATGGAGAAGCACCACACCCACCCACCCACCATTAGATGTTTTACACCAAACTATGTAAATTTGTTTTGGTTAAATAATCTGGTGAGATAAGAAATTATGTGTTAATTAATTAAAGTTAAGTCTCGACTTGACGCAAGCATCCAATAAAACTTACCCCTTGGTGATTAATTAACTTCTTTCTCTATATAATTGCTCTAGTTTAATCGATTTCTAGCTTCGATATGACTATAAATTTTAAATTTGAAATATATAAATTTGAATGTTTGAAGATATTTTATATTTTAGGAACGTTAAGTTGTATCTGAACATACATTTTTTAAATCAAAATTTGAAGTGTTGTAAGTGGAAATTCCAAAAGCTAGTCAACTTGAAACATGTTGAAACTTGATCCAAATTTATGATCTAACCGGTATTGAAAAATAAGTCAAAATCTATAGTCAAACACTAGCTTAATCAGTTATTCCTTCTGTTTATTTTTACTTGATTTCATTTGACTCGACACACCTATTAAAAAAATATTTAGATATAGATATTTTACCACAACATCCTTATTAATTAATGTTTATTATTAGGTCTTGAAAATGATATAGAGAATAGTATATTGAGTATATTTTAGATTTAACAAACATAAAAATCATATTTGTATGTCATAAGCTATAGTTTGCATAATTGCGCTCCATAGCAAATTTTATGTTTGATATAACTATTAATATGTATATTTCGGTATATATATAGTACATCGTGTTTCTTTTTTTTTATAATTTATGTTTATATAAAGCGAGAAAGAGAGAATGACAACAGAAAATTTGGCAGGAGAAAATTCATATTGTATAATAATAAATGTATAAGACGAAAAAATATGTATTTATATTTGTATATACAATTTTCTTTCGCTTTATACAAACACAATTTATATATTTGTGTTTGTATAAAGTGAGAGAGGCGAGAGAGACCAACAGAGTGGCGTGCACGATTTCTGGGGAGAGTGAGAATGAAAAGGTGTTTGATACCGATTAGAATTAAATGAAACTGTGATTTTTATACGATACGTGATTTTTGACAAATAAAAATGAAAATTATGATTTGTTCAATGCATCACAATTATGATTTTTGAAACCTTTTTCCTTTTATAAATAATTTTTTCCCAATTGTGATAATGGAAAATGGCAATCTTAGTTGATGGATCTGGAAAATTAGTTAGATCTAAAGTCCAAAGATATTATTAGTACCTTTATTGCTATGAATCTTTTGTTGCTATTAATGTTATATAAGTAGGAAGACCTACTTTTTTGGTTTTTTTTGGGATGTCATTTTTCTTCATATTAAAGAGAAGTAACAAAAGGAACTAAAAATTCAGATAACAAAAAATAAAAAGTGAAGAATGGGACATCATAAACCCCTTTATAGTTGTTCCTCACTTGTAAATCCTAGAAAATGTTTTTATAATTAATAAGGAAATTAAATTATTTTGCCAGACAACTAAGGCCCATGCATGTATTATTCTTGTTTCTTGTCATTTTGGGTGATTATATCTTGAATTGAACTTTTTTTTGGGCTCCATGTGATTTAAGTAAAAATTGTCCTACAAATTCTTTTTGGCTATAGGACAAATATCCCAAGGCCGGAAAGATTTCAATATAGTGGCGGAGTCAGGATTTTAATAAAGTGATTCAAAATTTAAAATAATAGATATACGAAGTAATCGAAGGTGGTTCGATATCTAATATATACCTAAAAATTTATAAATAATATAATTTTCTACCAAATAAAGTTCGAACACCCTAACTATAAGGTGATTTTGCCCCTGTTAGTCCATCACTTTTTTGCACTTTGTATTTTAAATGTGGTGTGATTCTGAAGGATAAAAAAAGGGAGGGAACAAACAATAAGATAATGTTTTTAAAGAGTTTAAGTCAAACTTAGATATGACAAATCTATCGTTTTTCACATTGTAATGGTAGGTATGTATATACCTCCCTCATATTTAATTTTACCATAAAAGCTTGTAGTTCGTATACATCAGGTGTTTATATCAATACATATAATTATAGTTCCTCCCATGTAACTTAAGGTAGTTATATGAACAGCTTTATGTGATTTAGAGATCTTACAAAGTCTGCCTTTTTCTTTTTAACTTTCTCTCCTCTAATATTGTCAAATGCAATTTGTATTGCAATTTTTCATTACCATAAAAGGAATCTGACTACCGTTTAAGCTTTTAAATGAGATGATTATTGCTCATGAAATAGCTAATGAATTAAAATTTAACAACCTCCAGAGAAAATAAAATCTTTTATAAACGTATTTAATTATAAAAAGGAATCAAATTGAATAAACACGGATGTGTTGCAATATATAATATATATATATATATATATATATATATATATATATATATATATATATATAGCTAGCAGAAAATGTGTTACAAAAAATAAAAGCTTAATTAACTAAACTTGTTGGGAAGCATTTGAAGAAAAAGTATATGTAGGTTTTGCAATATACAAAGGTAATTTATCATTACCAACAAAGACTAGTACTATTTTAGGCTCTGGATCTAATGCACATATTATTTGGTCATCATATATTTTCTTTTCTTGCAGTATTACGGACTCTGATTGATCTGAAATTGAAATTGAATTTTCTCGATTTTGAAATCGATAGAAAATGGCGAAAGCAACGGCAGCGCAAATGAACCCAACAGCACAATATAAGTATGGAATTGGGGAATTCCATTTCCATAATTCAGCTGAATTAGTTTTCAAATACTTCACTTCCTCCCACTTTGCACCTGGTTGCATTTTTTTTCTTCTTCTTCTTGTGTTTGTTTGATTTATGATGAAAATTGGCTCATTCATGTTATGTTTTTATAGACGATTGAATATTGTGAAATTTGTTATATATATTAAAGAATCGTACCATCCAAGTAGGCATATATTGAAAAAAAGAAAAAAGAATCGTACCATCCAACTAGGCATAATAATAAACTTGGTGCGTCAAGAATTTTTCTTTTTAAACGTTTTTAAATAAATATACTTATATTTTTTTTTTTTGGAAAAGCAGGATAACCCACCGCTACAATCTCTGTCACAGCCTGTGTATTAACTTGCAAATCACACAAGAAATGTAATCATATTAGGCAAGATCTATGCGACAGGCTCGACTCAGATGGCATTCAGGACGATCGGTCCTAGGTCATCCATATGAATAACCACCCTTCATACCAACTAAGTCATCCCGAATGACATACTAATATTGTTAACGTGAGAATATTTTAACTGGACTGATGAGAATCATATATTTCCCATAACGTTTTCTGTGTGAACTTTTTGGTATAGATTACTTAGGTGGGAATATTAAACCAATTAATTAAACACAGTAATTATACTCTTTTCCTTTATACTTTCCTTAACTTATCCATTAAGTGTGGAGAAAGAATCTAATTATTGCATTCTCACGTTTAATTAATGCAGAAATTGAGAACACAAAATTAACAAGGATCAAATTACAGTGAAAAGTTTGAAGTTCAACAGCCTGATGGAATTTTTTGTGTTTTTTTTTCTACGAAAATAAGTTATTACAAGATAGGAAAAGAAGGCTGGATAAATAAACTATCAACAGCAATCAGACTATGTAACTAACAGAGAACTCCCCAAATAAACCTCTCATCACATATATATTCCTTCTTCTATCACTAAACAACAGAGAACTATTGCTTCTTCAATCAAATTTCGACTAGAAAAAGGTGAAGAAGGAACAGTAACATATGGTATATACGTAAGAGGCAATGAAATGACGCATATGTAGACTAACCCAATGTGTCTCCTCTATCCTTTTAATGTGAAAACTTCGAGATCAATTTGTCGACATGGATTAGGATATCATCTATCCGAGGTCGAACTGTTGCTTGAGGCTGAAGCATCCATGTCACAAACTGATGTAGGCCCTCTGGATATGGAGACTTAGGCCCAGTTGGCCACTTTATTTGTGCATTAACAATAGCCAGCTGCAAACTCCCACCAGATTCTCCAAGTGCATACTCAAAAGGAGACACCCCATACCTGAAGATAGATAGAGCCATGAAGTGCAAGATTTGATTACTTTTTATCGCTAGTGACCACATCAAAACCAATTTCATAACTATGCAAACAGTTCATACATTCAAAAAAGGGCAGCCCAGTGCACGAAAGCATCTCACGTTCACACAGGGTCGAGGAAGAACCATACGCAAGGGAAAGTAATAGACTGTCTCATTTCACAGCTCGAACTTGTGATCTATATAGGTCAGACGAGGACAACTTTACCATTACTCCAAGGTTCCCCTCCAAACAGTACTTACATTGATCAAGAGAAATTCAATTTCTTTGAATTGAAAAAATTAAATCAATAAAAGAAATGGGCTGATAAGTTTTTATGATGGTGTTGTCCAAGCCAACTTGCATGTACATTAACTATTCCACCAAGTACCACATAGCACAGGTAACGGGTAATTCTACCCACCAAGGCTTAGGCACAGGGAATTAAACAAATCATCTATTACACAGGGAATCTCACCACAAGGCCATACCTTGCGTCAGTACAAACACCTAAACACTTAATTCACAAGATGAATGTCCAGTGCAGGAAATTCCATGGTGGAGATGAGTAGGCCCACCAATTATTCATATCAAACCACCAAAAAAATAAATTTTATTTTCTGTTGCACAGAAAAAGCTACAACTATCTGAAGAAGAGTATACAAAAGTCTTACATTATTGCATATAAAGTGCAACCTAGTGACCAGATATCAGTCCTTTCATCAATGTCACATTGGCTTGGGCAATCCCATAATTCAGGTGCTCGGAAAGGTGCTGACACATGCTCAGCTGCCCATTCCTACATAACCAACACCAGAAATTGAAAGCAGCAACAAAATGGGTTATGTATACAATATCAGAAATGGAAGCCAATTATGAAAGATAACACCCGTTACAAGTTACAACTTAATCGCAATTTGCATATCAAAGAAAAACAGAAAATCACTTTCACCAGGTTCAGAAGAAGCAAAAACAATAAGCCTAGGCATACGAACAACATAACATACGTCTACATAATAAAAGAACCACCCCGATATACCTGCAATTGAAGGGCCTCCGAACGGGAGCGAATTTGCCTTCTTGCAGGACGTGCACTTCCAAAATCCATTAATATTGCGAGTGGTGGCTGTCCTTTTCTATGGGTTAAAAGGACATTACCAGGTTTGACATCATTATGTGCATAAGGGGGATCCAAGCTATGCATATGTTTGAGTCCTGCACAAAGCTGCAAGCAGACTTTTCTGTCAAGTTCTAAAAAAACAAATATTTATTGACATCACAGTTGTATTTGGCCTTCCCCTTTTTATCCCCAGAAAACCGTGAAAACGCACAAATTTTCTGAATACACTAATTCTTGTTCACCTGGCGAAATATTTGAAGCACATCTGAAGTAGAAAAGAACTCCTTCTTGGCATTCATCAACTTGGCATTATCCAGTAATGTCCCATCCAAATGAACTGGAAATAATAGATAAGCTTCATGCTTCAAAGACTGATCTTGTGCGACCTATCCAAATAAATTAAGTAGATAACATCCAAAGGCGTAAGATATAGTATTGAGAAAGCAACTTAAAAGACCAAAGCAGCATGACTCACACATTTAACACAATAATAGCATGTATTTCTGTTACCAGTTTCAAAAAAAAAAAGAAAAGAATAGCATGTATTTCAGTAAATGACCAATGAAAGCTTGTCAAAAATAAGTACATGACCAAGAAACATAAAGTGGTTGGAGAATACTTCTAAACATGTAGGATTCCTCAAGTCATAGTCTCCCTCCTACACTTTTGAGTTTTGACAAAAGAAACGAACTACACGAGAACACTTCTTTTGGCAACTAGCGTTGATGTCCAAGCTACTTCATGTTCCCAGTGTTCTTAAAAGCAAAAAAAGTGCAGAGAAGCAACAAAGTCCATGGGGCTAGAAATGAACCACAAGCTTCCTTTAACTGAAGCACATGTCACGGAAAATTAAAAATATACCAAACGATTAGAATTACTTTATTTTTGAGAATTAGTACTATAGTCTTCTTCAGCACTATGGAATGTTGGGCACCTCCAAAAAGTTACCAAATAATTATAAATTTAGTATTATAATAATCAAATCGCAATTTAAAGAACTAATCTTAACATCCATTTTACAATAATATTGATATTAATCCAATTCAAAGTTGACATTCAATGAAATCGCCTCTCATTAGGATCATTTTGTGTATTATAACAAGTGCACACTTCTTTGAAGCGCATTGCTTCGCCCATGAACCAATAACCCCTTTTTGTATCAATTTCTTGTGATAGGATTCAGTACCAAGGATAAACAATTGTGATATGTGTCACCTGCTATGCATGATAGTGCAATCTCAGCTTAATACTTCCAAAACCTAATTGTTGGAAGCCCAATAGCTAACATATAGTCATAGAAATTAGAGAGAAGTGCAACGCTTTCATTCCATAAGCTAATCAACACAAACGTAATGCGCTTGCAGCAATTACCTTGACCGAAATGATAGCATGATCAAGAAGAGGAAGCAGGTTGGGATGACTAAATAGAGATGAAACACGAATCTCCTCCCTCACCATCTCCAGCTGTTCACTATTCTGAATAAGAACTTTTTTCATGGCATAAGTTCCGTCATCTGCACATTCAGACAATGAATTTTGAACATCATGCAATCACCAAGTCCATGGGAACATGACAAACTTTGAATAATTTGTTTAGAATAAGAGAACATGAAAACTACATACAACAAGACAAAGCTTAAACATTGCACTATTTACCAAAAAGAACGAATTAATGATCGGATTGTGAATCAGGCTCGTAAGGAAACAAAACATGCCTTACTGACTCATCAAAAAGTATTCCTGAACTTTCCTTTTCTAACTCATTTGAGTAATTACAAATCATCCACCCAGAGACAAGGAAATACAAAAATAAAGGAAATAAGCTGCAAACATTCTCGTTTTCTTGTGTTATTTTACTTTCTGATTATTAAATATGGTGTATTTCAAGCAAAGTTGCTCGGACTCTCCAAAAAAGTTGATGAGTGTGTGTTCGAACTTGGAACCTCCAAAACAACATGGGTGCAGCAGCTGTTTTGGAGAGTCCGCACAACACAGATTTCAAGCACCTGCAGTGAGCTTTAGAAACTAAACAACCATTTTCTAAGCGAATAAATGCATTTTAGAGTAATTTTTGCCAAAATCATTTATTTTCAGCTTATGATCAAAGATTCAATATTTAAAAAAGTTCCCTGTGCTCCACTATATGATATTGAACTTACCCATAACTACAACTAAACAAAATGTGTAAAAGAGAAAGAAACCCAATATTCACACAATTATGAGATCATAAGAAATTAGATAAATAGAACAGCCAATGGATTGAGTACCTGAGATGTGAGAAGAGTCTTTGAATTTCTTGGAAATTCCAGGGTTAGAAGGGTCAGAAAGGACTTCTTTAACAAGGAAGACATAGGCAAAACCACCTTCACCGAGCTGCCGAATGATCTTGAACCGGTTCTCATTGATCCAAACATCACCTCCGCCATTAACGGCGTCGTATAACCCATTCAACCCTGAGATCGAGCATCCCATTTTCTTCTACAGCTCCTTCTCTAGATCTCACTCTTTTCACCTCTGTCTCGAAACAAGTTTTCTTTATTTTCAGTTTTAACATATAGTCTATACTCAATATATGTATGCGTATAAATGGAGTTTCAGTCCAAACTTTTGTCTCCTTTACTTATTTGCCTCGATTGTCCTAAAAGCTCGAAAAATTATATAAATACATATCTCGACGCTAAGGGGTCATTTCGGGCGAAGAATAACGTCAAATAGTTTTGGAATTAAATTATAATATTATTTAATTTGTTGTATGGTTGACAAGTTTGAAATAACTTATTATTGAATTAATAATTAGTACAGGGGTGGTATAGTAATTTCAGGATAACTTATACTGAGGTAAAATAAGTACTCACTTTTTATATTTACGAAGAGCATTTTTGTAAACAAATAAATTGTTCTTAAAAGTTTTATTTTAAATATAACAAACCAAACACTCAATAAAATATTATCTCATCATAACTTTGAATTCAAACCAAACGACCCCTAACATCTACCCGAGACACAATTCTTTATCCCAACTCTTAATTTTGTTCTCGGCCGTTGCCTAACCCTAACCTAGAACGTAACACTAACTCAAGCCATATTCAGGATACGATGCCAACTTGTCCTAATCTTTGAACTTGATTTCGACCCAAAATTGGATACTTGTTGAGCCATGACCATGAGTTGACTCCAACTTGGGTCCCACATTGGGTCGAGGTTGAGTTGTCGGGTCTGAGAGCCAAGTTTTGAATAGGGGTCATGATTAGGAGTTGGGGTCGAAGTCGAGTTTCAGGTCGAAGTAAGAGATTTGGGTTGATCTTAATAGCTCAATTTGACGAAAAGTAAACACAAATTTCATAAATCACAACCTCAAATAACTTTCTACCAAAGTCAACTTAAATCAAACATTTATTCGTTAAAAAATTATATTTATATACATATAGTAAATTTTCTTAAAAGTTAACATAATTCATAAACCACCCAGGTATGCACAAGCTTTAAATTTAACCGTATACTTTTTTATTAATGAAACAGTAAAAAAATAAAAACATTTTCCACCATACAAGATTTTCTTTCATTTTCCACCTTTTTCTGCGCATTTATTTCACTCTCCTCCATAGCTACCGAACAATACACAAAATGAAAAATAAACACTACCTAACAAAGAACAAAAAATTGATCTGATTTCTTAGGCCGATTCCTAAGAAATCCGATCATTCATATTAATTCACATTATATCATTTTTTTTTTCATAAAAAAAAATTAAAAAAAAATGGTTCGTGTTAGCAATTTCGTTATTTCACTTGTTAACGTATTAACCTTTATGGTTGCAATTATGGCTTTAGGATTTGGACTTTGGTTTAAAGCTGATGAAGCTAAAAGCCTCTGTCAAAAATCATTATATATGCCTTTGCTTATATTTGGGGCTTCACTTCTTGTGCTTTCATTAATGGGATTAATTGGATCTTGTTGCAGAGCTTCGTTTTTTCTGTGGATTTATTTGTTTTTTCTGTTTATGTTCATCGTTGGTATGATTTGTTTATCGATTTTCACTATTTTGGTGACGAATAAAAGTGTTGCTAAAGCATTGTCTGGTAAAGGTGGAAATGATGCTAAATTTGGAGATTGGGGGAATTGGTTGGAGAAACATGTTGTGAATGATCAAAATTGGGATGATATTAAGAGTTGTATGGCAACTTTCAGATATTGTCAAATGATTCCTCGAGGCAAACCTGCTGATTTCTACAAATATAACCTCCCAGCTGCTCAGGTTTCAATTTTTTCACTTTCATCGCATTTCGTATTTATAATTTATGGACTTTTTAGATCACGGTCCAAAAGAATAGTTCTCTCTTCTAAACAAATTGAAAATCTTATTAGATCATAGTCTCAAATTTTATAGATGTGCAAACATTAGAATTTGTCAATAAGGCTAGAATATATATATATATATATATATATATGAATAAACATTATATATGAGTCTTTAGCCTTTTTTAAAACATTAATTTCTCGAGAGATATATTTACCCAACTTTTAGAAATAGGCCCAACATCAAAATTTAGGATGTTGTGAACCAAGCTAGATATGTAAGGGGAGCTGATTTAGTTGGGATTATTGGATCGAGTAAAATTGGAATTCCGGTCCATGTAGCATTTGGTTAAAAGGGTAAATGAGTAAAAGAAGTTGTTTGTTCCTCTTGTCTCTTTCTAGAGTCTAAATTTCTCATTTCTCTTGTAGCGTCTATTGATTCCTGGTTCTTATGTTTAGTATTTTTATTTTTATTTTTTATTTTTATGTTTAATATTTCTATATATAGATATATATGTTTAGAAATATATATATATATATATATATATATATATATATTTAGTATTTCTATATTTTTATTTGGGCTTTAGTTAATTGAATTGTTGCATTTAGTTTCTGAATTTGTAATCGGATTCTAGTTTTTGTTATAATAGTTGAGAAGTTGGTTATTATTACATTCAAATTGAGTTCATTACATAGGACCTAAAAGAGGGACATTTGAGTGAATGCAGTCTCTTTTGACTCAATTATTTGATGTGTCACTCTATATATTCAACAAATAAGTCATAACTCAACCCGTTCAAATTGGACAGGTTCTGTTTTATCATCACTAATTCTTTTTAATTTTGGGTGCAGTCGAGTTGTTGCAAACCACCTACTTACTGCGGCTTTGAGTTCAAAAACGCAACATTCTGGACGATGCCTAAAACAGGGCCAGCAGTGCCAGACAGTGACTGCAAAACTTGGAACAATGCACAAAATGAGCTCTGTTTCAACTGTCGTTCATGCAAAGCATCATTCCTCGAAACAATTCAGAAAAATTGGAACAAAATGGCAATATTAAACTTTTGTGTATTTGTTTTTATAATTATTATTTACTCAATTGGCTGCTGTGCGTTGAGGAATAACAGATCAAAGGGATACGGGCCATACGCATAATTTTATTTTTCGAGGAGCTTAATTATTTGGTTTAAGGCTAATTTAACTGCGATATTAATGCTGCATTTTTGTTTGTGAGAAGGACCATCTGTAAATTCCTATTTGTATTGATTTGTAAAAGTTTAGTAATTTTATACAATCACCACTTTTGTACTGATGTCAGGTCTTCTCTCGAACAATAAATATTTCATTCACGGGAATGTTATATTAGATTTTGGTGTATTACTATTAATCGAGATGATAGTTCAGATGTAATATTCGAAAATAGTGCATGTGTTTGGTCCTTCACTCGAAAGTTATCAAAGTGTAACAAACGAGGCTTGAGCACATGATCTAATATAAATTTTATTCATCCGTAATGATTATTATTATTTTAAGATAAGAAAATCATGACTCGAAGCGGATTTAATAAAGAAGCAATTGGTTCATTCAAATTCAAAGACCATTTTTGTTGAGAAATATATACAGATAAGATCACATACTTGATCACTTGATGCTATGAAGGGTTTTATTTTAATATTCGATTTGATTTTATAAAGCTATTATGCTAACAATCAGCATTTTCATAATCACTGAAGATTCTCCCATGACCTTTGTTTAATTAAATTTTGTATGTGTTAAACAATGACTAAACAAGTGCAACTAACAATTTTTCTATACGAATTAATCAGACATTATAAGGTGGAAGTCCAAATTCACCATGAAATTCTGAATCCTAACTTTAAAAAAAAAAATTAAAATGTCATTATATCAAAATATTTCACTTTGAATAAGACGTGAGGCTTGATAAAAGACAAAAAAGAATTATTTAAAAACATCATTATATCGAACTATTAATAATAATAAAAAAAGATAGCAGAATCATTGTTTAGATGGACAATTTTGTAACTATGTAGCTACTGGTAACTCAGCATCTGTAAGCCATTATCTATAGTGTTAATTAGATGGCCACTATTTTGTCACTATATGCTATATTCAATTAATATAATCATTGATTGCTTAATGTCAATGTGATTATTATTGTCACATCGTTATCAATATCAATGGCATGAACGGCTCATGATGTACTTATGGGACCAGACATCAAATTATATTGGTATAATATGTACTACTATTAATAATCAAAATTTAACACGAACAAAGATCAAGTAATATAAAATAATAATTAAAATTTAATACGAATAAAGATCAAGTAATATAAAATTATAGAAGAATTTTATTTTACTACAATATAAATGCTTTGTCCGTGTGTAAGTTGAATCTGTGTTTCCACTCATCTATATCTTGAAAGTGACCAAGACCCTTTATCTGTTGATGCTAAAGTAAGACATTCTGATTGTTCAATCTGACTACAAATTACCTCATAAGAAATTAAAACAAAAAAAATTTAAGTTTAAAAATGATAATTTCCGAGAAAACTAGATTTTCATATAAAAGTATAAACGTGTAAATAAGCCAATAATTTTTTTTCAAGAAATGACCCTTAGTTTCTTTTTGATTTAAAACCACACTTTTGACATATTTTATTATTTTTTTAAAAATGAAAAATTCGAACTGAATCTAAAAAGTTAAAAAAATGAAACTAAAAAAGTATAAATTAAAATGCTAGCCAAGACATTACACATAGTTTTAGAGGAGCTTATGAGCTATCTCATTTTCCTATTCAAAATATATATAGTCACATAAATACATAAATTTTACATTATAGTGTAATTTTTTTATCGAGATGAACCCCTAACTTACCTGTGGATCCGCTCCTAACTTCGAAATAAATAATTCTGAGATAACTTGTTCCCAATCAAATTACTCGTATAGATGCTCGGATAAAAGAGTAGGTGAAAATGTTGTCTATGCTAGTAAGCTTGGCAAAAGGAATAATAGGAGATGCCTAAAAGTGTTTGTATAAATTCTCTGGTGATTTTGGTACTTGACAACAATGTTTGCCTCTACTCTACAGTGCCTAAAAGAATATGTTTTCAACTTTCCCTTTTGAGTTTTGACTAACTTTGCTATAGTGTAAAAGTGAATTTGATTTGTACATAAAAGAGGATACCTACAAGGTCTCACAGGTTCAAAGGGCTAATTACAATAAAGAGTAATTAATTTCAGGTAAACATATTAATTAATACAAGTAAACAAACATGAAATACAATAATCTTACAATTTATAACCAATATTATCATTATATTCATATACCAAAATTATTACCTATTGTACCCAAAAGTGTAAAATTTAGGACTCCAAACAATTATGATAACTATTGCAAAGTCACATACAAACAAGTAAACAGAAATCAAAAAACAAAACTCTAATTCTACCATGACAACTATTTATATTCCGTGAAATTGGTGTCGGACGAGGATAGAGAGTACGCAGACCTCGAAAAAAACTCTGATACCAAGACAACCAAGGAAAATCCCATATCAATAGGAACTAAAGGGGCATCTGATCAATTTTACGCTAGTTAATGTGAAGCAGAGTTTATAGCAGGAGTACAAATTAAGCGATTGTAATCCTCATCACAAAGCATCAGATTCACAAACAAAAAACACGAATTAAAAAATTGACAGTAATACTTCAAAATTTTGAAAAGAAAAAAAAAATCCTTAGGGGTTAAGCACTGGATGCAGAGGTTTATCGACCGATTCCTTTTGCTGTATTTTTGCATATAAATATATTCAGCTTCCAGGGAACAGATCGATGAACCGCTGCCTCCAGTGTCTTCAACCAACTAAACAAATACTCAAAACGATATCCAGACGCTGGATTTATCTGAATTCAGTATTTTCAATACCGATATATAAAATTCAAACAGATAGTGGGTCTAAACATATATCATCACAGATCTGATTTCCACAAATGCAAAATATAATCCGGCGAACATTGCACAGAAATCATAAACACAGATCTCACAAACTAACAAAAAGTTTGAAGATCGGTAAATATAGTAAATAAAAATAGAAAAAGAAAAATCTAACAAAAATATTCTGAAAAATGCCTCTCCGTTTGATATCGAAGGTGTATTCTTGGGAGAGCCGCAGTCGCCTAAATATAGACAAAACCTAAGGCGACTTTAGGTTTGCATTATTAATTTACTTATTTAGCCTTTTCAATGGCCAAAAGATAAAATTTTAGGATAGGTTTGACGAGATGAAATCGTGATATGAAATTATATAATGAAAAAAAATTAGGTTACATTACTAATTTACTTATTTAGGCCTCAATACAAAAAGTTAATTTTAGACAGACTTGTGAAAATTTTGAATTACGTTACTGATCTAGTACTTAATTTTAGATTAGTTTGATCAAGATATGAAATCATATAGACGAAACTGTAGGTCGCGTCGTGATTTTAAATTATATTAATAATTTATTTAACTAGCCCTTAATACCAAAAGATAATTTTAGGATAGTTTGACCTTAGATAAAATCATATAGACAAACCTGCGGCAACTTTGTGTTACATTACTAATTTATTTATTTAACTCTTAAAACCAAAAGGTAATTTAGGATAGTTTAATCAAGATGAAATCATATGAGATTTAATAATTTAGCCCTCAATACCAAAAAAAAAAAATTAGGATAATTTAATTGAATGAAATTCAAATGAGAAATTATATGAAATGAAATTGATTTTTTGTGGAATATATAATTTGAATTTTTAAAGTATATGTTTTGTTAATAAACATAAAATCCTCATAAGAAAATTATTAGTTGCCTAATAAGCAAAAATTTGTAACATAAGTATAAATGTATAATACACCGTAACAAAGTTATTCTTAAAAAACATATAATTATTTTTATTTAACTTTAGCTCGATAAAAAAAAATGCAAATGAATTATAGTGTACTAAATTTATTAAGGAGTTGTCGATAATCAATGTCATTAGTAAATATATTATCGTGTTCATATTACGTGAATATTTTATTACATCTTTGATATTTTTAAAAAAAAACATATACTGTAAAATGATGATTTAAAAAAAATATAAACTAATGGTCCGTATTTATATTTGCAAAATGTGAATTTATGTTGATAATTGAATGAAGATCAATCGAATCTTGGCAATTGAATCTATTGACCATTTGAAATTTTCACCGTGTTACTCAAAATTTGATTATTGTATCGAAAGATTAAGAATATTCGTAGGATTTGTATGGAAGAGTAACCAAGTCAAACGACATTCTGCTGAAATTTTAAAATAATGCAAATAAGATGAAGAGATATCGCATAAGTACTTCTTTAAGTTATAATTCAAACTCTACTGATACATTTTTATTAAATTAAGGTCGTCTTATTATTCTCTTAAACTCAAATTTCTTTAATATAATTTTGTACATTTTTTCGACTTACGTGATATTCGAACATTTCTCACGCCCCTCAACTATGTGGAGATATAGAATGTGTCACGTAAACCAAAAAAAGAAAGAAATTACAAAAAAGAAAACTGAGTTCAAGAGGATAATAGGACTTTACTTTAGTTAAGGTGTATGTGTGAGATTCGCTCATAGTCTAGGGTGGTGGTGGAGTCACCTTACAATGAGGGTATCCATCCCTTCGGCGAAAAATTATATGATTTATACATGGTTAAAATAATTTCTTAGGTATATATAGTAGATCCCATTTGGCTACTTGAGTATATATAGGTATGAGATAATCAGACTCGATCCACTAACACCTACCGCAGGGTTAAACCACCGTCTATCAGGTTCTCTATTAATTATGTCTTCATGACCAAAAATCAACAATAACTCATTTTGGATACAACTAACATCTTTCATCATACGTTTTCTTGAACTCTCAGCTTATTTATATTTTATTTGGTAATATTTTACATTGACTCGATACATTTTTTTTTAAAAAAATTGCATTAATGTATGCTATTTATAAATACATATTTCTGATTGATGAGATTCACGATATAATAAATGTTAAGCTAGAAAGGTGAGACAAATTTTGAGTTTAAAGAATTCAAGTTAAGTAGGACTACGACAAAACATTTATAGTATAAATTCAATGATGTAACACATAAAATTGATGTGAATGAGACTCAATACACATGTCATCCAGAAGAAAGATAATTTCAAATATTTTGAATCTATCATCCAAGGGGATAAAGAATTTGACGAGGATGTGTTTTACCACATTAGTCAATAACAAATGAAATTAAGGATTGTATTAAGGTGTCACCAAAACTTAAAGTTAACTTTTGCTTGAATGATGGTTAGATCAAGTATAGTGTATGTGCAAATTATTGACCAACTAAATAATATGCATACACCTATACTTTTTGAACCTATTTTGTGGGATTATAATTGATACATTGTTATTATAAGCTAATTCAAATAAATAAAAATTGAGTAACTTTCACATATAGCAAATATAAAAATTATATTTGTATGTTATAACTATACTTTGCATAATTGCACTCCATGACAAATACAAAATGTATATTTCGCTATATATATTTAAAAAATAATTGTATAACTCGCTATGCATATACAAAAGAAAGTTGTTGTATATAAAAGATTAATTGTATAATTTGTATATGTATAAAGCGAGAAACAGAGAAGACAAAAAAAAATTTGGCAGGGGAATATTTTTATTGTATAATTATAAGTGTATAGGACGAGGATATATGTATTTGCACGTGTATATACAATTTTCTCTCACTTTTCAGAAACACAATTTATATATTTCGTTTCTGTTTGTATCAGCGAGTGTGGCAAGCGAGATCTGGGAGAGAGGAACGAAAATATATGTATATATACAATTTTCTTTTGTTTTATACAAATATAAACGCATTTTATACATTTGTGTTTGTATAAAAGCGAGAGAGTGAGAGTGAGAGTGGCGAGCAAAAGTTTGAGGGAGAGAAGCGATTGATAAATAGTTTGTTATAGAGCACAATTAAATCAAAGTATGATCATAACATTTAATTTGTCATTATTCAATTTTTCCATTAAAAATTGTATAATTAATTTATTTGAAATTAATCTTTGACAATTTTTTGAATTTGTGCACAAATTCCCCTCTCGACGGTTGGCCTCAATTAGCAGATCCATTAGAATCGGTAATCTCCCCTCCACTCCTTCCGCTTCCATTTGCAATTCACCAAAATTACATCATCCCCTACCAATTCTAAGACTATATATTATATTATTATTTCATGTCTTCTCACATATTCCCACACCTTCACTACTTCTACGTGCAACCCACACCTCAATTACCATTCACAACCCCTTGCTTCCTGAGCCACACGTCATCGCTCGCGCGTGGAGAGCTCTTTGTTCAACGCGCTTTGCAGAAAATTTGCCCTAGACCACTTCCCTTCTCTATATCCACCATGAACAACCACCGTCAACCACTCCGACCACGGCTGAATTGCCATTAATTTTTTGTAGTAATTCAGATCTCGTCTTCTCAATCTGTCAGATTCTCGATTTTCTCTTCGCAAGGTAAATTTAATTTGTTGATTTGATCTTCGCATCTGTAGATCTTTTTTCGTTTTCGACTTTTTGAAGGGTTTGTTAGTTTTGAGTTTTTGAAGCTGTAGATCTTTGGTTTTTTTCGTTTTATATGCTGATATGAGTTTGTGATTGTTGAATTTGGATTCTGGATTTTTGATTTGTCGTTTTGAAGGGCTAAAAGATGGAACCTATGGATATCGTTGGTAAAACAAAGGAAGACGCTTCACTTCCAAAAGGTTTCTTCTTATCTTCCTTCGTTTTGCAGTTCGTGTACAGATTAAATTTAGTTTTCTCTGGTTGCAACCTTTTTTTGTTCCTCTTGTTACTTCTTTCATGTTTGGTTGACCTAACTGCGATATTTTTGAGTGGATGACACATAGTGAGTGATTGAAGTAATGGAAGTATTAATTTGTAGCCAGCATATATATATTTGATTACTGTTACCTGGATTGCTTTGAACCTAATTGAACGAGTTTCTCATGTTATTTGGTGAGGAAAGTTTTATATTAGCTTAACTTATGACTGTCCTGTCTAAAATATTAGAGCTTTTGTAAGTTATCACCATCCTGATGTGGCTTCATCTGCAGGGTGGAGTTTAGGGTTTTTGATCCTTTAAACTCGTTAGTTATTCAAAGGATAAGGTAGTTAATGGATGGTCAGCAAAAGATGTAGCATTTTGGTCTCAGTGTTGAGTTTTAAGTGGAAATAGTGTTGTGCCCAACCTCTTAGATTCTAAAATCAGTTCCTGCTAGCTAAAAACTTGATTCTTTGTGTTGTCTAAAGCTCTTTGTTTTGGTTCTACCTCGACATGGTAAGTAGGATGTTTGTGTGAAGTTTCTTAATTTCCTGCTGCATTATGTGTCGATAGCCAGAGTAAAGTCGATCTTTCTCATAAGCTGAGTAATAAGAAAGGCATGATCATTATGTTAATATTGTGAAAACATCGTTATAATTGTGTTAAAATGATTCACTTGTGAACAATGATATTGAAACTTTGGTTACCTCATTTATCTTTTGCAAATTTGATATTAATGGCTTAGTTTTGTTAAAGGCTTACTTTTCCTTGGCTGTACTAACCATTATATCTCTTCTCAGCAACTATGACAAAAATTATCAAAGAAATGTTGCCCCCAGATGTTCGTGTTGCACGAGATACGCAAGATCTTTTGATTGAATGTTGTGTAGGTGAGTTGATTTTAATTTGTCTAGTTTAATTCTTGATATTCTGCTTACTTATCACAATAACTATGATTCTTGTTTATTACTGTTTGTTAATGACCACAACTCTGCTTCTCTCTGATTTTAATGGGAACTTTTATCAAGCTGATTTTTTTTTTTTTTTGTAATGATGATGTCTGGGCCAACTTGAAATTGGGAGAAATCACCTAGTATTATTAATTGCCTCCGCTGGGATTTGAACTTGTGCCCTCATGATCCTTCTCACTTTATTTATCACTAGGCTACACTTACGGACCCGTTGATTTAATGGGAATATGTTGGTGTATAATCTGTTTCACATGGGAAGTTTATGGATTGAAGGGGAACTGTGCCATAAAGGCCTGTTACCCCTCAAATTCCAGTCTGACCAGACACAGCAAGAAAAGTATGATGGAAGAACATGGTAGTGACTGAGCATGGTTTAAGACATCAAGTAGGTCACCGTGGACACTTTTAAAGGAATTTGAAGTCCTAATTTTTGACAGATCATGTGTTTTATTCTAAGATGATACATACAACTCAAACAGATCAATGATGGAATTCAGGCAGAGGCAAAAAGGATAGGTGATTCTCCCAATTTTCATGTTGTGGTTCAAAATATACCTGGAACTCGCAGTAGTGCAAAGATGCAAGTACCTGGTGAAATATTTTTGGTGCTGAACTGTTGTTCCCATAGATGTTCTGGCTGGTGATGTGTCTTTTGTTACTTTAACACGGTTAAACTATTCCTCCCTGTTCTTCCTCTATGTATGATTGATATCACCTCTTAATTATATTAAGCATATAATAAATCTGCTTCTATTAGTACTTGCATTAACTTCAGATTATTATTTTAATTCAATTTCATAAAGTCGTTTCCCTCTTTCTCATTAGCCAAGTATGTGTGACTTTTTCTATGTTGTGCAGAGTTCATTAATCTTATCTCATCAGAATCCAATGAAGTTTGTAATAGAGAAGAGAAACGAACAATCGCACCCGAACATGTACTCAAGGCTTTACAGGTGCTTGTCCTGACATTGTAGTTCTGCTTCTATAGTTCTATGTGTACTGTATCTGCTTCAAGTTAGTTTTGTTTTCCAATTCTCTGCTGGCACTTTTTACTGTATGATTTATCAGTTTTACTCCAAGAAGAGAAAGGTCAGTTCACACCTAGTTTTCCTCTAAAGCTAAAGTTATGTGAATAAGGATGACAAACTATTTGCTTCTTGACTTTGGAGTCTGTTTCTTATGCCCTAGATGTGATATCATGTGTTATCAATGACCAATGCAAATACTATTCATGATTCTAACTGATGTCTGCTTAATGTATGAATCAAGTTCTCTCTGAGTCTGAAGACTATATGCACAACAGAAACCAATGGAACCAGTTTCAATCTATGGTGTAATAGTTACATTTTATTATGATCACTGACCATCCAGAAATCATTTTTTTTAACCTTGAAAACACCGGCGAGGAATTAAAATCATGTAGTGTCCTTTCCATTTTAAATTATTGATATAATTTGCTTGAATTGTGTTTGCCTGTGGCAGCTTATATTAAGTGATGATCTCTCAGGTTCTTGGTTTTGGGGAATATATTGAAGAAGTCTATGCTGCATATGAACAACACAAGCTAGAGACCATGGTAAGTTCTCTTTTCTCTGTTGTCTTGCTTAGTTTTTACATACGGATGACCTGTTATTGCAGCTTCACTGTTCAATAGCTTTCTCATCTATTGAGCTACTTTCTCTTACTATTTTTCATAAAGGTTTCATCTTATCGGTTTCTTTTCATTTGTCGTTTCCCCCCCCCCCCCTAGTCAGTCTCTCCTCCCCTTGACTCCACAACTGTAGCTAAACCATCTGAAGTGATTTCAAAGTGCAGTAGTTTTTATCATTTGTATTGCCTGATGATGTATTTTTCTACCATAGGACACTGTGAGAGCTGGAAAGTGCAGTAATGGAGCTGAAATGACTGAAGAAGAAGCATTAGCTGAGCAACAGAGGATGTTTGCTGAGGCGCGTGCAAGGATGAATGGTGGTGTTACAGGTCCCCCCAAGCAGCAAGATTCAGAAGCAGAGCAAACCTTGAATAGCTAACTTTACTTTTTCGTTGTTGTGTAGGCAAAAAACATCTTTAGTATGTTTTAGTAGCAGGACCTCTCTTGTATTGTGTACAAAAAGGCTCCTGGCGCATGTGTCCGCTTGTGAGGGCTCTAGTTCAGTTTGTACTCAGATGCATGTTCATATATTCTGTAAATTATTAAGAATTTGCTTCAGATTGTCCCCTAAAGTTTCTTGTCAGTAGTTTCTGTCAATAAGGCGTCTTTGTCACTGAATTGGCCATTAGCCTCACGCATTTGGCCGACTTTCCACTTTGGATGTGTCTCTTTCTTATTTGTCCTAATAAAAAATTCTCTCAACGCTGAAAGTTGAAACCACTGAGGAAAAAATTCTACTTCCACCCAAATTAAAAATTGTCACAAACTGAACTAGTGGGAAAGAATTATGACTGTGATGGTCGTTTGGTTATGTGATTTGTATAATAATTTTCGGGATAAGATGTGAGATTAACTTTATCGCGTATTTGGTTTGAGGTATTCAAAAGGAGTTTCGACCTAATTTTAGATGTGTATTAAGGTAGAAGGTCAGTAAGCAATTGAATGTTGTGTTGTTTTCCAAGAGTATTACTAACTGTAATACTGTAGTTTTTTCCTTTGATATCCGTTATTATGTTCCGGTTGTAGCACTGTTTTGCTGTTCTTGATCCTTTCTTGTATTATTTGCACTGCTTCCTTTGTTAATATGAATTTGCTACAATTGACCCAAGGGTCACTCGGAAATAACTCTTTACCTTCACAAGGTAGTGGTGAGATTTGCGTACACTCTGCCCTCCCTAAATTCCACTTATGAAATTCTACTGGATATATTATTATATCAAAATGATGGGATTACTATCTCATACAGAAGATGGTATATCCTTGTTTATCTTATTGTACCAAACGACCCGTTAGTGCTCAATAGCTACAACTCTAGGGGTCATTTTAAGTTGCTTAAATGGGCATTCCTTGTTTACTTGGATCCACCAAATCACCACTATTTGTTGCTAGTGCAATTCCTTTTTTTTTTTCTCTTTCCGGAAATTTGAACATAAAAATGACTCCTCTGAACCCTTTAGGCCCACAATCACTTTTTTTTTTTTTAATTTGTGGCTCTGTTGTTTATTGCAAATAATTGTGTCTTTAGTAGAGAATCTAAGTGATTTCTTAGCTAAGCCCAACATCATCACTGGATCTTTGTCCTCTAGGTATAATTTGCAGTGTTATCAGAAAAAAAAAAAAAACATCATACAGAATGTTATGTTGGGAGATGTTTACTGTAATAAATAGCAATGGTACTTTGATTCTCAGTTACTTTGTGACCACATCGCCCTTTATTCGTCTATCTTTTGGTAGAAGACAAGAAATAGACAGTCAAGCCACTCTTTTTCAAGAAAGTGAAATAACACTATACTCTGTTTCACTTACATTCCTTTAATTCAAAATATTATTCCCTCGTTTAATTTGTTCATCCTACGAGAACGTTTATATGTTTTAACACCACAAGATTAAATAATGTTTTGGTACATTCTATATAGCATTTTTTTTCTTAAAATTTCATTTCAAGTCTATATCAGACAAACAAATTAAAACGAAGAACGTATTCTGTTTATTGGGGATAATTCCTTACCTCAAACCTGTCCTTTTCCTGTATGTCACTGCCAATTCCCATGACAGGTTGTGGGGTAGCTTATGTTTTTCTCTTCTTTTTTTTTTCAGATTCTTTATACTCTGACTATATGTACTAGAAGCAGAACAAATTAACAAACCAAAAAAAGAAAAATAAATCATTTTCCTAGCCAAATAACAACACTTTAAAGGTGCAGCCTACTTTCTCAAATGAAGACAATCATGGCAAAGAGTTCCCAAGATTTGTCCTCTAAGAAACAGTTCAACTGGACAACTAAAGTGAGCAATGAAGAAGAACAACATGAAGTAGTTGAAGAAGATGCATCTCTTAAAATCGCATCAAACACAAACAACACGAAAGATGGAAAAACAGATAACATAAAGATATCTCCTTTGAAACTCCCACAAGTCTCAATAACCAAATCTCCTTCTTTAAACACTATCCATGAAGAGAAGACAGACGACGCAAAGTTAATTCAGGAATCAGAAACATCAGCTTCAGCATCTGCATCAACAAGGAGGAAAGCAGTAGTAGCCAAGCTGAAATCAGTACTAACATCACTTGGTAAAAACAGAGGAAATCTCCAACCAGGCTTGGGAACCAAAGTTGTAGGTACACTTTTCGGGCACAAAAACGGGCATGTACATTTTGCATTTCAGAAAGATGCCAATTCACAACCAGCCTTCTTGGTAGAACTGGCGACTCCCATAAGTGGACTAGTCCACGAGATGTCATCGGGGTTGGTTAGGATTGCATTGGAATGTGATAAGACAGACGAGAAGAAATCAACTAGGCTCATCGATGAGCCTTTGTGGAGGACTTATTGCAATGGGAAGAAATGTGGTTTTGCAACAACAAGGGAATGTGGTCCAAAGGAACTACAGATTCTGAAAGCTGTGGAGCCTATCTCTATGGGTGTTGGAGTTTTACCGCGGAATGAAGATGAGAGCGATAAATGTGATTCAGGGGATGTGATGTATATGAGGGCTAAATTTGAAAGAGTTGTGGGGTCTAGAGATTCAGAGGCATTTTACATGATGAATCCTGATTGTGATGGAGCTGCTGAACTTAGTATTTACTTGCTCCGAGTCTAGTTAAGTAGACTCGATTCATGTAGCTGACTCCAACTTGTCTGGGATTGAGACGTATGTCTGTTAATATAGTCATGTTATGTGTTTTACTTTTTTTGTTTTCGGTTTTCAGAAGAGAATCCAGTAGGAGAATGGAAACTGGTTAATGTATTTCTTTAGTTTTTACTTTCTTGGGTGAAATGGGAGATATATATATTACTGATACAACCAAATTATACTTGCAGTTTCACTTGTTCATTGTTTTTGTATTCTTGATTCTCAGTTGATGCAAGTGTTCTTGAACTTGTATATTCACCAATTTTGAAGTTATCTTCCCAAAATTTGTGGATTGTGGCAAGTCCTTTGCAGCACATTCTGATCATTACTCGAAAATGTTGTTTTCGTGGAAATGATCTTTTATGACCAGTTACCAATTGAATTAAAAAAAATGTCCTTTTCAAGTTCTGTTATGTGTAATAATGAAGAATATTGTTAAAAAGAGATAAAGACTAAAAACAAGTTTGTCAAGGGTTACTAAAAACAACTTGATAATATTTGTATCGCTTAGAGGTCATTAGTAGATACATAGTGGAATAGTTGAGATCGAAAAATTGCTCTTATAAGAAAAGAAAAAAAGTGTGATATGTCTAGAGGTCGATTTATGACTTTCACGTGAACTCAATAATTTCTGTATAAATATTTGACTGTAAACTCAAGTTGTAATTGCAATATTTATTTAAAATCAATGTCGTCAATCATAAACTTTAAATTTTGAATCCGCCTCTGATTGATACGTGTGAAAAGGTGTAATATGGGGCAACGTTTTTCCTTGTGTAAATGTGAACCATGGTCATATTTAAAACATCCAAACAGATAATGCTTAATGCTTTTCTTTTTACTTCTTTTCTTGACTGCTTTCCTCTAATTTTGAAAGATTTGCCACCTACTTTTTTTTGGCATCTCATTTAAAAAGTGTATAATTGTCACATGTTTTGGTGCGTAATTTTGGTCTGCGCTTTATCGATATAAGCATGAAAATCCCAAGAAATTAAACTATTATAGCTTAATCACACAAGTCCATCAAAAGCAGCGCCAACCAAAGATTTCTTTGCCTGACATACATCCTACTCAGCTGCATTTTCCGGGGCGTTTGATCATGAATTTTTTTCCATTTTTTCGATACCCAAAAAACACATTTAACACTAAAACTTCATAATATAGAATTTTCAAGAATTTGAATTTTTTTTTAACAAAATAGATGTTTTCACCTTTTTTAAGCGTAGAGTATTCACAAAAAATAAAAAATAACTCAAGTTAATATTCATAGACAAACATTACTCTACTCAAATTTTCAAATATCATTTAAAGATGAAACATGGTCAAACATGTGTAAAGATGGATCTTGGCCTAGCTAAACCTCAAAAGTTAGCCCACGAAAATTAAATTGTCCAAGTTTATATAAGGAGACCAAATTTCTACCCTTTTTCCAATGTGAGAATTCTAAACACCCCCTCACACGCCCATATCTCGTTAACTGGAGTGTGGAGGGGTCTAACATGGGTGAACAAAGAATTGGAATGTGTTGGGTCTGGTATCATGCAAAGATGAATCTTCGGTCTTACTTTCTTAATAGAACGTCCACTTACTTTCTCTTTTACTAGAAAAAATTATAAATCACAAATTTCTGGATCTACTGTTGTCTACTAAGAGACGAAAAATAAGTCACAACAAAATCAGTTCACCTAATGGCTAGGATAAACACACAAGTAGCTAGGTATAGAGAACGTGGTACACATGCACTTTACCCCTATCTTGTGATGGTAAAGAAGATATTTCCGTTAGATTCTCGTCTCACCAATAATTAATCACACTTGGAAAAAAAGGTAAGAAGACCAAATTTCCTTGATTTGGCCATTATTCAAAGAAAAGTTGTTTAGCTATATGTTATTATTCCCTCTCCAAATTTCAAGGCTTTTTTAATTCTTTTGTTTATCTTGGCTTTCCCTTTTCTTAAAGCCTAAAAATAAAGGTTAAAGCTTTAGGGTCCATCTTAGTGTAAGTGACATTGATTACTACTTAAAACAAATTAAAGAAATCATCATATTAAAATTACATCCATCTTGTTTTCTTTTGATCATTTTGTTATCATTACTCAAAGATTCATTAATTATTTGAGGCAGATAAAGCTTAGCCTTTTTTGCTTTATTTATTTAAAGCATGTTTAGAGTGGCGATTTCGAATTTGATTTGGGTATAATTGGATGATATTAAGTGTTTATAACAATAGGCTCATCAGAAATGCTCTGAGTTTCTTGATTTGTTCGTCTTGAAATCCTGAATTCGTCTTATTAAAGCCCAAAAAACAAATTTCATCTCAGTCATACATACTAGAATAGGCAAGAAATAAACAAATTCGATCTCGTTAAATGGGACATGAAATTTATTTATAAAAATACGATCCATGGAAGAGACATAAGTATTATTCTTGCAACATAACAAAATGTAAAACGACTAACAACATGTCCTGAATGCCCCAAAGAAACTATAATATGCTGGAAATTCTGATCGTATTTTAAATTGGAATCTGAATCTTTACTATCTACTGTGGTATCTTGTTCACATTGTTTTACTCCTTCTGGAACATGACTTGTTGACGTTAACTCGAGGGACAAACAGAGTTTCACATTACCTGAAGCTCGAAAACGACTCCTTAATCTTGTATAAAACCTTTGTGAAAATTCAAGTTTCCCTGTGAAATCATTTCCATCCAAGTATAGAGCATTAATCGTTGATATTTTCTCGAATTTTGATGGAATAGTTCCTGAAAGAACGTTATTACTGAGGCTGAGGAATCTCAGTTTCTTCATTTCTGTCATGGAATTTGGTATGTTCCCTTTCAAGCCCATGTTTGAAAGATCCAACATTTCCAAGTTTTTCATATTCCTCCATTGAATTCTTGTAACATAATCGCCTATCGGATTGTCAGATAACACGAGTTCTTGTAAGGAATCCATTTCTTGAAATGTCTGTGGCAAACCATCAGAGAAATTGTTGTGGCTGAGATCAAGTAGTGTTAGACTCTTTAGTCCTCCAATTTCTCGAGGCAATTTTCCATGTAATCGATTGTTGCTCAAGTCGAGCTTTATGAGCGAAGATAAATCACCAATAGTCACAGGTAATGCACCAGATAGAAAATTCCTGCTTGTGTCAAGTATCAAAAGATTTGTCAATCTTCCTAGACTAGTTGGAATAGGACCAATAAAATTGTTGCCTGCCAAAACGAGGCGCTTTAGTTTAGTTAAATTGCCTAAAGCTTCTGGTATTTCTCCTTTCAGTTCATTTTCCAGTAGTACTAAAGATTGAAGATTCTTAAGGTAGCCAAAACTTGTGGGAATTGTCCCGATAAGACCAGGATTTGATCGGAACTCCAACGATTCAAGGCTGTTCGCGAGACTATCCCAATTTGATATGGGAATTGATTTGTGCTGATCTGAGAGGAAGCAATTTGAGAAGGAAAGTCTTTTTAGATGCTTGAGTTTAAACAAGTGTTCTGTGAACTTTGCAGCTTGGGAGCAACGAAGGGAATTGTCATATAGGTCTCCAATAGTTAAATCCGTTACGTGCCACAAGCCATTGGAGAAATCACATGATACTCCCTGTGGATTATAGTAAAAAGAAGAGTTCATAGAGTTGATTAAAGTGTTTAGACTAGAGTCAATGCTACGTCAAGTTAACATACAAGAACTATTTCAATGCATATAACTACTTAATTTTTAGGAATGAATTACATCAAGATAAAGCCTAACTGATGAATATTTGCAAATCCATATAGTACTTTTAATGTAGTTTTCGAATATTTAAATTTTTAAATTGAAAATATCGAATTAATGTAATCTAATTTAGCTTTGAAAAATAACAAAAAGACATGGAGAACAAAAGATTAGTACCTGAATTGTTGTCCAGCCACAAGGATCAGGATAAAGAAACGAACCATTCCACTCATTTCCAACAAAACCTTGAATAGCAGAGTACAATGCCTCTTTTTCATGTTTCTCCATTGGAGATATAGAAGCATCTGCTACACCTTTGTACATAACAATATACACCCCAACAAGAACAAGCTGAAGTAACATAATGTGAATTTTTTTTTGGTAAACAACAAACACAAGAGCGCAATAGCAAATTTTGATTAAAAAAAATTATAATTAATTGTTCAATTTGGGATTCTCAAAAACTGGTATAATAAATATAAGGAGAGAATGGAGCACAAAGCATATAAATTTGTCCTTTTTTTTTTTTTGCTTTATTTATTGCTACAGCAGTAAAGCAGAGTGAAAAAAAAAAAAAGAGTTGTAGAATAACAACAAAAGACAGAGGATCTACAAAAACTTGCAGCCAAGTACAATAAGAAATGTGGCTCGAGGCTAAAAAGGCATAGATGAGTAATAATCACAGTGGTAATTAAGAACTATAATAGCAGCGCTACCAGTCAGTAGTGAAAACGAGATATGAACAAATTAAGAAAGCTCTTTTTTAATGGTTGAGAATGTTAGGATCAAACGCTTATTAAAAATCATTTTTAGCGATAATAAATGTGTTTATTAATAAACAGTTAATTGTCATTAATTAGATTTGACATTGTGATATTAGGTTTAAGCTTAATTTACACTGATGTTGAGATGGGTTCTGCTCTGATACCATGTGAAATTAAGTATTACATGTAACTCACATTCCAAAAGTTAGCTCAAAGTGAGAAGGATTGTCAAAGTCTTATAAGGAGTCTACCTATCTCATTAACTACCGATGTGAGAATTTTGTCATTCTTTAACAGGTATAAGCTCTAGCTAGTAATTGTCTTTAAGAAATCATATTTAGTTACAATTAAGTTATGATTATTAATTAATTATCGTTACAATATCAAGCTTATCCGATGAAGTTGTAAGCTACTAGAAAAGTCCAAACGAGTGATCTAAGTTATAAATTTCTCGACCTTTATAGCTTGAACTTAACCCTAGGGATGAATAAATAATACTAGTCATTTAGTATTGCTGCTTCTAATATATGTTGTATGGTTTTTCTATTTAAGTGTGCCAACGTTTATAAACAGCATTAATGAGTATAGGTTAGTGTATTTATTTTGTGAAGGTTTACAACAATTTGAATTATTTTACGGCAAATAATGAAAAGTTGTGATTTGAAATGTGGTTATGGTAGTTTTATTGGGGACCAGCTTATAACGTCATTGGATTCTGGACCATCTTCCATGCAGATTGCAGAGTTGAACTATTGCTTTCTTATGATGCATATTAAGGATGATGTGTTTTTATTTTTTTCGTTCTACGTTACGAATACTAAATCTTGATTAATTTAAATTTTTGATATCATATTTTATTTTTCTACAACATCATTCTTGCTTATAACAATGACATTTATTATAAAAGCGCATTCTTAGCAAGATTACTCCTCTATAAATAATAATCATACTCAACTAATCAATTATTGGATAAGAAATATATTATGTATAAAAATCGTCAAAACATAAATGATAAATGCGCATTATAAATTTCAAACTTAAATATCTAAAATACGTTTATCAGTTATAGACATAACCTCACGAGGAAAGACTAATAATATATTCGCCTATTTTACATTAATACTCTTTCTATTTAGTTTATTGGAAAAATGCACAATTACCCCCTCAACCTATGCTCGAAATTTCAGAGACACACTTATACTATACTAAGGTCCTATTCCCCCCTGAACTTATTTTAGAAGTAATTTCTACCCCTTTTCATCCTACGTGGCACTAACTTGAAAAAAAAGTCAACCAACATTGGGCCCACAAGATAGTGTCACGTAGGCCGAAAAGGGGTAGAAAAATATTAATAAAATAAGTTCAGGGGGGTAATAGGACCTTAGTATAGTATAAGTGTGTCTCTGAGATTTCGGGCATAGGTTGAGGGGGTACTTGTGCATTATCCCTAGTTTATTTGTTAAATTGGTTAAAATGAACCTTCCTTCTTTTTGTGAGTATAATATATCATTACTTTAAAAAAAAAATTATATTCTTTTATTTATGACAGCTAAATAAGATCTAAAAATCAAATATATATATATATATATATATAACAACACGTCATTATAACAATCACGAAATTTCAATACTATAAGACGGTATATATCTTCCTCTTTTTAAAGTAGTTCTCCTACTCTGATAAATGAAAGTGCGATAGTGTATACTGATTAGGTAAAGTATTATTGCACATTAGGTTTGATGAACTAAAAAGCCTGTTACTACATATAATAATAGCAAAGAGGTTTGGGGCTATACATATATAATTAGTGTATACGGATTAAATAATAAACAATCTTCAACTTTATTGTTTACGTACAAAGTTTTTCTTCAACTTACATTTACCTAAAATATTTAAATAACCATTCACATTAAATTGAAATTTGTTATCTATAAAACTAAGATTAATAGTAGTAATCCATAAAATAAGACAGATCACCTGTTAAAATATAGCACTTAAATCTATCATTAGGTAATAATGAAAAATATACTCATTTTGTGTGTGTTGCTATTTTAATATTTTCTTCTCATTTTGTCTCTACTTATTATTAAATAATTAAATTTCATCATTTACTCTATCTTTTTAGCTTTCATAGTATAACTCTACCTCGTGCCCTACAATCTCATGTAGGTTTATCATTCATTCAAATTATGGATGAGTGACATTAAGTAATAATGGAGAACGATGTATTATATACCACCGTTATATTCAGTAAAACAATACGGTAGGATACAATAATACATAACACCATGTAATATGATACATTGTGACATAACAACCATCCAAAACATGTTGAAATATTTCATGAAATTATTTTATTGCACCTTTTACTATCCCTTCATTTATACTAAAAACAACAAAATAGAATAGTCTTGGAATTCAATAATTACTCATTACCAAATACTCATTATTATTTTTTATGAAATATCTTAGAAATTATTATTTTTATCCCACCAATCAAATAACCGCATGGATTATATAAGTTAATTCTCTTCTTTATTTTATTTTAAAAATGTTTTAGTGTTCTGGGATATGCCTTGGTAGATCATAGGATGAGTACTGCAAGTCTACTTTGTTTGGTTTAAAATAATTGTGAAGTTGTTGTATTTATCAGCTTGCAATGGAACTACAAAAGTCAACACCTATGAGAAGAAGCTAGCAGTGTATGCCAAAGCTTAGTGGTTCCCATAGATCCAATTTAAGAATACTACTGCCCTATCAATAAAAAAATATGGGCTTTGAGCCCATGTTTTTGCTACTTTAACAGGAAATAACCAAACAAGTGGCAAGTCCAATATGGTAACTACCACTTCCTTTCTTGTGTTTAAACTATTGGGCCATGCATTCTTTTCTATGTCTGATATAATGTCAAACAGGGACTTCTTTTCTATATCACCCTACAGAAAGTAAGTGTACATTGGGTGTTGCTAGTTTTGCTTTAATATCATGCAAAATTAGGTTTTAAGTCTGAACTTGCCGCCCAAAAGCTGAAAAGAGAAGGATTATTTAAATCTTATGAGAAGTTTACTTATCTCATTAACAACCGATGTGAGACGTTTGTTATACTTCAAACAATCAGTGTTACTACCTTTTGTGCCTACTGATTGTTTTACTAATTGAGTTACTTACTAAATAGCATGTTATTCCAATTCCTAAATTGTCAAATGATCTTATTCATTTCTAGCGGTTTTGGGTGTGCTCTAAATCTGTTTCCCCCCTTGAATAGCTAAAATGACTTGAGTATTGGTCATATTATTAGGATCGAAATAAAGGTGTAATGTGGAAGCTAGTAAAGCAAATCTCGAAAGACAACGAGTAAGAAGATAGATGAGAAATATACTAAAAGACACAAAGATTTAGCGTGTTCAGTCAATCGACCTACTCCACAAAAGAGATGAGCAATCCACTATGAATATGAAAGCACAAAATATAATGAAAAACAACATCACCCCCAACTGAATCTCTCAAAACCCTAGGACTGCAAAGTAATGTTGATTGTTAAAAGAAACAAACCTCTTTTTATATAGATCTAAACATTTTCCTACAAGAAAAGAACTAGTCAATCCTAAACATTTTCCTAAAAGAGAAACATAGATATAGTAAAAAAAAAATCACGGTAATTAATACCAAACAAATCTCTCCCTTGGCCTGAATTTCTGAAGAAAAAAAATTTGCTCTACCTTTGTCGCATAATCTTCAATAATTTGCATCTCCTCTGCAAAATCTATTTTTCGACACAGATAATCTTTTTGAAACAAAATTTCCAACAAAATCTTTATAAGTATCAAATAGGTTGCGACTATAACTAGACCTGTCAAGATGAACACCCAATTTTTAACATGGTTCAATCATTGATTATCAAACCACTAGACCTAGCTCCATCATTGAACCATTGCATCCGACTCCATGAATCATCCAATTTGTGGCTATATTATTGAACTTGATCTCATACCACTTGTTATGGTCGAAAATAATCAGGACACTTATTATATATGTAGTCATTAGAAGAATATTCGTAACCCTCGTATTGTTTGGAGCTGTTTGAACTGAATTTGTGACGTGGATGGAAAAATCATAATTAGATTTTAGTTATAAAAACTGTATTTTGTGAAATTAAAATCAATGAGATTTAGTTGGTTGAGAAAGATGATCAATCAAATCATCTTTTTCATAAACACAGAGACTTTCCTCTTTCGAATCAATGAGGGACAAAGTTTTATGCAAAATGAACTTAATTCAAATTTCGTTTTCTCATTTACTCCACTTTCCATTCATAACAACTTAAACCCAATAATAACGACAATGAAGAATGGTTGCGAATTTTTAACCAAACTAAGTTATTATATAAAATAATTTATCAAAGTAATACATTTTTTCTAAAATTTTACAAAACTAGTATAAACGTATTTCACGGTAACATTTTAGGGTATATTTTATTTTTTTAAAACTAACAACATTAATTTGATATATGTTACTGTAAGTAACGTTTTACTTTTAAAACGTTATTTTCAGTAACGTTTTACTCCTAAAACGTTACTGTGAGTAACGTTTCAGGAGTAAAACATTGTGAGTAACATATATCAATCTGACGCCATCAACTTTTAAAAAATAAAATATATCCTAAAACGTTACTGTGGAATACGTTTTTTACTAATTTTGTAAAATTTTTAAAAAACATATTATTTTGGTGAATGACTTTATATAATGGCTTAGTTTAGTTAAAACCTGAAAGGTTGCATTACATACAACAAGGCTAAAAATACATCAAAATTAACCAGAAGTAGATAAAGCATTTGAAGAAATCATGTCTTGGTTAATCAACAAACATCAAATTGATTAAATTATTCTGTATACTCTTTTCAATACAACAAAAACGTTTTTTAGCGACAATAAAGCGACACATTAATAAAGAGTATTTAAAGTCTTTACCGGCATTAGTTAAGTATAATTAGATTCGATGTCGCTAAAGCCTTTGGGGACATATACAAAAAGTGCTAATTGTTATTTAATTGTCACTAAAACTCATTTTTAATGTAGTGTTAATTAGCCATGTTGATTAAATTATTCTGTATAATATCTTAAATCCGTCGATCAGTACATCTAGTAGGTCAACTAAACAATAAAATCGAACACTTGGGACCAAATAGGGAAAATAAAGTAGCTAGAAAGGCAATTGTGCAAGTAACATAACTTAAATTGATGCTACATATACTTGTGTATATCGTTTTTTCGTCTTGTTCTAAATTTTTTTAGAGGAATATGGAGGAAGAAAGTAAAATTTCTAAATCTCCAGTGATCTAATTTTTTTTATTAGTTTGTTACTAAAAAGAACAATTCAATAATTAAGAGGTCACAATTCAAATGGTAATTTAAGTTTAATATTAGTAATTTTATGGGTACGTGTTGAATAACTTTTAAATAACTATTTTTCTCGCTTCTAGTTGTCATTTGTTTAAAAATAAGGTAAATTGAAGTGATGGTTTAAGAGTTATGAGCATCATTTTTTTATTTCATGTTAAAAGTTATTATGAACATATATATGTTGTTAAAATATTGTCCCTCATCAAACTACTAGTAATGAGAAAGAAATTAAAACATAACATGTTATGTATTTGCATTTTTATAATATAATTTTCATGTAACAAAAATAGCTTCATTAACGGGAAATGTGTGCAATTTGTATGTTTTTGGCAAGTTTAGTTCTTCGTCCGAATCAGATTAGAAGATCAATATTCGATATTCGTTTTAAAATTTCAACTAATTTAGATCTATGTTTCATAAGATTTATTAAAAGAGAGCACTATTTCCTATCATATATCTATAATTGATATCAAAGATGCTATAGTCATTCCGCCACAATTATATTTTTGGTGATACTCCATTATAGTTAGATTCTATTATCAACATATCGACACCTTTGTTGTTTTCCTTACGTTGTGCATATCTTTTTAAACAAACAAACGGGGGAGTATTGAAATTCTTAATATTTTTTTAAAAAAACATTATTAATTACAGTAAAATATTATTTAATTGATAAATTAATATTATTAATTTAAAAAATATTTTGAGATACAATGAAGGATAGTTTAATTACATCAAAATAATCGTATCATACTATAATTTATGTATCATAATTATGGAATTTACTTCAAGAATAAATTTATTATATATAAAGTATAATGAATATATCAAATAATCGTATCTTACTAAATTATGTATCATATTTATTGAATTCATATGAAAAAAAAACAAATTCATTATATATAAAGTACAATGTGTGTGTGTGTATATATATATATATATATATATGGTCCATTATATTATGTATTTTTGTTAAATGACTAATTGTAAATTAAATTCAAGAATTCAAGGACTCGTAGTAAAAATAAATTCATTATATATAATGTTCATTGTTTTAATAATCAAATATCATTTATTGTATCTTTACTAAAAATATTCAATGTATGATACTGAAAGAAATAAACGCTATAATAAACATAGGAAATTTCTTGAAACCATACTCAAAAATGACTTATCATTTAAAAGACTCTAAAAAATCAATAATAACATATCAGATACGTAAAATATTATATGAGTACAAAAGAGATCATTCAACATGCACTCAAAAAGATTTGGAGTCGTGACAACTTTTGGACGCATAAGAAAATTAGATATGAGCTCTAACTAGATTTAAATTTTAGCCCAAAAAAATATAATAGAATCATATTTTATTAAATTATTTTAGATATATTGTACTTTTAAAGAATTATTAATTTATAATATTAATTAGATAATATATTTATATAAAGATCTACTGAAAATATACTATTTTATTATTTTATCCAAATAAACAATTTTTTCATTGGCCCAAATTGAGATCCGAAGAAAATATTATCTTAGAGAGATTATTAATTAATTTAGTGAGATTTTAATGTATATATTCGATTCATCAAGTTAAATGGAATGTACATAAAAAAACATTTATATAATAAAATAACTTATTTACTTTGTCCACTTTTACTCATTGATTTTGAACTTAGTATGTTCCTAAAAGAATTACTTTATTGTTCAATAATTTTACCTATTATGCATTCTACAATAAAAATCCGAACATTCTATAACAAATCCAAATTATTCCATGCTTATTATTATAAATCTTTCTTATAATAGAATTTCATATAACTTGATCCCAAATTGAATCAATTTTAAACGATTTTTTCACTTTTGCAACTTATTCACAAATAAAATTACAGTAGTTCTAAATTCTCTAATTTTTGGCATTTAACTAAACATTAGACGTTCAAGTATTACTTAAAAAATCAGAATTTAATTATTAAATGTTGTAATAAAAAATTAAATCTCATCCCAATTTTAATAAAAGATTGATAATTCGATAGCTATAAGAACGAAACCACATTTTATATGAAGTACTTTACATTCAAAAATGTTTCTTGCGGTAATTGGACTAAGTAAATTTCAAAATAGATATCAAATGCAATATGAAAAAAGAAATATTCGTACTTCCCTAAAATTCTTGTTTGTACTCTCACGGCTTGCTTTTTTACTTGTTCAACTTGGATTGTGCACGTTTTTAAGAAATAATATTAATATTATGATAAAATGTGAAAAATCCATTTTAAGTTTAAAATTAAGAAAATAATAATTAACATTATGATAAAATATGAAAATATATTTTTAGTATAAAATTGATTATTTTTAAGAAATAATAATTGTGCATTATAGCAAATTATTAATTCAAAATAAATGTTATAACTACAGTTTCATTTAAAAGTAATTTTCACATATAACAAACATAAAAATTATATTTGTATGTTTTAGCTATATTTTGTATAATTGCACTCCATATCTAACATATATATGTATATTTCGCTATACATATACAAAAAAAAAAACAGTTGTATAATTCGCCATACATATACAAAGATCAATCATATAGTCTGTGTTCGTATAAAATGAGAAAGACAAAAGAAAACTGGGCAGAAGAAAATTGTATTTGTATAATCATAAGTGTATATGACGAAAATATATGCATTTGTATTTGTATATACAATTTTCTCTCGCTTTATACAAACACAAACACAATGTATACATTTGTGTTGGTATAAAGTGAGAGAGGCGAGTGAGAGTGACGAGCGAGATCTGGAGAGTGGCGAGTGAGATCTGAAGAGTGGCGAGTGAAATATGGGAGAGGAGAGAGGGACAAACAAAAATATATGTATATGTACAATTTTCACTTGCTTTATACAAACACAAACCCATTTTGTACATTTGTATTTGTATAAAAGTGGGAGAGGCGAGCAAGACTACCACCAAAACGAGAGTGGTGAGCGAGATTCCACAAGAGAGAGGCAAAAAATAACAATAGTTTGCTATAGGGTACAATCAAATCAAACTATGTTTTAGCATTTAATAATTTAAATTAATTGTTTGCTATCATATACAATTTTTCCTTCATTGAATCTAATTCGTAGCACACATTGTCATTCTCGCCTCTCTCCCTTGAATCTCGTCATCCACTCTCAATTCTCTCCCTCGCTTCCCTCACTTTTATACAAACACAAATGTACAAATTGTGTTTTTCTTTGTATAAAGCGAGAGAGACTGTATATACAAATATAAATACATATCTCTCTGTCTTATACACTTATAATTATATCAATGCAAATCTTTGTCTGCCCAATTCTCTTTTGTCTTTTTTTCTCGCTTTATATAAATACAATGTACAATTTGTATTTGTCTAAAACGAGAGACATATTTGATATATATAAATACAAATGTTTTAACTCAACTCAATTGTATACAAATTCAAATTTTAAGCGAACATATAAACATAATCATTGATACATATACTTAGTAGTTACATATATACAATTATCTAACCGATATACATATACAATTTACCTCTCTCCACTCTTTCGCTTCTCTCCTAATCTCGCTCGCAACTCTAGCCTAACACAAAAAACATATACATATACAAGCACAATTTTCATAGACAGACATTCAATTTACACAAATTGCTGTGATTTAAACAAATTAGATGCGCAAATAGCAAAATTATAGTTATAGAATGCTATTGTAATTTTTTATATTTGCTATACCTACAATTTACTCAAAAAGAAATATTAGTACTTTCCTAAAACCTTAATTATATATACTCTCAGCTTACTACTTTTACTTGTTAAATTTGGACTGTGCATATTTTTAGAAATAACAATCAATATTATGATAAAAATGTGAAAATGTATTTATAGTATAAAATTGAATGAATTTCTAAGAAAAAAATAAAATATGAAAAATATATTTTTAGTATAAAATTGAATAATATTTTAAGAAACAATAATTGATATTATGATAAATTATGAATATAATTAAATGAAATGTTTAAGAAATAAATATCAAAATATATATTTTTGGTATAGAATTGAATGAGAAGGCGAAGTGAGATAGTAAGTAAGTAAACACCCTAAGAAAAAGACAAAGGCAGAAAAAAGAAGTATTAAAAGGAAGAGGAAATAGAATTCTCGTGTGATTAGCTCTACTGTTTTGTTTTAACACTGGGCGTAAGGAAGAAGAAGCGTCCGACCTCCACTCTTCGCCAGGTGACATCAAGCGGTTACTTATGGATTCTTCCTCCTTCACATTATCTTTTTTTCCTTTTTTTTTGGTTTCTCGTCACTATAAATTCATTCTCACTGATTCATTAGGGTTTCAGTTTCAGCACAAACAGATTCCGCAATGGCAACGGCGGCCTCTAAGGCAGCCGACTCCTACATTGGGAGTCTTATTTGCTTGATCACAAAGTCTGATATACGCTATGAAGGATTTCTATTTCATCTTGATGCTGCTGAATCAACAATCGGTCTTCGTAACGGTATACACACTCACTCACACTCTGTTTTTTTATTTTTTGATTATTATGTAGTAATTGTTAGTTTGTGAATGTGTTAAGAGTTTTGTTGTATGGCTTTGTGTTATCTGAGTTGTAGATGAATGAAGCAAAGAAAAAGGAACCGTTTGCATGTTGTATGAACTGAGAATTGAATTATACGGTGTGATCATGCTTGTTTATGTTGTTATTAATTTCTAATGTTTGGTGTTTAATACTTGAAAGGTGAAATAGATATAGATCTGTTTGAAGGAGTTTTTGAAGGAATGTGTTAGGGTTAATAAATTTGGAAAGGGAAAGAAGATGTGACGAAGGAGAGAGTGAGCACAAGGGAAGTTAGAGGATGTGTTTCATTTGTTTTCTGTCTTAACTTGCTAGGAACTGATGCATAAATGTGGTTGTTGCTGTTGTTGTTCCTTTTGTTTTGATCTTTTGTAATGCTGTTTCCGGTTTGTGTCATCCATTAGTTTCTTGTTTAGGTCGTTGCTTGTTTAAGTTTAATTCATGAATGTAGCACAGAAAAAACATGCATCCTTTTGTTTTTTGGTTTGTGATTGTGTAAGGGTTAAAATGTGCAAAGGATTTTATAATAATAAATGAACTCTTCTGATTTATTCGAAAAAAAGACCCAATTTTTTTTTAAACTTAAAGCGAACCAGTTGATAGCTACACTTTGAATGGAAAATGTAAACAACTGAGGGTCCTTGTGTAACCATCTGAAAATTCTTATTTTTTTGTTCACCCTGAAGTTCTGAGTGATCCATGCATGCACATGCCACGTGTGAGGAAATGGTTTATAAAAAAGATAGATTTGTTGTATGAATTGATGTCTAAGTGTGTTGCTGAATCATACATCCTATTTTTGGTGCCCTAATATATTATGTAGAAGCTGAATCGTCGTAAATTTTTATTATTGTAATATGGCTGGTATCTTGAGTAAGTGCGCAGAAGGAAACATATTTGAGTCCAATTTTTCAACCTTCCTGTTTATATAGAGGCTAGAATTGAATTGCAACCAAGGTGTGGCGTCGTGGTCAATGAAGTGGGTTAAGAACTATGATATCTTAGGTTCAAATACCAGTAGAGACAAAAACACCTTTCTTCTCATTTGTCTTAGCCTTAGTGGACAGTTTTACCTTGATGGGAGGTAGGAGGTATCCTGCGGAATTAGCCGAGGCGCAAGGATGCTGTTCCGGACACCAAGGTTATCAAAATAATTCTTTTATAAAAAAATAAAGGCTAGACTTGAATTTATTTTATCAAAAAAAAAAATAATAATAAAGGCTCGATTTGAATTTCAAGACGAATTTGTTCAAAAGCAGATAATTACTTCTCTAACAATTATTTTAAGATTAAGCTCTTCCTTTTTTATCATGGATAATCTAGAGAATACTATGGTTAGTGTCTCCTCGTGTCATAACAAATGTGATGGACTCTTCTAGTTCCTGAAGTTTATGGCTTTCTCTTATTACCCTTTTGTATTATTGAGTTGTTTGGCTAAATTAATAATAATGTTTTATGTTTAGATATTTGGCGGTATAGTTTACTTGTTTTGTCTTGAACTCTTAGCTTCATATCGTGTACATTTAGTGACTGAGTCATCTGTTTCTGGTCCAGTGAAATCTTATGGGTCAGAAGGACGAAAGAAGGATGGACCTCAGATATCTCCTAGTGACAAAATATACGAGTACATTTTCTTCCGTGGTAGTGATATAAAGGTAAGATCTATTTCTGTCTTTAACTGCTTACTTTGTGTGCTTGGTAATTTTATCGGAACTGGATTATTGTAATTAAAACTTCAAGAAACTTTTTTCCCTATCAGTCACCAAGTGGTCAGGGTCCTTTAGAGGGGCAGCGGAGATGCAGAAATATTACTTTGGCTATTCCAACAAATTTTGCCGCTGTACCTTTTATGTAATACTTTAGCCTGTTTGTCTTTGCGAATATGGTCAAAAGCTAGTAGTCTAGTTTTTCCCATCCAGCTCTTCAGATGTTTTTGAAGTTTGGTTAAGCAACTAGGATCTTGGTTTTAGTGTACTAATAATTGAAGATGACTATTTCATATTCATTCTTCTTCCATGTCTCCTATCCTTCTACTTTTCTGGAAGAAGTACATTTTCTCATGCATGCTTTCATGAGGAGTGTCCATTGACGATAGAAATCATATGCCAAAGTAACACCAGCTCACAGTAAGACAGAAACCAACCACCAGCTCATAGTAAGACAGAAACTAACTTTTCATTCCGTCATTTTTGTTTTCTTCATAGTTCATAACCTTTTCCTGAAATCTACAGATAGCTACCACCTAGCATGCAAGAGTAGTTGAATTATTTCTTGTTCAGTGTCTTACATGACCGTTCCTGTTACCTTTTTAAAAAAATTGTACTCCTCCAGAGTCAATTTGGCAGTTTATCATTAGAATGCATGTAATAATAGTGAATAACTACGTAACATGCAGACTATGCTTGCATCTTCACGACACCGTCAGATAGCGACCATGCAACTAGTAACATGCAGACTCTGCTTGCATCTTCACGACACCTACAGATAGCGACCATGCAAGAGTAGTTGAACTATTTCTTGATTAGTGTCTTACATGGTCACTCCTGTTATATATTTAAGATTGTACTCTTCCAGAATCAGTTTGGAGGTTAATCATTAGAGTGCATGTGATATCAGTAACTTCTTAACATGCTGATTCTACTTGTATCTTCGCGTCCAACTGTTTCTAGTTGCTTAAAACTTATACGACCATGGGTAGGATGAGGTTGGATCGATAGATTCAATAGTGGGAATTCTTATCCCGACAGACTAAATAGTGTCAGAGAGGATGCTCAGTCCAGTAGGTTCTTGTTCAGCCTATGTCCAAGACTAGCTGGCTAATTTGATAAGAGTCTTCCACTGCTAAAAACATATTAGTTCTACTGTTATCCTCGTATGTACAAGGTATACTTTTAGTGTTTTTTTTCCCTCTGAAAAGAGACCTCAAAGTGAATGCCAATACCCATAAAGTATTTTCTGACCAATAAGATTACTTTTACTTACTGCTAAGCTCATACTGCAGCAGTTATTATTTCCTCTTATTGGAAAAGTTGGCACGAGAGTTTATAGATTTTGTTAGCTTGTAGAATTTTATTTAGGAGTTTAAATGCCACTGCTTTGGGACAGGAGTTAATTTCTTTTCTACTATTTTGTATCCATGGTTGCTCATCAGTAGATTCTTTACCTTTCTTTGAAAAAATGAGACATGAGGTTCTCAACATCTCTTTTCTTTTTAGGTTTAAGGCTTAAGCTACTGGGTAACTTATGTTTCCCTTTAAGCCTCAATATACTAGACAATGTAGAACTCTTCTAGGTTATCAGATTTAGTGGTTTAGAGAGTGGTATTAAAGGGTTGGCATCAAATTCTAAGAATGTTTAGATGGATCCTGGTGCCTTAATTGAAGCAGTATCAATTTTATGCTTGTAACAAGGAAGAAGCCATTCGGAGGGAAAAGGGGAATTGCTATTTTCAGTTGGAGAAGTGGTCTTACATTTGAATTCTCCTGAAATGTTGTATAGACTTTAGCGTATGTCTGATGAAGTACAGCTAAAATAATGTTAGACCCATTCATCTGGGGGTATTGTTTCTGTTGTAAATATAGACTCATTCTGGATTATCTCCTTTTCTTTTCCTTCTTCTCACAGGATCTGCAGGTTATATCTTCACCATCCCCTCAAAGTACAGCAGTTGTTCCTGATGATCCTGCCATAATACAGGTAGATGATTTTAATATGGTAGATTATCCTATTGTTGCATCATATAAATTTAATTAACTTTGTGAATGTTAATTATTCAGACTCATTTCCCTAATCCAACACCACCAACCATTGGCATGACATCTCCTGGTGCTGTACAAGTAGCAGATGTTAGTACCAGTGCACCGTCCATGCTCCCTGTTGCACCTTTCTTATTGAATCTGCCTCCAAATCCGTTGCTACCAAGTTCTAACCTTTGGGGTTCATCACTTCCTCCTCCGCCTGTAAATATCAGTGGGCCTGCTGTGCCTAATTATTGGCCAGGATTAGTTGGGTCCTCAGGAGGAGTGTCTCATTATCAACAGCAACAGCAACAACAACGTTTTCCTCCACCACCACAAAGTTTGGTTGCATCCCTTCCCATTCAGCAGCAAGCGCAACACCAAAATGTGAATGCATTAGCCGGAGGATCTAGCTTGGCTGCACAACATCACCCATTGCTGCTGCCTATTAGTACTACTTCCCCTAATTTACTTCCTGCCATGCCGTCTCCATCTGGGCAATCCAATCCCAGGCAGCCTGCTAAACCGGCTTTTAATTTGTTATCTATTCCAATGCCAAATGATGCATTCCGTACTCTTTCAACTGTAGCAGTGGATTCTTGCCCAAGAACTGTGTCTTCTCTGGAAGCGGAACTTAATGCCAATGCTAATCTGACTCCAGTGAGGAAAGAACCAAGTTCCATCATTAGCCCTTCCGGTTCTTTTCCAACATTTTCGCAAACAGTGTCATCTATTGTAGACAAGAAAGGTGCATCTCTCAGCAATCTGTCCATACAATCCCTCTTGACACCAGAGGTACAGTCAGGAGAGAAGGATTCCTCATCATCTCAGTCAATGCAAAATCCAAACTTTGATGTATACACTGGTCAAGCATCAGTATCAGAACCTCTGCCATCAGGGAGTACTGAGGAAACCCTGGAGTCATTACCGAAATCGCCAACTAAAATAGTATGGAAGCTTGCTCTCCCTCATTCTCTCTTCCATTCCTTCTCTCATATATTGTGATGTGTTCATTAATGCTAAACAACTGATATTTTTGCTTAGATGTTAAAATTGCGAACCTACTGTGTTATGATGATATCTTTTCTTTTCTATTTTTTGGTGTTTGTGTGTGTGATTACACTTTTTTTTGTTGTTATTGAGAGTAGTAATTAAATTCTTTAGCCTGTGCAGAAGTAACCAGCGAGGCACTGTTGCAGTTACTTTTAAATGGCATCATAGAAAATATATTAAAGAGACCCTTAACCGAATCCACTAACATTCTATGAATCATATTTTTGCCAGGATTACTCACATTTACCAATTTAAAATACTTGTGCTCTAACCCTCAAATAAATGCACATGGATATCATCGTATACCGTCTTTATGTTTCCTATTTACTCCCTTGGTCCAATTTATGTGGCACTGTTTTACTCTACACGAACTTATAAGAAAGAAAGGAAGACTTTTGAAACTTGTGGTCTAAAACAAGCCTTGTACATTTATGTGGATATTAAATCATCTCGTTAAATAGAAAGTGAGAATTTTATAAGATGATTTGTTTCTAAATATAGAAATGGGCATTCTCTGGGAATTGTGGTATATTAATTGGGAAGAGGGATTACGAAACAAATTCTGTTATGTACTTAAATATAATTGTTATGTTATTGATTGCATAATTTTCTGTCTTCTTTTTATGTTTGCAACATTATGTATTCAAGTTTCTTACTTGTTGTCTACTGCTGAATTTCATGAATTTTCTATTTGATACAATAACTTGGAGATTCATGTATGCTTTTTGCGTTCTGACACCATCCTTTCTTTCTTTCTTTCGTTCTAGTTACGCGGATCTACATCATCTCATCACAAAAGAAGTTACTTTGCTCAGGGAAGAGATGGGGTAATTTTCAGCATTACATGGTAGTTTTTATTCTCATTTGAGCCTTCAATGGTGTTGGTGTTTACCTTTGGGTTGTTTTATGTTCATTCAGGCACATCAAGACACATCATCCACTCATCACAACAGTAGAGGACCCCCCGCACACAGAGGAAATGTGGTAACCTGATTGACTTATTTGTTTGCCAAGGGCAAACTCCTTACTTTTGGTCCCTTGCCCTCCTCAAGGCCCTAACCTGAAAAAGAGAAGTTTCTTTTCTGTATGCTTTCTGACATATGCCCTTTTGTAATTTGTTTCAGCCAAATGGAGGTCCTGTTTATGCACAACAAAGTTACAGGAAATATGCATCAGGAAGAGGAAATGGGGTAACTCTAATTAATTAGAGCATGTGATCCATTATTCTGTCTTTATATGTATTTTGGCTAAATTAAGTATTGAACCATGTCATATCTTACGGTTGACCAGAAAGTAAGGAAGTGATTTCCACTTTTCTTGACCTTTCAGCTTATTGGAGCTGCTCTACATTCTCGTCAGAGTAATATGGGCATGGGCAGAGGAAAAGTGGTAATCCAGTTGGCCAGTTTTCCGTTGATTTTTAATCTTTTCGTGCTTATAATTCTAAAGTAAATTTCATGCTTTTTCTATGTTTCTTTTTGGAATTGGTCTTTTCTGATAAAGTCAGTATTACAAAAACTTTCCACTAGTAGTTCATTCTCCTTTTCTTCTGATGACTGCCAATTTTGCTTTGTCCTTTGATTTTGTTAACTATCTACTTGAGTACTTTTGTTCGTCTTATTATGGCCTACCACATTCTTTAACTTATTTTCCACATCGTTTCAGCCAAATGGTGTTCCTCAACACAATCATCGCAGCACAGGAATCCAATTCCGGGATGGTGTTACTCAACACAATCATCGCAACACAGGAATTCAATTTCGGGATGGTGTTCCTCAACACAATCATCGCAACACAGGAAGTCATTTTCGGGGACGTGGAGCTAAGGTAATTATTCTTTTAGCACTTGATCTCTTTGTGATTTTTGTGTGTGGACATATGACATTTTTTGTCAATTATTTGTTGCTATATTTCCTTCTCAGTATATTAGTTTAGTTACGTCGAGGCATTTAAGTCTTCTTGTGATTCTTGGATTGTGTTTGTTTCGTGTGTTTGCAAAATTCTACCTACTTCTCATTTTCAAAATTGCCTTCAGCATTCTCACTGCGGAGGTCACTATTGTCAAATATCCTTTGTTATAGCCCTCCAAGTTCTTTTATCATGGTAACAGTTGCATTATCTCCTGAGATGCTTTTTCTTGTCATCTGATGAGTAATAGGCAATACGTACTTAAGATTCATGAAACTTGGAATTGCAATTAACGTGTTTTGATTTTTATTTTTAGAAAAATTAGAAATAGCCAAATATCCATATGACCATGAAGCATGTCAGTTAAATTAATCTCCCATAAATATGCCTTAGCTTGGATGCAAAATCTCTGAGAATTACAATTTATAAGTCTTCAGATGTAGTAATAAATTTGCCTCTCCATAAATGTCCCATAAATATGCCTTAGCTTGTTTCCAGTATTACATAGTTTGGGAGTGTTGAATGATGATAATTGTTTGAACAAGCTGCAAGGAATGCAAGCCTTGACATTTTCTCTTTGTATCCCATTTTGATACACTATTGACTTAGCAAACTTTGTCCCCCCTTCTGAATCATTGGGAAATAGAAAGAGTGACCTGCTTCTGATGGAAACATATCCTCTCAAATATCAAAAAGATAGAACTATTCGTATTCGTCTGTTTGGTAAGTGTTAACTAACACAATTCTTTGTACTCAGAGCATACTTTTCTTTTTCTTTTTTCCAGAATCCCCTTGTGACTAAAAGATTCTCCGAGGATTTCGATTTTGAGGCAATGAATGAAAAATTCAATAAGAAAGAGGTATGGGATTTTCTAGGCGGAAGTAACAAAGATGAATCAGATGAAGGAATCGGGGATGAGAAAGAGATGGATGAAAGTGACGCTGAGGATGCAACAGGGGATGGAAGTGCAAAACATGATAATAAGGTAAGCTGCAGGTGGAAAAAGTTTACCATTTGCCTTACCAATTATTTTCTCCATGTATCCCTTAATTTGCTGTAGATAACGTTTTGTTCTACAGCCTGTCTATTGTAAGGAGGACTTCTTTGATTCTCTTTCTTGCCATGCACTTGATCGTGAATCTGGGAAAGTGAAGTTCTCCGACCAAAGGAAAAAAGACGTCGAGGTAATTTTAATATCTTTGCTTTAGAATTTCTCTTCAATTTTATTTCTGACGAGACTTGTTTATGTGTTTTCTAGACATTTGGTGAGATTCAGAAGAACCCACGGGGTCGTAGTCAGGGAGCTCGCATGTCAGGGGGGTTTCAACAATCATACCGTGGAAGAGGATATGACAATGCACGTGGTGGGCGTGGCCAAGGAAGAACTGTTTGGGGTCGTGTGACTTGAAAAGAGCTGTATATGTACCTGTGAATGGTGTTCAGGAAGTAGACAATACTCGGCATTATCTAGTATTTAGTCATAGTAAACTTTTAGTCAGGTTTAACTTGACGTTATCGGTAGTTATATATAAAATAAATAAATGACAGAAGGGTAGAGTTTGCTGCTGAGCACCGTGGGTTAGGACTACTTAAAGATGAGCTGTGTGTAGGACTTGAGTACGGTTATTGTAAGAGTATGTAATCAGTCAGTGAGCTGATTACCCTGATACATAAGCACTAGGAGAAACAAGTAGTAAGTCTAGCTGCCTTGAATAAAATCTTTCATGAACTTTTGTGAATAACAAATTATCGACATGAAAACATTTTGCAGTGTCGTGCTTTTATTCTGTATGGTCAGCACTTGTTCATTTCATCTTGAGCTTCTTCTTAACATAAAAAAAATCCTTTCATCTTATTCCCATGGTTGTATTCTTGTACCCTCTGGTGAGTTGTACTAGCTTCTCCTTCACATAGGTGCAAAAAGAAGTCACCACCTCTTTTTGGTATAAACGTCTAGAAGAAAGCTATGAATTGTAGATCCTTGGTCAGTGTTACCAACTCCTCAAAGTGAGTGTTCACTACAATACAAGTCATAAGCGGACATGGGACATAAACCAAGAAAGAAAGGATAATAATAAAAATGACAAACAAGTAAGAAGCATATGTGTGCCGTCCCCTATCGTAATAAAAAAAGGCGAAGTGGTGCGTGGTGACGCTTCCCCGCATTTGTGTGAGTGAATAGGGCAAAGTTGAAAAAGGATGACTCATAACTTCAATTAGTATCTAAAAATTTACCACCAAAATTAATTTAATCAAACATTGGGCCACGTGTGATACAATTGGTATAAATATTTAAAGGAAACTAACTTCCTTGTCCATTTGTAAGCACGGTTCTTATGTAGTCAAAACTCTGTAAGGACGTAAAAGTTGATAGAAGAAAACAGAGGAATTAAAGGAATAGTTAGCTAACTATATATATATATAGAGAAAGATATGGATGTAAGAAAAATTGTGGTAGTAGTGGAAGATGTGGAGATAGCAAGAAGAGCACTTGAGTGGACACTTGAGAATCTGTTGAGATACGGAGATATAATTACTCTTCTCCACATATTCTGTATGACAAGATCGAAGAGCAAGAAGAAACTCAGGCTTTTACGCCTCCAAGGTTTCCAATTGGCTCTTTCTTTTCAAGACATATGCAACAATTTTTTCAATGTATGCTTTACTACTTTTTATCCTGTGATTTTGTTTTATGTTACTGATGGAATAATAGAAGGGTTGTGTTACAGACGAAGACAGAGATTGTGGTGACACAAGGGGATCAAGATGGTGGAAAGATTGGTGCTATGGTTAGAGAAATTGGTGCTTCTACTCTTGTTGCTGGACTTCATGATCACAGCTTTCTTTACAGGTAATATAATTTTCTTTTACTTTTGCAATTGAATTGCTCAACTCTTAACAATTCTACAATTAAAAAGGCATCGATAGATGGTTAGGCAAAAGATTCATTTCTTTACGACCATGACAACATCAAGCTTAGGTTGATATCAATTAGGTTGGTGTTGTTGGAATATACATGTACATATTAGGGAATTAAGGGGGATATATTTCATCCCCAGGCGTGCAATTGAAGCGTGAATAACATAACACAACAGGTACAATATAAGTGTTTATATCATGGTCACAAGAAAAATAGATAAATATTGACATAACTCAAATCTCAAAAAATTTTTTAGGAAACAAATTTTTTGGTAGTATCATGTGGTGGAACTAAAATAAGTGTAATTTCTTTTGTTTAGGTTGGCCATGTCCCACAATCACATTGGTAGCAATTTGAATTGTAAAGTAGTAGCCATCAAGCAACCAAACCCACTGATGACTAAAGGAACAAGGACAAGGACCATCTCTTTTCAAGATAGTTCAACCAACATGGACTTCTCACAAATTGAAATTAATGCACTGAGGTAACAATATGATCATTTTCATAATACGAAGCATCTTATAATATTATTGACGCTTACCTGCTCCATCTACTAAATATATATACTTTGTGGTCCACACAATTTTATAAATGATAATTCTATACTTTAATTTCCTCTATCAGGGAATTAAGCTAAAAAAATCTCTAATAAAATGAAATGTTGATATTATCAAACGGACTTAGAATTTTAAGGTAACCAAAGTTATAACGAGTTTGATTTCTTATATTGTCAATCAACATATAATTATTTCTTTATTGAAAAAATCAGAATCAAGAAAATTAAGTGACTTTAGTAGATAATAATAATTATAATTGAGTGACCATCTGAGAATTCAAAATGTATCTATAAGTAGTCCTTTATAAAATATGAAATTTGTAATCCTTAAAATACTACCTAAAAGGGATAAAAAAGGCATGATAATGTAAAATTTAAAGTACACTATCTATGTACATAAGTTAGATTGTAAAAATGATAGTAATTGAACGGCTATAATTGGTTAAATTATAAGTATTAAGAGTGTGATTGTTTTAGATTTTCAAGGTATATTATAACTTAAATCCGATTAGTTACGTTTTGCAGGCCGGTTGTTACTACTCGAATTATTTTTTGTTGTGGTACTAATAGTAAAGTTTAGTCGTCTCATTTTAAATAAAAATATTAAGTGATTTCTTCTTATATGTGTACGAGTTATAAATTAAAAAAAGAACTGATTATTGAAACGTGGGATACATATGCAGTTTTCCAGTAGTTACTCCACCAAAAATTCCATACCAAATTTGTCCAGATATTCATTCTATCATTTGGAGATCAGGAAGATCAAGAAGATCGATGGTGAAGAAGAAAGTAAATTCTGAATAATTTTGTCATTTCAATATTTGTGCATTTTTCTACATTATATTATGTGATGGCAAAAATGATTCTACATTTTATGTTTGACCAACACAACATTAAGCAAAAAGAGGGAAAATATTACTATACAAAATTAAAAAAAAAAAAAGAGTGTTAGTTTGGGGTATGTCATTTAATTTGCCCAATCATTAGCTCAATGAGAGCAGGTGTCTAAGCTTTTGAGTTTGATCAATGATCTATGATTATTATTCCGTTACTATTACACTATACAATGGCGAAACTGGTTATTGAGTAAAAAGAATATTTAAAATTTAGTAAAGAATTTGACATACATTCTTTATTCGGTATTTTATTTACATAACATAATTTTTAGTGTTCATTCAATCGATTCGACTGACCACCCATGTTCAACCCAAATCTTTTTTGTTCCATAAACTCTGCAATACGTTAGATACTAGGACATGCATCATGAAAAGATGCAGAGTGTAGTATAAGTATCAAAACAAGGTACTCAGTAGATATTATAGACTGATCGAGCAAGAAAGATAAAAACAATCAGAAAGAAAGAATCTAAGCACAAATATATGTCGAAGCGAATATGAAAAGATGACACTATTACGCAAATTAAACCTAACTAGACCCCATAAAATAATAGGCACACAAAATGTGTAAGCTTATATGAAAGAAGAGTAACCTAGATCAGAATCTAACAACATCGATCGAACTCTCTAACCAAGAACTAGTCAAACTCCTTGCCCAACTAGCAAGAGTGACAACAAATCAGACAATCAACTCCAGCCCAACTAGTAAGTGTTACACCCAACCCAGGCTGCCCATATTGCTACAACTACAACATAACGAAAAAGAATAATAAGACCAAATATAGAACAACAATTATGATTTATTTGTATTAAAAATGAATCACAAATTTTCCTGTTCATAAGAAAAGAAAAAAAAAACAACCTTTAATCAAATTTAAAAGAACCTTAGAAAAAAATTAATCCAAAAAGGAAAAGTAATAGATCCTCACATTCTCATCCTTCCTCTTACGTCTAATTAAGTTATTTGACATGCAAAAAACATTTTTGCATATACCCACAATTTTAAAATAATAATACAACAATTTTTTATTAAAGGTGAATCCTAATGTTGTTACAATAATGTCGACATCATTTGATGCATCACAAAGTATATATTTTTTTGGTAAGTTGTGAATAAATTACCTCATGTCCGTACTTGTAGAGGGTTTTATGACAATCAAATTTTGTGTATGCAGTCTACAGTCATATGAATTCATGTCTTGAAATTACGAAATTTCAATATTTTTATGAGCACCTAAGATTTTTGGTGCGGTGCTTGAGAACATTTTGATATCAATTCTTTAAGGATATAGTTTTAGATTTTTATTTGGGTTTGAAATTTAAGATTTTGCTACTTTAAATCTCACTTTTTTGTAGAACAAAGATTATTATTTTTGAATTAGATTGCTTTTCGGGTGTGGTAGGTTCTTGTTGAAATTTGTCGTGGTATGAAGGTAAGAGGAGTCCTTTTTATACAAAATAAATAGAGAAAATATTAGATATGTTCATACTAATTCAAAAAGGTAAATTGATTAAATTACCATTCATCCACTTAAAGTGCCCTCTTCATTCACCTATTGGGTCTAAAATATTCTTGTCATTCATCTTTGAGTTCAAAATTGACCACTTATTTAACTGTTTTAAAACTAAAATTGTTTAAATATTTTTAAATACTTGGCGCTCAACTATTGGTTATAATTTAACTTTATTAGAATAATTTATAAGTCAATCCATTACCTACCCATTACTAATAAAATTTCACTAAATTAATAAGTCTGTCACATTACTAATGCAAGAACAAGAAAACTACTGCTAATGAGTATTTTTAAAAATTTGAGGGAAAAATATCTATAGAAGTAAATTATCATACATTCAAGTGTATGAATAAAAATTACCGATAAACTTAAAAGTCTGATTATGTTCATCTTAATTATTCTTTCGTCTCAATTTTGAATCCAAATGTGGATGACAAGGATATTTTGGAGCCAATAAGTGAATGAAAATGATGTTATAGAGCCTAGGTGGATGGAGGGAGGAATTTTGTACTATTTCCAACACTTAAAGAATATTTTAAAGGTAAAATATGATTACTTCCAAAAAGAAAGGAATTATATCGAAGATGAAATGTATCAAATATCATCACGTAAAAAGAAATAAGAAAGTGTTATATATTGAATTAGATTATATAAAATTAGAACAGAAAGTGTATTATTTGTAATGTCATCGATACAAATAGCTAGTAATGATTCAAATAAGAAATTCATTTACTCGCAAACAGCATTTTAATCACAAATTAAATGCAAGAAATATTTTGTTTATATATTACTTTCTATCACTTAATTATCGGAAAGATAAAATCTAAATACAAATATATGTCAAAGCGGATATGAGAAAATGACACAATTACGCAAACTAAACCTAACTAGACCCCATAAAATAATAGGCACACAAAATGTGTAAGCTTATATGAAAGAAGAGTAACCTAGATCAGAATCTAACAACATCGATCGAACTCCCTAACCAAGAACTAGTCAAACTCCTTGCCCAACTAGCAAGAGTGACAACAAATCAGACAATCAACTCCAGCCCAACTAGTAAGTGTTACACCCAACCCAGGCTGCCCATATTGCTACAACTACAACATAACGAAAAAGAACAAGAAGACCAAATATAGAACAACAATTATGATTTATTTGTATTAAAAATGAATCACAAATTTTCTTGTTCCTAAGAAAAGAAAAAAAACAACCTTTAATCAAATCTAAAGAACCTTAGAAAAAAATTAATTCAAAAAGGAAAAGTAATAAATCCTCACATTCTCATCCTTCCTCCTACGTCTAAATAAGTTATTTGACATGCAAAAAACATTGTTGCATATACCCACAATTTAAAAATAATAATAATACAACAATTTTTTATTAAAGGTAAATCCTAATGTTGTTACAATAATGTCGACATCATTTGATGCATCACAAAGTATATATATTTTTTTGTAAGTTGTGAATAAATTACCTCATGTCCGTACTTGTAGAGGGTTTTATGACGATCAAATTTTGTGTATGCAGTCTCCAGTCATATGAATTCATGTCTTCAAATTACGAAATTTCAATATTTTCATGAGCACCTAAGATTTTTGGTGCGGTGCTTGAGAACATTTTGATATCAATTCTTTAAGGATATAGTTTTTTAGACTTCTATTTGGGTTTGAAATTTAAGATTTTGCTACTTTTACTCACTTTTTTGTAGAACAAAGATTATTATTTTTGAATTAGATTGCTTTTCGGGTGTGGTAGGTTCTTGATGAAATTTGTTGTGGTATGAAGGTAAGAGGAGTCCTTTTTATACAAGATAAATAGAGAAAATATTAGATATGTTCATACTAATTAAAAAGGTAAATTGATTAATAACATCACTAAAATAAGTCCTCAGATTTGAAAAGATTGCTTGAGCAATAGAAATAAAATTATTTATCAAAAAGGTAAAATAATTAATAAAATATCCTATGATGTCTCCTCATATTTGGAAATAGATAATAAAAATTTGGTCCTGCCATTTAAAAGATCGGGGTCTAAAATATCTTTAAAGTATTGGAAATTGTACAAAATTATCATCTATCCACGGCTTCAAGGTGCCCTCCTCATCCACCTATTGGCTCTAAAATACCCTTGGCATTCACTTTGAGTTAAAATTGACCACTTATTTAACTGTTTCAAAATTAAATTGTTTAAATATTTTTAAATACTTGGCGCTCAACTATTGGTTATAATTTAACTTTATTAGAATAATTTATAAGTCAATCCACTACCCACCCATTACTAATTAAATCCCACCAAATTAATAAGTCTGTCACATTATTAATGCAATAACAGGAAAACTACGGCTAATGAGTGTTTTTAAAAATTTGAGGGAAAAATATCTATAGAAGTAAATTATCATACATTCAAGCGTATGAATAAAAATTACCGATAAACTTAAAAGTCTGATTATGTTCATCTTAATTATTCTTTCGTCTCAATTTTGAATCCAAATGTGGATGACAAGTGGATGAGAATGATATTATCGAGCCAATAGGTGGATGGAGGGAGGATAATTTTATACCATTTCCAATACTTTGAGGATATTTTAAAGATAAAATATGATTACTTCCAAAAACAAAGGAATTATATCGGGAATGGAATATAATTAAATATCATCACGTAAAAAAAAATAAGAAAGTGTTATATATTGAATTAGATTATATAAAATTGGAACAGAAAGCGTGTTATTCATAATGCCATCGATACAAATAGCTAGTAGTAATTCATATAAGAAATTCATTTACTCGCAAACAGCGTTTTAATCACAAATTAAATGCAAGAAATATTTTGTTTATATATTACTTTCTATCACTTAATTATCGTAAATTGATATTTATAAATTATAAGTTATAACTATCATCACGTTGTAACTATTATATGAGGCAATGGCTGATTTAGGAAGGGGAAAAGGGTGTCACGTGACCAGCTTCATTTTTTATGTTTTTTTTTTTGCCCCTCTCTCTCTCTCTTTTTTTTTTTTTTTGTAATTATTTGATGCTGTGTTTGTTGCATAAACAAATATTTAATTTTTTATGATTTTTTGTACATTCTCTGTTTAGTAATTATTTGGTGTTTTGTTTGTATAAACAAATATTTAGTATTATATTATTAAGGAGACTAATTTGAATTCATTTCACAAAAGAATATTCATTGAAAAAAATTATAATGTGTTATTTATTTTAATTTTTTTTTTAAAAATGTAATAATATACATGAATTGTGTTTAATTTGTATTTTTAAAAATATATATAATTTATATTATTTATTATTTTTATTTTAAAAAGATAACACTACTTATAAATTTTTTTTGCCTATATCGCTTATGTGAGGGAGTTAAATAGGTCAATCTGGTTGAACTCGAACAATTAAAATGAAATGAGCTTATAAATAACTCATCATTGGTGTGCCCAATAATTACTTTGACCAAGATAAACTGAATAAAGAGGGGGAAAATTTAATTCACTTAAACTCTTATCAAGTTTTAATCTCTTCTTTTGTGACTTTAATATTTGTAGTACCTCTATCTCTGTTTAGTTGTCCATTTTAGAAGTAACATACATATTAAGGCATCAATTATTATTATAGATCAATTACAATTTTATTCTTAACTTAAAAGATTATTTAACTCCTCAAATATAATAAATGTATTTTCTGGTTCTAAAATACATGCATTACAATTTAGTAGTACTAGAAATTTTCTAGAATTCAACAAGAACATATTAAGAAAAAAAATTATTATCCTTTCTTAATTTGTTAAAATGGACAAGCAAATAGAGACAGATATAAAAGAAAACATGGACAAGTAAATAGGGGTCAGAGGGAGTAGTAAACAAATTTATTTTAAATGGAAAAATCCTTTCGCCAATAAATTTGATTAAAATAATATTTTATCTATGCTATTTTTATCTCTTTTCGAATATTTTTATCTTTTAAACTTTAATGCTTTATAATTAAAAATATAATAATAGATTAATTTATTTTAAAATAAAAAAGATGTTATAAATTTTTTAAATTTCTAACCAAATTTTCTAAACATTTAACATTATTCTTTTTAAAATTTTAATCAACATATATATATATATATATATATATATATATATATATATATATATATATATATATATATATATATACGAGAACCAATTTAGCTAAAAATGACATTAGATAATCCCTCCAAACTTAATTTTGTTTTTGCTATAATAATAAACTTGACAACCACTTTCATCTTTTCTATGGACCACGTGTGTGCATGCATGTTGCATGCAGAAACTACCAAGTACCAATATCTCTACACATGTCATTTAAATCCATCTATCCAATCTTTAATTAAACTTTTTCCAATTTTCCCCTCATAATTAACTAAACCCCTTCACTCCACTTTCCTCCTCCGTGCCTGCAACTATGGCTGCTCGACCACCAAATTATTTCTTCAATCACACTCAAACCACACCACCTCTAAGACCAATTCGAACCTCATACGTTCCCTCATTTCTCCAAAATCTGCTAAAACCTCACGTCCCTAATTCAACACAACTCATGGGTTTTTTAACCCTTGTTATCTCTGGAGGAATTTTGCTCCTCCTCACTGGCGTCACTATAACGACTATAATCCTTGGCTTAATTTTCCTCACTCCGTTGATTCTCATTACTAGTCCGATTTGGATCCCAATTTTCGTCGCCGCTTTTGGATTTTTATCCCTCTGCGGATTCGGCGCGGTAGTATTGGGTGCGGTGACTTGGGTATACAAGTACTTCATCACCAGGAGATCGAGATCAATGGAAGAAAATTATGATCATAGTACTGATATCGCTGATGTGAAGGATTACGGTAGAGAATTTGGTGGGTACCTTCAGTATAAAGAAAAGGATACAGCTCCCGGTGCGTAATATGGGGGAAAACGGGTGGGGATTGCGAGATGAGAAATCGAAATATTCAGATAGTTAATCAACTGAGCTACTGAGATTTTCAGTTCACACCTGAGTAAATTGTGGGATTAATTAACGTCTTCTTTGTTTTTTAATTTGTTTGTTTGTTGGGCTTTTGATGTTTTAATTGAAATGTAAAATTATCTTCCTTTTGATCAAATTATTCTAACGTTTTCATTTTCCTTAGTGTGGTATTTTGTGTATATTCATATATATATATATATATATATATATATATATGTTGATTTTTAATCTTCTTATATGACTTTTTTGTAGTTTTGTGGAATTTTGAGTTGTTAAATTGAATAATTAGCAACTTGTTTGCAATGTGACAAAAAATTATAATTCAAACAATACTCCAACATATACTTCTATAATATATTCCATCCATTTTAAATTAATTAAATGGTTAAGGTGTTTCAAAGGAAAAAGGTTAAAACATGAATAAAGCATAAGTCATGACTTCTTTTATTCTTATTTGTTGTTAAATTTATGATTAAAATATTTAAATATTAATTAATTACTAATTTTAATACTAACGAATGATGGATAAAAAAATGAAAGAAAAAAAATTTGAAAATAATCTTAGAAACGGAACAATTAAAGTTAATTTGGAAAACTAAAAATATCTCTAACAATTCAGTTGATTCAGAGTATTGGTTATCAAAACACTGCCCAAAATAGAAAAATATATTAAATGCATGTCAACAAGTGCATAATTACCAATTATAAAGACAATAATTTAAATTAAACTAAAGGGAAACTAGTTATCTATTATAGAAAATTGCATTTACTAATTTAAAGTCTCTTTTAAGGGAGTAAACATGTAATCTAAATAGAGTCTTCTCTTTTAATGTTGACCGGTTTAAGTATCTTTGACTTGTAAGTTGTTATATTAATAAATTACATATTTTTTATATATAAATATTTTTGATTATATATTATTATGAGCTTATATAAACACTTGCGTTATGAAGATTTATTTATCCAAAAAATCAATAATAGCAATAACTAGTTAGAAATCGGAATAGTTCCTATACTACTATATTAGTATGAAATCGAATCGCGTTGAAATATTTCTTTTTTCTTATTTCTTCTCGATTCCTGTCAAAAAGAAACAATTGAAATAGAGGATTCATATCTTCTGTTTTTCTGTTAAAAAAAGAAGAAGTTTTTTTTAAATATAATTTTCTAACATAAACACAGATATTCGATCAAAAATTTCAAATTAAGGTCCCTAATCTTGTGACCAGATACTTATTTAATGTCTATTTGAATTGACTCAGTTCTGGATTTTAAAATCAAAAGAACTTTTAAACAGTTTTAAAGTATTTAAGTAAAATTATAAAAGATGCTTATAAATACTTTAAAGCCAAACTAACAAATAAATCAAAAATCATAAGTTAAAGAATCTCTGACTTATAATCTCTTTTGGCTTAGAAACAGCTCTTACTATACATGTGTTTTTGGAGGAAATTCTACCACGTGATAAAACTCTTTAGTAAAATTTTTTGTTTAACAACCGGTAACTATACCCTCACCACTATATAAAAATTACTCAAACAAATAGCATATCCATATAAAAATATCAACATACACATAGCATACCAAAAAATAGTTTTGAATTTTAAGATTTTAAACATGTAAAGTGATTAAAGATAGAAGACATGACATTAAATATAATTTTTAACATTTATGTTAAAAATCATATTTAATATCATATCTACTATTTTTTATCACTGTTACATGTTTAAAATAATAAAAATATTAACTATTCCTGTTTTGTTTTAGATCAATTCATTTCTTTGGATCTTTTTTCAGTAGCTTATTAATAGCTTGAAAAATGATCCAAAAAAATAAAACTTGGGATCGATAAGTATTTAAGAAAACTCTAATATTCAATTCATTTTCTTTACGTTTTTAGACCTTAATTAAAACGGAAATAGAATTATTAGAAAGTACATTAAGATAACAATCAACTTTAACTGAAATTAATATTTTTTTCCCCATAAATTCTCCAATTCAAACGACTTAAATTCTGCAGCTTTGACTCCTTACTAAACACCAACCTAATTCCCTAATCACATAAAGAACCCCCAGAAAAAAGCAGCATTATGTTATCATTAATTATCACTTACACTCCACTAATTAACTGATTAGCTGACTAATTAATTAATTAATCTCTGAATGTTTTGATGATTCGGTAACATAGAAGGGCAAAGGACTACTCCTCGCCGATCTTACCGGCACCTCCGCCAATTGATTCCCGTTCCGATCGTAATAAATCACGCCGGAGAAATCCAACGGCTGGCATTTATCGCCCATCAAAATCTCCTTCTGCCACAGCCCCCCATCACCAAAATCCTCACCATTTTCAGCTTCCCCATTCTTAGATTTTTTCTTACGCATAAAATTAGTCGCCTTACCGCTTATCTTCGCCAGAAATTTCTTCGATTTCGCTAGCGATGAATTCTCCCCTGTTTTTTTGGTTTTGGTACTTCGATTAGGTTTTTTCTTCCACAAAGCCCAAATGGAATTCACCGAGCCAATTAAGGCGACAACGAGCCCATTCGATGTGGCAGCAGCGGCAGGGGCGGCGGAGGCAGCGGCAGGGGCGGCGGCGGGAGCGGTGGAGGTAATGGCAGAGGTAGCGTTAGGTGGCAGGGGAACCATTGTTAATTTGTTAAGAGTGCTTAGAGGTGTGAGGGATTTTATAAAAGAGAGTGATTAACACAAAATGATGGATTAAGAGATTTGCTTAAAGTAATAATGATTTGACTGTGGATTTGAAATTAGAAGAAAAAGGGTAATTTATACAGAAATCTAATTTACTTTAGTCAACTTTGTGAAAATAAACTTATTAGAAAAATTAATATCAATTCTCCAATATATGTTTAGTCAAACTTAATAAATTAACTTATTCGGAAAAAAATATTAACTTTTTCAAATATTTTTTATGAGAAGTTTACATTCCTTAATTAAATATTTCATATGTAATCACTCACTAAAAATAAAAAGGAAAAGAGGGTTCGAGAATGATATTTATAATAAATGGAAGTAAATATTTATTCATACTTAATATTTATATGTCAAAATCAATAAATGCTAGATATATTAGTATTTTTTTTATATACAAAATATTTTCTTAATTATTTCTTCTATTTCATTATGTAATAATATTTGTTTAATTTGATTATAAGAATATTTTTCTAGAAAAAGATTTTTGAATTTTTTTTATAATTAAATTAAACAAGTCAAGTGTATTAAAGTAAAACTATCAAAAAAGAAAATATTACCACTGTAATTCATTGGGCAAATTAAAAATGAAAGTAGTCCATGTAAAATGAGAGTACCACTACCTTAATTGATAAAAGATTTAAAATATTTATTATTGTTAAAGTTAAATCGGCTGATAAACACTTTATGCCAAAAAGTATTTACCAATTAATATAATTATTTTATATTTTGAGTTAAAAATACAAATTTGAAATTTAAATTTTATAGAGTTTAAACATATTATATTTTTGAAATAAAATAATTACGGTTAGACAAGTTATTTATTAGTATAATTTTAATTAATTAATATATTAATTTACACTTCTCTATAAAAATGCTGAATTAGGATGAACTTTTTACATGAACAGTCCATGCACCATTATTTGGAATCGTATAACATGACACAAATAGAATTTATAAAAGAAAAACTTAGCAATGCATCATTCAACCAAACTTATTTTAACTTCTTTGTTAAAATATGATTGAAATATAACAAATCTATACATTAATTAAATATCATATTTAAAGACAATCAATATAGTTATTATTTTGTGGACTAGATCCATTGAACTAAAATTATCATTGCATAATTAGTGCTCTAATTATATATTTTGGCTTCGCTTTAAGTTAGTTCAAAAAATCTAGCATTAAGATATAAAAATATTTTCTAAAAATAATAATTTTATATTTGAAATTCAAATTAAAAACATCTTATTATAAAAGATGAAAAACTCTCTAACACTTTGTAACAACTTCGATTGATTATTGAATATATATGTATATTATACTCTATTACATATAATAAAAAGGTCTCTAAATGATTTTATAAAAGGTTCTGGTCAATTATCCACTGCATTAAGATTTTAGACTATATATGGATCCTTTCTTATAAATCTAATAATTTTAGTACAAAACTACGAATTCAAACGTATACGTTATTTATTTTTTTAGAAGCTAGTAACAAGTATTACAAATAACTATTTTGTAATACAAAATTAAAATAATATTTGAAGATATTGAAGTAAATTACTAAGTACATACTAGTTGACTTGTACTCACAATATACATTTTGTATTTGACTAAATATTTTCGAAAAATAAATTTTTCATGTTAAGTGTAGGCTGTAGCTTAAATAAGAAACTTATACAAACACATTACTATTTAGAAATTCTTCAAGAAGCAGTTATTATTATTTTTTATCTAAGATATTCCAAATCGACTCCAAATTAAGAATTAAAGGCAACTGAATTTATTGGTCAGAGAAGTTAGTTTCTGACTTCCCATAATGTCTCTATCATTTCATGCAATCATTTCTAAAATTGTTTAGTTTGGTCTTTAGATGGTGATTTTAAAATTTCTTTAAATGAACATATTTTAAGTGTTTTAAAGCTAAGCTTAATTTTTCGGTACTTGTGAGGTCTTTTAAGTAAATTAATAATTATTAATAACTCTAGATGGGTCGTTTTGATAATTAGTAAGATAAATAAATAAGCTATTCATGCATTAATTTTTGAATAACTTTTATAATGTTTTTGTAGGTAGATAGAAATAGGTTCTTCATGTAGAAAATTAATACGACGTTTGATTGATAATTTAGAAACTCGCATGGATAATATATATATATAATTTAATTATGAGAGAATTTATGTATTATTTTTATAAAGAATAGAAGGTGGAATAACTAATATGTGAATAACTTATCTTTACATAGTATAAATAATACACATATTCACTCATAATAAAGGGCAACTTTCACATATAACAAACAAAAAATTCATATTTGTATGCTATAGCAAACTTTGCATAATTGCGCTCCATAACAAACATAAAACTGTATAATTTGCTATACAAATACAATTGTATAATTCGCTGGCCTAAATTGTATAATTCGTTGGCCTAAATTGTATAATTCGCTGGCCTATTTCGCTACAATTGTATAATTTGTTTTGCATACAGTTGAATCGAATTAAAATGTATATATATTGCATAATTATAAGTGTATAGCAAGAAGATATATGTTTTTCTCGCTTTATACAAAAACAGAAACACAATATATACACTTCTGTTGTATAAAACTAGAGAAAATTGTATTTCACTACAATTGTATAATTCGTTGGACTTTTTCTCTGCAATATTTGAAGTAAAATGTTTGTCAATTGTATAATTAAGTGTATAACACGAAGATATACATTTTTGCATGTGTATATACAATTTTCTCTCGTTTTATACAAAACAGAAACATAATTATACACTTCTGTGTATAAAGCGAGAGAGGCGAGCGAGAATGGAGAGTGGCGAGCAAGATTTTTGGGAGAGAGATGCTGGCAAATTTTAGCTAATGTTTGCTATAGAGCACAATTAAATCAAACCCTAGTTATTCCATTTAATTTAGGTTATTAGTTTGCTATTATACATAATTTTCCCCATAATGAAACCTTACATTATTACTAGAGTAAATTTTAGGTTTGGCAAACAAAGCAATCATATTTGTATATTATAGTTATAGTTTGCACAATTGCGCTTCATAGCAAACATAATAAGAGAGAAATCAATTCATTAAAGTTTGCTATGACTATTAATATGTATATTTTGATATACTTATACAAAAATCAATTGTATAAAATTTGTATACAAATAAGAAATAAAGTATATATTTGTGTATAACTTGTGTCTTTTATAGCGAGAAAGAGAGGAAGACAAAAAAGAATTGGGCAGAGAAAGATTTGAATTATATAATTATAAGTGTATAGGACAAAAAGATATGTATTTGTATATACAATTTTCTCTCACTTTATACAAATATAAACACGATTTATACATTTGTGTTTATACTCCTTCTGTCCCTATTTACTTGTCCATATTTCCTCTTTTAAATGTCCCCATTTGCTTGTCCATTTTGACAAATTAAGAAAGGAAAAAATTGTTTTTCCTATTATACCCCCATTTAAACTTCTTGAAATTTTCTAAGTTTTAATTCATCATTTCTGAAACCATATTTAATAAAGGTAAAACTGTAATTACTGTGTTAATTATTGTTATCTTAAGATGTGTCCCTTTTCTAAAGTGGACAACTAAATAGGGACAGATGGAGTATTAAGTGAGAGAGAGAGAGAGAGTGACGAACGAGATCAGGAAAGTGGCGAGCGAGATATCTGGGGAGCTAGAGAGACGAACAAAAAGATATGTATATATACAATTTTCACTCGCTTTATGCTAAGACAAACACAATTTATATATTTATGTTGTATAAAGTGAGAGCGGCAAGCGAGATCAGAAGATCTGGCGAGGGAGAAATATGGGAGAGCGGAAATGGAAAAGTGTTAATTACGAATAAAAATTAAATGAAATTATGATTATACTATCTAATTTAATTAATAATTTATTATTTTATACAATTTCTCTTACAAATACTGACATAATTTTAAATGGGCCGACGCGTCTTGGATCCTCAATGAGATACCTTACGGGTCAGTCCATTTGGACCATCACTTCTAGGTATAGCCCAGATCACCCAAAACAGCACAGTATAGTGATTTTTATTTTATTTATTAATTTATTTTTTAAATAATCATATGCATGTAACTTAAATCCATCGTATTATAGTAATATTACTTTTTTTTTCTTTCTTTGCAAAAGTCATCACCAATAGATCGTGAGACTCCAGAGATTTTTGCTACACTATATTAAAAATATCTTTAGCGATAATAGTTAATTGTCGTTTGATATGTATTTTAGCGGTAATTACATTTTTCTGAAGATGTTTCAAAAGTTTTTAGCGACATTAAATTTGATGACACTTAACTAATATCGGCAAAGACTTTAACACTCTTTATTAATGTGTCTATTTATTGCCTCTAAAAATTAGCTCTTTACCATGTGATATATAAGTATATTCATGTTCTGATTTTCGGATTGAGTCAAATACGTTTTGGTTTAGTTAACTTTTTTAACTATTCAGATCGTTTCATGTATTAAATGAGAAGACTAATTAATTGAACTGATAAGGTTATTTGTGATAAAGAGTATAAAAGGGTCACAGAGGTTAATCCCAAAGACATTTAGTAATTAGTAAATTAACAAAAAATATTTTTATACGAAATTCAATAGTTTAAAGATATTTTAGGTCATTTTCCCCTAATAATATTAAAATGAGTAACAAATTGATGAACAACAGAACAAGCAAACGTTTGAACTAAATATTTTCGAAAAAAATAAGATTTTCGTGTTACTTGTTAACTTAAAAATAAGAAATAGGATACCTGATCCAAACACATTATTGCTATTTAGAAATTCTTTAAGAAATATTTTTTTTCCAAAAGATTCCAAATTAAGAATTGGAAAGACAACAGAATTTATTGGTGAAAGAAGTTAGGGTTATGGACTTGTGGTATCTGATTTCCCGTCATGTCTCTATCATTCCATCCAATCATTTTCTAATATTATTTATTTTGGTCTTCACATAATTAATGGTGAAGGCTCAATAAAATAATAAAATTATAAGAAATTAAGTTACTACTTCAATATTTAACAATATAAAATGCGCACAAGATAAAAGATAAACTTAAATATATTTATGACGTGGTTCATTTTTATCCCAAAATCGACTTAAAACGTACCATATATTATTTGTACTCATGAAACTATTCAAGCACTGTATGTAAATTGCAGACGTCGTTCAAGGAGCATTCAGCCTTTTACAATATAATTGCAGTATTCAAAGAGCATTCAGCCTTTTACTACATCTTATAGTAAAAATTAAAAAATTTATATTCATGCATATGTCCATATTACTGGTTGACTACTTTGCTGAGTGAATTCAAGCAGCATATATTTATTACTCCCTCCGTCCGGAATTATTTGTCATGTTGCGCTTTTCGAAAGTCAATTTGACTAATGTTCAAAGCTAAATTAGATCATATTAATTCGATATTTTAAACAAAAAAGTTAGATTCTAAAACTATGTGAAAAGTACTATTCAGTGCAATTTTTTGTAATATGATGAAAAAATATATCTTAAAATGTTAGTCAAAGTTTTAATAGTTTGACTCTAAAAATAGAAACCATGACAAACAATTCCGAATGAAGGGAGTATAATATATGCCAGACGTTAATTAAGTCAACTTTATTGATAATTTATAAAAATATAAACCGCGTTTTATAGGACTTTTATCTTTTATCTTGAATTTTGTACATTTTATAATGAAGTAGCAATTTTGAGTCATTTGTTATTTCAATCATGATCGTCATTCTCCTGGGAACTTTCATCAGAGGGCACTCTAGTCGGTTAGGTAGACAACATGATTCATTTATGGACGAGGCTTTGGGTGTTCGAGAAGCACTAATCTGGTTAAAACAACACTTTGCAGCAACACTCATAATTGTAGAGATGGACAATCTTTTGATTAAACAAGCGCTAAAAGGAGAGTACATAAATAACTCTTTGATGTTCTTATTCTTGATGGTAAAACATTCATATGTCGCTTTACTTCTATTTTTTTTGTCTTTCATTAAAACATCAGTGAATTAGTTCGTGCTTAGGGTTCTATGATTGATGCTATGGAGTGGATTATAGATTACCATCTTTGATACATGATATAATCAACTTTGATTTGATCAATAATTAATCAAAATGTCCGGTTTTTTTTTTAAAAAAAAAGAATCATGATCATGACATTAAAAATAGGTAATTATTTTGTCATGTCAAGATCTTTTTGAGGATAAATTTAGTTGAGTGATTTTATTGACATAAAAGTACTAAATTTTTTTATATATCATTCAAGTGTATTCACATATATTTAGGAAATGAGATACACTAACTTTCTCTCTCATCTCTCTATGTATCTTTAATTATTTGTTACCATAAATACATGTACGTAGTGTATATATGTTATATATTTGAAATAAACCCGTTCTCTCATTCGTCTCTCTATGTATCTGTGATGTATTTAGTATCACAAATACATGTATCTATTGTGATTCATTTATATTTGAGATAAACTTTTTCTCTCGCTAGACTCCCTCCTATCTCATGACTTGCCTCTCTCCTTATACATGTATGTATTTGAATGTGTATCTAATAGCAAAAATATATGCGTAATCATGATTACATCTTTGCCCGATTGTGGGTGAAAAGACATCTTTGCCCGATTGTGGGTGAAAAGACAATAGTGCATGAAGATGAATTTGAATACTAGCACATGATATTAGGTAAAACAATAGTATTTTGTAGCAGGTGGGGTTACTAGTATTGATGGAGAAAGCTGATTGATATAATCTTTTATTTGGGGATTTGTCCCCTTATCAATACGTACGTTCCAGCTTTGACCAAAACTTGCAGCTAACACAATAGCTCATCAAGAAGCAATAATAAAAAATATTGTACTCACTAGCAATAAGCAAGCTTGCGTGGCTTCAGACAGCTCACTGTAAATCTCACTCTTCCCATCTTTTTTATTTTTGCTGCTATTTAGGCGCGTAAACATAGCGCATGGTAAAGTTTGCCTACATTTTATTCCTCCTTAACGTTATTTACAATACTACACAAAATATGTCGTTAAACATTTCTTCTCACCAAATAAAAAACATTCAAAACAAAAAAGGAAAGAAGACGTGACTAATACTTTTAGTTATCAGTAACACGAGAAGAATTGCTCTATACTGTCGGGCCTAAACCGCCCAAGAATAGACTTGGGCCTTGTAAATTTTGGGATGTTGGCTCAACATAAAAATCCTAGCTCTTGCTAAAGAGTAAAAGATCATGTTCAGGCTGCGTTACTTATGTTAATAGTATTCGATGATATTTTTGAAGAATCCAAATAATTTAGATATTAACTCTAAAATATCAAAGCCCATATGGTAATTCAGCACTACTCGCATCAGAAATTAAACATGCCACAATTATGATGCTTTGCATTTATTTTTTTCTTCTCCACGTTTTTTTTATGCGTTCATATTTCAAACCATAACCTTAATAGCATATACTATAAAACCTCTATAGACTAATATTGATAGGAGAATGAAATTTTATTATTTTAGAGAGATATTATTTAATTCATAAATTAATATTTATTAATTTAAAGAATAGTTTGAGATTTTGTGAAGGTTAATTTTGATTATATCAAAATCATTGTATCTTACTAATTTCAACCTTATCATGTTGGATTATAAGAGTTTTCAAGATGTATTATTGTAACAAAGCTTACCCTAGTATATTAGTAGACTATGAAGTGGGACAAACTGATTCAGCAAAGATTAATGTTTTAAATGCTATTAACTTTATAGTCCTTACTTGGACAATAAATGTTCAGCACGAGACAATATCAAATTGTCTTCAACACTGTAAAATTTGTTCGGGGGATGTAATCTCACAGAATTTGAAATGAACTCACTTGTGAAAACGTCATTCATGAACTTGAGGTCATGATTAATGATCTCAGTTACCACAATAAAGTGGATGTCAATAATCTATTGGATTATCCGGGTGGAAGTGACACATGTTAAGAGTTCCAAAGTTTAGAAAAAATTGTGGATACTATACAATTTGGAACTAGTTACTCTTTAGGAAACACTTATCGCTTCTAAAACTCTTCACAATTTTATGGTGCAGTTTGAAAAGACAACATCAGAGCTCTTGGATGCAATAAGAAAAGTTTTGATGAGCTTCAATTAGATTTAATTTTTTTTAAAAAAACAACTGAACACAATAGAATCATATCTCACTAATTGTCTTAAATATATTTGTTTTTAAATAATTATTAATTTATGATATTAATGGGATCATATATTTATATAGGGGTCTTCTGAAAATATATTATCTTATTGAAATTGATAATTTTTTCTATCGGTCCAAGTTGAGATTGGAGAAAAATATTATTTTAGAAAGATTATTAATTTATCGAGTATAAATTTATATAGATTTTAAGGATAAATCGTGCACATATTAAATTTACGTATTTCCTTACAGCTGACAACAAACTGTAGTTTCTCTGATCATTTTTTTTCTTAAAAGAAATGGGTCAGTAGGTTTTAGTTTTAAAAAGGGTAAATTAAATATTATACGTGGTAAATCATAGTAAACGACATGATGTTTAAAAATTGATAAAAAAAACATCAATTCTAAGTGTGAGTTTGAGGGATATTTTGTGCCAAACAAATAGGCCGAAAAAAAAAGATAAAAGATATTTATGAGCCATTTTTTATACGTTTGAAATATTTTTGTCTCTTTTACAATTTAAAAAAATTCACAACATAGTGAGTGAGGAAGCAAAGGGACAGTTTAATTAGTAAATGATTTAGAGGATAGTTATCCAAGTATTTAATTTTGTATAAGTAAAACAATGTTTGATAGTTGCTTAGGAGGTAATTAAAAAATTACTTATATATAAAATTAATACAATATACTGCTGTAGTTTAGAGCCCCACATATATAGCTAATATATATCTGTAAAGTTATGACGATATTTATATTATTAATAAATATATTACTAATACTCACATATAAATAATAAATAGATTATCTCACGACTAATTTCTCCAATCTGTGTACCCACTATACTGGTTATCAAACGGCTCCTTACTAGTAAAAAGGTAATTTATTCATACATTTATTTGTGTAGAAATTATTCGGTGTTTGTTAGCTAGTTAAAAAAGTAAGTTATCCATACGTAAAATTAACACGTCATTTGATTTATAATTTAAAAATCTACATATAACACATCAATCATGCAAGTACAAGCTATGATAGAATTTGAGTTTTACTTATGCTGGTGGAGAATGAAATAACTAATATCCAAGTAATCGATAGTTATATTAGTAATTAGTATTTACATAAACTAGCGACTAAATAAACTCCCTAATTTTTACCGCAGTTAAGAAGAAAGGAAAAGCATTGCGCATGTTTGAGTACAGTAACCCTAGAGGGAAAACTCATAGGTCAAAAACCCTAATTTGCGCTGCTACCATCTGAGGACGATGGGGACCATGAAGGACAGAAAAAAAAGTATATTTCCTGTTCCATATTTTTATTAACATAATGTTTTATGTTTTGGCCATTTTATTAAACTATATAGTAAGTTTTTCCAAGTGATACATACGTATAGCAAATAAAATCAACACAAAGTTTACTCTCTCTCTTGTTTTTTTCTTTTCTTTCTAATAGGGGTAGGTAAAAACGAAACGGGGAGAGAATCGAATTCTCTCGATGAAAGTTCAGATAGTCAACCATCTGAGCGATTGAGATTCCTCAAAAACTATCCTTTCATTGGAAAATCTATAATGTGTGCGGGCAATGGTGTCAAGTACAATGTGTTCTCTCATCATTTAATTTCTCAATGGTAACTGGTAAGTCTTTAAATTTTCGGAAAGTACAGCTTATATATTTAAATTTTATGATATATAAATATCCAAGCTTTATTTTTTAAATGAATTATCCGTAATATTACTATTGAAGTTTCTTTCCGTTCATTTCAATATGGAACATGATAGTCATATATATTGGTCAACAGTTCATAGTTCATAAATTTGCAGGAGTCATTGTAATTAGTGGAGGAACCAAACCAGGAGTTTGTATTTATTGGGGGTAAAGATTCCTTCATAAATTTTTGGGGGCAAGTACACAAATGGCGTTTAGGCCAAATGAAGAGCTGAGTAGGAATGTTCACGGGTCGTTTTGGGTTAATTATTAGTTGTTAAAATTACAATTAAACTAATTTAATTGATTTTTAAGAAAGGGCTTAAAATGTCTTCCAAGTATTTGGATTGATACAAAATTACACTTCATCCATTTTTCAATCTTAAAATACCCTTATCGTAAGTGAAGGAGTCAGAAATTTTATTAAGGATATCCAAGAATAATGGTGTGTGACTATCAGAAATAAAATAAAAAATGTTGTCATATTTGGAGTTTGAACCCGAAACTCCTACAGTCAAATGATCATCCATTACCACTACACCAAAGTCATAACTTTTGTTTAGGGTGTTCAAGTTTAAATATATATCCTTTAAATGTAAAATTTGACATATATATACAACGTAATTTTTCGACGAAGGGTGTCCAAATGGATTCTCTTGAATGGTTGTGGCTACGCCACTACCTGCCGTCCTAATTTTGGGTTAAAAATATCCTTGATGTTAATCCTGACTCATATTTGTCATTATTTTTAATAGCCCCTTAAATTAAAATTATCAAATATTTATTTATTATGTTGCTTAATGTGATTGGTCCAAATTTAAAACTTCTCAAATAAATAATAAGTCATATTTTTTAAAAAAAAATATTTTTTTATAACACCACATGTGATTCATATTTTGACCTGACACATTTGAAAATAATATTAAAAGAATAATTTAATTTCATTATATCTTTCTATTGAGCTATTATAAATCAACCCCCAATTTATTATAACATAACTCAACTCATAAATGGGAATCCAACAAAAAATTCATACTAGCATTGACTATATGTCCATCTAGATTAAATATTTCTATTAATATTAATTTTCTATCAATTATGCAAATGTCTTGTTAATATCGCTTACTTTTAATTTGGATACCCGATACTCAAACTTGAAATGAATTCAGATGTCTATTTTCTTTTAATTTGAATTATTATTATTATTATTATTATTATCATTATTATTATTATTATTATTATGAGAGTAGGGATAAGGGAAATGACTATTTTTATTTTGAATTTTGAATTTTATGTACACAAAAGAAAAATGTCACATTTGTACATATTGCTTAATTAAGTCATCTTTTATTGAACTAGTTATTTCTATATGAATGTGTCATTATTTTTCTCCTTTTTATTCTCTATGGTTTATCATAAATTTTAAAAGATATATTTAAAATGGTGAACAAGATCCAAATAGAAAAAAAAATGAAAGAGATAGAAAGTAAAGGGGTTTGAGGGGGGGTGGGTGGGGTGTAAAGAGTGAATACCTAACCTTTTCTTTTAATCTACTATGAATTTCAAAATCAAGTCAATCTTGTAGACTTATATATTAAGTAATTTCAAATTGTTTTGACGGAAAAGGTCTTAAAATACACTTAAACTATGAAATTTGATATAAAATTGCCCTCCATCCAACTTATGAGTATGATCCGTTAAACATGGTATTTTTAAGTCACGAGGTTGACGTTTGGGGTATTTGGGGGCCCAAAGATGGATGAAGGATGATTTTGTACTAATTTAAATAGTTGAGAGGCATTTTAAGCCCTTCTTCGTTAATATAATCAAATCAAATATGATATACATTTATTAATTATTGATTAGATTTGATTCGGCTGTCATTTGTAAATTATACACGAAAATAAAATAAAAAATCAAAAGAGAAAAGAACATACTACAATTCATTCAAAAAGGAAATGAATTTCTCTGAGTCATTTGCAAATCTTATACTAGGACTTCAATTATGTTTAACCGTCTTGCTTATATTATTAGCTAATTCAATGTACTAAACAACATAGAATTATTGAAAAAGTGCATAAGCTATCGACATGTTATTACAAAAATAAAAACATCAAAAATTATTCTTTTTCGTCAGGGTGTTGCTTTTTTTTTTTATAATAAAGGATTATTCATAAAAATAATATGTTAGGTATATATATATATATATATATATATTTAAAATTTGTTAGTTCAGTTATTCTTTCATTTCTTTTTTGAAAAAAGTCCAAACCAAAATCAACTCAATTATTATCACTTTTTAGAAAACATCAAGACAAACCAAAAAGAAGTTATTTATTTAATATGTTTGATTTATTTTCAATTTGGATCGATTCTTATTTTATGAATACTCCTAAAGCTGACCAGAAGATTTTAATTGGGACTTATAACACTATATATTTATCATTATTTTTTTTTTTAATGTGAAATGCACCAGTTGAAAATATATAGTATACACTATTTGTACATTTGTTATATACTTCATCTAAACACTTTTTATAATATACATATATACTACTTATTTTTTGATACGTGCGTTGCACGTGATTACCTATTCTTAAAATATATGTTATTGTAAACTGTATTGTTTATTTAAGTAAATATTTGAATAATAAATTTAGTACAAAATAATATCGTAAATACTTTTCTGAATGTTCAATGTGAATCATCATTATATATATATATATATATATATATATATCTTATTCACACGAACCTATTAAGCTGATCAATAAAAAATCTAATATATACATATATACCCATTATATATGCTTTTATTATTAGACTTTTCATCTACATTTCATATTCACTTTTTTCACACAAAATATATACACATTATATACATTTTTATCATTACACTTTTCATATACATTTTCATACACATTATCTATATTGTTATTTGGACTATAGCTAGTCATTCAGTTGGACATATAACTTTTGAGTTCCGAGCCAAAAGGCAAAAAAAAAAAAAAAGACCGAAAAATTCAAAATAACTACAAAAATAAGTTTGAAATAACAAAAGGTAATATTTAAATGGTAGGGGAGACACCGTTTAAATTAGATTAGTAAGATGTAGCTCCTTATGTGCCTTGACACAGCCTTACACCGCGCAAGTCTTTCAGCGCCTTGAGTTGCGCCTTATAATTTTTTTTTTGTTTTTTGTTAAAGTCGTTTTATTTAATTTTTTAGCACGTGACTTTTTATTTGAACTTTATGACTTTACAATATAGTAATATTATATTTTGATTTCAAATATATTTTCGTTGCCCTTTTAAAATTTTTAATGAATTCTTTTTGTTTTTTTAGCACCAGACTCTATAACTTTTCTCAAGGTCGAACACCACAAATATATATATATGGGTGTTAAATGGACGGATTTGGCCACATTGAGATATATTCACTTGCCCATCCCCACAACTCAAACAAGGGAAAACAAAGGAACAGGTATGGAATTTCAAGTAGAAAAATAGCTGAGAAGAGGATTTCTAAAAAGATTTTATATGTCACCAAAAGTATTAAAATCCTCCAACATTAAAATATCTCAAAGCAGTCAAAATTGAAAGAATTGAGATAAAATGAAATGGATGGCATGATGGGACTAATGAGGATTTATATAGCTTAATTACCTAACTAGTTAAGGATTGAATCAGAGTTACTAAAAGCTATAAGCAGGTGTGACAAAGATTCAAATAATAACATGTAACCTATGTGAATATGTTCTTTTTTCAAAAAAAAATTAAGGGGTACTAGAGAAAGGAAAAATAGGGAAGTGGACTACAAGAGAATCAAACGCTTTCAGATACTTAAGTAGCTGAGCTATTAAAATTCTTTTACGTGAATATAATATGTTCATTTTCTTGCTCTCCACTTTAATTTAATACTATTTTTCGGTAGGTTCATTTAACTTGCCCATCATGTCTCCCTTTTTTTTCCCATCACACACGCTCCTCAAGCTTTATTAAGAAATCATTTTGTGCCAACAAGGGTGTTGGTGCAGTGGTGGAGTGTTTCACTCTTAATCAGATGTTTTGGATTCGAGCTTTGGATATGGAGAAAAACATGTTAGGAGCGTCACCATCGAATAGGCCTTGCAAAGCGTGATCCAAATTTAATCGGAGATCCAATTTGGACTCCAAACACTCTATGAAATCCAAAAAGAAATCATTGCAGATACTATATATATCTTATTCCTTGGGTTATATTTGAAGGACCGCCTAATTTATACGCATTTCTTGCTTTTGTGAGTGCCTTTTTTTTTGTGTCACGTTACCAGCTATAGAGCTCATGTTATTGTTTTGTTTGTTGTGCTACCGAAGATTCTTTTGTGAGATTCTTAAATTTGTTAAAGAAACACAAAAGTTTCACACCGTTTATTAATGAGATGGGTGGACTCCTTATAAAGCTTGGACAATTCTTTTCCTTTTAAGCTGGCTTTTGGGGTGTGGTTCAGGCCTAAGACCTAATTCATCATAGTATTAAAGTAGGGGTCCATCTCAACTCTCAACCGATGTTGGGGCCCAAAAAAATCAAATTTGTCCATGCACCATATGCTAAGAATTGGGCGTAAGGTGGGGTGTTGAAGAATGACAAAAGTTCTACATCGGTGATTAATGAGATAGGTTGACTCTTTATAATGCTTGAGCAATCCTCCTCCTTTGAGCTAACCTTTGGGGTGTGAGTTAAACGTAAGACCTAATTCAACAAAATTGACTTGGACAAAAAACTACAACAATGTTTCAAGGCCTTAAGCCTGTTTTCTATACTAAATTAGCAGCAAGTAGGAACGAGACATAAATTTATATTTTTGCATCCTAATATGCATAAGTTCGATTTTGAAAGGACAAACATGTACCATTCAACAATTAAATTCTTTAATTCAATGTTCAAGGACGTACGTGCTGATTTCACTCTAGCTTTTTGTAAATTTTTCCTCATCACATCCTTCATTTGTACTGCCTATAGATGTAGGGACAAGAAATAGTAACCTTTTGATACCTTAATATATTGAGATTAATTAAGAAAAAACGAAAAACCAATAGGTTGCAAATGTCTGGTATAAAGAATTTATACAGAAAAAAAAATCATAGTGGAATCCTTGTCGCGCCCCATTTTCACAGAAAACGGGTTTTGTGCACGACCCAACAACTCTTTTGGGATTTTGAGTTTTGAGGAGTCGCCACCTAACGAATTAAGGCGCGTTAGGGCACCTATCTAACCTAACTAAGTCTAACTAAGGTCAACGGGCCAGAGATTAGGGTAAGGGTTCAAATTACCTCGAGGGGAAGGTGTTAGGCATCCCTCGAGGTCCACAAGTGTGGGTCCCGACCGTATCTCATGCAATCTATGTGGGGGTACAAGTAGCAATCAAGGTCGTTTAATTTATTAATTTATTTAATCTTAATAAGTGATAACAAATATAAAACAATTAATACTATTAATTTAAGCATGCAAGGCTAGGTGATGACAATAAATAAACAATCAAGTTTTATTTTTATTTAAGCATACGAGACTATGTTATAAAACGAATATGGCAAAAATTAAGCAATTAGTATGTGCAAAAGTAAAGTTTGAAAATTGACAGGTTTCGAGTATGAATTTTTATTTTTTTTTTATTTAAAAAAAATGTTTGTTTCTTTATAGGGATGATGCCACGATATTGTTGATCGTGCTCCTCCACCATAGAAACAATTTTGATTTGAGGTCGGTCTAAAAAAGTTATGTTTTTTTTTTGAAAAAATTATTTTAGTTCACACGTAGGCACATAAACATTCACATATAAATGCATATAATTTCTTTTGAAATCCATGGGTAGGTGGTACTTCCGAGGACGCGTCGGGTTTAAAAATTTGGAACTAGACCTCGTTAGTTCCTTTGACTTTCCCACTAACGATAGGTTAGGAGACAGTACTTGTAATTTATTTAAAAAATGTCATAATCAATCCAAAATTTCAAAGGAAGATTGAATGATGACTTTTAAGAAAAATATGTTGCAAAACTTTGTAAGTACTAAAAGCTAGTAGAACATTAAGGTGGTAAATTTATTAAATGCAAAGGATTTACGACGAAATATATTTAAAGCCAAATAATTTGTTAAATGCATGAAATGATTTTAGTATCATTAAAATTTTAAGAAAATAACATATTGCAAGAAATGCGGAAATCTTCAAGAAAACGAATGGAATTACTTATGAAATAATATTAGCTAATTTTAGGGGGAGGGCACAAATATGCACAAACAAGTTCTATTTTTTATGGATATGTTAAGAGTTTATTTACAAGCCTATAGACATGATTTCTAGGTGTTCAAAAAAAATAACACATATATGCATAATTTTGTAAATTTAAATGAACAAATTAAACCTTAGACTTGATTTCTACATGATAAGACAAATGAAAATTTATAACATTTATTAATATCTAACAACCTACTAGATTATTAGGATTTGATTTTTACATTAAAATTAATGGAATCTCATTTATTATTTTTTAGACTTATTGACAAAGCATCAAGCAAATTGAAAATTGATTATAATACCTATAAACATTAAATCTAGGTGGTTTAAAAAAAACAAACCTATAGGCATGATTTTCTAAAAAAAATATAACGAACAAATAAGCATATAAATCCCCCTCCCCTAGACGATCCCCAAATAAATTTATTATATGATCTTTAGGGTTACAATTGTTACAACATTCGAATAAATAAAATAGCAAAAGAAATAAAAATATATAGATATATATACATTCAAACAAATAAATAAATCCTTCTTCAGTTAATCTTCAACTTGAACTTCAAATATGAAACCTGTCAAAGTAATTAAATAACTACACAAGTAATCGCACTTGTTAGTTAAGGTGAGACAGTATGCAATCGTTTAATGACGAATTCTACATACAAAACAATAGCTTACACAAATTGTGAATGTAAAGATAGTGTGAATGTTAAGAATGCTAACCCGTTAAGCAAAACGAATTGATTCAACCTTTACTCGAAACAAAGTAATAAGATAGCAAAGAAGAACCCTTGAATAATTACCGGAATATTAATGTTTTGTTAAGTAGCAAGAGAGCAAATGAGAGAAGGGAGAATGATGAGAGAGTTTTGTGATTGAGAGTGAATGAATGTATGTTGATGAGTATGAGCAATGAGAGAATGAGAAAGTTTAAGAATAATGTAGCATTTGTAGTAAGAAAGTAAGAATGAGTTTAGAGAATGTGAGTTCTTTTCAAAGATGTCAATGTGTGTATGAAAGGAGGGGAGGGAGTCTTATTTATATAGCAAATAAGGGGGAGCACAATAATGGAAATAAAATAAATCAAGGAGTTAATTATAATACTATTTTCCTTAAATTAGAGGAGAGCTAAAATCAAGAAATTATAAGAATATTCCATCACCAAAAATAAAATAAGTACAAATAATCTTTTACCTTGAATAAGTAAGAGACAAAATCAAATTTTATATTAAAAATCTATTACCAAATATAAACATATAAGAGTAAAATATTTTCCTTAAATAGAGAAGAGCCAAATATAATTTTACCAAATATAGAAAAGTAAGAAATCAGTCCAACTTTAAATAAAACAAAAAAAGTCAATTAGTTAGTCAATAAAGCAATCCGTCAAACCTTTAAGCAAACATAAAATATATACTTACCATATAACCCATGTAAAAAATCTATCTTTTAACTAAGGTAAGAGAATAATTGAGGGTCATCAATACAACAAAATTAGCCAAAAGAATGCAATTTAATAAAAAGAGCTAACGGTACATATAAGTCAATTTATAAATATTCCTAATACAAATAATTAAATCAATTCTTCCCATAAATAAAGAAATTTAAAGGTGATCTGTCCAAGTTCAACAAGGAAAAAGATCAAATTGAATTACTAATTTTATACACATTGATAAACAAACAAAATCCTCCCATATTAAGACACAATATAGTAGCAATTAGGATTTAAAGAACAAAGAGAAATATTGATCAAATAAACAATTAATTTAGTCAATTACCAAAATCACGAAGATTAATCAAGACGAACCAGCCAATCAAATAAGAAAATATTTAAACATTCAACATACAAAAACAAGTATCAAGGCGATTAAACATTTTTATTATGAATAGAATGAATTGAAAGAAGTTGTCCGACTATACATATATGTAATCATGTAGCAAGACAAAAAGTTAACTGATTAAGTTTCAGTAATTATACTTATCTAAAATATATGCCAAGTTAATAGAAATAGCTAATGACTAACATGCAATTAGCTAAGGATTATTTAGTAAAACAACTATTAACAGTAAACATGAATAGAAATTAGTCATATATATTAGTGAGAGGCATACTTCAAATAAGTATAAAGATTCAACAAGAATATATTATATTTGATGGTCAAGAAAAAGTACCAATCCATACTAACGAGGCGAGATATTGAAGCCTTAAACTGAGAACAAAACGGACATCACCTTACCTTGATTTTCCGTCTAATTCGGTTTCTTATTGTTGTTGTTTTCATTAGCGGCTGCTTACCGGAGTTTCTGGGGTTCGCTGCTGCCTGGCAGCTCGCGCGAGCGTTCGCCAGAGCTGCTGCTGGTCGGAGCAGCCTCCATCTGCTACTTCTCGCTGCTGCCTGGCAGTTCGCCGGTCACTGTTGTGCGGCTGGCGGGAGGCGTTGGAGAGAGGGGTGGAGGCGGAGAGGAAGACGAGAGGGAGAGAAGGTCTTGCCAGCGGCTGCTGGCTGGTGTCTTCTCCGCCGGTGGGGCTGCTGCCGGCGAGAATGGAGGAACGAGAGAGAGGGAGGCTTATCTGTTAAGAGAGAGAAGAAGAAGATAGAGAGAGGGAGGAAGAAGAAGAGAATTTTTTAGGTTTTGGGTCTTTTTGTGTTTAAAAGAGAGATAGAAAAAGTTGATCTCAACCGTTAGATTAGATAGAGATGGAGGGTTAGGATTCGATTAGAATTTAATGGAGGGGTGAGATTGAAAGGTAATATTATAAAGTTAGATTGTATGGCCAAAATTGAAATAAATATTGGATAGAATTAAAATGAAAAGATGGTTATGATTGAAATAAGATTGCAATTGAATATGCTGAAATTGAAAGGAATTTAAATAAAATAGGCTAGAATTTAAATTTTTTGAGGAAAGTGTAGGAATTACTATTTAAATAAAATACTACATATATTAAAATATTTTTTTTTTGTATAATTGAAAATCATCTAAATTTTAAAACATTTGAAATTCAATAATTATTTTAAAATATAATAATATTTATAATAATTGTATAAAGTAAACGATACTAAAATATATAATTTTGAGAAAAATCGACTAAAACTTCGAAGCTTCGAGTAAATTTTAAAAATGCGCATTTAATCGAATAGTTATTCCTAAAATGGTTAAAGGTCGGTCAAAATTGGGTGTCAACAATCCTCATGCACATAATCCCTTAATTAACTATGAAAATGAAAACGATTTGTGATTCTTACTTAGTAAGACTTATATATAATTTGAACACTAATTCAAACCTAAGTTGTAGTTACTCGTGATATTAGTGGATGCTTTCCACCTTGTGTGTATATAAAGAGGATTGGAATAGGGCGGGAGTGTTGCGAACCCAGATGGATTTTAAATTTTGAACTTTATGAGTTTGGAATTTCAAGTCAATGACCTTAAGTATTTTTAGCTAGCAATTGAATATTAAACTTAAAATCTGTTTATATTTAATAATTTTATCAACATCCTAAAGAAATGACTTTTCTACTTAATAATCCAAAACTTCGTTTAATAGATGAGGATTTTCCATTTGGAATGTCTATGTTATCCTCCCCTTCCCTTTTTTGTAAAAGATAAGGGAAAGTAAAGCTAAGACCCCCTTCTTTGTATTTACCTCATGATATATATAGTTCCCACGTTGGCTGGGACAATAAAAAGTTTTTAAATTGTTGAAGATTGTTCAACCAAGAACATCCATCCCATAATTAAATGAAGTGTGACTTATTCATAACACACTTTCATGCCTAGGGCTAGACATCTGGAGCTTGGACAATTTCAATATCTCAATATTGTGAACGAGAACTCATGAGATGATTCATGCTCTGATACCAGTTTAAAAAATATATCTTGAGCCTAATCCAACTTCAGAATTTAATTCAAAAAGTTATGATTATCTAATTGACTAACTCCTATAAACAAAGAGCACACATTCCATAATTAACCAACATGGGACTTCATCAACAAACACAAATATAAATCATGATTCAAAAGTCACAACTGTTGGATTCTCCAAACTTGTAAATTAAGCTTCGCTTAGATGAATAAACGTATAATCACTACCTATTATACGTACCAAGATATATGGCTAAAAGGTGGAAGGTAATCGTTCAATGAAACAATCTTTGGATTCTTTTAATATCGTTGATGAATATGGTTATTTGACAAGAACATTATAGACAAAGAAAAAAAGCGATGAACAAGAAAATGTGCATTTGAACTCTTTATTAGCTGATCAACAACAAAAAAGATAATCATATTATTTGTTCCACAAGAAAAATGAAATCAATTACTGTTATAGTGAGCTTTGATGGATTAAAATTTGGCGTATTGAATTTTAGTCTATCAATGTAATGGCAATAAACAAGCTCATTGAGGACATTGTTGATAATATCAGGATTACTCATTGCTATATAAGGAACCCAACCAACTGATAGATTGGTTGGCAAATATGGCAATGAACTCTTCAATTATCAACAGGTATCTATCGACTCAACAACTTCCTACTGGCATAAACGCCAAAGTAAAACCTTACTCATGGACAAGACACAAGTACCTATAGTATAAGGTAAAGATTTGATAACACAATTTTCTTTGTTAGTTAGACTGACTCTTTTACAGAATTTGAATCAGTAATAATATTTTTCTTTTTGATGTGAACTCATTCTTCTTTTTTGACGGATAATCTCTATACTTGTGTTGTCATTAAACTTTTCGGTGTGAAATACAACAGCCCAGAAGACTGAGAAAATTTAAAAATAACGTAAAGCATTTCTCTCCCAAATTTGACCTATTGAAATATTAGCCTATGTACTCAATGTTTTTTTTTTTGTATGTTGATATGTTGCTTAATGAACTGCATCATAGTTTTATTCAAATATAAGAAGAAAAAAGACATAGGCTATGTGCACAGAAGTTCTTTCACAAAAGAAACACACACTTAAGAAGAACAAATTTATGTTACATTTACCAACAGATACAGGCCGGAGACGTTCTTCTGCTGTGGCCGAGTAAGCACAAAATGAAGAAGGATTCCTTGCCCTAGCCTTCCCATAGCTTTCCACAAAATTGCAAGTCTGTAACCAATTGATGCTGCAGAGAAACAAGAATTTTTTGTTTTTCAAAATAATAATCAGAAGATGAGAAGAATATGTGGGTTCAATTATTGAAGCCCTAAAAAACAAAGTCTGAAACCCTCACCTCGTTGGAAATTCCAGCGTATTGCTCATGATAGCTAAAGATTGTAAATGGATTCCAATTCCCATTTACCATAAAATTACAGTCATCGACAGTGTTCTTCTCTTGATGGAGGTTGAGTTCTTCATGTGTTCCAGGTTCTTCACAAGGTTTATTATCCGGCCTCCGAGATCCTGAAGGGTTCAAATCGTTAGCTGGGGCTTTGGATTTTCCAGTTTGGCTCATTTTCTTTGATTTTGTTCTCTCTCTAGCCCTGGCTCTTGCTTGATCCCTCGATTCCTTTGTAAGAGGTTCTAACACAGCTCTACGAGCTGTGTTAACCACCTTCTTCCTTTTCTTCTTCTCCTCATCTTGGGCGGTTTCCTTGTTTTTGTCATTAGAGGAAGTTTCATCAGTTCCTGATATAACTTCACATGACTCAGAAATAGAATTAGATGCACAAATTGCACCGATTCCAGTAGTGGTAGTGGGGGTATTGCAGCTAGTTTGCTGAGCAACCTGTGCATCATTGCCTTTAGCGGCAACAAGCTCTTCTATTGCAGAATCCGATTGAGTAAGCAACCATTCAACAGTTTTGCTGGCCTTATCGAATCCCAATAAGTCCTGCAAACGGAAAAACTTGCGAGCAGCATCAAGTGAAAGTCTCATCCTTCGATCTCTTGGACCACGAGCGGTGTTGATCTTGCTGTGTCGATCTTTATTGGAAGATCTCTTATTATTTTTTGAGATCCGTCTACTAATTCTGCTACTCATAACATCATCATCTCCTTTCTTTTCGCCTCGACCTTCTTCCATTCCTTCTAGTTCGTGGTTGCAATTTGAAGGCTTAGTAATAATCTCGGTGCAGCTGTCAGCTAAGATGTGAGGACTCAAATCATCTATCGAGGGAACTAGTTGCTGTTGTTGAAAATAATATTGGTCATCATGATTAAAGCTTTGAAAGTATAGTTCGTGTTCATATTGCATACAAGGAGAAGATGGAATATTTTGGCATATTAAAGAAGACAAAATTGGGCTGTAGTTGCAGTTATTGTTGCTTGGAGGATACATTTGTGGAGTAGCTGTAGTTGAGGCGGTCTATATGGTGGGTCTAGATCTTGAGAAAGACAGTATGAACACAGCTTTTGGTTTTTCTGCTAATTAGGCAAATCTAGCTGCAATAAGAGGAGAATTAAACAAACAAATTAGAGTTATTAGATTAATTTTCCCCTAGCTAGTTCAATGTACTGTATTATACAGTAATTTGACAGAGGAAGCAATGACTACTTAGAACTGTATGGATTGACCAAAATTGATGAAAATATTAGTAGAGTACTATATCTTGTTTTTTTTAAAAAAAATATTATTTGCTTGAGAATGACAGTGGTTTTTTTTGGGTATAGGATAAGTACTTCTGATAACTATGAATATATATAGAGAGTAATACTATTCTAGTTGTGTGAGTGCGCGTGCGCGTGCGCCCGTCTAAGCATCAAGCTATAGGCATGGTGCTAATATTGTGAAAGAGAGATAAAAAAGGAAGAATATGGGGGGAAGGGAAAAGGAAACATCTCTATTAAAGAAAAAGTAATTGGAAAGGGAAAGGAAGTTTGACAAAGATTGGGGATAGGAAGGAAGCAGGTAGTGGTACGTAGCGGTATTGTTGGAAGTGAATGGATACGAACAACTTGTTATCGTGCCCCTTCACGTGATATCACCTGACACACACACTGAAAAACCACTCTCTCCAACCTCCTTTCCACAACCCTAGTTAGACCCAACCCCCCATTAATTCAATAGATAATAATGAGGTATCTTAATCAGATGTATCACCATGTATTTGATCATAATATCTGGAAAATATATTACATATTTTTAGAAGAAAAAATGATATATATCCCTAAATTTTAAAAACTATTAAAATCAATCGTAAATTTGTATTATAAGTCGATTAGATTTTCGTTGCAACAAATAACAAGTAGTGTCCATGACACTGGAACAATGTGGTGGTTTGGAGTGAGTGCAACAAACGTCATTCCATATATCGTGAAATAGACAAAGCACATGACTTTGTTATTCTGAGCCGATTGTTCATCATTTTCATCAATAATCATATCATCACTTTTATATTTTTACTGAATATTTCATGACTACTTTGGTGTACACGTAAAAAAAATCATGTAATACAACACAAACAACTACTATAGAGAGAGTTTTTGTAAAAGATAAAAGTTTGGTGTAAAATTTTAATTTTTAAAAAATTTAGTATTTCAAAATTTGGAATATTTGCCAAAAATGTTTCCAAATGATGACAATTTGTATGAACAAACACTATTTGCCAATTTTTTTCTAAATATTACTTGGAAAATCTATGGTCAAGTGGATCCTAAATAGTGGATGTGACTGCTTCTTTCTTAAATAGACGTATTGTGTTTGAGCCCCTGGGTATGGAAAGATCATTTTTAGGAAGCGATTATCATATGCGGTGTGAATCTGAATTAGCTTAACTTTAATAGAGGTATTGCACGTTGGATGGGGAAAAAAAGAGATATATAACATATTCTATCCTTACATCGAGGTTTCTAATCTAAAGCCCTAAGTATGAAACTTTTTGTTGTTAGGAACGCGTGGTGAGAAGTGAGAACCAAATGTAGGGAGAGAAAAAAAAGTGAGAGATACACCATGTTTGATTTCATTGTGCTCGTATAGAACTTGGGATCACAATTAAATTGTTGTGTCATATCAACTTAATTTTAAACTCAATAAATGAAAATAAAACAAAAGTAGCGAAAACATTCATAAATTTAATGTGAATTATTAGTTTTATTTTCAAATTATATATTGACAATTTTAAAAATATCCATTTACTTAACTAACTGAACTTAAATACACCACAATCTTGCAACATGAGTGAAATACATCCAAATTTAGTGATGTTTTCAACCCAATCTCCACCTTTTATTAAGAGTCATATGTTCTTATAGGAGTTTGAAATTATTTGTTATATTATGTGATAGATCGAAGGTATATCTAAATTTATTTAGTCAAGTTAAAAGGATACTTTTAAAATTTTCATTAATACATAGATGAAAGAAACTATTGATTTATACTACCAACAAATTGAAGGATGTTTCCAATACTTCTTCAAAAAGAAAGGCTAGGTCACAAAATTAAATCATCATCATTTTTCTGTCAAAGTCGACGATCATAATCAATAGGTAAATTAAAAATAACAGCTTGCATGGTACCTTTCTGGCCTTGAATCTCACCAGTAAAGGAGAGGAGAATAATGGCTACTGCGTTTGAAACTACACGTGCCTTTGTCTAACCTAGATAACGACAATTCTCTTTTTATTCAGTTGAGGGTATAACATTACCCCCATCAATTCGATGAATGAAACCTAGAGTATATAGTGAAGACCTAATAAGATTTTTATTAAGAAAATTTAATACTCTCAATCTCATTAATGTGAAGAAGAAAATTCGTTTCAATTTGTATAAAGTAATAAGATTTGTATTTTCTCTATCTCAATTTATGTAGAAATATTTGTTTCTACACGATTTCCCTTGTCGCAAAATTGTACTGGTCAAACTATACTGACCTGTGATGCATTGGGGTTTGACCTTGATCCCTACCGATCATGTATATTACCCAAGGAGGGGATGGAGATGTACCCAACTTCTAAAAGACCGAGAACAGAAGCTAGCTTTTTATTACTCCTTTTGTTTCATTTTATATGTCACGTTTTTACTTTATATTTGCATTAAGAAACACTACAATAAAAATGATCAATTAATTACCGCTAAATATATATTTTTAGTGTCAATTGATGCTCTTTGTATATGTCTCTAAAGCCTTTAGCGACATTAGTTTTAACTAATATCGAAAAAGACTTTAACACTTTTTATTAGTGTCAATATTTAATGCAGCTAAAAATTATTTCTATTGTAATAAAATGATGTAACTTTACCCTTCTACTCTTATTTAATTTTTTTGAACCTCAAATTTTCAATCAATGAATATGAATTAATTTATTTTGATTAATTAATTTATTCAATGGACATGAATCATTTAGTTAGCTTTTCTAAGTTGGTCAAATATATATATTTTCAAGATTAACTCACAAAGGTAAAAAAGAAAGAATATGATAATTTATGCACTGATTTTATAAAATAACAAGTATTATTGACCAACTATTTACAGAAAGGAATAACATATAAAACGAGATACAGGAGTAAAAGACTTTTTAAATTCATGATCTGAAATTTTAAGTATTTTTGTGATTACAAATCGATCATGATAAAAAAGAAAAACTATCATTTCTTTTTAATCTAACTACTTAAAAAAAATATATCACATAAATTTAAATAAACCCCTTACGATATCTAGCTCGGTGCCCTCACTAGGTAGTGATGAAGGTCTGAATTCCACTTTTGACCTCAGAGCATGTCACTTTCACTAAAAAGAGAACCCTATCTCTTCCCCCACTCACTAACCTAACTTTTTCTCCATTCCTCCGTACTATCTCTTCCTATCAACTACATGACTACTTTGGCCCCAACTCTATTTGTTATTCTGAAGTGAGAGATCAGTGACAGATATGTTTTTGCATAAATTGCTTTTAGATGTACAGTATAATATATTCCCTAATACCTGCCCTCCCAACTTTAATTAGTTAGTACATCAAAACTTTGATAAAATTAGTAAATTCAGTATTTGAACTTCATGGCTTCACACACTCATCGTTAGTTATCTACACATATACACAACTATAAATTAAAACCGCAAAATTTAATGAATTATTGTGCTTATTTGCAGATCGTGAGGATGAAATATATAAATATATTCGATTTCTTTAGATTTAAATTCTCTGGATCTGACAAATGTTAGAAACAAAGTTTTATTCAATTGGAATAAGTAGGAAATTTGTGTTACAGAACATAATTTTTTCACTCATTTCTCACCAAACGAGTTCACAAGAAAACATATTTTTACTGAAATAGTGAGAAAATTCTTAATTTTTTCATATGAAAACAGTAGTAATACTCCCTATGTACCATTTTATTGTGAGGTAGTTTGACTCGGTAGGAAATTTATGAAAGAAATCAAGACTTTTAAAAATTGTGGTTCAAAATGAATGATAGAAGTCTGTGTAGCGATAAATTATTTTATTAAGAGTAAAATAGACATTTTATAGTTAAATTGTGTACTTATGTAGAAATGTCTTTATTTTTTGAAACAGACTAAAAAGGAAAGTAATTCACATACATAGAAACAGAGGGAGTGCTACTTTTTCTTTTCCTACCTACTGATTCAATCAAAATATAGTTATGAATACTGGAATAGCCAAGGAACAATTTGCAAAGGGAAAATGATGTTTTTAGTAGATATTTTTTTTTTTGTGTTCATGTTTATTAGTGAATGCAAAATTAGCTTTGTGGTTGTACTTGTCAAAGATGTTAACAATTCGTGCTTTGAAATCCTAACCAGTAACTAATGTGAGCCTCTTTTTATTAAATGGTGAAAGTCCTTTTCCACAAGTGTACGTGATAATCCAGTTAGCACGGCATTAACTCTATTTTCCATATATACATGCCGCATTTGTAAACAACTCATATTACTTTTCACACAAGCCCAAATTAGGGCAGACCAGGGTAAGGGTTTTAATTTCTCCAATTTTATAGTTTGGACTACATGTGCATTCATCATCACCAGTTATAGGACCACAGAAAATGTGGGGTTATTGTTCAGAATTTGAGATAACTATGAACAAAAGAAAAAAAATGAGGAAGATGAAATGTACTGGCCGCGTGACAATGAGAGCCTATGAACCCTATATATGTATCTAGAGGTCTAGAATATGATTTATTAATATATTAGTAAAATTTATAAAATAGTTTTTAAAATCTATCAGTCATTAAAACAAAAATACTATTATCACATACAATATTACGTATTTGCAAATATTAATAATGTAAAGGAAAATAAAAATTATTACATCTTATTATTTATTTATCCTTAATAACATAAACATAAATTAATGACAGTAAAAATAACTATCAGGATCTGTAACATAAGGAATGGTGTCAGTAAGTCACTCTATAGGAGCAAAGTACACAAATATTTAATTGTGAAAAAGAAAAGCTTCAGAATTTCTGTTGTTATAAAATGAGAAAGAATCCCTTTATTTATAAACAACAAAGGGTAGTGTGAACAAATATTTATTATGCCTTATCGGAAAGGTTTCAACTATTTGAAAAAGTTGCAATCCTTCGAAAAGGTCACGACCTTTCTAAGAGTCAAAACTTTTCATAAAAGTTGCAACTCTTCAAAGAAATCGCAACTTTTCATTAAAGTCGCAACATTTCATAAAAGTCACAACTTTTCATAAAAGTCATATAATTTTTCATAAAAGTCACAACTTTTCATGAAAGTCGCAAGTGTTCTTCGTTAAAGTCGCAACTCTTCGTATAAAAGTCACAAAATTTCCATACATTTCACAACTTTTTATGAAAGGGAAAGGATATTTTTATAAATAAATAAATTAAAAGGGAATTCTGATTTGTAATGCGTCATGTAGGCGGACCTACGATTTTCATTTATATATATATGATGATTAAATTCTAAGTAACCATGTTTAGAAAAAACACAACAAACATAGTGTTTGGTTAGATATTTAAAATTTAGCATAACAAAATCATTAACGAAAGAGAATAACCTTGATGAGTGCTGTGAAATTAGGTATTAGGGTTAACTCACACTCCAAAAGCTAGCTCAAAGGGAGAAGGATTATCCAGGACTTAAAAGGAGTCCACCCATCTCATTAACCACCAATGTGGGACCCGGTGCGTGGGTAATTTTGATTTTGAGGGGCCCCAACATCGAGTGAGATTAGCCCTGCTCTTATACCATTTGAAATTAGGTTTTGGGCCTAACTTACACCCCAAAAGCTAGCTCAAAAAAAAAAGGATCCTAAGCCGTATAAGAGTACTCCACCCATCTCATTAACCACCAATATGAGACTTTTATCATTCTTTAATAATTGCTTTCATTTCCACGGATAATAAAGAAAAGAAATTAAACTTACAATAGCCTTATAGTACCTTTCTTTTGCTCTTGGATTCTACCAAAAGCCAATATTGATTGGTGTAGAATCAGTAGCTGTGTTTGAGACATACGTCTACGGCACTACTTTGTCTTTAATTTATGTCCTACCCTTTCGATGTGAAATTTATCATTAACTTGTTCTAAATAGCATATTCCTTATATTTATTCCGTCCCAACTGATATATATATTAAGGAATTCTTTGACATAGAATTAAAAAGAAAAATTTAAAGATTTTTTGGTCTAAACCAAGTGATAGATCACGTAAGTATAATATAAATAATCTCATGGAGCATAAATTCATAAACTTAAAATGATTCTTTTTTACAGACTAAAAAGTAAAAAGTATTATAAAAATTATGACGAAGAAAGTATGAGCTTTTGATAATTTGTCGCTAATCCATTCCTAAATAAAATTAGGATTCTTAGTACTGCTTAGGAACAGATGATATTAAATGTATGATTTTTTTTTGATAAAGTTCATATATTTTTCAATGTGCTTATATTCTAGTGCTTCATAATAGTAACAGATAAGAAATGGTATGGTTTTTAATAACAATCTTTTTTTTTTGTCAGCTTAATATTGTCTAGAATTAATTTATTTATATATCCTTCTTTTTTCACACGTAAAAGATTTCTTCACCTAGAAGACCTGGTATATATTAGTACTAATATTGTTTTACAGCACTGGTCAATATATGTCCATTTTTCTTGGTTTCTGTGCACATTCAAATATTTGTTGAGTTGGCTCAATTTTAGAAAATGACTAATCATATAAGGAACACAGAAAAAAAACCAGAGAGTTGCTAATACATAGAATTCATTTCAACTAAATTATTATCTCAAAAAAGTTATTAGTAGTCTGTTAAAAGAAATTTGAAATCAACAAGAAAATGACTTTCTAAACAATACTTAGTTGAGTTAGAAGCTTATGTCTCGAAATATCGTAAATGGTATGTAGATATATTCTCCATCGTACTTTTGGGACACCTTTGTCGTTAAAAAATTAAAGAATATAATGCACATGTACGTGTCACAATCTTATACATCCACCCAATATTTATTAAATATCAAATCGACGCATAAGATTGCGCCATATATTAATTTCTATTTAGTCTTTCGTTAGAGTGAAAGACATATATGCTATAGTTTTTGGATGACTGGAACACCAATGTCCTAAAAGTATGACGGAGAATATTTGCATAATATTTATGATAGTTCAAAAATATATTTATCCTTTTTTCTATTTTTAAACATAATTATATATAAATCTCAACTTTTAAATTTCAAATCTATCGATAATTGACAGGCTTATAAAATATTTACAAGCAAAATTCAAACAATATCATATAGATTAAGACATATAAAGTAAGATCATAAAATTTTCATAAACGAAAAATAGATTAACTCTCAAAAATTAAATTTATGACACATAGATTGAAACATATCTAAGTAACTTTATTTTACCCATATAAAATCAATGGAGCCAACAAACGATAAGTTGTACGTAAAAGGGATAGATAGCTATAATAACATGTGCCCCCAAAAAAGGGGATAGATAGCTATACTATTTAACAAGGTTCTTCAATTTCCCATTTGATCTTTCCTCAAATTACTGTTGTGTGCTTTTTACAACAGAAAAGAAAGAAGAATAAATTTAAAAAGGATAAGAATCTGAAAAATATTTTAATATTAGTCAAAGGTATTATTAAAATACTAAATTTGATGTAGGATTTTTTACTCGCACTTTTTAATAGTATAATTTTAAAGTTACATATATGTCTATGTGGACACAAATTATTTATAATAATGCAATATTTATGATATTACGTGAGCATATATATATATATATATATATATATATATATATATATATATATATATATATATATATATATACACTGAGGTAAAATGTCATTTCCAAAATTTGATATCGTAACAATAATTTCGATCAAAGATATATTTCAAACTTTTTTTCACCCAATTTTTTTTATAAAAAATTATTGCGTAGGGCTTATCTAACATAGATTACCTCTTTTTTGTGATTTACATGCCATTACATAGAAAATGAAGATTTTATTGTGTGCAAATAGCTTTTTCAATTTCTGAAAAAATAAATAAAAATAAAACAACAACAACAAATAAGACTAAAGGATGTGAATTAGTTTGTCTGTCCAACATATTGATCACAACTGTATATACATGAAAGCCGTTGTTCATTTTCTAACAGCCTTTTCTTTTGTTTTGTAGTGATATTGTACTTGAGGAAAAAAAAAAGACCTTTTGCTAACAGCCATCTTGATCAAGAATGATTAAATTATCCTTGTCCTTTTTCTTCTTTAAAATTCATATCAATAATAATTTAATTTGCAGCATTATGACAAGTTCTTTTAAAGTGACTTGTTTTGAATTGTCATTCAATCGAAAAGTTCAGTTGAATTTTTATTTAGTGTTTATGGAATATATTCACATGAATTTATTGACTTTTCTCAATACACAGTAGAGTTTGTTCTTTGTCTTGCACAAAAATAAATTGATATATTTGACACACCTCCTAAACTTCATGTCAACTTTCTTCTTCTGTTTAATATGTATTTTTTTCTATATATAACACAAAGTTAAAGCTAAAATTAAAGAATTCTATCAACCTATAATTCCCAATAATGTGGCAACACCATACTGAAAGAAAGTCAATTAAATCAGGTGAATATTTCATTACACTAAATAATTTTTTTAAAAAAGCAAACGAATTTATTTCTATCCAAATACTCATTGTTTCCCAAAAATGAAAGATGTTCCAATTATTATCATTTTTTTTTTCAAATTCAACTAAAATCCCATTCAGGTGCGGAATACGTAGAGGTATTTTATTTGGACATAGTTATTTCATATATATTTATTTTATTCACATATTTATTTTGAATAACATTATATTGATAGGGAGTAGTTGAAATTTTATATGACAAAATTTCAAATAAAAGTAATCGAATTCAACCAACATGTGACTACGATTTAAGCAACATAAAGTTAAATTTTAAATATACATTCCTGAAATTTAGAAAAACCTCAACCAATTGAAAGCATAAATTCAAGTCAAAGATGACTGAAGTTTAATCGTACTGTTTTGAACTTCAATCATAGGAAACTTTAGATATTTTATCTAAAGTTATGGCTTGTCAAGCCTAGTCTCATACGCCACGTATCTAAAATTGTTTACTTATGAGTTTGGCAAGTAACAAATATACACTACTAACTAGTTTGAAATATCAATATATATATATATATATATATATATATATATATTTTATTATGGAAACTTACATAAATATACTATAAATAAAAAATATTATCATCTATAGCAATAATATTTTTTTTACTTTATTATTTTTAATACATTTATAATACACTTTTAATTCATATTATAAAAATAATAATTTATTATTCACATATAATACAAATTTATTAATGGATAATACATTTATCACACGTTTTGACATTTATAATACAATGTGTTAACTTCTTACCAAACAAGCATAATATATTTTTAAAAGGGATAATTGTATAGAATGACAAACTAATAATGTAAAATAAATACAATAGCTGATTTATTTGTGTTTCATTGCGAACTGTTTGACAGTCGCCTCTCTCCCTCATATTCTCGTTCGCCACTCTCCCTCTCTCGCTCGCCTCTCACTTTATACAATAGAAATGAATAAATTGTGTTTCTATTTATATTGTAACGATTCAAAAAAAAAAGAGAATTTATATAAATAAGAATAAATAGGTATTTAAGGGCATAATTGTCCTTTCACCTTTTAAATGAATAAATAAATAAATAAATAAATAATAGATTTGTATTTATTTATTTAAATATTATTTGACTAATTCTTTAATTAGTCTCCTAATCTAAATAGTCCTCTCTCTCTCTCTCTCACGCTCCTTAACTCCCTCTCTCACGTTCTCCATCTTCCTCACATTCTTTCTGCCAAAATATCAACAATTTTCATGCTTGAAGAACTAACAAAAAAATTTTTAAGCAAAAGAAAAAGTAATCAAAACGTCAAGGCTAAGAGAGGTTCGTCGAGAGAGGTATACGTTGAAGTGAATTGGGAGTGTTTTGGAGGAGTTTTCCGGGCAGCAACATAAGAGTTTGAACATCGATTAAGGTATGGGTTTCTCTCATGGAATTCTTTCTCCAAGAGTACTTTCTTTCGAACGTTTCTTAACTCTTGAAACTAAGGTTGTTCCCCTTTGTATGTCCTTGTCCTTAGATCCCTAACGAATTTGTAGGATGGGTATGTTGTGCTGCTAGATTCTTGTATGAATGATGTGTTTAAATTTTGTGTCTTTTGGAAACGTATGAAAGTATATATGTATGTATTTGTGCAAGATTTTGACCATGACTTTAAGTCTTTCTTTAGCATGTTACTAGATTAGAGATTTCTCGTGTTTTATGTGCAAATAGAGGCTCTTAAAAACTTGGTTGAAATGCTATAAATTTTAGTTAAACAAATGACCAAATCATACTTTTAACTTGTCTTAAAAATCCTAACGAACGACAAATAAAGAGGTGCTTAAAAGTCTCGTAAATCGCCTCATAAAAAGGTGTAACAAAGTTCCAGAATCTGGAAATTCGCTACAGGTGAATTCTGGAAAATTTTGGGTGTCAAAGAAATTAAAAAATGGGTGAGGTCTGCAGGGATCGAACCCGAGACCTCACCAAAGTAAGAAAAAGAAAAAAAAAAAAAGGAATGTGCCAGGCGGGGCTCGAAATGGGGGCTGGGACCGGCGAAATTCGCCAAGAAAAGAAATAAAAAGGGGGCTGGGGGAATCGAACTCGCGACCCCCAGCCACGCGCGAAAAAAAAAAAAAAAAAAAGATTAAAGAGGGAATGCTGGGGGCGGGGATCGAACCCGCGACCCCCAGCTATGCGCGGAACGAATTAAAAGGGAGAAAAAGAACGCGAGGCGTGGGAATCGATCCCACGACCTCAGCGCTGAAGGAAGGGCGCAAATAATAGCGTGAGGCTGTGGGGATTCGATCCCACAACCTCACTGCCATTCCCCTATTTAATAAAAAAAAAATAGAGGGGCTGTGGGGGTTCGAACCCACTACCTCACAGCCTCCTCTTCAGCGAAAATGAGAGGAAAAATAAGGGGGCTGTGGGGGTTCGAACCCACAACCTCCCTATTCAAGCGAATTTAATTAATAATAATAATAATGATAAATTAAAATTCTAATTAAAGTTGGAAAATTAATTCTCTTATGTAAATATTGAGATTTAATTTAGAATTCTAATCAAAATAGAATATTAATTCTTTTATGTAAATATTGAGATTTAAATTAGAATTCTAATTAAATTAGAAAATTATTCTTTCATGTAAATGATTGAAATTTACTTTAGAATTCTAATTAAAATAAAAAATTTATTATGTCATGAAAATGTTGAGATTTAATTTAGAGTTATAAAGTTATAAATGTTGGAAATAAAATCAATGAAAAATATAAATGATATCCAAATAATTCAAGATTTGGGTTCCCGTGCCCAAAACCTCCGTATTGATACATAAGTCATACGTGAGTGAAATATTCAAGAATAATGTCATCTACTTAGATCAAAAATCAAAGATCTTGGCATATATACAAGATACATAAGTCTTGTAATACATAATCTTAGAAAAATAAGAATTCACTTAACGAACTATAAATGAAGCCTCGTGGCTTGTATGTATAGACACATGAGTTTAACATACGTTCAAATTAAGTGAACCTAAGATATACGTAATGAAATGAAGAATGTGGTGACAACCATGATGTGAGGCTAATGTATATGATGAGAGCAATCTCAAATGAGCCTAAGTAAAGATTACCAATACGTACTCACCAATGAGAGTTTAAGATAATGAAGAGATCAGTCTCTATGAACACTCTAATGAAAATATTGAGTTTAAAACACTTAATACAAATGATGAGATGAGAAATCATCTATTGAGCTATGATGTCCTTATACTAGAAGCCAACTTCCATGATGTATGAGTTGAACGTAATGGAACTTTATACCGAGCACCGATAGGCTAGCTATGAGCGGTGATGCCTTCTTTCGAGAAGGGCGGAGGTTCACGTAACTCTCATGAGATGAGACTGTCCGGCTTGCCGGGTATGGGTCTCCATACATCTCCTAGTCTTTGAACCTATATTGCCACTATAGGGATCTGGCGGGGTTAAATTCCCATAAACGCCAGCATGTTATTGAATCACTTTGGCCGGTGGTTCCACCTCTTTTCGGTGTGGGGGAGACACTGGATTTCATGATGCTCACATGATCTATGTCGGTTAAAGTTAAAGTTCCCAATGAATGAATGAGGCCAGCCTCAAATGAATCATATAAAGAAATGAATGATACCGAAGGTGTTAGGATAGGATAATCAAGAGGTGAGCTAGATTCAGGTAATGACATTAGGTCATTCCTGATCATTGCACAGCAAACCCGATGAAAATCTTAAACTACATCCTAGGTATAGCTGGTGTTCGCACTGGCCTATGAATGAATTGAAATGAAATACGAATGAATGAGTGAAGCGGACTCTGTGTTTGCTAAAGAAGGCTCCCTAGTTGAGGTCCCATATGTTGAGCCCTCATTTTGGAAAGTCTTAAGGTTAAGTCTATGATAATAAGGTCTTATGATATATGAATGAATAATATGAAGAAAACTATGTGTTATATGTTATGTGCTATGTGAAGATGTTATGTGTTGTGTGCAATACGATGATTATAAAGATGCATGTCACTCTCATGGCATAACTTTCCTAATCTCATTTTAGCAAGTCCACTGACTTGACTTCCAAACGTCATGTTGTTAGGAAAGAGCTCTTCTTCCTCATGCATGTCCCTGGTGTGTGCTTGCATATACCCATACTTAGTACAAGTGTGTACTAATTCCATACGAACATCTACTTTTAGGTGCAGGCACAGGTGGACGCTAGAGCTACAGGATCGTTGTTGCAGCTATCCGGACGTCAGCATTCATCCGGAGTTTGGTAGGTCCTCATGCTTTCGAGGATGCTACTGTTTTACATTCTAGCGTAGTTTTAGAGTTGAGCTAGTGGAGCATGTTCCACTAGTGTTTCTTTCCTGTTTTGGTTCAGACTTTGTATTGGTGCTATTTTGGCCGATATACAGTTAATACTTAATGAATTATTTCTTTCAGTTGCTTATCTCTTAAATGTTAGATGGTTGATGATGAACGATTACGAAATGTTAAGAATGTTTAGCAAGTATGATTAAAGAATCAAAAATTTCAAATTTTCCGCTAAAATTAATCTATGTAAAGTAAGAATGACGTAAGTAGGCTTGTCTGCGACCTCTGAGAGGTCAACGACGCCGGTCTCGTCTGGGGTCTAGATTCCGGTCGTGACAAAGTTGGTATCAGAGCGCTAGGTTAAATTCCTAGAATAATGAGTTCACATCAACCACATTGAGTAGTTTCTAAGTCATGGTAGTGAAGTGCACCACTATCCTGGATTAGAGACTGCATGATGCGTAGGAAAGACTTCCCTTCTTCTGATCTTATTGTGCTTTTCCTAATGTTTGAATTCTTGGTGTTACGAACGTGTCTAACATCAACCTTGTTGTTTTCAGAGAATGAACTCTTGGGGAACTAAGGGTCGGAGGACGGGAGCAGCACCAGCTAGGGGTAATCAGAATCCACCCCAGGCTCCAGCTGAAGGAGTGGCCATGCCAGTTAACCCAGCTGCGTTGACTGATGCGGAGGTGAGGGCATCTCTAGCCCAGATGGCACAGGCCATCGCGATGCAGGCCCAAGCTATGACTGCCCAAGTCAACCGGCAGGATGTTCTGAGGGAAAACCCACCGGTTCGCAGCATAGCTGATAGACTGCGAGACTTCACGAGGATGAATCCTCCAATTTTCACAGGGGCCAAGACTTCAGAAGATCCCCAGGAATTTATAGATGAGTTGTATAAGATACTGGTGGCCATGGGGGCCACTGATATTGAGAAGGCTGAGCTGGCTTCCTACCAGCTCAAAGATGTTGCACAGACTTGGTGCAAAATGTGGCGAGATAGCCGTGTCCTAGGAGGGGTGCCAGTCACCTGGGAGCTGTTCAAGACAGCATTTTTGGAAAGGTTCTTCCCTAGAGAGATGAAAGAGGCCAAGGTTGAGGAGTTCATCAACCTCAAGCAAGGATCCATGACTGTCAGGGAGTATTCCCTGAAGTTTGTGAAGTTATCTAGGTATGTACTTCCCTTAGTATTTGATAACAAGTATGATGAGAGTACTTAACTTTGTTGAAATTATCCAGGTATGCTACTCCCTTGGTTTCTACCAGCAGGGAGGAGATGAGCAGATTCCTCACAGGAATCAATAGAGACCTGGAGGAGGATTGTCGGGCTGCGATGCTCCATAATGATATGGACCTTTCTAGATTAATGATGCATGTCCAGCAGGTAGAGGACAGCCGAAAGAGGAGAGATGTACGTGATGTTAGGAGGCCTAGGCCTCAAGATCAGGCAGGTCCCAGCCATGGAGGCCATAGAAACAATTTTGGCGTCCGCGAGCAGCCCAAATTCAAGAAGGGGCAACAGAGTGCTGGAAATTCTGACCCTCAGAGAAATACAGCGCCTAGAGGAGGCAGACCCGAACCCAAGAGGGACACTGGAGGTGAGATGCAGCGTCCAAGGAAGACTTGTACTAAGTGTGGCCGAATGCACCTTGGAGAATGTAGACAGGGCACTAATGCCTGTTTCGGTTGTGGTAAGAGTGGACACATGGTCGTAGACTGTCCCCAGAACAGAGGTCAGGCTGGGGGTAATGCTCAGCCTCGGCCTACCCCACATAATGCAGCAGCAGCCGAGCCTCCGAAGAGGAACAGATTTTATGCCTTAAAAGGTAGGGAGGAGCAGGAGAAGGCCGCTGATGTGGTCACAGGTATGCTGCAAGTATTCTCAACTTCTGTTTATGCTTTACTTGATCCAGGGTCTACGCTTTCCTTTGTGACTCCTCTGCTTGCCCTTACCTTTGAAATACTACCTGAAGTTCTGCATGATCCTATAGTGGTTAGTACGCCTTTAGGAGAAAATGTGAGAACCGATAGGGTATACAAGAATTGCCCAATAGTTGTGAATGGCAAGGCTATGTGTGCAAACTTGATTGAGTTACCCATGCATGATTTTGATATTATTCTTGGCATGGACTGGCTTCACAGCTATTATGCTTGCTTGGACTGTCGTAGTAGGGTGGTGAGGTTTCGCTTCCCTAATGGAGAAGAGTTAGTCTGGGAGGGGTACAATCCGATTCGTCCTAACCCCTTGGTTTCAAATCTTAAGGCCAATAAAATGATGGCCAAAGGGTTACTATGTCATCTAGTGAGTGTTAATGATTTAGATCATGATGTTTCTTCCATAGACTCGGTGCCTGTGGTAAATGAATTCCTAGATGTGTTTCCTGAAGATTTGCCTGGAGTCCCTCCCCTTCGAGAGATTGACTTTGGTATCGACTTAGAACCTGATACTAAACCAATCTCAATTCCTCCTTATAGAATGGCTCCAGCAGAACTCAAGGAGTTGAAGCTGCAGTTAAAAGATCTCACGGATAAGGGTTTCATTCAGCCGAGCATATCCCCTTGGGGCGCTCCAGTGTTGTTTGTAAAGAAAAAGGATGGGACCCTTAGAATGTGTATCGATTATCGGCAGCTCAACAAAGTCACTATAAAGAATAAGTACCCACTTCCCAGAATTGATGATTTGTTCGATCAGCTCCAAGGGTCTAGTTTCTTCTCTAAGATTGATCTTCGTTCAGGGTATCATCAGCTTAGAGTTAGGGATAGGGATGTCCCAAAAACAGCTTTTCGTACCCGTTATGGTCATTATGAGTTCTTGGTTATGTCATTCGGTCTCACGAATGCACCTGCTGCATTTATGGACCTCATGAACAGAGTTTTCCGTGAATACCTTGACTCTTTCGTCATAGTATTCATTGATGACATTCTCATCTACTCTAAGACCAAGGAAGAGCATGAACAACATTTGAGACTAACCTTGCAGGTACTTAGACAGCATCAGTTGTATGCCAAATTCAGCAAGTGTGAATTCTGGCTGAGATCAGTGACCTTCCTGGGCCATGTTGTGTCCGATCAAGGTGTAGAAGTGGACCCCAGAAAGACTGAAGCCGTTAAGAAGTGGCCAAAGCCTCTTACACCCACCGATATCCGTAGCTTTCTGGGATTGGCTGGTTACTACCGCAGGTTCGTGGAGGGATTTTCTTCCATTGCTGCCCCACTTACAACCTTGACAAAGAAGAAATCCAAGTTTGAATGGACGGAGACTTGTGAGAAGAGTTTCCAGGAACTCAAGGACAGACTCACTTCAGCCCCGGTGCTTACTCTGCCTAAGAGTGGCGAGAATTACACTGTCTATTGTGATGCATCTAGGGTTGGTTTGGGATGTGTTCTTATGCAGGCTGGTAAGGTGATAGCCTATGCTTCCAGACAGCTCAAGGTTCATGAGAAGAATTATCCCACTCATGACTTGGAGTTGGCAGCCGTGGTGTTTGCATTGAAGCTGTGGAGGCATTATCTGTATGGGGTACATGTGGATGTGTTCACGGATCATAAGAGTCTCCAGTACGTGTTCACGCAGAGGGAGCTGAATCTACGGCAACGCAGATGGTTGGAGCTGCTGAAGGATTATGACATGAATGTGCACTATCATCCAGGTAAGGCTAATGTTGTGGCTGATGCTTTGAGCAGGATGAGCATGGGGAGTACAGCCCACGTTGAGGATGAGAAGAAGGAACTAGTGAAAGAGGTACACAGACTGGCCAGACTGGGTGTGCGGTTGGTTGACTCTACTAGTGGAGGTGTTTCAGTTCACCCTAGTTCTGAATCATCCCTGATAGTGGAAGTCAAAAAGGGTCAGCATCTTGATCCTGTGTTGATGGAGATGAAGGACTCAGTGTTGTTAAAAATGAATGAGTCTTTTGCTTTGGGAGATGATGGCATACTTAGATACCAGAACCGGTTGTGCGTACCAGATGTAGATGATTTACGGACCAAGATTGTTACAGAGGCCCATGGTTCCAGATATTCTATACATCCAGGTTCCACCAAAATGTATCATGATCTTAAGCAGATTTATTGGTGGGATGGCATGAAGAAGGATATTGCAGACTATGTGGCTAAGTGTCCTAATTGTCAGCAGGTTAAGGCAGAGCATCTTAAGCCTGGTGGTCTGACTCAGATTATTGAGGTTCCGACTTGGAAATGGGAGGCCATTAATATGGACTTCGTAGTTGGTCTTCCGAGGACTAGGAGGCAGCATGACTCTATATGGGTTATTGTGGACAGATTGACTAAGTCTGCCCACTTTATCCCTGTGAAGTCTACTTACAGGGCCGAGGACTACGCGAGACTCTACATTGATGAGATTGTGAGATGGCATGGGATTCCCTTGTCTATTATTTCAGATAGAGGAGCTCAGTTTACTTCGCATTTTTGGAGATCTTTCCAGAAAAGCTTAGGCACGCAGGTGAAACTTAGCACTGCCTTTCATCCTCAGACAGATGGGCAGGCAGAGCGCACTATTCAGACATTGGAAGATATGTTGAGGGCGTGTGTGATTGACTTTAGAGGTAATTGGGATGACCATCTACCTTTGATAGAGTTCTCGTATAATAATAGCTACCACTCCAGCATTGGGATGGCACCGTTTGAGGCATTGTATGGTAGGAGGTGTAGATCTCCAGTTGGGTGGTTCGAGGTTGGAGAGTCATCTATTTTGGGTCCAGAGATCATTCATGAGGCCTTGGAGAAAGTTAGAATGATTAGAGACAGGTTGGCTACCGCTTACAGCCGACAAAAGTCATATGCAGACAACAGAAAGCGACCCTTAGAATTTAACGTTGGTGACCAGGTTTACTTGAAGATATCGCCTATGAAAGGGGTGATGCGATTTGGTAGAAAAGGGAAGCTTAGTCCGAGGTATGTGGGGCCATATGAGATCCTACAGCGCGTGGGTGAGGTGGCCTATGAGTTAGCATTGCCTGCGGAGCTAGCTTCTGTTCATCCAGTCTTTCATGTCTCTATGTTGAAGAAGTGCCTAGGTGATCCAGCATCAATCCTACCTGTAGAAGGTTTGGGGGTTGGTGAAGACTTGTCCTATGAGGAAATACCTGTTGAGATCTTAGACAGACAGGTCAAGCGGCTGAGGAACAAGGAGATTGCCACAGTGAAGGTATTGTGGAGAAACCATCTTGTTGAGGGTGCTACGTGGGAGGCTGAGGCCGACATGAGATCCCGATATCCACATCTTTTCAACTCTTGAGGTTAGGCTTCCTACTCGTAAGACTATAGTTCCTTATCTCTTCGTATTTGTTGCTATTGGCTGATTGTACATAGCAATTAAGTTATGATCTGATTGGCATTATGAAGTGTAATGGTAGTGTCATTCGGGGACGAATGTTCCTAAGGGGGGGATAATGTAACGATTCAAAAAAAAGAGAATTTATATAAATAAGAATAAATAGGTATTTAAGGGCATAATTGTCCTTTCACCTTTTAAATGAATAAATAAATAAATAAATAAATAATAGATTTGTATTTATTTATTTAAATATTATTTGACTAATTCTTTAATTAGTCTCCTAATCTAAATAGTCTCTCTCTCTCTCTCTCACGCTCCTTAACTCCCTCTCTCACGTTCTCCATCTTCCTCACATTCTTTCTGCCAAAATATCAACAATTTTCATGCTTGAAGAACTAACAAAAAAATTTTTAAGCAAAAGAAAAAGTAATCAAAACGTCAAGGCTAAGAGAGGTTCGTCGAGAGAGGTATACGTTGAAGTGAATTGGGAGTGTTTTGGAGGAGTTTTCCGGGCAGCAACATAAGAGTTTGAACATCGATTAAGGTATGGGTTTCTCTCATGGAATTCTTTCTCCAAGAGTACTTTCTTTCGAACGTTTCTTAACTCTTGAAACTAAGGTTGTTCCCCTTTGTATGTCCTTGTCCTTAGATCCCTAACGAATTTGTAGGATGGGTATGTTGTGCTGCTAGATTCTTGTATGAATGATGTGTTTAAATTTTGTGTCTTTTGGAAACGTATGAAAGTATATATGTATGTATTTGTGCAAGATTTTGACCATGACTTTAAGTCTTTCTTTAGCATGTTACTAGATTAGAGATTTCTCGTGTTTTATGTGCAAATAGAGGCTCTTAAAAACTTGGTTGAAATGCTATAAATTTTAGTTAAACAAATGACCAAATCATACTTTTAACTTGTCTTAAAAATCCTAACGAACGACAAATAAAGAGGTGCTTAAAAGTCTCGTAAATCGCCTCATAAAAAGGTGTAACAAAGTTCCAGAATCTGGAAATTCGCTACAGGTGAATTCTGGAAAATTTTGGGTGTCAAAGAAATTAATTAAAAATGGGTGAGGTCTGCAGGGATCGAACCCGAGACCTCACCAAAGTAAGAAAAAGAAAAAAAAAAGGAATGTGCCAGGCGGGGCTCGAAATGGGGGCTGGGACCGGCGAAATTCGCCAAGAAAAGAAATAAAAAGGGGGCGGGGGAATCGAACTCGCGACCCCCAGCCACGCGCGAAAAAAAAAAAAAAAAAGATTAAAGAGGGAATGCTGGGGGCGGGGATCGAACCCGCGACCCCCAGCTATGCGCGGAACGAATTAAAAGGGAGAAAAAGAACGCGAGGCGTGGGAATCGATCCCACGACCTCAGCGCTGAAGGAAGGGCGCAAATAATAGCGTGAGGCTGTGGGGATTCGATCCCACAACCTCACTGCCATTCCCCTATTTAATTAAAAAAAAATAGAGGGGCTGTGGGGGTTCGAACCCACCACCTCACAGCCTCCTCTTCAGCGAAAATGAGAGGAAAAATAAGGGGGCTGTGGGGGTTCGAACCCACAACCTCCCTATTCAAGCGAATTTAATTAATAATAATAATAATGATAAATTAAAATTCTAATTAAAGTTGGAAAATTAATTCTCTTATGTAAATATTGAGATTTAATTTAGAATTCTAATCAAAATAGAATATTAATTCTTTTATGTAAATATTGAGATTTAAATTAGAATTCTAATTAAATTAGAAAATTATTCTTTCATGTAAATGATTGAAATTTACTTTAGAATTCTAATTAAAATAAAAATTTATTATGTCATGAAAATGTTGAGATTTAATTTAGAGTTATAAAGTTATAAATGTTGGAAATAAAATCAATGAAAAATATAAATGATATCCAAATAATTCAAGATTTGGGTTCCCGTGCCCAAAACCTCCGTATTGATACATAAGTCATACGTGAGTGAAATATTCAAGAATAATGTCATCTACTTAGATCAAAAATCAAAGATCTTGGCATATATACAAGATACATAAGTCTTGTAATACATAATCTTAGAAAAATAAGAATTCACTTAACGAACTATAAATGAAGCCTCGTGGCTTGTATGTATAGACACATGAGTTTAACATACGTTCAAATTAAGTGAACCTAAGATATACGTAATGAAATGAAGAATGTGGTGACAACCATGATGTGAGGCTAATGTATATGATGAGAGCAATCTCAAATGAGCCTAAGTAAAGATTACCAATACGTACTCACCAATGAGAGTTTAAGATAATGAAGAGATCAGTCTCTATGAACACTCTAATGAAAATATTGAGTTTAAAACACTTAATACAAATGATGAGATGAGAAATCATCTATTGAGCTATGATGTCCTTATACTAGAAGCCAACTTCCATGATGTATGAGTTGAACGTAATGGAACTTTATACCGAGCACCGATAGGCTAGCTATGAGCGGTGATGCCTTCTTTCGAGAAGGGCGGAGGTTCACGTAACTCTCATGAGATGAGACTGTCCGGCTTGCCGGGTATGGGTCTCCATACATCTCCTAGTCTTTGAACCTATATTGCCACTATAGGGATCTGGCGGGGTTAAATTCCCATAAACGCCAGCATGTTATTGAATCACTTTGGCCGGTGGTTCCACCTCTTTTCGGTGTGGGGGAGACACTGGATTTCATGATGCTCACATGATCTATGTCGGTTAAAGTTAAAGTTCCCAATGAATGAATGAGGCCAGCCTCAAATGAATCATATAAAGAAATGAATGATACCGAAGGTGTTAGGATAGGATAATCAAGAGGTGAGCTAGATTCAGGTAATGACATTAGGTCATTCCTGATCATTGCACAGCAAACCCGATGAAAATCTTAAACTACATCCTAGGTATAGCTGGTGTTCGCACTGGCCTATGAATGAATTGAAATGAAATACGAATGAATGAGTGAAGCAGACTCTGTGTTTGCTAAAGAAGGCTCCCTAGTTGAGGTCCCATATGTTGAGCCCTCATTTTGGAAAGTCTTAAGGTTAAGTCTATGATAATAAGGTCTTATGATATATGAATGAATAATATGAAAGAAACTATGTGTTATATGTTATGTGCTATGTGAAGATGTTATGTGTTGTGTGCAATACGATGATTATAAAGATGCATGTCACTCTCATGGCATAACTTTCCTAATCTCATTTTAGCAAGTCCACTGACTTGACTTCCAAACGTCATGTTGTTAGGAAAGAGCTCTTCTTCCTCATGCATGTCCCTGGTGTGTGCTTGCATATACCCATACTTAGTACAAGTGTGTACTAATTCCATACGAACATCTACTTTTAGGTGCAGGCACAGGTGGACGCTAGAGCTACAGGATCGTTGTTGCAGCTATCCGGACGTCAGCATTCATCCGGAGTTTGGTAGGTCCTCATGCTTTCGAGGATGCTACTGTTTTACATTCTAGCGTAGTTTTAGAGTTGAGCTAGTGGAGCATGTTCCACTAGTGTTTCTTTCCTGTTTTGGTTCAGACTTTGTATTGGTGCTATTTTGGCCGATATACAGTTAATACTTAATGAATTATTTCTTTCAGTTGCTTATCTCTTAAATGTTAGATGGTTGATGATGAACGATTACGAAATGTTAAGAATGTTTAGCAAGTATGATTAAAGAATCAAAAATTTCAAATTTTCCGCTAAAATTAATCTATGTAAAGTAAGAATGACGTAAGTAGGCTTGTCTGCGACCTCTGAGAGGTCAACGACGCCGGTCTCGTCTGGGGTCTAGATTCCGGTCGTGACAAAGTTGGTATCAGAGCGCTAGGTTAAATTCCTAGAATAATGAGTTCACATCAACCACATTGAGTAGTTTCTAAGTCATGGTAGTGAAGTGCACCACTATCCTGGATTAGAGACTGCATGATGCGTAGGAAAGACTTCCCTTCTTCTGATCTTATTGTGCTTTTCCTAATGTTTGAATTCTTGGTGTTACGAACGTGTCTAACATCAACCTTGTTGTTTTCAGAGAATGAACTCTTGGGGAACTAAGGGTCGGAGGACGGGAGCAGCACCAGCTAGGGGTAATCAGAATCCACCCCAGGCTCCAGCTGAAGGAGTGGCCATGCCAGTTAACCCAGCTGCGTTGACTGATGCGGAGGTGAGGGCATCTCTAGCCCAGATGGCACAGGCCATCGCGATGCAGGCCCAAGCTATGACTGCCCAAGTCAACCGGCAGGATGTTCTGAGGGAAAACCCACCGGTTCGCAGCATAGCTGATAGACTGCGAGACTTCACGAGGATGAATCCTCCAATTTTCACAGGGGCCAAGACTTCAGAAGATCCCCAGGAATTTATAGATGAGTTGTATAAGATACTGGTGGCCATGGGGGCCACTGATATTGAGAAGGCTGAGCTGGCTTCCTACCAGCTCAAAGATGTTGCACAGACTTGGTGCAAAATGTGGCGAGATAGCCGTGTCCTAGGAGGGGTGCCAGTCACCTGGGAGCTGTTCAAGACAGCATTTTTGGAAAGGTTCTTCCCTAGAGAGATGAAAGAGGCCAAGGTTGAGGAGTTCATCAACCTCAAGCAAGGATCCATGACTGTCAGGGAGTATTCCCTGAAGTTTGTGAAGTTATCTAGGTATGTACTTCCCTTAGTATTTGATAACAAGTATGATGAGAGTACTTAACTTTGTTGAAATTATCCAGGTATGCTACTCCCTTGGTTTCTACCAGCAGGGAGGAGATGAGCAGATTCCTCACAGGAATCAATAGAGACCTGGAGGAGGATTGTCGGGCTGCGATGCTCCATAATGATATGGACCTTTCTAGATTAATGATGCATGTCCAGCAGGTAGAGGACAGCCGAAAGAGGAGAGATGTACGTGATGTTAGGAGGCCTAGGCCTCAAGATCAGGCAGGTCCCAGCCATGGAGGCCATAGAAACAATTTTGGCGTCCGCGAGCAGCCCAAATTCAAGAAGGGGCAACAGAGTGCTGGAAATTCTGACCCTCAGAGAAATACAGCGCCTAGAGGAGGCAGACCCGAACCCAAGAGGGACACTGGAGGTGAGATGCAGCGTCCAAGGAAGACTTGTACTAAGTGTGGCCGAATGCACCTTGGAGAATGTAGACAGGGCACTAATGCCTGTTTCGGTTGTGGTAAGAGTGGACACATGGTCGTAGACTGTCCCCAGAACAGAGGTCAGGCTGGGGGTAATGCTCAGCCTCGGCCTACCCCACATAATGCAGCAGCAGCCGAGCCTCCGAAGAGGAACAGATTTTATGCCTTAAAAGGTAGGGAGGAGCAGGAGAAGGCCGCTGATGTGGTCACAGGTATGCTGCAAGTATTCTCAACTTCTGTTTATGCTTTACTTGATCCAGGGTCTACGCTTTCCTTTGTGACTCCTCTGCTTGCCCTTACCTTTGAAATACTACCTGAAGTTCTGCATGATCCTATAGTGGTTAGTACGCCTTTAGGAGAAAATGTGAGAACCGATAGGGTATACAAGAATTGCCCAATAGTTGTGAATGGCAAGGCTATGTGTGCAAACTTGATTGAGTTACCCATGCATGATTTTGATATTATTCTTGGCATGGACTGGCTTCACAGCTATTATGCTTGCTTGGACTGTCGTAGTAGGGTGGTGAGGTTTCGCTTCCCTAATGGAGAAGAGTTAGTCTGGGAGGGGTACAATCCGATTCGTCCTAACCCCTTGGTTTCAAATCTTAAGGCCAATAAAATGATGGCCAAAGGGTTACTATGTCATCTAGTGAGTGTTAATGATTTAGATCATGATGTTCCTTCCATAGACTCGGTGCCTGTGGTAAATGAATTCCTAGATGTGTTTCCTGAAGATTTGCCTGGAGTCCCTCCCCTTCGAGAGATTGACTTTGGTATCGACTTAGAACCTGATACTAAACCAATCTCAATTCCTCCTTATAGAATGGCTCCAGCAGAACTCAAGGAGTTGAAGCTGCAGTTAAAAGATCTCACGGATAAGGGTTTCATTCAGCCGAGCATATCCCCTTGGGGCGCTCCAGTGTTGTTTGTAAAGAAAAAGGATGGGACCCTTAGAATGTGTATCGATTATCGGCAGCTCAACAAAGTCACTATAAAGAATAAGTACCCACTTCCCAGAATTGATGATTTGTTCGATCAGCTCCAAGGGTCTAGTTTCTTCTCTAAGATTGATCTTCGTTCAGGGTATCATCAGCTTAGAGTTAGGGATAGGGATGTCCCAAAAACAGCTTTTCGTACCCGTTATGGTCATTATGAGTTCTTGGTTATGTCATTCGGTCTCACGAATGCACCTGCTGCATTTATGGACCTCATGAACAGAGTTTTCCGTGAATACCTTGACTCTTTCGTCATAGTATTCATTGATGACATTCTCATCTACTCTAAGACCAAGGAAGAGCATGAACAACATTTGAGACTAACCTTGCAGGTACTTAGACAGCATCAGTTGTATGCCAAATTCAGCAAGTGTGAATTCTGGCTGAGATCAGTGACCTTCCTGGGCCATGTTGTGTCCGATCAAGGTGTAGAAGTGGACCCCAGAAAGACTGAAGCCGTTAAGAAGTGGCCAAAGCCTCTTACACCCACCGATATCCGTAGCTTTCTGGGATTGGCTGGTTACTACCGCAGGTTCGTGGAGGGATTTTCTTCCATTGCTGCCCCACTTACAACCTTGACAAAGAAGAAATCCAAGTTTGAATGGACGGAGACTTGTGAGAAGAGTTTCCAGGAACTCAAGGACAGACTCACTTCAGCCCCGGTGCTTACTCTGCCTAAGAGTGGCGAGAATTACACTGTCTATTGTGATGCATCTAGGGTTGGTTTGGGATGTGTTCTTATGCAGGCTGGTAAGGTGATAGCCTATGCTTCCAGACAGCTCAAGGTTCATGAGAAGAATTATCCCACTCATGACTTGGAGTTGGCAGCCGTGGTGTTTGCATTGAAGCTGTGGAGGCATTATCTGTATGGGGTACATGTGGATGTGTTCACGGATCATAAGAGTCTCCAGTACGTGTTCACGCAGAGGGAGCTGAATCTACGGCAACGCAGATGGTTGGAGCTGCTGAAGGATTATGACATGAATGTGCACTATCATCCAGGTAAGGCTAATGTTGTGGCTGATGCTTTGAGCAGGATGAGCATGGGGAGTACAGCCCACGTTGAGGATGAGAAGAAGGAACTAGTGAAAGAGGTACACAGACTGGCCAGACTGGGTGTGCGGTTGGTTGACTCTACTAGTGGAGGTGTTTCAGTTCACCCTAGTTCTGAATCATCCCTGATAGTGGAAGTCAAAAAGGGTCAGCATCTTGATCCTGTGTTGATGGAGATGAAGGACTCAGTGTTGTTAAAAATGAATGAGTCTTTTGCTTTGGGAGATGATGGCATACTTAGATACCAGAACCGGTTGTGCGTACCAGATGTAGATGATTTACGGACCAAGATTGTTACAGAGGCCCATGGTTCCAGATATTCTATACATCCAGGTTCCACCAAAATGTATCATGATCTTAAGCAGATTTATTGGTGGGATGGCATGAAGAAGGATATTGCAGACTATGTGGCTAAGTGTCCTAATTGTCAGCAGGTTAAGGCAGAGCATCTTAAGCCTGGTGGTCTGACTCAGATTATTGAGGTTCCGACTTGGAAATGGGAGGCCATTAATATGGACTTCGTAGTTGGTCTTCCGAGGACTAGGAGGCAGCATGACTCTATATGGGTTATTGTGGACAGATTGACTAAGTCTGCCCACTTTATCCCTGTGAAGTCTACTTACAGGGCCGAGGACTACGCGAGACTCTACATTGATGAGATTGTGAGATGGCATGGGATTCCCTTGTCTATTATTTCAGATAGAGGAGCTCAGTTTACTTCGCATTTTTGGAGATCTTTCCAGAAAAGCTTAGGCACGCAGGTGAAACTTAGCACTGCCTTTCATCCTCAGACAGATGGGCAGGCAGAGCGCACTATTCAGACATTGGAAGATATGTTGAGGGCGTGTGTGATTGACTTTAGAGGTAATTGGGATGACCATCTACCTTTGATAGAGTTCTCGTATAATAATAGCTACCACTCCAGCATTGGGATGGCACCGTTTGAGGCATTGTATGGTAGGAGGTGTAGATCTCCAGTTGGGTGGTTCGAGGTTGGAGAGTCATCTATTTTGGGTCCAGAGATCATTCATGAGGCCTTGGAGAAAGTTAGAATGATTAGAGACAGGTTGGCTACCGCTTACAGCCGACAAAAGTCATATGCAGACAACAGAAAGCGACCCTTAGAATTTAACGTTGGTGACCAGGTTTACTTGAAGATATCGCCTATGAAAGGGGTGATGCGATTTGGTAGAAAAGGGAAGCTTAGTCCGAGGTATGTGGGGCCATATGAGATCCTACAGCGCGTGGGTGAGGTGGCCTATGAGTTAGCATTGCCTGCGGAGCTAGCTTCTGTTCATCCAGTCTTTCATGTCTCTATGTTGAAGAAGTGCCTAGGTGATCCAGCATCAATCCTACCTGTAGAAGGTTTGGGGGTTGGTGAAGACTTGTCCTATGAGGAAATACCTGTTGAGATCTTAGACAGACAGGTCAAGCGGCTGAGGAACAAGGAGATTGCCACAGTGAAGGTATTGTGGAGAAACCATCTTGTTGAGGGTGCTACGTGGGAGGCTGAGGCCGACATGAGATCCCGATATCCACATCTTTTCAACTCTTGAGGTTAGGCTTCCTACTCGTAAGACTATAGTTCCTTATCTCTTCGTATTTGTTGCTATTGGCTGATTGTACATAGCAATTAAGTTATGATCTGATTGGCATTATGAAGTGTAATGGTAGTGTCATTCGGGGACGAATGTTCCTAAGGGGGGGATAATGTAACGATTCAAAAAAAAAGAGAATTTATATAAATAAGAATAAATAGGTATTTAAGGGCATAATTGTCCTTTCACCTTTTAAATGAATAAATAAATAAATAAATAAATAATAGATTTGTATTTATTTATTTAAATATTATTTGACTAATTCTTTAATTAGTCTCCTAATCTAAATAGTCTCTCTCTCTCTCTCTCACGCTCCTTAACTCCCTCTCTCACGTTCTCCATCTTCCTCACATTCTTTCTGCCAAAATATCAACAATTTTCATGCTTGAAGAACTAACAAAAAAATTTTTAAGCAAAAGAAAAAGTAATCAAAACGTCAAGGCTAAGAGAGGTTCGTCGAGAGAGGTATACGTTGAAGTGAATTGGGAGTGTTTTGGAGGAGTTTTCCGGGCAGCAACATAAGAGTTTGAACATCGATTAAGGTATGGGTTTCTCTCATGGAATTCTTTCTCCAAGAGTACTTTCTTTCGAACGTTTCTTAACTCTTGAAACTAAGGTTGTTCCCCTTTGTATGTCCTTGTCCTTAGATCCCTAACGAATTTGTAGGATGGGTATGTTGTGCTGCTAGATTCTTGTATGAATGATGTGTTTAAATTTTGTGTCTTTTGGAAACGTATGAAAGTATATATGTATGTATTTGTGCAAGATTTTGACCATGACTTTAAGTCTTTCTTTAGCATGTTACTAGATTAGAGATTTCTCGTGTTTTATGTGCAAATAGAGGCTCTTAAAAACTTGGTTGAAATGCTATAAATTTTAGTTAAACAAATGACCAAATCATACTTTTAACTTGTCTTAAAAATCCTAACGAACGACAAATAAAGAGGTGCTTAAAAGTCTCGTAAATCGCCTCATAAAAAGGTGTAACAAAGTTCCAGAATCTGGAAATTCGCTACAGGTGAATTCTGGAAAATTTTGGGTGTCAAAGAAATTAATTAAAAATGGGTGAGGTCTGCAGGGATCGAACCCGAGACCTCACCAAAGTAAGAAAAAGAAAAAAAAAAAGGAATGTGCCAGGCGGGGCTCGAAATGGGGGCTGGGACCGGCGAAATTCGCCAAGAAAAGAAATAAAAAGGGGGCGGGGGAATCGAACTCGCGACCCCCAGCCACGCGCGAAAAAAAAAAAAAAAAAGATTAAAGAGGGAATGCTGGGGGCGGGGATCGAACCCGCGACCCCCAGCTATGCGCGGAACGAATTAAAAGGGAGAAAAAGAACGCGAGGCGTGGGAATCGATCCCACGACCTCAGCGCTGAAGGAAGGGCGCAAATAATAGCGTGAGGCTGTGGGGATTCGATCCCACAACCTCACTGCCATTCCCCTATTTAATTAAAAAAAAATAGAGGGGCTGTGGGGGTTCGAACCCACCACCTCACAGCCTCCTCTTCAGCGAAAATGAGAGGAAAAATAAGGGGGCTGTGGGGGTTCGAACCCACAACCTCCCTATTCAAGCGAATTTAATTAATAATAATAATAATGATAAATTAAAATTCTAATTAAAGTTGGAAAATTAATTCTCTTATGTAAATATTGAGATTTAATTTAGAATTCTAATCAAAATAGAATATTAATTCTTTTATGTAAATATTGAGATTTAAATTAGAATTCTAATTAAATTAGAAAATTATTCTTTCATGTAAATGATTGAAATTTACTTTAGAATTCTAATTAAAATAAAAAATTTATTATGTCATGAAAATGTTGAGATTTAATTTAGAGTTATAAAGTTATAAATGTTGGAAATAAAATCAATGAAAAATATAAATGATATCCAAATAATTCAAGATTTGGGTTCCCGTGCCCAAAACCTCCGTATTGATACATAAGTCATACGTGAGTGAAATATTCAAGAATAATGTCATCTACTTAGATCAAAAATCAAAGATCTTGGCATATATACAAGATACATAAGTCTTGTAATACATAATCTTAGAAAAATAAGAATTCACTTAACGAACTATAAATGAAGCCTCGTGGCTTGTATGTATAGACACATGAGTTTAACATACGTTCAAATTAAGTGAACCTAAGATATACGTAATGAAATGAAGAATGTGGTGACAACCATGATGTGAGGCTAATGTATATGATGAGAGCAATCTCAAATGAGCCTAAGTAAAGATTACCAATACGTACTCACCAATGAGAGTTTAAGATAATGAAGAGATCAGTCTCTATGAACACTCTAATGAAAATATTGAGTTTAAAACACTTAATACAAATGATGAGATGAGAAATCATCTATTGAGCTATGATGTCCTTATACTAGAAGCCAACTTCCATGATGTATGAGTTGAACGTAATGGAACTTTATACCGAGCACCGATAGGCTAGCTATGAGCGGTGATGCCTTCTTTCGAGAAGGGCGGAGGTTCACGTAACTCTCATGAGATGAGACTGTCCGGCTTGCCGGGTATGGGTCTCCATACATCTCCTAGTCTTTGAACCTATATTGCCACTATAGGGATCTGGCGGGGTTAAATTCCCATAAACGCCAGCATGTTATTGAATCACTTTGGCCGGTGGTTCCACCTCTTTTCGGTGTGGGGGAGACACTGGATTTCATGATGCTCACATGATCTATGTCGGTTAAAGTTAAAGTTCCCAATGAATGAATGAGGCCAGCCTCAAATGAATCATATAAAGAAATGAATGATACCGAAGGTGTTAGGATAGGATAATCAAGAGGTGAGCTAGATTCAGGTAATGACATTAGGTCATTCCTGATCATTGCACAGCAAACCCGATGAAATCTTAAACTACATCCTAGGTATAGCTGGTGTTCGCACTGGCCTATGAATGAATTGAAATGAAATACGAATGAATGAGTGAAGCAGACTCTGTGTTTGCTAAAGAAGGCTCCCTAGTTGAGGTCCCATATGTTGAGCCCTCATTTTGGAAAGTCTTAAGGTTAAGTCTATGATAATAAGGTCTTATGATATATGAATGAATAATATGAAAGAAACTATGTGTTATATGTTATGTGCTATGTGAAGATGTTATGTGTTGTGTGCAATACGATGATTATAAAGATGCATGTCACTCTCATGGCATAACTTTCCTAATCTCATTTTAGCAAGTCCACTGACTTGACTTCCAAACGTCATGTTGTTAGGAAAGAGCTCTTCTTCCTCATGCATGTCCCTGGTGTGTGCTTGCATATACCCATACTTAGTACAAGTGTGTACTAATTCCATACGAACATCTACTTTTAGGTGCAGGCACAGGTGGACGCTAGAGCTACAGGATCGTTGTTGCAGCTATCCGGACGTCAGCATTCATCCGGAGTTTGGTAGGTCCTCATGCTTTCGAGGATGCTACTGTTTTACATTCTAGCGTAGTTTTAGAGTTGAGCTAGTGGAGCATGTTCCACTAGCGTTTCTTTCCTGTTTTGGTTCAGACTTTGTATTGGTGCTATTTTGGCCGATATACAGTTAATACTTAATGAATTATTTCTTTCAGTTGCTTATCTCTTAAATGTTAGATGGTTGATGATGAACGATTACGAAATGTTAAGAATGTTTAGCAAGTATGATTAAAGAATCAAAAATTTCAAATTTTCCGCTAAAATTAATCTATGTAAAGTAAGAATGACGTAAGTAGGCTTGTCTGCGACCTCTGAGAGGTCAACGACGCCGGTCTCGTCTGGGGTCTAGATTCCGGTCGTGACAAAGTTGGTATCAGAGCGCTAGGTTAAATTCCTAGAATAATGAGTTCACATCAACCACATTGAGTAGTTTCTAAGTCATGGTAGTGAAGTGCACCACTATCCTGGATTAGAGACTGCATGATGCGTAGGAAAGACTTCCCTTCTTCTGATCTTATTGTGCTTTTCCTAATGTTTGAATTCTTGGTGTTACGAACGTGTCTAACATCAACCTTGTTGTTTTCAGAGAATGAACTCTTGGGGAACTAAGGGTCGGAGGACGGGAGCAGCACCAGCTAGGGGTAATCAGAATCCACCCCAGGCTCCAGCTGAAGGAGTGGCCATGCCAGTTAACCCAGCTGCGTTGACTGATGCGGAGGTGAGGGCATCTCTAGCCCAGATGGCACAGGCCATCGCGATGCAGGCCCAAGCTATGACTGCCCAAGTCAACCGGCAGGATGTTCTGAGGGAAAACCCACCGGTTCGCAGCATAGCTGATAGACTGCGAGACTTCACGAGGATGAATCCTCCAATTTTCACAGGGGCCAAGACTTCAGAAGATCCCCAGGAATTTATAGATGAGTTGTATAAGATACTGGTGGCCATGGGGGCCACTGATATTGAGAAGGCTGAGCTGGCTTCCTACCAGCTCAAAGATGTTGCACAGACTTGGTGCAAAATGTGGCGAGATAGCCGTGTCCTAGGAGGGGTGCCAGTCACCTGGGAGCTGTTCAAGACAGCATTTTTGGAAAGGTTCTTCCCTAGAGAGATGAAAGAGGCCAAGGTTGAGGAGTTCATCAACCTCAAGCAAGGATCCATGACTGTCAGGGAGTATTCCCTGAAGTTTGTGAAGTTATCTAGGTATGTACTTCCCTTAGTATTTGATAACAAGTATGATGAGAGTACTTAACTTTGTTGAAATTATCCAGGTATGCTACTCCCTTGGTTTCTACCAGCAGGGAGGAGATGAGCAGATTCCTCACAGGAATCAATAGAGACCTGGAGGAGGATTGTCGGGCTGCGATGCTCCATAATGATATGGACCTTTCTAGATTAATGATGCATGTCCAGCAGGTAGAGGACAGCCGAAAGAGGAGAGATGTACGTGATGTTAGGAGGCCTAGGCCTCAAGATCAGGCAGGTCCCAGCCATGGAGGCCATAGAAACAATTTTGGCGTCCGCGAGCAGCCCAAATTCAAGAAGGGGCAACAGAGTGCTGGAAATTCTGACCCTCAGAGAAATACAGCGCCTAGAGGAGGCAGACCCGAACCCAAGAGGGACATGGAGGTGAGATGCAGCGTCCAAGGAAGACTTGTACTAAGTGTGGCCGAATGCACCTTGGAGAATGTAGACAGGGCACTAATGCCTGTTTCGGTTGTGGTAAGAGTGGACACATGGTCGTAGACTGTCCCCAGAACAGAGGTCAGGCTGGGGGTAATGCTCAGCCTCGGCCTACCCCACATAATGCAGCAGCAGCCGAGCCTCCGAAGAGGAACAGATTTTATGCCTTAAAAGGTAGGGAGGAGCAGGAGAAGGCCGCTGATGTGGTCACAGGTATGCTGCAAGTATTCTCAACTTCTGTTTATGCTTTACTTGATCCAGGGTCTACGCTTTCCTTTGTGACTCCTCTGCTTGCCCTTACCTTTGAAATACTACCTGAAGTTCTGCATGATCCTATAGTGGTTAGTACGCCTTTAGGAGAAAATGTGAGAACCGATAGGGTATACAAGAATTGCCCAATAGTTGTGAATGGCAAGGCTATGTGTGCAAACTTGATTGAGTTACCCATGCATGATTTTGATATTATTCTTGGCATGGACTGGCTTCACAGCTATTATGCTTGCTTGGACTGTCGTAGTAGGGTGGTGAGGTTTCGCTTCCCTAATGGAGAAGAGTTAGTCTGGGAGGGGTACAATCCGATTCGTCCTAACCCCTTGGTTTCAAATCTTAAGGCCAATAAAATGATGGCCAAAGGGTTACTATGTCATCTAGTGAGTGTTAATGATTTAGATCATGATGTTCCTTCCATAGACTCGGTGCCTGTGGTAAATGAATTCCTAGATGTGTTTCCTGAAGATTTGCCTGGAGTCCCTCCCCTTCGAGAGATTGACTTTGGTATCGACTTAGAACCTGATACTAAACCAATCTCAATTCCTCCTTATAGAATGGCTCCAGCAGAACTCAAGGAGTTGAAGCTGCAGTTAAAAGATCTCACGGATAAGGGTTTCATTCAGCCGAGCATATCCCCTTGGGGCGCTCCAGTGTTGTTTGTAAAGAAAAAGGATGGGACCCTTAGAATGTGTATCGATTATCGGCAGCTCAACAAAGTCACTATAAAGAATAAGTACCCACTTCCCAGAATTGATGATTTGTTCGATCAGCTCCAAGGGTCTAGTTTCTTCTCTAAGATTGATCTTCGTTCAGGGTATCATCAGCTTAGAGTTAGGGATAGGGATGTCCCAAAAACAGCTTTTCGTACCCGTTATGGTCATTATGAGTTCTTGGTTATGTCATTCGGTCTCACGAATGCACCTGCTGCATTTATGGACCTCATGAACAGAGTTTTCCGTGAATACCTTGACTCTTTCGTCATAGTATTCATTGATGACATTCTCATCTACTCTAAGACCAAGGAAGAGCATGAACAGCATTTGAGACTAACCTTGCAGGTACTTAGACAGCATCAGTTGTATGCCAAATTCAGCAAGTGTGAATTCTGGCTGAGATCAGTGACCTTCCTGGGCCATGTTGTGTCCGATCAAGGTGTAGAAGTGGACCCCAGAAAGACTGAAGCCGTTAAGAAGTGGCCAAAGCCTCTTACACCCACCGATATCCGTAGCTTTCTGGGATTGGCTGGTTACTACCGCAGGTTCGTGGAGGGATTTTCTTCCATTGCTGCCCCACTTACAACCTTGACAAAGAAGAAATCCAAGTTTGAATGGACGGAGACTTGTGAGAAGAGTTTCCAGGAACTCAAGGACAGACTCACTTCAGCCCCGGTGCTTACTCTGCCTAAGAGTGGCGAGAATTACACTGTCTATTGTGATGCATCTAGGGTTGGTTTGGGATGTGTTCTTATGCAGGCTGGTAAGGTGATAGCCTATGCTTCCAGACAGCTCAAGGTTCATGAGAAGAATTATCCCACTCATGACTTGGAGTTGGCAGCCGTGGTGTTTGCATTGAAGCTGTGGAGGCATTATCTGTATGGGGTACATGTGGATGTGTTCACGGATCATAAGAGTCTCCAGTACGTGTTCACGCAGAGGGAGCTGAATCTACGGCAACGCAGATGGTTGGAGCTGCTGAAGGATTATGACATGAATGTGCACTATCATCCAGGTAAGGCTAATGTTGTGGCTGATGCTTTGAGCAGGATGAGCATGGGGAGTACAGCCCACGTTGAGGATGAGAAGAAGGAACTAGTGAAAGAGGTACACAGACTGGCCAGACTGGGTGTGCGGTTGGTTGACTCTACTAGTGGAGGTGTTTCAGTTCACCCTAGTTCTGAATCATCCCTGATAGTGGAAGTCAAAAAGGGTCAGCATCTTGATCCTGTGTTGATGGAGATGAAGGACTCAGTGTTGTTAAAAATGAATGAGTCTTTTGCTTTGGGAGATGATGGCATACTTAGATACCAGAACCGGTTGTGCGTACCAGATGTAGATGATTTACGGACCAAGATTGTTACAGAGGCCCATGGTTCCAGATATTCTATACATCCAGGTTCCACCAAAATGTATCATGATCTTAAGCAGATTTATTGGTGGGATGGCATGAAGAAGGATATTGCAGACTATGTGGCTAAGTGTCCTAATTGTCAGCAGGTTAAGGCAGAGCATCTTAAGCCTGGTGGTCTGACTCAGATTATTGAGGTTCCGACTTGGAAATGGGAGGCCATTAATATGGACTTCGTAGTTGGTCTTCCGAGGACTAGGAGGCAGCATGACTCTATATGGGTTATTGTGGACAGATTGACTAAGTCTGCCCACTTTATCCCTGTGAAGTCTACTTACAGGGCCGAGGACTACGCGAGACTCTACATTGATGAGATTGTGAGATGGCATGGGATTCCCTTGTCTATTATTTCAGATAGAGGAGCTCAGTTTACTTCGCATTTTTGGAGATCTTTCCAGAAAAGCTTAGGCACGCAGGTGAAACTTAGCACTGCCTTTCATCCTCAGACAGATGGGCAGGCAGAGCGCACTATTCAGACATTGGAAGATATGTTGAGGGCGTGTGTGATTGACTTTAGAGGTAATTGGGATGACCATCTACCTTTGATAGAGTTCTCGTATAATAATAGCTACCACTCCAGCATTGGGATGGCACCGTTTGAGGCATTGTATGGTAGGAGGTGTAGATCTCCAGTTGGGTGGTTCGAGGTTGGAGAGTCATCTATTTTGGGTCCAGAGATCATTCATGAGGCCTTGGAGAAAGTTAGAATGATTAGAGACAGGTTGGCTACCGCTTACAGCCGACAAAAGTCATATGCAGACAACAGAAAGCGACCCTTAGAATTTAACGTTGGTGACCAGGTTTACTTGAAGATATCGCCTATGAAAGGGGTGATGCGATTTGGTAGAAAAGGGAAGCTTAGTCCGAGGTATGTGGGGCCATATGAGATCCTACAGCGCGTGGGTGAGGTGGCCTATGAGTTAGCATTGCCTGCGGAGCTAGCTTCTGTTCATCCAGTCTTTCATGTCTCTATGTTGAAGAAGTGCCTAGGTGATCCAGCATCAATCCTACCTGTAGAAGGTTTGGGGGTTGGTGAAGACTTGTCCTATGAGGAAATACCTGTTGAGATCTTAGACAGACAGGTCAAGCGGCTGAGGAACAAGGAGATTGCCACAGTGAAGGTATTGTGGAGAAACCATCTTGTTGAGGGTGCTACGTGGGAGGCTGAGGCCGACATGAGATCCCGATATCCACATCTTTTCAACTCTTGAGGTTAGGCTTCCTACTCGTAAGACTATAGTTCCTTATCTCTTCGTATTTGTTGCTATTGGCTGATTGTACATAGCAATTAAGTTATGATCTGATTGGCATTATGAAGTGTAATGGTAGTGTCATTCGGGGACGAATGTTCCTAAGGGGGGGATAATGTAACGATTCAAAAAAAAAGAGAATTTATATAAATAAGAATAAATAGGTATTTAAGGGCATAATTGTCCTTTCACCTTTTAAATGAATAAATAAATAAATAAATAAATAATAGATTTGTATTTATTTATTTAAATATTATTTGACTAATTCTTTAATTAGTCTCCTAATCTAAATAGTCCTCTCTCTCTCTCTCTCACGCTCCTTAACTCCCTCTCTCACGTTCTCCATCTTCCTCACATTCTTTCTGCCAAAATATCAACAATTTTCATGCTTGAAGAACTAACAAAAAAATTTTTAAGCAAAAGAAAAAGTAATCAAAACGTCAAGGCTAAGAGAGGTTCGTCGAGAGAGGTATACGTTGAAGTGAATTGGGAGTGTTTTGGAGGAGTTTTCCGGGCAGCAACATAAGAGTTTGAACATCGATTAAGGTATGGGTTTCTCTCATGGAATTCTTTCTCCAAGAGTACTTTCTTTCGAACGTTTCTTAACTCTTGAAACTAAGGTTGTTCCCCTTTGTATGTCCTTGTCCTTAGATCCCTAACGAATTTGTAGGATGGGTATGTTGTGCTGCTAGATTCTTGTATGAATGATGTGTTTAAATTTTGTGTCTTTTGGAAACGTATGAAAGTATATATGTATGTATTTGTGCAAGATTTTGACCATGACTTTAAGTCTTTCTTTAGCATGTTACTAGATTAGAGATTTCTCGTGTTTTATGTGCAAATAGAGGCTCTTAAAAACTTGGTTGAAATGCTATAAATTTTAGTTAAACAAATGACCAAATCATACTTTTAACTTGTCTTAAAAATCCTAACGAACGACAAATAAAGAGGTGCTTAAAAGTCTCGTAAATCGCCTCATAAAAAGGTGTAACAAAGTTCCAGAATCTGGAAATTCGCTACAGGTGAATTCTGGAAAATTTTGGGTGTCAAAGAAATTAATTAAAAATGGGTGAGGTCTGCAGGGATCGAACCCGAGACCTCACCAAAGTAAGAAAAAGAAAAAAAAAAAGGAATGTGCCAGGCGGGGCTCGAAATGGGGGCTGGGACCGGCGAAATTCGCCAAGAAAAGAAATAAAAAGGGGGCGGGGGAATCGAACTCGCGACCCCCAGCCACGCGCGAAAAAAAAAAAAAAAAAGATTAAAGAGGGAATGCTGGGGGCGGGGATCGAACCCGCGACCCCCAGCTATGCGCGGAACGAATTAAAAGGGAGAAAAAGAACGCGAGGCGTGGGAATCGATCCCACGACCTCAGCGCTGAAGGAAGGGCGCAAATAATAGCGTGAGGCTGTGGGGATTCGATCCCACAACCTCACTGCCATTCCCCTATTTAATAAAAAAAAATAGAGGGGCTGTGGGGGTTCGAACCCACCACCTCACAGCCTCCTCTTCAGCGAAAATGAGAGGAAAAATAAGGGGGCTGTGGGGGTTCGAACCCACAACCTCCCTATTCAAGCGAATTTAATTAATAATAATAATAATGATAAATTAAAATTCTAATTAAAGTTGGAAAATTAATTCTCTTATGTAAATATTGAGATTTAATTTAGAATTCTAATCAAAATAGAATATTAATTCTTTTATGTAAATATTGAGATTTAAATTAGAATTCTAATTAAATTAGAAAATTATTCTTTCATGTAAATGATTGAAATTTACTTTAGAATTCTAATTAAAATAAAAAATTTATTATGTCATGAAAATGTTGAGATTTAATTTAGAGTTATAAAGTTATAAATGTTGGAAATAAAATCAATGAAAAATATAAATGATATCCAAATAATTCAAGATTTGGGTTCCCGTGCCCAAAACCTCCGTATTGATACATAAGTCATACGTGAGTGAAATATTCAAGAATAATGTCATCTACTTAGATCAAAAATCAAAGATCTTGGCATATATACAAGATACATAAGTCTTGTAATACATAATCTTAGAAAAATAAGAATTCACTTAACGAACTATAAATGAAGCCTCGTGGCTTGTATGTATAGACACATGAGTTTAACATACGTTCAAATTAAGTGAACCTAAGATATACGTAATGAAATGAAGAATGTGGTGACAACCATGATGTGAGGCTAATGTATATGATGAGAGCAATCTCAAATGAGCCTAAGTAAAGATTACCAATACGTACTCACCAATGAGAGTTTAAGATAATGAAGAGATCAGTCTCTATGAACACTCTAATGAAAATATTGAGTTTAAAACACTTAATACAAATGATGAGATGAGAAATCATCTATTGAGCTATGATGTCCTTATACTAGAAGCCAACTTCCATGATGTATGAGTTGAACGTAATGGAACTTTATACCGAGCACCGATAGGCTAGCTATGAGCGGTGATGCCTTCTTTCGAGAAGGGCGGAGGTTCACGTAACTCTCATGAGATGAGACTGTCCGGCTTGCCGGGTATGGGTCTCCATACATCTCCTAGTCTTTGAACCTATATTGCCACTATAGGGATCTGGCGGGGTTAAATTCCCATAAACGCCAGCATGTTATTGAATCACTTTGGCCGGTGGTTCCACCTCTTTTCGGTGTGGGGGAGACACTGGATTTCATGATGCTCACATGATCTATGTCGGTTAAAGTTAAAGTTCCCAATGAATGAATGAGGCCAGCCTCAAATGAATCATATAAAGAAATGAATGATACCGAAGGTGTTAGGATAGGATACTCAAGAGGTGAGCTAGATTCAGGTAATGACATTAGGTCATTCCTGATCATTGCACAGCAAACCCGATGAAAATCTTAAACTACATCCTAGGTATAGCTGGTGTTCGCACTGGCCTATGAATGAATTGAAATGAAATACGAATGAATGAGTGAAGCAGACTCTGTGTTTGCTAAAGAAGGCTCCCTAGTTGAGGTCCCATATGTTGAGCCCTCATTTTGGAAAGTCTTAAGGTTAAGTCTATGATAATAAGGTCTTATGATATATGAATGAATAATATGAAAGAAACTATGTGTTATATGTTATGTGCTATGTGAAGATGTTATGTGTTGTGTGCAATACGATGATTATAAAGATGCATGTCACTCTCATGGCATAACTTTCCTAATCTCATTTTAGCAAGTCCACTGACTTGACTTCCAAACGTCATGTTGTTAGGAAAGAGCTCTTCTTCCTCATGCATGTCCCTGGTGTGTGCTTGCATATACCCATACTTAGTACAAGTGTGTACTAATTCCATACGAACATCTACTTTTAGGTGCAGGCACAGGTGGACGCTAGAGCTACAGGATCGTTGTTGCAGCTATCCGGACGTCAGCATTCATCCGGAGTTTGGTAGGTCCTCATGCTTTCGAGGATGCTACTGTTTTACATTCTAGCGTAGTTTTAGAGTTGAGCTAGTGGAGCATGTTCCACTAGTGTTTCTTTCCTGTTTTGGTTCAGACTTTGTATTGGTGCTATTTTGGCCGATATACAGTTAATACTTAATGAATTATTTCTTTCAGTTGCTTATCTCTTAAATGTTAGATGGTTGATGATGAACGATTACGAAATGTTAAGAATGTTTAGCAAGTATGATTAAAGAATCAAAAATTTCAAATTTTCCGCTAAAATTAATCTATGTAAAGTAAGAATGACGTAAGTAGGCTTGTCTGCGACCTCTGAGAGGTCAACGACGCCGGTCTCGTCTGGGGTCTAGATTCCGGTCGTGACATATATAAAGCAAGAGAAAATTGTATATACACATGCAAATACATATATCTCCGTCCTATACACTTATAATTATACAATACAAATATTTTCTGCCAAGTCTTTTTTGCCTTTTTCTCTTTCTCGTTTTACACAAATTCAAATTGTATATAATTTCTCTCTTTCTCGTTTTGTACAATTCGATTCAATTGCATATTCCCTGCCCAAACCTCTTTTGCCTTTCTCTTTTTCTTGTTTTATACGAATTCAAAATGTTTATAATCGTCCCACTTTTTTATAATTATACAATACAAGTATTTCTCTGCCCAAATCTCTTATGTCTTTCCCTCTTTCTCGTTTTATACAAATTCAAATTGCATATAATTTATCTCTTTCTTGTTTTATACAATTCAATGCAATTGGTATTCCCTGTCCAATTATAAATCGAAATAGGCATAGCTTTCAGTTGTATATGTTTTTTTTTTTTAATTTTATACAATTGGATTCAATTGTATATTATCTGCCCAATTGTATAGCGAAATAGACATAAATTTCAGTTGCATATTTATAGCGAATTATACATATATAAGTCTGCTATGGAGCACAATTATGCAAAATTTGTTATAGCAAACAAATTTGAATTTTGTGTTTGCTATATGTGAAAGTTGTCATTTTTAAAAATAATTATAATACATATATATTACATACTTAATTTACATTAATACATATTGCAGATTTAATATAGTATTACTATAAATGATAAAAAAAAAATTATCGCTAAAATAAGTAATTATTTGTCTAAAGGCATTGATCCAAAGTAATTTTTCCTTTTATAAACTAGTTAAAATAAATTGATATGTGGTCTTTGTCCTCTTGCTATCCGCATGTATAGCATCTCTTCGAAATAATATTGGCCCATAATACTAGAGGCCCATAATACTGCAGGCCCATATAAACCTAGCTCAAGAATCAAGAATCTCAGCTTACTATAAAGAACGTCTAGAATCTACATACCCGCCATTCTCTTTTCCCGCCAATCTACATTTCTCCATTTTCCCCATTACTCTGTGAAATCAAAGTTAAAGGACAAATGGATGAAAATTTTGAGGAACAGGGCAAGCTTCCAGAGCTTAAACTTGGTAAAACCCTAATTTGTTAAATCTTCCATTATGTGTGTTATTAGATGGATAGTGATTTTAGTTTGATTGATTGATTGATATGTGTTTAATGTGAATGTTTTCGTTTTTAGATGCGAGGCAAGCTCAAGGGTTTCTTTCATTCTTCAAAACCCTACCCAAGGTAAACGTTTATTCAGATTGTTCATATTCTCCCTTACCAGAAACCAAAAATTATTTTGCTCAAATGGTTAAAGGGTTCGCTTGATGGAGAACTCTTATTTTCGTTGTTGCAGGATGTTAGGGCAGTTCGTCTATTCGATCGTAGGGTGAGCCTTCTTTCATATCTCTGCGCCCCTTTTTTCTTTTTGCGATGATTTTGCTGTCGGTACCAACTTGCACTCCGTTTAGGTAGATGGAAAGAAATGCATTTTTTTTTGGTTTCAATGTGATTCTAACCCTGGTCTATTGTGGTCTATGTTCCAACTAGGACACAATTTTATAGAATGTGATCAAAGTCCCACATTGGTACTTGAAAAGAAAAGTAAGCTAATTACAAGGTGTTGGATACTTTTAGAGTCGTGAAGCCTTTTGGGAAGAATCGTGGCGTCTCCTTGGTTTTTTTAGCTTTGGTTTGTGCTTGTCATAGTATGTTTTTTTTTAAGCTAATCGTTCCATCTGCATTAGATAGGTCTCACTTTTTCTTTCTTATGTCCATTAACTGATAGTTATTTCCTTCATATTTTTTTTATGCTTGCCATACTATGCCTTTAAGGTTGTGCAGCATTCCCAAACATTCTACTCTTTTCTGGCTTGTTGGCTGGTTGAATAGCCTGTTAAAACTTTTTTCTGTTTCTGTGTTTTGTTTTTTTGTCTGGTCATTAGGTGCTATGAGTTTGAAATTTGTTCTCTGAAGTCTAAATCTTCATGTATGTGTGTGATCTTTGGTCCTCTCATTGTTTAACCATAAACTGTTTTTTTTTGTTTTTGTACCAATGTGCATTTTCTTCTTTCGTAAAATTTAGTGTATCCTTTCCTTTTAGGACTATTATACTGCTCATGGAGATGATGCAACTTTCATTGCAAAGACATATTACCATACGACAACTGCTTTACGGCAGTTGGGTAATGGAGTTGGTGCTCTTTCCAGTGTTAGTGTGAGTAGAAACATGTTTGAAACAATAGCTCGTGACATTCTCTTGGAGAGGATGGATCGTACTCTTGAATTGTATGAGGGCAGTGGTTCAAATTGGAAACTGGTCAAAAGTGGAACCCCAGGAAATTTTGGAAGTTTTGAGGACATTCTGTTTGCCAATAATGAAATGCAAGATTCTCCAGCGATTGTTGCTCTTGCGCCAAAATTTGATCAGAATGGATGTACAGTTGGGTTAGGCTATGTTGATATTACTAAGAGAGTCCTTGGTTTAGCAGAATTTCTAGATGATAGCCACTTCACCAATTTGGAGTCTGCTTTGGTTGCCCTTGGTTGCAGAGAATGTCTTGTACCAACAGAGACTGGGAAATCCAGTGAGAGCAGGCCTCTATATGATGCAATATCGAGATGCGGGGTGATGGTAACTGAAAGAAAGAAAACTGAATTTAAAGGTAGGGATTTGGTACAGGATCTGGGTAGGCTTGTCAAGGGTTCAGTAGAACCTGTTCGAGATCTAGTCTCTAGTTTTGAATGTGCAGCAGGTGCTTTGGGGTGCATACTTTCCTATGCAGAATTACTTGCGGATGACAGCAATTATGGAAACTACACAGTCAAAGAATACAACCTCAATAGTTACATGAGATTAGATTCTGCTGCTATGAGAGCACTGAATGTTATGGAGAGCAAATCAGATGCTAATAAAAATTTTAGCTTGTTTGGTCTCATGAATAGAACCTGTACTGCTGGAATGGGTAAAAGGTTATTGCACATGTGGCTGAAACAGCCGTTACTAGATGTAGATGAGATTAACTGTAGATTGGATTTAGTTCAAGCATTTGTGGAGGATGCTGCACTTCGCCAAGATTTGAGGCAGCATCTGAAAAGAATTTCAGATATTGAGCGGCTGACACACAATCTTGAGAGGAAAAGAGCCAGTTTATTGCACGTTGTAAAACTCTATCAGGTTCTTTTTCTGTTATCCTTTTCTCCATCTCCCTCATGTTTGCCTGATTCCTTATATTTCAGTCAGCTACATAGAGAGAAGTACAAATGGCTTGAATCCCCTCTTTTCTTAGCTAAACAATACCCAGGTTCTGGCATAACTTTTTCTTTTCTTCATGTGCAGTCAGGCATCAGAATACCATATATCAAAAGTGTTTTGGAACGTTATGATGGGCAATTTGCACCGCTAATCAGGGAAAGGTATATTGATTGTCTTGAGAAATGGAGTGATGATAATCATCTGAATAAGTTCATTGCTCTTGTGGAAACTGCTGTTGACCTTGATCAACTTGAGAATGGAGAATACATGATTTCTTCTGCATATGACCCAAATTTATCTGCTCTGAAGGATGAGCAAGAGACATTGGAGCAACAGATTCATAATTTGCACAAACAAACTGCCAATGAACTTGATCTACCTATTGATAAGTCTCTTAAATTAGATAAAGGAACACAATTTGGACATGTCTTTAGAATTACCAAGAAAGAAGAACCAAAAGTCAGGAAGCAGCTAAACTCTCACTACATTGTTCTTGAAACACGCAAGGATGGGGTAAAATTCACCAATACAAAACTCAAAAAACTAGGAGATCGGTACCAGAAGATCTTAGACGAGTATAAGAGCTGTCAGAAAGAACTGGTAGCTCGGGTAGTTCAAACAGTTGCAAGTTTCTCCGAGGTATATATATTATTTGATATATTTTTGGTGAGCCTCCTCTTCTTTCCCAGCTCATTTATCTGAACTTACCAAGTATTGGCTTCCAGGTGTTTGAAGGTTTAGCTGGTTCACTTTCTGAGTTGGATGTGCTACTGAGTTTTGCGGATTTGGCTTCCAGTTGCCCAACTGCCTACTCAAGACCAAATATCAGTCCGCCAGTAAGGACATGTTTTCTCTTCCTGTGTAAGACAATACTGATGCCATGTTAAATAAATTATATACAGCTAAATTTGGTGGTTTGCCATATAGGATACGGGAGATATTATACTTGAAGGGTGTAGACATCCTTGTGTGGAAGCTCAAGACTGGGTCAACTTCATCCCTAATGACTGTAGACTAGTATGTGTTCTATAGTGTTGAAATGTTCTGGTCTCTGATATTTTCTCTTCACAGCATTATTAACATATTTCTCTGGTCTTCCCAGGTTAGAGGAGAAAGTTGGTTTCAGATTATCACAGGCCCTAACATGGGTGGAAAGTCTACCTACATTCGTCAGGTGTGAGTTCAGTAATTTGCTGAAAGTTTGTTTTGCCTTATTTACAATCTCATTAGGTATGTGCGGGACAAGTTGTCCATCAAATAAGTGTTAATGTAACTAGGAATTGCTTTTTGTCTATTCCTGCTTGTGAGGCTGTTTCTGTATATTCAGTTATTTACGGAATTCATAATCAGTTGCTTGAAGATCTGATTCTATTTGTATTCCAGTATTTTTCTGTATTGAGTATTACATGTTATTCCTATATTAAAACTGTCTCTAAAAAGAATCTTAATTATTTGGTGAATTTTCACTAGGTTGGTGTGAATGTCCTGATGGCCCAAGTTGGCTCATTTGTTCCATGTGACAATGCTACCATTTCTATTCGTGATTGCATTTTTGCTCGTGTTGGCGCTGGAGATTGTCAGGTGAGAACATATCCTTATTGAATATCTAGATACTAAAGTATCTACTGATGTCTTAAAAGTCCACCCCGTTCTAGTTCTGAATTAAGTGTCTCATTTTCCAAAAATAGTTGATCTACATGTTAGTTTCACCTAACTGGCTTGTTCATTGTGTTATAGATGTTTTCCACTTCTCATTTGGTATTATGCCTTTTAAGTGGAAAGGTTGTGCTTGATTATGGAGCTGAAGTTGTGTCTGCATAGGTTTTTTTAAAAAAATCAGAAGTCTTTGCACATATTACTGCTCAACAAAATTATGTATTTCCCTACTAAGTGAGTGATCTTTATCTCCAAAAGAAAAGGGAAACCTTGTATATGGCCTTGCCTTCAGTAAGTACTTGATTCCACAATCTCATTAAATGCGCTCCTGGCTCTCTTATGTACTCAAAAGGAATGGATAACTTCAATTTATTCAGATTCTTTAAAGTTTGACCATCTCTGCCCTGCAATAGACCCATGCTATGCATGCGGGGAACTATCAAATTGTTGTTTAGTCCACACCTAAGCCTTCTGACTACTTGCTGCAACAGTGCAAATCACCTCTTTCAATGCCTGTTGCATAGCTCACTCATACACATTAAACATCAGATACATCAGGTATAGCGTCGATCTCCTACCTGCCACACCAATTGGACAATAAAGCCTTGAATTTCACCATATTTGTCCTACTTTCTGATGTTGTTGTAGAATGACCAACATCTTTCCCTGCCTCTTCATACAAGAAGTGTTCGGGACTAGATATTTAGGTTAGAAACAGATGGTAATTCATAAATTGTATGTGTTCGTTTATTTAATAGTTGTCACTATTTTGTTCTGTTGGTTTCCTGAATAACTAAAGGAACTAAGAGACTTGTGTTTTTCCTTCTTCCTCTTTGAATCAGCTGAAGGGTGTTTCTACTTTTATGCAAGAGATGCTTGAGACTGCATCGATCTTGAAAGGAGCTACTAATAGATCGTTGGTTATAATTGATGAGTTGGGCCGTGGGACGTCGACTTATGATGGCTTTGGTGAGTTTCAAATTTGTGAATTTATATAAACATCGTTTCTTAAAAATTCAACACCTGTATTTTCTGGACTTGTTCTGCTCTCTTGTTCTGCATCATTACATGATATAGATGTCCTGGACCTGTCATGTAACCCACGTGAAGCTTCCCCTTTAGTTTGATTGGTATGAGATTTTTTTGCGCAAACATTCTTTTCCACATGGGGAAGAAAACACAAGCCAAGTAAAAACCATTATGTGTCATCTCCCAATATGCTTTCTGGTAAATATTCTCGTCATGGAATAAGGGCATTACTCATAATCTGTATGCAAGAAATCTATAATTTTGTGATTTATTGAAGTTTAAAGTGAGTTATACTAAAATGTGATTTTGGCTATCTGATGCTCGTTAGCAAAGGCAATGCAGACGAACATTTGAAATTGTTGGATTGCATTGGAGAGTGAACATTGCTGAGCCTGTATTTTACTCACATTATCAGGTTTAGCTTGGGCTATTTGTGAGCACATTGTTGAAGAAATTAAAGCACCAACATTGTTTGCAACTCACTTTCATGAGCTGACTGCATTGGCCAATGAGAATGGAAATAATGGACATAAGCAAATTTCCGGTGTGGCAAATTTTCATGTCAGTGCACACATTGACTCTTCTAGTCGCAAGCTAACTATGCTTTACAAGGTATGTTTATGTTCCTCTCTTTCTGGCTACTTCTGACTCATTCTCGTCTTGTCCCAGTAATTTTGAAGTGCTGTGAGCAGTTTATTTCCAGATAAAAATTTAATTTTTTAAAACAGTTCCTTTCCTGATCAACTTGGAACTGCCAGGTTTGAGAAAGTTTGATCTTTATTTAGGATGATTTTAATATATAACAAGGGAACTTTTGTGTCACTCACACAAGTGGAGTGGCAGATAATATGGTTATCAGAAAGATCTTATTTACTGATCAGAAAAATGATAGTAAAGGCACTTGTTACGTTTTATGAGCACGTGAGTTCACAACATTGCTTAATAGCAGATTGAATCCAGCTTATGTTGATATCAGTGCGTTAATTGTGTAGTTAGTATATCTCCGTCCCCTATTTATGTCAGAATCTGTTTTATATGTGTTGTGGCTTCACATGCAATCTGAAGTTTATTTGGTGACTGCACCAAAACGTCACTTGAATTAGTGATTTCACAAGTTTTAACTTTTAATGTTGAACTCTTGTAAACATGGACTGAAAAACAAGTTTCCTGTGCTTTTTAGATTTTGAGAGTTGCTCAGCATCTAATCGTTGTGCCCTTCCAGGTTCAACCAGGTGCTTGTGATCAAAGTTTTGGTATTCACGTAGCAGAGTTTGCCAATTTTCCACAAAGTGTTGTGGCCCTGGCCAGAGAAAAGGCTTCTGAGTTGGAGGATTTCTCTCCTCGTGCTATGATGCCAAATGACTGTAAAGAGGTATTTTCTTTTGGTTACTTTCCTATGCTCATCACAAGTACCATTAAAAATCGGCATCCTTTCATTTAAATTTAGGATCACGTTTGGCTGTTGGCAACGCTGTCTAGATGCATTCTTAAATCCCCTTTGTTTCAAAATCACATGCAAGATTGCTAAATAGGTCTTGCTATATGTGACAATGTAAAAATGGTCGTTCTGTAATTTAAGCTTTTAGTAGTCTTAATCATTCAGATCTCATTTGATGCTTTTGAATGGTCGATGGTGTCATAGTAAAACTTCTTATGGCATCTTGCTCTGTTGCTTATTGTTTTTCTGTGTGTTTTAGGGTGCACTTGCTAGTGGCACTATCAATAACATGTAACTTTGTTTTCCTTTTGTTTTGACCCTACTTGATTTTGGCTTCCCATGTCTTCTTTGAGGACGTGGACATGTAACCAGATTTTAGCTCAAATACCACTCAAGATTACTACCCTCAAGTTTTTATTTATTGTGGATATATAAACTTGTCTTTGTTCTTTCAGGTAGTCTCAAAGCGGAAGAGGGAATTTGACCCACATGATGTGTCTAGAGGTACTGCCCGAGCTCGTCAATTCTTACAGGATTTCACTCAGTTGCCACTGGATAAGATGGATCTAAAGCAGGCGTTGCAACAGTTGAGCCAAATGAAGACTGACCTTGAGAAGAATGCAGTTGACAGTCAGTGGCTTCAGCAGTTCTTTAGTTCTTCAAATTAGAACTATCTTCTACTCTGGGAAGCCTGGGGTGGCAAAAAAAAATACTGTTGGCTTTGTGGATATAATTTAGGCCAAATTTTGAAGTTCTATTTAAATCCTTAACCCCACCCCCCCACCCCCACCCCCACCCCCGAAAATGATCCTCTGTATATTTTTGTATGCATCCTGTGTTATTTATAGTAAATGTTGTCATGGTCATCCAAAAGAATTACGTTAAAACCCAACAATGGCGGTACAAAAAGATCCAGCAGCCATGACCATTTAAATTATCGAACATTTTGTGACAACATGATCAAGATCCCTATCCTATTTTTATTAAGTCATGCTTTCTACCCTGAAATTTAGCTTCTCTCTTTTTATTTACTACTGTAGTATCAGAGACAGATTATGTGATTTCCTTCAGAAGGTATCCAAACTTAGGCTGGACAATCCTAGATTCCTAGCTAACTACTTTCAGCTCATAGTTAACATGTTATCAAATTCAATTACATCTAACTCTGGCATAATAGAACAATCAAGTTAAACACTTAAGAGAGATAATATTGTAAACAGATATTCTTATGAAGAACGCTATTAATGTCTGGTGATATATTAAATTTTAGTGTCAAGAGTTTGAAATTCCTCTTTTTTTTTCTCTCCATTCTTGTTTGCACAAATATTTAAGCATAACTGTGAACTTGGAAACCAACCCCTCTCAGAAATAGTATTTACAGAGAGAGCAGAAGTGGACATAAATTTGACTGGTAGTTGAACAAATAGACAAATAAACACACAAGAAAACAGAAAGTTGAGTCTTTGTTGCACCTGGAAGGCTGGAACCATTACTCCAGTATTTAATTAAGTGCAGGTCAACTATTACTCTGTTGCTCTAAACTACCCACAATACCATAAATATGCTGACATTAATGTTGCAACTAACCAAAGAAATCTACTCTGTGTGAAGTCTTTTTTCCGCACCAAATTATACTAATTTCACGAAATATCTGTCACTTCCCACCTCTTACTAGCAACAAGTACTAACCTTTAAATGAGGAGGAAAAAAAGATCTTTTCTTACACTCAAGAATGCCTTTTGTAAATGAAAAGATAGTGGACTAGAAAGAAGATAGGAAAAGTAAAAGGAGAAGAAAAGAATTAATGTGCCACTAAGTTTATGGATTATTTAATAATGCAATTAAATCCTAGAAGAAAATGTCTGTCTGTGACTTTGACAGGAAAAGGTCATTGAGATTTGAGGCATTAAGTTAGATATTCCTTGTTGAAAATTTGGTAGGAAATTGATAGATTATCTTGTAATGAAGCATTGATTGAGCCACACCAAATAAACATAGAAGAAAATTGGAATTTTGAAATATATTTTCTTAAATAGATCATACACTAATATATGAATGTACTGTTCTTTTTATAATATACAAATTAAAAAGTAATATCAAACAAAGTAGAAAGTTGGAAGTACCGAATAACGGGGGAAAAAGGAAGTTTGTGTCAAAGGAAAGGATTAAAATTTATTTTCTCATTCTGTTCCTTTGTCAAAATAATAAAGAATGAGCAGAAAATTTCAGTTAATATTATTTGGTGCAATTTTTGACCAGTTTTAAAAGAGTATTCATCATTTTTTCCCCTTACAAACAAATGTTAATAATATACACTTATCTACCTTTATTCTTAATTAATCTAATTATATAATATTTTCACTCCAATATGGATAGAAGAATTTACACTGAGTGATTACTGGAGAAATATACAAGTCCCTCTGTTTCATATTAAAAACTGCTCACTCTTGAATAAAAAATTCAAGCTTTACGTATCCTTGTCATTAGGTGATAAAAATGTATTACTATTCTTCGTTCATTTTTATTTGTCTATTTTGAACTTTGCGCGACTTTTAAAAAGATAAAAGTATACATACTAGAACAAATAAGTGGGAGTTTAGTTTTTACCGGTGAGTGCTATGTATGAAAGCTTGCTTCCCTCCATTAATGCATGGTTTGCAATTCAAACTTTATACGTGACCTCCTTTCCTTTAGCCTTTTCCTTCTCTTCCTCTTCCTCCTATTTATATTCATTCGTCATTTCTCTTTACAACAAACAACAATGGCCTCATCATTTTCAGATTTCATTTCCTTCATCATCATCATCGTCATCGTCATCGTCACTGTTTCTTTTCTTCCTAATGCTCTCTGTCGTCCCTCGCTAACTTCTTCGCTTCCACATTCCCAAATCCTTGATGTATCAAAATCCATTCAGAACACTCTTCAAGTACTCTCTCTCAATATCAAATCTCTCCAACAACAAGATACAATAGAACAACAACAACCGCTTTCTTCTTCTTCTTCTTCTTCGTCGTCGTCGTTGTCTTCCTCTGCATTATCTATATCAATCTATCCTCGTTCTTCTCTTGTGAAACCCCAACACACAGACTATACATCTCTTACTCTCTCTCGACTCGCTCGTGATTCAGCCCGAGTGTCCTCACTCAATGCGATGCTTCAACTTTCTCCCACTAATTTTACTTATTCTCATCTCAAATCGGTTCGAACCATGTCGGGACCTGGAGAATTTCAGACGCCTCTTATATCTGGAACAAGTCAAGGTAGTGGCGAGTATTTTGCTCAGTTAGGAATTGGAGAACCTGCGAAGGAATTTTACATGGTTATTGATACTGGAAGTGATATTAATTGGCTTCAATGTGAACCCTGTGACGTGTGTTACCAACAAACTGATCCGATTTTCAATCCGTCTGATTCCTCCACATACAATCAGGTCCCGTGCAACTCACCGGTGTGTGCGGCACTTGAACTCTCGGGCTGTTATACCGATACTTGTTTGTATCAAGTCTCCTATGGAGATGGTTCGTTTACAGAAGGGGAATTAGCGACTGAAACGGTGTCGTTTGGAGACTCTGGATCGTTCCCTAATGTTGCTATAGGCTGTGGCCATGATAACGAAGGGTTATTTACCGGGTCAGCTGGGTTGTTAGGTCTCGGCGGCGGCTCATTATCTCTTCCATCTCAAGTCAAAGCGACGTCGTTTTCCTACTGCCTAGTAGATCGCGATTCTGATTCTTCGTCGACTTTGGAATTCAATTCGGCCGGACCCAGTGACTCGGTGTTTGCACCATTACTACGTAACTCGAGGAGGGACACTTTTTTCTACATAGGTCTGGAAGGAATCAGCGTCGGCGGCGAGATGTTACAGGTTCCGGCGAGTATTTTTCAGGTGGACGATAATGGGAGGGGAGGAATTATCGTGGATTCTGGAACAGCGGTGACTCGTTTGCAGAGCAGTGCTTACAGTGCTTTACGTGACACGTTCGTGAAATATGCTCAGAATTTGCCGTCAGCCGGGGAATTCGAGTTGTTTGATACTTGCTTTGATCTATCGTCGATGAGCATAGCGAACGTTCCTACGGTGGCGTTTCATTTCTCCGGTGGGCGAACGCTGCCGTTGCGAGCTCAGAATACGGTGGTTCCTGTTGACTCGTCGGGGAAGTACTGCTTAGCGTTTGCTTCGACGGATGAATCAATGTCGATAATCGGAAATGTACAGCAGCAGGGAATACGTGTGAGTTATGACCTGAGTAATAACCTTGTTGGATTTAGTCCTGATAAATGTTAATAGTGGAAATAGCTGCGCGTTAAAATAAAAAGACTTGTAAGTATAAAAAAGGAAAAGAGACAAAGAACTGATCCAATAAAATATTTGGTGTGCTATATAATGTTATTATCATCTTAATGGTGTGATGACTTGGTTTGGGCATGACAACTCCTAATAGAATTTTCTTTAGTATCCAGGCTCCAACGGCAACACAGGTTGGTGTGATGAACTTTAATAGAATTTCTTTTCTTATCCAAAGGTTCGAATTTTAAATATATCACAATACATGTTGATATAATGAACTACGATAAGAGTTTTGGAAAATTTTCACATATAGCCAATAAAAAATAGTTTAATTGTTCTCCATATTATAGTTGATAATTACATATTTTATAGGGAGGAAAGATGTGAGCGAGACTGGAAGAGAGAGGAGAAACGCGAGTGAGAGAGCGGTGAATTGTATATGTATATCAGTTACATAATTGTATATTATACATATGTATTTGTGGCAAGCGAGATTGGGAGAGGGAGGGGAGATGCGAGCGAGAGAGGGAAAAGAGTAGAAGAGAGGTGAGTTGTATATGTAAATCGGTTAGATAATTGCATATTATACATATACATTGAAAGCGAGAATGAGAGAGAAAGAGGAGGGAGGTAAACGAGATTGGAGAGGAATGAGAGAGGTGAGCGAAAGAGGTGAATTGTATATGTTAAAAATATACGAGACCGACTAAACTCACAACATTACTATAGTACAAAACATGTTGGTTTAATAACCTCAATCTTGGCAAAAAGTTAAACGCCGTTGCCGGGGATCGAACCCGGGTCACCCGCGTGACAGGCGGGAATACTTACCACTATACTACAACGACTTGCTTGTTGATGATGCTGTTAAGACAAAATACAAATATAAATATTTGACTTCAACATATTTAACCAGAAAGCTCATAAAAGAGGTAATAAAGCAAAATAGTAAAATCTTATGTCAATAACTTATTGAAGGCACATCAAGGGCATCATTTACATGAATTTACTCAGACTAATTATGCCTTTTCCTCAAAGGTAGACACAATTGAATAAACTTTGGATTAGAAGAGAGGTAAATGCCTAAACATATATTTTTTTTTTATACTTTTTTTTTTATAGAGAAAGACTTACGGCCTATGAGACAGGACTAAGGTTTGTGACTCTGTGTACACTCTACATTTTTCATATCTCATTTTGTGAAACCAACACTGGATATGTTCTTCTTCTTCTTCTTTGGATTATAGATATGTTTTTTCTTTGGATTATAGATATGTTTTAATAGGAAAAAATAGATTAGATAGACGTCATTATTTCATGAGCATATTTAGTTAAAATACCATAAATCAGTTTTAAGGCTTAATATCCACATATTACTTCAGCGATGATAATTAGTATTCTAAAATCTACTAATCAATGATACTTTCATTAACATAGTCGAGATCAACTTTATAGTCGAAGCTAAACAGAAGAAAGATCATGTTTTAGCTACAAGCATTTGTAGCTAATTCATTTTTGTTCTCTAATTTTCAGCTTCCAAAAAAAAGGATACTTGCTTACGCTAAAGAATCAAAAGATACGGATAGCTTTCAGAAACCGTAAGTTTACAACAAAAAATTATGGAGTGTATAAATGTTCTACTACATACTTTTGACGACTAGTTTGGTGTGTTCAACCCAATAATTTAATAACAATTTCAACTAAACATCAGGCTTAGAAGAATAAGCTTATGTTTGACTACTTTCTGTAAAAACTGCAGAGTAAGGAAGTATTCTACTAAATGGAATGCAAAAATCTAAAAAACTACAAATATAAATTGACCTGCTTGATATCGCAATTGAATCGTCTACTATTTTAAACTGACTTCTCTAAATCATTAAACACATAATCGAAATAAAGATGTGCATTCGTGACATTGATTGAAATAATAATAAGATAAATAAAGAGCAAGGAAATGACAAACGAGTACAAAGGATAAATGATTCTTGAAATTGAAAAAAAAAATGTCTATATCTCAGACTCCGCATTACTCTTTCAATTGTATATTGCGCATAGGCTGGGATAATCACCAGCAGAGCAAGGGGCAAAAATAGTAAAACAAGGACAGAAACCCTTGGGTAAATATATAGTAGATTTTTATCATTTTCTTCGCACTATCAAACTTGAATAAAACAACAATGCATTTTTTCCCAACTATTTACATCATATGGAGAGTTTCATTGTTCCGTTGTGATTAGCAAAAACTTGAGACAATGAAGGAGTCTATAGTGCATGAGGAAGATTGAGATTCTTTTCGCTGACAAGAGATTCTTCGCCATGGCTGCAGAAAATTCACTCAAGCTAGTAAACAACCATCTCAAATATTGTGATATGAACTAGGTCACACCAGTACAACATAAATTCACTTCAGATGGAGGGGGAAGGGGGTTTACGAGATATTGTACCTGAGGTAGCTCAATGCTGACATCCTGTATAGGCAAGTGAATACTAAAATGTGCAATCCAATGGTGTAGAAGAATACAAATGTCCGAGCATATCTGCAACATCAAGTATCACTTCAGTTTATTTCATATAATAGGGGAGTTGATTGAAGACCCTATGCGAGAGAGCACTCTGCTTACAGTTTTAAAACCTATGAAGAAGTTCAAAACGGCCAATCAACAGAGTAGTTGACAGGCTCATGTAGATTCTGGTACATCATATTTCTTCTAAACCTGAGGACCCCCTCACTTTTAATGATAGGTTTTTCATAGATAAGACACTTCAAGCAACATCTACTGATCGCAGCATACTGAAACTAGCTACTGTTTTAAAGCCGTGAAATGCATAGGCTAAAAGATGATTCAGACGAGATTCAGCATTTTTGAACAAGAAAACACTCAGTTTCCATTTCGGCTTTAGGTGTAACCAACCTGCTATTCGGATATGGCAGAAAGAAATAATAGAAAAATATGGTCACAACTCATGATTCATCCAGAGAAACAATAAACTGCAAGAAACACAAGATCTAAACAGATCAAATCATCCTAGCTACCGGAGTTGAGATACACTTTGATCATCTCAATCAAAGAAAATGCAACTTGACTGTAGTATTCATCCCCAGGCTTAATTAGCACTACACTTTATGTTGTTCATTGGTTTAATCAGATTCAGAAATGCAATTTCTAAGGTGTGAAGAGGTTCATATTAAGAACCAAGATGAAAGCTGGTACATCCGTCTGATATCATTGTTTTAAGCAGTAACCTATCTTCTTCTTTTAACTCGTGATAGCTGTTAAGTAACAGTAGCTAGTAAAACAAGGGACTCATAGAAAAAGTTGACGATCAGCATGATTGCTAAAGGAACTAAAGACAACTTAGATAAAGCATTGCATCAGTGAGATTAGTCGTAAATTATCATGGAACAGAAGTAACACCATTCCAGCCTGAATAGATAAATAATGTCAAGCTGAAAAAGAAACCATGATAACGAAGCTTACTTGTTACCAAGAAGAAAACGGCCACTACTGAGAGTAATCTTGTCTCTCAAACCTAATTCCTTGTATCTTTGATCTCTTTCCTGTTATAAGGGAAAAAAGATTCGGTAAAATGAGGATCCACGATATCTCACAATATCAATAGACACGGGCAGGCGTGTTTACAGATTCAGCAATCAAAATAAAAGTGACACAGAAAACAACATAGGAAAGATATCGATCCAGATTAAAAATGAAAATATAGGGAAAACAAAGAGAAATGAGAATATATAGAAATAATTTAAGATTGAAGTTAGATGTCTATAAAATTTGAGTTAAAGGTAGTAAAAAGAATGCATAGTTTTTCCTCTTAGCACATTTAATGACTCTGAAGATAGAATTTTGAAGGCCTAATAGCCTGGCAGAACGATGAGAAGTATATGTTGAAATTTATAGAAGCATCTAATCCCAATTTCGAACTAAATTACTCAGAAGAAATTTAATTAAGGATGTGACGAAAGAGCTGGAACCTTCTTCGAGAATGCCGCAAATGGATTTATGTCATCCTCATACATCTTCTTGTATTTGGATTCCACGTCAGAGCTGAAACCACCTTCTAAATCTTCTACATACTGAGAGCCAGAGGGTGGAGTTTGAGAACAAATAAAAAGTGAGCAAATATTTAATCAACAACAGAGCCTGATAGACCAACCTTTTTTGATCCTCTTGAGATCACTCTTTCAGAATTATAATCCTGAACATAACGGATCTTCCCATAAAGTTTGACATTATCTGCTTTTGTTTTATCAAGTTCTGAGGTCAGTGATCCTATCTTCTCCTTCAGCTGTCTAATTTCCTAGACAGATCAACAATTCAAGAAGCACGTACTCTTGTCAGTAAAATGACGTGCAAAATAAGGTCTTACTGTGGGTAGGTAGAAATATAGAAAAAACAGTTCAATGGAAAAACCTCTTCAGTCTCCCGCAAACGGGTACGGAAACGGTCTCTTTGGTTGCAGATCACCTTCAGCATTGAACTTTGATCTTGGTCTGAGGAAACATGCCTCTGCTCTTCATTCTATTTCAAAGGATGTCTCCCATTAGAAAACTCACATTCAAAAAGAAAACACAGGAGATACGAGAAATGTTTCTGAACTTCAAATATACTAACCGGATGCACTGATCTACTGAAAAGTCAATCAAAATGCAATGATTACTTATCAACAGGTAATGATCTAATCTACTGAATCTGTCATTCCATTTTCTTTTTGCTTTTTTTTACTTGGGGGGGAGGTTAAGAATTTTTTAGTTTTCTTTTAATAAAAACTAGTCCCAACACCAAAACCGCGCTTGTGACTACAAACCTATCAACACGTGCAGACTATTCTAGAAGTGAAATTACAAAATCTATCAACGCAATCCGTTCATACACATTTTCAAACCAAAAGGCAAGAATGTTTGAACACTAGTATTCAGTATAGATTATCAGTATCTGATATGCTTTTCCAACCAAATTTACTTGCTAAAACAAACACCATTTATGGTTTAGAGCTGTTATTCCATGAACCATACTTCTACACCAGGGGACTACTGAGATGATGAACAGTTGCTTTTTTACTTTTCAAGAAAGTAATCATGTATTCATAAAAAGAATTTTACCCGAAATATACATTATAAATCTTTTTCCTACAACTTTACCATCACAGCACTAAGGAGCTCAAAACACATGAAACTCTTCTGTACAAGTTACATGTTTCTATATGCTCTAAAAACAGAGATTTTAGAATATGACCAGTTGTTTCCTCATTTTCAGAAAATCCTCCTCACTCCATACTATGTCCAGTGAACTGAAGAATCAACTATGCTACAAAGCATAGTCCAGCATAATCCTATGAGGTTTAGGAACTTGGTCCATAGTTTAAAAGCCATGTCACGTATAGAATGAGGTCATTTCTTTTTTCTTCCTTATCATAGAACACGAAGCAAGGACTCACTTCCAGCGAAAGATAAAAATGTTCTGACGGGAGATCAGCAATATACAGGAGCAAGGACTCACTTCCAACAATCTAAATCAACAACCTTGTTTATAAGGTGGAGGCAGAAACATAAGGAAGCAAGAAAGGAACAACACTAACCTCTGAAGGCTCTGTTGCACCAGACTCTGATAAATCCCAATCATCAAATCGAGTACCTTTTCTATCTTTAGAACTATATCCCTGTGTGAGAAACAAGAAAACTAGTCTGAGAAAAAGTTAACGTGAAATTAATTTAGCAACAAACTGCACCGTAGAACCCACCTACTCAATAAAAAGCAAACAGATTTACTTAGACAAGTTCAGATCTACATTTATCTTGTTTCAGACAGTTCATATTCAATAACCATCAGAGAAATATAACTATTTTCTGCGGTAAATATAACTACAAATGCATACAATAATTACATGCAGAGAGATGTTCCAGCAAACAAGAGAGAGAGAGAGAGAGATATTTTGAAGATACCTTTAGAATATCATCCTCCAGCTTCTGTATTAATCTTTGCTGTTCATTAACCTTGGCAGTCAGCTCTACAACCTTTGCTTCAGCTGATTCCAGCAAAGAAATCCTCTCAGAAAGTTGGACCTGAAAGCCATGAGATAGTATACAAATAATAGCAATAACAGATTTATTTCGAGCATATTCTGTAAAACTTTTCTCTGATATGATGAATTTAAATCATCATACTCTGTTTATATAATCAGCCGAGTAACTTCAATTTTTTTCCATGAATATAAATGACAGCAGACATATAATTAGGGCACAACTACTAATTACCTTTAATTGTGTTAGCTCATGCTCCACTTTTCGATTTTTGTCAAGAAGTAATGACTCAAGTTTGCTCATCTCTTGCCCACTGGTAGCAACTTCCCAATCTTCAGCTTCAATTGAATTGTAACCCACAGCCTACGTTAAGCAAAAAAAGAACTAAATGAGGACACACCACTTAACATACATTGTGAATCATGGAGGAACAGGAGACAAAGAACTCCTGATGAAAGAAAATGAGTCTGATTAATTGGAGACAATTGACATAATACTGAAAAGGAACAAAAGGGGGAAGGAGCCAAGGATCTTAGAACATCCAAAATCAGTTCTAAAGCTTTCTGTGCTATTTACGAGAAGTTAGACAATAGAAGATTAACAAATAACTGTAGAACCAACATTGAATCTAGCAATGCGCACACAGGGAGAGAAAATATACCTGTAAGATCTTTACTTTCTTCCTCAAATCATCTATCAGTTTTGTTGTAGGCCGTGTTTGAAGCTCCTTCTTTAGTTCTTCAAGAGCAGCCTCCTGAGGTGTATGTAAATAAGCTAGAAAAATGGGATCCCAAAAAAAAACACAACTACATTGTCTATTGCAAGAATATGGAGTTAATCCAGAAATGTTACCAGCTTTTAAGCATCACCAGTATAAAATTCTCAGCATAAAGGCTCTTAGAAGTTCTGAGTTCAATTTGTGGAATAACTACATAAGGAAGTTACTAGTACTTAATAGAAGAAATGTTGGGAAAAAAATTCAGAGCAGTCTAGATTACCCACTTTGTGGGATTTCACGGGGTATGTTGTTGTTGTTGTTGTCTAGATTATTGAAAAATATATCATTTTGGTGAATATAAACATACTGATGAAATAGAGGGAATAATACAACAGTACGGAGTACAATTTTGAGAAAACAAGATTAATAAAGTTAAAGTGTGTATCGAACTCATCTAAAAGCTCAAACTATTAGAGAAAACACATTTTTATTATTTATTATATTTTCAACACGCCCATCACGTGCAGACGTGATTATTCATTTGTGGCCCAAGTATGTGGAAATTCTTTTGGATGATGGGTGATGTTGAGATTCAACCCCTGGACTTGTGCTTGCTTTAGATACCATGTTGAAGTGTGTAAAGCTTTTAGATGATATGGTTATAGACTTCAACACAAGATATATTAATTAAGGGGCATTCCATATTCTTTTGGTACTGCGGATATCCTTTTTTTAAGAGAGAGAAAAATAGCAGGCAATAAGAAAGTGGTCCTACATTCATTAGTTAAAGACGACACAAGTATACCTTTTGATAGATAAATCAATGAAGGACAGATTCTCACATATAAGAAAGTTATGCATAGGCATTTTATACCAATATCTAATCAAGAAAAAACTGTCTCCACTTTCATTTAACAGATCATTATTTTATTTTATTTTCATAACCGTGGTGTCAGGGCCAGCTTCCACGCACCTTGACTAATTCTACTGCCTACCTTCTACCTCCCACCAGTTGAGATACCGCGTAACTCTGTCCACGAAGGCTTGGACAGTTGGAAAAAATTTACGGAGTCTCCACTGGAATATGAATTTGAAATCTCATGGATCTCACTAGAAGTCATTGACCACTAGGCTACACCCTTTGGATGTTATTAACAGATCATTATGACGACAAAGATGTATCTATATGGTTAAAAAGAGTATGAGAACGTTTTTGTGTATCCTCCATGCTATCAGTTAACGAATAATGAGAGAATATACCTTTTCATTAAGAAGAGAATTCAACTTCTTTATCTCATTAATGTGTTCTTCTCGCTCATTTGATAAAGTATTCTCCAACTTATGAAGTTCCACATTTAGTTCAGAGATTATCTTCTCTTTGGCATACAGAGAATTCTCAAGAGCACTATCTGCATCCAAATTATCACTGAAAGGAAACGGTTTAGACTTGGACAATATATCTAAAACCATGCACAAACAATATACAACAGATTTCAAAGGAGTAAAAGAATAACAGAGATACACTATGAACATGGAAGTTCGTCTACAGCATGTAATTTTAAAAAATTCCTAAAGGACTTGAGTTTTCAGCTAGTGAAGTATTTAGCTACACTTCATCACAAGCTCATTTGCTCTATACACAGAATCCCACACTTTCTTTGCCTTCTGCTTGGCATGATCGTCAGATTGAACTGCATCACTGTACTCTGTATTTCTTTTCAATAAAAGCATAACTGTACTCAATTATGTGAAACAAGTTTCTTTTTCCTTTACTAATTTCATGTATAAACTTCTAAGGAGACTATATGGCAATCCAAGAACATCTTTTTCCCCAGCCTCCACTTAATGCTAAAGATGTACAAGCTTGACTACTAGGGATCATTGGTCAGTAGGAATGAACTCAGATGACCATCACAAGATGTCTAGGTGCATATATACATACTTAAGAGGTCAGTGAGAATAAGATCAACTTATCAAACTAGAGAAGACACCTGTTCTTGTGATCATTATCTTCGTTTGCAGTCTGTAATTGTGAGCGCAACAATCCCTACATAAGACAAAACTAAGGATTATTAATACATTAAATAAGCTTTTTAGCCCACAAACATTTTTCCATATAAATCCTAAGTTCAGGATCCTTTTTTTTGGTTGGCCCGGGTTTAGCCTGGAGCAAAATCAAGTCCAAAAAATATCTGCAGCTAACACTTTCTCTGTGGAGGATAAAGGTGAGACATTGGGGAATACTGAAGGTAAGGGCTAGTTTTTTTTTAAAATGGAAGGTAATTGTTAATTTAATCCTCCTACCTTTTCTCTTTCAAGACTAAGAAGGCGACCTTGAGCCCGTTCAACTTCATCCATTAGGAGATTGAATTCCGATTGCTTTGCGGCTCTCTCTTCCTCTAAATTACAAATAAAAAGGGTAAAGTGATTCATGAGAAGTGTTTCCACGAACAGAAGTCTAGAAGGTCATATGATATGAGAAGTCAAAACAGTAATCAAGTAAGAAGATCAATATGTTTATGAGAAGGTTACAGAAAAGGCAAAGAGAGAAGTTCTTGGCGATTTTTATTTAAAGCTGCAGACTTACTCCAGAAACATAATACATCAACAAACAACAGCATAAGTCCAGAATAGTATATCACCTGATTGCGCACGAACTTCAAACAACTGGCTTTGTGCAAGTTCATGCAACTTTTGCATGGTAGAAACACTTTCTTGAGCTTGTCGTAATTGATCCTGTAGTAATTGCTCCCTGCATCAAAAAGAAGAACTGCAATGATGATATGCCAATTCCATCCGGATACATATTTCACCACAAACATATACCAGAATAAAGAAGGATGCAACTTTGTTCCAATGTTATTTATGTGGGAAGGAATCAGAGAAAAATAATCATCGTTTTGCTCATTGTAAAATGACTGAGATGCTATGGAGTTTGTTTCTTCATATCAAAGGCTTACAGTGGGTCATGCCAAAGACATCTGGAGACTTACCAGCTTGTTGGAATTTCAATGGAGGAGTTGTAAATAAGGAAAGATAGCGTAAAAACATAGTGGGTGCATATGGTGGATAATTTGGACGGAAAGGAACTCCAGCTGTCTTGAAGGAGTTGTATATTTTTGGTGGAATGGGGAATTTTTAAGTGACACAGAATCTGCAGGCATTGTAGAATCTTTGCAAGTAAGACAAAGATTTACTTTTCCTTATCAAAAATAAAAGAAAAAAATTTACTTACGGAGTTTTGGTTGGTTTTTGTAAGTTGTAAAGATGGCTCTTAGCACAGCCTTTGTGCTAAATATTTTGGGAGAAGGCATTAGTACCACCTTGAACTATAATAAATTCCTAATTGACACATTATCTTTATGCGGGACCTACTATCCCCTTTACCTTCTTAAAAACACAATAAATACCCCTGAAAAGTCATAATCAGTTTAATGTTAATTTAGAAAAAAACATGCGACTACCAAGTGTATATTTCATTTTTATATTTTTTTAAAACATGCAACTATCAAGTGTCTTGTGGTTCTCTTCTGCCAATAGAATGTAAAATACCTTTCTTTTAAAACCTCAAGTGCTTTCTGGTTCTCTTCTGCCAAACTGCGTTGCTTGATTTCTACAATTTCCTTGACTTTTTCCTCCATCTAAACCACAATAGAAGAGAAACATTAGAGGAGAAACCAAAATGAACCTACCAACCATCTGTTTCAAACTTTCAACGTAACTTAAAATGCACTTTTCTCCATAAGTCAGCGCTTGGAGAAGCTCATACGAGAGTTCAAATGCATCACCACCCTTTCCCAGAAATATTTTTTTAAGAAAAAGGAAGCATGGACAGGATGAGAAATTTGATCATTGGCTCAAAGTTAAAAACCACTTATCAAAGGGGTGACCACAAGAGAAACTTATTCCTCAGCTACACCAGCTTGTCACAGCTAAGTTTTTGTTTAAGCTTGAGTCAAGCTTAACCAAAATATGAGCCAAGCTCAAGCAAATGAAAACCCAACTGTTCCTCAGATTCTAAAGTTGCATCGGTGTTTGTCCAGTAGTGACTTATACAATAAAGTAACTGCTTAGCTCTGTCGCACATCAGTAAGCATTGGCATAACCTAAAATACACATAAAATGAATTGCATGTCTCTTTTTATGCCTTTAAATCACCAAATCTCTCTCTTTTTAGTTTTGTGAAGCCCCATCTTCTAATTCGAGCTGGTTTGCACAGCTATTTCTTCTATTCCTAGCCACTACCTGCCACAACCATCACTAAAACATCTTCGATAAAGGCTCCTAAGTCAATTAAGGGGAGAAACATCTTGAGAGTTGAGACTATTAGAAGTCTCTAGCTTCTGATATCAATGACAGTTTAGCACTATTTGTTTTAGAATTTTGAAACAGAAAAGAAGAATGTTCTGTTGTCAGATTTTTCCAATCCCTTGTGAACATTTCTGGTTTAGAAAATTGTAAGGATTGCAGCAATATCAAACTTGAACTTCCCATTTTGTTTCCAAATCTAGTAAAAGCCAGGGATGGAGTTGGTTCTGCTCAGCCTGGTTTCACTCATCTAGTACAACCTGATAATGTAACGTTTACAGAACATTGAAGAAGAGAGAATCTAACAATTTCACATATCACATTTAAACACCGAAATAGTGATGAGGGACAGCAGAAGATTCAACAAAATTACTTCAGTGTGCTCTCGGGTCATTCTTTTAAGGGAATACACTTCATGTGCGCACACAATGATATATAGATAGAACTACAATATATACTAGCCTGTTGCTCTAACTGGCGGCACCGCTCTTCAAGTCTTCTTATTGTCGCTTGTTGATTTTTCAGATGAGTTGCTTCCATGCGAAATTCTTCAAGTTCAACCTTCATTTTTCGGTTCTCAGACTCTAATTCTGATAGTTTTGAATCCTTTTCCTGTAAAGCGACGTGAACAATCAGATGTGAAAAAAAAATGAACCTAAAAGTTAAAGGAAAAAGATAAACTTAATATCCTAGACATGCTTTTGAGCTGAAATCAAATTCAAGAGCTCTAGCGGAACTTCACATATATGCTTTGAACACAACATCCTGAAAATTCCCTTTTTTTACAAAGGAACACCATCTTGAAAATTCTCTATATTGAAATAGTTTCTCATCAGATAGACCCGCAAATCCCTTTCATATATGTACTTTATTTTGTCACAAGCTTCAAATGAGTCATGAAAGATCTTATCCAATATACAACACTCCATGGATGTATATCAATGGACATTTACATATGAGGCGGAAGTAATTCAGAAATGTGATCTTCACGTTCAAGGCCTTAACCACCCGTGCACTGCCACTTTATGTATGTTTATCATGTATGTTTGTCAATGGACATTTACCTCTCCAATTCCATTAGTTCAGCAATAAGAAATTCAAAGAAACAAGTTTATCAGGTACAAACTATCAAAAACCAACTAGTTTTTTTCCCTCTCTTCATTACTTGTCCAATTCCATTTAACTTGGCATATTACATTTGTGCAACATCTGGCTGGATAAGTCTCAATACTAACATTCCATGAAGATTTTAGGTGGAAGCAGCCATCATGCATGATATGTCAAAGTTAATATATGAGAAAGAGCATTTTTCTTCCAGGTGGTCCATCTGCCTCACAAATTGCAGTTGCAATGAGTGCAACTGTAAATTGCAAAACTCCTAGTTGGCTGTGTAAGCACATCTAGTAATAATCCTAACAAAAAAATGATAACATGGAACGAACCTCCTAAACGTCTTAAACTTCTCTCTTTTCCGAACCATCTTATTGTGGAATACAGTTTTTTGAAGTCGCCATTATTTTTAAACTGAATCACTACCTCTTTTCCCTTAAATTGACAAGTCATATCTGTATAATCTGAATGTGAAGCTTTCCTACTGTTAATCAGCAAAAGACTTAAGCATTTCCAGCCCATGTGCACCTCAATCTGACGCCATATCCCAAAGTTCATGTGGTGTAGATAATTACGTATCTTCTTTGAAGTTACCATTATTCTTAACTACTACTAATTACACTAATAGTAGTTAACATGCATGCTGAAACCATTCATGGGCCACCAATGCAGTTGCTCCACAACTATGTAAGAAAGGTGAGAAAGGCCAAAGTTGAACTTACAGCAATTGAAGCAATGACTGGATAAGGATCTGGTGCCTCATATAGTTTTTGATAAATGTTGAGGAAAGCATTTTCCCCATACTTAGCTCTCTTGGTAAGATTGTCAACCTCTTCTTGGTACCCCTTGAGCAAAGAGTTGAACAAGCTCAACTTGTCTTCAGTTGAAGCTTTTTTAAAATCTGTCAAGAGGTGATAGACATAGCTTAAAATAAATGGTTAAATAGAAGTGGAAGTAATTGTAAGACACTATTAATGTTAAACAGCAAAGGGAAGGTACATATCGCACCTCGCGTGCTCTCTGCAAGTTTTCGTCGGTTCTTCTGACTGTTCTCCTGATTCTCAGCAATCCTAAGACCTTGCTCATCTAGTGTACTCCTTTCTTTCTCCAAATCAAAGTCTGGATCGAAAAAATCAGATACACTTTAAATGTGTAGAAAGAGTTAAATTTTCTTTGACAAGACAAAAGATATCCCAGGAAGAATAAATTTATACACAGACCAATCTTTTTAAACAAGGTTCTAGGCTAAGGACTTACTCAATAAGAATTCATGAAAAACATGTCAAAAATAAAAATTTCACAAGGAAGCACGTAAAGCAGATTGAGTTGTGTTCTCCATACACCCACAGTTTTACATCATCTTCTCCAAAGGAAAATATCTAGATAATTAGTCATTGGATAGTAATAAACCGGTGACAGATTCATTCTACCACAGACAGGTGTTCCTCATTACCAATCAGTTCAACAGGACTAAAGCACACATTAGCAAAGCCAACCAGCAAAAGACAGTGAACACAGCCATGCAGTCCCTTGTATTCAATAGCTTCTACATCTGAAAAGGAGCCAACTAGTTCGCTGCTACTAAGTGTCTGAAAAGATTGGGAGAGTTTTCATTTTATAAGAATTTGCTCATACATGCTATTCCAAAAGAAAAATGCCTACAACTAAATCTTGTTACCGATTTCTTGTCACGGATTACATTCGCTTATTCAAGTACTCTGCTGAAAAGTTATTGATCATATTGGCAACGGAAGTACAATATACAACTACACCTTGTTACCAATTTCTGGTCATGGATTAGATTCACTTATTCAAGTAGTCTGCTGAAAAGTTATAGATCATATTGGCAACGGAAGTACGATACATATTTTAGGCTCGCGTGTTTCTGTTACATAACTGTAATTACGAAATTAGTCAAGTTTTGTGGTCTTCTTTGTTTTGTATCTCAAACCATATGCTACTTTACATAAATTAAGTATACAGAAACTAATAGTCCTGGTTGTAATCATTAATCAAAGACCTCTCAATCACTCAATGGTTCTCCTATTAGCTCTTTCAAATGCTAGAGTGAAATATAGCAAAGAGAATAATCTCAAATTGTTAAAAATGGAGCATTGTTATTAGTCATCTTATTAACTTACTACTCTGTGATCATAAATGAAGTTCGTCACATGGTTTCATACTAACATTTCAAAAGTTAAAGTGAAAAATCACAAAGTAATTAACATCCACACTGCTACATTGCACGTGTTAATAACTCAATCTGCATATTGCAGTGGAAAATGAGTATTCTGAACCTAAAAATCTGATTGCTAAATGAAAATAAACCAAACTTGTACTCCTAGATATGAAAGGTGAACTCACTTCCATTTGAGACATAGTGAAGTGATGAATTTCCTGATTTTACTTTTGATGATAATTAGCAACAAAAACCGACAACCGGAGATATGCAATTCGCAGAAAAAAAGTAAGATTATGACTTGATAATAGCAGACGGAGATATACCTTTCCAGAAGCTGGCGACGGCAGCGAGGGGAGTAGATGAAGACGTTGAGTTCGCCTTGTCTCTCTCCGGTCCTCCTCGCGGGGAATCCATAGCTGATCCACCACAAATTCAGCTTTTGCTCTATCAAAAACTTCAATCTGTCTATTTCTCCACTTAATGCGAAGAAATTGTTACGAAACGATGGTTCTACTGGTTTTGATAGATCACAGATCTCGAGCTTTGTGGTTCCTTTGGAATTAATTTTGTTGCAGCATAGGATGAAAGAGAGACGTGAGTTCGATGGAGAAACAAATCCGGGTCACCCATATTATTCATCGGGTCTTTTTCCGGACTTCATTTGGTACATAAATTTTTTTGGGAATTAAAACATTGAATAATTACAAAATTAAAAGATGAGTAATTACCAGAAAAAGATTTTAGTTAAATGAGGAAATTGTTAATTATCGGTTAATACATGATATTTATGTTATTGTTCTTTAAAAAAAAATGCATCGAATACTTGCATCTAAAGTAAAATTGAAAATATATATCGCACGTTAGGCGCGTCATGGACCATTTTTAATTTTCATTTACCAGTTTAAATAGTCACATGTCATTTTTTTCTTTAATATTAATTATTTAATTAATTTATGTTATCTTCCCCAATTTAAAATCAAAAATAGTCGTTGGCAGCCCTAATATTTTGATTTCCATGGCAAGAACAATGTTGGTACTTTCTGTTTGACGACTTCATCATCTTCCTCAAGAAAATAAGGTAGGAATTCGTCCTTTATCTTTTAATTTTCAGTAGAAACGTTAATTTGAAGTTTTTATGGTTGAATTTCTTCTCAATTTTGTGATTAGTTTTTGACTGAAAATGTCAACTGCGATGTCGAATCGTATTTGTAATAATGAGAATGATCCGATGTTGCGAGTGAAACTGCGATGCAAACATGTGACTTACTATCAATGAAAACTTCATGGTCGGAGCATAATCCAGCTCGAAGATTTTGGTCTTGTCCACGCTATCGTGTATGTTTACTAATTCTTTTATGGAGATCTTTTGTTTATGTATTTTTCTTTAATTTGTGTTTTGCGTATTTTAGGAGGATGCGTTCAACTTCTTTAGATGGAGGGATCGAGAAAAAGTTGATATACGATCCAAGTACGTTATTCCGAGATTAGCAAAGATAATTAAGGAATTGGAAGAAGTGTTGTCATCTTATGAAAGTCGTGTTGAAAGTAACAAAGTCATGATGAAGGAGAAAAAGAAGGGAAATGTTGTAACTTGAAGCTAATCGTCTTGATCATTATTGTGTGTTTTCTATGTTTAAGTCTAACCAAGAATGTGAAGGATGAAAGTTGTAGGTGTGTGCAACCAAAATTGCATAGACATCCTTAATTACTTTTAAATTTTTGAAATTGTAGGTGTGTGTACCTAGAAGCTAATTGTCTTGATCTTGCTAGTTGTAGGTGTGTGTAACTTGAAGGATAGAAGTTGTTGAATTTTCAAGTTATTGTTGTTCCTTGTTGTCGAAATTGTTATGATTTGAACAATTTGTTAATGTATTTGGTTCTGTTATCTAGATTATCGTGACAATCATTTGAGAAACTTCACAAATATATCAGTTACAATTAAAAAGGCAATAACAAAACTGACTAAAAAGAAGACTTCATAATCGAGTTTGATTCCAACCATTCAAGTTTGTTTGGTTACACACAAAATTGAGTTTGTTTTCGATAAAAAAAAACAACACAAAAATATGCATAGTTAAATTTTGTTTGTCAAAATGAACAAGACAACATCAAAATGTCCTACTTCCATGGCACAGAAGTCTTCGGACTTGAAGTTGTTTGGCCTTGGCTATTAGCAGCATTAGCAACAGCTACAGACCTAGTTTGGATAATCTTTTCAGCCCTCATTCTTTCCAGGTTGGTACTGGTAATAGTTGTCTTCCCCTTCCATTTGAATCCACGTAATGGTGTGTATCCAATATCACCAGTGACAACATCAGCCCTCATTGTAACTCTTGTACCAGTATTGATGACTCTTCTACTTGGCAATCCAGGCTACTTAGTCAAATAAATACACACTCAAATATTAGTAGTAGCATCTCTGGTTGTAGTATTTGTATGAATTTAAAAAAAAGGCTGGCAACTATGTAATCAGAACCACGAGAAGCTCCAAAGTGCCAAAAACACAGACCGATCAATGGATTTGAGATCATCCATATCACGTCTCAAACTAGCAACTTCAACTCTCAAGGACATCAGATTATCTCTCTGCATCCACCCTGCTCACATGACTCGAGAAGTACCAGGAGGTCATCCACATCTACTCTTTCTGCGGTGATCGACTCTCAATTATCTTGCAACTCAGATTAGATAGGAGGTAAGGTAACATCAATGGCCTCTTCATCATTTTTGTATAGCTCCCTCAACGCGGGAAACATGCATGTCTGCAGATTGGGCTAGATAGCCAATGTTATATTAGATTCCCTATGTAATGGGGAAGGGGCAACAATAGTAATAGTAGTAGAATCCGCAGAAGAAGATGTGAAGTTGTAGAAGTATTAGGAGTTCTTGAGGTCTCACCTACTTGTGTGAGAGGGGTTGTGTCTATCTCTCGAATATTTACATCAACAGGGGATGTGTCCACCAGTTCTTCTCTCCTCTTCTCAGACTCGTCTCTAATGTACTTGTCCTCAATCTTTCAAATTTCAGCGGAGAAAATTGGAGTCACTTCCAAATTCTTCTTTTCCCCAATGGCCTCTCGACATTCCAACACAATTGTGCTATCAACACTAGGAAAGGAAGTGAGGTTTGGATCTGCTTGTGCCTCAAGACCATCTCCATGTTCTTGATCCTCTACATGTACATCTACCTCTCCCTCTACCATTTACAGTATGTACTTTGAAATGAAAATATTAAACCATATCTATATTATTTAACAATGATATAATACTTAGATATATTACCTCTGTGTTTGTAGCATTTCCATGTGATTGAGCTGGAATACATCTGCCATTTGCTCTTCCTCTTGTTGCTTTTTCAGTGCTTCTTCCTCTACCACTTTCAATAGCCTGTATAATATCAATACATATACATCTACATATAAATAGCATTTGAAAGTAACAAATAAAAGTACCTGAGAAGATGGTTTACCTGACTGACATGGATCAGTACCTCTTGCCTGAGAAGACGGTTCAGTTGATTGACTTGGACAAGCTTGATTTCTTGTAGGACATTCTCTTTTATTGTGTCTTTGTGTGACACATTTGCTACAAGTCATTACAACACCTCTTTTGCTCAACTTTTCAGTTTTTTTGCTTTCATTTGCTTCCTTTCTTCTAACCTTACCTGGTCTTCCAGGCAACTTTTGGATATTTGGTGGCTTTACAATTGGATTATTTGAGGTTGGCCACATTTTCATGTTATTCATTGGTTGAATAAAATGGGCATATGTGCTAAAGTAGGTTTACTTGCTATAACAGCTAGCCACATAATGGATTGGTTCCAAGTTTTTGTAATGAAGGGCAACAACACCATGAGAACAAGGAATTCCCTTGAACTGCCACGATCTGCAACTACACCTCCTATTAACAATGTCCACAGTGTGTGTAAATCAATGGTGTTTAATCTCAAAATCTCTTTCTCCATTCCAAGTCAAGTTACATTGCATAGACTTTTGAATTTCTTGCAAAATCTTCAAAGACATAGGATATATTAGTGATCCAAATGTTTGAGAACTCTCTCAAATCACCAATTCTTTTCATCATCTTCACCCTTATCTCCCCAAGCATTATAATGATGGTTTTATACCTTGCAGACACTATCCAAGCATTAAAACTTTCTGCCATATTATTGTCCACAACATCACATTTGCTATATTCTTCAAAATACTTCTTGCACCATATATTCAAAGTGCACCATAAAAGATGATCCAAACCTTATTGTCCTAATTTCCTCGTTGTCTCTATATTGTCCTTCATCTCAGCTTCAAATGTGGATTTAGCAATCCTCCAAAACACTATTCTTCTTTCAACTCTTTTCTAATTTTTTGACCAATTTGCAAGAACATGTCTTGCATATTTTCTATGTTCAGCAAGTGGCAATAAAGTATTCGCAACAATTTCTAGTCCCTAACAAACCAACATAACAGGGAAAGAATAAATTAAAATGCAAAACTCAACAATAATAAAATAGTAAGATGGATACCAGTAATTACCTTTTGCATATCTTAATAATGGATAGTTGAAGCGCTTCTCCAAGTTCGAGATCATTTTTCACTAGTTCAAGAAATCATGTCCAGGTATACTGATTTACAACCTCAACAACTGTCCAAGCAATAGGCAACATTTGGTTGTTTCCATCTCTACAAACTGCCACTAACAACTGGCCTTTACACACACCTTTGAGAAAACACCCATCAAAACCAATCAAGCTCCTGGCACCTCCAAAAAATGCTTTCTTTAAAGCATTGAAGCAAACATAAAATCCTTCAAAAAATTTATGTCCAGTTTCAGAATCTTCTCCAATCTTCACTAAACAAGTACTACCTGGATTACTCCTTAATATTTCATCTCTATAATCAAAAATCCTACCATACTCCACAATGTGATCACCCATGATCTCTTGTAGCGCTCTAGTCTTAGCTCTTCTCACTGTTGTCCTACCAACATTAATATCCAACTCCTTTCTAATATTGTCCTGCAACAACACAATGCTGATGTTTGACTGTTGAGTTACTCTTTCTTTGTATTTGGTGGCCAAAAACTTTGAGTTGCATAGGTAGTTATGAGTTGATGTCAAACATTTATGGATAGGATTGTATGTTTTAACAATGAAATCTCTTCTACTTCTATCTTTACTTGCACACAACAACCAAAGACAACTCTTTTTACAACATCTCACTCAAACTCTGCCAGGCTCATTTACATATTTTTCAATTTGAATATGTTCTTGGATTGCATATCTTGTCACTCTCACTCTAAATTCTTCAACAGTTTCAAAAACAGTCCTAATTCCTAAATAATCTTTTCAACAATTGTATCAAACACAACTTTATTTGGAGTTTTCTTCCTCCTAACAGGTTTATGCACTACTTGATCAACCTCTTCACCATTTTCCCAACTTGTTTCATCATCTATTTCAAAGCTAGGAACTTCGTCACTTAGATAATAAGGTTCATCACCTCCTAGCTTTCCTTAATGCCATTATTTGTCTCTTCATATCCTATATCTGGACCTTTCTCATTAACATTAATCTAATCTGAAGTAGTTCCCCTACTTCTCCTTTGTGACCTTTTGAAATGCCTCCTGGTTGCCCTTATATCTACATACTCTTAATGAACATCATTGTCAACCTCTGTATCTTCACTAGTATTTCTTTCAGATCTTGATTTATCTTCCACTTCGTCATCAGTTTGATCATTATCTATTATAGGATAATCAGATGAAGGAACATAGGAAGGAGGAGGCACAGTAAAAGTAGATGGGGGAGGCACAGTGGAAGGAGAAGACATAGTAGAAAGATATGGTAGAGGCACAGTAGAAGAAGGAGGCACAATAGAAGGAGATGGTGGAGGCATAGTAGAGACTGAGCTTCAAATGGAGTGCTAGAAGTTTCAGAAGGACCATCTGTAGGGATGGAAGGAAAAGTAGAAGTAGGTGGCTGATTATTAGGATTAGAAGTCTCATTAAAAGATTCCTCACCTACCCCACTTTCAGTCACATGGGGTACAAACTCCAATTCAAGTGGGGTCTGATTAGCTTCACTAACTCCTTGAAAAACATACACCTCCATTGTATCCCCATCATTTATCATATTGAAAAGGTTAAATATAACCTTATCATTATCAACAAAGACCAATAACTCATCTCACTTGATAAAAAATCACAATCTATTGTATATCCTAGTTTCTTTATGTAGCCCCCCAACTCAAAATAAGACATCCTACCAACATCTACATCTAGTAATTCTGTCACATGCCCCCAAATATATTTAGGTGGTGGACCAAATTCTATTACCCCCCCCCCAAATGATACCATCTTAAAGTTATAAGAGTAAAAGTCATCCTGAAAAAAGCATGTAACAATAACAAACACAATTCAAACACAAATTTCAATAACCAACTCTAACTAGTTATACACAACAAACATAATCACTAAAAAACAACAACAGAAACACTAACTAACAAAAGTAGAAAAAACAATAACATTTAGCTCTAACAGTACTAACAGAACAAAAGACTAACAATAGCAGTTGATAATGTACAAATTGAAGTCTACAAATGTATAAGAGATAAATAATAAGATTCGAACTAGGTGGATAACATCTAACTCTAACCTAAAACACAATCACAAAACCCTAATCACTAACAGTCGCACTAAGTCAATAACACAATACCCTATACACTAACTAAGTCCATTACACAACATACTCAAAAATATCCTAACAATAGCAACTGTAGGAGGTCGATTCCAACACTTCTACACTATAATAATCTATAAAATCAGAATAATTGAAATAAGTGAAGATTTTTATTATATGTTTTAGAACCCTAACCTGTTAGACCTTCAATCTCCAAGAATCTTCACAAATACACATCAACAATGATCAACAACGAGATCGTCAACAACAACATTTGTGTATTTTGTTCGATTTTAGGGAAAAGTTGAGAAATGAAATGAAAATGAGAAGACGAATTTTCTTTTTTAAAAAAAGGGTCGGGTCGGGTTAATTCTATCCTAGAGAGTGAGCAACACACGGACAACATATACGACGGAATGGGTAAAAATGACCCATTTACAACGATATATAGGTGTTTAGTAGTGTGATAGGACACTTTTAAAGTTTCGGTATTTTTATGCAAATAGGAGCAACTTCGATGATGTCTTTATGTCTTTTCTCCTATATCAATAATAATAATAATATTTAAAGTCCGTTTGAATTGATTTAAAAAAATTAGTTTTAAATTGAAAAATATTAAGTCAAACTTAAATGACTTTTAAGTCCTAAAAATAAAAAGTAAAGAAGGTCTACTTATGATTTTTGACTTACGTTAAGTTAATTTTTTTTCGTATTTATCAAATACTTCCAAAAATAAAAAAAATTAAATTAAAAATAAATTTAACCAATATTTAAGCCAATCTAAACTATTTTATTCCCCAAAGTTTTTTTTTTTTTTTTTTTTTAAAAAAAGTTGATATTCCCAGTAAGTGCTTGGTATCTTCCAACTGTCTGTTTCACTGTCATCAGTCATATCCATTATTCTATTCAATTTCGTTGACTTGGCGTTCAATATAGAGCAAGCAGCAGACTGGAGCAGGTAGAAAAAAAGACACTTTTCTTCATCTTCAGAGCAATACAGTAATGGAGGAGACAAAAAATTCTCCTCCAGTACAAGGAGTAGTGATAATCACACTACCACCACCTGACAACCCTTCTTATGGCAAAACCATAACAGCATTTACACTCTCAGATTCACCCACTCATCAGCAACAACAACAACAAGAAGAAGAACCACCACAACAAAGCCAACCGCATAACCAAGATGTAAATACAGGCGTTCTTCATGTTTCCTTAGAAAGATCCTTCTTTTTCCGCCCTACAATCGTTTTTGGACTTCTGGGTATCTCTCTGATTGCCTTGTCTTTTTGGTCTTCACTTACCCAAGAGACCCTTTTCGAATTACGTGATGTGGAACAGGATCATAAGAGTTCCAACAGTTCGTTTATTCTTCCTTTGTATCCTAAGCGTGGTGGTGCCTGGAATTCAAGGACGGATGTTGAATTCAAACTTGGGAGGTTTGTGGATTTCAAACCGGATAACTTTATGGATCAAGAAAAGATTGCCAAGTCTCTTTCTGCTGCAACCAAGTTGGATTCTTCTGCTAATTTTCCTGTTAGGGGTAATATTCATTCAGAAGGGTATGTTTGGTTGAAGTATTTTCCTACTGAATTTCCTTTTTGTATATTTGATTTCATGATTAATTTGGAAGTCATTAACTAATTGGTACCTGTTATGTGAATTCTCTATATCCATTTAAGGTACTTTACATATTCAGAGTCTCATTAAACAATTTGACTGTTTCTAGCTGGTTGTCTATACTCAACATGTGAACAAGCTAAAGAGCTGAATACCCTTTACTGGCGGAATTATAGCAAAGGGCATTGCGAAAAAGGAAAAACTGCTGTTCATGGCATCTATATAATGATCAAGTAAAATTATTGTAGTCGACTAGGACTTGCAGAACATGATCATAGGAATCTCATTAGTTGACAAAGTGATCATATGAGTTATTCTTTCAAATTCATAGATTATATATTGCTTGAGTCACAACTCATGAGAGAGGTTCTCACATTTTCCTTATCAGCCTATAGTGACATTTTCTTCTCAGTCTAAAGTCTAAACCTTTTTTAACTTGCTGAAGTGGTGCCTGCCAAGGAGGACAGATTGATAACTTGACTCTTCAAAGTGCCTATACAATTTTCATCTAAAAATTTAAGGATGCCAGGTCTCTCTAATTGAATAACCAATTTATTAATAATTCTCCATACTCTTCATCTTTGAAATTTGCAGTGCACTCTTAAGTGATTTTGTTGCTATAAGCCGTAATTGGGTCATGAATTGTTCGACTGGAGTACAAAGTTGATTTTAACATCATTTCCTGTATAGGTTGTACTACACATATATGCTTGTTGGGAATCCTCCCAGGCCTTATTTTCTTGATATTGATACGGGAAGTGATTTGATGTGGATCCAATGTGATGCTCCATGCACTAGTTGTGCCAAGGTGATGCCTAACTCTTGCTTGTGTTATTACTAGTTGCTTCTTCTAGTTCCTACTATCATCACTAGCATAACCAGAAGGTGCTAGCTATGATACTATTATTTGATAGGGAGATGTCGAAAATACGATTGACAAAGATACCTTTAGTTAATAATGACATGTAGTTCCATATACCATGGCGTTAGTCAGACGCTCTGCTGATTGTTATTGCTGTAAAGACCACATGTTCTTTTCCCGAATAACCAGATGAGTTTTGGTCAAAGTTTTAAGATATTCTAATTCAAGTGAGTAATGGTCTAATGTTTTCGTATTTTTATACTTCCTGTTGATGTCGTCGTTATTGGTTCAGAAACAAATCTCATCATGAAGGATGATGATGTCATAAAAGGTGTTGTTCTGTTATTGGTATTGAACTTGGAGTCCTTATCTTATGCTGGCCCCTCCTTTTCTGGGGTCTAGTCCTCCCATTGCGGTGAAGTTCTCTTGTCACAAATCATCTGTCTATGTCTTACTTGTGGGGTGGCATGCCTTATATACCTTATTATTGCACCTAGGTAGTGGTGGATGAGGTACTGGGCCTCTCCAATCACACTTTCTCCACCACTTGAGTTGCCCAAGCATAGTTAACAAGTCTACTCTTTATTTTCAAACTTGTGATCCTATATTAGTTTCTAACGTTACAAGCTTTCTCAGGGAGCCCACCCATTGTACAAGCCCAGAAATGTCAATATGATACCTCCCAAAAACCCATATTGTATTGAGGTACAGGAGAATCTGAGATCCAAGTATTGTGATAACTGCCATCAATGTGATTATGAGATAGAATACGCCGACCGCAGCTCTTCTGTTGGGGTTCTTGCAAAGGATGAACTTCAATTGGTGCTTGCAAATGGGACTGGAACCAAGCCAAATGTTGTTTTCGGGTAAACATTAATCCAGACCCTGTACTTTGTGGCCATACTACTTTATGAAGTTGTAAGTTTTAGTTTGTGTTTGTCAGCTGTGCATATGATCAGCAAGGCACACTTCTCAACACTTTAGCAAGCACTGATGGGATCCTAGGACTTAGCAGAGCTCCAATCAGTTTGCCTTCTCAGCTAGCGAGTCATGGGTTAATCAACAATGTTATTGGACATTGTCTCCGCACTGATACAAATGGGGGCTACTTGTTCTTAGGCAATGACTTTGTCCCACAGTGGCGGATGTCATGGGTCCCTATGCTGAATAACCCTTTTCCGTGAGTAAAGTATTTTGGTGGCTGTCCTATTTTCCTTTTTAGTACTATTATATTTACTCCTCCTTTACCTTTGCTTACAACTAAGGCCTGGTTCTGTTTTTCGGTATTTGAGTTGCCTTATCTGTTCCTTTTCTTGATTTCTTTAGGTTATAATAAGATAGCCAAAATATATGGCTGGTTCTTCTCACATATACTTTAAAGGTTGCAAACTGCTTTCTGTGTGTTGGTTTTCATCATCCTCTGGCGCCTACTTGAGAAGAGATGCTGACAAATGTCCAAACTAAAAAAGCTAAACAAAAGAATGACAGAAATATTTCCATATCATTCATGTATCATTTTTACTTGTCTGAGTTATCTTCTTTTCAGTTTCTGTAGGTTCTGATTGCTTTCGCCCCTGTATGTGTCCTGACTCTTGGTATATCCTCAGGTCCTTATTAACCCTCATCCTTTCATGTTCAGTAATCTTTATCAAGCACAATTGATGAAAATGAACTATGGAGGCAAAGACCTTCGATTAGGCAGCAGAGGCTATGGACAAGATACTGTAGTGTTTGACAGTGGCAGTACTTATACATATTTTACAGATCAAGCATACAAAGCTTTGATTTCCATGGTAAGTCAGGCTGAGAAATCCATGCCTTCAGAAGACCACAAATTTCTTTGATGATTATTCACCAACTATTTGCACCTTTTTTCACGATGATTGCAGCTTGAAGAGATTTCCAGTGAAGATCTTATCAAGGATGCATCAGATACGACATTACCCATTTGCTGGCGAGCTAAATTTCCAGTAAGGTAGATCAATAATACCTGTTTAATTAATGATTGGTTGTAGGAGGTGACAATTAAAGTCAGAGGTTTTATACTACTTCCCTCTGGTGTGTCTATGCTAGCTGTTAGTGTTTTCGTGAAAATTTTCTTCTAGGGCTAGCACATTGATACAGGAAATAATATCAATTGAGAGATCGTCAATCAGCACGAAACTTTTTTCTTCACTTTGTGAGGTAACTTTTGACGCCAGCTCTAAATGGAAATGATTTCTGCTCGAAGCCAGAGTTACATATACAAGCCAGCCTTAGTATTCATAATCTGCTTTGTTCTCTAAAATATTGATCGAAAAAGAATTCCCTTTTATTCGTTCCTGTTTCACTTTTCTGCTGACTCATTGCTTGGATAATTATAATATTTTGTTATTTGCATGCAGATCTATTGAAGAGGTTAGACAATTCTTCAAACCTCTAAACCTTCAATTCGGAAGCAAGTGGCGTGTCGTGTCCACTAAGCTTTGGATTCCTGCAGAAGGGTATTTGACTATAAGTGTGAGTAGTCCCTTACTTTTTCTTGGTCATTGGTACTTTGCCATCTCCTCCCCCTCCTCGTTTGCTTCCTCTTCTAACCAACAATGGAGAACTATTACACTGCAGGAAAAGAGTAATGTGTGCTTAGGTATACTTGATGGAAGCAACGTTCACGATGGTTCTGCTATAATACTTGGAGGTATTCTTTCCTAAATTGACAGAATGTCATTATAGACTTATTTTAGCTGAATAGATGCTCAGGAGCAACTCGTTAGTCAGTAGAACTTGGAGCTTTTCTAGATTTCAAACGTATATATAACCCTTTCTGAATATGATCAGCAGTGTTTCAATGGATTATTATGGATTTGATCCATTAAAAGGTTATGATAGCTTTTTTTCTATTAACTTGTTAGCCTCCTGATAATTGCACAAACAATGAATCTTTGTGCTCTAGTTTGCGTTTTAACTATAGCTATCATTTGATTCGTCTAAAGCAAACCATTCCCTTACTACTGTCATTTCTTGCAGATATTTCACTACGTGGCCAGTTGTTCGTGTATGACAACGTTAACCAGAAGATTGGGTGGATAAGATCAAATTGTGAACGGCCAGAGAACGTTCCCAGTCTTCCATTTTTTTGATAGATAACACTAATATATAATTTCTGTTCTATATGTTTGGGAAGAGGCTGTATATATGTATTCTGCTTTCTAATGTAGAGCTATGCTCATAGTGTGCATATCCAATTTAGAGCTTCAGTTTATTCTTCTATGTGATGCAATGGTAATGAAATCGTGAGTATTTGTAGTACAAAATTTGAACACTTGAACCAAATGTCTTGAGCAGTCTATTCATCCCACTAATTGTACCATTTAAAAGCAGATTGTTCATGTAAAATAGGTAATGTGCTTATTTCAATCAACTTAGTGGCGACCTCAGCCAAATTTAGCATGATTATAAGCACCCAAGAGTGTGTCAACAAAGTGAATGGAAAATTCTAATTGAGTCAAGAAAAAAAAAAGGGGGAGAGGGGGTGGGGGGGAGGTTTCTTCCTAATGGTTCTCACCTTGGCAACAAAGACTGTTGAAGGCATCTGCGTCAAATAATTGGAGTTGCGTGTAAATTGAGTAGAAAAGTTGAGGTGCTAATGTCTTCAGTCAATTGTGAGTATAAGACACATATGTGTCAACACTTAACCTTAAGTTTCCCCTGTTGGCCTTGTCATTTTCACAGAGAAATCTATTCTCCGCAACTCTAATCAATATGTAAGACGCTCTTTCTCTAGATTCCACAATACTAATAGTTCTAATTCATGTGCAATTTCCTTGAGAAACCACCAACACAACATAAAACTTGTGGTCAAGTTCTATTGAATTTACTTTTATGGTGGGTTGAAAGAAAAAAGTTGGTCATAACTTGAAGTAACTTTTCTTAGACGATGTCCAAATATGCTTGACAAGAATGGTAATTGATATCTAAAGACAGACAAAAGCTCTTGTACATCTTCGTTCACACTTGACAACAGACAAGGAGAAAACTACATTTGAACTATTCAATTTCCTTTAACCTAGACAACATCATCACTTGGTTGCTTGTAGGGCTTGGTTGGCAAAAAACCTAACATCAACATCTGGGTCCTCACTGAGTTCAACCAAACACGGTCGAATTGTGCTCTCCACAACCTGTGCATAAAGACTCGGGGTTAATATTGACAGACTCATAAATTAGAGATCCAAACTCTTTCCTCTTTTTCTTTCATTTTTCAAATCTTACCTCCACCCCCTAAAAAATACAAATTTCCAGTGAATATAAGTTAATTGACTATTAAACATACACTACCAAGATTTTCATACCAGATTAGAATTTCACATAAAAAGAAAATGGTGAAATATTTGACTGGCAAGTCATCACTCAGATTTTTGTTCTTTCCACATTTCCAGCAATAAAAACACATCTCACAGAATTCATGAGATGATAAAGAAATGTCTCCATCAAGTATTTCAAGTCGAACATTCACTTCTAACTTCCATGAACATATTAGTGATTACATTATATACTAAGGCCCAGTAGACACACTATGAATCAACTATGCATCATCAAAAAATGGTTGGATAGGCTACAAATCTTTATTTTTCATTCTGCTCTGTTCGGCCGAGTTCATTTCGTTCATTTATTGTTATACCTGGATGCTGATGTAACTCGTGCCAAGCAGAGTGTGACCAAATGCATTTCGTTAATACAAACAATCATCATAATTTGCCTATTTTTATACTTACCTTCAACCTAGCACAACTCTCCTACTTTGTTGGACTTGGGACTAGTTATACGGAGTTCAAATAGGCTAACTAGTGTAGGTGGAGTTGCTCATTAGACAGTCTAGTTTACAAAAATAATAGCAAATGCATGACAAACACAAATATACACATGTCAGCCTTTAAACCAATGAGAAGTAAATTGGCACTTACAGATTGTTCAACTATTGGAATAACAGACTGCAACACCTTAGCCACATTGAACTTGATATTCGGTACCCTGGAACATAAAAGTTAGACCTATAAGTGTAACAATTACCCAACAAAATGGTAAATCCTAAATATACTGAAGATTAACCTGTCTTTTGATGCAGCAATTATAACCGGCAGGAGTTTGGAGCAAGTAATTTCTGAGCCCAAGACAGGGGCAAGAAGAGAAATTGCATGAAGGATGGTCATCCGGTAAAGATAATGTGGGTCATTAATCATATCCAACACCTGAAAAATGAATCAGTCAAGTTATTTGAAGAGGAAAACCTAAGACCTCCCACCCCCAACCAAAAGAAATGTGAAAGATTCTAATAGTAAAAACTGAATTCAGATAATGTCCAATAAAAGATATTGATTCCGGAACATCATACAGCAATGTACTAATTCTGGAAAAGAAATTCCACATATCATGACTCTTTAAAGAACAGGCAAAGAAATGATCTCTTCATAATTAGTGATAAACAATGTATGATTCAATAACAATAGAAATAAATACTTTTGGCTTGAAGAAGAAACTGCTAAATTATCGCAGTACCAACTATCAACCAGCTTATTGAAGGCAATAGGAAAACCTGTGGAATTATATGCTCCATTGCCCATTTTGGACCAAATTCCTCAGCAAGGCGCTTTACATTGTTTGCTGCTGCATCTCTAATAGAGTAAACCTGCAAATCCATGAATGATCATAAGGAAGACATAAAAGAGAAATACAAGAACATTACAAAGAGTTGCACAGTGTGATGCAATTTGTATCATTTCATTTTGAGTATCTCCTGAAAGAAGGAAGGAAGGATGCACAAGTAATATTCAAGATACTAAGTGGCCAATACAAGAAGTAGCATCAGATATGATCTCAAAAGGTTGTATTGAATATTACTTGGTTACAATCACTTTATCCAGGCATTTGAATACAATCAGTTTCTCCAGACATAAACCAGAATATTCGGAGTTCTTTCTTTCTAAATTATCAGTAGAATAACAAGTAACAGAAAGCTTTGAACAAACCTTATCTTTTAGCCATTGCATGCACAGAGCACCAAGCTTGTCATCAAAAAAGCCAACACCCAGCTGACTTGCCAATAGAGGTATGTACTCAATTATTGCAAGCCGAACCCTCCAGTGTCTATCTTCTGCAAGTTCAACAATTGCTGGCAGCAGTGATTGGGAGAGCAAATCAATTCCAATTACCTGCAATAAGATTTAGTTTGAAATAGGGGGACATGAAAAACATGATACAGCCTACAGGTATGTAGATTCAGAAGCCACCAAGCCTCAAATAAGGCGAAGTAACTTTCAAGTACAGACTACAGAGTTATATTAATGAATTATAGCTAACCTGGTTTACTTGATCAAGCTTACTGATAATATTCAAACGAACATCAGGAAACTCATCCTTCAGAAGAGAGAGGAAAATCGGGAGAAGCTGCTCAATAGTTGCATCCTATAATAACCAGTACAGAAACATTAAACTCCTGTTAGAGACATCATTGACTAAACATAGGACAAAGCCACAAAGAAAGTCGAGCCTATTCCAGGAAAAGGTATTATTTTAAGTTCAAAACTATAGTGAGAACGATAAATGACAATCACCAAAGTCAAAAAAAACATAAACACCATACTGGCTGTAAGACGGAAGAAAAATTTCTTCAGGATAAGCTGCTAATCATGTTCTTACAGTAATCGACAACATACTGCTAAAATACAATCCCAACTTTGGACTCCAGAAAAGGTAAGAAAAGTTAAAGAAGCACAAGGGAATGAGCATGTTATACTAGGACAACAATAAGAAGCAACGTGGACAGAACCTGAACTTTACTTTACCAATATAACCATAATGGGAGAGCAAACTCAATAATTTGGTGCACTGACGAAAGCATTTATACCTTTCCTAAAATAGGTGCCATTCCCATGATAACTGAAGCCAAAGCAGAACGAACATGCTGGGATGAATCTGATGATAGTTCCTATGAAAAAAGTGTGGTAAAGTTAAACTTACAAACTCATTAAGGATCATTCAAGGGTTGATATTTAGATGTACTAAGAAAAGGAATCACACAAGGAGACATTATACGTAGAAACCATTATATAGGAATATGGGACAGTAACATAGAAAAGGAACTTTATAAGTTTCTACCTTTACACAAGGAAGGATATGCTGGATAGCAAGTTCAGGGCTCAAAATACGGCAAAACTTAGTCACCTTGCCAGCAGCAGCTATACGCACTTCAGCCTCATTATCACGAAGTAGCCGAACATAGGCAGGGACCAAATCCGTCCTGATGAATTTTATGAGGGTCATGAATTAGTCATAAGGGAGAGAAATCGCTAGAAAAAAAAATAGAAAAAGAAAAAGAAATCATTGTGGTGAGCAAAATTTGTGAGAAATTCATATCCACATCATATTCAGTTCTGAGCATTAAAAAACAAACAAACAGAAAATTCAGGAACAAAAAATACATACATCACTTGACTGGCAAGGTTGAGTTATCAAAAGTGTAAACCGTAACACAGATTAAAGAACATGAGAAATGCACAGTATCACAAATATCTACCTGGTAGCCTCTGGTCCAACTGCCTCACAAAGATCATAGAGTTGATTTGCAACCATGTAACGAACACGCCAAGACTTATCCTGTTCAAATCAATGAACAGGTATTAACATCAGTAACTACATTCCATATGACACTATAAACTGAGAAAGCAGCACTGTTTGGTTGTATGAAATATTGCATTAGTTGTTGATACATATAAGCAAAAGAACCAAATTCCAGAAAGGTAAAAAGGAAATATCAGCATAAGGGTTATATCATCAATGTCATTTTGCATCCTTTTGAACTACCTTCTATGACAGAGCAAAAGTTAGTTGTGCACAACTCATAATGAATAAAAAAGGATTCATTAGGATTTTTTCAGCCTATGCATCAATATGCATATACTTTCAGCTCATGCTAACAATTTAAGCTTCTTATCAGCTATAGTTGGGGAAATGTGAAACAGCAAAAAACTCCCAGGCAATCGCCCAAATACCTCGTCAAGCTTAAAGTGTCAGGACTGAGCAAAGTTACAGTCACACGTGACAAACGAAATACAGCAAAAATATTACCAATCTAGAAGATTTCCAGAAAGACCACATGGCAGAAATCTTCATCACTGAATTTGCATGCAATAAAAATATTAATGTAAAGCTGGTGGCTAACCTGCGCAAAATTAACTATGACGGAAAGAATTTGTGCTACACAGTCTTTAGGCTCCAGCAGCTTCCCTAAAGCAGCACAATCCTCAACAGCCAATAAACGGACAGAATCTTGATCTGAATATAACCAATTCCTCCTTAGTCAGAATGATATAAATTAAGTAAACCAAATAGAGCTCAACAAAAACATCAAATACTAGCCACTAACAGAAAATTGGTACAACGCACATATCAGGCTAGTTCTTGACAAATAGAAATTGATCAGGCTATGGAACTTTTTCTATGAACAGGGGAGGCTAGACAAGATTTCATAATGGATAGCTCAACCTTTATCAAGTTTTAGTGTATACTGAAGTATCACCCACACTCATGAACTGTGATATCTTAAGACAATAAAACAGTCCAAGTAATATAGACTATGATAATTGTTCCTCTATCTCAGATGAGTGTATGTACTCAAATCTAAGGAACAATAAAGAACCCTTGAAGATGTACCTAGAAAATGCAAACAAACAAAAACCTCACTCAGAATTTTTTGAGAGAAGTACGGTATATTTTAGTGAGACAAAAGAGCACCAGATGCGTGCTGTATTTCAAATGACTTGCACCTTTTTGCATGTTCATTTAACTGTTGAATAAAGACGGGTATATCAACACTAATTTTTACCATGCTTTCCAATACTTCTCTCATACCTAGGCACTATTATGAGCTGTGCTACTAGAGTCAACAGAAAATGATGAACTAAAATAATTCTGAACTGTTATTTACTCAGACAGCATATTGAACAGCCCAAGTCCTAGAACCAATCCTAACATCAAAGCAGAGCCTACATGGAAATGCTCATTCCAAAATAATTCTTAAAAACTATACCAATTATTCCCAGACACTATGTTAACATAAAGACTAAAGAGAACTATAAAGAGCCAACAGAATTAACAGGAGTTCAAGGACTCCAGGATCAAGAAAGAATTTTGCTCCAAAAAGAGACCACTTCCAGAAAGGCAAAAGCAAATTGCGTCATTCCAAAGAAAGGATAAAATACAAAGAGTACATAATGAAAATACCATACCATCCTGTGTCAGGGTCTCAAACATTGACATGATGTCGGTCTTCAGATGGGGTTGTTCAATAGTTGCAGCAAACTTTCCAAGATTTGTGGCAGCTGCTCTCCTCACCATAGGCATATCATCTTGACAAAGTTGGCTATATATGGTTCTCAGTTCATTCTTTAGTGGCTCTGGAGCACTAGGATAAGCAATGTGAAACAATCCACAGGAGGAAACTCGAGCAGTGAACCACTCTCCAGCAGCCAGTCTCTGGTTACAAGAAACCACGGAAATCAATTTTGAAGGATCATATCTATGGTACGAGCATTGATCTATTAACTAGCACACTGAATTCACCAACCAATGAAGGAACTAGCAAATTATACACAAGCAGCAATACTCTAGCTAGGGCTTGTTTATATTTCAGGTGTCCCAAGATCCTAATTTATCACGCTCACCATCTATATTTAGGCGATAACTTCAATAAATACATAAGCACTCCTGTTTCATGTGACCTTTCTTTTTTCATATAAGCCAAGATAAGGGAACTTTTTGCTGGTGGTGTATTATCTATTCCCAGAATTAACATTTACATAAAGTAAATTACATCGTAAGTTTGAATCACACACAATATCCTCCTCATAACCTAAGTTGCTCGGACTCTTCACTTTGTGTCCGCACCCGTGTCGACACTATGTGGGTGTGGGATCCGTACCCGATCTGGCAGCTAGTTTTGGGTACTCTAATCGAATTTGAGGGGGAAATTCTGGATAGATTCGATGATTTCTATAATCAAAATAAATACGAAGGTGAAATAGAAGAAAATGAATATCTTCTATGTATAAATTTCTATTACCACTGCCTTTCCTTTTATCTCCTTTCGGGGTTCTCCTCTTGTTCAATATTTCACCTCAAGTTCTCCATATAATATCTCATAATTTAGATTTTATAACTCTATTTTTAGAATTGGAATTATTTTAGGCCGATCTCCGCACCCGTATCTATACATGGATCCATATCCCCGAATCTTAAAATTTAGATCATATAGGATTCAACCTCTGGATCCATCCCTGTATCGGACACCCGTACCCGAGACCAAGCAACTTAGCTCACAATCAATTAAAACTTTCTTAAGGGTCAGTGCATACCAAATACAGCAACCAATTTATATATTTCCCCAAATTCTGAACCTCATTAGTAAAGGATACCCTGAAGGGAACATCTTTAAAAGATCAAGAGATTATTTACAAGATGTCTCCTGCTGACCAATGTAATGAACCATGAACCTTCATGTTTTTCTACCATCTTTTCAATAGTCACCATGAGACAAAGCACAAAATACGAAGAACAACATTAGCTTAGCATTTATCTAGGCTAAGATATGTATTCTTTACTATACAAATTGAAATTAGCAGCTACCATATTGAAGTTGCAGAAGCCTTAATCTAAGGTCTCAAAGAAACACACAATACCAACCAAAAATGAGAAAAAGGAATAACCCAATTTTAGAGCAGGCTGACTATACAGTTATACTAGAATATAGGAGTTACCAATCTTACAGAGTTTCTAGAGCTATATAACAAACATAGAAATAGAGTCAAGCAGCATTCAAAGATATTAGGACAATATACAGACCTTCACAAGTGGAATAAATGATTCCACCAAATCCGATTCCTTCATTTGGGACCCAATTTTGCATAATGACTCAACTGCCTTTTCCCTAACACAAGTCTCCTCAACACTACAAAGTCCTTCTAAGGGTGGAAGCAATACACGCGCATGTTCAACCCCTCCAACGAATGGAATAAACATGCCCAACTCTTCAGCCATTGCAAGAAGAACTTCGTCATCATCATCGTTGTTCTCACTTAGAAATGGAATCAACTCTTTCCGTGTTCTCTCCTCGCCAAGAGCACGGGCGATGGTAGACAATCGCCGAATTGAATTCAATCTAAGCTGGATGTCTTCATTCTTCAACTCATCAATCAAAACCGCAATAGGATATAACGGCTCATCAATAGCAGACATGGTTTCTCGCAATGCGCAAATATCTGTCCATATATGTTCATGAAAACTCGAATTATTTAACTGTACAAGAACAGCAGATATTTTGAAAAATCAATAGCTCGAATTCTTCTTTTTATATATATATATATATATATATATATATATTATCAATAGAAGGCAATTAGTAAATGGGCCGGAAAAAATTTCATTCACATCAGTAAGCAATAAATTGCAAAAGAAAGAGAAAATAGAATAAAATTTAACTGATGCCTGGACCTATTTAACATTAAACAATATTGCCATCAGTATAACAAATCTTACTCACTTATAAATTGAAGATATGAAAGATTTGCATGAATAATGAAGTGATCTGATCAAAACAACTAACCATACAAGAAATTAACTACACAAACCGACAACAAAAAGAATCGGTCAAATTACTGATCTTTCACATTTCCACTTTACATTTGTGATCGGAAGCATAAAAGTAACTTGTAATTAATGCGCATATTTATGAAGCAGTTTTTTCAGATAAAATGAAAACTGACTTCGATAGCGTACAGAAAAATTCAACATACTTTAAGCGACTATGCGTCTAGTTTATAGGTTGAGTGAAAGCTTGAACCATAAGATACAGAAAATAATAGGAAAAGAAGGTTCTAGAAAACCGAGATATCAAAGCCGAGGCATCTAGACTGTATCGTCTGTGTGTGTGACAGAAAGATTCGTACCTGAGAAGCAATGGACGGAATGAGAGCAGCAGAAATTGATCGGAAGACTGATCTATTGCCGGAGAAGATGAGAAGGATCTGCTATTTCCGGTGCTTTTGGCTTCTTCTTCTTCCCTTTTTTTCCTTTTATTGGCATTTTTGGGATTTTAAATTATTTATATTTTCTTTCCCTTTCTTTTTATTTATTTATTTAGAGTAATTAATTATTTAATGACTTCCTATTACCGAAAACCTCTTTTACTAAATTAATAATGACCCAAATAAAGAAAAAGAAAACGAAAAAGAAAAACTTACATTAATGGAGTATAGATTTTCATCTCATTAAATTATTAGTTAAATTAAATTTATTATAAGAAAAAAGCCTCAAATATACTATCGAACTTTTAGAAAATACACATTTATTCATCCCTTTGATTTAACTATGTCATTATCGTTTAAAGAAAAATTCATTCATGTCATTATTCTTTAACAATGGTTTTGCAAAACCATTTTTACACGTGACAAGTTAGGATTAGGCCATGTCATTTTTTAAAAAATATTAAACTTTTGAACAAACATTAAATTAAAATAACTCATCCAAATAAATACTCACCAATTTTTTTTAAAAAAATATAATGTTTATTTGGTGGGTTATTTTAATTTAATGTTTGTTCAGAAATTTAATTTATTATAAAAAATAATGACGAGGCCGAATTATAACTTGTCAAGTGTAAAAAATGATTTTGCAAAATCACTGTTAAAAATAATGATATGAATGAGTTTTTCCTTAAACGGTTATGGCATGGATGAGCCAAACTTCTAATGAATGACATAAATGAGCCTATTATGAAAGCTTAATGGCATATTTAAACATTTTTCCTTATTATAAATATATCGTGTGGACTATGAATTAATATTTACCAACAGAATGAACCAAATCATATATATTTCAAGTCTTTCCAAAAAACATATAGTACATTTTATTAGTAAGTATTAATTTGTTTCTTATTTTATCTTATATGAGGAAAAAAAATATTGTATGAGTTATGTCATTCATTCCTTAAGTATACCAAATTTGATGTTTCGCAAAATGAATTTGGAAATAATATGGTGTAAGTGGTAAGTTATTTTTAAATTTCTTAAATTAAACAATTAAAATTAAATATATATTTTTAGTATATTAAACTATAAATAAAAATGGTCAATGAGTATTTTTTTAAGAAACAACATTCTTGAAGTAAGTTGATTTAATACAATTATATTTAGTTACCGGACATTGCATCAAACTTACAAGCCACTAAATTATTTTTCACCTGGTGAACTTCGTTAAGTATCACAAAGATCACCAAACATTTTTATTTTTGTGATGACTTTTTCTGATACTTAGGTGAAGTTAGAGTGATTTATTGACACAGTGGACTATCATTATATTTCCTTTTATCTTGAGTGATTTTTGTCTATTGATAATCAAAGTGTAAATGCATATCGACTTGGTGAAACACATTGAGTAATTTATCGACGCAAAGGACTATCATATATGATGCAGGTTGGCATTTCTACATGTTCAGGTATGTAATCTCAAGTTCTACCTAGCTGAAGAAGACTGCATCTACACATTGATGCATGTATTCTGCTGTACTAACATCACAAAAATGCTACAAAGCTAGTAATCTTCTGTTTTCAGACATACTATAATCTCGAAAAGTACCAGAAATGAAAAGAACACCAAAGAATTGAACATAGTGTTGAACATGATATCCTGCAAATGCAATAGTCTATCCCTTTCCTCCATCAATATCCTACAGACGAAGAACGGAAGAAGGGCTCTGGGGAAGCAATCACCTCAAATCATCTATCATTGTTAGCTCAAAAGCAACAATTATAATAGAATACAAACTTTTGAAAAATATATGATAGTTCATATCTTTTCAGCATGACAAACACCTGGAATTAAGGTGTTCGGGGTCTTCTCTTGTACAATTTGGTATTTTCTGCAGTAATATACACTCATCCATGCGACAAGAGTCTTAAAACTAACACAATATTGTATAACATGGAACAAGAATTGCAAGAGAATCACTCTGTGAACATTCTTGTGACTTGTAGTTGAAAATAAAGGATCAACTTCCATACTTTTATCAGTATATTTTGCACTACAATTCCACATGGATACAAAGTATAAAAAAGTCTACATTTCAGCTTGTAAGAGCATCTTCGAATCTAAGTTGAGCACTCTTAGCTGGACTTCTGTTTTACCCGTAATTATCACAATATGAAGACAGAATTCTTCATTAGAAGTGCACTTAGCAAACTTATCTATTCCAAACTAGGTGCTTCTTCAGTTGGATTTGACTCGAAAACATCTGAGTTAGAAGCCTCTGGTTCTTCAAGAAGTTCTTGTGATTCCATTGCTTCCTTATACACAGGAGTAGCCTTGAAATCTGTAGCTCCATCGTTATATGTGGCCACAGCAATACCACATGCAATCAGCTGCCAATAAAGATGCCAAAATCAAAACGGGTAAGAACCCTATAAAGGATATTAAAAACACCACCTTAAGAGAAAAAGAAGATGCAAAAATAGAAAACAAATACTAAGTTTTCTTCTGCGAAAGGTATCTCAAGTTGTTCCAATTTCCCATTTCCATGGTTATAATACCAAACATAAGTACATAACCATTATGGAAAACAGGCACAGGCTTCCTCTAGATGAGATTACACCAAAACCCATCCTAATTTCTAAATAAAATTAAATGACATGGCTCACCATTTTGGTTGTCTTCTTGTGTCAGACAGAAACAACTGTTGCTGGTAATCCAAACTAATCTTAAGTAGCACCAAGAAGAAACAAGAAACTTATTTATAACTTTCATGACCAACTGCAAGTCGTTATGGGTAGTGCACCAGTCATTAAATAACCCGATAAAGTCGGATAAGCTAACCCCACAATCAAGAATCAACCAATGGTAGCTTCACCAGGACAATGTAATTTTTCAGCTTTCCATTATTCCCTTTCATCTCATAATATTGTCCATCTCTAAAAATCTTACAGAAAATCATTTTTTGCATATATATGACAATAGAAAAGAAGACCATTTAGTTTTAATCCTAACCTTCCATAAAAGTTAATGTTAGTCCAGTGCACAAAGCATCCCGCGTTAGCATGGTCTGGGGACTGGTATCTTATGTACTGTGGTAGTGAGTGTGAACAAGATTGTGGAACATCTGAATATCTAAATGTGGGAAAAGAAAATTTGAACATGAAAAAGTTGTTTTTGTAGTCATTTGATGGGTTGACATAAACTCAGCTATAATAGTTTCTCTAATTTTTGGTATGTCATGAAGAATACAAACCAAACACATTTCACACAAGTCGGAGCTAGAGTGTTAGTTATGTGTTCGCACGAACAGCTTTTTCTGTTCAGAAAGCATAAATTTCAAATCCTGGCTCCGCCTAATTCACACATATTCAACACAAATAAATCAATACTAATGAATATTTTAGTTAACATTAACAAAGATTATACTAAATAAAATTAGCAGGGTTGAGGATGCACCGAAAAGAGAACGCCGAAAGCCCACATATACTGAACAAAGAATCCAAATCCATCCCATTGAGGTCCTTCCCAGAAGTCAGTTTCCTCTCCAGGAAGCTTCGGCATCACAAAAGCATCACCAGCTGTTGTGGTTGCAGAAACCCTATCTTGACTATCAATACGAATATTGATCGTCTGGAATTCTTCTTCTTCTTCTTTTACTGGCTCTTTAGTTGAAATTGAACTTCTCTTGTTCTTCCCTGAAGTGAACTTCTTTGCAGCGAATGCAGTGAATTGACTTCTTCTCCCCTGAGAGGGAAGTAAGAAGGGACGACGAAGAGGGCATTGGGTAAAGGGTATTTTTGTTGATGAGCTGTTGCAGAGAATTCGATTTCCTGTGAGAGCCATTGTTGTGGCTGATAAGAAGTGTGTGGACGAGACTCTCATGATAAACTACTTTCGGATCCGAAATGCGATCCGGTTCATTGGTCGTTAAGATCCGACTCACATAGGATATTTCGGTTGATTTTTTTATTAAAACAAAGTTAGTTTCAAATCACTCAAAGATTGTGCTTACCCTTTGTATTTATAATTGGAAAACTACTTTATTTTATTACTTATTACACATACACATGCACATACATACACGTATAGTACACGCATATAAATTCGCTTGGGTACAATTTATTCAGACTTTCTAAGCTCAGGCATTCTCGGGTCATGAGTTCTCAGGACAGCGTCTCGGGTCAGACATTCTCAGGTCAAGCATTCTAGGGTCATGCATTCTCGGGTCATACATTCTCGGGTCAGGCATTCTCCGATTAAGCATTCTTGGTCATGCATTCTCAGGTCATGCGTTCTTGGGTCAGGCATTCTCGGGTCAGGCGTTCTCGGGTCAGGGATTCCCCGGTCAGGCATTCTCGGGTCAGGCGTTCTCAGGTCAAGCATTCTCGGGTCAAGCGTTATCGGGTCAAGGATTCCCTGGTTATGCGTTCTCGGTCGGGCGTTTCGGGTCGGGCATTCTCGGGTCAGGCGTTCTCCGGTCAGACGTTCTCGGTCAGGCTTTCTCGATCAGGCGTTCTCGGGTTAGTTGTTCTGGAGTCAGGCGTTCTCAGATCATACACTTTCGGGTATTCTTAGGTCAAACATTCTGAGGTTAGGTGCTCTTTCTTAGGTCAAGAGATAGTAAAATCATTTAAAATATAACAAAGCTGGTTAGTCTTTAAGCAGAATCAATTAAGTTAATTAACATTAGAGTCAAAATAAATTACAATCATTTAATCAAACAATAAGGAGAATAGATTCCTAATTTTGCTCAGAAATAAATCTGATAGGCCCAATCTCAGTTTCTGTCCAACTGGGCTGAGATTTGGGCCTTTCTGCTTCATTTTTGGCCCATTTTCGCTGTATATATTCGCTGTATATAGTAATTGTATATCACTGTATCTATGTGTATGCATGCATCCCTATATTTCAACTCGTTTTGCTTTCTTTTCCTGTAGTTCAGTTTCCTTTTCCTGTACATCAATTTCCCATTCCATAAAAGAGTTTGGTATTTCATATCCCATCATATAATTGCAAGGAGGATAAATTTGGGTCCAACTTGGACTCCATAAGATTTCACATGTAAAAAAAGTAGAGGAATGAAATAACGAGAATAATCCAAGATTGTCATTAAGCAATTTTACCAATAAAAAAAAGCGTGGATTCATCAAACTTTCAAACATACAAACGAATTAATTAATTGAACAACTACTAGAACAAACAACTAACATGCATACTCAAGGACTTCACTGGAAACGACACTATGAACTAATGGATAGGGATAAGCATTTGAACATTTGCAGGAAGATTTAAAAATGCATGATGGATAAAGCTAATGAATGACGATCAATTTTTCCTATATACAGTAGCTCATGGTGCAAATGAAACCAGAGCCACATCAAACAACAATCACATTGAAATATTTATGGCAACATTATCAACTCAGCCAAAATACTAAAATTGAACTTAAAATTGGGATTTTTCCAAGAGAGGAATGATCAACAATCTTAACCAGGAGTGCTGCTACTGGAAACATACAACTCAGTCCATCAAATGCAATCTAATCTTCTAAATAATTCAACAAGAAGTTCAGCCACGGGATAATAAACGTGGATATTGTCAAATTGTAGGGCAAAGGATATTGGAGATCGTTAGAATATTGGAGGGAAAAGGATGGGCCGGGTCAGGTCGGGTTTGGTGTGTTTGGGGGGCTACTAAGTCGGGTCTTTTGGGATTTGGACTGAAGTTAAGGGTTGATTGAGAATGGCCCAATCTCATTCTTAAATCGAAAAATTATTTGGATGGATGTCTTTTAATAAATAATTATTTCATTTTAGTAATATTTTTTATTTATAGTCATACTATGTTAAATTTGCAATAGGTATTAAAAGTGAATTAAGTATGCAATATGTATGTATTGAAACAATTTTTAAAAATATATTTTGTTTGTTGGTAAGATGTTGACACATTGTATTATAAGTGTGTTAAATTGTGTAATTAATTAATTATCCATATATAAAATTTGTATTATATGTGAATAATAATTTTTTTTGTAATATTAATTAAAAGTGATAAAGTGAAAAAATGTTATTGCTATAAATGATAAATATTTTTTACTTTGTTAATTTTAACTTCCGTTTCTGTTGCTTGTAACGATATTACTTTGTTCTCACAACGGATTCTATTACAATTACCGTCACCATGTTGTTCTCCGAAGGTACCGTTTTGGGATCTTGCAAGAAATGCAAAGGCTACTATGATTTTTCAAACTATTTGCTTGATTCTGGCCGCTTGTGCCTTCTCTATCGTCGGCGACAATGGACATCCATTATCCGGAAGAAACAAATAACGATTTTAGCACCAATTTTCTGTCAACATCTTCGGCGACAAAAGAGATCCATTATCCGGATGAGATAATTAATGGTTATAACTTATAACTCCAGTGTTTAGTCTTGTTCACCGGAAAGAATGGAGTTTCGCTATGAATCTCCTTACCCTTTAGTTGGTGGGGATGGATTTGGTTAGGTGGACATTTATGTGGCATTATAATATACACATTGAATGCGACAACTTTCCGAGCCTTAGTGCGCATGGCCTTGCTTCCTTTGTGCTCACCAATGAGCAGTGAAAGTCCCGGAACTTGTTAATTGACTGGACTTGTATCATTTGATGATGCCATGTGAATCGCTAGAAACATGTGAAGTGTATGGCTAACCCAATAACGAAAGTTTCGTAAGGGAACTGGAGCAGGCTACCATGAGACAAAAGATCTTCATTCAGATTCGATTCGGAATAGATAATACATATATAATCAGATGCATATGTAGTTGAGGGCTGCTTAGAGTTGGACACAGAATTCCTAATTCAAATTGAAATGTACAATGATTCGGGAAATAAGATTTTCCTTTTCTTAAAACAACCTCATTCTATAATAGTAAGATGGTAAGGATAATTTTAAGCTAAAATATAGTCGAAGGGTATAGTTACTTTATTTTAAATAGTTAGAAGATTTTTTTTTCCGTAAATTATATTTAGAATTAATTTCTTATTTAGTTTATGATAGTTAAAGATGAATTAATGTATAGATAAGAAAATTATAGAAAAATAATGACTTTGTATAAGAAAAAAAAAGCAACTTATACTGATATTTAGCCTCGCTATTAATCTTTATAAAATGTACAAACAGCAAACTAATATTCTAAAGCTATTAGATTTCGACCGGACAGGTGATACACGCCGCCTAAAAACACACTTATCTCTACAAAGCCGGTAGGGACTCCGGCAGCCGTGAAAACTCTGAAAAATTTGATGGATCTGGATAATCGAATAGTCCGCCCACTGTGACAAAATCACCGCCATTTTCACTGCCGTAGTTATCTCCGTCCATGAGCCCGGCAAGCATCCCAAAGTCGAATGAGTCATGTCTTAACAATTCGTTTTCAAATCCAATCGTATTTCCCAATCTCGATTCGGAATCAATATTTCTTTCGGGAGAAAAGCTGGGCGGGAGGCCAAGCTCATCGTCCGAAGCTTCTAGAAGGTAGCCGAGGTCCGATTGAGTACGGCCGGAATCTGACAACGTTCGGTCAATTAAGGTCTGAGGAGATGGCTGAGTTGAAGGATGAAGGATCTCTTCTTCAAAACTCTTGATTACAGAGTCAAGTTCCTGATTTTCTGGTATAGTACCATCACTCACTGTTTCTGGCTCATCAAGTATATCCAGAATATCTTCTCTTATCTGCTTAGCCTCCGGCGAATCTACGTCTACGTCTGCATCATACTCATCAAACTCCGGCGAACTGACATGACCTTCCTGATTTGACTCGGACGAGTTCACCTCTAATTCCATTTCAACTCCGTTCAACTCAACCGAGCTCGAACCTGCATTTGCCTCAATATCGACTCGCTTCGACTCATGCGAGTCGAAGACTGAGTCCAAACCCGAATCCTCTCGGGTTCGCTTGTTACCGTTTTTTTTAAGTATATACTCTTCCATGAAGATAAGCCAAGTGTTGAAAGTAAAAAAAGTTTTGATAGAGGAAACGAAGGAGTTTTAGAATTTATATAGTGGAGATAAGTGATTATTTAGGTGATGATATTTTAAGAATAAATGATGGGCGGGAAATTAGGAAGGAGATATGAGGTGGACGTTCAACTTGAATGCTTCTTCCCTCTTCTTACATCTACAATGACGTTTTCAATTGTCCTATTGTATTGTCTCTCCATAACTTTTTTCTCTATTGGATGCCGTTTAAAGACGTGCCGTGGGTCTGTTGTCAAATCTCTTGGATTATAGTGGTTCACAATAGCTTGTTCATTGATATTTCCCCTTGATATTTTTTTTAAAATGGATTGTCATTTGTCAAATAAAACAAGGGGCGATCCTTAATAATTTAGGTGTCAGTTTGATTTTATTATGTATTAAAATCAGGATGATTAGTAGTCTTTATGTTTGGTAATATTTTAGTCGCATCTTTTTTAGTATAAACACGTAATATTTTACAACAACATTTTAAAATAAAACTAATTTAATTTGTCAAAGTATGGCCCGATTCTCAAACAGTGTGATGAAACAAAGCCGTATTCGTGGGCGGCATGGCATCTAGAAATTAAATACTAGTTCTTATATTTCATTTTATGTGATATTTTCTTTTGGTGTGTTCTAAAATAGAATATCATATTCTTTTATATGGTAAGTATTTAAAGGTTATTTTTTTTTTATCTCAAAAGGACACTTTGTAGACATTTCAAATTTTTTATTTATTTCTTAAACTTGTGTTCGAATAAATATTTCCACATAAAATGAAACGGAAGAAATATATCTATTTATTTTGTGTGGAATTGGATCAGCATTCGCGCTCATGCACGGCGCCACGTCTATGCACATATCACCACATGGCAGAGTCTACACGATAGCCGCCGCCCATAGTACTGCTCCGCTCGCAACTTTTTAATCTTCTTCTTTGAAAACTGAACGGGCGCTGCTTTTTATACGTTTTCAACCTTTCTATCGTGTCAAAAGCCAATAGTACTTTGTTAGATTTAGGTACGTTCGGTACAAAGAGTATTATATATTTTTATATATTAATAGAAGAAATAAAATACTCCTCCCTCCGTCCTTTGATTACTTATCAATTTTTTAAATTATTTATTTATCTTAACAAATCAAGAAAAAGAAAATGTCAATATTTCTATCTATTATATTCTCAATATTAATTATTTTAAAAAGAGTAGCCATTTTTTGAAAACTTTAGATTTTTAATTATTGATTTTTATAATTCATAGGGAAAAACAGATAAATATAATATATTAATAACTATTTTTGTAATAGTGTGCCAATTAAAAAAAAATATTTCCTCCATCCATTATTAATTGTTATGATTTCTATTATTAGCGTTAAATTATAAAAATATTTTGACTAACATTTTAAGATATATTTTTTCATTATATTGATATGCGAAAAATTGTAATTTATAGTAATTTTTTTTATAATTTTTTATTATTAAAACTTTTTATTTAAAATATCGAATTAATATAATTTAATTTAATTAATCAAATTAACTTTTAAAAAGCGTAACACGACAAATAAAAATGAATAGAGAGAATAATTAAAGACGAAAAAGTATACATCAATTTTTATATTCGTATTATCATGTTAATATTAGTTATATATTTTAAGAAAAGTTAAATAAAATATCTTGGATATATTTTAAGAAAACTAAAATAAAATATTTATTTAGTTTAAATGTATTTAATCCAAGATTATCATGAATCGCTAAAAATTGCGAATTCGGAAATGACATATTTTACGTAGATGTTAGCTCTGTTTTGTTGATTTTGTTATATAATTTTCTACACCGTTATTAATTTGGGGCGTCTAACATTGAAACACACGCTTTTTAAATTTTAAATGTCAAAAAGAATTCTCTCTAAAAACACACATTAAAATGGACAGTTAATCCATTTATGGATAAATTAAAGTTACTATCTTTTAGCATTGTAGTCTCCGTTAACTTCAAATTCATTCAAACTCAAAATTACAAATCATTAAGCTAGTTCGCCCACAAATAAGCAAACTATAATTTTATTTGTTGACTCTGTCTCTTCTCAATTTTAAGAGTATTGTATAATCCTTTTTGATATAAAATCATGACTTTTTTAAATAATATAAGTACAAAAAAACATGAGATTTCTTTTTCGTAAAATAAATATCACTATTTATTTACCAACAACAGTAGTAAAAGACTACTAAGGTCGACGGGGATAATGATTCCTCTTATAATTGATTTCCCAGCATAAACTACATTATTGTGTCATGCAATCAGAACATATATATATCAATTTCATTTTTATGACGCCTAGTATTGTTGATTTCTCTTCTCATTTTTTCTCTCATTAATTCTTTTGACAATGTATTTAAAAAATTATCTATCTTCTACAAATTTTATTTGATGTGTGAAGTCGTTGTGTCATCATCGAAAGAGCGTCTCCTCAGCCGTGAAAAAGGTGTTAGTTTTATTTATGAGCATATTTTTTGTCCACCAAAAATAATCGTAACCATCATTTTTTTTTTAATACAAGAAATCAAATGAATATCGAAATATTTTGAAACGGGCAACTTAATTCTTTTGCCTTTGAATGTGCACAACTCCAAAATTTTCGATTGAATTTTCTTGGAGTTCTCGATGTTTTGATTTTACAATACTCTTTGCATTTGCAAACATATGGTTCACCAGATATACATGCATTTCAAATTGTTGAGACATGACTATCAAATTTCAAAAATTAAAATATAAAGTATGAAAAAATAAAATAAGATGAATGGGAAAATATGGAGAGAATAACTCATATTTATTGTCGAAAAAAGAGATAGAGCTTCACGTAAGGAAGAAAGAGATATAGATTCTTCTGAGGGAGGTTACCAAAAAGAATTATAGTGACCATTTGTGGCGTACTATCTTTAAGATTTGTATAATATTGATTTGGATGGATTTGAAGTTAATAGAGACTACATCGTTAAAAGATGATACTACCTTTAAAATTTGTATAATATTTATTTGGATGAATTTAGAGTTAACAGAAACTACATCGTTCAAAGATGATCGTTATAGTTAGCCATAAATAGATAAATATCCATTTTGAATTATAGAAAACCCCTTTTAAATTTTAATATTTAAAAAGTATCTACTTTAATGCTAAATTCCAAATTTAGGTATTTTTGCTAAGTCAGTAGATTATCAATGTACACGATTTCTCCATCGAATCATAACAATAGTGAAATTTAAAATTTGACATAAAAGACTTAATTTGATGTGTTGTAAATGCAAATCATCATGGATAAATAATATATCAAAGACTCAAAATATCAAGAGAAACTCATATTTAATATTTGAGTCTAGTCAGAGAAGACTAGAGTCAGTTGAGACTGAAAAAAGAATCAATTATATATTGTGAAAGATAAATTATTGCAATATATATATAAATATATATATATATATATATATATATATATTATTTATAGAATATTGATGCATTGCATAAGTATTATAAAATATTGATATATTACGTATAAATATGCCTTTAACTTGGTTTCGAATTACATTTATGCCTTTGAACTTTGGATGTGTACATGTAGACACTTAAACTTGTATAAAGATGAACAAATAGACACACATGTCCTACATGTCATTTTTTATCCTACGTGTATTTCGTCATGTAGAACTCATGTATTTATTTATTTAAAAATTGAATAATTAAAATGTCTATTTGTACAATATAAAAATTAAAGATCAAAATTAAAATTTAAAATTAAATTTATGATCTAATATATATATTATGCCCCATATATATACAAAGAGAAGGGAAATCAGATAACAAAGGAAAAGAACGAACGGTAATGAGATATAACAAAGAAAAAGAAGGGCAGAGAGTTTGGAGTTCGAGGAAGAAGATGATGGCTGGAATAAGGGGTGGGGATAATTTCTTTTGTTTATTAAGAAATCAACTTTAAATAATTTTTAGTTATTTTAGTGCCGAATGTCAATCAAAGAAAAAAGAGTGAGTTTTTACAAAATAAAATACCATTTGAAACCTATTCATGCGCTAATACTAAAGTAAACTTATGTTAGCCATGTCATTATTTTGTGTTTAATAAGTATATATTTTGAGTAATTTCATTGTTTAATATATATAATTTCTAGTTAAAAAGTTTAAGTAAAATATGAGGTTAACTTTAAGATTTTATCAGTGACTTAAGTCTAAGATATTAAACAACTTTTCGATATATACTTTAATTTTTTTAAAACCCTTTGGGTTTTGACTTTAAAGATCGTAACTTACATAAATTCACTAGTTTAGTAACTATTTACCTTTCTTTTCTTTTCTTTTTAGTTATTCGAAATCTATTAGTATATAGGCTTCAATTTGACACTCTCTTCGTTTAAAAAAAAATGTCTCTATTTTCTTTTTAGTTTGTTTAAAAAAAAGACTTATTTCCTTTTTTGTTTGTTTAAAAATAAATGACCCATTTTCTTTTTTTTGGCAACACTTTAACTTTAACTTTCCACGTGATACGTTTAAGACCACAAGATCAAAGAGTATTTTGGTACATTTGACATAACTTTAATTCAGAACCACAACATTAACAAGTTTTTTTCTTTTCTTAAACACCGTTCCAAGTCAAACTATGTCATTCTTTTTTAAATGGATGGAGTATACGTAATTTCAATCACTTAGAATCAAAATTATATTTAATTTATATTAGACACGTTATATTCAAGGGGATTCTCATATATATGACTTATCTTTCTCCTATTTCATTCTTCACTCTCTAATTTGCTAGCCTCGATCCTTATATTTGATATTTCAGATACATATATCTTATATGATTCGTATGTATTTAGAATACATAAACTATCGCGTCGCTTCTCTTTTTATTTTAATGTATCTAATAGTAAAAATATTATATCTAAATTTATTTAACTTGAAATTTAGGACAATATGTAATTAAAATTAAATGGGAAAATTACGCGGTTAAGCAAATTTATACTACTTAATTACTCATAATACTTATAGTTTCTTATAATTATCACTCACTACTAACATTATACATTAATTATGTGGGTTGACTTCGAGTTTGTATATGTATAATTCACCAGAATATACAAATACATATGTATAATATACAATTATTTTATCAATATACATATACAATTCACCTCTCTCTACTCTCCTCCCTCTCTTGCTCGTCTCTCTCCCAATCTCACTTGTTTTTTATACGAATGCATATGTATAATATACAATTATCTAATCAATGTACATATACAATTCACTTTTCTCCACTCTCTTCTCTCTCGCTCGCCTCTGTCTTCTTTCTCCCAATCTCGCTTGTTATATATACAAATATATATGTATAATATACAATTATCTAACCAATATACATATATAATTCATCTCTCTCACATTTTCTTTCCTTTCTTCTTTCTAACATATAATTACGAATTATAATTATCTAATTATAGCTATAGAGAGTAATTAAACTATCTTTTAGTGGCTATACGTGAAAATCTGCAAATTAAATATGATAGAATGTTCGTCTAACCCGAGCCCAATCCCATAACATTCCTCTCTTCCCGTCAAAAAAACAACCTTTCCCAGAACCCCATAATCCGGCAGCCTTGTATTTTGTGAACTTCGACCGGCGACATCTTTCAGTGACGGCATCAGCGACAGTGTGTGGACGACCTTTTTCCGTCTGTAAGTCTATCTTTTCCTTCCCACTCTGTTTCTATGACAAAGCTTTACCTTTCTATTTTTTCGGCATTCACAATTGGATTTTGACAAGTAGGAAAAATAAATATAACTTGGAACTGTATTTGCTTTTTGTCTCTGCCATTCATGCATAATGCAACCACATATGTATAGCAGATTATTTGTGAGTATGCAAATTTGACAATCTTTTTCCTTTATTAATGTACAGAGTACTGAGCAACTTTCAGTAGTGAGAACAAATGGTGAGGCCTTACAAAGTAAAAGGGGAAAAAGGAAAAAAAAAGAAGACAATGAGGCAAAAAGAGTGGAAACACAACATACTGCCTCAGACACTGAGGCAGCTGAAAGAGTTGTAGATTTACTAGCTGCCATACCGGTTGTTGTTGTTTTTACCGATCAAAGCACTAAACCTAGAAATTGGAAAGGTCTGTTTTAGCAATGCCATTTTCAATTTTCATCCACTTACTGTTTCTTGTTTTTCTTTGTATGTCTGCTTTAGCGTATTGACTGCTTTATGTTTTTTTTTACCCAATTGCTCGTGAAATTGTCTTCAGTGTTACATATACTGCTAAATAAAGGAAGTTAACCAATGTTCAATGATATATCCTCTTGGACATGCAGACGTATCAACTTCTGAAATCAGATGAACGTTCCAAACTTTCTGTGGAAGAATAATCAAAATCCTTCTAAATATCGGCCTGATATTGCTCATCAGGTTAGTGGATTTAGGAAGAATAATTAAAATCCTTCTGAATATCGACCTGATATTGCTCATCAGGTTAGTGGACATTGAAACTATTGGCCCAATCTTGTTCTTTATTACTCATAATATTGTAAACACTATGACCTTCCTATAGCGTTCAAATTAAACTTTGAACTTCGAGGCAATATTTAGATGTGGGGCATAGGTTTTGACTTTCGTAATGGTAACCAACAAAAGTTGATGTCCAAATATTTGTAAACTTTTTGTGGAGATGTCTGGTGGAGTGGTATGCAAAGCTAAAACAAGCAGGCTGGAACACAATTTAGCTTTGTACTGAATGTGTGTGAATTTTCCTGGAGCTCAATTAGTTGACACCAAAACGCACTCCCTCTGTCCAATTTGATGGTATTTGTTTGGACAGGATTTAAAAAGTAAGGAAGAGTTTTGACACATAAGCTAAATATGTATAAAGTACCAAGACTATCCTCAGTATAAAAGTATTTGTTTATGTGTCTAGTGGAGTCATGACAAGTCATGTCACTGGGACGAACGGAACAGTAAAAGATGTAGGAATTAGGGAATGGAAGTGTAAAAATTCGTTTTTAAAAATATAAGATGACAATCTTTTTTGATGGAAAAGAACGGGAGGATTCACTTAGTTCTTCAACATACGTTCAACAATTATGTGTCCCACAGGCCAAAAAAGGAAAAAGAAAAATTAATATGAAAAGTCAGATGCCTTCTCCACCCACCAGGCCACCACCCTCCAGTACTCTTGCAACTCAGCCTCTCTCTATGCTATAGAGCTGTGACTCTCTGTTCCATTTTCTTAGTTCTTTTAGTAAGTTACATCACCTTGCTTCTGCTCTAATTGTGTCTGATTCATATTCTTAGTACTTGTTGGCACTGTAGTAGAAATGAGTTGCAGTGCACCACTGAGACTTCTTTTAGTATACATTTTCTTGTTGAAACAATTCTCCAAAAAACTTTTTAAACAGATTCTCCCCTCCAATCCCTTCCCGAAAAGAAGAGAATATCTATAAGCAACTACGCCCTGGTCCCAGTCTAGTGGGGGTTGACTAATGTGAGTCCTCACTATCCATGTTGCTCCATGTAAACCTGTCTCCATCCAATATCTGTAAATAAAAGGTTATAGCACTAAAAGTATTACCTTTACTAGCATTTAAATATCTACTAAACGGCTCATATAAGACATTAGACCCAAAGAAACATACCAATATGACTAAAGCTTGATTACTAGAGTCTTTCAAGGTCAGGACAATAACAACTGTTTGGAAGATTCATAGAAAGGGCAACTTCACGGTAAAGTCATGTTACTTCCGCTTGAATTCTGGTGAGCAGCAAAGGAATCTTTGGAGATGTTACCAATGTGGAGACAAGCCCGAGGGTATCAATCATTTATTTTGCACTATAATCCTACGGACCATCTATGGAACTCTTTCTTAATATGGTGGGACTAAAATGGAGCATGCCAGGGTGTACTTGTGAGCTACTGAAATGCTGGAGCATCATAGGCAAAAATTTCTATCACAGGAATTGGGTGGCTAACCATTCTGTCTTGTATATGGTGGACAGTTTGGAGGGAGTGAAGCACTAGGTGCTTTGAAGAAAAAGGAAACTATATTCACAAGATTAAGATGAACTATTTACTTTTGTTTCATTTTTGGTGTAAATAGAATTTTGTAAATGATTTTGAAAGCAGTGATAGAACTCATAGAATCCCTTTGAGAAATGGAAGGATATTCTGATGGTAACTTGTAATGTTTTTGACAGCACCTCCTTGTCCCATTTCTCAATTTATGATTTCTTCTTTCCTTCCATAGGCAATGCTTACCATTTCAGATAGCCGCGTAAATAAAGCTGGGCGATTGAAAGCGTTGTATATGTGAAGACTGAGAAAGGTGTCCACTTTGAAGTAAAACCTCATATACGTATCCCTATATATTATATTATTTTTCTGATAAATTTGATGGAAGTTATAACTTACATGATCAGTTGATATCTGACATATGCAGGTTGGTGCAATGGTCCATGGAAAAATTGAGAAAGATTACGTCGAAGATTATCTATCAAGTAAGCTAATTTTTTTTCTTTATTTTTCGTCTAATATTAATTAGAGTTCCATAGTTTGTTTTCTATTCCTTTGTCTTCAATTTACATGGCTGGGTTTTGGTCTAGTGGTAAGATTGCAACACTTGATATGTGGGTTAGGCACACGGTTAGGGGTTTGTCTGGTGTTTAAGTAGAGAAAGGTAGAAGGACTGGCCCATTATCCACTGAGTTTCGAACAGTGTGCCATTGGCCCTCGGGATTTTGCTGTTATAAAAAAATGCACATGTCTGGTCTTTAATGCTTAGGAATGTCAACCTTTGTTATTTGTGTCTTCGTATGCTCAACAATTGATGACACGGATATTATTGATCTTCTTCAATGTAAAAGTACTATTCAAGTGACATTTATGCCTTTGGCAATTGAAAAGCAAATAGATTCTCACTGCAGTAGAATATAGTTGGAAAATTCGAATCTTATACACGTTAGAGATTGTTCTCTCTTCCATGAGTTTTTTGGTTCAGTATTCAGTAACAATAGGGGGTTCCACACTGCTCGTCTGCACCTTAACATGATGCTTCTGACCGCCAATGTCAATTGGCATATACCATAACCCACCTTTACTGATAAGTTTGACGAGCTCTAGTCTAGGCACCTTTATTTCTATCCTCTTTGATCCGATTATAACTTCTTTTAGACGCGAGGTATGCGTGCATGTTCTATTAAATACTATACTAGGTCCATGCTATTATCATGATGGAAGTTTTTGCATCTTTTCTGGAGTTGAACCTTGTCTAATTAATCATCTAATCTATCTTGCAGTTTCCGATTACTCAATGAGTGCTGCCTACTGCATATCAATGATCACAAATGCTGTGGAGCACAAATGGAAAATTTTGTAGACTTGTACCTTACTCTGATTTTTGTTGCTACATTTAGTTTCTAGAAAGTCATCTTAATTTCACATTTATTCTATTTTTAAATTTAAATATATTTTATTTCTGTCTTTTTTTTCCCTTGGTCATTTAAGTTTCAGATAAGTTGGTAATCCAACTTTCTCCAGTCAATAATTTAGTGGAGTTGGCCTTTTCTTGAAAGATTAAGAAGGTGATATTTGACTTCTTGTATGAATTGGTCGTTTTAAAATGTTTGCAGCAATATACTATTTTAGGTATTTATGGGGAAAAAAAGTATGTAGAATGAGTTGCACTTTCTTCTAATTGGAATAAATAAGGTTGACACATTCCAAGTACGTAGAAGTTTCGGATTTGACTGACAAATTTGTTTTTCTGGAAAACGATGGGAGCGTTCTAATTTAAAAGTACTTTTTCATATCACATTCAAATTAGTTGCATTATCTTTAAAATAAAAAACAAAGAACTTTTTCCGAAAAGACTAGTCATTTTATTTATAGTGTGAATTTAAATATTTTTTTTTAAAAAAAATTAAACCATCTCTAAAAACTACAAAAGATTCCCTAATAAAATCTACCTAACAAAAGAGGGGAGTTGCTTGAATAAACATCTTTAGGAGGTGGGGGCGTAACTATCTTGTTATTCGACATCGGAAAATAATATATAAGTGCAACTATGAAATAATTAAATAAAATATTTTTTAATACTTTGACAGAACATGTTGTTGTAGTCTTAGATGCCTTGAAGGATGCTCATGTGTTCGAATATTTGAAAATTTTCTGGCTCCGCCATTGTTAGGAAGGTAAGAAATAAAAATTTGACCAACTTTTTCGCACAGCCGTATACCATTTCGCTTCCTATGAAGCTCTTTTTGAAGAGCTATTCAACAAAACTCGATAGCTTTAATTTAGATTTTATTATTGTGTTAAAAAAACTACTTATAAATAATTTGTTTAATTTTTCTTGAAAATCAAAATTTTAGTTACGTCTAAATTCTCTTTTAAATGGCAAGTGTATTATTATTTTAGTTCCTTATAAAATAAAAACAATATACAGAATGACGTTTTTTGTTAAATAGAGAAATAAAAAGGTGAGTTTAAAGAATTGTCCTAAATTAACGGTAGGCGGTCAGGTTATCAACCTGCCTCAGGAGACTAACGATACACGGAAAATGGGAGACCAATCGAATACTAAAATTCCTTTAGAGAAAATTTGCTGAAAAAAATAAAAAAGGTTTCCATATTCATAGTTAATAATAATGAGGAATTATTAATTAATCATTGCTTTTGGTCTTCTCCTAGAGAACGTGCACATTTATGCCTTTCCATATCTATGCTTTTTACAGGTTTTTTTTTTCTCTTCTTTTTCAACAATTTTAGTCCTTTTCCTTTTTGACGAAATTTATGTCGTTGATGGGGTATGTCTTTTTTTTTTCTTTCCATGTTGTTTCTTTGTAATGGTGATTAATGTATTGTGGGGTTCTCAATTCTTGGCTTTTAATTTGCATGTGATCATTATTAGAGTTGATTTCAAGATTGAGTCTTTGTTAATTTTAGAGCTTGAAAATTGAAGGTATTAAAACAAGATTCTCTTTTTTTTTTTTTTGCTAATTATTCTAGGATGGTATTGGAAATGTTAATGTTATTTGGTAAGTGCTTAATCTTGATGATTATGTTTCATTAATGGTTAGGTTGCTTTTCCAGATGCCTGAGGTGTTTGCTTCTCATAATTTTTTTTTTTTGCTATTGTTCTCCTGTCCTTTTTCTGTCTTTCAAATGATGTGATGTTTTATTCAATATCTTGATCACTTTTGCTGTATATTAAGCCTAGTAGTTTTTTTTTAGGGCCAGAGATACGTTGATGCAACTTCAGTATTGATTTCATTTCCTTCACTTCCAATGTTGCTTGTTTGAAATGCATATGTAAAAAAAATAAAAATTGAATGGCAACTCTTTCTGAGTTGTTGAGATGAATTTGGAATTCCTTGGATTATGATTGAGCTGGTTCGAATTACCAAGGGATAAGCTGTCGGGTAATTGTATATTGACTGGGAAACTATCTGATATTTGTGTATAGTGAACCTGCAAACTGTCTGATAATCGTGTATAGTAAACCTGCAAACTGCCTGATAATTGTGTATAGTAAACCTGCAAACTGCCTGATAATTGTGTATAGTGACTTGCTATTTGCTAAGTGTCTGATAATCGTGTATAGTGAACGTGCAAATTGTCTGATAATTGTGTGTAGTGAACTCGCAAACTGTCTGATAATTGTGTATAGTGAACACACAAATTGTCTGATAATTGTGTATAGTGAACTGGCAAACTGTCTGATAATTGTGTATACTGAACTTGCAAACTGCTTCCGTTGTTGAGACAGCCTTTTGGATGAGATGTGTTTCCCTTTTTATGATTTATGGAGGTCAGGGATATATTGATTTCATAATGTCTGTTTTCTATGTGATTCAGACGTTCTCTGAATTGAAGACCACACTCTAGTTACCATGATGGATTCAATCCTGGATCGTGTAGCTAAAGACTGTGGTAGACGGAATAGCTCAATTCCATCCACTAGTGGGGACATCTTTGAGCCTTCGTCAAGTAGTAATGGTGAGGCTGAAGGTCCAAAACATTTAATACCATGTATTTGCTGATCAAACTCTTGCTTGGGCTGATTTTCTCTTGGACTGCACTTTCTTATGTCTACAGCTAAGCTACGGGCAACTTTGGTAGTGTGGATAAACGGTCTTCTTCCTTCCTTAAGTTTGCCAGTAAATGCTTCTGATGAGGAGTTACGAGCATACTTGGTTGATGGTACTATCTTGTGTCAATTGTTGAACAAGTTGAAGCCAGGTTTTATACCAGAGGTGGTAGTTATAAATCAGATTTTACAGTAATTAGAAGCTAGGGGTTGGTTTTGTTTTGATGATCTGACTTACTGCATCTTTCATTCTAGTTTGGTGGTTCAGGCCTTTCTTCGTCGTTAGGCTCAGAAAATGTGAAACGGTTTTTGTCAGCTATGGATAAAATGGGCTTGCCTAGATTTCAAGCATCAGATTTAGAAAAGGTTAGCATTAATATAGCGTTGTGATCTTGTGTTCTAATATACGTTCATTATTTTGTGTCTCCTTATCATTATATAAGTGGTTGAGTGTGTTAATTCACGGTCCATAGAGTTGTATGTATTATAATATGCAGAGAAGTGTAACTTTCTGTACCTTTAGGTACAATTACACATCATTTTTCTGCTTTTAATTTATTCACTCTGATACGTTATCCAGGGATCCATGAAAATTGTTCTGGAGTGCCTTTTGACACTTCGAGCAGAATTTATGCCGGATGTTGGAGGATATGGTTCGACCACACCACTATCTCGCAAATCTGGCGCTGATGTAGCTCACAGGCAGGAACTGTCGAGTACTCATTCTTCCCCATCCTCAACAGAAGGGAGACGAAAGATAGGATCAGATTCAAAGTTCCAGCGTGCTTTGAGAAGTCCCGTGATGGCAGGTCTGGTTGTTTAAATCTCATCCCTTGACCCATTCTTTTCCATGAGGGGAAGATTGAGATTTAGTTTGCTCTCGTAAATTGTTTCATTTGAAAAATGCACTAACAGAAAATGCAATAGTTATAACATGGCAGGGCCTCCCTTCAATGTCATTACTCATCAAGTGTTCTATTTTACATTTGTATTGAAACTGTCAATCCTCTTCTGGTCTTTTTAGCTGAGGAATTAAACTATTGGTGAATTAGTTTTAGATCTTTATGTTCAAACTACTTTCCCAAAACTCCGATTTACTTTTCTTAGATTGTTGACTTCTATCTTTTGAACTTTATATAGAGCCATCAGCTGCATTACTACATCACGTCGGACATAAGTTCCATGAAGTATTTCAGCTTAAACAAGGGGGCTATGCTGATCTTCCCCCCTCAAAGATTTCCGAAATGATGAAATCTAACAGCTTGGATGTTAGTAACATGTCCTTTTTCGTCAATGAAAGCTTGACTAGATTTTTCATCTCAAAATTTTGATTTCATACTTATTGTTTTGCATCAGATTGCCCCAACGCAGTCACTTCTAAGTGTTGTGAATGAGATTCTTGATGAAAGCATTGAGCGGAAGAATGGAGAGATACCTCATGTACGCACATAGAGATGAAAAATATTCATGATTGTGTTCTTTTCTACACGAATACATCAGAAAAATCATGGCTTGACATTATTTAGTTGTCTAATTCTGTCAGCGTGTAGCATGCTTGTTGAGAAAAGTAGTGCAAGAAATTGAGCGGCGAATCTCTACTCAAGCTGAACATCTTAGAACGGTATAATATACCTAAGATGTTTTCTCCCAAATTCTCTTGATAATGAACCTTGCTCATGAAATTTACTCTTTCTGTAGCAAAACAATTTATTCAAGACTCGCGAGGAGAAATACCAGTCGCGGATCCGCGTCCTAGAAGCCCTTGCAACTGGGACTAGTGAAGAGACGCAGGTAGTGTAAAACTACCCTCTGTGAAAAAGTTCTTTAAGTCTTAGAAAATCTTACTTCTTCAAGAGTTTATGCATCCTTCACCCACACAGTCTTTTATTTCAGATTGTCATGAACCAACTTCAGCAGATTAAGGTAGTTCACCGCCTCTCTTTTGCTGCCACATTGTTTATGCAACAATCGTTATATTTAGTGGTACATATGTGTTCTATAGTACCATTTCCTGTAATTTTGTATGTATTAACTCTTAATACGTCAAACAACATCTTCTCTAGTGTTATATATCTACTCTGCCTACAATTTATCATTGCTTGTGTTATATGAAATTAGCTATTGATTCAAAAGGATCTGATGAGACTCGTTTCTGCAAAGAATATTTAGCTGATTATGATTCTCTTCCACGACTTTAAGAGTTTAGCATCCTTTTTTTAATTGAGATCGTATTACAGAGTGTAAAAATCAAAATGGATGCGGAAAAGAGAAATGAGGATCAGGATGTGGTTAGATTGATGAAGGAGAAGGATGATCATAGTCAAGAGATTGCAGCTTTGAAGCAAGAACTAGAAATAGCTAAGAAAGCACATGAAGAACGCTGCCTTGAAATGGAAAAAGAGGCCAGAACTACTCAACAAAAGCTTGAGGAGAGGTCGAAAGACGTTGAGATCCTTTTAAAAGAATCACAACACAGAGCAAAAGAACTCGAGACACTTTCTGAATCAAAATCGCTGAAGTGGAGCAAGAAGGAGAATGTGTACCAAATATTCACAGAATTCCAGCTTGGCGCACTGCGTGTATGCTTTGATCTTTTCCTCTTAATTTGTGTATATTTAGTTGTTTATCACATCTGATCTGGATCTCCATAAACTTCAGGAACTGAAGTTTGCTTCTCAGTCAATAAAGCAAGAAGTAGTGAAAACACAACGGAGCTGCGCAGAGGAATTCAATCAATTAGGTCAGTGCTGTAATGAATAACATTTATTGGAAGCATATAGGTGTAAGATGTCAAAACAGATTTCACTGTTGAGTAATTGTGTTGGATTTTTCTTATTAAGTTAAATTTCTTTGACAGGTGTAAAATTTAGAGCACTAGACCATGCAGCTGCAAACTACTCTGTCGTCCTTGCTGAGAATCGCAAACTACACAATGAGCTGCAGGAGTTAAAAGGTGTTGTTATATCACGAAATTTTAGTATTAAGAGGATGGAAGATTTCTCTCCTTTTACCGTTGCTTATGAATCTTTTTTAAATTAGGAAATATTAGAGTGTATTGTCGGATAAGGCCATTCCTTCGTGGACAAAAGGAGAAACAGACAGTGATAGAATATATCGGAGAAAATGGGGAGCTAGTTGTTGTAAATCCCTCCAAACAAGGGAAAGAAGGCCGTAGGTCTTTCAAGTTCAATATGGTCTACAGTCCAGCTTCAGTACAAGGTTTTTAGATTCCTCCAAACTATGTCAGATAAAATTATTCTATACATTTTCTGTAAATTTAACGTCGTGTAATGTATAATTTCACAATCTCTATCTCTGCAGCTCAAGTGTATTCAGATATTCAGCCCTTGGTACAGTCTGTGCTGGATGGTTATAATGTATGTATATTTGCCTATGGACAAACTGGCTCGGGAAAAACGTACACCATGGTAAGAATGGCATCCTGTATAATCTGTTAAATATGTCTACACTCCGTCTAACATTGCTAAAGCAAGTTAAGTTAACCTCCAGACTGGTCCTGATGGAGCAAGCGAGGAGGATTGGGGAGTCAATTATCGAGCTTTGAACGATCTTTTCAGAATTTCCCAAATGAGAGAGAGCACTTTCAAGTATGAAATCAAAGTTCAAATGATGGAAATATATAATGAACAAGTTCGTGACTTACTGTCAAGTGATGGTTCTCAAAAAAGATATCCTTAACTAAATTTCAATTTTTTCACCTTTCTTGGCATTATCTCCATTTTTCTACATTAAATGAATTGTCAATTCAAAAAGTATTCTACCAAAAATTTTTAGTTGTCCCTTTATTTTCTCCCATGTTGCATTTCTACAATTTCAAAGAATCACAAAAGATCGATATTATGTTTGCAATATATATCATGCATCTTCAACTGTTTTCCTTGATTTGCACACACTTGGGATTCTATCTACCTCTCAAGCCAATGGGTTAGCTGTCCCGGAAGCAAGCATGTTCCCCGTCAATGGAACCGCTGATGTCTTAGATTTAATGGATACGGGATTGAGAAATCGAGCAAAAGGTTCCACTGCCATGAATGAAAGAAGTAGTCGATCACACAGGTTCAGACAACTAATCATCTTTGAATTTCAATATTTAAAAATACCTGTTTTCCTTTTAAATTTTGATAGGTTACATAAATAAACTTATTGCAATATATTTCCAGTATCGTAACTATCCATGTCCAAGGGAAGGATATAAAGAGTGGCTCAACAATGCATAGTAGTCTTCATTTGGTGGATCTTGCTGGAAGTGAAAGGGTAGATCGCTCCGAGGTGACAGGAGATAGATTAAAAGAGGCACAACATATAAATAAGTCATTGTCTGCTTTAGGAGATGTCATATCTGCTTTGGCACAAAAGAATGCTCACATTCCGTACAGAAACAGCAAGCTCACTCAAGTCCTTCAGGCTTCATTAGGTACTTCTCTTTCTATACAAAAAGGTTTTGCTTTCACTTCATTCGGTAATTCTCTTCTAGCAGTAATATATAATTCTATTTTGTTGTACAGGTGGTCAGGCAAAAACACTTATGTTTGTGCAGCTTAACCCTGAAATTGGTTCATATTCAGAAACCATGAGCACGTTAAAGTTTGCTGAAAGAGCATCTGGAGTAGAGCTAGGTGCTGCTCGAAGTAGCAAGGATGGCAGAGATATCAGAGAATTGATGGAGCAGGTTCTCTATTTACTTTGTAGTTCTTCTAGATCAGAGAATTTTTAATTACTGTACTAGAATTGAAGATGCAATATCATTTTTCTTAGTCCAATTACCTGAACATGTGGCAAGTATACCCTCTCGAGTAAATTACTTTCGGACTAAAGAAGAGAATTTAGGTATTCAAGTAAGCTGGCAATAAGACGAGACTATGGTCTGGCAATATATTAGTTGGCGATCAGTTATAGTACCATAAACAAGATGTTCAAAGCTATTTACTTGCATATTTATAACACCAAAATCTAATGCAACAATTTTTGTAAGTGTTTTAGGCAGGATACCAGTAGAACTACCCATGATCTTGTTTAGAGACTGAAGATATAGGAGTAGTGCAGTTTGACTACTGGGTTTCTATAACCTGGATTTTTTCAGAAAGAGCTTTTTCCATTAAGCAGCTTCATTCTATTATATCGCTGGTGCTTTTCCTTTTTTCTTCGAAAGATGACATTGCTTCCTAGCTTCCATTTTCCTGCTTGTGAAATATTGTCCATTGTTAACTTTTAATCTTCCAGGTCGCGTCTCTCAAGGATACAATAGCTAAGAAAGATGAGGAGATTGAGCAACTACAGCTGCTCAAAGTTCAAAAGAATGTTTCTCCAGTAGCCAATGGTGAGAAACGCAGTCCAAGCTCATTCAGGTATGGCTCCTCATCTCCTAACAAACATTTATTTCGTGGGACTTCGCATGTAGCATGAAATTCTCTGGTAGATGAGACTCCAGATTTAGTGAGAAAGCAGCATCTGATAAGGGCTTAAAGAGTAGTGATCAAGAATTATTTAGCTACTTTCAAGAATTATAGTGATGACTTATGAGTTTGGACACCAAAAGGAGTCTCGATTGAGACTGCTGGACGGACTTTAAGTCGGAATATTTCTGCAGATGCTGATATATTTGTGTTCAGCGACGCAGATAATGAGGAAAGACTAAGTGATATGCTATCTGATAGTGGTCTTTCTGTGGGCACAGAAACTGATGAATGTGCTGAAAGCGCCAATCCTTTCCCTGAAGGATACAAACGACCAGAGAACACAAATAAGTAAGTAAACATCATCTCGGCATGCTTGTGCTTTCTACAGAACGTTGATTTCTTTATTGAACGTAAGAGAATAAAGATCCTACAACTTTATTCTTATTTATTCAAGTAAATCCAGGTACCCTGATTGGCTAATGTAGAAATTTATATAGACACTAAACTGTTATCTTAGATGTTATTTACTACATGGAAAGGGTAAAACAAGTAGGTCAAGGATTCATACAAGGACTTAACTTTCATCTGAAATGTTGTTATTTAACTCATTATATGGGAAAAAGTAAAGCGAATTGATCAAGAATTTAAACAATACTTATTGCTTATGATGAAACTAAAAGATCCAGGAAGTTCGTAGACTTAACATCACTCCTCTGAGTTAAGGTATTCCAACTTCCGGACCAAGAGTATTGAACTAGTGGTTTTTTGCTGCTTAATTCAACCTAATTGCTTGACTATCATCCTACACGGCCTTTTGCAGACACAAAACTGCACATAAGACTCCTAGACCTCCACAAAAAACAGAGAGGGATTCTCCAAAAGCCTCAAACGGTATGTTGATTAAGCATGACATGTTCAAATACTTACCCCTCGGCTAAAGATTAGTATAGTGTAATTGGAACTTCTTCAATATGTTTCAGGTCTACGGAAGTCAATCAGTGCAGCCAATATGTTGGCTAAATCTACCAAAGGTGGCAGTAGGTGGCAGTAATATGATGAAGCAGTTGTGCTAATCAAATTTCCTTCTTTCTTGTGCAGCCCGTTAATCGGCTTTTGCACTATGATGAAGTTATCCCTACACTTCTCAACTGTACAGATTCTTTTTATTAACCAGGGAGTTCCCTCTTAGAGTCTAGGACTATACATGACCTTTGCTAATTTTCTTCTCTTTTATATAAAAATGCAGGGGGGAGAACCGAGTTGTGATGTACTAAAATTTTTTTTTCATAGGTTTCTTTTTTTCTTTCAGTGAGTAAAGCTTGTATAAAGCCTGTTGAGTTGTAACATACAAGAGTTGGTTTTATCAGCAATTTATCTTCTTGTTACTCTTACTCTGCATATATACTTCAACATCTTGTTTTGATGGAGATACCTCTAGCAGCCTTTCGAGTCTTTGCTTCTCGAATATTAAGGTCATCAAAGAGACTTGAATTGCAATATAGTTTGAAACTTGAAAGGATTATTCTAGTTTGAAAGAATTCACATGTCACCAAAGCCTTGTCCAAAAAGCAACTCATGAAAATATTATTCCATTAATGGCAGAACAACTGAACATACAAAATCAAAGAGGCTATCTTTCCTTAAGATAGAAAATAACTCAGAGAAAAGAAGTGAATGAGGTATATGTGAGAGCATTAAGGCATAGAACTACATTCTTTGTCTGTACACTCTTAACCGTTCTCGCTCAGTCTTTCAATGAAGATAATCTATAGGCAAAAGTCCTATCTGGCGAATGATAATTCAACTTTTACTTTGTTGTACCAAAGTTGCCAAAAATATTTTTTGCAACAAAGATGTGTATTTTACTATTTACATAGTAAAAGCAAAGGATGAAATCTAAGGGCAATCAGTACCACTTGGCATATATCCGTTGCTTTATTAATGATTTTTGTATAAGCTTCACCACCTAATTCTACATTCAATTTAAAGCAAAAATCATCGATTTGGTGTAGACTGGATTTAATCCACCAATCCCTTACCAAAAAGAGATTATTAGAAGCAAGCAAAAAAAAACCAAAAGAATAAAAAAGTAATTTTAATTTGTTGTAACTAAGGGATTATTAAAAGCAAGCAAAAACAACCAAAAGAATAAAAAAAGTAATTTTTATATGTTGTAACTAAAGATACTACGAAAGGTGAAGAGTGGGTCCAATCAGTATTATTTGAAATTCGTAATGTTTATTGAGGAACTTTTATATATAATCACTTAAAAGTAGCCTAATTTTTCTGCATAGCTGTAGTTTGATAACTAAAATTCATAGCTATATGTTATAGGGAGGAGAGAGGATAGTGAGACTGGGAGAGAGATGAGAGAGGCTGGTGAGAGAGGCAAAGAGTGGGAGAAGTAAATTTTATGTGTATATCGGTTATAATTATATAGTATACATATGTATTTGTATATATGACAAGCTAGATTGGGAGAGGGAGGAGAGAGGCGACCGAGATTGGGAGAGGGAGGAGAGAGGAGACCGAGATTGGGAGAGGGAGGAGAGAGGAGACCGAGATTGGGAGAGGGAGGAGAGAGGAGACCGATATTGAGAGAGCGAGGAGAGAGGCGATCGATATTGGGAGAGGGAAGAGAGAGGCGAGGGGATTGGGAAGAGAGTGGAGAGAGTGAATTGTATATATATATTGGTTAAACAATCGCATATTATGCATTTATATATATGACAAGCAAGATTGGAAGAGGGAGGAGGGAGGAGAGAGGCGAGCAAGATTGGGAAAGGGAGGAGAGAGGCGATCGAAAAAGGACAAGAGTGGATAGAGCCGAATTCTATATGTATATTGATTAATAATCATACACTATACATATTAAATGAACTCTATATTCTTTAATGGAATGAAGAAGAGACAACATATAATAGGTTTTCTTCTATTTTTTAATTGGATTAAAAATTAGCCGCAGCTTTTTAAAAAAAATAAAGAGCACAATGAAAATAAGTAGGCAGCACAAGCAGACATGTTGACGATCTGTGCTGCCTGCTATTCTCCTTTCTTATATAAGTAATTTATATATTAGTAACATAATAATATTTAAAGTCTTCAACTATTCTATTATATAACATATTACAACGGCATAGAAGTTGTATTATAGTCAAATACCTAAAAGAAATATTTAAAATAAAGTATACTAGAGAGTATACATAATACATAAGGCGCGGTCAAAAAGCTAACAATTTGGGTGAAAGCATTAAATATCTATAAATTTTAAATTTAGAACTCTATACATTTAAAAATCATCATTGTAAAATATAGAATCTATAAAATAAAACTTTGACTTCATCTTTGGGTTTAACAATTCCTTCATACTTGAGTTTCTATAGTCGTCAGCGGCGGGTCAACTTAATTAGTGACTTAAAAGATAAAAATAAGTCGAAGTCCTAGCCTTTTTTTTTTTAAATCCAAAGTTATTTCTCATTTTTTAATGAAAAGTTTTTATTTTTTCAATGGTCTTAAACTCTCTATATAAACTAAAATATTTTTTAATCTTATTGTCTTAAATATGTCATGTGGATTTTAAATTTAAAAATTGACAAAAAAGAAAAAAACATTCTATAATATTTGAAAACAAACAAAAAGAAAGACGTAAAAAGAATTTTTTTTTAAAAGAATACTTATAATAATTCTATTATTACTTTTAAAAAAAGGTTTAAGAAGAATGACTCATTTTTAAATACAGTTAGCCGCCCCTACAAATAGAGACTAGAGACTGTTAGAGCTAGTTTGGATTTGAATTAAGTCAAAATTCATACGGTTGAATTCTTAACCTATGATGTTTGATTTATTTTTATCATTTTAACTTGAAATTAAGTGCTTACGAGCACATTTTTAATATATTTGAACACTCCAAAAGTGCTAAAAGCTATTTTAGCTTGAAAATACGTCATTATTGAAATTTTGTTATTTTTAAGTTAATCTTTGGAGGACTAAAAAGAATTGAAAAATAAAATTAAAAAAATCAGTCCATGTAGAGTATGTATAAACAATACTCAAAAAAGTGAAAAAGCAAAGCAGGCTCGAATCTGCCATATCCACCAAAAAGATACTTGTAAACAAAAGTTAAAACATAATGGGGGACCAAAATATTAAAGTCTGAGATTATCATTCACAAGTTGTATTGGTTCTCCATGTTGTATAAACATGGGGGCCATCGTGACAACGATAAGACTTGTACCTAAGTTAAGAGCATCTTCTTTTTTTTAAAAAAAAATATATAAATAATGATCCACAATCACAAAGAACCAAACAGATTAACAGACTCACGTCATTGTTTACACAATATGCAGGCAAAGGTGTCGTAAAAATTGATTAAAAAAAATAATATAATCGAGTTGCACACAAACTAAACAGACACGAGGGGTTTAAAAAATGCAAATGACTAATAGTCAAGAAAGAGATGGGCAGCCCATTATAACAGAGCCAGCCTAGCTTAAAGACAAACTAGTCAGCGATCTAACTTTTCTTTAAATGAAGACGACAACTTGCTAACTCACGCCTCTAATTTTCTTCCTTAATCTCAGGGAGGAGATTAATTTAGACAAACTCAACCAACTACATCAAATAATCATATATTATTTATTATACAAAAACAAATCAATCTACGTAATCTCCAATGTTTCCCCATCACAAAATATTCCCTTCCAATCTATTTTTAATAGCAAAGGAATCATGGCATACCCTATAGAAAAATTGAAAATCTGTGAACAGAATCACATAGTAGTGGCGATAATCATGCTACTGAACATTGAATAATTACAACATGATTCATTATCAATGTTGAAAATACTCACTAACACATGCTTAGCTCCATCTATACTGCACTTTGATTAACAAAGCAAGTAGCACGCCAACAACAAAACAACAACAATACCACGAGTGGGGTCTGGGGAGAGTCAAGTGTATACACAGACCTTACCATTACCTCGTGGAGGTAGAGAGACTGTTTCAAGATGACATAAAGTAGTAGCAAGCCAAGAATATACAAGGAAAATGAATTTGTAAGAACTAAGAAGACCATCTTTTCCCATTCAGATTAATATTACAATGAAGGAAGAAACTCCTCCCTCTTTGAGTCTTTCATGCTACAATAAGTACCTTCAACTCATATCATGTTCTAAATGCTATAAAGGAAACCTAGTCACTCCCAAAGTCTTACCTCTTTCTTTGGGGCTACTATTACAGTTTTATTCTTTTGAACATAAAACACTCATTCACCCCCTTTTCTCACAATTTACACATTACTGGATTTGAATGATTTAGAGAACAAAACTCATCAGCAAATTGGACTAAACTCTCTTTCTGTCACTCTATATATACAATGCTAAATGAATTTGGTGTAGGTTTCTTGCGCCTTTCCCCAAAAATCTCTTCTTTTTATCTAAAATCCTTTACGATGTTGGTTATTCAACATCCAACATCTCTGTGTCAGTAGATTTACCTAAGCTACAGCTGAGATGCCGCAGTTGCCGCGACAATTGAAGCCTTCAATCCTCACAGGAGCTTGCTTGTTCCCAAACTTCACTCGAACACAGCCTCCTCCGCTCATGATGGTGGAGGAAGGTGGTGGTGGTGAGGGTGCTACTGCTCTTTCTGGGATTGGCAGTATGGGAACAAAATTGTGGTTGCCAAATTGGGCATCTTGGATCAGGGGATTCCCAGCCCTACTGGGTGGAGATCCATAAAAGAACGGTGGAGATGAATCGACCTCAAAATTGGCTCTATCAACTTCATAGCTCCCCTGTTCATAGAAAAATCACAACTTGTCAACTACCAGTAAGTAAATAAGTTGATAACTTAAACAAACTAGATCATCCAGAAACAAATCAACTATATTTTTTCGAAGATACTGTTTAAAATGCCTTACATTTTCAAATTAACTGGTATAAAAACTTCTTATAAAGCAGAAAATTAGAGATTAGATTTTTCTTTTTAATTAACAAAAATTCACCAAAAGAGTTAAAATTAAGTAGATCTACTTGAAACCCACTTCCAAAATGAAGTAAAAGATTAAATTTTTCTTTTTAATTAACAAAAATTCACCTTTGTGAGGATGGTATCCAGCAGCTCAGCTCCAGCTTTCAACTCACAAGCCTCCATTTCTTCATTTCTAAAAATCCAAAACAAAAAACACCAAATAAGCAAGAGACAAAAAAAAGAAGAAAAAAAGGAGATAAATTGATGTTGGTTAGAAAAAGGGGCATACATAAATTGCATCAGTTGATAAGGTCTGATGGGTTCTTCAACATGAACAGAGTAAGAATCGAAGAACCCAAGCTTACGGGGCTTGGGACAAACGACACCGTTAGACACAGAAATGTCTGCTCTCCCTGTTTCTCCAACTCCAACACAACCCACCAAGGCCTTCTGTTGATAAGCATACATATTCATCTTCTTTTTTCACGTTCACAACAGATCCAAAGCCTGAAAATCAAGAAAATGTTTATAAAAACTTATGATCTTTACTTCCATATCCATAAATATATATATACATATATATATATCTATATATATTTGAAATTACTATATATAAACATAGAATAAAAAAAGGAGATGGGTAGATGAGGAAGAAGGAGGTGGGGGGCGTTACCTGGTGGGCTAACAAGTGGATGCCTGTGGAGGGGAGAGAGAGAGATTTGTGGGGAGAGTGAGGCGGAGAGAAAAAGAGAGGGGAGAATTGAGATTGGGGCAGACTATTCATAGGAGAGAAGAGAGAGAAAGAGTTTAGGAGAGAGAAACTAATTACTATTTATTTATTAATTAAAATAAATAAATAAATAAAATATCACGCCAATACCGTGTCATACTCACGTGTATTTGCTCAATTGTATACAAGTTTGATATTTATTTTGTATGTATTCGAAGTTAGAGGCACAAATACCATCTAAGATCTGGTCAAAGATCATGTTTATGTATTATACTTTTTGCATTGACGATCTTTCACACTTTGCAAGGATGGTTAGTAGGAATCATCATGTCATACTGACGTGTACTTATTTAACTTTGTATGATTGCTTTGATACATTGTATGTATTCGAAGTTAAAAGACACAAGTATCATCTAAGATCTAGTCAAAGATCATTTTATGTATTATGCTTTTTTTTTATTGACGGTCTTTACTTTATAAGGATGGTTGTTAGTAATCATCATATCATACTGACGTGTACATTTTTAACTTTGTATAATTAGTTTAATACTTATTCAGTACAAATTCAAAGTTAGAACATATAAATATCATTTTAAGATCTGGTCAAAGATCATGTTTATGTATTATGGTTTTTTGCATTGACGACCTTTCACACATTGTAAGATGGTTACTAGGAATCATCATGTCATACTGACGTGTACTTGTTTAACTTTGTATAATGGATTTAATACTTATTTATACGTATTTGAAGTTAAAGGACATAAGTATCATCTAAGATCTAGTCAAAGATCTTGTTAATGTATCATGCTTTTTTGCATTGACGGTCTTTACTTTGAAAGGATGGTTGTTAGTAATCATCATATCATACTGACGTGTACATTTTTAACTTTGTATAATTAGTTTAATGCTTATTTAGTACAAATTCAAAGTTAGAGGATATAAATATCATTTAAGATATGGTCAAAGATCATGTTTATGTATTATGGTTTTTTGCATTGACGACCTTTCACACATTGTAAGATGGTTACTAGGAATCATCATGTCATACTGACGTATACTTGTTTAACTTTGTATAATTGATTTAATACTTATTTATACGTATTTGAAGTTAAAGGACATAAGTATCATCTAAGATCTAGTCAAAGATCCTGTTAATGTATCATGCTTTTTTGCATTGACGGTCTTTACTTTGTAAGGATGGTTGTTAGTAATCATCATATCATACTGACGTGTACATTTTTAACTTTGTATAATTAGTTTAATACTTATTTAGTACAAATTCAAAGTTAGAGGACATAAATATCATTTAAGATCTAGTTAAACATTGTGTTTGTATATTATGTTTTTTTGCATTGACAATGTTTCACATTTTGTAAAAATAGTTAAAAAAATATTTATTATATTGACGTGTACTTGTTCAATTTTATATATGTTTGATAATTATTTTGTACATACTCGAAGTTAGAGGGCATAAATACCATCTAAGATCAGGTCAAATGTCATGTTTATGAATTATATTTTTTTTGCATTGACGACCTTTCATACTTTATAAGGATGGTTATTATGAATCATCATATCATATTGATGTGTACTTGTTTAACTTTATATAAGTTTGATATTTATTTGTACGTATTCGAAGTTAAAGGACATAAATAATATCTAAGATCTACTCAAGATCATGTTTATGTATTATGCTTTTTTACAGTGACGACTTTTCACACTTTGTAAAAATGGTTATTAAGAATCATCATATCATACTGACGTGTACTTATTTAACTTTCTATGTTTGATAGTTATTTGTATGAATTCGAAGTTAGGGGACCTAAGTATTATTATTTTTTACATTGACGATCTTTCACACTTTGTAAGGACGGTTATTAGGAATCATCACATCATACTGAAGTGTACTTATTAAACTTTATATAAGTTTAATACTTATTTTGTACATACTCAAAGTTAGACAAAATAAATATCGTCAAAGATCTAGTAAAAAAATGTGTTTATGTATTATATATTTTGCATTTGACGGTCTTTCACACTCTGTGAGAATGATTATTATAAATTATTTTATAATATATTATATTAATATTGTGTTTTATTATATTAAAATGAAAACAAAATTTAAATAAATTATTTATTTTTTGATATTATATTTACATATTAATAATTTAAAATATAAATATAATAGAGGAATAACTGTTATTATTAAAAATATATATGATAAAAAGAAAAATAAAATTAGTAAACAATAAGCAAAAACAAAATAAAAGGAGAAAGAAAGGTAATAAGCATGACACCAAATTAATTATTATATAAAATAAAATTTTCATTATCATATAATAATGAATTAGCAATGAAATAAAATTTTATTAATAATTAAAATAAATACTATATTTAAATTAATAATACTGTACAATACAACTAAACAAGTGTATTACTCACTCACTCCATAGAGTAAGTCAGTGTGCATAACATGTGTATGTGTGTTGTACACAACTTATTTAATTTATTGAAAAAATGCACGAGTATCCTTTTAATATTAGTAATAACTATATAGCTTATACACAACTTTTTAGATCTCGGTTATAGTTTATAAATCATTTCTCTAATTTGTGTTTTTCGTAGACAAAAATGTTCAATCTTTATGAATTGTATGAGAAGATGTTTTAATTTTTCTTAGTTTTATTATTATTATTATTATTTTTAAAATATATTTTTGTTGAGTTACTAATCTATTGGAATTTTGATACTTATAAATACACTGAATTGCTTTTTTAATTAATGATACAAGGATCTATATTTTTGAATTGATTACGACACTTTCACTTACGATCATTTTACATAAAAGAAAATAAATATTTACTACCAGTAATCCAATATAGTCAAAGTTAGTGTTCGAATATTTACTTAATTTTATAGTAAGTGAAATTTTAAAAGTTTTTTATCATTTAAAATAGAGATAATACTCAATTACCCCTTAGCCTATACCCAAAATCCCTTAGACACACCTTATCTTTGATGAGGTCCTATTACCCCCTCCAATTTTTTTTAAGTAATTAATTACCACTTTCGTGCCTACGTTGCAATAATAATCTGAAAGGTCGATGTGTTTGTTCAACATGCGCCGGGACCCACTTTTTCAACTTTCAAAAAAGTAACTTTTACACTTGCCAAGTTTAAAAAACTGGCGTTTTATGTTTTTCAAATTAATTTTACCAAAAAGTAGATGAAGTAACAAGGAAAGAAAGAGGGAAAGTGTTGCATGTGTGGATCGATTTCAAAGGTTAGAAATTGATTTCCAACTGATTTTCAATTTAACCAGCAAATAATATTTATAAAATAATATATGATTTCTCCAATAATTTGGCACCATAGGACAACAAGAGCAATAAGCTACTTACTTTAGATTTTGTCATTTTGTTGACAAAATAGTAATAAAAAAGATAATAATATTAGTATTTAATATTTATGTAGAGTTAAAATAGTAAATTACTATTGTTTTAATGAATTGTCGACCGTCAACGCAATATTAAAAAATTAAAATTGAATTGATAATTTGATAAGTTTTTTTTAAACTTTGTTAATTAATCAATAACCCAATACTAAAAAATCAAAACTGAACCAATATCCAGACAATTTCTTTATTAAATCATTAAAAATCCTGAACAAATCCAGAAATCATTACATTTTTCCATTCAAATCAATAATTTTTTTCAATAATTTTTTATATATATATATATATATATATATATATATATATATATATATATATATATATATATATACAAGATAATTTTTTTTTAAAAAAAAAATAGCTGCAATTTCATGATCAAATTTTATTTTATTTTTTCTAAAAGAAAAAAAAAAACATATTTGCCTCTTTCTGTATTAATTCATGACAAGAGAAAAAGGTTAATGAGACGCGGTTAGCCATCTACCGTAGTTTAATGGTTCAGCCTCCTAATTTACTATTCCCTAAAGTTTATTTATTGTTCCCTATTTTTACATTAATTGATGATAATTTTTAAAAAATTCGTAAGGTAACCAATTAATATGTGACAATTATATTTAGTATAATGATCAACAAATACGAGAGGAAGAGAGTATACATGGTTCTAAATAGTATTTTCCATTCACTTTTACTTGTTACTTATTTCTAAAATAGATTTTTATTTTTAATTGTCACTTTCGCCAATAATTTCTTTCATATTTTACCTTCAAAGTTAAGTACTTATTTTCCTAATCATTTTTCAAGATATAATCATTTAATAGGGAATAGTTTTGATAAAATATTTACATTAATAATTATTTTTTAAATTAAAATACCTAATCAACCAGTGACTAGTAATTAACCTTATATAAGAACAATAGCATATTTATTCAAATCTCATAGAAGTTTTGGAAGTGTAAAGTGTATGCAGATATCACTACTACCTAGTGGAGGTAAAAAAAATTGTATTCAAAAGATCATTTGTTGAAGTGCATCAACCCAACTACCAACAACAACATATCTAACGAAATCTCACTTAGCAGTGTGAAAGGATAAAATGTATGTAGATCTTACCATAATTACCTCGTAAAATTGGTGAGATTATTTCTAAAAGACTCTTAGCTCAAGTGCATCAAACTCAAGAAAACAATAAAGTTTTTTTTTAAAAAAAAACAATGTAAAATCAATAAGAAAAGAAACAATAACAATAACAAATAATTAAAAATACAACAAACAAAATATGACAAGAACTACAAGTACATAATTTAACACTACGATTGGACTATAGATTTAACCTTCAACAAGTTCAAAATGGGGTGCAAAACGTTTACAACCTTCAACTTTATTTGTCTCCTTGAATAAGTAAAAATGAAATTGAGGAAGTACTTATTTTATGACTAGCCTAGTGACCACTCTCATCTACTTCACAATAATGGGAGTGCGGAATACAAGAACATTAAAGAGGAGCATTTGATTTTCCAACATTTGAACATGAACTGCAGAGACCAATTAACCATGAGGATTAAATAGGAGGCTATGGTGAATTCTTGGGAGTCCAAATCTCATGACATTTAAGTTTAAATAGTCCCTCCGTTTAAGAAAAAATGGTCTAATTTAACTTGACACGATAATATAAGAAAAAACTTTTTTTAAAAGAAGAATTTCAATCTTGTGATACTAATTTAAGATTAAGTCAAACAAACTAAAATATCATTTAATTTATGGTTTTAAACATGTCATTTGAAAAATTAAAATTAAAGTGTTGTCATAATATAAAAGTAGAGTCCCAAGCCTAATAGGTAAAAAATATTGAAAAAAATTCCAAAAGGATAATATGAAAATTTTTTAAAATCAAAACGGTAAAATCATTGGTGATGTAGCGATTTAGGTGGGTGGCGTTAAGGAAAATCACTGCAAAGCATCAATTTGCAAATGATTTTTTAAAAAAAATTGTAACTCACTGCCTGTGCAGCGATTTTACTTATTTTTTTTTTTAATTTTGATGTAAATCACCTTCGTAGAGATTTAACTTAATTTTTTTTAAAAAAAATTGAACTAAATTGCTGCCTCGGGCAGCGATTTCACCTATTTAATTTTTTTTTAAATTTTTTTTGTTGTAAATAAATTATAATTAGCCAAAAAAATTCACATTGTCAAACTTCCAAATTCACATTTCATATCCAGACATAAATATTAACATGCATGTGGATTTTTTTTTTACAAATTTAACGTGTTAATTTATTTCAAAATTTCAAAAAAATAAAATTAAGTGAAATCATTGTCACGATTTACTTCAAAAATTTTAAAAAAAAAAAAATAAAAAGAAAGTAAAATCGCTGCCAAGACAGCGATTTGCTTCAAAAAATAATAATAAAAAATTTAAGTAAAATCGCTGCATAGGTAGCGATTTATAATTTTAAAAAAAAATCATTTACCAAATCGCTGCCTTGGCAGCGACGATTTGTAAAAAAATAAATTTTCCAAATCGCTGCTACTACAGCGATTTACCTTAACAGCACCACCTAAATCGCTACATCGCCAGCGATTTTACCGTTTTGGTTTAAAAGTTTTTTCATTTATCCTTTTGGAATTTTTGTCAATATTTTTTACCCTTTAGACCCGGGACTCCAGAAAAGTAGGTCATTCTTTTTTTAACGAAGAAAACATGTCATTTCTTGGAAAGCGGAATTACATTTCTCCAAGCGTCATAAATTTTGTTATCGATGGGAAGCAAGAAAGAAATAAACACCTTTCGTCTAAGAATAACACTATATAAACCGCTAGGCTACAAGCAATATTATTCATTATTCTTAGCTAAAACACACACAAAATTAATCAGCAAAGAGTTGAAAATATTAGTGAAGATGAACAAGTTACCAGTGTTTTGCATGTTAATGTTGGTGACATTAGCAATGTGTACTATAGAAGATGATGTAAAAGATTGTGCAGATCAACTTGGAGATTTGGCATCATGTATACCATACGTTAGTGGCACAGCCAAAATGCCAACACCAGAATGTTGTGAAGATACTCAGAAATTAAAAGCTGCTAAGCCAAAATGTCTTTGTGTTCTCATTAAAGAAAGCACCGATCCATCTTTAGGCTTACCTATTAACACTACTCTGGCTCTTCAAATGCCAGCTGCTTGCAAAATTGATGCTAAAGTCTCTGATTGCCCATGTAAATAACCTTTTTTTTTTCTACGCTGTTTGGTCAAACTTCTAAAATTAATGTAGTTTTGATACTTATTTGTGTTTAATTGCAGCATTACTGAAGATTCCAGCAGATTCACCAGATGCAAAGATTTTTAAGATAACTGATTCAGCTTCTACCACAACCGGTACATCATCATCCCCTGCTTCTTCTAGTTCAGAAACAAAGAGTACTACTTCAGATACAAAGAGTACTACTCCAACAAGCACCAGTGGAGTTGCAAAGCAGATCAGCAACAACATTATTATACTGACTATGGCACTTACAGTAATTGCATTGATCTTTATTTAGAATAATTTGAGGGAAGGCTGATTAATTATGGGAAGGGGAAACTAGCTAGGGATCATCACTACTGTTAGTTTGGTTTCTTAGTTTTAACTTGTTTCACTCTTAGGTCCAAATAAAATATCAATTTGCAATAATATTTGTTTGATTAATGCTTGATTTTTATTCAATTGAAGTTGATAAATTTTGTTATTGCTACTGTATTCTGAATGTTATGTTTTTTTTTACTCTTTTATATGCTATATCCTTTGTTTAGTCGATGTTCTTTTAGAAATAACCTTTCTATCTTTACGAGGTAGTGATAATTCCCAGACATACTTGGCTATAGACGCTAATTCTGTTTTTATGTTGATTGATTGCGCTCTATTTTAGGATTTATTTTGAGTTTTAAGAAAGAAAAACAACAAGGTGAAATGTAAGCAAAACTGTTTAATACAAATTAAAACAGCAAAATTGAAATTTGATTTGGGCTTCTGGCTTACATCTCCTATTATAGTGGGCCTAGAGCCCAATACATAATGTGCAAGAGAGAAACCCTTCAGTGGACTTAAAATATGTTTGGTTTTCATGTGGGGAAAATTTGTTTTATAAGAAAATTGTCCTAAATATAAAAATGACGTAATATATAAACATAGTGTTTTAACTCTTTAGCAGACAATTATGACCTTTAATTTTAGGTGTGCACGAGTAGATATTTATAAAATTAAATAAATAGACACATTCGTCCTACACTGCAATTTTGTATCCTACATGGCGTCTTATGTGTATTATGTCATGTAGGACATAAGTTTCCACTTGTTCAATTTATTCAAGTTTAGATGCTTACTTGTATACACCCAGAATTAGAGGGCATAAATGTTATTTTTTTCTCTTTTATATGCTATATCCTTTGACCAGTCGATGATCTTTTAGAAATAACATTTCTATCTTTACGAGGTAGTGATAATTCCGAGACATACTTAGGTATAGACGCTGATTCTGTTTTTATGTTGATTGATTGCGCTCTATTTTAGGATTTATTTTGAGTTTTAAGAAAGAAAAACAACAAGGTGAAATGTAAGCAGAACTGTTTAATACAACTAAAACAACAAAATTGAAAATTGATTTGGGCTTCTGGTTTAGATCTGCTATTATAATGGGCCTAGAGCCCAACACATAATGTGCAAGAGAGAAGCCCGAGTTCGGTGGACTTATTCACATGTTTGGATCTCATGTGGGGAGAATTTGCTTTACAAGAAAATTGGCCTTAACATAAAAAGGACATAATACATAAAACATAATGTTTTAACTCTTTAGCAGACAACTATGACTTTTAATTTTAGTTGAAATCAAATTAAAAAATATATTTGTGTATTACGCTTATAAAAAATTATCGGAATTGGTGGAATTCGCATCTTCTTCTTCCTTTCCACTTTCATGATCAATCCGTCATTAGAGTTTCTAAACTTGCTTGATATAAAAGTTTGACATACCGCTAACGTGAATTGTTTCAATGGAGTATAATATCGAAAGACTCAAAACATTGAGAGGATTGGATCTATAAAATTTGTGACTGTTTAGAGGTGATTTGGAGTAGATTGAAATTGAATATTCAGAGTATACCTCATGTGTAATTTGTGCAATTATACTTCAATGTACATTTAAGTTATACTTTTACTGTTCCGAATTATTTGTTCATTTTTCCTTTTTTAGTAGTCCCAATTACTTATTTATTTTGACAAATCGAGAAAGAACAATTTTTTTTACCTATTATGTCCTTAATTATTTACTTTGAAAAATGTAGAACTTTTTAAAAACCTTAAGTTTATAATCCATCACTTTACAATTAATATAGGTAAAATGGTAAATTCACTGTGTCAATAATTATTTTCTTAATAGCTGTGTCAATTCAAAAATATATAAGTAACTAAGGACGAAAGGAATATTCATCTTTTTGAATGTATTATAATATATATATTCAATGTATGTATAACTCACATATAGATAAGATATATTATATAGTCAGTGAATAATTCTTATGATTTTGGCTATAATTATACAAAGAAAAAACATGAATGTATTTATTGTAAATTAATTATTGTATTGTATATATTTGAAACTAGAGTCCGGAGCTTAAAGGATATAAAATATTAACAATAATTCTAAAACGGTATATAAAATTTTATATTAATCAAAACAGTAAAATCGCTGGAACTACGGCCATTTCCTCCGCACGGAAAAAGCAAAATCGCTGCTACTGCAGCGATTTTGCAAAATGTGATTTTTTTCAGCAGCGATTTTCATTTTTTCTAAAAAAATCATGAAAATCGAAGGCACACATCTTCATTTGAATTTTTTTTTTTTTAAAAAAAATGAAAGCAACGATTTTCTTGAATCTTTTTTTAACAAAAAAAATCACATTTTGCAAAGTCGCTGCACTTTTTCCAGCGGAGGAAATCGCTATTGTTCAGCGATTTTGTCGTTTTGATTAATATAAAATTTTATATATCGTTTTAAATTTTTTATTAATATTTTATACTCTTTATGTTCCGGACTCTTTGAAACCATTCCTTTTACATATAAGAGATTTTCTTATCGAAATAATCTATTATTTAAATTGTTTACCAAAAAGATATATATATATATATATATATATATATATATATATATATATATATATATTAGAAAGAATCAGAACTAATTAAAAAATGTTATCATTTTTCTTAATTCGGTTAAGAAATGGATACCATAACCTTGCATGGATGTATCTGCACGCTAATATAGCAATCCTAAGCACAACTTCATACAAATTAATTTACAGATTGAAGAGCCACTAGAGTGTTATCGATCACAGATCTCAATTTCAAGCCATAACTATGAAAAAATTCTTCATAAGAAATACATTTTCTCAATAAAATATAAATTTAAATTAATCGAGGTCATGCCGAACACCGAATAAGAAACTAACTAAAAAACTTACTGCTTGTATTACTGCCGACACATTTGACTCTTTCGATTGGGGGAGAGGGGGTGGGTAGGGGTGGGTGAAGCTATAAATGGATTTTGTGATATAAGCTTTCTATCTACCCACGTAATTTCATGGATTCTGTGAGTTTTCTGCGGGTACGTTTCTAGCTACCCACGTGATACACATTCTTAAGTCTAATTTCATAAATTCCGTGTCAAGATATAATTAGACAAAACAAATTAAAATGAATGAAATTATAAGACGTAATACGTAAATATGTTCTTTTAATTTGGCTTGTGATTATATATATACCTTTTAGTTTTGAATCTGCATGACTAGACACCTAAACTTGTACAAAGTTGAACATATAAATATATATATCCTATATGACATTTTGTGTCTTATGTGGTGTCATACGTATATTATGTCACGTAGGACCTTGTTAAATTTTATACAAGTTAAAATATCTACTTGTGCACCAAAATTTAAGAGCATAAATATAAAATGAGACCAAGTTAATTAAAGTAGCCATTTATGTATTATGCCAAGTAAAAGTTAGCTAGCATATCTGCTTTTGACATCATTTTAAACCGTGTGATCATGAATTATATTCTAAACACAAATACATACAATAATCCAAAAAAATTTTATATCTCAGAAAGTATGTATTTTTCATGTTCTCAAAAAATTTGTGTATTTTCAGCTGTTATCTCCCATCCCTGGGATGTTGTTTCTTATTTTAAAAAAATATAGTCAGCATTAACAAATAAGCTATAATAGTTTGAAGAAAAACCAACCATATGAAGTCACTATTGAGTATTGACAAATCACAAATCATTGACAATACATCCAAAGGTCGACACACACGCACAGATGGAAATTTATTAATTTAGATGCATATAATATTGAATATATTTAGGCACCTGCATAAAGGGTCATAACTACTAAAACTATAGTATGATATAATAGTTTCTCTATCCCAATTTACATGATACTTTTCGTTTTCAGAGAGTCGAATAACTTAACTTTAATCAGGGATTTTCACGAATTCTACAAACTTTTTGAAATAAATTTATATACTTATAAACTATGTAAAAAATATAAGTCACAATAATTGATGATTCAAAATATTTAAAAGAAATATAAAAAATAAATTTATTTAAATTTTCAAATCGAAAAATTGCCACATATTTAAATTGAGACGGAGGTCGGAGGGTATATCATATAAAGCTGATACTTAATCTTTATATTTACTTAATTAGTAGGTACGTAAGAGATATTAGTTAGAAAGTAAATTATACTCTACACATTTGTTTTCATACGATAATTATCTGATAGAGCTGAAAAAGAGGTTTTAATTTGGTATTTAAAGAATTTAATTCTGTGTGCTTTTGATGAGCACGTGTGGTGGTATTTCACCAAAGACTTCTACGTTAGGATTGAAAAAAATGGCATCTCCAACAGTTCAAAATTTAATTTATGCATTTAAATATTTATACAATTTATGAATTAATCACCTCACTTCTTAAATTAATTACAAGTTACTTCTACTGTTACAAGTTACAATTCACCCCTTGTATATATAATAATAATGATAAATAAAATTTACAGAGTCCTTGTAACTTCATAATAAATTAAAGTTCAAAGCAAAATCAATATTCAAAAGAAATAAAAGAGACGTGGGTAATAAATAAAGTTTTGTCACGAAAAATCAATATAAGGATTGTGACGGAATAATTAGAGTCTCTTCTACTTTTAATTTTCAATTTGAATACCTAGAGAAAATGAACCCTAAATTTGTCAAATTTAAATTGAATATCGGATCGAAAATCGTAAAAATGTATGACTCTGGAAATTAAAGAGGAAGATAGATGGGGAGTCTTATGGTTGGTGATCAATTTAACCACTAGGCAAGTAATTAATCATTTGTCAAAATCAATAATATTAGGTTAAACATGTGTGGTGTCACCCCAATATATAAATATGAGTAATAATACACTGTTAGTATTGTGTCTAGCTATTCACACATGGTTAAACGTAACCCAATGAGTCATTTTTCTTGCCTAAAAACTATAGGATAAAGACAAGAAGTTTGGCATCTATCTCAAATTCTTAACTATCTGAATAGATTTACATAATCAATTCACAGTTCGTTAACTAATGATTATATATTATAAGAAGTATGTAACTTCTCCTTTTATTATATATATTGTTACGTTCATATATATACCCTTATAGAAATGATTTTTAGCGGCAATCAATTAACGATTTTAACTTAATTGTTGCTAAATATATATTTTTAGTAATAATTAACACTTTTTATATATGTTACTAAAGTCTTTAGCGACACTGAATCTAATGACACTAAGCTAATGTTGATAAAAACTTTGATATTTTTTATTTATATGTCTATCTATTGCCGTTATAAATTATTTTAGTTACAGTAATACTCTGAAGCACATAAAACACGTCCCAGGCTAATTAGAGGGCTTTTCATTCTTTCATTATTGATGAGTTAAAATATAAGTATTAACGGTGTAATTAATCAGGTCATTCGAAAGATGATGATTGTAATTTTATTTGATAGCATCATTAATAACCTAAAATAAATGATAAATAACATGTTATATTAGGCTAAATTACATTAATATCCACGTGAAAAAAATATTTATACAAGTCGTTCTTGTAAATTGTGTATGAGCAAAAATAATGCATGCATTAGCTCTGTGTATAGGGTCGTTTAGTAGGGTGTATAAATATAAAGTCCAACAGATTATTTTAGTAATGCTTACCTTAATAATGCATAGTTATTTCTTATACATTTTTTGCTTTGGTGTATTAAAATACTGAAATAGTATGCATTGTATAAGAATATTTTACAAAAATATCCTTCACAATTATATGACTTTCTATTACTAATATCTAGTAATTCATGATACTATTAATGCATTCCTCAATACACAATAGAATGTAACATTAGTTAGACATAATTTGAAAAAATGTACCAAAAAAGAAACTATATTCTAATACGCAAGTTAATACATCATTATTTTTGCTAATACACTAATGATTAGAGTATAAAACTTATATTCGTACTTATTTAGTTACCCTTATTTAGTGGGATTATTACTAAGGGAAAGGGATAAAAAGGGAGTTTTATTTTTAATTGGACCAGACTAATTGAGGATCTAGACTGATTCATAGGGTGGGTAGAAATGGGTGAAGTAGTTGGACATACTACTGGTTATTAAAGAACATATATATCTCTTAATCATTTATTTATTTTCTCTAAATAAATTATTTATCGTATTATATGTACATATATATACAATGTGAATATGTTAAAGAGAGCACAAAGTACGGTTTAAACTTTATTCTACTGTTTGAGAAGTACTGGTTTGTTCCAAATAAAGGCAAATCGTAAACCATAATTTAATTAAATATTCTTAAAACTATATGTAGTTTAATCTACGTACACACATTTAATTACTAATATATATTCAAGGGTGTAATCTAGTGATCAATAAAGTAGTTGAGAATCTTGAGGTCTCACATTTAAACTCAGTGAAGACAAAAAACATTAAGGGATTCTTCCTATCTGTCCTAACCTGATGGATATAGAGTTATTGATATATGTTGCTGGCGGAATGGTAGATATCACGTGAAATTAGTCGAGGTGCACAAAATTAAGCTGACCAACAATCAACTTAACAATATTTATATGATTATTGAGTAAAATACTGAATAATTAATAAAAGGCTGTAAGATAGTGACTTGTGATGGATAGGAAGAAGCTAAGTACATACAAATGTCAAAATTAAGCATAGTAAGTCATGTCATAGTTGCATTATAATAATAAGATAATGACATAAGAAAATCTAAAATGTTGATTGATGCATCTATCAATGTCAATATGGTAGATGTAAAAATGAAGACAAAAAGATTGGCTGCTTATTTCTCAAGTTTTGATACATAGAAAATAACACACCTTTTTATAGACCTCCACAAAAAGATGATGATAGGGCAAATATAATATAATGGATGAGAAAAATCTGCCTCCAGGGTTTAGGTTTCATCCAAGTGATGAAGAACTCGTAACATATTATTTGAGTAACAAAGTTTCTGATTTTAGCTTTACTACTAGAGCTATTGCTGATGTTGATCTTAACAAGTCTGAGCCTTGGGACCTTCCTGGTAATTCTATACCTAATCTTTGAATTTGTTTGGATATTTTACTTATCTTGATCTTTCTTTTCATTTAATTTGTCTCGATTCAATTCATCTTTTATGGCTTTTTCAACACACTTTTGATATGAAAGAAACCTTCCACCATAGAGAAGCGATCGAAAGTTTGAGTCCCTTCGATTACCCTCCCTCGACCTATCGAACTTCCTTTTCAGCCCTCTGACTTTGTTCAAGCTAAATTATGCGGTCTCACCTGAATTGATGGAAAGAGGTGAACCCGCCACTACACGTTTTCTTTTTTAAGTGAAAGTCTCAACTAGAGATGGAATTTTAGAATTTAAACACTTCAATTGAGGACTCCGTAACTGATGTTTCTCTAACAAGTCTGAGCCTTGGGACCTTCCTGGTAACCCTATACCTAATCTTTGAATTCATTGAGATATTTTACTTATCTTCGTCTCTTATTGATCATTCTTTTTTTAAGCCTAACATCGCCTCTCGATTCAATCCATCTTCTCCTGGCTTTCCCTATGCACTCTTGATATGAAAGAAATCTCCTACCATAGAAAAGCAATTAAAAGTCTGGGTCCTTTTAATCACCTTTCATCTCTTTATAGATTGATCTTTCTTTTCACTACTCTCACTTTGTTTGAGCTGAATTATGCATTCTCATCTAAATTAGTAGAGAGAGAGATGAAAACGCCACTACATCTTTTCGAAGTGGAAGCCCCAACTGGAGATAAAACTCTAAAATTTAAATAACTCCTGATTCTAATTTTATTTAATTCTCTGACTACTTTAAAAATCCAACATAAATATCATAATATTTTTTAAGATTTTGAGTAACACGTGAGATATTATAGTTCCATAGAAGAAATGATTTTGCAGTCCATTAACAAGTAATGTATATCTCTTTTATATAGTTTTTCATTTTATATCAACATGAAACTTTGGAATTAAAAAATACCAACTAAATATATATTTAAAAAACACTAAATAGAAAATGACATAATTTTTCATTCCCTCTTTTTGCAAAGCTTTTATCTTTCAACATATTTTGAGTTTCTTGAAACAGATTAAAAAGGAAAGCGTGATATACAACTAATTAAGACAGAAGGAAGGGTAATAGGTCTTTATTTTGCATCATATTAAAGCTAACGTACTATAATTTGTAATGTGTTGCAGCCAAAGCGTCAATGGGAGAAAAAGAATGGTACTTCTTTAGCCAAAAAGATCGAAAGTACCCAACGGGTCTTCGCAGTAACAGAGCTACAGAAGCTGGCTACTGGAAAACAACGGGCAAAGATAAAGAGATTTTTCGCGGTGGAGTCGAGCTTGTTGGGATGAAGAAAACACTTGTTTTCTACAAAGGAAGAGCTCCTAAGGGTGAAAAAACCAATTGGGTTATGCATGAATATAGGCTACAATCCAACGTTGGATTCAAACCTCCCAAGGTAAATTAGCAATTCTATGAAGTATTAACCAAACTAAGCCATTATATAAAGTAATTCATCAAAATAATATGTTTTTTTTTAAATTTTTTTACAAAACTAGTATAAACGTATTTCACAGTAACATTTTAGGGTATATTTTATTTTTTAAAAGTTGACGGCGTCAGATTGATAATAGTTACTCACAGTAACTTTTTACTCCTAATAGTATATTTCAGTTTTTTGATAATAGTATATTTCAGTTTATTTGTTCTTTGTTTTATTTATTTGTTCTTTGTTTTATTAAAAAAAAAATGCAAACGGGAGATTAAATCAATTTGAATAAAAGATATTATATTATAGAGACAGGGAATTTTTCCAAGTCAATCAAACGTTACTCAAAAAACTGAAATATACTATTATCAATCTGAGTAAAACGTTTAGGAGTAAAACGTTACTCAAAAAAACGTTTTAGGAGTAAAACGTTACTCACAGTAACGTATATCAACCTAACGCTGTTAGTTTTTAAAAATTGAAATATACCCTAAGAGTGAAATACGTTTATATTAGTTTTGTAAAATTTTGAAAAAATGTATTATTTTAGTAAATTATTTTATATAATGACTTAGTTTGGTATAAAATTCACAATTCTATTCTATTACATTTTAGATTTAGAAGAAAAAAAAATAAAAAATTAATTTGTAAATGCATGCAATTGTTTACTAGTTTATGTCATTAACACAATTTTATTTTATTTTTGTTTGCAGGAGGAATGGGTAGTTTGTAGGTTGTTTCACAAAAACTCAACTGTAAAAAAATCAAATGCAACATCATCATCCCAACCATCTGATCAAGTTGAATCCATTACTGACGCTTACACATTACCAAATTTCAACATCCCCGCCCCTCATGAAGGTGAGATAGTTAACGATATTTCTCTACATAACTACTATACCAGTCAAGAAAACATGAATATCGTTAACTTGGATCCTCTCCCTTCATTATTACTTTATAAGGCAATACAATGCAGAGGCAATTATAATCATCAATCAATGAACATTGATTCATCTATCAATACAGTGAGTTACCCTTACGGTATTCCATCACAAGAGACTATTTCTCCTTTTGGAATTGATTTTAATCCAACTTCTTCCTCCGATCCTCTTCAACCCCAGCTACAACAATCATATAAATTGGATTCTAATATTTGGGAGTAATTTAGGCTGGCTCAGAGTAAATTTCATATGAGCTACCTTTGTATTTGTAATACAAACAAGTTATGTTTGATTGACATGGAAAAATTCCTAGTCTCTATGATATAATATCTTTTTTAGGGCAACTTTCACGTATAAAAAATTCAAATTTGTATGTTATAGTAAAGTTTGCATAATTGCACTCCATAGCAAACATAGAAACTGTATAATTCGCTATACATATACAGTTGAAGCAAATTGTATAAAAAGAAGTGTATAAAACAAGAAAGAGAAAGACACTTGGCAGAGAATTGTATAAAAACGAAGTGTATAAAACGAATTGTATTATTATAAGTGTATAGAATGATTATATACAATTTGAATTTGTATAAAATGAGAAATAGAGAAAGACAAAAGAGACTTGACAAGGAATATACAATTAATCGAATTGTATAAAACGAGAATGAGAGAAATTAGATACAATTTGAAAATTGTATAAAACGAGAAAGAGAGAAAGGCAAAAGAAACTAGGCAGGGGAGTATTTTTATTGTATAATTATAAATGTATAGGACGAAAATATATGTACTTGCATGTGTATATACAATTTTCTCACGCTTTATACAAACAGAAACGCAATTTATACATTTCGCTTATGTTTGTATAAGTGAGAAAGGCGAGGCTGGCGAGCGAGATTTGGGAGAGTGGCGAGCAAGATCTGAAAGAGGGGAGAGAGGGGGGCAAATATATGTATTTATAAGATTTTCTCTGCTTTATACAATTAGAAACAATTTTTATACACTTATGTTTGTATAAAAAGTGAGGAAGCGAGCGAGAGATTGGAGGAGAGTGGCGAGCGAGCTATTTGGGAGAGGCGCCTGGCAATTTTTTGCAAACGTTTGCTATGGAGCACAATTAAATCAAACCCTAGCTACTCCATTTATTTTAGGTTATTAGTTTGCTATTATATACAATTTTCCCTATCTTTTATTCAAATTGGTGAAGCTCCCGTTGCATTTTTTTTTATAAAACAAATAACAAATAAATATATAAGTTGCATTCCAAAATTGAATAAATAGTAAAAATTTGTGATAAAAAGCAAACAAACTCTTCTAAAATCCTACGAAATTCTTGAGGTAGGGTTCATATTTCTAGAATATATATAATATAAATGTTGGAACACTGTTGTTTGGAAACAATATAATAAAATGCAACTAACGTCACATTTATTTGGAAATATTAATATTTATTATTTTTTCAATGTTTACTGTTATAAACATGGGGAGATACACTGTGATAATATGATTTTTTTTTTTAAATGTAACTAATTTGAGATGTTAAAGTGAAAAAATTAATTAAAATTACTAAAAATATATCCGAAAGAAAATAAAATATAAAACATGAATGTCAAACCATAAGTCTTATATATGGTCAAGCACTCAACAACAATATTATTGGCTCCAAAATTGTGTAATCTTTATACACCATATACTAATATTTAGTTGTTATATACACAAAAAAAATGTCAAAATCTAAGCTTAATAAGAAAAAAAAAATTATAATGAAATATATATTCATATAATATTTGATTAAAAAATTCTAAATTTATTATTAATGATAATTTTAGAGATATTCTATTTCTATTAAAATTATTATTATATCACCCAAAAAAAGGAAGTTATAAATGGGAAAGTTTAGTATTGTTTGTTGTAAAAGATAATTCTGGAGTCTTGACGTTATCGGTTAATAAAAACTGTTAAAAAAAAAGAGATAAAATATAACATACGAATCAGTTGGAAATTTTATTTCTCATTTTTGTCGTGAAAATTATAGAGCCTTGCTTCACACTAAACGTGATGCATTTTCGTAGCCTATGAATAAGCAATTCTTTACACAAAATAATTTACGTAACTGTTTTCCGCTAAACTCTCAGATTTATAATTTTATAACTTGTTTTTAACTAAACTCACAGTATTATAGATTTATATTCCAACTCATTCTTCTATAAATTCACCACAAAAATACACTTGGTTTTTTGTACTCAATCATGAACCATGCACAATTCTATCATCATACAAACTCCAATCAAGCCATAGTCAATAACAATAATAACAATAACCTATCTTCTCCTTTGAAGATTAATAAAGCCTCTCATCACATCAAAAAAAGTTTATCAAATTCATTACCATCTTCTTCCTCATCGTCTTCATTATACAACACGGTCGCGGCCACTACCTCAACCACCATCATCCCTCATCAACAGCAGCAACAACAACAACAACAACAGCAACAACGTCAACCGGTTATCATCTACACTCATTCACCAAAAGTCATCCACACGCATCCGCGTGATTTCAAGGCATTAGTACAAAAACTCACTGGTCTTTCTCCTGAAGAGGTCTCTTCGAGTCCACAATCAATGCCTATGCCTCAATATCATCCAAAATCCGAGCCAATAAACGGGGAAATGGATCATGATCATGATCCTGTAATGGGTGCTGAAAGCTGTTTTGGAGATCTCCGACTTGGTGTTGATGAACAAAATAACTATCATCATCGGAATAATATGACAAAAATTAATACTAATATTAACGAGAAATGTGATTTATTGATGAATGATGACAATGATTCGGTTGTCACGGAAGAAAATAATGAATTTAACGGCTCCTCCTGTATAGGAGATAATAATTCATCAGCTTCTTGTTATGTTCCACGTAATCCAATTTTTGATCTACCTATTATTAATGATTATAAAGATACTAATAATAATAATAATAATAATGATTTTAGTAATTATAATTACAATAATAGTATGAATAGTCTTAGTGATTCTCCAAGTTTTTTTGATACTAATTTTACACCTTTTGATCCTAATCCAATTACTAATTCGTCTGATTATTTTTTCTCAGATCAGCAATTATCTAACTATACAGATTCTTTATTTTTTATGCCTAGTATGAGAAACTCCTTTTCTTCATCCTCATCAGAAAGTATTAAAGAGCTTCCAGATTTTTGATTTTTTTTTTTTTTTTGAGAATTTTCTGATTTAGTTTTCCAATTATTTATTACTATTTTTTTTTCAGTTAAGAAACAAAAAAAATGTTTTCTTTTTGTTCTTTGCGGAAGAGTCTAGAATTTTGTTTCAATAATGAGATGTCCATAGTGAAAAGAGGAAGGGTTATTTTTTTTTTCAATTACCGTTTGTATTAGTTGATAGCTAGTTTCATTTGCTCTTATGATATCAATAAGAGGAAGGTTACTTGTTCTCTTTGATTGTGATGTACGTGCAAATTCTATTTATATCTTGTTCATGCACTGTCTAAGATTGCTATTTAATTCTAAGATCTCACTTATATTATTGTATTATATTGAGTATGTTATTACTATAGTTATTGTTATTATTCTACACTGTTTTATCATCTAAATTTGATCAAATGGCAATAAGGGAACTACAACAATGGATATGCACATTTTGACTTGCTTTACACTATATTACAAATAAAATAATACATCAGTTGTTTCAACTTTTAAATAATAACTAATAGTATTAGGGGTACATTATTTTGGATTAGATCAAAAAATGAAATCAAATTAAAATAAATCGTAATTTGAATTGGTTTGCATAAAACCGAATAAATCAAATTATATATATATATATATATATATATATATATATATATATTAATAATTACACATATAATATTTAAGTTTACAATATAGGTTACTAGTAATTCAATATTATTGTTATCCTATTCTAAAATTGGATTTTACCTTATAACTATAAATATCACATATTACTTGCGCTTTTTCATAAAAAAAAAAATATAGCTTATATATATATATGTTATAATTCTACCTTAATTATGTACGTAGACTCTATTTCTTGACGAATCAAAACGAATGAAACAAAGTACCAAAATAACAAACCAATCTAGGAAACAACGAATAATAACTAACAAAAAAATTACTCTTTTCATATTTCTTTAACATAGTTGGTACTTGTCATTTGTCAAGTTGAAGCAGCCCATCAATTTGTTAAGTTAATAGCATAATCATCAGCTTTAATTATATGTATCAATATTACAATTCTCATTATTTATATATATTTGGATAGTAAGATATTCGTGTAAAGCGTAGACTAGATAAATGGTACACTTCAGACCAATTTAATCATAAAATTTTTGTGACTATATATATTGGTTTAAGCAATAAGAAATCTTAATCTCAATTCAAATTGAAGTATCATATCATTCTCGTAATGGGAATGAATACTAACACAAAATCAAACAAGTTGCTTCTTATCAAACGGAGCATATGCAAATTCAGTGATACAAACATTTGTAATCAATGGAAACCTTAAAGCTAATGCATGTACGTGGTTTTACAAAAAAGAAACATTTCAAAGTTTTATATAAAGATCTATTAAATTGAGGAGTGTTACACTTTCTTTGGATAGTTGTCCCATATAATGTATTATATTGTGTTTGCGTTGTGTTGTATCATACAATATTACTTTAATATACGAATAAAGTGTTTGGATAGATTGTGCCGTTCTCCGTCGTTACACAATGTCATATATTCATGATTTGGATGATGAACTACAAGAAATTTTAGCGTATGTAGAGATACTATGAAATAATAGGGTAAATTATAAAATAAAATTATTAAATAGTAAGTAGTGTCAAAATAAGAAGAAAATATTAAGGTAACGACACGATCACACCAAATTGGTCGTTACGGGTCTTTTCGTCATTACGATTAAACAATTAATACAAGATAATTTACGTAATAATCAAAACAAACATTATATTTAAACTAATAATACAAATACAATACAACACAAAATGTAACAACCATCCAAACAAGGTGTTAGAGTAATAGGTGTCTTTGGAACAAATAAGACTGCTCTCGTTCCGATACCACCAAAGCTGGAATAGCTCAGTTGGTTAGAGCGTGTGGCTGTTAACCACAAGGTCGGAGGTTCAAGCCCTCCTTCTAGCGTTTAAATTTTCTTTTTTTTCCTCCTAGTCACCTATGTATTGTCATTTCCTCTACTATTTCTTTTGTTCTCTATTTGATTTAAGGTTAATGTGTCCAAAATTATATTTTTAGTTGCTTGATATAAGATTCCTTGAACTCAATATATATGATAATGGCACATAATATTATGATTTAATGCAAATATTGAGTAAAAAAAAGTATTCTTAACATGTTCTGGTGACATATTCTGATCAACAATAATGTCAAATCGTCAAAATTTACAAGTTACAATAGGGGAAATTGCATAGTTAACACTTATAAGATTACACTATGTAAGATATGACTGAAAATTACAAAGTATTTAAGAATAGTGTTTAGTCACGTTTAAATTAACTTCTTCAAACATGCATTGAACTTGGAAATCACAAGTTAAACTTTCAAACATAGATCTGAATATGACGTTTGGCTTGTCAAAGCCAATTCAAACCCAATCTAATTTTGCATTTGAATGAAATTCAACTCCTTATTTAAATTGATATAATTTTAATTGTAGATGAAACAAGAAGAAAGATATGAAATTGCTTTATGGTCGACAAACTTTGATTACTCGTGTTAATCTAATTTTGCGTTTGAATGAAATTCAACTCCTGATATACCATATATATTTGAATTGATATAATTTTATATAATTGCAGACTAAACGAGAATAAAGATACGAAATTGATTTATGGTCGACAAACTTTGAATACTTGTGCCAATGTTTTATGCGTGCTTATCATAATCATCATTGTCTTGTATGAAATAAACACAATATTTATCCCGACTAATTTGAATATCTTAAATTGTTCTATTATAAAGTATTCCTTCCAAACCATCATTACTAAAGTTGGTTCCAATAATAATTTCCCCAAAAATAATTGCACCTAACCATATCTTCACATACATTGCAATGTTATTTGTTTGACCACTTACCACCAGACTTAACAATTATCAAATTTGACTAAAGTTAAAATATTTTGAAACCACTGCACTATAACTTAAGTAACATATGTGGCTATCCAGTGCAAATAGTAGCCATTTCACAAATTACTAAACCCAATGGGCCGTTGATCAATCAACCAAATCCAGCCCATTATAAAATGTACAGCAGCCTCATCTTTAATACTCCTCAAAACCCTAAAGCTTCTCTTCTTACTCCCGCAAACAAAGCTTTTGGCTCCCACACAAACATCAGCTCTGTAGTTGCCTCTCACTAGCAGGTACTTTCTTCTCTTTTACGGCAAAATTGAATCTTTTTATAGCAGTATTTCTCTTAGCTTTTAGAAGAAAATGATTAGTTTTATTTCTTTAGCTTTGTGTTGTTGATTTTTGTAAAAGCATGAAATAGATGAATTAAGGGAGAATTTTTGTTGATTTCGAAGAAAGATGATATTTTTCCTTAACCCCTTTTGAGATTATCGATTGGGTTGATTTTTTTTTAATGTAAAGAACATTGTGCTGATGTTAAATGTGGTTGAAATGAGTAGAATGAGGATTTATATAGCTGAGCCAATATTGATGATTTAATGATTGATTTGCCGTTTTGTTTGTAGAACTAAGAAATAATATTTGCCTGTATATACAAAAAATTGTAATTTTGCTTATTTGGACTGGCTCTTACTGATGCTATATATTATTTATTTGGGCTTTTCGTTGGTTTCTGTTTTGATTGGTTAGTGAACAGATCTGTGAAGATGTACACGTCGAAGCAAAAGATTCACAAAGATAAAGATGCTGAACCTTCTGAGTTTGAAGTGACTGTTGCGCAGGTTATGTTTTGTCTTTGTTGATGGCATTTGTTATTTAAAACCTGAATAGTTCATTGGATAGATGTTTAAAGGAAGGCATTAAATTGTTTCTGAACAGGCTTTCTTTGATTTGGAAAACACTAACCAAGAGCTGAAAAGTGAATTGAAGGACCTATACATCAATTCAGCAACGTATGTGTGCTCTATTCTGTATTTAATGGCTTCGATTCTATATTGTAGGTAGTATGTATTTTGCACATTGTAGTAACTGCCTATGTGACATGGCTATTGCAGTCAAATTGATGTGTCAGGAAACAGGAAGGCCGTTGTTATCCATGTTCCCTACAGACTGAGGAAAGCTTTCCGCAAGGTTCATGTTCGCCTTGTTAGGGAGTTGGAGAAGAAATTCAGTGGCAAGGTAACTATTAATTTATTTCTGTAATTTTTGTCTTTACCATTGCCTTGTAGAATTTCTGAAGAATTGGGTGTAGATCATTTAATCTGAAATGAATACTACATTAGTTCATCCTGGTTATTGAAGCTTGTGGTGTTCTGTAACAGAATTATTTTTCATAGTTCCCATTATTATTTTAAGAATTGATTCCTTCACAATGCTGCACTTTTGGTTTCTACAATGTTTTCCTGAGTTGTAATTTGGCAAAATTGAGTTTACCTTTTTGGTATTGGCATTTTGGAATTCACATTCTTTGATTTAGGCCTATAGTGGTATTGCCATATTTTTCTTGTTCTTGCTTCCCCTCGTTTTTTGAATTATATCTGTGGTGCTATTCTGAGAATAGCATCAGAATTTTCTAAATGGAGCCCAACCTTTCTAACCATATTCAGTTGGTCATGTAATAATTGCAAAAATATTACATGCCTTGTTAATATATATTCTATATTATTTGCACTGTTATAGTCCCGAATTACCTGTTTAAAGTTTTATTATGTAGCACTTAATAGAGTAAGTATTTGATTGGCTGGCCTCCCCTTTTTTAGGGAAACAATGAGGACAAATGTTATTCCCATTCTGAAGCTTTAAATGTGCCATGTATTTGCATTAATTTATTGGGGTAACTTTTCTTGTTTTGTTTTACAATGTAGTTGGGGGGTTTTCTTTGCCTTTGATGAAGTTTTCATTTTTTGTAGGATGTGATCTTTATTGCCACCAGGAGGATAGTGAGACCTCCCAAGAGAGGTTCAGCTGCTCAACGACCCCGCACCAGAACTCTTACATCTGTTCATGATGCCATATTGGAGGACTTGGTAGTCCCTGCGGAGATTGTTGGGAAGCGTACTAGGTATCGTGTTGATGGCTCCAAGATAATGAAGGTAACATTGTGAAGCACCGTAGTTGTCTGTATCTTCCTGATGAAATTTTTACTGCTGTAATTAGGTGGAGAAGTCTTTAGGGTGAAGTTAATAGTGCTGCTTGTACATTTTTCACATACGTCAGAACTAAAAACAACTATGTGGTTTTCTTTCTTATATCATTTTTAAGTGATAACTTCTGTCATCTTTACCTTTAAACGCACAGCAAGCAGGCTCTATTATTGTTTTCCTGACTCATTTCTTGTCACTTATTTGGTATAGGTGTACTTGGACCCCAAGGAACGAAACAACACCGAGTATAAGTTGGAGACCTTTTCAGCAGTTTACAGAAAGCTCTCAGGCAAAGATGTTGTGTTTGAGTACCCCATCACTGAGGCTTAAGTTAATGTAATGCATGTCCTCGTCTATTTGATGTGAAACTGCACATTAGCGGTTACTCCTTTGAAATTTTGGCAGTTCCATTTTGTTTTAGAATGCAGAGAACTATGTGAAATTCCTATCAATTTTAAGTTAAAACCATGTTGCTATGTCATAGATTTTGGGTTTGTTTATTGAAAACTTGGGTTTCATTCTCTCTCTTGCCCTCGTTCTCTCCCCCTTCCTCTATATAGGTAACTGTCAATGTCTATTTTGTGTTGGCTTTTGATATGGCTGGTACGAGACTGATTTATGAACACATTGTGGTTATTTGTTACAAAAAAGATCTTCAAACTTGTGTTCCTGGTACAAGTTATTTGTCTGATTACTAATCAGCAAAGGCCAAACAAATGATATTGTTAGTTGTGTGCTATATACCGCGAAGTCCCTGTCGAAAGGATGCCTACTTGGTTTATAGTCAGTCCACTATAATGCCTATTGTAAGCAACCAATTTACCTCAACAAGGTAGGGTTTAGGTTGCATTATTCCTAGACCCGTCTTGTGAGATTGTATTGGTAATGTTGTTTTTCTTGTTCAGGAACAAATAACTATTACTTTCCATGAGTGTATCAAACTATTTTTGATGGTTGTCACTTGTCAACTCTATCTAAGGATATCTCCTGAGTCCTGCCTCTTTCAGTTCCCTTATCTTCCTCTTTAGAAACACTGCCATCATAATACATATTCTCTTCTCAAATTACATATCTCCCGGGTCCTGCCTCCCAGTTTACTCTGTCGAGATACCCTGTTATGGAACGATTCCAGTTTTCTTTTTCTGCTAAATCAGGTGACCTTAGTTATTCCGTGACGATTCCTTGACTAGAATAACAATCTATCAAACGAGAATTTAGTATCTTAAGACAGTACTTAAGGATGCAACTAATATGCAATTGGTGTAGGAAATGGATTTGATTAAAATAATACATCATCCAGTAAGTTTTGCAGTTTCGAGCGCAGGGCTTTTAGTACTTCTCAATTATGCAATTCGTAGTTCAATCATAGAGGACTGAATTGTTAACCTTAACGACGACAAGTTATTAGCAGATCCAGATTTTGTTTACACCGTCAAAGGTTGAATTCCTGTAGGGGGTGGGGGCATGGTTGTGTAAATATACAGCTTTCACTAGAGCAAGAATGTGCCTAAAATCTTTGTAGATGCATATGAATCATCACATCCCAATTGGACAAATGGTTCTATTTCCTATGAAAGTGAAAATGAAAGTATATAGTACAATTAATCTACAATTTTTAAAACACTGAAGAAAAATTTTCCCAAAAACCTACAAAGAAGTCATCTAAGCATAATTTTGGACATTGTGCCCAAAGCCTGTATAATAAAGAATAAAAGAATAAGATTTGACTTGCAGAAAACTTCAAAGGATGGAACTAAACTTTTCGATGGGATCAGACTCTTCAAGCATGGAAGCTGCCTGGAAACAATCAGCAGCATCAGCTACCCGTCCATCGTCTCTGTGAACCAATCCCAAATGGTACCAAGCTACACGATTGGTAGGTTCAATCCTCAACGCATCTGAGAGTAATGCTTTTGCCAGTGGCAACATCCCCGGGTCCATTTTAGTCAATAAAGAACCAAGCAAGATCTTACACTGCACATGATTAGGCTCTACTAATAGCGCATTAATATAAGCAGACAACGCTTTGTCGTTTTCTCCCTGTCTTTCAAACATCATTCCTGAAACAGATGGACATAGAAAAATCAGCAGAAGTAATACCCTACTTATCTTATTCTCTCCCATTAAGAAGGAAGCTCTTAGGTATCAATGACAAAAACTCAGACAAATATTTTACATGCAAGCAGCCCTATCACACCTCTTTAAGTTGGTAATTTTTTATCAGTACTAGACTACTGGTCCAATAGTTACAGCCTATCCACGATAACCACAATACAGAGGGATTCGTTTGGAGAAATTAGCTCTCTTTTAAATGTCAGCTCTTTGCTGACAATGACGTCCGAAAACCAGAAAAATTGTCATCATTTTCCTAGAAATGAGAAACACAACTACAAGTAACCTAAAAAGTCTATTAAAACAAAAGTCTATTAATTATTTTTTGTGCCTATAGTTACTTTTTCTTGCATTACATTTCCATTTTTCAGTTTATTCTTCGTTGGCGGTTTTCTTTGCTATAGCTCACACTTATATTAAGCTTTGCACTTTCTTTGGGTTTTTTACTTTTGACTACTTCGGTAAATAGTGCAAGTGTACAAACACGACTAAGCCTTAATCCTATTTACTAACTAGATGGTATCAACCTATATGAATCTTTACTTCCCAAAAGAAGGCAGAAGAACTAAATGTAAAGTACCTATAATCTTTCCTGTGTTTCAAACCCTTGAGATTTTATCTCTTTGGAACTCTTGTATTAGGATCAAGTGTGCATCAAAGCTAGTAATTCAGAAAATTCTCAGAAAAAAGCTATAAAAACATTGATGGGACGCAGAAGCTAAAGGAGGAGGAAGACAAACATGCTCGAACTTCACAAGGTACAAAGTTGAGAAGCACCATGCACTATCTGAACCCTCACGATATTACTACTACTATAACTAAAATACAATTATATAGATATTTACACTACTATCCATGACTAAATAAGGAGTCAAATGTTATGTAGATCTCAGTATCTCAAAAGAAACATTGTCTTAAAACATAAGGAAGTCTGAAATTCCCAGTCTAACAGGTTATCTCCCAGGTCATATAAGGTGCAAAGAAAGAAAAAGCTAGATTTTAATTCAAATGTATACGAGCAATTCTATGCTTTATCTGAACCCACCAAAGATGAGCAGATTTGCATTGATGAGGTAACTTTCCAAGTCCTGTTTAACAACCACTGTTTTCAGTCTTTAGTTGCACTCACCTACTTTTACTTATTCTAAATTTGATATCGAGTATAGAAAACGAGGGAAGAAAGTCAATAATTTTTTTTTTAAAAAACAATAGTTGGATCAGTCATTGTGAGTTAAGTTAATAATCTTGCCTTCTGTATACAAAGTGTCTGCTGAGTACTCGATAAGACCTCTAGCTTTCTCCAAACATGTCTCTGCATCTTTAAAATGTGAAAGGCTAGAGTACAAGTCTGCCAGTCCATGCCAAACTTCATATTCATTTACCTTATCTTCCTCCACCTGTAATAGACAAATATAAAAAGTAAATAATTCAATGAAGTCAGAACAAGAAGCATCGTATGAATGGCAAAGCATATTCTGTTGTTTCACGATTGAAGTTAAAAAGTTTTCAGTGGTAAGGCTCCAAAGTGAGTTACAGAATTACGACAGGCAAACATAAACGGGGTTTGTACTGGAAGATGTATTTTTCTATTCATTTGTAAGACCAATAGAATAAATATTAGAAAGGAATCTGCAAACATTCAATCTCATTTTATGATAACACAAGGAAATCATGATGGAGCTGAAATTAAGTGTACCGAAATACAGAATAGTATCTATAAAGCAAGGAATTGGACAAACGAGCCCATTCTAGTTCCATTCACCCTTCATTTTTCCCTTTCCACCACTAATGGAAAAAAAATCACTCAAAAAGTCTCAAAGCACAGTACCAACATGCACCTTAATAGACCCAAATACAACCAACCTTTAACCGCAGATATGAACATCAAAGTCATAATTTACAAATGTTCAACCACTTTAATGGTGAATGGTAACATTCATCTATCTGTAGCATGTTAATATAACAAGAGATGGTGGATTCTAATGTGTGATGATGTTGGATCTCAAAAAAACAATTAGTCTTCCACCAAGAAAAGCTAAAGGATGTTCATGAGAAAATCATGTCATGGTGGAAAAGATCATAATGGATATGATGACAACCACTAGACAAGTTTAGCATTGGAAGATGGTCTCAGTACTGGCTTTTCATGGATTTTAGCCCTCTATGGTTCTGATGATGTTTGCTAGGGTTGCTGAAACTGGAATATGACTTACGAGCCAGTGTTGTTGGTAACTGTGGTCATTAATGACTTCTCAAGGTTGTCATACTGATGAAACACTTCTAGTGCCCAGTGACAGTAATCCCAATGGAGAAACCAGTAGTGGGTGGCAGCTAGTGGTCACATATGGCATAGAAGGGCGAGACAATCTTTGGTTTGAAAAGATTTTATTGATCTGGTGGGAACTTTTTTTTGCATGACAGAATTGTGCTGCTTCTGGGTTTGGCTAACAAGAGAGTCAGGACCAAGTAAATGCTTTAATGAGTTCTTTAATTTTGGGGAGACTGGAGGGGTGGAGGTGGAGTCAATAATTGGTTTTGAAGTTGAAGCTATTGAATTCAGAATTAGAATCTCATTGAGAAGTGGTTACTTCTATCCCAGTTCTGAGTTCCAAATGCAGACTATTAGGGGCATAAGTTGAGACACATGTTTTTACTAAAGTTACTAGATATACAATCTAACCTGAGGCGCATTTCTGAATGGTCCAAAAGATTTTCTTTGAGCTTGAACTAATGAAAGGAGATGACGATAAGGTTCAACGGCGTCGATGTACCGTGACTGGGATGTTTTTAGCTTAGCTTTCATTCTTAGCAAAGGTCCTTGATCCCACTTTGTAGTCTCATCAAAAGCCGCATCAGTAACTACTTCAGCCTCCGAATAGCGATGTTGAGCAGAAAGAACTAAAGCAAGCAGTCTCCAACCTCTTAGAGTAGATCCTCCCGTTGCATCAACATACTTTCTCGCATATTGCAAAGCTGCATCCAGGTTACGGTGCTCTGCATATTGAACACCTAACTCAAACATCAAATCTGAATTTTCATGCTCTAAAGCCATTGCACCATCTAAAGATTTTAAAGCCTCAGATTGAAGTTGTGATCTCTCAAAGTCAGAGGTTGCAACTTTCGCCTGCTTGCCCAAACAAAGACCTAACACGCGGAGACCAACACCTTTCAAGTGTTCATTTGAACCCTCTGCATTAGTTATCGCCCTCTGTGCATACTTAACTCCCTCAGCTGCAAGAAGGACATCCTCAGAACAAATTTTAGAAGCCAACACCAATGAGAGAACGTCATTTGGCTCTTCATGTTTATGCAGAGACTTCCGCAGCAGACTTAAGGCATTTTTGTTCTGTCCAGCCGCAAAATAACAAAGTGCTAAAGATCGCCAACGGTCAATACGGTTAAGTACCCCTGGCATTACTTCTTCAAGTTGCTTAGCCAAAACAGAGGTTTGGCCGCATACAGACAGAGCAAATGTAAGGTGCTCTAAAACTGAAGGGTCCCATTTGATCTTACCAAGGTAAACTTTTCTCATCAGAATCATTAACAGCAGTATTGCTTCTTCTAAATTGTTTCTAGGTACATAAGAACCGTCAATTTGCACAGCTAAGCTTGGTGGGCTAACCTCAACCCCACTATAAAGAAGAAACACAGCAAAAGCTTTTTGAATCCTGGCACAGCAGTCATTATCGAGATTCCATTGGCTTAAGAGGGCACGACGATAGGCAGACATTGCTTCAGAATAGGAACCAGCTTGCTTCCATAGCTCTGGAAGGAGCTCAACAGCATGGCTCACAGTTTCTTGCAGCTTATTCTCCACCAGTACATCAGGTATGCCACTCTCGAATATCTTCTCTACAGCATCAAGCACACTTAGACATTCACGAGCAGCATCTACAAATTCCCAATTAAAGAAACATCTGTAAATGATCAAATCAAAGAAATGCCAAATTTTTCATTACTTTATATAGACTATTGAAAGTGCCTTCTACCAGTCAGTCTCCCAAGCTTTTGCAGGGACTTTGCTTTCAAATATATGGCCTCAAGGACCAGACCAGCAGCATGCTGTGAGACACCTGGCACAGACTCAACGCTTTTAGTGCGGCCCTTTTTAGAAGGTTGTTTCTCAGTAACAGAAGGCTGCATCCTCTGTATGGCTGCTTGAAGATCAATACCATCAAACACCCTAAGAGCACCTTCCACATTTCCTCTTTGATATTCCAATCTTCCAAGAAGAGCTCGCGCTTCCTGCGATCAAAACACATACCTTCAGATCATTAAGTTTATGTTGATGACAATCAAGAGTGGAAGGGATAAATTGATAAAGGAAGAAATAACAGACATTTATAAACTATTACAACTTAAAGAGCTTTCACGGAAATAAGATGAAATACAATAATTGACTAGCGTTCAAATTTACCAGCAAATTGAACCTGAATCCAAAATATAAATACAATCTGACCAATACTAATCCTATCAAAACAAAAGAAAGTGTGCTCCACATAAGTCCTTGGTTTCTTTTTCTAGACAATAAAGCAATACCAGTTCAGCTAATTCAATTGAAGTTTGTAAATCCTATAATGCAGCATAGTTATTGAAACATAAACTTTCACAAGAAATATAAAAGTGTCACCAAAAGACAACAGATCAGAAAGCTCAGAACTCAAAGAAACTTTTAGTGACACATTATGCCTATAATCGATGGAAATCATAGAACATATGAGAGCAGAAAGGACCAGATATATGGGAATTTTCAAGAATCTGTCATTTGAAGTCCAAAGAATTCAAGTGATAGAATCTCAAACTCATCATCAATGGATTCCTTTAAACATTTAAGCCACCAAAAAAAGAATTCTGCCGGCGTTCATGAATTTAATCAAAGAGAGCATTCTATCCTAACTTTTACTTCTTTACTTATCACTATGAGTTTGTATAAGCTCTAAGCTTCATAGCTGCATAAATGAAAATTCAATAGGAATGCAAATCAGAAACATAAACTTTGACAATCACTCACCTCAAAATTGAGGGACAAACCTTCACGCAATGCAGATTCAGCCTCTTGAATGTTTCCCTCATCAAGTTTTGCTTCAACAACATTTGTTTGCATGCAAATCCCATTTGCACAAACTTGCCTAACTGATGGATCAACATCAGCCTGCCCTAATTCTGGTGATTCATTTCCAGACATCTCTGGCCCCACTTTCTATGCTCACTACAACAAAAAGAAAACATCATTAACCATTAAATTTGATCCCTTAGCTTCAATAGCATCAAGAAAATGGTTAATCCCTTTGCCCCATTTTCGTTCTTGATGTTAATATGCACAACAAACTTCAAATTTACCAACCCATAAGGCGAAAAAGATTCAACATTATTAAAAGAAACCGTTTTTGAATCACAATCCTAAGAATTAATATAATCAAACAGTAAGGGGTGCTTAAAAAATGAATCTTGAAAATCAAAACAACTGAAAATTCATAACACAACGTATAAGAATCAAGAATTCGAGAAAATGGGAATGGGTATTACCTCAAAATGTTGTTGATTTTAGTGGCAAATAAATGGTTAATTGTTTAAAACAACGAAATGGGTGAAAAAATTTCTGGATCAAGAAAAAGAGAGAGAGAGAGAGAGGAGAAGAATTTTGGTGACAGCGTTTTGACTTATTACTCGGAATATCCTATGAAAAGAAAAAACAACAACAAAACAAGACAAGTACTCACGGTTCCGGTTTTATATTGCTCCATTTTAGAGTTACCGCCGGCGAGATTTATTTTAAAACTACTACTACTACTTTTTATCCTCTAATTTTATTTTTATTTTTTTATAATCCTAATCTTCCAATAATTTACCTGTCAAAATAATGGATCAAAGTTAAATATATGATAGATATTATTACTCTTATTGAAATTTAAATTTGATAGGAGTAATAATTTTATTGATTATTAGAGTATGTATATATTAATCGAAGAAATGCACAAGTATCTTCAATCTATATCTGAAATTTCAGATACACATTTATATTATACTAAAGTCATATTACACATGAATTTATTTTATAAATAATTCTCTTTCCTTTTCGCTCTACGTGACACTATCTTATGGTCCAATGCCTGTTGACATTTTTCTTCAAGCTAGTATTGTAAGCCGAAAGGGATAGAAATTTATTTATAAAACAAGTTCAGATGTAATAGAACATTAATATAATATAAGTTTATCTCTCATATTTCGAACATAGATTGGACATATTTATGTATTTTTTCTAATAAATATATGATTAAATAATAAATTAAGGATTAGAGTAGAAGTATAAAAATACATACAGTTCTTAAAGAATCAAATCTTGGATGTCACGGTTCATTTTGTATTTCTTCATAGGATTTTAAATTTATATGAGTACATAGACATAATAACAATTACTCCTATATTTTATATACATGTGTTTTGTAATTTTTTATCAAGAGAATTATATGAACACTTTCTCATCTTTCTACATTATCCTTGCATATATTTGAGTCATTAATCTTTTTCAAAATAACAGGTCATGATACTTTTTTTATTTTTTGATATTTAATCTAAGATTCACTGATTATAAAAATTTACTAGAGAAATACTCTTTACCGGAATTGCTTTTTCAATTTTTTTATAATTAGAAACTAAAATCTGTTGTTAAGGCGAAACTTGAAAGATTTCATTTATTTTACCGTAACACATTATTTTTAGGGACATTTTTAGCAATTGTCTTGAAAATAGTTATGAAGTAAAAAAATTATTTAATAGAAAAAGAAAAAATCTCTTATCGTTTGGCATTTACGGACCTTTTCTGACATCTACTTAAAAAAAAATTCTTTTAAGTAAACTGAATTCAAATGGTAAGTTATTACAAATGGACAATAATATGTTATCAAATAAAATTGACCATTATATAAGTAAACATAGATGAGTGATAGATCCAAATATAAAACACATTATTTTTTCTAAATTAAAGTTATATTTGTAAACCTTTTAAAAATAAAGATAAAATCTAAGTAATAACCCCCAAAAAAGGGGAAATGTGTGTAAATCAACCTTACTTCTATATTTGTTTGTACTACATAGAATTGGGAAGTATATATTAATGCATTCCCCTTACTACTTTACTCCTATAATGCTCTGTAGTTTATTTCCTTATAATAAAGATTGTTAGAAAAAAACAATTGGGTTGTTCACTGGGCACATGCGTTTGCTTCTAAATTTGTCCGAGTTGTTGATCAAGAAATTAAATATTCTTTGGCGTAAGAAGCGGAGTTAGGTGGGGATTTATAAGTTCGAATGAATATAATAACGTTTTTGTAGATTCTGTATTTTATACTAAAATTTTATATATATATATATATATATATATATATATATATATATATATATATATATATATATATATTAACTTGTGAACCTCTAATAAATTGATTGATTATTCAGTTTCGATGACAAGGAAGCGACCATAAAAATACTTTTGCTGTATACTTATTTGTATATTTTTATTTATTTATCATATTAATACGATAATATAAGTTAAAACGATCATATTTCATTTCTAAATTTTTTCTATCCCATTCATAATTTTTTACTTTTTCATATCATTTTATATATTGAAAAGAAATTCAGTTTTCACTTATTAGTTTTTTAGTTGTCATGTGATACTAAAAAGAAGAATATACTTTAATATTTGTGATATATGCTGCACTCCATTCGATTCATATGTGTCAGTCGTAAATTAAGTCATTGAGATATTTTAAGATAAACTCAACGTAACGCCACCACTATTGTGAACATGTAGGTAAGTAACGATATTTATTTTTATTGTCTATATAAATAAACAAGGGAGAGTAATGTCATTTTGTAAATTTAAATGATTTCAATTCTTTTGGATCAAAGGGGTTTGTTTCTCATTCTAAAGGGGAGGGAGGTATAGTTTGTGTAACATCGTAAATCTCATATGAGGTTAGGGTTATAAATAAAAATAAAATTTTAAAAAAGATTTTTAATAAATGTTGATATGACATTTTAATATTAATAAAAGTATATTATATGTCATATTATATTATCATGTATGGTTTATTGATGGACATGATATATGTGTCTCTTTACTCTCATCAATCGTGGAAGAAAGTGGTCATTAGTAACTTATGTAATTAACCACCAATTATATTCTTCATTTCATCCATTATTCTATATATATATGTCTTGTAACTTATGTAACATTTGAACCATTCATTTAGCAAATTAGTACCCACTATTTTGCTATTCATTGCAAGAAAGAATTCATCAACTATAAATAATGTAATCTTCCTTTAATTTGTGTTGGTAGCAAAGAAATAACAAGATAAGTACAGAAAAATATAGAGCGAAGAAAATGAGTAATATTTGTTATGTTTATATTGAAGATAGTGTAGTAGTGAAAGAGAAAGTTGAGACAAAGAATAATATTCTAAGTTTTTAACTATATTCGCTTTATACAAAAGAGAGTATTATATGTTGAAGGAAGGTGTTTTTTTTGTAAAACTTTGGACTCTTCAACTAAATCCGGAGTTGCTTGAGTTGTACATGTTGATGGGGTGTTGTATCATGGAAGGGACAAGTCAAGAGTATTATTGTTGGATCGGTGTAGATTACGCTGCACTGGGCTTGAATCTCCTTAAAGAAAGCAAGATATCCGTGTCTCAGCCTAAATATTTATTTATACATTTTTATTTATTTTATTTCAATAATAATTTATTATATTTATCGTATATTACACCAAAAATAAATACAAAAATTTTATACTAATAATTATTGACATATGTGACGATTCATCATCATTGATCAATACTATTTGTTGTAGTTCATCCCAGACTTCCACTTTCGAAGAATGTGTTGTAAGTTACCGTTTTATAGTTGACACGTTATCAAATCATCTATTTGAGTCCCATTTGAAGGAACCTTTGAAAAAAAAAATTAGTTTAGATTAATTAATGTGTTACACGTAAACATTGATGTGTGGTTTTGAAGTTTATAATCGAACATTTGGGCTTTGTGCATTTTACAAAGTGTCAAGATGAGAGTTGCTTACTTGAATTAATCAAGTGTCTTTCAGAAATAACTTTTCTATCTCTACGAGATAATGATAAATCTGCGTATATTCTATCTTTTTCAAATCCGACGGTGTTGTATCTTTATTTAGAAGAATAGAGCATCAACATATATGGCTCATTGTTTAATGATCGAAACCAACATATAAAGATCCAATACTATATATTTAAAAAGCTCTCCAACTTAATATTCAATACATCTGCGTTCCAACATAACATTAATATTAGTACGTCTACTTTTAGTACTTTTATTTTATGTAAATAGTAGTACAACACCTAGTATAAAACTGGTGCAGACAGAGATACAGAGTACTAAAATTGGCAGAGATATAATGCTGATAGATTCTCATGAAATATATGATCATGTTAGTGTTTTTTTTTTTTAATTAACACCTGGGGTATGGAACGCCGCAAGAGCGAGCAACTTTCTTGGCACCAGGAGAGTTAACATACTTCTTTAAAGTTGGATTCTTGAGGTATTGGCAGAGACAAGGCTTTTGTTGTTTGATTTTGGTGCAGCAGAGTTTAGATGGTGGTGATGATGATCTGATAGCACCTAGGCAGGGACTTAGCTGAACTGGGCTACATGTTGCAGCAAGTGAGATATGTGATTCACCAAGAAGCACAAGCACTAGCATTGTAACAAGCATAACTTTTGATTCTCTCTTCATTCTCAAGTGTTTGCTTATTAGTATAATGAGAAAGACTTGATTGATGAGTTTCAGTTGGTTTAGCATTGGCTCAATTTATAGAGGAGGTATTGGTATAACAACCACAACAATATAAACAGTGTAATTCCACAAGCCGAGTCTGAAGAAAATAGAGATTATTTAAAAAAGATACTCGATCGACTTTGACTATTTAAGAAAAAGCCTTGGTTGGAGTAGTTGTGCGTGATGTTTAATTACCTCAAACTATATATGATTACTAAGATTATGGTGTGTCCCATCCAAAAACCAAACTCACTAGTTACCAACACACGCATGCAACCATATCATGGTGCATTGTCCAAATATTGCCTACTTCTAAATATGTATATTTAAAAAGCGGAGTTAGAATTTGAACTTTATGACTTTTTAAAATTTTTTATATAGTGACATCAGTTGTTAGTAAACTAAATTTTGAAAGTGATTTATTATATATATTTAATGAATTTCTTAATAAAAATATAGTATAAATCAAAAGTTACAGAATTGGAATAAAATTTTATTTAACCTATCGTTTTTATATAATGGAAACAGGTGTAAGTCCTACGAATTCAAGTTTATTAGTGGGATGGACCACTATAACTGATAATAATGTTTGAATTGTAGTCATTATTGTTGAGTTCGGAGTCTAAAGGGTATAAAATATTAACAAAAAATTCAAAATGGTATATAAAATTTTACATTAATCAAAACGGTAAAATCGCTGGAACAACAACGATTTACTCTACCGGAAAAAGCAAAATCGTAAAATGTGATTTTAAAAAAATAATAATGTGTATATAGGACGATTTTTTGCTCATAAAGCTTGGCTCGATTTACTAATAAATGATTTATTTATTTTTATAAGAGAAAAAAGATAAATGTATTTATAAACTATCGTTAATGATATGCATATATTTTTCATTATGTTTTTGGGATATTGATGTTTTTGCTGTCCAAAAACTAAAATATATATATTATTTATACTAACGAACATAAACGTCTCATAATCTTATTCATCGACCCGACATTTATTAAATATTAGATTGACAGATAAGATTGTGTAACGTGTTCTTATTTCATTTTCCGTTAGAGTGAAACATATATATGCTCTAATTTTTGAATGACAGGAATACCAATATCCCAAAAGTATAACGGATCATGATACCTATCATTTATTGAAATATATTTTCTTTTTCCCTTTTTAAAAAATATAAATGTCTTTTTTTAAATAATTGCAATTATTAAAAAATGCGTCATGCTCAACCTGCTTTCGGTTATGATAATTGCAATTATTATTATACAATATTCTTGAATCAATGCTTCCATTAATTAATTAATTTATTAACATGTTATTGGTAACGTTTCAGCATAAATGGAAGTGCTTACAGTAGAAACTAGAAAATTAAAAATTCGGTTCATTTTTTTGTAAGTCTCTCATATTTTATTATATTTTACTTTTTTGAAAAAAATTCAAATTGTCTCGGAACTAAATTGGATTAAAATATTTCTTAAATAAAATTTTAAATATTCAAAAACGTACTTTTAGATCAATAGGTAAAAGCATTTCTATCACTACTAGGAAGGGATGGCCCGTGCAAGCACGGGCCCAACATTGAAAGAATTTTTGAGCTAAATACGCACATATAGGATATTAATCCCATAAATTTGTACTACCTATTTAACTGGCAACCAAAGAAAAATGACAGATGGAAATCCGTTACTTGGATTAATGATGATAGCAGGTGCTTTCAATTCAAAAAAAGGGAAAATTATCCGTAGTAAATGAGAAATTGATAGATTAGTATTTTCGATTCACACACATTATGCTTTAAATAATTACAGAAAACCTCAAGATAAAAAGCACCAAATAGCCTAATGAAACCTCAAAATAATCAGCAAATGTAGAAATAAGGAATAACCTTTATCTACTATCTGGACTTTACAAGACTTCTCTGCTCAATGTGACTTTGTTGGTAAGAGTATTTCTGCCATGCAGGGAAGCTGAAGTTGAAATATACAAATAGAGAAACATAAGCCAACATCATTAATAAAGGAATATGATTTTCTTAATGATATAATAGATGTTACTATAATTCAGGGAATTGCGTTATTAAAATAACAGATAACAAGGGTACAAGTTCATCATCATAGGTGACCGTGTTCTTGACAAAAAAATCACTAATAAAGCTACGAGGCCACAATGTTGCATTTTGTATTTTGATCTTGAATAGAAGTCAACAAAGGTGAGACCGGGCTCTGAGTTTCAACACTATTTGTCATAACCACTCGACTCTCCTCCAAAAGATCAGATTCTAAGAAGAAAAGATAGCGATTTTGGTACCCAAAACATCGGCCAATTATGCACCAGTTGAACATACGCAGTTCCTCTAGCTACTTGTTCACATAACTATGACATAGAATAGAAACAACATTCTTTTCTTTTGCAGCATAGTAGGATACATTTTAACATTTCAGTTAGTTTATCTCCTCCAAAAATAAATCATACATAGAAGAGACAGGAATATACTTTCTTGTTTCAGCCCATATATGTTAACATAAGACACAGATGCAAATTCAAGTCTTAAATATCCCAAATTTTAGGTCTACAACACCAAGTTCCACATCATGCCAATACATAGCTTCTTCTTTTATGATAAAACGAAGAGCTGAGATTGGAAATATACCAGTAGTCCAGAAACTTCATTAGCCTTCTCTTTTCCATACAACTCCTCAACCAATGCAACAGCATACTCGATGGATGTTGTCGGTGCACGACTTGTCACAACTTTTGCATCCTTTTGGTCTCTTGACTCAACAGCAATGGCATGAGATGAAAGTTCCTCCATATACGATGGATAACACGCTGCCTATCAAAGAACAATCGAAAAACACAATTCTAACTTTCAGTCCCTTCAAAAGAAAAAGAACATACTTGAATTTTAAGTAGGGAAAGAAATGAATGAACTCACTTTCAGCCCCTTCAAAGGCCCCCATGATCCAAGTGCTACCGCAGGAGCAGCACATATTGCAGCATATAGCTTTCCATTTTCAGCTTGCTTTTTTACAATACTTTCCAAAATTTTGCAGTTCCCAAGGTTGGCTGCACCTGGCAAGAAATGCAAGTTTCATCTGATCTACCATTCAATCAAGGAGCATTCTTCTTTTTTCTGAAAAGCAAAAGGTACTGGACAAATGTTTGCATAATCATTCTGGGAGGTAGTCAGACAGAATTGGTCAAGGAACTTTGTTCCAGACCGTATGGTTACTGTACATAATAATTTGAAGAAGGTGAGCAAGGCATTGTGTAAAAGAAGTAGCAATTTTTATGGTGACAAACTGAAACAGATAGCAAACTGTAGAAGTAGTAGTTAAGGTCCATGAGCTGAAATTTGAACGAAATACTACCCATGGAAACAGGAAGAGGCTACAAAAATGTACAAGCTGAACTGATAAAATTAAAAATAAAAGACTACATTTTTACTACCAAATTCCACAATTTCCACAACCCCCTTTTAACCTTACATCAATGCCACACACAAACTCCATCGAAGAACAGAAAAATTGACAAAGAAAAGCAAAAACAATAACCTGACTCATCATTCAATTAACATAAAAAATGGTTACTTTCTGAGCTCTTCACCTCTATTACTCAAAAGGGGTACCAAAAAATCAAAACTTGAGCAGAAATTTGACATGCAAGCAGAGACTACATTTTTACTACCAAATTCCACAATTTCCACAACCCCCTTTTAACCTTACATCAATGCCACACACAAACTCCATCGAAGAACACAAAAATTGACAAAGAAAACCAAAAACAATAACCTGACTCATCATTCAATTAACATAAAAAATGGTTACTTTCTGAGCTTTTCACCTCTATTACTCAAAAGGGGTACGAAAAAATCAAAACTTGAGCAGAAATTTGACATGCAAGTAGCCTGCCACACAAACATAAAGACTTTATTTTTACTACTAAATTTCACTGTTTCCACAACCCCTTTTCACCATTCGAAAAGAAGACAAGCAGAAATTCGAAAGAGGAATTGAAAACCTCACAGCCAAACGAAATTTGGAACTTCACTTTGATGAAAGAAAGATGAGTGAAAAAGCTCAATTGAAACATGCTTAATCTTACCTGGTAAATGGTGTGAACTTTGATGTGAAAATAGTGATATGAGTAGAGGAAAAATAGAAGGATGACATAGAGGAACACATGCATACATTGAGATCACCATTGAAAGACACCTTGCAATAGTGAAAAAGACAAAAATACCCCTAAATGTGAAAAGACAAAAATACCCCTAAATAGTGAAGCAAGCATGTTGAACTACCCTTTTCTAATATAGTAGAAAAAGAGAATTAACTTCCATCCACTATTGAGTCTATACCATGCTTCTATCAAACTTTATCAAACTCTTAGAAAAAGAATTTTTAGCGACAATATATATATATATATATATATATATATATATATATATATATATATATATATATATATATAAATGTTAAAATATTTATCAATATTAATTTATTGTTATTAAATTTAGTATCGCTATAAAATTTAGAAAAATTTACAAAAAGTATTAATCATCGGTAAAAGTTATTTTGGATGTTGTAGGTAGACAAGTGTGAACAACATCTTGTTGTTGGTGGCACAATATAATAAGTAAAAATTAGGCAAATGACATACTGTAAATGATAAATTACATTCTATCCCTATAATATCGATATTTACCAAAAATCCCTTATTTTTAAGAATTCTGGATACTTTATAAAATAGAAATGATACTTAAATATAAATGACTGAATATTTTTTTTTCTTTAACTGTTATAGCTAAAATTTGAGTATTTTTTCATGTGTTGGACATGAAATTTAATGTATCAAAGAAATATATTTTAAATTTAATATTTCGTTTATATATATAGTTTCAATTAGTGTTTTGTAAGTATTATGTTAACCTGTTTTTTTATATGTTTATAAGATGAATTGTATTAAGTATCTTTTCAATCTTATCATGATTTTTGAATATATTTGTTAGTATGTTCAATTAATTTTATTAAGTATCATTTTTTGGTGATCATGATAGAATGATTCTTTGTTTTATTTTTACTTATATTTCGTATATATTAAGTTATCAAATAATAATATATGTGTATCATACTGTCATACATCTGTTATTTAAGTATCATATTTATATGAATTATTGATAAGTATATAAAAATTAAAGTATCTAATTTAAATTGTGAATTTAAGTATCTTTTTATGTGTTGGACATGAAAGTTAATGTATAAAATTTAATTATTATCATTTGGGATAAAAAAAGGATTTTTGTAATTTAATACATCAATAGGGAATTAATGAAATTAAATAAATTAAAGTAGTATATTTTAGTAATTTTTCCAAGTAAGAAAATAACCAACTTTGTCACTTATACCAACCCATTATGGGAACCCTTGAGTGCAGAGGCGGACCCACGTTAGGTTCAAGGTTCACCTAAATCTCTTCGGTAAAAAAACTGTATTTATAAGATAGTTCTTTTTTATATTTTTATAGATATATATATTTTGAATTCCTTCAAAAATAATTAATAAAAATAAATGGCTCAATAATAAGTCTTCTGAAAATTAAGTTGTATGCCCCCAGTTTGAACCCCGGGACAACATTTAGTCCGCCACTGGTTGAGTGGTAGGCATATGCGCCAATAGATTTGTCAACTAGGGAAAAGTATTTTTTATACTTTAACAACAAATTTAAAACTAAATAAACATTGTACAGAATATTTATATTTATCATTAAATTTTATCCTTTGTAATTCAATCATTAATGCCCTTTCACTTCTAGTAATTGTTTTATATGATTTTGAATACAGCAAGAATATGTCAAATTTACCTTATTCTAAGTGGAATCAATATGAAATTACACCACATTATATTTTGGAATCGCTAGGTTCCTGTTATATTATTAACATATCGTTTCGTATATATTAGTCCTAAATTGTGGCAAAGCTTCAACGTGAATTATTAAGACAGATTTCAAAAAATCAAAATATTTCAGAAAGAAATCTAGATTGACTCATAATAATCAATAAATAACTATTTATAAAGTACATGCATAAACATAACAATAATGTCAAGATGGCCGAGTTGGTCTAAGGCGCCAGTTTCAGGTACTGGTCCGAAAGGGCATGGGTTCAAATCCCATTCTTGACAATATTTTTTCCGTTTTCCCTAATAACAATTCCATTTTCACACAACTACCATCTCAATGCACAAGTACCCCTCAACCTAAGTTCGAAATTTCAGAGACACACTTATACTATAATAGGTTCTATTACCACCATGAACTTATTTAATTAATAATTTTTTATCTTTTTGTACCTATGTGACACTATCTTGTGGGCCTAATACTAGTTGAGTTTTTTTAAATATGTTCTCATTCACATATTAAAAAAAAAAAACGAAAAGTATATTGGTACTTGAAGAAAAACATCAATGCAACTACAATCCAAGGTGTTCAAATCAATAAGACAACTTCCTTTCTCACTTAACAAAATTCACAAAAAAACTCAACATTCAATTCTTGAACATAAGCAATTTCTTGATCTTCTTCTTGCTATGATGACTACGTTCAAGCTTATTCGGAGAATCGATTATATCCATGTCTGAAACAGAAGAATATTCTGGTAGAATTTTCTTCCCCGATCCACAACAAACTTCACATTTGACATGCTTCACAATCTTGTATGGTGTCTTAACACAATTACAAAAGATAGACAATGGACAACACGCACATAATAAGCATAATGTACACGTAAACTCCGCCGCGTCGTTGCAGCCGCAGCTGGTGGCTGATGATGGTTCACTCTGCCTTCGATTTGACATATATTGGATTTTGGCACAACAAGTTTGTGCTAACTCTTCAAATATAACAGCAAGTATTTTTTTTTATTTTTTTTGTCAATTATTGGGAGTGGTTGGTTTAGCTATTAATTATTAATCTTCACCTAGCATTTTATATAATTTCGTTGACTCAACAGAAACTTGATTGGAATTAAAAATAATTGGATTTCTTTTTTTTTTTGTTAACAGAAACATGTTAGGTAATGATATGTTATATATTAACAAATATTTGATGAAGTCACAATGACATGGAATTGTGAGCATAATATTAAGCAATTTCACAGGATAAAGGAAGATTTTTTATTTTATTTTATTTTTTTTTAAAAAAAAAAAACATTTTTCAGTACTATACATTTTGAAGACTTTATCCAACTCAGTTAGATATATGTGAATATAAAAAAATTATGATTTATAGTATTTTCATCTCGTATTATATATGTGTATACCAATTATACATGATATTTAGTTATAGATATACATTTGGATATGTATACTATGAAGGACTAAACAAACTTTTAGATATTCATATTTTGAAGAATCGTCATCAATGAAATCATCTAAAGTTATGTATACAAATGATAAGAATATATATAGAGCAGCATATACATAGAGTAATTCAACTCTAGATACACATACATGTTACAAAAATATACATGACATTCTATTTCCTTCTTTTTACCCCAACAATTTATATTTTAACTAAATGAGTCTGGCTTATGTATATCACCCAATGTATGTAACGTATGTATAAGTATAGGAGTCCGGAGCCTAAAGGGTACAAAATATTAACAAAAATTTCAAAACGGTATGTAAAATTTATATTAACTAAAACGGCAAAATCGCTGCAACAACAGCGATTTACTCCACCGGAAAAAGCAAAATCGCTGACTCTTCTAATACATCGTGTACATCTCAATACAACGCATAAAGTAATGTATCTGACCAATACATGTTTCCGAAAATAGGATAGAATAAGAATTGTGAGATATGTTTTCCAAATAGAAATTTTACGTACATGTCAATCTCCCTATATATATGGGCTTAGAAACTGGGCTCGTCAAAGAATTGTGAGGTATGTTTTCCAATTTCGACATGACAAAAAACTACCTCTACCTACGCCAAACTAATATAATTATGCCAATTAGTATGCCACAATATAAGGAAAGTTACTGAGTGGTCGATCCAAAATAATTACATTATATCTAAAAAGTATATATAATTATGTATAAAAATGTATATTTTACATATTAATATAAAAAAAGATATACCTTTATTATCCGTTATTTTGATTTAGAGGTTGTTTGTGTAAAAAATATACATGCGCGGTGTGAAAATCATATTTGTATATTATAACTATACCTTGCATAGAAACATAAATATGCATATTTCGCTATACATGTATAAACAAAAAAAACAGTTGTATAATTCGCTATACATATACAAGGAAACCAATTGTATAATTCGCTATATATAACCAAAAAAGCAGTTGTATACAAAAGATCAATTGTGTAATTTATGTATGTATAAAACGAGAAAGAGAGAAAGACAAAAGAAAATTGGGCAGGGAAATATTTATATTGTATAATTATAAGTGTATAGGATGAAGATGTATATATATATATATATATATATATATTTGCATGTGTATATACAATTTTTTTTAAAGAATGACAAAAGTCCCACATCGGTGGTTAATGAGTAAGGTTTGGGCAATCCTTCTTCCTTTGAGCTAACTTTTGTGGTGTGAGTTAGGCCTAAGACCTAATTTCACATGGAATCAGAGCAGGGCCCATCTCACCCGATGTTGGGGCCCCCAAAATCAAATTGTCCACGCACCAGATGTTAAGCACTGGGCGTGCGGTGGGGTATTAAAGAATGAAAAAAGTCTTAAGGCTTGGGCAATCCTCCTCCCTTTGGACTAGCTTTTGGAGCGTGAGTTAGGCCTAAGACCTAATTTCACAATTTTCTCTTGCTTTATACACACAACTTATACATTTCGTTTCTGTTTGTATAAGCGAGAGAGGCGTGGGTGGCGAACGAGATTTGAAAATGTGGCGAGCAAAATCTAGGAGAGGGGAACGAAAATACATGTATATATAGAATTTTCTCTCGCTTTATACAAACGCAAACACATTTTATAAATTTGTGTTTGTATAAAAGCGAGAGAGGCGAGTGATAGAGGGAGAGTGCAAGCGATAGTTTGAGGGAAAGAGAGACCACTGACAAACAGTTTGCTACATGCATAATTAAATCAAAGTGTAGTTATATAACTTAATTTGAAATTTTGAATTATTAATTTGTCATTATATATAAATTTCTTTAAAAAATTGAATCCAACCCTATTTAGAGTCCGTATCCGTTCTATAACTAGCAACTCGGAATCACTTAAGGAACAAATTATATCATTTTTCTAATTTCACAACTTTTAAATTTTAAAAATTTCATATAACATATAATATAATATATTATTTAATTTAAGACCACAAAATTTTAACTTGGAACCAATAAAAAGATCAACCGAGAGAATCTGAACATTACTACCATTGGAGAGAAATTGGAAAGAGAAAAGTAGAATAATACCAACAAAGTGACATAAATTGCATTTGCAAAGATTTGGTTACAGATTTTAAATATATATTTTTTTAAAAAAATCTATTTATTTATATTTTGAAAAAAATAAATATTCATATTTGATCGTACTAAGTATAAGTAAAAAGTGAGTGGGAAACAAGTTGTATAAATTTTTATCTAGGTTTCGAATCTATATTTTTATAATAAAATATTTTGAAAAAGGTGAAAACTAAGATTTATGGCCAAACAGATCCTTAATGTTTAGCCTAAAAAAGGCAAAAATGGCATCAAACAGAGAAAATATCTCGTCCAAAAAAGGCAGTCTGTTTGGACAGTACTGTGGGGACAACCACTCTAATGCTGCACTGCCAAATGAACAGCAATTGTTGGACCATCTCTCGAGACGCCCAAAGAATTATCACAACTACTTTTTATATTTTTTAAAATAATTTTTATTTTGTTATTTTATTAATAAGATAATATTATTACATAATGATAATAATTTATTTTGAAATATAAACTTCAAAGGTCTTCTCTTTTATATTTTTTTTCTTACAAAAATATTATGTTCTCATGTGTTTGATATAAATATTGTAGTGCTCCATATCAAACGTTTTTTCATATTCAAATTTAAATATGAAACTATTTATTAATGAAAGAGTAGCTTCATCTGCTGCGCCACTTGGTGAATTGACTAATTGAATTGTCATAATTATAGAGTGATAAATCCGGAGTGTCATGATATTTGGATGGTATTTGGTTTGGTATAAAATATTAAAAAGATGGTAATTTTGAGAAAAATATTATTTAAATTAGATGATTAACTTAAATATATTTTTTGTTATTATATATGTACACACTATTTATATACAAAATTAATAACTATTTTTGTAGTAGACTACACACAAGTCAACAAAGTAAACATGTAATAAGAGAGATTATAACTTAGTTATAAATCATCAAATAAAAATAGTTAAAAGAGTTTAGTTAGTATTTTCTTTTTTTTGAAAAAACTGTAAAAGAAAAATACTAAAAATATTTTGAAAAAAAAAAGGAGTAACAACATTTGAGTTGTGAAACAAAGAAATGTTACATGAAATGGAAACATTCAATGGTTTATTAGTGGTAGAGGCGGAGTCAGAATTTTTTTATAGGGGGTTCATAATCTGTAGAAATAAACAATCGAAGGGGTTTGACATCTACTATATATACATATAAACTTATTGTAATTGTATACAAATAATATAATTTTTCACCAAAAAAAATTCGAAATAAACCCCTTAATGCAATATAGCTCCGTCCCTGGTCACTTAGTGGGAACAAAGGGAAAATGGTTTTTCATGATCTAACATTTGTCATGATGTAACAGTAGATATTGATTACTTCTTCTATTTAAAATTTAGAATAATAAAGAAAGACCACTGAAAACGCATACAAATCTTCAACAACCACTTTTATAAAAGATGATATAAAATACCCGTATAAACATAATAATAAAAGCACAGTTCCAAGTTCTAACAGTAATTGCGGCTTTTTTTCCCGTCCCCTTATTTTTTTTTTTCTAAATCACAATTTAATTGAATCAAATTCTCTTCCAAATACTCAAATATCTTCAGCGGAGCTGGCTAGAGGGTGAAACGAGTTGATTTTAATTTATTTTGTTGAAAAATCACATATAATATATATATATATATATATATATATATATATATATATATATATATAAAAATTAAAATCTGCTATAAATATTAGATTGTTCATCGAGACTAAAAAATATATTAACCAAGTCAGTATTTAGCTTTCTTATAAGGGAAAACAAATAAATATATCTTTGAATTATCGTAAATGGTATGTAGATATTTTTCGTTATATTTTTTGGACATTGATACTTTGTCGTCGAAAAGTAGAATATATATGTCGTTCACTCTAATGGAAGACTAAATATAGGGACGCGTGGCACAATCTTATCCGTCGGTTCAATACTAAAAAAATTTATATGATGAATAAGATTATGATACGTGTATGTCCGTTTATATAATAGATATATATATGCTCTAGTTTTTTTTTATCATAGAGGCACCAATATCACAAAAATATGACAAAGGGTATTTACATACTATAGTTCAGAAGTATATTTACCTTTTTTTCCTTCATATAATATGAATGCCAAAAGATAATATCATATCAATTCAGAATATATATATATATATATATATATATATATATATATATATATATATATATATGTGTGTGTGTGTGTGTGTGTGTGTTTATCTAATTTTATTGATAGATCACATATTCAGGTGCCCCATAATTTAGGCTACAAACTTTATCAAGGTAAAAACTACTAAAGAGCTATAATTTTTTGAAAGATATGTATTAAGGTAAATAGTTATTAACAAAAACAATTCATTACGAAATGCGTCAACACTAAAGATATCATTTAATTTGAAACGGAAAGTATGACATCCTTTGAATCTTTTCATTGGGACCATAAATGTTATCTCCTAATAAATAGCCACTAAGCAATCGACAACTATATCAACTATCGATCGACAAGTAGATCAACTTAGATTTTCGTCCACAATAAATTTTCTTTATCAATGCATGTACAGAATCAATAAAAAAGTCCATACATTTATAGAATAATATACATTGTTCGCTACCATATTTTATCATATGTTAAATATATATATCTATATTCCCTTTTTTGATATCTTCTGGATGTTGGCAAAAAAAGTTTCTCACCCTTGTTGTAGTTAAGATTGTTCTATGTACCACTTTGCAACAAAGTTATTATATAAAGTCCCATCAAAGCTAAAAACTTGACAAAATTGGAAATACTTATGCATCAGTATCAATTCTAATGGCCCACACTATAGGTAAAGATGATTGAATTAAGCTGTAGGGTTTTGACACGTTAATTTAGAATATAGTTTTTTTTTTTTTGAAGAGTATATGATATATCGTTCATATTTATTAAGTATTATATATTATCAACGGTCCACAGCCCTATTTACATGTCCCTATATTGATCACTACTTTTAATGCAAATGGGGTTCAATTGGATAGATAAGACATGTGTGTCGATGATTGCTTTGACATTTCTGGCTTAGCTTCTCCATGTTTCTTGGCAACTTGCACTTTGCTTTCTATGGTTATTGTCAATTTTGAAATGACGAAAAATTTGAACTCTTTATATGATTATGGTTAATTTTTATCTTATTATGAATTGGTTTTCGAAGGTTAGTTAGGTCAATATGATATTATAGTCAGACTCATCATCACAATGTATTGTTTATTAATGTGAGGGCTTATTAAAAGTGACTCAAATATATTAGTAATTTTAAGTCAAATTTAAATTAAGAAGTTTACTATAGTCAATCTGTTTAATATACATCTTGAGACATAGTGTTCTAGATTTATCGAACATCTATTAATTTTTTAATTATTCATATATGAAAAGAATTATATTTCTACAAAATTATAATATTATTTTTTAAAAGAATATTTATTATCTACCGTTGCTTTTTTTTAAAAATATTGAGTCTCCTTCAATTTTGGAGGCTTAAGACAATAGCCTTACTTTTTTGGTTGTTGAGCTGTCCCTGGGCCTCGTATTAAATTGTCCATGCTTCAAATATTAAGCCTTGAAAGTAAGGCGGTGTGTCGAGTTCCACATAAAAGAATGATAGATGATTTTCAACGATCCTTACCTTATAAATTAAATTTTTGAGTAGAATTAATCGCTAAGTTTTTTACTATTAATGTGGAAAGTGAGGGATAAACATTAATATAGAGTTTCCTTTCTCTAGTGCTTCAACAACACCATAATTAAACATACAATAGTACGTGGGACATCTAGTTCGTGAGTGATTTGAGCAATAATTTTTGTACAATTTTTTTGATGTTGTTAATAGATACACAATCATTGTTTTTGTTACTGAATATGGTAAGTTTGAAGGATGTGGAAAGGGTCATTTCTAGTGGTTCCTCTATTTGGGAAATGGGACATCAAATGTCATATCAAAATTTGAAGCAGTGAGGGCGGATTAAGTTAAAATTGGAGATATTAAAATTGATCAAAATAAAAGTCGGGTTGTGTTTTGATCCGCCCAAGTTTATTTTGGGTTTAAATGGGCTAAAATGTTGAATCTTGGTCCGTTTAATTTGACCTGATTAATCTCAATACTATAAGGAAAATTTAGCTAACTAGTCAAAAATTCCAACTTATTTAGTGATAATATCCATACTTTAATAATATTAATAAACATGTTAAAAATGTCATTATTTTAAAAATAAATAATTATTCTGATATTATTAATATTTTCTCTCTCATTATTTACACCCTTTCTTTCTCTCTCATACATTACACATTTTTCTATATTTATGTGATTGGATATATATTAATGTCATTTTAATTTTCTCTTTCTTTTCTTAATTTTATCAATTTCTCTTTCTTACTTTCTTCCTAATCAATTCCAGATTTTTCTCTCTTTTCTTATTCTTCTTTTCAATTTCTCTATCTAACATTCTTCCAAATCAATTCCATAGATTTTCGATTCAATATATTAATATTTTTTATTATTCTCATTTAATTTCGTTGCAAGATTTGATTTGAAGATTAACGTTGATTTGGGTATTATGTTTTTCAGATTCCTCATTTATTTACTTACTGATTTTAGTGTTTTTTTTTAAATATTATTTTGTTGTTATTCTTAAAACATTTTTTAGGGTTTGAGCTACATAAATCTCTGTTCAATTGGCGTTTTCAAGAGAGTTACTAGAGGTATTGGACAAAATAATCAAAGTTCTTCCGATTTTTCATCATTTAATTTTTTTTCACTCAAGAATTAAACAACAATGTAGATCTGCTTCTAAATCTAAGGAGTATATACGACGGGGAAAAATGCCTGAATTCGTCGATGTGCAAAATCCCACATAAATTCATAACCATGAAGTTGAAAAGGACCAATTTGTTGGAGAAGAGGTTTTTTTTTGCATGTTCTATGTCTTGCATGTTTAGTTTAATTTGTTTAGTAATTTTTAAGATTAAAAAAAGATCATGTTACAATGCGTTTGGAAGTGTATATGGAATTTTTATAATGTTATAGTTAGTATTTATTTTTGTATTTCATATATTTATTGTATTTTGTGTTCTGTTTTTTTTTTTTTTTGTGTGTTAGTTATGTCAATGTGACACATTATATGAGTTTGATTGTGTATATTTCATAGTTTTAATGTTTTTTGTATTCATAGATTTGGAAGTGTATGTTGAATTTTGTTGTTGTTTTAGTCCGTATGTATTTTTGTATTTCATTGTTTTATTGTATTTTGTATCAATAGATTTGAAATCGTATTTCATATATTTAATTCATTTTGTATTCTGTTTTTTTTTTTTGTGATAGTTATGTCAATGTACCACAGTTATTATTTATTTTTGTATTTCATAGTTTTATTATTTTTTGTATTCATAAATTTGGAAGTATATATTGAATTTTGATACTGTTTTAGTCAGTATGTATTTTTACAATTAATAGTTGTATTCATTCAAAAATTATGTTGCATTGTTTCTGAATTTGACATTTTTATCTAATTTGTATTTATTCTAAAGATATGTCAACTAGTTATGTATTTTATTTAAGAATGAGTACACCAAATATTCAATTATTTCTTATCAATTTTATATTTTATTCACTTTTTTTGTATTTTATATATTATTATACAAAATTCTAAATAACAATTAGAAGAAATAGAAATACAAATAAAATACATATTGAAATGAAATACATACAAGATTTTTAATTTTTTTTAACTATATAGGAAAAAAATATATGAAAATACAAATATATTTCTGAAATGACTATATAGATAAATTCGGCATACCTATTGGAATGAATACAAACTAATAAAAAACTATAATAAATATAAATATAATATATTATGGAATGAATATAATTTTAAAAAGGTAAAAAATCTGGAGAAAAAAAAGAATAAAATTTAAATTTTATTTGAAAATGTAATTGATGAGAAAATTAAGGATCCTTACGTTTTTTGAAATATTCTCTTCCTTGATTTTCTCCCATTTGTTATTAAATAATTATATTCTTTAAATAAAAACAAATAATAAAAATATAAATAAGATACATAACAAACTAAAATTTGACATTTTTACTAAATATTGAAAGTGTTGCTAATGAGCCCTCTTAAATGCTAAAATGTTGACATTTTGAAAAATTTCCCCTAATATAACATATTGATGTTTTAACTTTTATAATCACAATTTAATTTTCAGCTCAAGTTTTTTTTTTTTTTTAAAAAAAAGTAATACATGGATAGATAAATCCTAAAATATGCTAAATAGATAATAATTCATACCTTAACTATAAGAATATATCTTAATAAAAAGTTTTAAAACAGATTGAAATTGAAGATTGAATAGGGCTCAAATAAAGATTTTCTTCAAATGATTTATGCTTGAATATATTGAGATTGAGCCAATTCAAATTATCTTGAGTCCAATCCTTAAAATTCTGGGCAAATTATCATGTTTGGATTCAATTTTGACACCCTACTTGCAACATAATTAAACAATAGTAACAAGAGTTGATTGTGAATTAGGTGGGGATATCTGAAACAAATATTACTCATTATAAAAAGATCATAAAAGTAATTAAAACACATATCTTAATAGTACGTCCTCTACTTTAATTAGGGACCAATAATTTTTTTGGATTCTACTTTAGGCTCTCTTAAGGGCCGTTTGCCATAAATTTTCCAAATAATATTTGGAAAAAAATTGACAAATAATGTTTGTCTATACAATTTGTCATTATTTGGCAAATATTTTTGGTAAATATCCCAAATTTCTAAATACTAGTTTTTTCTAGTATTTGGGCCAAATCTCATTATTTGGGATATTTTAAAAATTAAAATTTTACCCCAATCTTTTATCTTTTACAAAAACACCCTCTCTAGTTGTTGTTTGCGTTGTATTACATCATTTTTTACGTGAACACCAAAATAGTGATGAAATATTTAGTGAACATTCAATAATGATATGATTGTTAATGAAAATTATTAAAAATTGGTTTTAGGTAACAAAGTCATGTACTTTGTCTACTTCACGATGTATGGTATAATTCTTGTTGCACTCACTCCAAATTACCACATTGCTTTAGTGTCATGGACATTATTTGTTATTGTTGTAATGAACATTCAATTGAGTTATAATACAAACTTTTAGTTAGTTTTGATAGTTTTTAAAACTTGTGTGTATAAATCATATTTTTCTAAATAGGTGAAATATATTTCCCAAATTTTATGGCCAAACACATGGTGAAATTTCACCCAAATTTTCACTCAAATAATATTTGCCAAGAATATTTGGAAATCTATGGCCAAACGCTAGCTTAGAGTAGAGAATTTGTATAGTATTGTCCCTAGTTGATTTGCCTCTTGATAAACATTGCTTAGCCTTTACTTGTTCAGTAAAAATATCGAATAACTTTATTCATCGAAACGCATAATATACTCACTATCTTAGATAGAGCTTGGACGCCAAGTATGTGGAAAAGATATATAGGTGCAACAAGTTGATAAAAGAAAAATAGGACATTAATTAGTGTAACGCATGCATTGCCAAAAGATAGAAAGGTATGTCAGAATAATTATTGAAGAGTTGAAGTCTTAATATCATGTAGGTCTCTATACCATAGAATGCACATGCTTTCTTGCAGGCTACCATCCACACCCAACTTGTTGCCTTCCTTTGAAGATCTTTGCACAAAATATTACTATAATACCAAACAAATGCACCTTAATCATACTATAATCATATATTCAGTGTAATTTTTTAACTATTAGTATTTTTATGTGATATTAAATTCATACCGACAATGTATAATTTTGTATACTATTCTTTTTTTAAAAAAAATTTATTCGTCTTGTTTTGATCTTATCTCTACCTTTTTTTTTTTTTTTTAAACTAAAGATATGTATTATGTAGCATAGAATATACTAACTATTTTTTATCTAATGATCTTAAACCAGAGGCAACTCAATTACATTGGGGCCTAAAGTGAAACTTAAAGAGAGGGCCTTAATATCTTGTTTTTTTGGTCATTTATGCTTTTATTTAAAATATACTTTTTTAGCTAATTTAAATGAAAAGTCATTAAGTACTAGTTTATAATCAATCTGTTTTAATAGTCCTTTTTCAAATGATAATATAGTTAATTCATTGAATTCCTTTTGAGACATTGTTGATCTCAAAAAAGATTTAATCAATTTTAATTTCGAAAAAAAATCGGTTGAGACAACGGTTGCCGAAATTTTTAACATTATCCTACAAGCAATTTGGAAAAGAAAACCTTTTTATTTAATTGAGTATTTTCATTAGACTATTATCTTCTACTTTTGTTATTTCTCTTAACACTTTTAATTTAAAAAACAAATCTAAACCATCAATATCAGAATAACTATTATGGGTTAAAGAAAGTTCAAGGTTAAGACAATATTTTTTTAAAAAATTTCATCATCTAGTAATCTCAATAAATTAAGAAATAAAAAATATTCTTATATGCTTCAAATCTATTATGAAGTGAAAAATACTTTGATCCATTAAACTTATATAAAGTAATCAACTCTAAAGATTCTTAAAGGAACTTAGTGATTTTTTAATCCATATTTTCATCAAATTATATGTTACGAAAATCAAATTTATATTCATTACATATACATTTTCCTTAGTAGAAATGATGACATTCATAGTACACCTAACTTATATAATTTATTTTTTTTTAAAAATTAGGGCCCCAAAAAATATGAAGCCCCAAGCGATGGCTTTACGTAGCCTAGGGATTAAGACGACCTTGTCTTAAACATACGTAGCATATGAAAATTGAAATAAATTAAAAAGAAAAATAAGACAAACAAATTGAAACAGAGAGAATGTTATTTCCTTAAATATAATCTACTTTACTTGTATTAGAGTGATTGAAACCCCACATTAATTGGAGAATAGGTTGTCGACTTGTTTATATAAATTTGGACAATTTTTTCTTCCTAAAATTTTTTTATAACTAGATTTTGAAGTCGAGTTATGTCCGAACTTTTGATATCTTTACAAGTTGAAAAAAGGGATGCATGTTTGGTGAAAAATAATGGCTCAAAGGTGTGAGAAATCTTAAAAGATATGGAAAATTGTAAGGGGGCACGAGTTCATGTAAAATCAAGAAAAGGATATTTTATTTTAGAAGGGAAAAAAAGGAAGTTGTGGGCGGTGAATTATTCAACTTGAAGTGTACTTTACCAATTAAAATCAAAATTCAGAAGATACTGATAACAACCAAGATCTTGAATGATTGGAAAATATGATACTATGTCAGTCACTATTTTACTTTTACTCTAACTATTTTATTACTGCGCCGCACTTCATTTTTATTTTTTTTACCTCCCTTTGTAGGAATTCTCAAAGGAAAAATATTGTTAATATGAAATTAGAGTTGATTTTGGCTATGTATGTAGTCAATTATTCAACCTGTTTTTCTTTTTCTTTTCTTTTTTTCTCAATTGGTATCCGGAATCTATAATAGAGATTCAACTAAATTTGGATCGCGTATTGTAGGGTCTATCTGAGGTAGCGCTCTTAACAAGATTTTCTCCATACCTAGGGCTAGAATTCGATACCTCTGACTAAGGGTGAAACACTCACACCAATACATCACAACGTAACCCATGTTGATAACCTATTTTTCATTATCAAATACTTATGGATAGTCGAATGACTTCTCTCTTTTGAGGAACATTTATCTATAGTATTACTGTTCTGTTAGTATTATTTTATTTTTTAAATTTTATTAGTATTGTTACTCATCAAATTGCACTTAGAAATATTAATAACAATTAATACATATAAAGCTAATGATCTTTCATAACTAATTGATTGATCAACTATCCGTAGATCACCTAAAAATGAATATTTATTATTAAATCATACCCTAACATAAGAATTCTAACGGAAGCAATACTTGAAATGACAATTAAAAAAAAACACCAATACTAAGATCAGCTAGAACTTTTCCTTTGGCTATCTTTTTAATTTTATTGTAAATATTTTTCTTTCATGATATCTAATTTACTCTTTTCTTGAATAGAGGATCCTTCGATTACTCTCTCCATTTCGTAAATATAGAAATGTGAAACTTCCTCGGTTTTAAAAAAATAATCTTTTTTTTGTTGATAACTTTACACGTGACATGTTTAAAGTAAAGATTAAAGGGTAATTTTGTACATTTTGACATAATATTAATTTAGAATCACGTGATAAAAAATCTTCTTTATATTCTTTAACTCTGTGCCAAATCAAACTAGATCATTCTTTGTGAAAGGGAGGGAATATATGTATACCCTATTCTTTCCAAATTCACTTCTAAGTTTATGAATTGACTATTGTTATTATTGTAGAGTTATAGTAAAAGTCACAAGTTAGGATTTCTAACATGTGACTTTATAATAAGTGCTTACAAGCACTTTTTAACTTTATCCAAATACGTTAAAACTGCTTAAAAGCTATTAGCTTAAAAGGATTTAAAATAAGTCAATTAAACGAACACTCATTATTTACTCTATTTTAATCTTATTTATCTCAAATACATTTTAATCTGACTTAATTTAATCTAATTCTACCATTTGATATTCCAATATTGGATTTCAAAAGTAGCGGTTAATTGAGTTGCGTCAAGACTTAATTCAAAAATTATTTGAGTTAGAAATAGATTGGACAAAATAGGCAAAAAATTGAGATACAATTCAATCTATTCAATTTTACCAAATATTAAATTCTTTATTTATTTTAATGTATATTAAATAAAAGAGCATTTTAAAAAAATAACTAAAACAAATTTTCTGATGAATTAATCAGAACTCTATACTTAGAAAATGTCGATTAGTTGACTTTTTTAATCTTAAAATTAAAGGAAAATGCACAAGTACCCCCTCAATATATGTCCGAAATTCAGAGACACACTTATACTATACTAAGGCTCTATTACCCCCTAAACTTATTTTATAAGTAATTTTCTACCTCTTTTCGTCGTACGTGGCACTAGCTTGAAAAAAAATCAAACAACATTGGACCCGCAAGATAGTGCCACGCAGGCCGAAGAAGGATAGAAAATTATTAACAAAATAAATTCAGGGGTAATAGAACCTTTGTATAGTATAAGTTTATCTCTTAAATTTCGAACATAAATTGAGAGAGTACTCGTACATTATCCCTAAAATTAACAATGAGAAACAGGGGAACCTCCTGTTTGTCTATTGTGGTAAGAGAAGGTAAATGAGGTGGAAACAAAAATGACCATTTTCAAGACAAAAATGAAATCAAAGTAGTCACACCAAATTAATATATTCTATTATGATAAAGTGCTTTAATAAAGAAGGAAAAAATGTGCGTTAATTAATTATAATCTTCTACCTATACAGCAGTTGAAGCATCTAAAGGAGAATTTGGTGTCTTTGTGGTCAGTAATGGAAGCAATCGTCCAACTTAACTTTATACTCAAACATAAGATATGCATGCATTGACTTTATATCAAAAATAAGAATAAGTTCTTATTATAAATTTTATTTCTTTATAAAATTAACAATAGTTTTAATAAACCATCTCACTGAAAATAAAATAAGAAAAATAAATATAAAATATAGTAATAATATTTTATATTAGAGAATAAAGGGGGTAATTTCCCTTCTCACCATAGTAGTAGCATGTACAACAAGAGGCAAAGGTCCATCTATTGCATAAAAAAACCATACAAGAAGGGGAAATGAGTGAATTTAGCACAATATTGACAAATAAAAATATATCGCATAAAGTATAAAAAAAAATTAATGTTATCGTTACGATAAATCATGTTATTAAATTTTTTAATAAATTTCTAAATTTTAAATATAAAACCTAGATTTCTTAATAATAATCCAAATTTCCTTGTGCAATTGGTTAGAAAATGTTTTTTGAGTTCACATATATAGTCAAACTAATCAATAGGCATGTAAATTGATTCAAATATCACAACTAATAAAAGAAAATTCATTTCTAAACTCAAATAAGCAAAGGTAATATGCAATTATTTTTTTTATTTTTTATTCGATATCTTATTTATTTAAAATTTGAATAATACACATACACTCGAAAAAACTCACTTTTTCTATTCATGTATACATGCCATTTGTTTAAATTTAAAATTTTTACTCCCTCCATTTCAAGAAGAATGACTTAGTTTAACTTGAAACAGAGTTTAAGAAAAAAAAAAGACTTTTAAACTTTGTGGTTCAAAATTGAAGTTATGTCATATGTACCAAAATACCCTTTAATCTTGTGGTCTTACACATGCTATATGAAAATTAAAGTTAAAGTGATGTAAAAAAAAACGAGTCATTCATTTTTAAACAAAAAAAAAGAAAATAAAATCGTTTTATATTTATTTTATTTCATTAAATCACGTCCCGGTGCGAATAAGTTTTTCTGTCCATTTACCTAAACACTACTCGTGAAAGACTGTTATAACAAAATAGGGATAGTACACATAGTACCCTTTATTTATTTATTTTTACCAATTATAACCTTTTGTGAATCTTCACTTCCTTCCTATTTTTTCCTATAAAAAGACCCCTCTCTACTGCTACAACTCAATAGGTTAAATTCCCAAATATCTATATTTCATCTTGCCCCAAATATTTAGCCCTAAAAGTATCCTTTCTTTTCCCCAAGCCCAAAAAAAAAAAAAAAACTTTAATTTTGTTGTTTGTTTTTTTAATTTTTAGGTTATATAATTGAAATTGATAGAAAGAAAGAGTGATTATTGTTGACAGAAGATAGAGAGCACTAATGATGATATGCTAATTTCATTCAATTTTGGGCAGCAAAAGCATCTCAATTCATTTGTGCTCTCTATGCTTCTGTCATCACCTTCACCTCTTTCGTAAAAAATATTTATATCTGTGCGATACAACAACTTAGGTTGCGCCCTATAGGTTTTCCAACAAAAAATTATACTAAATTAGTTTTATATCTGTATAATTTTGTATCTGTTTGTAATTTTGTTTTTAGATCTGAAAGTGAGATTGTTCGATTACTAACTGTGATTACAGTTATGTGTATATTTTTGCAGCGGACGATCCAAATCTTCTGGGTTTTGACAAGTACTCAACAAATAAGCCATGTAATTAACCCTCTACTCTTTCTCTTAATTATATTTTTTTGAATGGTAGTTTAAAGTAATCACAGTTGGTTTAGTTATTTGGATAGTATAATCTCAACAAATAGTTTAGACAAAAGTGTTACTCTTTGAGACTACACTTTTATTTAAGCTTGTTTACCTAAGAGATTAACTAATTACTATGTCTTAACCTTGTTTAGATTAACTAGTAACTATGTCTTAGACAGAGGTAATTTTGTCACAAGGATTGGACTCTAATTGAGCTTTATAAGCTTTAAGTTTATGTTACGTTGTTTAGACTTTCCAAAAATGTTATACAATTATATCGGATTATTTTTGAGATCTAAGACATATCTATAAATATTTTTGAAGAGCTCGAGCGACATAATAACTTTGCTAGATGTATGTTAGGTTCCAATAATCCTATGGCATATGATAATAGACTTTGTAGGGATAAAAGATCATGTGATGTTTTAGGAATTAATGTATTCACAAGTTACACCAAACAAATATATGGTGTGACAAACTGGAATACAATTAAATCAAAATGAAAAGGAGTAAATTGGTCCACATGATAATTTTATGGTTATCATCACATGTAAAGTGTAAACAATTTCTTCATCTTTAGAGATAAAAGTGTAAATAAAAAAGCCAAACTTAGGAACAAAGATTAAAGAGCCAGATGACTTGAACATATTTTTGGTTCCTAAAGTTAAAAACAAAGGCCAAAATCTTCAATTTATTTCTATTCTTTCTATTACTAGTTAGAGATACTAGTATATATTTAATGTCAAAACAAAATAAATAACACTCATATAATTGGTCTACTCAAATTGATTTTCAGGAAGGAAATTGTCAAATGTTTTGTATCTTTTTCTCCCTTAAATCTCTTTACACATTTATTGTGATGTATACATGTTAGTTGTGTTTATTTCTCATCATTATAATTGAACATTAGAGATGTGACATTATTATATAAATAGGGAAAGATGTACATTATTTATTGTGTGAGAAAGTTTGTAAGTAGTATTTTGTAAATGGAATATCACTAGTATTGTGGAATGTTAGTCTTAGTGTGTGTTTAGTAGTAATAATTTTGAACATTTCCAAGACATGCAGTACACAGTGGCAGAGCCAAAAGTTCTGATGAAAAACATATATTTCCAAGGAGTCTTATAAGTAACACTTTTAATTAAAAGATAAGATTTTCTCTTGCTTTAGAGGATTTGGAGGGTAGGAATAGTAAGGGATTAATGGAGTAATAAGAGTACTTGGGTGGATCATTTCAATTGATAATCTAATTTTGACTAATGAATTCATCTATATAGTCATTACAACATAGAAAATTTTTAGAAATGATTTTAAGTTTTCACCTACAAAACTTTGAACTTTGTTTTCATGTCCATTTTGTTTCGAGGTGGAAAAAAAAAATCTTTTTAAAAGGCATTTCAGCGAGAGAGGACCGAAAACATAATTTTGAATTACAATATCCCTTTTCCATATTATTTGTTAAAATAAATCTCAACCAAATAATGTCCTGAGCTTTTACAAAGGAGATGGTTAAAATACCCCTTTGTTTCAAAAGAAGTGGTATTTTAGCCTTTTTTCTTAGTAGTTGATCTTATTGTTTTTAATACATAAAATTGTACATCATTAAAGAATCACTTACTTCTTCAACATAATTAATTAGGGTAGAGATAAGTAGTATAAACACAAAATAAGTTTTTTCAAGCTAAAAACATCATTTATTTTAAAACGGAGAGGGTAACCTTCTTTTTTCTTTTCAATGATGAATTCTCATTGTCCAGCAGGTTTAATCTTAAATTGCACTCACACTTACTAATAATTACTGAGGTTATTATACTTCTTTCGTTTTTATTTTATTGTCGTTATTTTAAATTTTATGTTCTTAAAAAACTAGTTAAGTTTATAATTATATTTAACTTTTTGTATGTCGGTCTAATGTATACTTGTAAGGCTAATAACTTGACACACATCTTATAAATAAAACGTAAATAATATGAGTAACATTACTATATTACCTTTTGAATATATTAAATTTTATGTTTAAGAAATGTATTATACGTTAAACTAGTAAAGATAGTCACAAAAAAGGTAAACTATCTATTGATTTTCTAAACTGGCCATGTATGTTGGGTTGGACAGTTATTTTTAGTATATATAGCGGACTAGTAAGATGGACAGAAGGAGCAATGATGGACATGATGAATTAAAATTAAAATTTTCAAGAAGTTTTAATTTTTTTTAAATATTTAATTGAGGATATAATGAGTAATTTTTTTTTTTTGAGTAATTAAAATAGACAAGTAAAAAAAAAATTAAATAAGTAAACAGGACAGAAAAAATATTTAAAAATATCTATTTATAATAAGAACAACATACGTATAAGAATGATCGAAGTATCACATTATATTATTTTAGGGAAGCTAATCATGCAGTTGATATCTTAGCTAATATAATACAACCTTAGGACCAGATAACTCATTTCGTAGTTTTATCTTCATTAAATATAAAATAATTAATTTTAAAACTAATTATCTCTTATCGCTAATATGGTCGCAAAGATAGCAATATAAATGAATTGTACACATAAAAGCAGTCCAAAAGATGTCCGGCTGAATTTCAGGTTACGTAGTTATGACAGTTCCGTTTTTTTCCTTTTCTAGTCAAATTACTTGGCCGAAATTTTCGGAACAAACTTTTTCCAAAAACAAAACAAAAAAAAACATATATTTAATAGAGACTGTTTATTTATTTAGTTACATGTATATTGATAAATTCTTGTATTAACTTTATTATTACCTCCTCCATTCAATATTATTTGTCATAATTTTTATTTTTAGAGTTAAATTATTAAAACTTGATCAACATTTTAAGATGCATTTTTTCATCATATTAATATGTAAAAAGTTATAATTTATAATAATTATCATATAATTTTAGAATATCTAATTTTTTTCGTTTAAAATATCAAATTAATGTGATTCAATTTACCTTTGAAAATTAGGCAAATTGACTTTCGATAAGCACAACATGACTAACAATTTCGAACGGAGGGAGTATTGTTATTCGTCCGAATATTTCAAAGAGAACTTAATATTATAATGAAATATTATTATAAAGATGTTTGTGTGTATATTAAATATATGAAGTATGTGTTTATTGTATATTAAATATATGAAGTATGTGTTTATATATAAAAAGGTGTATATATTGTCCAATCTCTTGGGATTACAAAGTGTATATATTTAATTGTTGAATTCTGTTTCTCAATATCTAATTTATTTATTTTTAAACATAATAAATACACAATTTAAATTAAAAAATTAAAATTTGATTAAAAAATAAAATTATTGTTTAAATAAAATAAATAAATATTATATTTGCTAGTGATGATGAATAAAATTTGATTAAAAAAATAAAATTATTGTTTAAATAAAATAAATAAATATTATATTTGCTAGAGATGATGAAGATGAAGATGAAGATAATCTGTAGTAACGATGGTAGTGATTGAAGTTAATATCTAGCAATAGTGAATATGAGTATTGTTGTGAGAATCGGTACTTGATAGTGATAGTAGTGGTTGTAATGGTGGAGCTAGCTAATGTTAGTGGTATTGATGATATAGATTATGATTTACGTGTCATGATTAATGATGTAGTGGTGATTGTAACGTTAAAGGTAATTAACTAGTTGGTTGATGGTTGTGCACATCAAAATTATTGACATAATAGTATACTCCTCTTAATGATATTTAATATATACGCACGTTGTTAATCTTCTAAAAGTTTAAATTATTAGAATTCGAATCTCATGGCAAATAAGTTTAGAGAAAGAAAAATAGTGTCACTTTCTTTATAATGAATGAACAAAAAAGAGTTATTCCTGTCCTCACATATTTTTATGCCCATTCCACAATGCATCTTGAATAGTAAAAGGTAGTGGTAAGTGATTTGGACCTAAATATATATTCATTACACGTTCTAATTTCTATTACCCTAAACAAAACAAACCCCCAAAATATGAAGCACCACACATACCCTCAACCCCACCATCTCTATCTATCTTTTTTCTTTTCATCTCCCTTAATGAAACACATGTTATAAAAATATGTTAGTAATTTTAAATGAAAGATGTATGTTATTTTCTCTCATCAACAATCTTAGTTTACTATTGATTTTGCAGGATTTGTATGAAATTACAAAGAAATTACAAATAGAAGGGTAATTGTACTACACGCCCTTTGAATATTATAAAAATACAATGTCTTGAAAAAATGTAATAGTATGTTATTTTCTCTCATCAACAATCTTTGTTTACTATTGATTTTGCAGATTTCGTAAGAAATTATAATAGAAGGGTAATTTTACTATATCGCCCTTTGAATATTATATATACAATATCTTGAAAAAATGTACTAGAAATAACGGTAATTAATGATAAAGATAAAAATTAGAAATTAAGTGTGAAATTATTCATTAGTTTTATAAAGTTGATAAGTTGTTAAACATTGTAAAATAATATCGATCAACAATTATTATTGAACAGACGAGAGGTATGCATTTTTTTTTTTTTTTTTTTTTAGAGGTATGCATTCAAATGCCTAAATCTTGTGTGGTGGTCTTGAACACGTAAAAATATTGGTACTTCTAATTGATTGACCCATAAGCATTTACTCTTTTTTTTTGTGAAAGCTTGATTCCAACTCTTTTTTTTAGTAGTCTTGTATATATATTGTAAAACTTTAAAAAGTAAGATAGATAAATTGTAGAGTTATATATACTTTATATATTTGAAACTATTATTAGGAATTTTGAAATTTTTAGTATTCGAAAAGAAAATTGATTCGAACAGCACATGAAAAAATAAAATTAAAAGAAATGGAGTAGATAGAATTGAGTGTCCCTACATGTCTAATCTTATCAGTACAAGAGAAGAATTCTACGTTCATTAGCCAATCAATAGTCGAAAGGTGTAACCTCGTATTATGACTTCTCATCATATCATTAACCTACATTAATCACAAGTACTACTCATAATTAATTTTTCTACATTCTCCATTATCACCTAATTATTTGTGGATAAATAGTGACTGATTCGACACAAAATTTTTTAAAAAAACGTGTAAAACAAATTTCAGATATTTTTATTTATAAAATGTTTTTAATTAAAATTAAATTATTTTTAATGGTAGAAAAGTATCCATTTTTATAAGAGTAAAAAATGAAATGCGTCAGGTAAATTGCTCCAAGCAGAGCGTGATTTTAAGGGTATTTAATTCTGTCCTCTACTTTGCTTTTTAAAGTTGTCAATTTTTTTAAATAATCAACTTTAATTTAATTTTTTATTTTAATCTCATGAATCTTTTTCTCTCTCCTTAATATTATATTACTGTATTTCATTTTTATTTTCTTATTTCATAATATAGATCATTTCTTTATTTCTTCTTTATTACAAATAATTACTTTAAATTATATTTTATTCTAACTCTCTAAATAGCAAAAATTGCAATAAATATTATATTATATTAAAGAACATTAATATAAAACTGAAATCATTGATGAAATATAATTACATCATAAATATTGTATTATCGTAAAATTTATTTTAAATTTTACATACATATTCAACTTTCAAGATTATTACGTTACTTTCATAAATGTTCTATTAATTTATTGCGGAATTCAAAATGAACATTTTTTGTCCTTATTTTTTATGCGTAGCTAAAAATTGTATAAATTAACAATTTCATCTTGTTTCCAATTTGTTCGTGTATAATTTACTTCTCCTATTTCATTTTGAACTATTGAATCAAATATTTTCATGCTTTTTAAAAAGTGTAGTTTAATAATTTATCACTAAAACATAAAAGTAGATTATTTAAAATATCATATAAATTGTATGCATACATTATAATGAAAAATAATTATAATCTAAATTATATATTTAAAATGAAAATAAAAACAAAAACTAAATTAGAAAAATGTAAATTGGGGATGAAAGTAGTATACTTATCAAAAATATGTTTTAGATATTATATTACTTAGAAAAAAATAAAAAATATTAGAGATTTGATTAGTAATCTTATATAATATAAATAATATTATAATAACTCCTAATTACCTAGTTAAATTGACTATTTCTTTTAAAAAATAAAATAGAAAAATTATTATATTTTAAATATTATATCACATTAGAAAATAATTACAAATGATAAAGACTCAAACAGTAATATAGTAGAAATAATATTATAATAATAAAAAAAGTAAAATAGATAGGTAAATAGTAATTCTCCGATCTATAATTAAAGAATAGAGAGTGACTGAAGATTTACTATTTTACTCACCAAATATAGAGAATGAAGAGTAAAATAGAAGTGGGTCGGAGATGATTTAAAGCTCGAATGAAGAGTAAAATAGAAGTGGGTCAGAGATGGTTTAAAGCTCGCGTCGCTATTTTTTCTCTGTCGAGAAGCTAAAGATTTTTATTAAGAAATATCATAGTATAATTTTAAAAAAATAATATTAGTTTATTTTAACCCATTATGAACAAATACTGTCTCTTGTTTTTGTTTCTGTTCAGATTACTAACTATACTAGTAAGTAATTAAAATTATATGCTCTTCAGGCTTGATTTACTTATACCTAATCACTAAAACATTATCACACAAATACTTAAGGCTGTTTTGATAGAATGTATAATTGTCGGATTAGTTATGCTCGTATTATTTTTTATTGACAGTTTGGTTTGTTATCTCAAATAAAGAATAAGAATATTACCCTAACCACATAAAGAGTTAAATAAATAATCATTTAATATTAAAGAAACAGATAATATATAGAGTTTCTCACCTGAAGAAGAATATTGGTGAAAACATCTGCTGAGAAGTGAGCATTGAACTTCATTTTTCATCTTCTAACAATATTATTGTTGATGATATTATTTTGAGGTTAGAACATCATGATTCTGAAAATGGAATAAGGAAAGGGAAGTGAAACACTCATGAATTGAAATGTGGATGTTAGTTCTTCAATTTGTGTGGACAAGAATTAATTAATACTCTGCCTGTTTGTTGTTTTAAACTTTGCACGTCTCTTAAAAAAATACTAATAATTAATATGATAAAACTAAGAAAGAAATAATCATCCGTTTCAAGAATTTATTCAGAATAACAAATGACAAATAAAAATTTATTTATAAAAAATACTGAACGAGTAAAAATAAACGAAAAAAAATAGGTAATAGCTAGTAGTAATGTTAAAGAGACATATATATGGGGATTTGTGTCAAAGCAAAAAAGGAAAAGGAGTTTTTACTGCTTCGACTTGTCAACAGTACAGTTGCAATTTCTGCTATTCCTCAGTCTACTTCCCTAATAAGTAGATATGTAAGGCTTCGTATATAACCCTTGTCTCCCTTAACACGTTCAATTTATGTGATTATATTTGATTTATTAAATAACGCAAAGTAAATAAATACTGTTCGAATATTATCTATTTGGATATGTTAGTACATTATTGGAGTAGCAGCTTTTTTAGCAAACCCTATCCAATGAGGGCAAACTTTTTAGAGTTGAATGAATTTAATTATTTTTATGTATACGAAGAATACAAGATATACGGAGGTGGTCCTAAAAAGCCAATTTTACAAACACTATAATATAATAAGTAGATAGTCAAAAGCAAGTGGGGGCATAAATTTCGACTTTCTATAGTGTTTTGATTATCAAGTGGACAACTAAATGTATCATAATTCAATGCACAAACAAACATCAAAGGGTGTGGGACAATGTTGTGTACGTGTTCGTGCATTCATTAAAAATATTGGAGGTTTGATTTACATGATCATTTTATACGTAGAACTATGTATAGATGATAAAAAAATGCAAACTTTTATTAAATTGTTATTTTAGCTTTCTGATATATCACATATTTTTATATCAAGTCGTTTATATTCTACTATTATGTTAATTTATGTGGTCAAAGTTTACATAGTTAAAGAGATAATAATTAACTACACTAAGCTAATTAACCGTAAATTGGAAAGTTACTGTAGCTAACTAATTCTAGGAAATTAATTGTAGCTAACTAACTATTACATAGTTAACATTATTAAATAATTTCTAACAATAACCATGTCTTTTTAATATTCAATCAGCTCTCACGTACCTCAATTAATTTCACGAGATACATGTCGCTTTCCACTTGCAATATGAACTAGATAACTCCATCTACTTAGACAAGGACAAATGAATATCACTTGGTGTTTATATTTTTATTGGAATTTGAACATGAAACTTCACAGTTCTCAACTCACTTCATTGATCACTATGTCACACTCTCAGGTGTGATCATCAAATTAGTGTTAAAATCGATCACACGAAGGGATTAACTACATAGTCAGAAGCAAGGAGAGATCCACGAGATGTTCTTCCTCAAGATCAATATGAAGTGTTGATAAAAGTTCATAGAAGATTTTACATATCACAAGGAACAAGTTTCATTCAAATCAAAATAAAGGAGGAGAGACACATATGGACATTGCACATGCCATGTTACTTTAGCAGATGAATTGTTATATCTGATGTAAGTTTGTAAACACGAATTCGGAGCTTAAAGAGTGAAAAATGTTAATAAAAATTTCAAAACGGTATATGATTTTTTTAAAAAAAAACCAAAACGATAAAATCGCTCACTAAATAGCGATTTTGTCCACCGAAAAAAGTAAAATCGCTGCTATAACAACGATTTGTTAAATTTGTTTTTTTAAAAAAATAAATAAATTCAAAAGGAGCGATTTTCAAAAAATATATATTTTTATTATGTCGCTGCTGAGGCAGCGACTTGAGTTCAATTTTTTTTTTAATTATCTTTTGCTTTTTTTTTAAAAAAAAAAGTTTAAATCAAATTTTTTTAAAAAAAATATCGAATCGCAACGGTTTATAATTAAATTTATTTATTTATTTTTTAAAATTAAATCGCTGCCAAGGCAGCGATTTTAAATCAAAATCTTTTTAGCGATTTGATTTTAAAAAATAAATAAATAAAATTAATTAAAAATCGCTGCCTTGGCAGCGATTTGATTTTAATTTTTTTTAATTTAAACTTTTTTTAAAAAAAGAAGCAAAAAATAATTTTAAAAAATAATTAAACTTAAGTCGCTGCCTCAGCAGCGACATATTAAAAAAAAATAAAAAAAGAAAATTTTATTTTGGAAATCGCTCCTTTGGAGCAATTTTGTTTAATTTTTTTTAAAAAATCAAATTTAACAAATCGCTGCCATTGCAACGATTTTACTTTTTCCCGTGGACAAAGTTGCTATGAGCGATTTTGCCGTTTTGATTTTAAAAAAAATTATATATACCTTTTTAGAATTTTTGTTAACATTTTTCATCCTTTGTGCTCCGGACTCTTGTAAACAGGGCATTCTCCTCTGTTTTGGTAATCAAAAAGATTTTCTTTCAACATCTGAGACAACCTGCACTAGGCTCACGGAATACTTGTCACCTCCACCTCCGTAATGAGTGTAAGTTCTAGATGGTCAATGTTTATCATGTTATTAATTTACTTTCTTTGATTTGCTTCCTAGAGCAAAAAAAATAATTAAAATTTGTATATACCTTTGGAACAAAGACATTTTAAAATTACGTTACTTATTTTTATTAATAAGCTAGAGTTTTTTTCTTCATTATTTTGTCATTTGAAAACTTAAGTTGATAAATTAGCTTCTTCGTTTTATATTTCTTTTTGCTGAATTAAAGAGCCGTTTTTAAGTGTTCCATTGATATTATTAGTCTTACCTTATAGTATAAAATAACTAGGCTTTATTGATTTTGGATTTTATAATAATGTGGTCAAGATTCACTTCATTCATTCTTCTGGAAGATAACATTGACTAATGAAATAAAAAATATAATAACAGATCCACCTCTGAGTCAGAAAAGATCGTGGATACATAATATATAATATTTTTCTGCATTTTCCATGATATTACAATTCTTTATGAACAAATTTTATCTATATTATATCATCTTTAATTATTTATTTGCTAAAAATTTCAAAGTATAGCATTGTGAATGGAATTTAGGATTCAGTCTAATAAGTTTGGTGTCCACTATAATATATACACAAATTGCAAAAAATAATGTATATTTAAACTTGGTCGTAACATCCAAAAAATCTCTTAAAATTAATTCAAATGTTATTTTTTCCCCCTTTTTGATTCAACGAAAATATAATTTTTTGGGTGTTCGATTGTTGGAACTTGACTGCAATAGATTTGATTGAGTAAAATAAATAAATAAACAAAGGTATTTAATCCTTTTAGTAAAACTATTTTAAGGGACATCCAAAAGTCAAACATGATAGATAAATAGATAGAAAAGAGTATGAACACCTAATTATTTAATTAAATACAAGCTGAATGAGTCGTGTTAGACTTTTCAATTTATGGAAGTAATAAAAAATATTGTATACTATTTTATTTTTTATATTTTTGGTTCCATCATAACACCTTCCTATAAACACCTATATTAATGCATATAATGACTAGAGAGTAAAGCAAAATATTCAAACAAATTGTATCAGTCACAGATTTTTTCATTCAAAAAATGGGAGAAGTGAAGTTGATAGGGTCATCAGGGAGCTTATTTTGCACTAGAGTAGAATGGGCTTTGAAGCTCAAGGGAGTTGACTATGAATATATACAAGAAGATTTATTGAACAAGAGTGAGTTGCTCATCAAGTCCAACCCTGTTCATAAGAAGATCCCTGTCCTACTACACGACGACAAACCCGTCGTTGAATCTCTGCTTATTCTTGAATATATTGATGAAACATGGAAAGGATACCCTCTGTTGCCTCAGGATCCTCATGAACGAGCTACAGCTCGTTTCTGGGCAAAATTTGTTGATGACAAGGTACTTTTTTCTTTCTTGGTATAATCCAATTCTTCGAATTATAAGGCATACACAAACTTAGCAGATTCCTAGACTGTTTTTTGTCTTGAGCACTGGGGTCTATTGGAAACAGCCTCTCTGCCTTACCTACGAGGTAGAGGTAAGGTCTGTGTACGTACACACTACCCTCCACATACTTCACACATTGGGTATGTTGTTGTACAAAAGCTAGCAGATATATGTACTAAGTAACATTCAGATAGCTTATCAGTGACTGCAATCATATATATGGAACCATTTCAAGAGAGCATGATATACAAGTTAATGCATCTGGTAAAATATCATAGACAAGAATAGCAAATGACTAAACGATAGCTTTTCTAACTGTGTTAATTTTCATGTGCAGTGTGTCATAGGATCATGGGAAGCTATGGCAATGCAAGATGAAGGAGAGGCAAAAACAAAAGCTATAGAGTCAATACAAGAATTGTATGCATTTATCGAGAAGCAGATTGAAGGCAAGAAGTTTTTTGGCGGGGAGCAGATAGGCTACCTGGATCTAGTGATGGGTTGGAAAACTCTTTGGCTCAGTGCCATGGAGGAAGTAGGAAATGTGAAGCTACTTGATCCAGAGAAATTCCCTTCACTCCATCGATGGGCTGAAAACTTCAAACAGATTCCTATTATAAACGAGTGCATGCCACAACAAGAGACCCTAGTCAACTACTTTCAAGGTGGCCTAAACTACTTGCGTTCCCTAGCAGCAAACAAACCATGAGTCTCCTCCTTTTATAATCATTTTGAGTGCTGTGGTGATGTCATTTTGTGTGCAATTCCTACTGTTATTTGTTTATTGTTATAGCCCTTATTTCTCAGGTTTGTAAGGACAATAAATCTTTATCATGGTGATTTTATATTGAAGTTGCTGTTACGTATATTTCTGTGAGACCTTTATGTAAACAGACAACAGCCCCATTTGCAACATCAAGAGCTTGAACCAAGATGAAACTGATACCACCAATGATCTTGATTGTCCAAACATCATTGCTAACGCGTCTGAACCAAATGAAGCTGCTATAGACCTATAGTATTATATCTACGAGCCATAAAAATATGCAAACAAGAACCTTATTCTATATTCTTGTAATCTAGTTTACAAAGATTTTTCAATCTAAGAGTAATACCTATTAACACACAAGTAAAAGAACTGAAACAGTGAAGGAAGGGTTGACATAATCTGTCCTAGTTCCTTTACATATACCATACACTTCATAAATTCAGCAGTATAGTATTTCTATGCAACGTCATGTGCATTGGGGGGAGTCAAAACTATACATACATACAGAAGCTTTCAGGAATAGCCAACACGTCTACAACGGACCCAGAAAGCTGTCCCTCCACTCCGTCCTCGAGCAACAGCTATTTCCTCGTCAATGTAAAACCAGATGAAAAATGGATCCTTATCCTTATTGCTAGGTTCTCTTTCCTCTTTTCCCTTAATACTGATATCAAAAGGATTGAATGGTCCAACTTTTATCCGAAGCCGCTCAAACACGAAAGCTAGAATCCTATTCTTCCATGAAAATGGTCCTTCAAATGTCAAGAATCCAAGAGGCCCCAGGTAAACACCATTTTCAATCCTCTTCGCCTAGAATTTTAGTCAAGAATATTATTCATCTTAGGATTGAAAGAAGAAAGCATCTATACTCTGCAGTTAAATTGCAGTGCATCATCTGAACAACTAAAGGAAGCAGATATTGAAAGAGAGAATGTAGTTTGCTTGTATAGCACAAACAAAGATATTTGAATTGCGGGTATGCACTTGTTTATTTATCTTTTTCTCTTGGATTTGAAGTTAATTCCAAGAAGGGAAATGTACACTAAGATAGTCATTTCATAGAAGATCCGCGGTGTAACATTATATCACTAGATACACAATTTACAACTGACAAGAATTAGCAATTACTATAGGTCTCTATGAGATTGAATTATATGATGTTATCTCATCTAACAGTTTACACAATTACAAACAAAAGGATCTGTTATTCATATTCTCTAGTTTTATCTTCTAAAGTAAGAGTAATGTCCATAATTAGTGTTAAGAGACGGATAAAAAAGACAAGTAGAGCTTACAGCTGCATCAAATCTCTGTATAGCTGTAATTGGGAAATATCTACCTTGTCCTAATCCTTTCTGCAATATAAAGGTTCCAAGTTAAAATGAAGCATTGAACAATATAGGGAACTTGATCAAAGCATAAAAAAACGAACGAAAATAAAAATCAGTTACAAACATCAGCTGTAAAAATGAGCATCCATGTTCTTCCAGGCGACTTGGCTCCACCAAGAGTTTCAAGAAACCTGGAGGAATCAATTTTTGCTCTCTCGATCGCAGCCAAAGCAGCCAAAATCTCCTCTGCTGGAACCTTTCTTGTTTTGGCAGCATTTTTCAGCACTCTTACACTCTCTTCAACTTCCTAAATTAAAATTTCACCAATATAAATTCACACAACCGGTTGGAAAACAAAAGTCAATAATCCAACCAGTCTAAAAAGGTTTTATTTTTTTTCTCGTAATTCATTTAAACAAGTACTAAAACCTTTTTCTTTCTTATGATTATTAGCAGATAGGAGTGCATTGTCTTGTTGCCCTTACTAGTTGTCATACGACTACTCTCGTAGTTCTTGTTCTTCAATTTAGGTAAATTTTAGGTTTGTGTACACTCTACCCTACTCAAACCCTACTCTGTGGGACTACAATAGATATATTGATGTTGTTGTTGTTATTAGGTAAAACATATCAAACAGAAAAATAAGTTTTTTTTATGAGTCAATTTAGACAAGGTATAAACTCAATTTTTTAGATGAGCTCAATTGAGCTGATCAAAATCAGTTGAATCGTGCGGTTAATGTCTTCAGAGAGGCTAATTTTGTCACTACAACAAGTATTCTCACTCTCCCTCTAGAATTAAATAATTTTGGGAAAAACATATAGTATACAAATCCTCTGAATATAGTAACATTCTGCAGCAATCTTACTTAAAATCCATTAAAAAAAGGAAAAAGTGAAGTGATACCTGGTTGAGTAGTTCATTTTCTTTATCTTGAATGAGAATGGAAGGTTGAGAATTCTGGTCCTTTTCGTCATGAATGGCTCTGGTTTTTAGAGCAGAGAATCTCAGAGGAGTTAGTAATTTGGAGTGATGACAAGGGATATGGAAAGTGCAGATTGAAGGGTTTGTACTCCATTTCAAGGACAACAAGGAAGAAGATTGCAGAAGCATCTCATAAGTGGCTGTGGCTCTAGTTATTTCCTCCTTTTGTTTTTGCTTTTCAATCAATGAAGTGCATCCACAAATTCAATAATACATCCCTACGTCTACATTAATTAATTACAACACACCATTTACTGCATTTTTTCTAACATACACTATAATCTTAATTTGACAGTGTAAAATTTCTGATTATATAATCATGAATACACTAACTCTAGACAATATTGTTACGCATATCTATCGAAAGGGGTAAGCCACCCTGATTGGGTAGTTGTCCCACACTAATCTTAGACCAAGAAAGAAATGCATATTCCCAGTGTGTAAGAGAGGATCGAAACGGTCACATATTGTAACGGATTTAGATTATTTACTAAGACTATATGCGGCACTTGACAACTTACTCACGAATCTTTTCATGATCTTGTAAGCTCAAGTAAACCCTTTTATACTAAGATCGCTAAGAGAATGAAAGAAAGACTTAAAATTTTTTGGAAGAAGACTTGTATTGCTTCAAAAGATTGCTTACGACTTGCTTGGTTGATTTACAAATGAGAACCTCCTATTTATACTACTACCTAGGGGCTAAAGTGTAAATAAAAATTACTTACAAGTCCCTATTCTAGAAAAGTCGACACTTTCTAGGATCTTCCAAAGCCTTTCTTGAAAAGTCTAAGTTATTCTAGAGAATTCTAAGCTTTATTTATTGATCTAGAAGGTTCTAGAGTTTTTCGCAAACCTCTCTTCAACTCTAGACCTTTCCGCCTTTATTCGGACACAAAATTTAACTAGGATGTGGCGGGACGTGACACTCTCCCCCACCTATTGATGCGACGACCACGTCGCATCGTTACTTTATCAGCGACCGAGTCTTGTCTTCTCGTATGCGCGACCAATAGTCCATTGACTAGATCAATGCCCTTGCGCAACTCTTTCAATTGTTTCTTTATCTCTTTTAACTCGGCCTCATGATCTACCTCCTTCTTAGGAGGCAAGCGCCTCGGCGGCTTCTTTGGCATCACGATGTTGTTCTCTCTTGGAAGCTTCTTCATGCCTGGTGGTAATGACTTCTTAGCACCATTGTCTTCTTTCAAACTTGTAATGGTGGCTAAAAATGTTGACTTCTCCTTCTTAGGATTTTTCTTGAGCTGCATGGCCGTTAGTCGGACCTGCCCTTCTGTCTTTGGTCCCTTAACCATGGAAACCATGCATGTTCCTCCTTTCTCCATGACAATAAGTCGTTGGAGGTAAGGATCGATCACTGTGTGGCACTCCTGGAAAAACTCCTGCCCAATAATTATATCAAAAAGATCTAAAGGAGCGACAGTGATGTTGGTTTTACCTTGCCACTCGCCTAGCATGATGCTTACTCCATGCGCGACTCCACTCATGGGAGTAGGTGGTGCATTGACCGTTCTAAGTTGGGTGTTACTTGGACTGTAATGCAGCCCCAACCTTGTCGCTGCCGTCTTGGTCATGATATTAACCTCTGCACCTGTGTCGACCATAGCACGAGCGGGTCTTTCATTGATCGTGATGTCGACATACTGTGAGCCGCATACTCTCGGCTTCTCTTGTTGCTTGGTGATAGCTCCGCATAGTCCTATCAAGCCCAATTGCGTCATCTCCGCGCTTGTTCTTGCTCATGTGCTTCCTTCTCTTTCCGCTCTCGCAGGATAGCACCAAGGCTCTTCAGCTCAGGGCACCTCACATAGCCATGCAGCCCAGTGCATATGTAGCAACCACCTCTTTTGGCAACCTATGTCTTTCTTTCCATGTTGTCATGACATCCAGACCTCTTGCCATCGGACTTATAGGTGTCATAATTCTTAGGATGTGGTCGCTGCTCCTCGCCTTTGCCACGATCTCCCCCACCATGGTCATGACTACCTCTCACTTCATCTCCTTTGGCTTTGTTAGGCTTTCCATTCTTTAAGTCTGTCAAAGCTTCGGCCTGCATGATGACTTCATCAATCGTCCTGACCTATTAGCGTTCCAATTCCGTCTTGGCCCAACTTTGCAGCCCATCCATGAAGTGGAACAACGTATCTTCATCCGTGAGGTTGGGAATCTGTAGCGTAAGGGTGGTGAACTCCTGCACCTATGCGCGTATGTTGCCCGTTTGCTTCAGTTCCCTAAACTTGTGCTTTGCCTTATAGATGACGTTGTTAGGGAAGAATGCCTTCTTGAACTCCTCTTGGAATTGCTCCCAAGTGTTGATGGTGCAATGCCCCTTCCTTATTTCCGACTCTTTACGCCTCCACCATAGCATGACCATCTCCGAAAGATACAACACGACAGTATTGATCTTGTTCTCGTCACTTCTCACCCGACTACACTTGAAGTAATTCTCCAAGTGCCACAAGAAATTCTCCACCTTTTGCGCGTCACGGACGCCTTTGAACATAGTTGGCTTGGGAGCCTCGACCTTGGCTTCCTTATCTCGATCGAAAGACAACGATCCTCCAATTTCCATGCCTTCCTTGAGTGCTTTTATTTCGGCCTTCAGAGTCTCAATCGTACTAAGCGCTTTCGTAAGCTGACGCTCCAAGGAAGTGATGGTCTCCTTCGCGTTAAGCACATCCACAAGCCGACATTCCAAGGAAGTGATGGCCTCCTTCATCTCGAACTCGGTCCGTTGGCGACCTTCCAACTCCTTCTGGAATCGAGCAACACCTCCTCGTTACCCTTTTGATGTTTCTTCCCCTTTCGATTCTTCTTTCCACCATCCAAACGGATGTTGGTGGTGCTAGCGCCGTTTACATCTCGTTCGGTAGTCATTCGCTTAATAACAAACCTCGCTCTGATACCACTTTGTCATGGACTTAGAGTATTCGCTAAAGTTCCTTGCAGCACTTAACAACTACTCACGAATCTTTTACGATCTTCTAAGCTCAAGTAAGCATTTTATACTAAAATCGCAAAGAGAATGAAAGAAAAACTTAGAGAATTTTGGAAGAAGACTTGTATTGCTTTGGAAGATCGCTTACGACTTGCTTGTTTGATTTACAAATGAGAACTCCCTACTTATAATACTACCTAGAGGCTAAAGTGTAAATAAAAATTACTTACAAATCCCTATTTTAGAAAGTGTTTCTAGAATCTTCCAAAGCCTTTCTTGAAAAGTCTAAGTTATTCTAGAGAATTTTAAGGAATTTTCTTGCCTTCTTGATTGATCTAGAAGGTTCTAGAGTTCTCCGCAAACCTCTCCACAACTCTAGAACCTTCCACCTCTATCCGGACACAAAATTTAACTAGGATATGGCGGGACATGACGCATATACTGTAATAGTATGTTCCGCAAGATATCTTTATATAATGTGTAAAAAATATACGTCCTGGATTATATAAATATCAGCTCAATAAACTAATAGTCATAGCCAATGTCAAGAATTGAATAACAGATGTGCAGCTCGCATGAACTTAAAGTTCCAATGCCAAAATTTTGTTTTAAGTTATGATGGCACAAGTGTATAACCAAATAACCTCATACTTGATATCGTTCTAGAAAACAATACATCATCGGATGGAGGCGAAAATAACAAAAAACAGAAACAACACCACGCTAAGGAAAACATCTCTCCACTAAACTGATGAACATTTATGCGTGTATCTGAACAAAGGACCAACTTCTGTTCCAATAAATACTGCGGAGGGCCACATGTTTGTGTTGCCACTGCTCTAGCAGGGTGCAATGGAAACCTCGTATGCTCAACTTAAATTGCCTCTGAAAACACAAACAAATAGTAAAGATAGTGATCATCGGCTTGAAACTGGATATCAAAAGCAATGCTCCACAAAACTGCAACATCTAAAAATCAATGTTCAATACTGGATAATTCAAAAATTTCGCAATTCATAATATGTTTATTTTTTTGTCAACCAAAAAACTTAAATGTGAAGTCGAGCAACAAAAGGAAGCAAAAAGTCAACCTTCTGAGTTTGCCTATGCTGTTTATGCACTATCAGCAACAGTAGGCAGTGCAGTAATTTTCCCCACAGCAACAGTTTTCCCTGCACAAATGACAGAAATTATGATCCTCCTATGTCGTGTGATAATACAGAAACAAAAAGAAATTTGAGGTTACGAACACAATGGTTTCTTACCTTCAGTGCGAAGAGTGAATCGTCCAAGTTGAGCAAAGTTGGAGAATTTCTCTACACATATCATATTATTCACCTGGCATGATAGTTTCAAGAGGTTCAAATACCAACACGAGACGTTAACCTAAGGATCTAGCTCTAAAAACAACCAAAAAAGGGTGAACTTGAAAGGGATTAGGGATTTCAAGGTAAAGCAATGATTTTGTCCTCAAACTAGAAAATCTTCATCATTCTCTGTTAGAAAGGTGGGACAAAACACAAACACATTGTGATACAGGAATTGTACCTTCTGCAAATTCAAATATAACTCGAAGTCACCCAAAATTATGAATAACAGAACCATAAGAATCGATCTAAGAAACATGTATTCCCAATCTACAGGCATTCAATTAGACAGCTAACCTGAACACGGCATAAAACAATAGCGCCATTCTTAACAAACAGAGGTTTTTTCTTCATAGGTTTCTTCGTTTTTAGATCAATCTGCTGCATCAGTTCAACAATCTCACACTCCTCAACAACCGCATGGACATGCAATACAGCTTTGTATCCAGCAGTAAAAATAGCCTGACAGCATGAAATTCCATTAACAGAAGATTGGTAGCACATGTGCAATTTTGAATCCAAGTGAGGTAATGAATTGCTAAGTTAGGGTTGGTGGATTCATACATTGTCCAACAGCTCAAGAATCTGTAACTGCGCAACAAACTCAGTAACTGCAGGTATTGGCTTTGCTGCAAACAGTAAGCTTTGTTAGAATTCAAAAACTCTTGAAAGCTATCCACCACAAAATGATGGTCTAAACCCACTTGAGATTACAATATGAAACCACATTTGAATTTTCATTTAACCAAGAAAAAGAAATCACTTCCTCCCTCATCCTTGTAGAAAATCTTCGTATTGCCCTTTTTTTAAATTAGTTGGTAACTATATATTTGTTAGCAGACTGATTGACTTCAAGTGCAAGCTACCCCAAGAACAGCTACAACTGAATGTGTGTTTGTTGCCCAGGTAAGGACTACATATCAATGTTAGTTTGTTATCAAATCGCTCATAAGATATTTTTGTATGAGTAGCACTTGCGACCATTTCCTATTTGTTTCAATGCTTTTTGCTACGACTTAATTCATTTGCATGACTTGTTCTGATATTATCATACATATCAGCTTCTCATAGAGCTCAATATCTAACTAACCTACCTGATTAAATGAAGTGCTGCCAAAAGTTGTATATTTTGCATCCTTCACAAATTCTCCGCAAAAATATGATTAAACTAGAGACTGAATAGTGGACAGCCTAGACAGAGAGCGACTCCAACACAAATAGAATTAAATACAAGTATTGCTAATTATTTGTTCTTGCTAGCCCACTGGTGCAACTGATCTTTGTAAAAGGGTGTAAACGGTTCTTTAGACATAATCAGGGACTAACATGACATATACAACATCATCTAAAAACATAACACCCTTCTTAAATTCACAAAAGTAAAGACTGCTAACTGCTTTGCACACCCCAGTGAAAAAAATCTACTTTTTATGCCTTTTTCCTTAGCAAATAAAACAATTAACATATTCACCAGTCCACAACCTCTGAGCTGTTATGTTATATGTATCACAATTCTTTCTCATGACATGTTATCAGATACATACCACTTGCTTACATCACATGGTCAATAGAAGTAATATTTCTTCTACTATTTAACTCGTTAGCAATAGAAACAATCACAAACAATTGGCATAGATCAAGAAGATAAGGAATGTCAATTCATTATGACAACGATTAGTTGGGAAAACATACCAACACTGCACAAGACAAAGCCTGACAAAAGGTCATCTTCCTCAACTCCAGATAACCTAACACGCACATTTTCTCCGGGACCAACATGCCTTACTCGATCTTCATCACAGAATATGGCAAGAACTTTTACAGCAGCCTATAAATCAGCTCGTGAGATGAATTTCCTCGAAAATTCCATCAATCACAAAACTTGATAAAATTAAGGTAAAAAAATAGCACCTTGTTTGGCATAATCAGTAGATTATCACCCTCACGTATGCTTCCAGACTCAATTTTACCCATAACGACAGTTCCCATGTCTTTAAATTTGTCAATAATAGGCATTCTGAAAAAAAATGGAAATTGAAATAGGTAAACAACTTGGCACAAGTGTAGAGGGAAATTACGAGACAAGAAAAATAGAAGGAATTCCTTGCTTATGATCCGGTGAAGGGAACAAGAGCGATGATGCATAGAAAAAAAGATCAAACCAATAATGCAAATGAAATTCTCAAAAAAAAAAAAAAAAAATTGCAAACAGAACTTCCAAGATGATTGTGGATTGTGATTCGCCAAATCATTGTCGAGCAAACTAAACTAGAAGGTTAGCATTAGAATTAGAAAATATGAGTGGAGCAAGGAAACAGAAATAGGAAGATGCCACCAAATAGGCAGAAAGAGGAAAGAAGTACCTCAATGGACCATTAGGATCTCGAGGTGGAACTTCGACTGCATCAAGGACTTCAAAAAGGCAGTGACCACTCCACCATGGGCATACACTCTTCTCCAATCTAGTTTTCAAATTTGAACCCAAAAGCCCAGAGATCGGAAGGAATTGGACATCTGAAATTCAAGCACAAAGAGAACATGAATCAAGCATCAGCAGCTTAGCCAATATGTAAAATCTTTGAACATAGAGAATAACAGTTAACAGTTATATTCAATAAATGATCAAAAATATGAAAAACAAGTACATCAAACAAAGAGACAATCTGCAAGTAAATAATCCTTATTTACCTTTCTTGACATTGTACCCAGATGATCTCAAGAATGGAACCATTTTTGACTCAATCTCATCATACCTTCATGAACAAGTTGGACCAAGATTAGTTTGCAAATTGATAAAACCTGGTGGGCAAAGCTAGTGTATACAGGATGTGATAATACAAGTCGAAATAGACAGAAGATCACCTTTCTTTAGACCAATTGACAGTAGGATCATCCATCTTATTTACAACAATAATAAGCTTTGTAACCCCTAGGGTCTTTGCCAATTGAACATGTTCACGTGTCTGCCCACCTCTTTCATATCCAGTTTCGAATTCACCCTTTCTAGCAGATATAACCTTCACAATAGAGCAAATAAAGATCAGCTACTATTATTATGCCTCAATCCCAACCTATTGGAGTTTTCATATGAATCCTCACTGTCCAATTCACTATATATGGACCCATTTTGTTACAGAATTCAATAATCCGGCCTTCAACATTTCCAAGTAAAGAGTTGATTCACACAAAATAAAAGACTTTAAAGATATACGACAAAAGCTCTTACCAGCACACCAATGTCAGCTTGAGATGCTCCACTGATCATATTGGGAACATAGCTCTTATGACCCTGGTGACAAATGGAGCATAATAAGAAAAAAGATGTAGAGAGAGAATAGAAGAAAAAGATGAAGAGAGTACATAGATTACAAAGAACATCACAGTTTACACTTTACATACAGTTACAGGCAGAACTTAGTAAATTTTAACTTAAACAAGTCATTTTTTTTTATAACCGAGAAATCCGTCTTGTGACCTGCCACCCTTTCGACCAATCACAGCCTTCTAAACTCGGTGGATAATGGGCCGCCCCTCTACCCTTGTCCACTTAAATACCGGGCTTCACTTTGCATGGTGTGGGGCTTGAACATGCAACCTAAGTCACAAATCCTCCACCTTTTGCCACTCAAGCTAGGCCTGGGGGGCAACTTATAGAAGTCATTATTTTTGTTTCTTTACAATAAGGATGTGGCTTAGTAGTGAATGAAGTGGAAGGAGGACCCTAAAGTCTCAAGCTCAAATCCCAGCAAAGGCAAACAACACAAAAGGATTGCTTCTCATCTCTCTAAGCTTTGGTGAGTAGAGCTACTCGGCACCGGTAGTGGGAGGTAGCATGTATTCGTTGGGACAACTGAGGTGCAAGTTGACACTGACACTGCCATCAAATAAATTTAAGAAAGTTTGTTTAAAAACTATTCGTTACACAGTGAATCATTATTTATTACCCCCTCCATTTAAAAAAGAATGACCTACTACCCTTTTCGGTCTGTTTCAAAAATAATAACCCTACTCCTTTTTTTGGCAACACTTTAAGACCACAAGTTCATGTGGCATTTTTAAGACTACAAGATTAAAGGGCCACAAGATAGAAAAATCTTCTTTATTTTTTCTTAAACTTCGTGAAAACTAGACCTCATTGGCTTGTCCTAAGCTTTTCGACCTTCTAGCCATGTAGTAATATAAAATAAAGGCTCAAAAGACAATTGTAGAGGAGATGAACGTCAATTTCTGGCGAAAAAGGGATTAATCTATGATTTAAGATCAGCATGGGACTTTTTCCAAGCTATCACTCATTATAAGATCACTAAAGCACTGTTTTTAAAATAATTGAGGTGTTTGGGATAGTTTGCACACACCTAGACTGATAACACGAGGTACCTGCTACCTCTTACCAACACAGGTAATGTGTATTATGTCCATCAAGGCTTGGACAGATGGAAAGAAACCAACTATTGTTTTTGTTACCGTTGGATTAGAACCTGAGAATTCAGTGACCAGTAGGACACTCCCTTTGTTGTATTACTAAAGCACTGTACCTTCCAACAATGTTTACTGATACAAAATTGATGGTACCAAAAACACTAATATGGCATAGAGACTCACAACTTTAGATCAAGGAAAACTTTCTATAGATCTTTGAGACGATGGTGCAAACGGCATCTCTCGTGCACATAAACTCGTCACTTAATACTCGCACCTTTTCCCCCGTGCACAAGGTAAACCAGAAAAAGAATGAGGATAAAAAGTTACCGGGGCATCAAGAATTGTAAATCTTGTCGTCTCTGTTTCAAAATGTGCTCTTCCTACTTCAACTGTTATTCCCTGAAAAGGAAGTGGTGACCAAGAAACACAGAATCACTCGTAAGCTCCTCCATATTACCAGCCCCAAAAAAAGAGGTAATATACCAATTTAAGTAATAGATAAAGCAATACCTTCACCCTCTCTTCTTCATTTGTATCCATAATATAGGCCATATACCTAAAAGACATTGAAAAGGGAAGTTAAAAACTAAAAGGAAAAGCAATAATTAATTAAAGACGGTGAGGAGGATCATTCCACATGCAAGAAAATAAACTGATGTGGACCCTCTTTTAAACTCATTATCGATAATTGTGCACTCGAAGTTAACAAGATGGAATCAAGAGATATTCTATCTCAAGAATAATCAAGCATGAAATATCAGGAACCATGCAAACAACACACAACTAGCTTCAGAATTAAAGAAACCCAAAAAAACAAGAATAAGCATCTATCTTTGCAACCACCTCTTGCAGATAGAAAGGTCAGTTGGACTCTAGGAATGTGCCTAGATTATCAGAATTAACAGGAACTAGTAACCGTATGTTACGTAACCAAACTCAGAACTTCAAGAGTTCTAGCAGTAAGAAAGTACCAGCAGAATTGCAGATGGCTGGTTTATAAGAAATCAATCATTTCATGGAAGTCTTCAACTATAAAATGCCACAATATCCTAAACTTGAACATCAGATAATAAGTTTTACTGGGTTGTAACTTGAGCTCTCTAATGAGGCTAACCAATCATTAGAGCAGCAACTTAGTTATCATCATGCAATAAAATGACAAATAGATGGGCTAAATCTTCAATATCCACCCAAAGAAGCTAATGGTGGCAACAGAATCTTAAGCAACCAGATCACTTCTCAGAGCTGTGCAAATTAACTAGCACATAATTCGGAATGCAAAACTAAATTACTAATTAGTGAACCTAACAAATCCTTTAAAAGTGAAACAACAACTAGTTTTTCCTTGATTGCAATTATCATATCTAATTATTGCCATCAGTGGCTGCACTTCTTGTCATTCCCATTTGAACAAAAGATTCACAGAAAGCAAACCATCACAATATGCAAATAATATTGCAGATAACATACTTCTTCTTTATAATGGTAAGGTATAAATTGCAGATAACCTACGTATTGGATGAGATCCTGAAAAGAGTGGACAATGCAAGTAGTTTATTTGAGAATTATTTGAGTCATGGTCCATTTGACATTGGTACTCGGTAGATTGTGACTTCAACAGCCAAAATTTGTCTAACTAATGAAAATCATGATAAACCAAGCTTCAGATATAGAATGTATCGCAGGTTATCTAACAAACCAAGAGGCCACAATGAATTTTGCAAAAGTCATACACAAGTTCATCAATTAAGAAACACTGACAGCATATCTTGACTATAGTAAGCTAGTAAACCTTACCAGCTCTCTCTGTTTTTATCCTTCGCTTCTTTCTCATACTTTTGTATAGTACGGTCATCAACTTGACCACTAAGTAATAGTATTTGTCCTCCAATAGTAGACTTTCCAGCATCTGTAGGTGATATGGAGAACTCTAAGTAACAATATATGATGTTTCTCAGTTAAACAATTAGATCGCATCTTACCAGTTACCAATCAGCTTTGCGAATGAAAACTTTCACATAAAAAACAAGAAAACGATTTTGCATCCTTTTTAAAAAATTGGAATAAGTAAAAAGTGATCTTGTATCCGACATACGGCACATGCAAAAATGGATTTTACTAGTTCAATAAGTTGGACACAGCTTACCTACTTAACCAAAAACTCAAACATCACCATTTCAATTTCCACGCCACACCGACATCTCAATTCTCATCAAGCAACAGCTAATGTTTTACCAAATCAAGAATGGGGAGAAAAGATAAATAAAAAAATGCAGACATAAAATACCAAAAAGATTGAGGAAAGATGCATAGAGTACTACATCCACAGAGTACCTAAAAACGCTCAAGATATGTTTGAGAGGTAAGACGACATACGATTTTGGGGGAAATAAAAAAACGGGCAGGACCTATAAGTCTTTAATGTAAAAAAATATCAGTACCATAAAAGAATTTCAAAAAAGACAGATAATAAAACTACATTGTACCAATAGTTATTTCCTCATTTACCATATTATTTTGATTGCCTAATTTTCCTTCTTGATACTTGGGAGATTTGTACTCATCAAGCTTCACTACAATGACAATCATGCATCAAGTGTATAAAGAGTAAATAGAAAAAGGAACACTTACCCACGTGACCAATAAATACCACATTCAGATGCCTCTTTTTATTGACTTCAACCTCCACCTGCATATCATCTGGGGCAGAACTTTCTTTTCCAGAGACACCCTTTGGATCGACATGCTCTGGCTTTAAGTCTGGATGTGCTTCATCTCTTAACTCTGATACCGTCAATGAAGTAAACAATTACGTAACAGTTTGAATAAAGGTTTCAGTAATCTAAAGATATCATTTTTCACCAAAATAGTTAAAACTCCAAATACCCCAAAAGTTCTCCCTTTTGTAAAACTTGAATACACCAAAATGCCCTATGAGTAATGTAACAAAGTAGGGAGGTGTCAACAAAAGAGTTAGGAACAATTATCATTGAAGGGTGGCTACTTGAAGACCTCAATAAGGATTCTCTCAAGGTAAATTTCCATAGATATAGTACCCAATAATCTTCGTATAAGCTGAATCACCAAAACATCAATGTCTGTGACTACAAAATTGCCAAGCTGTGAGACCAGTCTCTCTCCTCTCTGCTGAGCAGAACACCAGAGAGAGAGGCACAAGTAGCAACTGATCTCCCTCTTTTGAACAGTAAGGCCCGCAAGATTACTCTTTGTGAATACAGTTAAAAAAAAGATCAATCCCCATTACACTGACATCTTTCTGCAACATAAAGCCATCATTTCAGCGCAGATGACATGAGCCCCTTCAGCTAATTTCAGCATGATTCTTTTACCTACTCCCACCTCAAAAACCCTCCCCATCAAGAGGAGATGAAAATTAGGAAACTCATCCAGATCATTGATCTGATACCAAATCACATCAATAGAATCACTTTTTTGAGAAATTACGAGACATCTAAGTCATAAAAGTAAAGAGATCTATTCATTTATAAGAAAAAGAAAAAACGGGAGATCGGATTTATGATAAAATAGAATCCCGTAACAAGGACAAAAATTTGTTTTATAGATGCAGATTTCCCGGTCAAGCATATCAAAAGAAATCACTTAATAACACAAAAGAATAACCTCCACAAGAACCAGATGATACATAATCTGTTCATGAATCTACCTACCATCTTCCGGCATATCAGGTTTCCCAACATCATCAGTCTTCCTCTCTTCTTCCATAAAACTATCCTCTACCATTTAATAAACAATCAAAACGTCATCCAGAAAGTTCCTAATGATATCAATGTAGGACATGAAAGCAGGGGGTAAAAGTATATCGACATATAATATATGAAAGAACAAATGTACAAGGTATCAAAAAATAGATTTTAGAAAGATATTAGCAGAAACTAAGAACAAAGTCTAATAGCCTTTGCAAGTTACAATATAAAAAAGGAACATTTTCTCTCCTTTGGATAAAATAAAAAGATAAGTAATTAGGGAAATCATGATTTTTGAACTCTGTAGGTAGTTTCTTGTGTGCATTACCATTCAAAACTAAAAGCAACAAACTTTCATGAAGCCTACTAAGAGTAGTGATTTGAAGGACTCTTAACCTTGTCAAAGTTACTTAAAACAATCGCCCCCAAAGAAACAAGATTTAGAAAACGACAATGTCAAAGTTAACAGTAACATCACATGATCGCATATAAATATAAGACCAACAAAGGATTTCTTCTAAAAAAAATTGTCCTATGGGGATAATACCCAACTCCCAAGCAGGAAAACAAAAGAAGAAAGTCTTACATGCACCCCGAGGCCCAAAAGAGCAAAGAAGCATCTAAATATACACAACAACAGGCCTAACTTTTAAACCACGAGAAGTTTCAATGATGTGAGTCCACCAAAGAAAACTAAGAAGAGAAGTCTTACATGGATCCCCAGGCCCAAAGGAGCAAGGAAGCATCTCCATATACACAAGAACAGGCCTTGCTTTTAAACCACAAGAAGTTTCTATGATGTGGATAATAATTACAATAGGAGAAGAGGAGCGGAAGGGGGAGAGGGATCAAATTTAATCATAGACTTTTTTACAAATCAATATAAATCATGAACTTAGCAATAATATACTGACATCAGACCATCGCAATGAAGACCACTTCTAAACACTACAAGCAAATAGCCACTCAAGAACAAGCAAGGCAAGACATCAGTGAAGTTGCTACTAACCTCCATCAGCTTTATCATGTTTTATAGCTTCATCAGGTCTAGCATCTTCCACGTTGACCAACACAGTATCTTCTGCTGACATTCAATCACAGATTAGACACTCAAAACCATATTTCCTTATGGTAAAGTAATGTAAGCCATAAATGGTCGACTTCAATGGTAAGGAGATAAACAATCTATGACTACATAAAAAAGCCTAGGTGGCAATAAGAATAGAACAAATCATAGAACTGCTGTAATTAATGATATACCAGATGAATCAAGCTGCAGCGCCTTGATGTCCTCTTCAATATCTATCACATCAAACAACCAAAAGTATGAAATCCATGAAACCGTCATACCCCAACAATCTCAGAAGTTATCAACAAATGGGAGAAAACCCAGGAAAAAAGAAACATCACAGAAGTCATTATCTATAGAAGGTGAGTTCGGTATGGAGGAATATGTTATCCATCGAACACCTGACATGTATCGGTAAAAATGTTTTTCTTTTGGTGAGTTCGGTATGGAGGAATATGTTATCCATCGAACACCTGGTAAAAGATATTTTCTTTTAAAACATATCATTTTAACTAGTTGACTATAAATTAGATACAATACATCTATGATGCTATTAGTAATATGAACATTAGAACCCAATACTAAAGAAAACTAATCATAGCAAACTGTTGTCCTATGTTTTTGAGCAAATTAACTCTAATTGCTTCAACAAAATCTCAATTGAAACTTCATGAAAATTGAAGGGAATAAATCATGTTGTTAGTGAAAAGTGGTTGAATGGCACAAACATATTATAAACATTTAGTTCATGATGATAATACATAAGATACAAAGTAAGAATTTTCAAGATAATAATTTAAAAATAGATGTATTATGCAAAGTAGGATTACAATGTATATGTTTAGTTGTTGTAGACATTATTCAATTTAACCCCAATAACTGCTAACTACTAATTGAATTAAATTGTTATTATAAGAAAAGGACTTCCTTTGTCCTAACATTAAAAGACACTTCCTTTTTAAGCTACAAATCGCCTATGTATTAGTTTTTCAAAAGATTTTTGTTGAATTTTGATGAAAAGAGAACTTTATTCTATATCAATTCAATTGAACCAAAATCAAATAGTTAATAAATTAGTATAGATTGAAACTTACAGAGTTCACCATTATTAACCTAAGGATATACTATTACAACATACAAACAAACAAAGAACATATACCCAGGAAATATATCAAGGTGACCAAACACTGAAAAACCATGAATAGATTTTCTATCATTAAAAACTCCAACAAGCGAATTGTCTTTTACTGAATTTCTACGAAATCGACAACTACGTAATTATTGAGCTCTTCTCAAATAAGCTAAAGGATATTAGATTATCAGTCAAAGTAAATAGCTTCTAATCTAACTCAGTATGCAAATTCTGCCAAAAGAATAATGGATTAAATGCGACGATAAACCCTAGATTGAAAAATCGATAGAAGAAGTGAAGATCTGATACATAACATATAAATCAGCAAGCGAGAAAAGCTACATACCCATGGGGCTCGGTTAATTGAGTGAGAGGACGCGTAGGGTTTGTGCTTGCGGTGACAATAAATTGAAGGTGCTGCTGATGAAAATCTATTGGAGGCTGCCCGCTTCTTTTTTTTATACCACTTGCTGAAACCGTAACCTGGGGTTTTAGGATCGGTTCAGATGTTAAACCGGCCTGTCAAACTATTTTTTTTATTTATTTTTTTCTTTCTTTGGACTATTTTTAAACTTAAAAAGCTTTCTTTTTTGGCTCATAAATTTTTTTGGATCAGTAATTTAAGTCATATCTTACATCAACTTAGCAAATTCTGAGGATTTTGATTTTTTGTATCGATCTAGCGTGAAAATTTGCCCTACAAATTGATATTAATTTTGTCTTTTTTATATTTTTTTCGTATTTTAAATATCCTCAAAGCGACTATAGTTTTTTCTCATTTGATTTAATTATCATATTTTGTATTCAATTCTGTATTTTTATTATTTTTTGTGTTTTGAAGGTCCTCAAAGCGACTATAAGTTTTCCATTTACATGATTGCATCAACAGATATCTTCCCTTACCAACTTTACACAATGTTGATATCACGTTTGAGAAAATCAATGCTCAATGGGGTTCATTTTATGTCTCATTTTATGTCTCTTTTCCTGTATCTAATCTGTTACGAAGTTTTAGCAACAATGCAGAGATAAAATTTAGAGAAAAATAAACACACAAAAGCAAGTTCATCTGGCGAGTTAACAAAGGCTGGGATATGTAGGAAAAGAGACATGAAGTAATGAGTTGATGAAGATGGAGGTAAACAACAAGCAAGAAACTCCAATACATGAAGATTAAGCAAAACAACTTAGATTTATAGCAAGACAGATATCCAATGTAACAAAATAAAAATCCAAAATTGAAACAGTTGAGGCCTCATAATAATGAAAAACACGGAGAATCTTCAAAATCTAAAAGACTTTTAATTCAGTATTGGCCAAATGGCTCACGTCGATCCTCTTCTTCCCTAATAACGTCCAATTCCCCAAACTCTAATCAGACCATCTGTATAGCCACTGAAAAGTGTGCTTCCATCAGCACTCCAGCTCAAACTGGTGCAGTATATGACCTGCCAATTTAGATGCAATTATATTAGATTCATCATTCACGTCATAGCAATGGAAATATCACATAACAGTAACTGGGTCAACAGTGGCACAGTCCAGTATATAGCTACAGACTCGAAAACTGAAAACCTATAGAAGCAAATACGTCTTTACAATTCAGAGGCATATTAATTCTATCACTGCAGAGACAGTGTACAATTAGCATTACAAAAAAAATGGTTTATCTACCAAAAAGAGAAGGAAATACAGGACACCACAAGTGACAAATTACACATAGACAATCAGTACTTTAACAACATACCCAGTGTAATCTCACAACTCAAGACTGAGAGGGTAGAAATCACAAACCTTACCCATCTTTGTGGGGTAAGTGGGTTGTTTCTGATAGACTCTTAGCTCAAAAAAATGCTTTAAAAGTAGGATTGCTAGAAAAGTATGGCAGCAAAATAAAAAGACAGAAAGTAAATGAAGCTCCCCAAAATAGTATACAAATTGAAGAAGAGACTATATGACTACTAGATAATACTACTAATGAGGAGAAGAGGGAAGGAGGCCACCCCCACCTAACCCCCATAATGTGTGACAACAATCAGCCACCTACTACCCTTCTACGTTCTACCCTTTCTAGTTAGGGCCATGTTTCATGTCATGTCTCCCCGTGTTATTTTTCATCCTACCTCTCCCATCTATTATTAGGGTCCAATCTCTCACATTTCTTTACTAGGGCGTCTGTGTACCTCTGTGATTGACATGCCCAAATCATTAAAAGCTCATTTCTCTCATCTTGTCTGCTACAAGACCCACTCTGTTTAACTTTGTTATTACATTGCCAACACAATTCTTGACTTCACTAATACTATCCCTGATAAAGCAATACTGAACTAACCACCACTCTGTAAAATTGACCTTTGGTCACACATTCTTATAGCACCATTTCCCATCATTTCACCCATACCACTTCAATGTGACATGCAATATCATTCAGACTAAAGCCCTGTCTCTGAACTTCCAGCCTTTCATTAACTTGAAAAATCAGAACATCAATACTACAAATATCTATATTCGGACAACAATAGTTTTCAACTGCAAATTCCAAAACAAGTGTCCGGGAAGCACCATATCCTGCAATGTTTCACTACAAATCTTCTCATAGCACCAAACCTCAGAAAGAAAAGTTAACATAGTTCCATATAGAGTGGAAATCATTTCCCGTGATAGAAATGTTCCCTTTAGAAAATCATTTTAATTCATTTTCTTAGTATTTGAACGAGTACAAAAGTGGCTAATATAATAATTGATTGACTATTAGATATTGACAACAATGAAGTATTGATCGACATAAAATAGAATTAACGTTGGGATATTTGAAAGATAAAACAAACCTTGGTTTTGGAATCGGTAGCAGCAGTTCCGAACATTTCACTCTCTTGTTTCAGATCAACTTTAAGATCAACCACGATGCTTTTGCTCTCCAAATCCCAAATCTTGATACTAGATTCAGTAGCAGCACAGAGCCAATACCTATTCGGGCTAAAACAGAGGGTGTGGATAATGGAGCCAGCATCAAGAGAGTACAGTTTCTTCCCTTCAGCCAAATCCCATAGCAATATGACACCATCTTTCCCTCCGCTAGCACACAACGAACCATCTGGGGACACGGCCACAGTATTCACATACCCGCTGTGACCCGCAAGAGTAGACCTGAGCTTACAGTTGGTGAGATTCCAGATTTTCACAGTGCGATCCCATGAACCAGACACAATAGTGGGCTGAAGATTATTTGGGCTAAAACGGACACAAGAAACCCAATCAGAGTGTGAATCCTGTTCCTGAATTGTGTACTTGCACTCACCGAGTGTGTTCCATAGCTTGATGGTCTTGTCACGGGAAGCAGAGACAATCTGACGGTTGTCAACAGAGAATGCAACAGATAGAACATCTTTAGTGTGTCCAACGAAACGACGAGCAGTGGTTCCAGCTTGAAGATCCCATAAACGGAGCTCACCGTCCCATGAACCGGAGAGTGCAAACATGCCGTCAGACGACAACACGACATCTTCAACGAAATGGCCATGTCCGGTAAGACGGCGACGAGGGACACCGTATTGTGAACCGTCTTTAGTCAAAGACCAGACGATGATGGACTTATCCCTGGAGGAGGTGACAATCATGTCGGAGTTGTCAATTGGGGTTGCAATAGCAGTGACCCAGTCAGTGTGGGCTTTCATGGTACCGCGGAGGACTAGTGATTCTTGCGACATTTTCTCAGATTGGTGGCGGCCGTCAGTGAAATCACCTTTGGTGGCAGAAAATAGAGAGGCGGAGATGAAAATGGAGAGAAAACTCTAGGTTTTTAAGCGGATGTATTTATATGAGAAAATTTAGGGTTTTTTAGAGTGTTGTTAATGGGTGCAGGCAAACGGGTCTGGGTACTGAATTTCGGGTTGTTTGAATACATGAAAGAACCAACTTCTCTTGAGGCCCATTAGCACCTTATAATCTCATAAATTTGATACTGTATATAATTTAGGGGCTAAGACTCATGATTCGACCATCATGTTAGAGATTATTAGCCTATGTAGTTAGAGCTCTCCAAAGTTGATGTTGAGCATGCGTCAGATTCTTCAAAAAAGACACTATTTTTAAAGAATCAAACATTCACCTATCATTATTTTTAAAGAGTTCAAGCAACATAGTTACTAACTATAGTCTCTCTTCAATAAACATTTGTTACGATTCATGGCTCGATTTCCATCAAGAAATGGATGTTCATACCCTTTGCTAATTTGTAGCTGGTGGGGTTCTTGATTTTGCTTCACTTCTCGGCTTAATGTAGTTATATTCAAAAAAGCAGATTCAAAGTTTCAAAGCCGGCTTGATTTAAAATTTTGATATTCCACAATCGTGAATCATTTTGAGAGAATTATATATTAAAAGACTCGAAACATCTAGAGGAATTCATACCTAAAATTGAGGATTGTTTAGGAGTGTTTTTTAGTTAATCAAGATTGAATAGTATTCTTCATGTATATGGAGTATATACGCACAGTAAGTTACATTCGATTTTTTGCATGTATAAGCAGTGTATAACTCATATACATGTAAGATATAATGAATGTACTATAAGTAAGATATATTGTACCGTCATGGTATAATTTATGACTTTTAATATAAAACATGACTATATTTGTTGTTAACTAATTACTTTATTGTTGATATATATTAAACTATCCCTTTTAAAATTCAATTATTTAATAAGTATGCATGTTTAGTCTTAATTATAAGTATGCATGCACTACTTCGAAAATAATTTTTAGCACCAATAAATATACACACTAAATAAAGAACGATAAAGTCTTTACCACCATTAGTTAATTGATATTGAATTCACTATCGCTATAGACTTTAAAGACATTTACAAAGAGTGGCCAAATGACGTTTTAAAATATATTTTTAGCGACAATTAAGTTAGTTGCCGCTAAAAATCATTTTTTGACGTAGCGATGTTAGTCCCAACTCTTACAAATGGAGGCTCCGTTCATTTTTCTAACAGTATCACACAACCAAAATAATTACAATTTCACGAACCTGAATCGATGAATACAGAGGAATGTATTTACTCTAGGTGACATTTGAATCAGCAAGTAGACAAGAACAAGTCTTTTTGGAGATCAACTACAGCAAAATTTTGAAAAGAGTTATGCAGTGAAGTTTATGTATGCCAAAACAAAAAGTAGGAGGTAACAATAAACCGATGCCTGAAGAGAAGTTGCAGAAGATTGATCGTTGATCTCTGAGGAGTCGACTGCAAGTGGCAAGCCGTCACTGTTAAGTGTGCATGACTGAGGATTCGAACCGTCTTCACTCATCATTAGAGCCCTTAAAACAGCAGAAACTGTATGAATGTAACCAGATGTATTTTTGTTGAGAAGCCAAGTTAAGCCCATCATTTGGCAACCCATGCTCCGCAGTTTGCTACTTCTGTCATTTGTTATGCTTGTATCTTCCCATCTGCTGTCACTGAGCTGCAGATTAACTTCAACTTATTAGAGAATAAGCAACATATTTCACTTGTAACTCAGATAAGACATATATGCTCGATCGTTATTGACAACATACCCTCTTTAACATGCTTCCTAGCAGAAATTATGAGCTACGGTTGATCCCAAGATTAAATGAACTTTACAAGTTCACTGGCAAAATTAATAGGAAGAGAGAACTGATGATAACATACGGATTAAGTAAGATTATTGTCAAATAATTGAATCGTATCCCCCCTAACATAGGCGATCCAGCCAAGTATTAGCGAAGCTTAACTTTTGCATATTGCTTTCCTGGATATCTAATTGTTATATAGAACCATCTAAAGGTTCATTGTGTAGATGAGGCTCCAATATTTCCAATGAGACTTGATGCCTTTTTTTTTTCTTATTCATCTGTGAGCCCCAAAAACAAGTTGCAAGATAAAGTTTTGTTCATCTACAACACAGGAACTAAAGAAGGCATTAAAATTAGAAGAAGAGCTCTCCACATGGTCATGAGTAGGATACTAACCTTAAAACGACTGATCAGTCAGAGATCGCCATGTGAACAATCACTTTACGTAACATTCATCAATGTCATCTATATCAGACCAGTTCTTTTATTCATCTAGTTTAACTACCTAAGACAAACTGCTGGTGATATCTACTGATCACCTATATTCTATGTCTAGTGTACACATTACACAACTTATCACAGTTAGCATATAAACGTGTATCATATTTAAAAATGCCCGATAGAGAAACTTGTGGCGGACGAACATAAGCACTTGTTGGTCATTAGTTTTAGAACATATTGTAGTAGAGTAAACACTACATGCCTCAGTTCTTAAATCCAAATTATGAAAGAGGATTGTGTCATGGAAGTTTGATGTTAACATACAAATAGTCAATAAAGATGAATCTCCTAAATAAATAGTATATCCTGACTCAACTACTTTTTGGATTGAAGTATAGTTGATTGACATTATATATTAAATTATCTACCCAAACACACCATAATTCAATTTAAAAACAACTTTCCTGTCCCCTCCACAATTAAGCAACTTCTTTAGTCCTTTGAACAATTTTCCCCTAGAACTATATCGACACGCTACAAGAGTGGCATAACCAGGATTTTCAACGAGAGGATTTGAAACATAAAGAAGCAATCATACGAAAAAGACAAAGAGGATTCAACGTCTATTGTATATACATAAAATGTATCAGACTATTTCAACATGTTACAAAATCTTATTTACTCTGTTACTAAATAACAAGACTTACCATATAAAGAGTGTTCAAGCATTTGGAGCAACCAGCAATACCAGCATATCCATTACTGCTAAAACAATCTCTCTCTAATCTCTTCACACTCTCACCACCAACAATTTCTCCACTCGAATTCAGTGTGAATTTCTCCAGACAGCTAAGTGGATGCAGCCTAATACCACAGTAACAATAAACCACATCACAAGTCTCATTTGGCTTCACCAGCTCAATTCCCCTGTTTTCCAAAGCCTTTCCAAAAGAAACCACACAAGTCTCTGAATCATCAGGGAGCACAGGCATTTCAGCAGACATTGAGTATTGTGGGAACTTTGCAATGGCTCTGTGAAGCGCGGTTCTCGAGTAGGCTGCATAGAGCCATGCTGCGAGAACCGGGCAGCAACTGGTCGGGTTTATTTGACCCGAATGATCATTGGACCTGCAGGATGATTTTATCCCTTTGTAAAGGTCTTCTGGTATGTCTAGAGAACAGCTGTCGAAGTTTGATTGTTCTGGGAAAGCAGGGATTGTTGCTGGCAATGAAGGGGCTGGGGAGAATGAGTGGGGATTGGGTTCAGTCGGGTCGGGGTCGGGTATAACCGGAAAGGCAGGTATTACAGTTAGATTGATGATGTAAACAACTGTAAACAAGAAGAAGGAAAAATAGTTAAAGGACATGGCTTATAATTAGAGAAATGAAGGAAGTTGGAAAATGATAATGTGTTTAAAAAAAAGAATGGAAATTTGAGGAACTTTAGTGAGAAGCCATTGATTATAAATGGTAGCTTATATTTTTTTCCTTTGGTTTGTGGTGGTGATGAGGGAGTAGTGACAACAGTACTCTTAGATTTTTTTATTTTGTATCTAGTATTCGAATCTCATTATTTGAAAGACCGAGTTTCGAACTTATAAATTTCAAATTCTGAACCAGTCCAGGTAACGAAGGAATAGACTGAATGAGAAGCTAATGGCTCAGTAATGTGGGGTATGGCAGGTTGGAGAAAGTTTGTTTGTTTGTTTGTTTGTTTGTTACTCTTATAAGGCTTAGTATGTGTGTATGATTATAATATGCTTCAAAGCAACTATGGAACTGTGTCAACTACTTATACTATTTGGTCATCATTTGCAAATTCATGTGAATGACATGCAAGTAAAAGCAGTTGGTTAATTTAATACTTGCAAATACTAGTATGAAATATTTTAAACATGAAAAGGAATTGATTTATTCTATTTGACATATATGATGTAACAAGTTAACAACCACAAAAAAGGAATGAAAAAAATAAGTGAAGAAACAAAGAAACAAGATGTTTTGTGTAGTAATATAATAATATGATTATGACCTGCTATTTAATTGGTAGATATATATACTTTCTCTTATTCATCAATATCTTCTCAACATCCTCCAATGTCTATGTCACTAATTTGCTAGCCAATACACATCTTTCAAAACCTCAAATCTCTAATATAAATTCTCATTTGGAAGTCAGAGTAAAACGCCTTTATACCAAAAGCAACTCCATTCTCAACCATAATGTCATAAATATCATACTAGTTGCATTCCGTTTACAGCGTTAATAAGTTTGTAAGAAAAATGCCTTTGTCGTATAACATGGAAAATGACATGACATAAGAGGAAAAAACAGATCACATGGTCCTTACTCTTTTGGGAGAGCAATAAGCCCAATAATTGGAGTTCCTCACAAGCCTCTATATCACATATATTTACCCCACTTCATCTGAAAATCCACTAGGACTGAGGCATAGTTGTTTACTGCAACGAAACAAATGAGTTTTTGCGATGAAGTGAACAAAAGTTCATAAGAAAGAACAATCCCTCAAGGGATTGATCTTAGGCATTGTATTTCTCAAGTCATTACAAACTTCAACTTGTCACAAGTAACTATAGTTTACAAATCAATATGAAAATGTAATCTCATCCACAAATAGCTGGAGAACATTTTCTTTTCCTGCTATGTGAAATAAAAATTCACAGTACAAATAGCAACTGAAAACCTAACAGTTGGCATTCTGCCTGAAATGCCGCAGTAAACTTCAACTATTTGTAGTACAAAAAAGCTTATGATTTACAGGACAAGGAGATACATAATAGAGTGTACATGATCAAGAATGTCAAAACTACACAAGGGCAGCCCCGGGCATGAAGTGGGTGGGATGTAAGCATCTTACCCCGATGGAAGGGTCAATGGCTGGTTCATCAGATCTACAGAGTATGCTGGGTAATAAATTAGCCATGACGATCAGCAGGTTTTTGAGTTAAACCATCAACACCGTCACTTTGCTCTTTAATTGGCTCTTCCTATCAGAACATTATAATATAATGCCAACCTTTTAGATCAATAAAATGACAAAGAAAAAAAAAGAAGGAACAATTGGCATTTTGGTTTTAAGCAAGGACATAAGCAGGCATTCTGTTGAGTTGTCATTATTGGAATGACAGTCTTTTTTCCTTTTACATGAAAACAATTTTTCATGGTTGAATGATTGAATGTCATTGATATTCAACAAAGAGAGAAGGGGTAGAAGTTACCTCAGCATTTCTTCCTTTAACTACGACGCACTTTGAGGCACTGATACTAGCACTCTTCAGCAAGCTACGAGCACTATAGTTTGCTTTGTTTGGTCCATTTTGCACATTAGCATCTGAGTTCTCTGATCTCTCTGACTTCCCTGGTGGGCTCTCTAGAGTAGAAGCAACAGATGCTGAAGTTCGTTTTTCAAAATCAATGTTCTGGGAAGACGTCTCATCTTTAGGTGCAGGAACCCGCTCTCTAAGATGAGAGTATTCAAAAACAAACCAAGTTAATTCCTTGGCTAAAGTTTGTAGCGTATAACCGCAAAATCAGATTTGCTAAAGCACTTGCTATATACTCAAAATTAATCTTGTTCAGGAAACACACACAGCTTTTAAAGTAAATTGCATCAACCTACAACATTTCTGTTTAGAAACAATCATTTATCAAATAAGTGCACAAAAATAAGGACGGCTTAAATCGGACTGGTGTCTCTCAGAACTGGAACTAAAATAAGGACTGCCTGAATCGGACAAATATTAAAATGTCCATATTTTCTCTAGACAAATGACTTCTAATTCAGCAGATTATTATTGAAGAACGACCTTTACCACCCAGAGCAAAAGAATAGACAGAGTTCACACCTAGGCAAGGAAGCATGCTGCCTCTGAAGTGGAGTGCTTCGTTCACCTTTACCATAATGCTCCTCAAGATGTGCAAATTGACGCTTGAACCGATCAACACCACTAAATTGACACAAAAGAAAGACCATCAAAAAGTATTTCTCAAAAGAGTAGTACAAAACATTTATTGCAATACGTACACAAAGCAGGAGCAGTCAAGCAGATACATATGCACAACACATTACACACTAATACAACATATATATTGTGAATTAGCTGTCGCAGCCCTTGAAGGAAAGAAAATGCTTTAGTATAGTATTAACTTGAGGTTACTTCCATTTTGGGAAGAGTTGTCAATGCCCTCCAAAGATGCATTATATTTTTCGATCACTGGAGGAAACTAGAAGACAAGCAATTTGTTGTTCTAACTAAATTAAACAATCAGCTTTTAATGCAAGGAAATGAAGCAGAAAAAAGATATTAGAAAAGAACATAAATTATGTGGAGCAAGATTTAGGTGTCTCCTAACCTTGGGTACATAAACCCACTAGTCTGATCTCCGCCACGAAGATACTCCTGAAGCATCTGAGGATGATATTCTAAAATCTGTTTGCTCAGAACAAGTTTAGAAACTAATCAGCAAATTCAGTCCACATAAAAGGGAGCCATCAAAATGGAGAAAACTGTACCTCCCGATAAATGAGCTCTCTAACATCTTCTTTTGCCAACTTTCTCCGCTCAAATTCAAACTCAAGCTTTGATATTGGGTGAGTAGATGGTTCACGGTCCACATTTGACAAACTACGGAAATAAGGATCAGCCAGTGCCTTCAAACCAAAACCACCAATAATGAGATGAAGTCTTGTCACATTATCAGAGTCAAGATTTTCTTTGGTAGATAGAACAATATAAAAACTTCTTTACTTTATACAATTACCTCCTCTGCAGATGGTCGATCTTTAGGGTCAAATGCAAGCATGCGTACAAGTAGGCGCAAAGCCAAAGGATCCACATGTGGAAACTTTTGTGCAAATGGAACAGGTGTTTTTTTACGCATGTTACCGAGGTATCTTCTTGCCTTTTCATTTCTAATCTGCCAGTTCAGTAGAATTTCTTTAGTAAAACAGGAATAACTAGAGTGGGACATAGACGTGATTTACTAGGACCTCATACCAACTATTCTTTTTGTCTTAACCTTTGTTCTCTGATGTTCTTACTAGCAAGTAATGAAGACATCTTATCCTCCAGGTGATGTTAATCTGATTGAACATTAACAAAGAAAGAGAAGTATGCAATGAGAGAACTAACCTTTGCAATGGTTTCAGGAGGTGGTGTTCCTAGCAAATCAGTCATAAGGTCTAATTGATGCACTACATTCTTTCCAGGAAATAATGGTTTTCCAGTGAGCATTTCTGCAAATATGCATCCTATGCTCCAAATATCAATAGCAGGAGTGTACTGCAAATAGAGAACTCTCAGTGATAGTACATGTCACATGATAAGTAAATCTGTCTATACAGATATGTCAAAAACACAAGTGAACTATCAACATATATTATATGATATAGTTGCTTCGCAGTGAAATCACGTCATCAAATTTTACAGTTAAGATATCACTTTACAAGAAAGAATGCTAGTTAATTTTTGTTCTCTGATAAGGTACAAAGCAACAAAAAATACCACTCCATGATGTGGAGACACTGAGTCCACTTCCCAGAATATCAATCTCAACTTTTTAGGAGAAATACCACTCCATGATGTGGAGACACTGAGACCACAAAAAATATATCTGCATACTTGGAACATTAACAGTCTTAGGCCACAAGGCAGAAAATAATTCTTGAGCTAGAAATTGGGAAACCCCCTTGAAGCACTACCCTAACTATCTGTTTTACAAGCAGGTTCTGTTCCAAGAGATTTATACTATGCCTCCACAGTAAAAAAGATATGTATGTTTGTATTCTAACATTAAAACCTGACATGTACAGCCACCAGCCCGCATATGTTCATTCACAGTTGCAGGCTAACTCTTTACTTTTGATGGCGCACCCGTCTCAGATTCTCCAAAAATACATTACTTTTGGAGAATCCGAACGCACCCATTGACATTTTTGAAAAGCCCCAGCAGCATAGGTTGTAGGACTTAAAGCTGAACAGCATGTTCACATCACATATTTACTGAGCATTGAACTAGAGTGAGAGATTGATGCTCGGGACAGTCCTTTTTACTTTCATTGATTAGTTAAGATGAATCAGTAATCTTGCCACTTTCTCCTAACTGCAAGTTGACTAGGTCATATTCATAATACTGGGATACTATAAACAGGGAACTCTCATCTTTCATCCAATTTAAAGAAAAATCTACTATTAAGCTCTTGAAGTCAAAACTATCGTCCAGCAGGTGATTACTTTTTCCAACAAGAAGCTCCTCATCAATCCACTTGCATTCCACTTCTAATGACACTGTGACTCTTTACAGATAGAACTTGGATACAATAAACAATTTGAATCCTCAATTGAACATTCTCCCAGCCAAATGAAGTACCAAATATAGAGAACGAGTGATGTAATCAATCTCACAATGATGTGTTTTTTACATCTTGTCAGAATCGATCTTTTCGTGCATAGTATAGAAACCTAGACATGCTTCATCTCCCTCTCCCACCAACCTCTAAGCATTTGAAGTCAAGTGATCCATCACCTGATCATGATCCTTGTAATTAAACAATACTAGTTTGGGAGTAAATTCTGAAGGCATTATTAAAGGCTGATAAGTCAATAAGCATCCAGCAGACACTTATAGGGAAAACAGAAATATGACTTCATTCTGTATCAGCCACAAAACCATGTAAACAAAAATATTGTTCAATCTATAATTGTTCCAGTCTTCTCTGAAGACAGAAACAGAGTGACATACAACCAAGAAATTCTCAGACAACCAAAATACCGGAGAAAAGAGTGTATAGAAAGTATAATTGACCACAATGCATTATACTGATTGTCACAAACTATGCGAAATTTAAGTGACATTGCAATAATTGCATGTTTGGCAAATGGAATTAATAATTATAACTGTAGATGTCAGTGATAAAGCTAAGTTACCTTAGAGAAAAAAGAGCCACATAGCTCAGGAGCACGATACCATCGAGTAGCAACATAGTCCTTAAATACATCAAACAACAAGTATATCAGAAATCACTCACAAATTTGAGTACTAAAATAATGAGAAAAGAGAAGCCTTCTAGAGATCAAACATACAGTCCAGAAAATAGCTGAGGGTGTGTCATTAAATGATACACGAGCAAGCCCAAAGTCACAAATCTTCAATTTACAGTCAGCATTAGCAAGAATATTCTTCGGCTTTAAATCTCGATGGAAAACGTTTGCTGTTAAGAGGTCCCGAGGAAAAGTTAGCTTCTCCACTACATAGAGATGTCAAAGAGAAGGTTTCAACTCGTATAAAAAACAAACCAGTATGAGTATATTTTAATCCTCGCATAAGCTGATATAGGAAAAACTGATAATGCTCAGGTGTAAGATCATCATTGGCCTTAATAACCTGGTGGAGATCAGACTCCATCAATTCAAAGACGACATATATATCTTTAAACTCTCGCCGAGAAGGGGGCAACATGATGTGCTTTATTTCTACGATATCAGGATGCCGTAGAAGCCGAAGAAGCTTAATTTCTCTTAAAATTCTAGTGGCATCAGAGACATGCTCAAACACATCATTAATCTTCTTGATAGCAACTCTTTCTCCAGTTTTGGTATCAACAGCCGAGGCCACAACTCCATAGCTACCCTTGCCGATAACTTCCTGAATTTGGTATCTGCTTGCTTCTCCATATTCTGTGAAGAACTCTGCCTCCTGTGAGTTCTGAATAACAATATTCAAGTCAAACAAATGTGACTGATATCTGCAGTATAATACAGCTGCATCTTCCCATTTCCTTACCCATGTAAGTCTACATAGAGCTGAAAAGTTCATAAGGTAGATATGCCACATAATAGTAATCTGCATAATGGTCTAACGCTACTTTATGTGCAAGGAAATGAACACTCAATAATATAGAAAAAAATAAAAACACCACAAAACTGATGCTTGAAACATGATCCTCCTCATATGAAGAAGACAAGTCTGATAGGTCTTGATAAAATCTAACAGACACAAGATTCTACAAAACACTGGTCATTGGTAGCAACAACAACAAGATACCAAGTGAAATCCCACTCGTCATTGGTAGCAAGAACTTCAGTTTTCCTTAGATTAGCAATTATGAAGATAGCAAATATTATAATCTAACACACACACACACACATCTTTTGTTTGCCTCCAAGAGAAAAGCGCATGGCAATAACGAGCAGGGGATTCCGACCAAACAGACTACAAGATTCTTAGGTAGGAAAGAAAGATAGTTCAGACAAATTTTCTTTTGAGGTGGGGGTGAGTAACTGTGACTTGCCAATAAATATCTGTTTCATTTCAATGACATAAGCAAATAGACAGAAAAATCCAAAATGAGTAAAGTTGCAAGCTTTACTTTCCCTCATCCTTTTTTAGCAATATTTTCTACATATATCAACCAAATTCTCAGGTGGGAAACCAATTTGTGTCTACATACATGAATAACTGACATCAACATCAGATTGAGCAGTAAAATGATGGTCAAACTTAATCAACTCCATGCAACATCAAAAAGCAAAAAAAAAAGTCAATAAAAAGCGAACAAAAAAGGGAAAAATCAAACCTTTCTGTGATGATCCATTTGATAAGAAGCAGATGAAAAAGGGAAATCAACCCTTTTAGGAACTCTTATAAACTTAAGACCCGAAATGTCAAAGTCTTCAATAATGGTAAGCTCTCCTCCTTCTTCTTCTTGGTATTTTGAGTCTGAAATCTTAATGGGTTTTTCAAGATTGTTCAAGATCGGTTCTGCATTGGTATGAACAATAGTAGTAATAGTAGTAGTAGTACTTGAACGACGATGAAACAAACGACGAACTCCGTCCACAAATGTACTACCACCCCCCATATACTACTACTAACACCCCCTTGTCTTTTTTTTTCTTTTTTTTTGGAATTCCCCTAATCTGTCGTGTTGATTCTTGATTTGCCACCACAAGATCTCAGCTTTCCACGCTAATATGTTTTTCTCTCTCTTTCTTGCCAGTTGCCACCACAAAATACAGCGGTTTCTTCCGAGTTTCTTGGTGTTGTGCAAAGATAATGGGAGAGAAGAAGAAGAAGAGTTGTAGTAAAAAGAGGAAACAAGTTGGGAAAAAAAAAAGCAGGCTTTATACCTGTCGAGTTTAACCTTATACCAAGCTTAAAACAGTAAAATTTATTTTTATATCTCGTGATCTTAAAAAACGCCTATTGCTTCATATTAAGTGATGATCTTAGAGTTCTGTTACCTCTCATTAAAGTAAGGAAAAAAAAAATAAATATATCTTTAAACTATTGTAAATGGTATGCAAATATTATTCATCGTATTTTTTGGGACATTGGTGCTAATTATTCAAAAATTATAGCATATATCATTTTATAATAACATACATACACATGTCATAATCTTATCTGCTGATCCAATATTTATCAACGGATAAGATTATATCACGTGTCTCTATTTAGTCTTCCGTTAAAGTAAAGGGCATATATGCTCAAATTTTTGGACGAAAAGAACACTAAAGTCCCAAAAGTATGACGAATGATATCTGTATATCATTTACAATAGTTTGAGAGTATATTTGTTCTTTTTTCCTTAAAGTAATAAATGAGACAATAATTCAATTTGTTGAGTTCTCAACTACTACATTAATCGCTAGATTATATTTTTTGGTGCAGTTTCAATAATTTTTTAAGAGTTCGACATTTAATTAATATGAAATATATGCTAAAATAATTTTTATATTTATAATCTTAAATATGTAATATGAAAGTTGAATTTGACAAAAAATATGTATACATTTTTTTGAAAACAGAAAAAAGTGAAACAAATAAAAAGTTTATGTGGATGAAAGTTGTCCAAGATAAAACGGTAAATAAGTTTGACCACTAATTAAAGATTAAGAATTAAGAAGTTTGCATCTAAATAAATGTATAATTTAATATTAAACTGCATGTTAATAAATAATTCTCCTTAAGTTCCCAAATCCGATCATTAAATATTGAATACAACATATCATGTTTTGGCACATTCTCCAGTTCATGCTACTCACAATATTGAATAATAATAATAATAATAATAATAATAATAATAATAATAATAATAATAATGTCACATTTTTTAATCAATGATTAATTAAGCACGACGTTCTTTAGTTTATCCATTTTTGTCTATATAAAAATATAGACAAATCCCAATCATTTGCAAATATAACTCATTTAATTTAGTTAAAATCTGCTTGCTACAGCTAATAGCTTGTGAAAATGCATTATGTTTTCTGCTTGCCAATATAATATCAAAATAAAAGTCGATCTTTTATTAATTTCTTTATTTTAATTTATGTGATTTTTTTTCGTTTATTTTAAAAAGTTAAAATAATACTCCTTGTTATAAATTCATTGAATGAGCGAATTGTCCATTGAATTAATACATGAATAACTATTCATATTTCTTAGGTTAATAGAACCATTTTGGATAAGAATATATCTATTTATCATGATACTTAATATGATGACTTTTAGAGTGACTTTTCCATCTATAACTAGGACTGTTCTTTCACCATTATAATGACAGATGAGAGAAAAAGACATTTAAATAAGATGATCTCTAAGCGTTATTCCTCATATACTTTTGTCTATATTATTTTCAATATTTTACTTATGTTTTATAACATTCCTTACGTTTTTAGATATGTAAAAGGAAAAATTACATAAATTAATACATTTTAAAAAATAATTACTGATTTTAGCGATACTTTTTGTTTATTACCATTTATAGCAATTTGTGATAAACCTGTAATATGTATTAAAAATGAATTATGTATGCAATATATTTGAATTATAATTGTTTTTGAAATATATTATGTTTGTTTGGTAAAAAAAAAAAGTCACATTGTATTATAAGTGTATTAAAATGTGTGATAAATATATTATCCATCATTAAAACTTGTATTATATGTGAATAATAAATTGTTCTTTGTAATATGTATTAAACTTGTATTATAAATGAATTAAGAGTGGTCAAGTGAAAAGAAAATATTACTGCTATAAATGATAAATATTTTTTTATTATAGTATATTTATGTAAGTTTCCCTATGTAAAAATGAAAATGTATGGGCTGCTTCTTGGACCTATACTACAATGGCAGCCCAAAAGATTTTGTTTGAACTTTATGAATGTAAAATTTAACGAGTCACTTAGGGCTGTTCAAAATCGAATCGAAATTGATAAGCTGAACCAATAAAAAAGTTATTAGTTTATACTATTGGGTTATTGGTTTAGTGATTTTCATAACGGATTTAATTTTTTTTGTTATCGGGTTATCGATTCTTAACAGTTTAAAGTTTTTTTCTTCACGGATTAACCGATAAACCAATAGTAAATTAAATAATTATATATATACCATTTTGTATATAAAGTCCTCGACTTAGAGTTTGATTTCCTACTTTTCTTTTTAATTGTCTCAATCACTTGATTATTCTACGATGTAAAAGTGTTTGCTTTTGAGCAAGATGTAAATTCTGAACTCAAGTGCATGGTTTGTTTAGTTTGTCACTTTGTTTCTAAGTGATTTTCAATATTTTCTCTTTTGTGTCAAATCTTAACGGTTAAACCAATAACCGAACCGATAACGATAAAAAATCGATAAATCAATAAGCGATAACCCAATATCTTAATGGTTATATAACGGTTTAGCATCTCTACAAACCAATAACCAATAAGCCAACCCGATAGACTTTAAAATCGAAACGAACCGGCCAATACACAGCCCTAAAATCACTTGTACAAACTTAATAAAATTGATATCGTAGAAAATAAAAAATTAATTTAATAATTCACAAATAATTATATTGTAAGAGACATAACTTAATTCACATAGTAAACTTATGCTAATCAATGAACTCATAGTAATACTACACAACTCATTTCAAATAATTTGATTCACATGAAATTTATGTAAAAGTAAACTATAAAGAGAAGTTCACTAAGCTTATGCCAAGCGAATTTTGGTCATAAATAAAAACATTTTAATTCACAAAAATTTATTAAACACAGAAATTAAAAATCATCATATTTTCTCTAAAATAAATTTAAAACCACTTCAAAAAAAGGTCAATGTATGCAAAAGCTTCAAAGTTAACACAATTATAGAGTATAAGTTAGAAATTGAAAAGGGTTTGAAAAATATTTTAACTATAATTGAAATTGTTGCTACGATATCAAATTTCATGAAGGATATTTTATCCTCCGAACTATTTAAGAGTGTATTTTAAAGGCATAATATGTGTGCCTAAGTTTTTATCCTTAAATAATTAATTGAAGATACATGAGATAAAATTTTTTATCCTATTTTAATTTGTTAAAATAAACCCTTAATTATTAATTAAGGACAACTAAAAAAATAACAATTAGGAAGAGAGGGAGTATTACTCAATTCTTAATTGTGGTGGTTGCTCCTAGGGGTGGGCATTCGATATTTCGGTTTGATTTCGTTTTTTTCCAGTTTTTTTGGTTTTCGTTTTTTGCAAATTGTGTACCGAATACCGAATCGAAATATTTCGGTTCGGTTCGGTTTTTTAATGGGCCTGAGACGGTGCGGCTGTTGGCTGCTTGATGGTGGACGGCGCGGCTGCTGGCTGCTTGATGGCGGACGGTGCGACTGTTGGCTGCTTGATGGTGGACGGCGCGGCTGCTGGCTGCTTGCGGACTGTGCGGCTGCTGACTGCTTGATGGCAGAGGTGCGGCTGCTGCTGGCTGCTTGACGGTGCAGCTGCTGCTGCTTCTGGAGGACAGCGCGGCGGCTGCTAGCTGCTTGACGGCTCGGTGGCTGCTGCTTCTGGCTGGCGGAACTCGGAAGAGGAGAAGAGGAAGAAGAGGAAGAGGAAAGAGCCAAGAAGAAGAGGAAAGACCAAGAGAAAAGAAAATCAGTAGAAAGATGAAAAAGAGACGAATAGGGCCATAGGGTTTTTTTAAAAATAAATATATTTAATATTAATAATTATTAATTAATATAATATAAATTATAGTATAATGTTTCAGTTTAAACCGAAATATCAAAAATCAAAATAATACGTACCGAAAACCAAATCGAAATACCAAAAAATACAAAAAAATAAATCAAACATCGAACCAAAAATCAAAATTCTAAAAAATTTTGATCAGTTTGATATTTCTATTTTCCGATGTTTATATCCACCCCTAATTGCTCCTGCTCCACCACAAATGATTTCTTATTCCTTAAATATATATATATATATTCAAATCTCGTATTTTTTTCCTTTTCTAGATGGTCACCATAACCTTACTTTTTGCCTTTTGGGAACCGAACTTTATTTTCATTGTTTGCATACAATTAATTCCCTGCATCTGATAATATACTTTCTCTTTAATTTGCTTCAGTGGCACCATGCATCTTATCTCCTCAAAAATATGACATACATCTTCCAAGAATGTTCGCGCAATTTGTAAAGTACGAATAATATAAGACGAGAGTTTAATATTAAATAATTTATGAATTAAATAAATTTTATTTAATTATTGTAATAAAGAAAACTAACTAACATAAAAACTTAATCCGGTAAATAAAAATTATCCACTATAATATAGAGACCGATAGTATTTTTCCCCATTTGTGTAATAATCAATGTAACATAAATAAGTTTGACTATAATTTATTTTAAGCATATCATAACATCCATGATCATAATGTTTTATCATTAAAAGACAAGGTAGAATTAGTCAAATTATTATTATTTATAAATTTTAAAAGTTATCAAAAAATCTATTTGGACTTAAAACGGATGAAGTAGGTAGTTCAATTTTCTTTTATTGTGACAGCCAAAAAGAATTCCAGCCGTCCAAATAATAGGTCATAAAGTGTAATTTAATATGGCACGAGGAAAAGCATTATTTCGTTCGTTTATTTTTATTTGTTGATATTTAGTATGTATATCAAAAAAATAATAATTGATATAAATATTTTATTAAACTATTTTTATTAAATAATGTTTAATATTAAGTCTTTAAAACTGATTCAAAAAATATATTTAATATTGAGAATAAAATATAAAAAATAATTATCTTTTTATAATATAACAAAAATATTATTCTAAAGTGAAACTATTTTAAAAATAAGCGAAAAGTCAGAAGTGAATTGAGTAGTAATTAAGGTGCCCACATATCTATTGTATTTAGGCCGTTTATTGTTCATGATGAGATTTTTTGAAGCTCTCAAGTTTTAACTAGAAAATTCAGGTTCAAATTTTAATTATAAAATAATATTTAGGAATATATCATTTATTTTTATTAAAAAGAAAAGACAAGAATATATGATAAATTATATTTTCAATTTCAATTTTAGCTCTATGTTAATAAGAGCGAAACTTATTTATCCTTTTTCAACTATATATAACAAAATGTTCTGATTTTGTATATATAAATATTGTTTAGTCAAATTTCAATACAAGTATTAATTATTATATGTGGAAAAAAAAAACATACATTACAGATATAGATCAACAAATTGATAATAATATTTATGAAATTAGGTCTAAGGCCTGACTCATACCCCAAAATCTAACTCAAAAGGAGGAGGATTGCTCAAGGCTTATAAGGAGTTCACCCATCTCATTAACCACCAATATGAAACTTTTGTCATTCTTTAATAATAATAGATTTAAAATTTATTGTCATCGCAAATAATCATTGAGAAATTTATCCTACAAAATATAATTTTCAAATTCATTTTGATTGAACCAATTCCACAAATGCATAATGCAAAGTAGATTCTCATCAAATAATGTAAAATTTCTTAATTTTTTCATATTATTTTCACTTGTGAAAATAACCACTATACATATTTATGATTCTTGGTACTAAAGATTCATACAATAGTAGGATAATAAGAGGAAAAGTGAGTATCAGACTGTGGTTGTTATCTAGATGAGGCACCTTTTTCCTCATATCCTAAGTTTTGGATTTAAAAAAAAAAACATAATATATAAATATACTTTTTAATTTAACTTCGAATAATATTTATGCTCTTTAATTTTAGGTGTGTATAAGTAAATATTTAAATTCGTGTAAAGTTGGATAAATAGACACATGTTCTGTATGTCATTTTTTGTTCTACGTAGTGTCCTACGTGTATTTTGCCATGTAGGACTTATGTGTTTATAGATTTAAAAATTGGATAGTTAAAATATCTGTTTATGCATTATGAAAATTGAAGATCAAAATTAAAATTCGAAACTAAATATAGAATCTAATACATGTATTATCCGGAAAAAAAAAAGACTCAACTTATTCAACTTTATTATTAACTTTTTAGGGAAAGTCTGCTCAAAGTATTAAGTGACCAATAGGAAGAAAACTCCACACAACCACATAAAAAAAAGAGAAAAAAACATTTTTGCAGAATTAAGTTTTGTTTCTCTAATTTTTGGTCATTTACAAACCACACATACTATTTCAACTATTACAGCTCATCTTAATACAAAATAAATAAATAAATATAACATCTTCATTTGTGGAAAATTAATTAAGCTGAATGTCACTTTCATATTGTCTTTCCTAAGTTTCTTACTTATCATTTGTATAATATCCTTTTAAAGAAATCAAATTATGAGAAGAAATAGACAACATAGGAACATAAAGGAGAATTACAAATAATAATGGGCAGTAAGGTAATATATTTGTTTTGTAATAAATTTTAAATCGATAAAAAATAAATTACTATTGCAAATGAAATATGAAGTAACAAAAATATTCTTATTGATCAATAGTGCAACTACAATTATGTTACTCCCTTGATTATTCAAGAGTTGTTACTTGTTAGCTAGTAACGTATTTCTCGGAGGATTATTAGCTAGTAACGTATTTCACAAATGTTGAAGACCACATCTTGATTTTTTTTATAGATATTTCGTGAAATTCTCACGATGTCTCTTTAAGAGAATATATAATCCTTTGTATGTAGAAACACAAGCTAGAGTTTTGGATATAGGAACCTCCAAGAACCTAAATTGAAATCTAATTCGTTTGGTAGAGTTCAGAATATTTTGATGTCCACGATATGAAACTGTCTTTTAATTTAGTCTTAACAAATCTTATATTTTCCTATTTTTATATGCGTATAGACATTTAAACTATCATAAATCAAATAAACAAAATATTTAGTCTATATACGACAAAATCAAATATTTTTCCACTTCACACAATTGATTATAGGGAAAAACATGAAAGAATCAACTAGGTCATTTGTAATCTCTTACCACTATAGTTATCTAGCTGGAATAATTATAATAACAAAAAGTGCTCTTGCACAGCTGCACTATCCGTAAAAAGATATTGTCCTATTTTGTCATTCATTAACTGTACTATCCGCGTTTCAAAAAAGATGATCTGATTTGACTTGAAACAAAGTTTAAGAAAAGAAAGAAGACTATTTAATTTTGTGATTTTAAATCAAAGTTATGTCAAATGTATCAAAATGTCCTTTAATCTTGTGGTATTTAAACATGCCACGTGAAAAGTTAAAATTAAAATATTATCAAAAAAGGAAAAAAGACATTTTTTTTGAAACAAACTAAAAAGGAAATAGGAACATTTTTTTTTGAAATGAAACGAAAGGAATAACATAATAAGAGTATCTTGCTAATTTCTTCGTTTTATATTACTTAATTCATATTCTTGTAACATTATTTTTCTTAAAAGTATACTTTATTAAATTAATCTAAGGATAATGCCCACGTACCCCTCAACCTATGCCCGAAATCTCAGAGACACACTTATACTATACTAAGGTCCTATTACCCCTGAACTTATTTTATTAATAATTTTTTACCCTTTTTTAGCCTACGTGACACTATCTTGTGGCCCCAACGATGATTGACTTTTTTTTTCAAACTAGTGCCACGTAGGCTAAAAAGGGGTAAAAAATTACTTATAAAATAAGTTCAGGAAATAATAGAACCTTAGTATAATATAAGTGTATTTCTGAGATTTCGGACATAGATTCAGGAGATACTTGTGCATTTTCCCTTAATCTAACTCTAAAGTTTATTATTACTGTAATAAAATATAGAGTCAAGTAAAATCAAAGGTAGCTAGCAGTGGAGTTGGGAACCAAAATAAGCCACAAAAATATAAAAGTAACCAAAATAAGCCACTATTTTAGTAAGTAACTAAAATAAGCTTAGTGGAACTTTTTCTTCCACTATATCCAATAATTTAAACGTTTTCCGTTAGTTTCATAACGTTTATTTTTAATATATAATGGAATTTTTTCTTACACTTTATAAAGTGGAGTTTTTTCTTCCACTTTATAAAGTGGAACTTTTTATTCCATTTTATAAAGTAGAATTTTTTATTCACTTTATAAAGTAGAATTTTTTATTCCACTTTATAAAGTGAAACTTTTTATTACACTTTATAAGAAGAATATTTTTCACATCTTAAAGAAGTTTTTCAGTTTTGTTATATAAATTATATTGATTTGATATGTCATTAAAACGGAAAAAAATATTTCATTATGTATTTTTATTATTTTATTCTGAAAAATTTATTTAAAGACGTTTATGCATAGTTGATAGCACCTACAACATAAAGTCTTCTATATTTGTTCATTTCAATCTAAAAAAAAATATCTTCTACACCTAAAGTTAAAGTTTCAATTTATTGGGATGACGAAACTATACATGACGGAAATATCATTTATTATAATTGTCCTCCCAAACACAATGCTAAATATCCAATAAATGTCCGAATATCATAAATTTATTTCATCAATTTGTAAAAGAATGGGTATAAACAGTACGATTATAATTTGATTATAGCCGAAAAATACCCTACTTCATTTTTATCACAAGGACAAGTAAATTTTAGAGAGTAAATTATATATAATGACGAATCATTGACGGACTTTTTAAGGGTTCCAAATGACTATATAGATCAAATCAAGTCAACAATACTTGGAATCTATGTTAGGAAGGAGCCTAAGATTAGTCAACAACGTTCTCCTTTATCGGTCGATGTTTATCCCTAATTAGAAAATCATAATAACATTGATGGATTTCCGATAACTCAATCTACTGATTTTCCTAAAATGAATCATTATGAAAATACTCTTACCGGCTGATATGATTTTGATTCAAACAAAACTAATGATAGTGATCGATAATGCTCAATTATTATATTTCAATTATTGTTTGTTGATTTTGTCAATTATTTATTAATTTATATTATTTATTATTCTTATTATTATATATTTTGTAGCGGTTTACCTCAGCAAGATAGGAATATTGCTCCAAGTTATGGACTAAATAATTATTTTGGTTAGTCCTCACACTTTGAAATGACGGAAAATGTTGGGACATCCTCAAATTTTCATGTCTCGCCTACTTTTGATGCAGATGATTATCGCTATGTCTAACACTTATTTTTTTAAGTGAATTTTTGATGCAGATGACCATCTTCAAAGTGATTTTTTTTTTGAAGTCATAAAAAGAAAAAAAAGAGAAGGTGAAGGTGAAGATGAAAAGATAACTTTTTATAAAGTGGAAGATTTTTTTCCACTTTATAAAGTGGAATAAAAAGTTCCACTTTATAAAGTGGAAGAAAAAGTTCCGTTATATATTAAAAATAAACGTTATGTCAATAACGGAAAACGTTTAGAAAATTTGATATAGTGGAACTTTTTCTTCCACTAAGCTTATTTTAGTTACTTACTAAAATAGTGGCTTATTTTAGTTATTTTTATATTTTTGTGGCTTATTTTGGTTCCCAATCCCTAGCAGTGCAGTAGAAAGAAAATTTAAGTTTCTTTTTTCAAATATTCTACTCTCTGTTAGTTTTACAGGCTTACAGCAATTAACCACTTATTGCCACTCTCATAGTTGCAAACTTCTAGTACTCTGTCGGGAGCTAAAATCAGACCAATAGCCATTCACCATTGAGTTTTGTGTGTAAAATAGAGAGATCCAAAGCAGGTAACTTGATTTTTCTTTTTCAATTTCCTTTAACAGCAAAATACCCTTTTTCTTTGTTTTTCTATGACCATGAAATTCCTGGGAATATTGGTTTGGTGTAGTGATACTGGTACCTCAGAAACACCAAGTGGGTCATTCTTGATTAGTGAGGTCCTACTTTCCCCACTCCCACTTGTTGTTTTTGCCCTCACCCCCACTCTTTCAAAAACTGACCACTGAAGCCCTTTTTCACTTTAATTGACACATTTATTTCAACTGTACAATTTAGTCTTTCTTCTTTTTGTCCATTTTCTACATCTTCATTTGCATTTTCATACCCTTTTCTTGGTTTGCTCTAGCTGTTTAAGGGATAAAGGAACAATCTTTTTTGGTTTAGGCTGAGTTCTTGAATTTGTGTTCAAGATGGAGTCTTTTTGCTGCTCTGTAGGGAAGTGGTAACTGGAGTTTCTTCACAAACGAAGTAAAGTTTGGTTCTTGGATTTGATTTGGTTAAAAACAAGCTTAAACTATGCAGTTCTTGTTATTACAGGTTTTAAGGTAAGATATTTGTAACTGTGATTCATGATTGTAGTGGGACAATGGAGAGTGTTGAGGAATGAGAAAGTCCTATACGTTGTGGTTAAGGAGATAGGTGGTCTCCGACTTGGGTAAGTCATCACGAGTGAGCTAGCTTATGGAGTTGAGTTAGGCTCGGGATCCATTTATTTACAGAGAGGTTTATGGCCAGCTTTTTTGTTTCTTTAGTACAACTACTAAGCATTGTGGTTTAGTGAATACAACAATGAAAAATTTTCTCAAGAAACTTCATATTGGGTCCAACCAATCAGAAGATTCAGAAGGATCAACATCTTCCTCAAGGAGCAAGAAATTAACTGATGTTTCATCACCTGAAAAGCATTCAAGCTCTAGAAGCTATCATGGGTCTGATAACAAACCTTTTTCAGCAATTTCAGGATGGTTAAATTCAGTTACAAATAGGCATAGTCCTAGTCCTCCGTCTTCCTCAAATGTGAATAGAGGGAATAGAATGGAACATTCTGACTCTGTGAGTATTGGTGGCACTGATGCTGTTTTAGATGCTGTACAGCGTGATTCGGAATCTAGCAGCTCAAGGGATCCTGGTGTAGAGGAGGAGTATCAAATTCAGTTAGCTCTAGAGTTGAGCGCGAAGGAGGACCCTGAGGCAGTTCAAATTGAGGCTGTTAAGCAAATCAGTTTAGGCTCTTCTGCCCCAGAGAATGCTCCTGCAGAAGTTGTAGCATATCGGTATTGGGTATGTTCGTATCTGTCTATTTGGTTTCATTCATATCACAACTCTTGGCTTACTTTGCTCTAGGCACCTAAAGGCATGCTTAGCAAATCTGTTATCTTTTAGGTAAATATATTGTATATAGATTTTATTTCACAAAAGAAAAAGAAAAGGAAACGGCCATGTCATTTAATCCCTTGATCTGACTTACCTTGCTGAGGTAAATCGTGTATGCATTTTGAAGTTTGTATCTTCTTTTTTAATGGATGTGGTTGACCACTGCTGAACAGGAATCTACTGGTTTAGTTTTTTAAATCAAATTTAGACTTTAGAATTCGAGCATTGTATCATAATGGTAATGGTCATTGTGACTTGCTGTTGATTGTTTTTGTCATTCCTGAAAGGTATTGGTTAGTAGATCCATTAATCCTTATGCTGAATTGAGCACTTTGATTATCGGCTTTCATCTTTGAAGTCTGGGGATGGCCTCAAGCTGACTGGAGTGTGAACCTTTACATGATCAGGATTCACTTCTCAACAAAAACTAAAAACACTAGGTGATTTCTTGTCATCTACCTAACCATTGTTAAGTCAAATTACCCGGTACTTGTGCTGGTGGGAGGTAGAACTACCCGGTGGAATGATCCAGCTAAGCAAAAGCTGGCTCGGCACCATTGTTGTCACAAAAAGAGATATTGAAAGAAGTATAAAGGAAATTCGAATTGTGTCATTTAGGAGGCGTACTGTTTATGGAAGGAACACCAATACAATTACTCATATCATAAGGTCCTGGGACGTGGTATAAATGAGAACCTATTGGTAACAATGATAAGTCACTGGAAATATGAGAACTCAAATGCTGTAGTGAAGGTAGTGGGAGAAAACAAAGTTTAGCTTGACTGAGGAATTAAGTGATCAATGAGTATAAGACTTGATGGATATAGTTGAGGAGAGAGAGATGCCAAGTACGCCCTCTGCTGACATTATTGGACTGGAAATGTTGTAATGATTAGAATGGGGTAAGCTTGATATTGCGGGTAAGAAACACTGCCAAAGACTACATATATTTTGCCGTCTAGATATCATAGTCATTGGCTCATAGCAATGCACATATTTTCTGGTTTCTACTTCTCCATATTCCTGTCTGGTGTTTAAGTGGTTCCAATAGCTTATCCGCCTTAAACAATCAGCAAGAAGGTATATTAGACAGCTACATTATCTAAAACATGGAGGAATTGATTTTGTTGTATATAAGTTGCTCTATTATTTCGACAGAATTAGTTTCTATCTGTGCAAAAATTTCCCTTTTCTAGTCCTTATTCCTTTCTAACACATGACATATCTCATATTATAGATTTATCAATGCTTCACAGAATTACAATGCTCTAAGCTATGATGACAAGATCCTGGATGGATTTTATGATCTGTATGGTGTCCTCATGGAGTCCAATTCCTCGAAAATGCCCTCCCTCATTGATCTGCAAAGAACGGAAGTATCAGATCATATTAGTTGGGAAGCCATCCTTGTCAGTAAAGCTGCGGACTCCAAGTTGTTGAAACTTGAACAGAGAGCTCTAGAGATTGCTGTTGAGGAGAGGTCAAAACTCATGGATTTTTCAGCCAGCAGTTTGGTACATGAGCTTGCTGTGCTTGTTTCTGACCACATGGGGGGCCCAGTTGTGGATCCAGAGAGCATGTTGCTTGCATGGAGAAGTATTAGTTATAATCTAAAGGCAACTCTAGGGAGTATGGTTTTGCCTCTTGGTTCTTTGACCATTGGATTGGCTCGTCATCGTGCATTGTTATTCAAGGTACTAAGCATTTTGGACTCTTAAATCTATAGCAGTATTTGATTAGAAGTGGATAAGAAAAGAAGGTTTGTATGGCTTAAACACGTGTGGAGATATCTATAATATCTGTCTTTCTTCTCTTTTATTGTTTTATTGTCGTTTTATGTTCTATTCGGGGCAACACAGGTTGTGCTCTCCGAAAACATAATTTCAATTTTCTATTCAATTCAAAATTCAAATTGAAGTATGATACTTTTCTGATATCTGATAATTCTATATCGGGAACATATATAAATAATATATATCCGTCTAACAATTTATCTTGGGGGGTTTACATATACTGATAATTGTTGTTATAATTATTATTAATAATTAAAATTGAGAAGGATTTTTTGATTGCAAAAATCCATACTAAATTAGTTTGTGATATCTTTTAGTTTTCTCATGAAGTAATATCCCTTGCTTATTGACAACGAAAATGCCTGAGATACCCGAATATCCTAATCTCACTTCTAAAGCCTAATTTACTTGTATACATAGATGACTATTTAAAGAAGGGAATTCTATTTGTCGTGAAGGATGATTGTTCTATGGATGGGGAACTTCATATAGAAAAATTAATCCATTTAAGCAGAACGTCAGCATAGTCATGGTTCAGTTCTAATCTGAATTAGCTCCAGTATTTGTCCCCTAGTTCTTGATCTTTCCAACTACTTGTCAGTATTCTGCATTCATTGCTGCTGTGACTGAACCTTAATGTTCTCTTTGATCCCTTTCGTAGATAGCAATTAATTCTGTCTGCACGATATTACTTGTCCATAGTTTTTATTTTGGTTTGATGCATTAGTCATTTCAATGGTGCTTTTCTTTGTCAATCTGCTAAATCACTATTATTTTTATTGTAGGTACTTGGTAATGGTTGGCTTTACCCTTTCATTTGCTATACTTTGCTTATAACATCACACTTTTTTACTTCTCTTTTGCTTCTGAAAATTATTTAGGTTCTAGCTGATAGTGTGGGGATTCCTTGCCGATTAGTAAAAGGAAAGCAGTATACAGGTTCAGATGATGTTGCAATGAACTATGTAAAGATCGATGGAAGGTTGCTGCTATTCACTTTACCTTCTTTCCTTGATGCTATAGATGCAATCTTTTTCTTTTATGTTCTCTCAGATGGGGTATACATATTGAAACTTGGTCAGTATTTTCACTTTTCTTGGATATTCTTCCTTGGTTGGTTTGCATTGCACAAATACACCTTGTGGCTTTGTCAGAGAAAGTGTCAGCCTTATCAAACATGAAATGTAGTAACAAAGGGCCAAGGTAGGAGCTACTTAAGGCACATCACACATTGCTTAACGAAAAAGGCGCAAACTGAAAAAAAAAAGATTTACATGATTGAAAAGAAAAACTATACAAACACCAAGAATATTAGTAGGAAACTTGAAAAGGAAGTGCAATGAAGTGAAAAACATGTCAATCAAAGTAAATATCAATCTTAAGTTCCTGATCAAATGCAAGATACCTTTTTAAGTTTTTCACTAGTGACTAGTTTTCTTATAGATAATTCTAGAGTTCTGAGTTCCAATTCATAATTGCTTAAGTGCTCATTAGTAAAGTTCCCTTAATAATTAATATATTTTCTCGCAAGTTCCATCTACTGTTTTGCACCAGGCCTTTGAGGCTCATAAACTAACATAAACTTTGAAAAAGCTGTTGGTTGGCTGGTTTACGGTGCATACCTTAGTGCTTTCACTTGACGATCACCCGCCAGGCATTCTGTGCAGCTTGGCCTGCATCTCACTTAAGGGCTTAAGCACCCCTCAAGCATGACAACAATGACAAACATACTGTTCAAATTTCTGATTAAATTCTTGAAAAGTTTGTTTTGTTGAGCTGGTAAAACATTTCAAGAAAATATGTATAGTAATTAATTTGGACTATGAATTGATTTTTCTAATTTCCTTCACAATTTAAAGCATTTTACGGTCTTAAATTGGTGCTGTTGTTTGTATGATGCAAAGATTTGTTGATACATTGTCTGGGATAAATTTTTGCTGCAATAATTTCTTCTGCTGGGATTATCTTTTTTTTAATGTACAAATTAGATGATACATTTGCAGGGAGTATATTGTCGATTTGATGGCAGCCCCCGGAACACTTATTCCATCTGACACATCTGGAGTACATGGAGACTATGAAGAGTCTATTCTCTCCATCAGTCCGTCCTCCAAAGATGTTGATTCTCATCCAGGTTCCAATAGTAGTGGGATTGCTTCTTCATTGGGAGATCATTCAGACTATGGAACGGCAGACAAGAGATCCAGGTTCGCGGAAAGCATTAGTGCAGGAAATGAATCTCCCTCTTCTGGTAATCCAGAACTGCAGGTAAAAGCGGAGAAAGAATCTTATAATACCTTCCTTGATTTTACAAAGGCTTACAGTCCTAAGGAGCAAGGACAGGAAACTTCTTCTAGAGCTGGGCATGCAAGATCTGCTTTTGCACATGCAAGATCTCCTTCGTGGACAGAAGGTGTTAGCTCCCCAGCTGCACACAAAATGAAAGTAAAGGATGCTTCACAATACATGATCGATGCTGCCAAAGAAAATCCACAGCTAGCTCAAAAACTGCACACTGTTTTACTTGAGAGTGGAGTTATTGCACCACCAAACTTGTTCGCTGAGATCTATCCAGAACAACTAGACGTATCTCATATAGAGGGAAAATCCAGGCTAGAGGAAAGAGACGAGTTCCAGAAAGTCAGGGGTCAATCTGATAAGAATCGAGCCCGCTTCTTACCCCCTCTGCCTTATCACAGTCCATACTCAAAGGGCAATGCACGTGGATCATTGGAACCTCAGCCAAATGTGAGAGAAGTTGATGAACAGCAAGTCTCTAGACAGTCTGAAGTAGCTCCACCAAAACATATGAAAAAAGTTCCTGTTGCTGCTGCTGCTGCCGCTGCCGCAGCTGCTGTTGCCTCTTCGATGGTAGTTGTTGCAGCCAAGACTAACCCTCACGGGGACCTTCCCGTAGCAGCTGCTGCCACAGCCACAGCTGCAGCAGTAGTAGCAACAACTGCAGCAGTCAGTAAGCAATATGAGGCACAAGGAGGTATGTCCAACTTGTTAACGAATTTGTTGTTTCTTCTTGGCAACAAAATGAAAGCTTGGAGATATGTGCCATTGTCCAGTTAATCTTCTGTATTTCTTAATCATATAGACTGTGAAAGAGTTGATGGAGATGCAGATACTGCTGTTTATGAGCAACAGGGATGTGGTCATCAAGAGCATGAGGCAGCAGGAGCAAATTCAGAGGGCGAAAGGATATCAGATAAGTCAACCAGTAATGATAGTACTAAATCGGATGTGACACTTGATGATGTAGCAGATTGTGAGATTCCGTGGGAGGATATTGCCTTGGGTGAGCGTATTGGACTTGGTATGAACTGCATTGTGTTTTACCAGACCTGAAGGTTCTTTAATGCAGGTGATTTAGACTCTGTAATCTGACACTTCTCATAATTTCTATGTTCTAGGATCTTATGGAGAGGTCTATCGTGGAGAGTGGCATGGAACTGTAAGTTCGTTATCCTTGTGTCAGTTGGGTTTCTTCTTATTTATCTTGGGATTGGTCTAAAGAAGTTTTAAGTGGTATCTTATTCCTTCCTGCATAAAAAGGCCAACCTTTCTTTTTTATCTATCTAAATAACTAGATCTCTTGGAACCTAAATCTACTTGATTTCAGTTGTAGATCTAATCTTCAAGAACATATAATGAGAAGATTCCTTGTTCTTTTTGCAACTTTCTAATGTCTGATTATTTCTTATAATTTGCTAAAATGAAAAAGAAGAATGAGTCTGTCTATTGCCATGGCTTCTTCACTCCCATTATTTTCTTTTTTCGAACTGCTTTTCCTTGAGCCAAGGGTCTATCGATAACAACGTCTCCACCTTCCAAGGTTCCATACCCCACTGTGGAATTACAGTGGGTTGTTTATGTTATATATCGAAAAGAAGAATGAGTCTGTTGTAGGTTTACTTTGTTATCTTGGTTTAATCTATATAATATATGTCAAAATCTGTTGTTTTCTCAATAAAATCTGTTGTAAACTTGTTGTACTGAATATTCGATTTGTATCATCTGCTTGTTTTCCCTCTTATTTTTCATATCTCGGGGAGTCTCATGCCTCTTTTGGAAACTCCTTTGTGAACCACTTTTCCTTTACATTCTAGACTCTGTTTACACTTGAGGATTGCTTAGATTCTGTACTTCAAATCTGATGTGATGATATCTCTGCTAATTCAACCGCTGAGATATTTGCTGGACATGTCTGGTTCTGTGTCAAAACATTTGTTGCATGCACATAATTTTTACCATAGTTTCTCATATTCATTCATTACTTATTGTCATCAACTATAAGTGGAAACAAATAAATTGCACTTAAGAATTCCTTATTTTCTTCAACCTGAATTTAGACAAAATAGATTAAGCCTTCTTATTTTCAGGAAGTTGCTGTAAAAAAGTTCCTGGATCAAGATATAACTGGCGAATCCCTTGAGGAGTTCAGAAGTGAGGTATTACCCTTCTTGACTAACATAGGCCACTATCGGTGTTCTTTAATATCACAATCTCTGTAACTATTATCATGTCCTAAGAGATCTTACTCTTGAACAAATTTTAAAAGCTGATGGGAAAATCTTGAATGAAGCTAATGTTTTCATCAAATGCATAATTATCAAAATTTCAAGTTATCAGAAAAATAAACAGCTTGTCACTTTTTTCCTAACTCGTACCTGATACATAGGTATTTAGTGAAATCAAGACATCATTACACCAGTTGGTTTGTAGTTCTGCTTTCTCTGATCATTATAATAATCTCCTACAGGGTTTTCTTGCTGACACTAAATCAATCCAGTTTCCCCTAGCTGTGATGATAGCATCACAGTGCTTAATCTTCTGATATGTTGCTTAGCCTAACTTCTGGATTACAATTTGAATTGTATTCTCTATATTCATCTGGTTTGCAAGGTGCGGATCATGAAAAGGCTCAGACATCCAAATGTTGTTCTGTTCATGGGAGCTGTTACTCGTTCTCCACATCTTTCAATTGTTACTGAGTTTCTTCACAGGTATGTTAAAAGCTATGGGCAGAATTTTATGGATAATATAAAATACACTTCACTTTTATGGTCATCACATCAGTTAATTTGAAGTGGCTATTGTTGGTTAACTTGGAAATCTGAACTAAAACTTGGTAACAATTTCTTGAATTCAAAATATATTTTGATTTGCAGAGGTAGTTTGTACAGATTAATCCATCGACCCAACAATCAGTTAGATGAGCGCAGAAGGTTGAGGATGGCTCTTGATGCTGTATGTTCGACTTTTTCATTTATAACTTCTCCATATGTTCAATCCTTTTGTATTAGTTTGTGACTTGCTGGTGAATGTGCTTTACTAACTTAACAGGCTCGAGGGATGAACTATCTACACAATTGCACTCCAATGATAGTTCATCGAGATTTGAAGTCTCCAAATCTCCTAGTAGATAAGAACTGGGTTGTGAAGGTGGACTTCCTTTTAACTGTTAAACCTTGGGAAATTTGTTGCTTGCTCTTCACTTAGAATCCACGTGATATCTTTTGATTTTTCTGACTTTAGGTATGTGATTTTGGACTGTCAAGAATGAAGCACAGCACATTTCTTTCTTCTAGGTCTACTGCTGGGACGGTAAGTTGAAGTCTAATGCTTTTTCTGTATGATCCTCAATAAACAGGCTCCTTAGTACATTCTTAGATCTGTTGGTCTTGCCAATATAGTTTGATATCTTTGATGGTTGATATAATTCTTTTTCTATAGTGTTTTTTGTTCCATATCTTGCCTGGGTATTTCATTGTGGATCCTTTGTCAATGAAATTTGTAATGCTTCCATCCTGCATACTGGCTAATCAGCCATACATCATTTTATATCGGCCCTTGGAGAAGATAAGGTCAACGCTATCCTAATACTCTCTGGCCTTTGAATATGTTGTGATTCCCATGTTTCTCCTTCAAAAATGTTGTTGCTATGATCCATGGTTCGAAAAATAACTTCATGATATGTTTACTTTTTCAGGGAAGAGTATCTCGGCTTCCAATTCTGTATTGTAGTTTCCGTTTTATATATAAAACTTCGTTTCAGATTTGTCAAAAAAAGGAAGAAAAAGACCTTGTTTGTGCACTCGGTGCATTCTTCTAGAACAAGAGTAGTTTCTATTTTGATATTGTTTATGCTGTTTTATTGGTCATAGCAATAGAGTTGAAAGTATCTCATTCTTCAGATATTTCAAGGGAATTAGCTGCTTTACTGAAATATATTTGCTCATCTTAGTGATTGGTGAATGTACCAATTTTGATGAGAAGTAAAGCGATACTATTTGGTGTTAATGTGGAAGACCTGTCTAATTAAGCTTTGTGCACACAAAATGATTGCAATATTGTGGATAAAAAGTTAACAGTAGCAGTAGTAAACCATTTCCCATTAGATATATTAACTTTACACGCAAGGTATAAAAGTTTTGATTATTTCGTGCAGATTGGGCTTGTTCTTTTTGTGCTTGCTATATTTAGTGGTTTTCCACATTCAATCTCATAATTCTTCGAGTCATTTTGTTTCTCAGGCAGAGTGGATGGCCCCAGAAGTGCTGAGAAATGAACCTTCAAATGAAAAGTATGTCCAATAAACCATATTACCCAACTGAAAAATGTTGAATAATGATGCAGTAAAGTGATTATAGAATGCCAAAAGTTAAAATTTTCTGGTCCTTGTAGGGTGACGGTTTCACAAATAGATTTATTCAGTGGGATTTGGTATATGATTGATGACGTTGGATTATCAATTGTCCCCTGCAGATGTGATGTATATAGCTTCGGTGTCATACTATGGGAGCTCTGTACTTTACAGCAACCATGGGGAGGAATGAATCCGATGCAAGTCGTTGGTGCTGTGGGGTTTCAGCACCGCCGTCTTGACATACCAGATGACACGGATCCAGCTATTGCAGACATTATCAGGAAATGCTGGCAAACGTGAGTTTCTGTGGTGTTTCAGTTACTTTACTTTCTAAGTTTGCTCGTTGGATCCTCAAAAGTTATACATTTTTGGAGGGTCCAAGCAACATAGACGACTTGTAGATTCTTCATTATCTTTCGTTCTTCACTTCTAAATTTTGGTCATATAGCCAACCTTAACTAACTCGTGATTGAAACATAGTTGGTTGAATGATCTGATTGTGTTTTTTTGTACATGCAGAGATCCAAAGTTACGGCCTTCATTTACTGAGATAATGGCTGCTCTGAAACCACTACAAAAGCCTATTACTAGTTCACATGCACCAAAACCGCCAGTTGCCAGAGGCCAGCCATCGCGAATCTTAGAAGATGCATCCGCTGAGCAGGGTTAATACCGAAGAATAGACGTATTTTTCGTTGAATTTAAACAGGTCCAAATATTTGAGCTCAAGAAGCTGAAAGAAGACATCAAAGAACCTGACAATCAGATACTTCATTTTAAGCCAAATTGTGATTCTTTTGTTAGCAGTGTTTCCCTAGTCCTCAAAAATTGTGTATTCATATTGATTCCCTCTTTTGTAATTAAAAAAAAGAAAGAATTGCTTTAAAGGAGCTCAAGCTCCTCTTTTATCTATGTTTTAGATCAACATTTATATTTATATTTTGTACCTATTTTATTGAAACATGTGCAAATATAGCTCTTGAGACCAACCATACATTAGACTATATTTAAGATCTAAACTTTATGATTTCAATTTTAAATATTTTAGCGTTGAGCTCGTTTTACATTAAATTTAGTTAAACCTGTCATTTATACACACCGTGAGACAATTGTCTAAAAATCATTTACCCTTTTGACTAGTATTGTCATCATTTGAAAGAAGAATCAAAATTGATATACCTAGTTAGATTGATAAACAAGAAAGGAATCAAAATGTCAGTCAAAAGGTTGAAAAAAATCCTACACCACACAAATATGAGAGGACAATACTAGTGGTGACGTAGTACATATGGTATAGTACTAAGCCCCTTTCATTTTATTAAAAAAAATTAACACAAGAAGAAAGGATTTTTTTGTGAATGGGGACAGTTATCGACTCCCATTTCTTGGGCCTAACCGCCATTGTTACAGTAAGTAAAATTAGCTCTCTTTTTTTTTTTAATTATTATTTCTTTCTCATAATTCACAAACAAAAATAATTGTTGCAGGTGGTTTACCAATTAATCTTTTTTATAATCACAGCACTCCTCAAATTTGATAAAGTCACAGATTTCGCAGGTAAATTATTTGCCTTCACTTCTTGTCAAATTTGAATTCCCAAATAAGGTTTATTTACATATTTAGTAAATTTCTGGTTTTCACTTTAATAATTGTGTATAAGTAAAAGAAATAATATATTTTATGTGATCGACTTAACTACATAATAGATAAATATCAAAATTTGAACAAAAATGTTCAGTTGAAATACTTCATTTGGAGTTGAGATGTTCGACTAAAACATGATCACTGGCGTATACAGACAAGTTTAAGTGGTTGATTATGTGTTAAGCCTTTTTACATAACCAGTTATGTTATATTCGTGGTTCAAAAATGGTACTGCTAGAAAAGTAGCCAAATCACGAACCAATCTATTACTAATACTACTGTGTGTCATTTTTTTTCATCTGCATACAGGAGGTACAAATTTCATTGTGCTTGCAGTATTAACTTTGATACTAAAAGGTTCATGGAATTTTCGACAGGTAAGTGAAATTTACCTTCAACTAGCACTTCCATGCTTCACTTTGAGAATTGCTTGTTCTAAATAAGTCAGTTTTTTTATAAGTTTTGATGCATTTGTTGGCATTTTGTGCATATTTGGATCAAGAATGAGCTTAATTACATGATAAAACGTGCTCATAAGTTTATAGCTGAGTTAGAGAGGCGGCTCAATTGTTTTAAGTCTCTTTCAGGTGGTTTTGTCTGTGTTTGTCGTGATATGGGGCCTTCGACTGGGGCTATTTCTATTAATGAGGTAAAAACACCAATCTATTATATGTCATATGTTTAGTTTGAGAAAGGGACTATTGCCCATTTCATATTAGAACCTTGTTATAGCCTCTTAAGACTATACTTTTTTGTTCTATTCAGGATATTACAATGGGGCGAGGATAGACGTTTTGATGATAAGCGTGATAATCTGGGGAAACTGGCAATATTTTGGCTATTTCAGGTTCATTTTCCTTTACCAAACCATATGATATACCACATTATCTTGCATCTGATCGCGGGCTTATGCTTACAGCAGGATAAGATTTTTATAGTTTTTTAATTTATATTACAGGCAATCTGGGTGTGGACTGTGAGTTTACCAGTGACAGTTGTTAATGCAAGTGACCACCAACCATCTGTTCAGACGGTAGACATCATTGGTTGGATTATGTGGTCTATCGGAATTTCAGTTGAGATCACTTCTGACCAACAAAAGTTAACATTCAAAAACTCCCCAGAGAACAGAGGAAAGTGGTGCAATGTTGGACTTTGGAAGTATTCACGGCATCCAAACTATTTTGGCGAGGTTATACTTTCAATTCGTGTTTCTGAATTTGACATCCTCTGGACTAAATATGTTGGATTCGGTGCATACACAAGCACTACATTAGCACATTGAAGGTTTTGATCCGTATATTATCTTCAGATCTTTCTATGGTGGGGAATATTTGTGGCATCAACGCCTGTGCTGGAGGGTGCTGAATGGCTTGTTGTGCTTGGACCAGTGTTCTTAACGTTGCTGCTGCTTTTCGTTAGTGGCATTCCCTTGCTTGAGGTGATATCATTGACTTGTTGGTTCTATCTCTTAACATCCCCATCTGAGTATGTCTGTTATACAATTTAACTGCTACTCATAACAGGAATCAGCAGACAAGAAATACGGAAATGTAGCTGAATATATAATCTATAAGGATACGACAAGGTCAGTTCATAATCGCTCACTGGATCGTTTCACTGATTGTAAGATTAAATTAGAGGTAACAATGAATTTTAAACTGAATTGTTTCAGCCCTCTCATTTTGCTGCCCCCTGGATTATATGGAAAGCTTCCTTCATGGTTCAAAACTATATTCCTTTTAGAGTTTCCGCTGTACAGTCGCCATCTTTCCCAATAAGAGCTAAGCTGGTAAAACTTCAATCTTCTACTAAGAATTTTTCTGCAACTTTACTTGTTATATGATTCATAGGTTGCAACAATCTTTATAAAATTCATGAATATTGTGCTTGTTCAATTTTTACTTGTTCTGCTCTACTATTAGTGCACAAACTAGTCTTATTGGTAGGGTTGATGTCCAAAAGTCAGTAATTATATTGACATTAACATCTCCGAAATAGAGGTGGATCTGGTATTTGAACATTATGCTTGGAAGAAATCTAGAGAGCGGCTTGTCCAACATTTGACAGATTCATACCATCCATTTCAAACAGGATTTGTCCCTGGATATACGAGCAATCCAACTCATAGGATTTCCTTTTCCTCTTCCCATTCTTATTAAAGGAGGTTTCACATATATTCTAAAACCAAGTACTGAATCGAGTATACACCTAAACTGGTATGTAAATTTGTATTTTATATATTATCAATATGTTATATTAAAATATAATTTTTTTCAATAATATTTGTTCAAATATAAATATAACCTAGGTTCCAAAAGCGCTCTTGCGTCCCACACACCTTGCGATGGCATAAATTCTCGGATTCGGTAGACCTAAATGTAGGATGACTTTGGGTCTTTACTCTTTAATTAGAGTTTAATTAATTAGGTTTGAAATTGAAAGACACTATAATTGATATTCCGTCATGCAATATGACAAAATCTATACAAGCACTCTAAGATCAAATACGACAGCAAAGTTTTACATTCTTGGCTTGTTGATGAAGAACTAAAGTGTTTCTGTAAAAGCATATTCCCGTTATATATATATATATATATATATATATATATATATATATATATATATATTTGTGCCATATTATTTAGTTATACATTTAAGGAGGTGTATTGATGTAGTCAAGAGAACTTCAAATATTCAACTTGCAAGAAAAAGAAACTAATTGTAATTCCCACATAACAAAAATAAGCTACTAGATAAAAATCAAATTAAACCAACCTACAAAAATCATAACCCCAAAAAAAAAAAAAGTAATTAACATGTCTATATATTGTTCATACTTGAAGCTTGCAAATACATATATTTAGTTTCTCAATCGATAGCATTCCCAAATACAAACGATGCTCAATCTGACAAGAAGTGAGATTGCACAAAATTTGATGAATACTTGAATCTCGTCTGGTAAACATGTTGGCGGTTTGAATGCAACGTAACACATGAAACTGATTACAAATATTTCAACCAACAAATAAAATGCGATCATCAAAAGTTTAACACAATCTTGTATAATTAGACAACAGCGTCCTGCCATATCTAATTATTAATTATTCTTGAATGATTTTGTTTGTAAGAGAATCCTAAAAAATTTAAGACTTAAGGGGACATATTTTATAGTTGAAGAAATAATGGATTCCTATAATAATAATAATAATTGATGAGTTTTGAAATATATGATACTCCTAAGAGGTATTAAAGTTAAAGAGAACTAATACACTATAGTTGTGGAGTACTAAAATATATATGATAATATGAATTTTAAACATTAAAGGAGTCTTAATCTTTTAGCTTGCAAATTATCAAAATAGCAACGAACAATCAATAATTCTAAATGCACCAATACTAACTGTCATACCTAAGTTATAAAATAGTTGATACGGTATAAAATCGTTTTTGTTAGAGAGCGCTTAATACTCAAAGGGCCGAATTCGGGTTCAATTGATATTGATGTTAACAAACACGAATCCTTATTATATGAGGTATGTAATTCATGTTATCATCATACTAAATTAAATATCATAAACTCTTTATCTACTTAATATTTTTGTTAGTCTTTATTAAGCCTTATTTCTTAGGTTCATGGATGAATTACATAAATTGACCTTTTAGTTTACTTATTACCATTATTCCTTATAAGTTTTATAAATTTCTAAAATTTCTTATTTTCGCATATCAGATTAGTGTGTCTCGCGCATCAAGTTAGTGTATCTCGCGCATCAAATTAGTGTATCATGTGTAAAATGTACATCGCACATAGGATTAGTGTATCATGTATAAAACGTTTATCATATTAGCGTATCATTTATAAAATGTAATGTATATTACTTAACGATTGATGTATCTCGCGCATCAAATTAATGTATCCGCGCTTATATTATTGTATCAGTCTTGAGAAATTTCTGTAATTAAAACTTTTAAGAGATAGATTGTAATTTTGTTTTAAAAGTATGTAATTTTTGTAATTTGCCCTAAATTTATTGCTATTCGAATTTTACTTATTGTATATGCTATTTAGTATAAATTATATTTACTAGTTGTATATGCTATTTAGTATAAAAATCTCGTGAAATCAAAGATAAAGTTAAAAAATTACTACTATAAAAAATATGGGAGCTAAATAAAATATTTATAAATAAATCTTTATACGATATTAATTTGAAATGTATAGGTAAGATTTTATTGATACCATCTTTTAATAATTTCGTTGATATAATTTTATGAATAGGTCCTATACCTATAGGAAAATAGTTTAGGTCAAAAAACTTTTCGAATAGTAACTGAATTTTTTTTTACTAAGCCAACTTTAGATGGAATTTGGGCTAGGTTACGTCTAGGGCAAGAGTGGCAGTGGCGTAACTATTGGACAACTGTTCGTCCAAAAAAAATTAGTATATATATATACAAGTAAAATAATATATGAAATAATTAAATAATTAATTTTAGACATTTTTAATATAACAAGTTACTATTTTTAGACACTCTTAAATAAATTTCTGACTCCGCCACTGATTAGAGTGGGGTCTTGTTTTGTGATTGGACTTGTGTATATATACTTGTAGCAAAGACATTATGGAACATGTAAACATAAACTTTGCAAAAACACAAACAAATATGTATTAAATTTTAACTATTCCATAAGTTGAACGCTGAAATAAAATAAGAGTGATAAACTATTATATAAAAATCAAGTAAACCAACAAAAATATTAAAAACCAAATTAATTTATTTTTTAAAAATTAGTTAAAAAGTAACATCACTAATCTTCTCTATGGATCTACAGTTCTTGATTTTTAAAAAGCTATGCAAATATGAGATTAAGGTAAGGACACACTCAGTGTAACTATAATAATTTTGAAGAGTAAACGAGTTGAATGAACGGTATAAAATAAAATAAAGATTTTTTTTTTGGTTGAAATAATCGAATTAATGTATTCTAATTTAATTTTAAAATTTATCAAATTAATTTTCAAAAAGTGCAAACATAACAATTAAAAGTGGAGAAAGAGAAGTATATAAAAGTTCTTAGATTTTTATTTTATTGCACTAATTAAATTTACTAAATTAATTTTTATAGTGAAAAAAAAAAGATCAATTAATGTCATTAAAGTATAACAAAAATTCATAAAAGAGATTTGTAATCAAAAGGTCCCTCATTTTTGCCTCCTATTACAAAACTTATTAGAAAAGAAAAAGGGTAAATAACAGAAATCATACGATTTTAATGTAAAATTATCATTTGTCCCTTATGAGTATATAATTACAAAAATTTCTCAAACTGATACAACAATATAAGTGTTGATATATTAATCTGTTGCGCGAGATACAATAATCGTTAAGTAAGATATATTACATTTTATACATGATACACTAATCTGATACACAATTCATACATGATACGCTAATCTGATGCGCGAGATATATATACATTAATTTGATGCATGAGATACATTAATTTGATGCGTTGATACAATAAATTTGATGCTTGAAAATGATGAATTTTGAGAATTTTTAAATTAATAGGGAATAATGGTAATAAAAGAATTTAAAGGTGAGATTTCTATTATTTATCCAATAAAATGATAGAAATATTTATCCTTCAAAGTATTCCAGTAATTTAAGCCGGGACTTTCATGTTATATGATACTTTGATCAATGTCTAATGACTTTTATTGTAAAAGAATTGTTCAATATCTTTATGTAAAACTTAAATAAAATTGAACCATTCTTCCATTGAAATTTTTTGGTGACTTTTAGTGGTGTTGAAGGTAAGTGAGCTTTCAAAGAGGCAAATAAAGTGGCAGACATACTTGTGAAAATGGTCTTTACATCAAATTTTTTGAACACAAATTTTTGTTTTGTGGGAACCAATCACTTTTTATGACAGCTACTCTTTAAGCTAATCAATCAACGACGGAGTCGATAAAATTATTATTTTTTTAATTAAAAATTTTAAATTCAAGTTTAAATTTAGGATTTGACGTTTCATAGCAAAAATCTCTTGTTATGATTCTGATAGTAAAGATCAAACGCCTCCTTCAATTCCTTAGCGCTATCGTTGATAGAGTTATTATTTTTATAAAAATTGAAAGAACATATGGAAAGTAATTTCAAATTATTTTGAAAATTAAACGATTAAGTTAATTTGAAAATAAAAAGTATTTTTATTAAGGATAACTTTCACGTATAGCAAATAAAAAATTTATAATTGTATGCTATAGCAAAGTTTGCATAATTATGTTTCATAGCAAATATAAAACTGTATAATTCGCTATACATATATAATTGTATAATTCGCTGGCCTATTTCGCTGCAATTGTATAATTCGCTATCTTATTTTACTGCAATTGTATAATGCACAATTGTATAATTTGCTGGCCTTTTTCGCTGCAATATTTATATAAAATTTGCATTTGTAAGTAAAATATTTGTAAATTGTATAATTAAGTGTATAGCACGAAGATATATATTTTTGCATGGTTATATACAATTTTTTCTCGCTTTATACAAAACAAAAACAAAATTTATACACTTCTGTGTATAAGGCGAGCAGAGGGAAAGTGGCGACCGAGAATGAGAGAGTGACGAGCGAGATTTTTATGAGAGAGGCGATTAACATAAATAAAAATTATTACATAAATTAAGATGTACGAAATCATACGTACAAAATAAAAGCCGATGAAAAGCTTAGGTCTTGCTATTTATTAGACCACAAAGTTATACACTACAGGAGGACGCACAAATATCCGGTGTACCCCACCGTTATCAGCCACTCAAATAACTAAAAAACTTACAATAAAATGGTTTATTTATTACCCATCATCTTCTTAAACTCTTCAAAGCAAACGTAACCGTCACCATTTGCATCAACGGACGTGATCATTTTGGTACAATCCTGAAGGGTACAATTCTGGCCCAAACGGTTCAGGATCTGATGAAGTTCCGTAGCAGAAATCCTTCCGTTATGATCCTGATCGTAAAGATCAAACGCCTCCTTCAGTTCCTTAGCGCCGCCGTCGACGGATTCGTCGTTTTTGCAAAAATCTGCAAATTCGTCTAGGTTAATGCAACCGTCCTTGTCGGTATCAATTTCGGCCATCATACGTGCAACTTCTTCCGGCGAAGAGTCGGATCCTAGGGCTTTGAGTACGCCGGAAAGTTCGTCGCCGGAGATCATGCCGTCGCCATTCGCGTCGAAGCGTGCGAATACTTTTTTCACTTCTTCCATGTCTTGAAGGTAAACGCAGGGCTTGGGACCTTCGGTAGCCATTTTTTCCGATTGTGTGTGAGAAAAATGGAGAGAATAGAGAAAATGCGTTATAGAAATGGAGGGAGATTTATATAGAGAGTTATATAGAGAGAGAATGAGAGGTGCAGGGTTAGAGATAGAGAGCTCATTACTCGTGACCAGTTGAACCCAACGGATTTAATTTGTCTTTTTAAAATATTATTTTTTATTTCAAAGTGTTTACATTTAATAAAATTTACTCGAATATTATTTGCATGATTTAATGAAATAAAGTGAACTATAAATTTTAATACATAAGATGCATGTATTAGCTTAATGTAAATATTAGATGCAGATAAATTTTATCCATAAAAAAGAAATTCTATCATAAAACTTTTATACATTTTTGAATATTATTATGACTTATAATATATTTTACTTAGTAGACTATATAAATTTTATTTTAAAAAATTAAAGATTGCATGGACAAAATATGAATCAAATTTAAATTAATTTTTTTTTAAAAAAGGAGAAAAATATCACATAAAGTAGAATAAAGAAAGTAATACTTATTAGTTAGTACATATACTACTTATTCCTTCTGTTTCACAAAGAATTATCTGGTTTGACTTGGCATGGAGTTTAAAGTTTGTCAAATGTACAAAATTGCTCTTTGATTTTGTGGTCTTAAGCATGTCACATGAAAAGTTGAAATTAAAATGTTGTTATAAAAAAAAGAGATCATTCTTTTTGAAACACACTAAAAAGAAAATAAGATCATTTTTTTTTAGAACAGAAAAAATATTTATTTTATAATAACATGTTATTTTACTATAAATTTCTTTATATAATGTTCGGATTATATTTATTTTGAAATAGCGTCTATTGACACAAACTTATTGCCTCACAAAAGTTAAAATAAAATCTACCTATATCTTATCAGGAATCCACAAATTCATTTATGAAATTAATAAATATATTATTATTTTAAATATTTTGTGTTTGAGTCTCATATAAATTACCCTAACACATTTTTTCATTAATTTAAGTTTGAACAGATACTAAAGTTACGTCAAAGTGCTAAAGTAGTTGTTTTTTAATATATAAAACTTACGGTCAAGAGATTATATGTATTATTTATGATGTTGCTAAATTTCCATAAAATAATTGTTGTCCTAAAGATCCTTAGTTGAAATTTAGTGATTATATATGAATGAATGTCACAATTGTTTTTAAAAAAAGAATTGAGCATCAAATAAATGGAGGGGGAGTATCTTTTATCAAAACGGAGTAAACTAATAAATGATTTTGTATAGGTCATGAAACCCCCCACCCCCTAACAAAAAGTAATATTCGTAAATTACATAGTAGCTTTAAATAATATAAGTCTCGACTCAGAAGACATTGACGAAAATGAACTCTAGGTCATCCGTAGACCATGATCAACATCAAAATCAACAATGCACTTCGAAGAATGAATAAATTTAAATTATCATATATTTTATGTTATTTAAATTTAGTCGTGAAAATTACATTAAATATATGGACTAAGAGAGGGACGTAGGGACTATGGGACAAGTTGGAAGCGAGTGAGGCGTGTGTAGGACGTGTTGCGACCTTCTAAAGTTAAAAGAGTTGACGAAACCGACGACTCCATAATTGCATAACAAATCATCGACTATGTACTAGAGAAAATATCTTTACTTCATCTCAACTCTTCTATATAATTAGTGGAGGAATACAACCTAATACTTCAATAAAATATCATTATATTTATATTATAATTATAATCAGACTCATTCATAATCTTGATATACTCAATTTTGTGTTGTTCATATTTTAAATGGTGTAGTTTTAAGCGTGCAGGATAATTTTTAAGAAGCATATAGCATTGATAGAGGAAATAAATATAAAGATTGTGATAGAGAACATAGATTACGATCATTAGCTTTGATTATGTTGCGAGACATTTGATTAAAACATTGCATAAGAACATTTTATTGAAGAAAATTTTTATTTGTATAATTAATTTTTAAATTAAAATAGATTATTGGACCTTGAATATTACAGGTGGATTTAATCAGGACATACGAAAATAGCAAAGTTTTAATTTTTAACACAACCTAGTCTACTATGATCAAAGATCTCAGGTTTGAGTCTTTTTGTATATGGTCTATAGAGTCGTCTTTGTTAGGGAACGTATTTTATCCTTCACAGTGAAACTTCTCAGTGCGAATTGAATTTAGTTGGGTTTCAATATGAATATCAAATATCAAATAGAAAACCAAAAAAATTGTACTGGAAAAGGCATGACTCGTGAGAGATGTACTAGCATATTATTAACCTCTAATACTTCCATTTTTGCTGATATATATGTTAATATTTAGTATGTTTTTATTATGAAAAATATTTTTCACTACTAATACCGCTTGTATCGATGATGTTAATCAAGAGGAACACACTATCATGAAAAATAGATAGGCTACTTGTTATAACAAATTAAAACACACTAATAATATAAGAAAAATTTTACACAATCAAATATATGAAATTTAAATTTCTAAAGGCATTTAAATCATTATGACAAACTTTTATTAATAACATGATCTTAACCAACTCACGGATTACATTAAACTGATAGAGAGGAATCATTAAAATAAACAACATATCAGTGTAATCCTATAAATGGGGTCTACATAGAGTAGAGCCTCGAATCATTACAACATCAAACTTAAATCATTTTTATTATCTTCAATGAAACAACAGTACACAATAACACAAAATCAATTTTTCTTGGCAAAGAACAAACCCCATCTCTGCTCACCAGATGAAGTTCTAACTAGCTTGGCCTTCCAACCTCCAACTATATCATTGTAGTCTTGCTGTGTATACACAAAATAGAAGCAAAATAAGATAAAATCAATCATTAGACATTTCAATTATACTTATATGACAATGCACTCACTTCAGAAAATTCTTGGATAAATGACTCTCTTTCATTCTCCACAATATCCAACTCTTTCTGGAGAACTTGCATGAACTGCAAGGCAAGTAATAGACATTTTAGGTGCATATCATCACTCTCTTCCAAGCGAAAGAATACGAAGTTGAAATGTGATGTAAAAAAGATAACTAAGCTGACTATATGCTGATAGTGTTTAATACAGTCAGTATGTATAACTTAAATCCAAAACAAAGAAAGAAAAACATACCTGCTCAGTTCGATCCTCAGCAATAACTTCGTTGAAACCAGCATCTCTAAGCATCTATGATGTGAAATTATAAAGTAGCATTGTCATGCAAAGAAAGAGGATTGGGTACACATTCATTGTATGGGGTAAATGTTTACCTGTCCATATGCTTCAACATCATGTAAATCGTAGCCTCTTTGTTTGATATACGCTGCAAAGTCTTCGGAAGCTGGTCCTGCCTTTTTGCAGTAATCACTTATGAGGACTCTGCCTCCAGGCTTCAGCCACTTATAGAAAGATCTGAATAATGCAGGCTTGTCCTGCAAACACTCGATAATTATTCAACCGTTAGGACGAGGAACAATTGTGACAATGTAATGTTGAAGGTCAAACATATGACTTTAGAGCAGGTGCAGCACAACCAAGAAAATGAAATGAGAGACTGCTAATTACCTGGATGTGCAGGATAGTGTCCCGGCTGTATATCACATCGAATGATTCTTCAGGATATGTTTTCACCGTGCAATCAGCAACCTCAAATTCAACCGCGCATTTGCGCCCAATAGCACGTTCAAAAGCCAATGTGATCATGTTAACTGAAAGATCAATGCCTACAACATGAACATCATACTTCTCAGCCATGTAAAAGTCACCTCCACCAATGCCACAGCCAACGTCAAGGACCTTTTCGCCAGGCTGAAGATCCATCATGGCAACGAATTCTTTGGTGGTGTCTGTTCAAGAACAAATACAGAAAAACCAAATATCAGTTTACTTCTGCACTAAATTATTGTTTTTGGAAAGAAGGAACAGAACTCGTGAACAGAAATGTTCGAAGAACCATGTGTACAAGCCCTAACCACAGTGATAATCCAGTGAAACAAACTAAAGATCCTATAGTTTATTGCATAAAGTGATAATCCAAGAGACATACCGATTCCTCCTGTGCTGACAAAGCCTGCCCCGAACACACGTTCATATCTCAGTATACCATTGGACTTGTACTGAACAGTGTCCAAGAAATGCTGGAATCCCCTGTCATCCTCAGAACGAACCTTCTGCCATATCCAGCAAATCTGCAAGTTGCAACACATTAATTTTATCGTCATGTGAATAGTAACTTATAGAAGTGTAATGATGATGGCAAAGTCATACCTCATTTTGATTCTTTTTGTTTTTTACATAAGTTTCAATGCACTTATAACCGATAAGAGAAAGTTCATATGATTTTCCAGCATCATCCTTTAAAGTACATTCTTGGAAAACCTGCATTAAGTTACGATCAGAAGAAGAAGATAATCAAACAACAGAATCAAGTAGTTTAAGCTGATCAAAATAGAAAAGATCACACTACACATAGAATTAATGTAAAGCTCTAGTCACTCATGCGTTAATTTTTGAGTGTGAATGAAAAGAACACTTTTGAGAATGACCTTTGTATAAAATCGAGGCTCTCGATAGTGGGTTGGGTTGTTCTTTCCCTTGTGGTCTCCTGATTGATGGAAGCATGTCTCTCTAAAAAATATATAGCCACCAACTTTCAACCATTTGATCATTCTCTCAGCAAGGTCCTGAACCTGCAAAAAATGGAAAAAAAGTAGTTCGAAATGTTAAATAGTAATCAGTCAAATAAGAAATACAAGACATATGTATGAAGAGCAAGGGAGATCCTAAGACATTCATTTTTCCATAATCATCATCCATAATAGATGTTCTCTATCCACATTTCAAAAGTAGTCTAATGACTCTAGAATGTAGGCTTGTTCTGAAAAATTTTACTCAAATTCTCAAGTTTTCTAAAGGGATGAAACTCAAAAACTATGGGATGGTGGTGGATTATTGAACGGTATAACCTATACAACACTATTTTGTTTTAAGCCTTCCTACCGCAAGCATGATCTGGCAAAGAGGCTGCATTTTGATGATCATATATGCATGTCACTGTTAGATGCTGCAGACACTACGTTGAAGTTATCGGACATTATACTAAAAAGATATTGATGAATCATGTCAATTCAAATATCCTGTGTTATAGACATAGTTTAGTGTGTGTCTTCCATACTTCTTTTACACAATAGGCATTTAATTAGCAGGAGTCCGCCTAGGCATCGTGTCATGCCTCCTGGATTTGAGATTAGAAATATTTTCCTGGTTATAAAATTTTTGTATTATGTGCAACCTTATTGACATTTTCGTGTAGGAAGCAGGAAAATGTTACCTCTTCGTCGGAAAGATACATCAGTAGCCAGTTAGAAAATATCAAGTCCACTGATTCAGGTAAAACCGTCAAATCTGGTGAAGTCACATCAGCACACACAAACTTGACATTCTTGTGGTGCCCGTTGATGCTTTCATTCTGCAACAAAGCAAACAAATCGATAAGCAAGTATATAAAAGCCTATTCACTTGATTTGTCTAAAAATGAAGCAACAGCCAGTGAATCATAAGATAGAACCAACTCATTCACCGGTTCATATAATCAAAGGCCCCAAAGTAAAAAAAACCACAAAACCTTCTTAATCACTTCTTCAATAAAATCCACTGCTACAAGCTCCCCAGCCTTCTCGGCTAAGTCCCCTGTGAAACGGCCAATACCAGCACCCAATTCCAACACGGATTTCCCTTCATATGAAGGGAGCAGTGAAAGCACCTACGTACATGACAAATTTCAATATTTGAGTGTTTTACCCAATACATTTTCTTACCATAATAAACGGGAGACACCAATCCGGTGTAGATTAATAAGCTTTCACACTCAATTAAATCTGAAACTATATATATATATATACCTCAGGCCTATCCTCTTTGTCAAGATCAGATGCTGCAGAATCACGCATCATTGCCTCCAAATTGAGTTCACTAGTTTGCTCCATCCAATAACTCCTTTGAATCTCACGCTCTTGTCCTACCTCTACACAAAACACATTAAAATGTCCAATTCAAAAACAAAAAGTTAAAACTGTATAGTGCACTCTCTCATCTAAAAAAACATAGCAATTAAATAGATGACGCGTTAACTTCGCTACAATTACAGAGAAATATATCTTTTGAACTGTGTTATCAACAGAGGCGGATCCAGCATTTAAGTGTTATGAATTCAATTTTAAAATTTCTCAGCATTGAACTTGTTTATGTTCCACGTTAAAAGTATTAGTTCAGATGAACCCGATATGGATACTCTGGTGATAGAGACATTTGCTTGTTCTGACATCACGTTGAAGAGCGAGAACATTGATTACCTGGAGCAATGGCAGCCATGATAGAAGCTGAAGAGGTTAAGAACCTTCAACAGCAAGACGAGATCTAGAAAAGGACCTTGATTTACAATTACTGATTCTACCTCTCTGCTGCATCAACTAAACCAAAAGATGCTAAGCAATTTGTGTTTGCTGTGGCTTTTGCCACTTTATAGACCACGACAAAAGCATTGATAAACACAACACTGCTGATATTTTTTGCCGTTTCTAAATTAGTTATATTTGATTTGATATTTTATTTTTTATTATAACAGACTTAAAAATAGAAAGAGTATCACAAACTATCTAAAATATTGCTCCTATCCCAAAATGGACTTATGGTGAAAATTAGGTCTAGCTGCTCTGATACCATGTGAAAATTAGGTCTTAGGCCTAACTCACACCCCAAAAGCTAGCTCAAAGGGAGGAGGATTGTCCAAGCTTTATAAAGAGTCTACCTATCTCATTAATCACCGATGTGGGACTTTGTCATTCTTTAACACTTATAATAGTGTTTTTAAAAAATTAATTTCTGAATACATAAATAAATTAGAGCAGTAAGTTGTAATTTTTAGCTATCATGATCATGAGCAAGCTTATGCTTTTTGTTTATTATATTAGGGAAAAGTTTAGTGATGTTTATTTTGAATTAATTAATCTTTTTTTTTTCTACATATTGGTAGGCTAGTGGCTGAATATTTTAGTTCAAAAGCTTAATATTGGATCAAGAGAATATAGAATTATTATAATGTGTGGTCTTCTTTCTCAGGTACATATTCCAATGACAAAAGAGATAGTTTTATCATTAATCTACATTTTTATCATTTCCTTTTTAAAAAAATAATACGATTGAGATTTTTCAATTTGTTTGTCAAAAATAATCATATAAAATTGAGATTTTTCAATTTGTTGGTCTTCTTCACAAGTGTCTTGATGCTTCGATTTGTATTCTTAATTTAGAAATGTGCTATTTAAAAAAGAAAATTATGATAATTAAAAATAAATGAAAACTTAAGTAGTAACTTAAATAAATAAACGTGGGTAAATTAACAAGTATTCCAGAGTGCCATATACTCATATATATTTTTTAATATATAAAAGAGAAACATTATTAACTTCATTTTAGATCCAAACATAACTAGAATAGCAAGTATATAGCCTATATTAGCCCATTATAGTTATCATTTTAAAAAAATTACAATTTACGGATACGATTTTTTGTAATTTTTTCGAATCAATTTAAAATTTTGTATATGTTTATCCTGACAGATAAAATTTATGAAAAAATTATAATGAACTACTCTAAATATATATCGACAACGAAATATACCACTGCAGCCTTCATAACAAATCGAAATATAAATATAAAGCATAATTATCAAAATATAGCTATATAAAACCTTATTATATCTATTATATTCGTTATTTCTAAAATTTTATCAAATACATAATTAGTTATTCACTCACGCCCTTGATTATTCATGTTTTTGAATAATAAAAAGATAAAAATTTCACAAACAACAAAACAAGATCCAAGAAAACTAGTATATTTTTCTTCCTCATTTTTATTTATCACAGTCACTATTAATAAATTTCTCCATTTATCTTTTGGGAATATTCTGCTTTTATATATTATATTATTATAATCTGCTAAGCCCTTCCAAGATGTGTAAGGCCGTGCAGAGCCATAAGAGACGTTTGGATGGATCCAAGAAACCAACCCTTTCGACATAAATTACTTTTATTATATTATACACGATTTGCGAATCTCTTTAATTATTATATACATAATCTCTGCCCTTATAACTTTCCTGAAAACAATCTAAAATTTAAAGTTTTTATGAAAGTTTTCTAGCTAGTACGAGTAATTGATTTCATAAACAAATAGTCACATATATTGAATACATTTTGTACTATCGATACTATGCATTCGATTTTTCGGTTTGGTTTTATACTATTCGGTTTAGATTTTGATTTTTGATTTTAAAGAAGTATAATCCGATCCAAACCAAAATAAATTCGATTTGATTTGGTTTTTCTCTTTTTGGTTTGGATTTTATCGATTTGGTTAATCGGTTATGTCAATAATTTGAAACATAATAAATAATTATTTGCAATTTAAGAAATTATATATATATATATATATATATATATATATATATATATTAAATTTCGATTTTTCAGTTTTCATTTTTCTAAAATCGAAACCAAACAAAAAAAATTAAACAAAATAAATTATTAATCCAAAACCAAACCAAGAATCCAAAAAATCAATCCAAATTAAAATTCGATTTATTTTAGTTTGATTTTCGGCTTAATTCAAATAGTGCACACCCTTAATAGATACATATGTATTGTTTCTGAGTAAAAATTATTGAATTTACAGATCCACATCCACCCTTATATTATAACTACTCTATATTCACTTAACGTGACATTCATCTACCATAAACTGTTCATTGTCTCACTTTTGTAATATATATATATATATATATATATATATATATATATATATATATATATATATATATATATATATATATATATGAAATTAGGTTTTAGTCCTAACTTACATGGGAGGAGGATTGTCCAAATAATGGAGGCGGATTGCTCAAATTTGTTCCAATATCGGGTGAGACGCATCCTGCTCTGATATCATGTGAAATTAAGTTTTAGGCTTAACTTACACCCAAAAATTAGCTCAAAAGGAGAAGAATTGTTGGAACCTTATAAAAAGTCCATCTAATTAAACGAGCGATAGTGGAACTTTTTGTTATTCTTTATTTACAAAGTGTTGTATATAAAAGTCATATTAAAGCAGCTTTTTCGTGGTGTTTGGTTATAAAAATATTGTGGCCTACATCTAAATGCATGGTTCAATAATTGATGCTTAGGTTTGATTTTTTTTTCCTCATATAACGAAATATGGTTTAGAGAACATAAAATAAGTATCTATTCGTTCGATATTGTTATCATAGTTTCTATTTTTAGAGTAAATTATAAAAATTTTGATTAATATTTTGAGATGTATTTTTTTATCATTTTATTATGCAAAAAACTGTAATTTATAGTAATTTTCATATAATTTTTAAAAAATAATTTTTTAAAAAAAATAATTTTTTTTAAAAAATATCAAATTAATGTGATCTAATTTACTTTTAAAAATTAACCAAATTGACTTTCGATAAGCGCAACATGACAAACAATTCTGGACGGAGGGAATAACATTTATCAAAAGTTAGTTCCAAAGGAAATATGACCTGGTTAATTGCTGTTATAGAAAAGTTTACCAATCAACAGAATGTAGCTATAAAAAAATGTTGTGCATTCATATCGAATACTCTGAAAACGCATTACTTTTAAAGAATCTCAACATTTTCAGAGAGTCTGAGCTACTAGTAACCTTCCACAAACGCAGATCATTAGTGTTATAGAATGTAAATGCCTCTAATCCTTTGACAATAACTTATCTGTTTTGTAAATAACAATATATATGATGATGTTTTGTTTAAGAATGACCTAGCATGCTAACTTTGTATAACAAGTATATATCATCTGTAGCTCCATATTCAGCAAACAAAGTATATATATATAGAATGTTTGAAATCAGATTTTACTAAGTTGCAGAGTGCAGACCTTGTGTTGTACAAAGGCATATTTATCAATTCTGGCCTATATATAGGGGCAAATCAGGTTAGAATAAACAACAGAAGAGATAAACTCTATAAACGTTTGCTTCCAGGAATATTGATCCACTGAAGTTGAAGTTCTACCTCTCCACACTCCACATTTCTCAATCTGAGGCACATATCTTGCACAACTTGGTTGTCTTGCCAAGTCACTTTGCTCTCTTCAGACAGACAGTTTGTCCTGCACGGCGTTTCTCTTGTGATCACTGTGCCACATGGGAGAGACTCTAAATTCATTTTCAAAGCATCTAAAAATGGTTTGATATCAAATTCTGCATCTCCCATTTTGTCATCCATGCTGAACCTATCGTGATCGTATACAGTCTAAAAGCAAGCAAACATAAATGCATAATCAGGACAATACATTTGCACGCGTAGGTAAAGGATTGTATCAGCAACGAATGAACTTTACCAGCTTCACAGGAAGATTTGCATCTGAAACAGAAAGGGTAAGATATTCATTCCATTCAGGATTAACATCCTTCTTTATAACTCGCGTCTTCAGTTTCTGCACAAGTGATCAATTAAGACTATTCAGAACAGCGAAAAAAAAATTGCAATGTAATCCCAAGATACATTATCAAGAGCCTAGAGTAAAAAATAATTGCTACTACATGTATGAATGATCTTATTCTGCCTCACTACAACATCTTCTATATAACCCTTCGTTTGATAAAGCTTAGTATTTCAAAGACTAATTAGGACGTGTTCGATTTTTTCAATTTTTTCATGTTCGATTGGGTCAAATACTAGGAAAATATGTTCTCCAGGAAAACAAGTTCCTCAGAAATGAGGGAAAACAAGCTCTACTTAATGATAAACCACATTGATTGTGTTCGCCTCACCCTCCAACAGTACACCTCATTAGGTAAGCTCTAACAGTTTTTGCTTATCTACTGAACGCGAGAAAATGAATAGGAACGTATTATGAATAACGGTTTTCAAGAAAACATTTTTCTTTCATACCTAAAACACCTTATTGGTGGATTGAAATATGTAAACACTACACAATAATTCAACAATAAGAAACTAAGCCAACCCAACATCCCAAGAAATACAAAAAATACACATATTGAGATTAAAAAAATAGGACAAAAGGGGAAACAAAATTCAATCTTGGAAACAATCAAATGCAAGCAAACATTAAGACAATCAATCCCAAACTAATTGGGAATGAGCCAGTAACGGATTAAGAATTTTAATAAGAGATTTAAATTTTAAAATAATAAATAAAAAAATTAATCATGTATAAATAATATAATTTTTTCCGTACCTGATTACCCATTTTGACAACAACATAGGGATCACTGCTGCGGACATCACGTACAGCGAGGTTTATACCTCTCTTAATTTTGATTCTTAAAAGACCAAAAAGATTGTCCATTAAGGATTTTCCTCTATTCTTCCTTCCTCTGCTGCTTTAAACAAAATATAAACTCCCCTCTTTATATTTTTTTTTTCAAAAAAAAAAAAAAAAACTTATTGATTACAGTAATATAGCAGTTACTTAATTAATAAGAAAAAGAAATCTTTTTTTTTATGTTTTTTTTCTTTAACACCTTCCCCACCAAGTGAAAGTCTTCCTCTAGTCAATCTGAAAAAATGGGAAAACAAGTATATATATTAGAAAGAAAAAAAAAAATAGTCACAATTTAGGTATTTTAGGAGTATGAATTGAAGGATTTTATATATATCTGTTGAGTCTCCAGTATAATTTAAAATTTATGATTCAAAATTTAGATTCTTTTATGTTTTTGGATTTTGAATTTAACAACTTATACATTCAATGAATTTCTTAACGCAAATACAAAGTAAGGGAAAAAATTATAAAAGAATTCCATGTGTGACATTTAATTCTTTTGAATTTGATTTATTAGAATTTTTGATTTCGCCACTATTTATCACGAATGACAAATCATGTAAAAGAAAGAAGCCAATCCAATTTGTTAATGAAATTGACTTTAGATCCAATTCCAATCGTAAGAAAAAGTTTTGACAAAATGTAGAGAAAAAGAAAAGAAATTTAATTTCAATTATTTGAAGAATATGGATGAAAAAAAAAATTATAATTTCATTTATAAATTAAAGTTGATAATTGATACTTACATTTGAATGATCTTCTTAATAAAGGAGCTTAGCCCTGCCTAATTAGGAGAGGATATTGTTAAGGTAATGCCTATTTTGTGTATTTCTTGGGGGATATGGAGTTTTACATGCAAATGAGGGGGAAAATGATGAAATTTAAGGCAAGGCAAGGCAACAAGTTCGAAAATATGTTGTTAATAGGAATTGTGGTTCTTAATTATATATTTATAAGTGTTTAATTCTTGTCCATTAGGCAAATGATTTTAGCAATATTTATAACACTTATCTATCGTGAGTTTTTTCTATTTATAGTTATTATTATTATTCCTAAAAGAATGGATGATATTATTGAATTAAAAAACATCTAGAAGGGGAAAAAATTGAGTTAAACCTCATTGAACAAGATCATCTTGTATGAGGTGAAATTTGCGCTTGATAAATAGACGAATCAGATTATGATACGTGACTGAATTAAAATTGAAGAAAGGTTGGTTCTTCTTACTCAACTTGAAAAAAATAAAATTGAGATCGCTCCCCTATAAAAGAGCTCTCTCATACATGATAAAGTGTTTCTATTATCCTGTAGGCAAGAATTTATGATTTATATAGGAATAGGCATTAGGTTTTAATGGCTTAATGCATTGATATTAATTACTCCCACTATTTTTATATTAACTTAATTATTTTTTAGGGGTTTCACATCCTTTTCAAATTAAGATATAAATTGAATCTATTTTTTATTTTTATCCTTATTTAATTATTGTCAAATTTATTATTAAAATTATTAAATATTAATTAATCACTAATTTCAATACTAGCTAATGAAGAATAAAATTGAAAGAACACTTTAAAAATAATCTTGAAAATTGAAAAATTAAATTAATTTGAAAACTGAAAAATACCTCAAAAATTGAATTAATATGAAATGGGGGGGAGTATCATTAAGTACTTAATGAACTTGTTTGCTTAATATGGGATTTAAGAAGACACACACGTAAATACTTTTTAATGCTTTTTGTAAAAATAAAAATAAAAGTCTAATAATAACATTCTATCGTGTATTCAGATAGTCAATTAACACAAGCTACAATTCGTCTAAATAAAATGACTAACATATTATACTATAGAAGTACGATCAATTGCTTGAAATTAACATTTTTACCACATTGACTAATCAAGATACATGAAACGCAAGTAATATTAGTAACGGCATGGGAAAATGAATCTAATAATATCTGTTATATATCCTTAATCAAGACGGCTCGATAAAATTACGTTGATCTAATATAAGTAATAAAAATAAGCATTTTTTTGTGCATATATCACATTTACATCTCTTAGGTCAGATCTACATAGGTACTAAAGCCGTCAATATGGGCTAGGCCCTCGGGCCGGCCAAGCCTAACCTGGGACTTAGTAGGGTTGGGCTAAAATTTTTGGAGCTCATTCAAGAAAATGGTTTTTTAGCCCGACCTGAATAAGTTTGTTGATTTGAGGGACTTGAGAAATATTGGTAGGGCCGGCCCGTGGGCCAATAAAATTTAATTAAAAATATAAGATAATATTAAAATTTAAAATTGATGAGAGTCCAAACTCAAAACAATTAAGTGAATATTTCTATTTAGATGTTTATACTTAAAAAAACTTAATAGTTTTTTGTTATTTTTTAAAATGGTAACTTAACTTAATAAATATTTTATAAAGACAATTTTATTTGTGAATTTGATTAACAAGTAATAACATCAACATCATGTAATATTGTTTTGTCGATATTTATGATAATATATTTAAATTATAATTTATAATTTAAATTAATAATTATATATATATATAATTTTTTAAAAAGTGGGCTGGCCCGGGCCTGTAGCTCACGTACTTGTGGGTTGGGCCCACACCAAAAATGGGTTAGCCCGACCTGACCCGCAAAATATCAAAGCTTGTATGAGTTAGCCCAAATGGGATGGGCTAGTCCATATTGACAACTCTAATAGGTACATCCAAAACAAGCATATCTTAATCCTAACCTTTTAACAAACCACATAAGAACAAAGAAAGAGGTAAAATTTTAAAATGTTATATATAAAAAGCTTATCATATAAAGAGGGATGTTATTTTCTTTACATGTGATATTGGCACGGCTCAATCAAATAACAAACTCTACAATCTTACGTGGAGATTGTTATCTAATTGAACCACACCAACATCGCAAGTTGATCAATCAAAACGTAAATTACCTCAAAATATTTAACTTGGCAAGTTGATCTGATTTTAAACACAACGATTTGGTCAAAACTCAAAACTACTTGATGAAGCATATAATACTATACTTTGAACAAAATATAGTAGAATGATATATAGGAGAAAATTCCTAGAATAAGTCCAAAAAGGAATATGTATAGTTTTATTTGTCAATCTTAGTGGTATCCTGGATTACAATCCAGCTCGAGATTGATTGTAACAAAACGAACCAAAATTATGATGGATTATACTAGACCACGTCATATATATATATATATATATATATATATATATATATATATATATATATATATATATATATATATATATATATATAAAAGCAAATAACCCATGCTTCGTGCAATAGTGAACTACATCAAATAATCTACTTCTAAACATTAATATACGTATTTTCAAGTTGGTTGGTACAACCCTATAACAAATAGTCATAAATATTTTATTCAAAAAGAAAATAAAATATTTTTTAATATTAAAATTTAAAAAAAATTGATTCTAAGTTTTAATATATATATATATATATATATATATATATATATATATATATATATATAATAATAATAATAATAATAATAATAATAATAATAAAGACAAAAAAACAATAATACCTCTACATTCTTATTTTAATTGTCGATTTAGTTTTTTTCATCAGGAAAAATAAAGTACAATTTAATAAGTTACTCCTATTTGTAGATGGCTTTTGAGACTCAAGCCGTATTAAAAAGTATTTTTAAAATATTCCATATGGAGAAAGAAATAATTGTTGACTTTAATCTTGAATTTTCAAGATATAAGTTTTTGTGAGATAATAATTACTAAATTACTAAAGGGATACCTAAAATGAAAGAGCATACAAATAATATTCTTAGTATGAGAGAAGAGGGAGATACCATTTATGGCAGAAACGCTTTTTTGGGAGTGATCAAAGGGAAATAGACCTAACATAAATTCCACTAATATATCGACAAAATAATATTTACATTATTTTAATTTCTGTATTTATATATATATTATAAAATAAAGTCTTGCCGTCCAAGTCAAACCATTTTATTGATGGCAGTTATCATGGAAATATCACCAACCAAATCAAAAATTAGAATATAAAATGCCAATAAGAATTTCCATGCGCTTTCCGGAGTAATTTTCTAAGATATATTACATGACATGAATGACTTTATTTATTTTTTATTTGGTATTTAATATTCGTATTAAAGTTTGATTAAATTTAAATTTATGTTAGAATATTTTATATCGGGTGTAATGTGTTTTTCTGCACTCAGAGGATTCGACACAGCGAAACCTCTGATTAAAGATAAAGGAGTATTTGTTACTCTACGATAATCCTTGTTGATGAATGAGTTTATTAAAACAAAGAGAAAGGATAAAAAGAATATCTTTAAACTATGTGAAATGAAAAAAATATTCTTAATCGACAATTAGGTTCATAAATACTTTTGCCGTCAATAATTTAGTCCAAAAAAAATTCTCTTACGTTACTCAGTGTGTCAAATCATTTTATTTTTTTATATATAATAAAATACATTCTTTTATAATGAAGATTTATAAATTTTTAAGTAAAAAGTATTTATCCTATTTCAATTCGAAAAGTATTAAAGAATAAAATATTTTCTATTGATATCACGTTGTTATTGTATTAACAAAATTCAAAATGAAAATTAATAACGTGACGAACGCATTCCCATAAAAATATTCCTTTTAATTTAGTGAATTGTTTCTTCTTTTTTTGAAAATTACTTTAACTAATAAATAAGTAGGAAACAATTTTTTTCTTCGTAATCTCATTTTTAACGATTAAAATAGAATAACTCTACATACATATGTTAGAGAGGAGAGAGACAAGCGAAAGTGGGAGAGAGGGGAGAGAGGCGAGCGAGATAGGGCAGAGAGTGGGAGAGAGGTGAAATGTATATGTATATTGATTAGATAATTGTATATTATACATATATATTTGTATATTCTGACAATTTATACATATACAAATGTGGCTAATTACTATTTTTATCCTATTATCAATTAAAGAACAATTAACATAAATTTGAAAGAGAGAAGAAAAAAAAACTTCTTTAAACACCTATAGTATTTTCGGATGAAATTGGCTTCCTACCTATCACAATTACAAGGACAAAAATATCTATAATAATTAATAATCAATGTCATATCTAAGAGATAATTAATTAAAGCATACATGAAGGTAAAATAAAAGAGAATTACAATGTAATATTACTACAATCTTCAACATTAACTATTTTGTCATGCATGGTCTTCAATAATTCATACACTAATTTGTAGCAGGAAGTGGAGTACTTGAGCCTGAGGAATTTATTGTAAAGTTCATCATATGTTGTGAACTTTGCTTGCCATTTCCATATGGTGATGCACTCACTATCCTGAAATATGAAATATGCTTTATCAGATATCACGACAACGATTAAAATAGTGTTATTAGCACTTTTTGGTGCTACCACTATAGTTTTGAATATTGTTGACTCGTCAGTATATAAAACTTAAAACTCTAACCTTTCCTTGCGTCTCTCCAAGAACCTAGCCAAGGATACCTTGCGAGCCTGAGGAACAGCTGTACAAAATAAACAAAAAGGCTATCAATATTGTGCTCGAAAAAATCTTTTACCTCATAAACCACGTCAAAATTAGATGTAGGTACGTACGTACCTGATAAGTTATGATTGGGAGGTTGACGAGATTCTTGAGAAGTAAATAGCTCATGGGATTTTAGGACTCCAATTGATCTGATAATTGTTGTTTCATTTGTATTATTATTATTATTATTATTATGATCAAGAGAAGGAGAATTTCGAATTGTTGTACTAATTGGTGCATTTCCAGCAAGTAACATAATAGCTTGAGCCTGAAATTAAAAATATCGATCGAAGAATAATTGATTTCTGATTAAAATCAAACAAAATAAAAAATTGATGATTTGTGTCGATAGGATATACCTTCTCTGGTGAAATATTATCGTAAACACAGACAGAACCAGCGTAAAACATGGTCAATTGAGCAGGTCCTGGTGATGGTCTAGGTGCACCCCTGCAGTACAGACATTTTTTTAGTTACGACTACAAAAGTATGTTATAATTATTGTGTTATATAAAATGAAACAGTTGATAATTTCGTAAATCGAATTTGCCTAACGTACCTCAATTCAGTGGTGCCCACAACACCATTGCGTGTTGGGACATGATGTGCACCAATTTGAGTAGTATATGGTCTATGAATTGTGTCAACAAGTTTAGTAGTTGTGGTTATCGTCACTAATCCAGCTGATGCAAGAGATTCGAAACCAATCTTAGGCTTATTATTATTATTAATAATAATATTCTCTTGGCCCTTGAAAGATAGATGGTATTGAGGATGAGCCTTGTTAGAAAATGACCAAGGCATTACCGAACTTGTTGATCCTGTATTTCTAAGATATTCAGAATAATAATTTTGAAGAACTTGATAAGAAATAATAACGTATAAACAATACTTACAAAATGAAAACCTTAAAACTAGTGAAGAAATAGAGGATTTGAAACAAATAGAAATAATAGACAATATTTTTCTCAAAGAAAAAAAACAGTTAATTGAATACATACACAATGTGTTCTCAAGGAAATTATTTCTCTCAAGTACCCGAGGTTAATAGAATGTATTCTTCTAGGATTGGACGATCTTATTCACCAGTGTATTGGTATCTAAAATGACGGTGTTAGCAAAGTACACTTTAGAATACTAAATTTAGTAGACATTTGACCATGTGATACCATATCATGATATAAAATTGTGAGATCGAATACCAATTATTGACCACATCTTGCTTTAATTCTATATTTCTTATAATATTAGACAACGTATAGCTGAAGAAGAGGGGGTGAACATGTCTGTGAATTTTAAAATTAGCCTGTTAAGTGCATCTGATGGGAGATAATAAATTATAATTAAAGCAAGATCTGGTCAAAACAGTGATATTAATATATTTTATGTGTTTGTTCTGCATTCTAAATCTAGTGGTGGCCAAGACGTAATTGTTTATTGTTATTGCTTAATTGTTGTTTATTGCTAATTCATGTTAGGAAAAAATAGGTGATTAACTAAATTTATTCTATTTAATTATTTATCATAGTTATACTTTGTTATAATTACTTTTCGCAACTAATATTATACATTAATTACGTGGATTGATTTCGAGATTGTATAATTAGTTATGTTTGTATATATATAATTCGCCAGAATATACAAATACATAGGTATAATATACAATTATATAACCGATATACATATATAATTCACCTCTCTCCCACTCTCTGTCCTCTCTCGTTGGCAGTGGCGGAGCCACAGTATGTTTAGGGGGCCCTTCGGCAGAAAATTATATCATTTTTATATGGTTAAAATAATTTTTTTAGGTATATAGTAGATTTGGAACCCCTTTCGGCTATTTCGTATGTCTATTTCTTCAGATTTTGAACCCGCTTATCCAAATTTCTGGCTCTGCCTCTGCTCGTTAGCCTCTCTCCTCCTCTTCCAATCTCGCTCGTCTCTCTCCTCCCTCTCTTAATCTCACTTGCCATATATATAAATATATATGTATAATATACAATTATCTAACTGATATACATATACAATTCACCTCTTTCACTCTCTGTCATCTCTCACTCGTCTCTCTCCTCTCTCTCTCCCAGTCTCACTCGCCTCTCTCCTCCCTATAACATGTAGCTACGAATTGTAATTATTAAACTATAACTATGGAGAGTAGTTAGCTTACTTTTGAGTGGCTATAAGTGAAAGTTCCTCATTTATTTGATTACTCGCTCTGTCTCATTTTATGTGGTATTTTTTTGGATTTCGAGATTTAAAAAATTCTATATTTGATCGTACTTTTGTTATAGATTTTTTAATTTTTTTGAATTATCAATTATTATAATAATTTCTGGTCAAACTTAAACTGATTGACTTTGAAAAACTAAAAATATGTACAATATTAGGCGACTTTATGCTAGCGCTGCTCATTAACGCGTCTCTTTAATTTAAGAATATGAGTTTAGGTTTTACGCACGGGAAATATTAATATAATAACATTATCAATTATTTCTTATAGGATAATTATAAATAATTTATCATATGATACTATTAAGAGCCTGTTTGGCTCAGCTTAAAAGCTGGTCAAACTGACTTAAAAGCTGGTTTTTGACTTATTTGACTGTTTGGCAATACTCAAAGCAGCTTATTTTAAGTTAAAAAAAAATCTTAATTTAAGCCAAAAGTTAAAAGCTGGGGTAGGGGTGCTTTTTTTTTTTTTAGCTTATAAGCTGTTTTAAGTTGACCACATTTTTATGTTTTTTCCCTTAATATTTTTATACAATCTCCAAATTATCCATATAACCCTAACATCTCTTTCTTCTATTTTTCCCTTTCACGTTTGGCATAACAACTTCAGCACTTTTATCCAAACGCATAACTGCTTATTTTATAAATAAGTTTCAGCACTTTGAAAAGTACTTTTTTAAAGCTGCTTTTATTAAGCCCATCCAAACGGGCCCTAACTATATAACAGATTAAAAGCTGATTTACTTAATTATTACTTTTCCTTCATTATTTAGATTATGTCGTTATTTTTATAAGTTATGCTAAATATATAGCTAGCATTTGGAAATGACTCTTTCTTGTAAGACTCATAGTTTTCAACCTTATGAGCAAACATTAAATTGTTATCTAACGTTTCCTCGTAAAATTTTAATTTGTTAAAAAAAATGAAATAAAGGTCATAAGTTACTAAAAATATGGCATTTACTCATGAATAATTATACCAAAAAGAGATAATCCGTAATCTCCTAAGTCCTATAGTTTAAACAGATGAACTTAGTTATAGCAATCATTAAAATGCACTACATATATGTATGATATAACTTAAATTTTATAATAATTTGTGTTAGCTAACTATATAGACTAATAATAATAATAATTTTTTTTTAAAAAAGGTAGATCATAGGTGCATGTTACTAATGTACTATATCCAACTCAGCCAAAATGCAAAAGCAAATCACGTTGAAAGGAATCCAACGTTCTAATAAAACACTAAAATCATAGTATTCACAAGCTTACACAACAAACATCATAAAAATAAATGAAGGAGCAGAAATGATAATACTATTATTTTTGACTTGATACGAAATTTTAAGTATTACAAAATATTTTTAAATTTTATGGTATTAGACTAAAGATACGTAGAGTCTTCGATATGAAAAATCAAAATTAAAATGGAGGGAGTATATACATACCAGCTAGATCCGTGGCCGGTTCTTCAAGGACTTCTTGTTTTACCGTCAACCCCATAAAATCCCTTTCCATTCGATCAAATTAATTCACTGCAACTCAAAATTGAAACGCTCAATGTAATTCAGAAAATCACGTAGAATTATATTTATCGAAATAATTAATTGAGAGATTGGTGCTGAGAAGACGAAGGCAAAATTATGAGAGAAATAAGAACTATAGAAGGAATTAAATGAAATTAAAGCTTAAGCTCGCTTCATTTATATAAAGATTCGTAGAAAATTGCCCACGTTATTCTTTATTCTAATTTTCAACGTATTATAATTGGTCTTTGTCCATGAAGTTTTCATATTTTATTAAAAATTAAATTTAAAAAATAGAGATTTATACAGCTGTACTTAACATTGATGCATGCACCATGTTTTTCGAAAAAAATAATAATAGGTAAATCAATTTTCTATTATGTTTGATTATTGAATGTACAATATAATACAGATTTATGATTAATGGTACAGGACAACTTAATTTTATAATATTCTTCAATAGTTTAAAACAATTTGTAATAGTCAACTTATATGTTAAATTGCACGGTGCGAAAATTAATTACGCAATCAAATTATTTAATTATATATTTTGAAACAATTTATTATATTTTTTGTTTTACCCTGTAAACTAGGAATATCTTTATCAAAATAATTTGCAAAAAGTATACTAGTACTAGAAGAAGTGTCAATAAGAAAACTTGGAATTGTAATATAATGGCTATTAATTACTTCTAATTTACCTTGCATGACACATATATTTTTTAAATAACTTTTGAAAATTGTCTAGGCTGAATTATTTTTTTTCCGGCAAAATTATGGTTTAAATTTATTCTGTATATGAGATAAACGTTTGAAATACTTCTAATTAGTTTAATAAACTTAATCAATTGACTACTAACTGAGATGAATAAAACTTGATTCGTTCAATCTCTAAGGTATTACCTTAGTTATAAGTTACGATTTTTTGTTAAAAATTGTTGGTATTAATCTTTATTTTTTTTTCCCTCTACTTTGTAAAGAATCATTGTTAATCCAATAAATAAATATATATTTATATTTTTTTAATTGGAAACACGAGTTGCTATATTATGCTTGATAAGCAACAAGTTTTTTAAAAGTTAAAAGATTTTTAGAAAAAATGTAAGCAAAAATAAAGAAAATAAGGTCATCCTTTATGATATTTGCAATTTTCTCCGATTGGCTCCTACTTACTCCTTATAAGTTATAAATATAAAATAATAAGGAAAAATTACATAAATTAATACATTTTAAAAAATAATTACTGATTTTAGCGATACTTTTTGTTTATTACCATTTATAGCTATGCTTTGTTAAATCTGTAATATGTATTAAAAGTGAATTATGTATGCAATATATATGAATTATAATTGCTTTTTGAAATATATCATGTTTATTTGGTAAAAAATTGTCACATTGTATTATGAGTGTATTAAAATGTGTGATAAATGTATTATTCATCATTAAAATTTGTATTATATTTGAATAATAAATTGTTCTTTGTAATATGTATTAAACTTGTATTATAAATGAATTAAAAGTGAACAAGTGAAAAAAAAAATATTATCGCTATAAATGGTAAATATTTTTTTATTATAGTATATTTATGTAAGTTTCCCAAATAATAACTAGTGGTGATAATTCATGTTATATATATATGTACGAGTCCAATAATATTAATGTTAATGTTAATTGATATACTTTTACGATATGTAAAATAATATTATAATTAAATGTACTATAAATTATTTTAGAAGTTAGAGAATAAGTTATAAATTGATTTTTAAATTTGAATTGTACTTTTAAATTTTCAGGGCGAAAGAACTGATTTACAAAACTTTTTTTTTTTTTGGATCAATAAAAAAACATTCACTTGTTTATCCATATTTTTTGCTATTTGGATAAACAACCCGTTCTACTTTTAAATATTAATTATTTATTTTAAGTTATTGTTCAAAATCCAATACTTTATATATATTATGATAATACCAAAGAGTTTACTTTTGCCCCTTTTCTTTCTTTCTTTTATAAAATAAAACAATTAAAATTACAAGATTCGCACTTTAAAATGTACAATTAAGAATTATATGGCTAATGAGAATCTTTATCCTACTCCATCTTCTTTAATAAGTGGTGTAGAAGGTCAAACTAATTAAATTTTAGATTATCATATTTATAGATGTATGATTGTTCATTGTATATAGCTTAAAAAGTAGTTGTAGTTCTTAATAAACTAATAAGGCGTGTCAAATTTGGATCACTTGATTAAATAATTGTCTATTTTAATTGAAAATATAATAATATCTTTGTTTTAAATTTTTCAATAAGAGTTTGTTTAAAAACAAGTAGCATGGTACGTATTAAAAATATCTATTATTTTAAAATTTATTTAACTGAAATATAATAAATATGAAGATAATTCTTTAAGGAGTATTATTTTGGAGGAAAATTGTAGTAAATTGTTTGTCAGTTATCTTTTTCCGTCAAGCTCTCACTCGACACTCTCCTCTCTCGCTCCATTTCTCGCTCGCTTCCTCTCACTTTTATAAAAATGCAAGTGTATGAAATTTGTTTCTATTTGTATAAAGCAGAGCAAACTGTATAAATACATATATTTTTGTTCTCCTTTGTCCCCTCTCCGAGATTTCGCTCGCCACTATCCCTAATCTCACTCGCCTCTCTCGCTTATAAAAAACAGAAGTGAAATGTATAAATTGTGTTTCTGTTTGTATAAAGCGAGAGAAAATTGTATATACACATGCAATACATATATTTTCGTCCTATACACTTATAATTATACAATAAAAATATTTCCCTGCCCAGTTTCTTTTGCCTTTTCTCTCTTTTTCGTTTTATAAAAATTCAAATTGTATATAATTTCTCTGTTTCTCGTTTTATATAATTTGATTCAACTGTATATTCCCTGCCCAAGTTTTTTTTGCCTTTCTCTTTCTCATTTTATACAAATTTAAATTGGATACAATCATTCTATACACTTATAATTATACAATTCGTTTTATACACTTTGTTTTTATACAATTCTCTGTCAAAGTCTCTTTCTCTTTCTCGTTTTATACAATTCGCTTCAATTGTATATATACAACGAATTATACATTTATATATTTACTATGGAGTGCAATTATGCAGATTTTGCTATAGCATACAAATATAAATTTTAAATTTGCTATACGTAAAAATTACACTATTTTAAAAGGACTCGGTTGGGGCTTCAATATCAGCTCCAAACATCCAGCTGAAAATTAAAAATAAAGAATTATATCATCAAGATTTCAAAATTAATAATTTTATTTGTATTTTCTTATTTGGGAGTATGAAAAAGGTGAAATGGCAAGTAAAATGGAGTAGAAAGACTCACGATTTAGTACAATTAAACAATTAGATACTAATATTTATAGATCTAATTAAGCAGTTCTTAATATACTAATAGGGCGTGTCAAAATCTGGTTCACTTAATAATTATTATAACTATTAATTTTACGAATAATTTCTTGCTTTAAAAATTGCAAAGAGGAATTATTTACTACAAATAGCATGTTACGCACTATAAATGTCTATTATTTTAAGCTTTGATATACATATATGTACTCGGTATTCGTTAGAAAATAATAATTTAGGCAAAGTTTTCGTTGAACTTTTCACTAGATAGACTTCTTTAATCCTCCACTCTATCTCATCTTATTTAAATAATTCATGTCCCTTGCAAAGCCTTTTCTCAATTTTTATTAAAAAAAAATAAAATTAGTGGTTTTATATACTTTTTTTTCTAATTTACATGATATCTTTTATAGAGTTAAGTAATTTAAATTTTGATTAAAATTTATGTGTGAATTTTTTATTTTTTAAAAATAAACTTATATTTATAAACTACATAAAAAATATTATAAGTCACAATAATTAACAATTCAAAATAATTATAACATATATGAAAATTTTACAATACAAAAATTATTTAATTTTGAAATCCAAAAAATATCCCAAATTCGGACAGAGGAAGTATAAGTATAAGCGTTTTCTTCCCTCATATAAATTAAATGAGGGACAAAAATTTTTTATTTACTTTCATTTCTTTTCGATTTACACAACACCTTATTCTAAAACCCAAATATGCATGAACGAATAATGGTCCCAAAAAAACTCCAATTTTGGTAGAATTTAATATACCTTCTGTTACTACATTTTCACGAGGATTTATTACTTTTTTAAATTATTAAATAGTATATTTTTTATTCTTTGAATTATTTAATAATATATTTTAAATATATATATTCACGTGAGTACATTATTATTTATAATTTTATATTACTTTTATATTTACGTAAATAAATATATATATTTAAAATACTATATTTAATAATCCAGTAAGTTATAAATTCTAATATAAATTTATTATCATAATAATAAATTTAATCAAAATTAAAATATTTTTCAAATCAGATTAAACATGCAAATAGAAATAAATTAATTCCACCGTGCAAGTTAGAGAGCTTTAATTTATTTAAATATATATAATATAAAGTAAAGGACACAAAAGTATTATATTCTGCGAAGGATCATTCCAAAAGAAGCAATATTATCTTTTTAAAGTAATGTATAAAATAATAAATCCACATGACTACATGAGCACTAACCACCAAAAATACTTTTTTAAATATCTCATACACGCCACCCATGACTATCCTTTAATATTCGTATTTTAATAGAAAAATACATAATATCTCCTCAATCTATTTAGAGACACACTTATATTATATTAAAGTTTTATTATTTTCTAAAATTATTATATAAGTAATTTTTTATGTGTTTTCAGTCTACAAGGTATTAGTTAGAAAAAAAAGTTAATCAGCAGTTGGTCCACAAGATAGTATCACGTAGATTAAAAGGAATAGAAAATTATTAATAAAATATATTTAATGATAATAGTACCTTAATATAGTATAAGTATATTTTCAAGCATAAATTTAATGGATACTTGTATATTATTCCTTTATTAATTAACAAAAGTGCATTATTATTAAAGAGATAATATGTAACATGATTCCCATTTATTTCGTAGTATTATAAAAGAAGTTGTTAGGTGATCATGTCTAATCACCACATAAAATTAAATGATATTTTTCACTCAAACTTTCAATAGTTTAATTCATGTTTATTACAAAAAAGATCACCAAAAAGAAATAATAAAAAATGATAGCAACGATTGAGAAAACAAATACTTTAATTATTTGAGTTAGTAAAATACGAACATCTTTGATCTTTATTAAATATTTGACAAATTGTAATTATTTTATATCAACGGTACGATCAGGAAAAAAAAAAGAATAACATAAATTCACATGATTTTTTGAGATATAACTTTTGTAGTTTCTGATATATTTCTCTATATCATTTTTGGAGTTTAGTGCACATTTTAGGTGTAACTTCTATTATTTTCTTCTTTTCTTTCTTTTTTTTTAAAAAAAAATGTTTGATAGTTGCAATTTTTAAGATTTATATAGTAGTTAAGTGGAAGTCCTTTTTTTTTTTTTCTAAAACAAATATATATGTTCTAGTACGTCAAGTTAATATCACTTAAACGATGTGAAAATAAAGCCACAAACTTCAAAAATTATGATTAGGTGCAGAATTAATATTGTAATGAATATAATAGGCACATATGGAGTATTATTAATATCGTAAAATTATTTTCCATTTAAATATTAGACAAATTACAGAAATCATATACTTTTAAGATAAAATTATAATTTATTCCTTAAAAGTTTATAATTATGAGGAAAAAGGGTTTGATATTACCCTCAATTTTGTCATTTATAGCTGATATACCCCTTGTTATGAAAGTGACTCATATATATCCTTACTTATATACAAATGAGTCACATATACCCTTTTCTTCTGACGGAAATAATAAAATAATAATTTTAATCTAATTTTTATTATTTTATAAAAAAATATGATCCCATATGATTAAATTTAATCCTTATCAAACATATTTTTTTTTTACTTTTTTTTGTTTCAATGACTAATTTAGAATTTTTATTTGATAATCAAATTTATTTATGTTTCACTAATATTCTTGTAAAATTTATTGTAGATGACCAATTTTTTCTTCTTCGAATACAAAAATCAAATTACAATATAGACAAAAAAAATAGTTTAAATTTTTTTCTTTAAACTAAGGAATGAAAGAAAAAAATAAAATAAGAATAAGAAACACAAATAATTATGATAAAAGAAGTCAAAAAATAATTTATGTATGAAAAAAAAATTGAACTTTGATAGAAGAGTCATATATACCCCTAAATAATTTTTTTTAAAAAAAAACTAAAAGTAAAAAATATAAATTTAAAATCAATTTTTTAACTTCCGTTAAATGAAGGGTATATGTGAGCTCATTTTGTAACGGCAGGGGTATATGTGAGCCGTTTGTATAATGGTGAGGACATATATGAGTCACTTTAATAATGAGGGGTATATCAGCTCCAAAAAGCAAAGTTGAGGGATATATTAGACCATTTTCCCTAATTACAAAAACCCCTTAAAACGGATACAAAATATAAGCATTGATACATTAATGTAATGTCGAGATACATTAATCGTTAAGTAAGATACATAACATTTTATATTGATATACTAATCTGATGTACATTTTGTAAATGAGGCATAAATTTGATGCGCGAAATACGCTAATCTGATGCACAAGTTACATTAATGCGATGCACAAAAATAAGAAATTTTAAAAATTTATAAAACTTATAAAAATATAATAATAAGTAAACTAAAATGTGAAATTTCCATATTTAATCTTTTAATATACTCAGTGACAAGGCAATAAAATCACATAGTTAGTGCTGTTGTGTGTTGAAAGGAAAATGAACGAATTATCTTTTACACATTTTCTATTTGGGCCATCTTTAGTAGCATCATGGGCAGACAACTGCAGGCTAGCCCATGCCAACTTAAAATTTATTAAATATAAATTTATAAAGTTGTTCAAATTATATTAAATTAATGAATATATTAGTTTAAATAAATATTATAAATTAATATAATTAGCTTAATTATTTAAATTCAGATAAGTATGAATTTAATTAAGGGTAACTTTTGCATATAGCAAATACAAAATTTAAATTTGTATGTTATAGCAAACTTTGCATAATTGCGCTCCATAGCAAATATATAAATGTATAATTTAGCTATACATATACAACTGAAAGCTATGACCATTTCGCTATACATATATACAAAGAAGCAATTGTATAATTCGTTTGTTCATCTTCAGATTTGTATACAATTGAATCGAATTGTATAAAACGAGGAAGAGAAAAATTATATACAATTTGAGTATGTATAAAAAGAGAAAGAGAGAGACTTGTGTGGGAACATACAATTGAATCGAATTGTATGAAACGAAAAAGAGAGAAATTATAATCGAATTGTATAAAACGAGAAAGAGAGAACGCAAAAGAGACTTAAGCAGAGAAATGTTTGTATTGCATAATTATAAGTGTATAGGACGGAGATATATGTATTTGCATGTGTATATACAATTTTCTCTCGCTTTATACAAACATAAACACAATTTATACAATTATATTGTATAAAGCGAGAGAAACAAGTGACACTGGTACACAGCTTGCTAAGGAACAAAAATAAATCAAACTGTTTGTTAAGGAACACAAATAAATCAAACGGTAGCTATTATATTTATTTTACATTATTAGTTTGCTATTCTATACAATTATCCCTTTAATTAAAGCTTACTCCATAAAGTCATATGATATTTCACTTAAATTTGATTGGCCGAAGGGAGTCCTGTTCCAATCGCAACTCCTCTATTCTAAAACTATAAATAAGAGTCTCGTAATTCAGAAAAAGAGAACCAATAATTCTAAACAAGAAGCTAGAGAAAATCCATGGTACAAACGCCATTTAATTTTTTACAAAACTACAAGTTTAAGAATTCAAGCATTCAAGTTCAAGAACGATCAAAATCAAGACCACCGAATTCAGGAACAAGCTCGAAGCCCTTGAATTCAAACAAAAGTTAAGATCAAGATAAAGTTCAAGTTCAGGTTCATTAGAGATTCAAGAACAAGCTTTAAAGCCTTTGAATTTATAATTGAAACGGCGAACTCAAAGAAATAATAGAGATTGTAACACTCGCATTTGAAATAATAAAATCAATTACTATGAAATGAAAAAATATAGGGATGGCTACTATAATGATTCTGAAGGCGAGTAGTCTTGAACTTTTGAATTAGTTTGTTGGGAAATATTTCATGGTGAACACGTTTTATTTTTTGACCTTAATTTTTTTTTTCTATATGCCAATCGCTAAGCATAGGTCAAAAGTTTAAAATAGCTCATTTCCGGTCCAATAGATTGACTAGATCCTGTTTGGCTCAGCTTTTAAGCTGGTCAAACTGACTTAAAAGCTGGTTTTTGACTTATTTGACTGTTTGACAATACTCAAAATAGCTTATTTTAAGCTAAAAAAAACTTATTTTAAGCCAAAAGTTAAAAGCTGGGGTAGGGGTGTTTTTTTTTTAGCTTATAAGGTGTTTTAAGTTGACTTTACTTTTACCCTTTTGCCCTTAATATTTTTATATAATCTCCAAATTACCCATCCTTATCCCCACATTTTCTTCCATTTTTCCATTTTTCCTTCTCACGCTTGGCACATATAACTTAAATAAAAATTTATATTCCTCTTATAAATAATTTGTGATAATAAAAAAATATGTGAATGATAGATAATTATTATTACATATGGATGAAACTAAAATAAATCTTAAATCGTTCTTTGATCTATTCAAATTAAATATCTTTAAAATCTATAATAAGTTTATATTCCTCTTATAAATAATTTGTGATTAGAAAGAAATTGTTAATGATAGCAAAATATAATTATTTATTGCTGTAGAATATAAATTAATTAACTTTTATCATGTTAACAGTTTTTAAGGGTATTTCAGACATTTTGATTTAAAAAGCTATTTATCAGCACTTATTTGCCAAACACATCAACAATTTTTTTTTTAACTTCAGCACTTTTATCCAAACACATAACTGCTTATTTTAAAAATAAGTTTCAGCACTTTCAAAAATACTTTTTTAAAGCTGCTTTTATTAAGCCCATCCAAACGGGCCCTCAATTAGTTGGCTTATTTTTAAATAGTAACTATGAAGTGGCTGTTTGAGAAATTTTTCCTATAATGTGTATTTTTATTGGATCGGATTTTTTTTTCTTTTCTTCACTTGATTTGTGGATCAACCTTCATATTTATATATTTACTTCAATTCATAAAGTTATTTAGGGTTATAACTCTAAATATAATTAGTACTTGTGAAATACCAGCTCAGGAAATGGATATATATATATAAAAGTCATCTGAAAATTCAACATATTGTGTATATGGTTATAGTCTTCAATTCTCCGTCGATAAAAGTACCATGTACAATATATTTGAGTTCAAAACTTACTAATTTAAATCCTTCCTAGCTCGATGTTATGTGTGTAATAGAGATTATTAGAATAAATCTTTTTTGAAAAAATAAGTATCATACTTTTCTATGTTGTTCATTTTTGAATTGAGATATCTATTAAGAAAATAATGATTGACATCATGAGTTTACAAAATTTATTCCTATTAATTATGAAATGGATGAATTAAAATTTCAAGTTTTCAAAAAGTTCTATCGTTTTCAAAATTAATTAATTGAGTGTATGATAGATAAAAGAAATCACTCTTTCTTGTTTTTTTTTTTGAAAATGAACAATTAAAAAAAAAAATATTAGACAATTGATTAGGAACAAATAGAGTATTGAGTTGTTTATTCAATCATACTCTTTAGGAAAGCATTGATTTTAGATTTTAGATATTTAAAAGTTACATATGATAACATTCAATTATCAGTATCTAATTCATTAAATGTTGCAACTAATTCTCTCTTAGTATTAATTGTTCTCTTAATACCTAAACCTCATCATTCATTAACATTTGTGTTACTATTGGCGGTTGGTGTATTTATTGCATTAATTTTACATGTTTTATGCATGTTTCTTTTTTATTCCATGTCCATGTTTTGAGATTCGATTAATTTATTTTGAGATGATTGTATATAATAACAAACTAATAACATAAAATAAATTGAGTAGCTACAGTTTGATTTAATTGTGTTCCATAGCAAACGTTAGCCAAAGTTTGCCAGTCCCCTCTCTCCCAAAAATCTCGCTCGCCACTTTCCCGTTCTCGCTCGCCATTCTCCCTCTGCTCGCCTCTCTCGCTTTATACACATAAATGTATAAACTGTGTTTCTGTTTTGTATAAAGCGAGAGAAAATTGTATATACACATGCAAAAACATATATCTTCGTGCTATACACTTAATTATACAATTTACAAACATTTTATTTCAATTCAATTGTAGACAAATGCAAATTTTATACAAATATTGTAGCGAAAAAGGCCAACGAATTATACAATTGCGAATTATACAATTGCAGTGAAATACAATTTTCTCTTGCTTTATACAACAGAAGTGTATAAATTGTATTTCTGTTTTTGTATAAAGCGACAAAAAAACATATATCTTCTTCCTATACACTTATAATTATGCAATATACATACATTTTACTTCGATTGAATTGTATGCAAAACAATTTTTATACAAATATTGCATCGAAATAGGCAACGAATTATACAATTGCAGTGAAATAGGGTAGCGAATTATACAATTGCAACGAAATAGGCAGCGAATTATACAATTGTGCATTATGAAATTGCAGTGAAATAGGATAGCGAATTATACAATTGCAACGAAATAGGCCATCGAATTATACAATTTAGGCCAGCGAATTATACAATTGTATATGTATAGTGAATTATACAGTTTTATGTTTGATATGGAGCACAATTATGCAACTTTGCTATAGCATACAAATATGAATTTTTTGTTTGCTATATGTGAAAGTTGTCCATTTATTTTTATTTAAAAAAAAATTATTTAGAGTAAATATGTTTTTTACTGAAAACGATTTCGTTCAATATTCAAAAATAAAATCTTTAATTAATAATGCACATCCATTAATATATCGTTTATTAAATTACATTTTAACTCGAATTAATTTTCAAAACTACTTCACCTAATTGTGAGGCTTTGAACCTAACTACACAAACATATGTCAATGTGATTGCAAAACTGTTAGGGAATTTAATCAAAACGTATAGAAAGGTGAAGTCATTAAAGAAAAAAACAAACATTTTTAGTATTCTTTTACGTGGGGCAAACAAATACTAACATTTTATTTTTGTCCACAAACATTTTTTGGTCTCATTCCATATGATCTCATTAATATAAACATATTTTTCTTTACTACAAATGTCAAGCATATATAAATGGTTAGTACTCCTTTGGTTAATTTTTATTTGTACATTTTGGATTCTACACGTCTCCTAAAAAATAATACTAATTGATATGAATATTTTTTTATAGTATCAATATTGATTAAATATATAGTTTTAGATTTTAAAAGAAAATTTAATGAATAAGTAACGAATGTCTAGGATAAAACAATGAAAATAATAACAATTATTTCGTGATATGTTAAAATGTCAAGTGAAGTGTTAATTCTAGAATACTAGTCCAATATTCTCTCCCTCCACTTTTATTGTTCTGTTTTGCTTTATCAAAGTCAATTTTAATTAATTTTTAAAATTAAATTATATTAAATTGATTCAATTTTTTGCATAAAAAATTAGAAATTAAAAACTATAACAAAAGTATTATACATGTCACGACCCAAATCGGGGACGCGACTGGCACCCACACTACCCTTCTATGTGGGCGAACCAACCAATCCAAACCCAAACAAATTAAACCAAATACAACGCGGAAGACTTAACTCAATACGAAAAACAAATACAATAAATATCCCCAAAATCTGGAAGTCATCATCACAAGAACCTCTATGATCAAATTACGAAACTAAGAGTATTCTAAGAAGCTGAAACAAATAAAAGCTAGTCCATGCCGGAACTTCAAGGCATCAAGACGAGAAGAAGAAGATCCAGTCCAAGCTAGAAGCATAGCTCACCCTGAGATCCGGTGCAGTGAAGACTGACTAGAATCGCGGTCGAGTTGAAGACGACGGCATGTTTGCTGTACTCCACAAATACAAAGAAAGAACATACAAGTAGGAGTCAGTACAACCACACGTACTGAGTAGGTATCATCGGCCAACTCAGAATAGAAAACAGTATATACCAGTTAATCTCACAAATCAACTATAATACTCAACATATAGTAACAACAAGTACTATAATCATCAATAAGTACCACCAAGTTCATCTATGATGACTCAAGCCTCAATATCATACTCATTTGGGAAAAATAGGTTCATTAGATTTAGCATATTAACATCTTTCAAGATTCAGAACTTATTCCTCTCGTGTCGGTACGTGACACTCCGCTACACTAACACTATGTGCCGGAACGTGGCACTCTGATCCTCATTCTATCCTGGTACCGGAACGTGGTAACCGATCCATATACTATCCCAGTGTCGGAACGTGACACTCCGATCCTCATATACTATCCTAGTACCGGAATGTGGCACCCGATCCATATACTATCCCTGTGTCGGAACGTGACACTCCGATCCTCATATACTATCCTGGTACCGGAACGTGACACCCGATCCATATACTATCCTTGTGTCGGAACGTGACACTCCGATCCTCATATACTATCCTGGTACCGGAACGTGGCACCCGATCCTCTAATTCATCAAGCCTTCTTTTATACTAAGGCATCACAAATCTCATAACCAATTCATCAAGCCTTCTTTTATACTAAGGCATCACAAATCTCATAACAAGTTCATCAAGCCTTCTTTTATACTAAGGCATCACAAATCTCATAACAAGTTCATCAAGCCTTCTTTTATACTAAGGCATCACAAATCTCATAACAAGTTCATCAAGCCTTCTTTTATACTAAGGCACCACAAATACAAGTAAATTAGGGTTTCTTCAAGATTTAGGGTTCAAAAGCTTCATCATGCTTATTTCATCACAAACATATAATCACACCCATACAAGCATACAATTAAGCATATAGAAGAGTTTACAAGATTACCCAATATATATCATTTGCTATTAAGAGTTTACTACTAATAGCATAAACCATAACCTACCTTCACCAAGGATTTGAGTTCAAGCAAGAAATCTTCAAGGAAGCCTTGCTCCTTCTCTCTCAAGCGCCTCTCTTTTCTCTTCCCTTTCTCTTTCTAATTTCTTCCTCAAACCTTCCTCTTCTTACCCTAAATCACAAGATTTCAAGAATCAAAGGTGATGAAACCAACCCACCAACTAACTCAAAGTTAGTCTTTCAACCCCCAAAGAATTGAACTAATAACATTAACCCACTAATTTTATAAATTAAAGCCGTAATGGTCCAAAACGCCCCTTTAAAAATTAGCCAGAAATCCGACCCCGCCTGGGATGACGCAACCTGTGACGGTCCGTCGTGCCTGCGACGGTCCGTCCTGCAGGTCCGTCGCAACGGTCAGAGACTTCATTTTCACCCAAGAGTCTGTGACGGTCCGTCGTGCCAACGACGGTCCGTCCTGCACTTCCATCATGACGTTCAGAGAGTTGTTCCCAGTACCAAATTCTCAAGAGTCTAAGTGTTTTGAAACGGGGGCCTCACGACGGTCCGTCACAAAGTTCAGAGACTCAATTTCAGCACTCGAATTCATAATTCCAAGTGTTTTGGAACGGGACACCCTCGACGGTCCGTCGTGCCCACGACGGTACGTCGTGGTGTCCGTCGTATCAGTCAGTTTTTCCGGAAATAAAATCTGCTACTCAAAACGACTAAATAGGTCGTTACAATACATTACAATTTTTTGAATATCAATATCATAAAAAAATATATAGTAAAATGTTAATAGTTAATTTTTTTATTATTTAACTCTAAATTTGAAATTATGACATCAAAATAGTAAAATTAAGTAAACAAAAGAGAGTAGTATTAATTACAAAAACAAGTTTCTTTGACTTCTAAATATGTACAAAACAAAAAAATAAATAAATAAATAAAGTAACGTCTCAGTTTACATAAGTAATTAATTTATACTTTAACTTTTCATAATTTGTATCTCCGTAATTTTTTTTTAATTATCTCTGGTTCACCTTTTTAAATTATATTATATAATTTTTTTTAAAAAAAATACTTAACTCAATAAATTTATTTGTTTTTTTTGATTAATTACAAGTAAATTAGTATCTTTTGTTAAGTCTTTAAATTCAATTTATAATTTGTGTTTGAGCAATAAATTCTAAAAAACCTTTTGTTTATTAGGCAAAAAAACACACACACCTTTTTGGCTTCTTAAAATAACTTTTGCTATTCTCCATAAATACTTAATTTTCCTAAAGAATTGATGAAATGTCTTTTTTTTTTTTTCTGAAAAAAATATATTTTCTTTTACAAAATAAGCTTGACCAAATAGATTATCGTTTTTTCTATATTTATAAAGAGGAAAAAAAAATAGACATGTATTTTTGATTTTCATTTATTTGTCTTTAAGATTTAAAAAACCCAGAATTTCGAAATTCCCCCCTTATAAATATCGAGTTCCAAGACAGTCAAGCTTTTTCTTGATTGTTTCATTTTAGCCCCAATACTTTCTCTTTTTGTCTCTCGACGCAGTAACCGTCACCATTGCCGATTCTACAGAGCAACAGTGGACTACAGAGTCTTTCTTCAGTCCAAACCAAACTCTCCATTAATGCTCTAGTCAAAACCTCACAGCCCCAAGGGGCTGTAATTTTCAGTTCAACAACAAGAAGAAATCAAGAGTCGTTTAATTTAACCCTAGGAATCAATCAATAGCAGCTAGTTTTCGGAAGATGGTATTTAAAGGTAGATTTTTCTCATCGAAGAAATCCGACCCATCAAGCCCAGATGGATCCTCCAACAGTCCACGATCTATTGGCTCCAATTCCCCGATCCGATCGGACAAGAAGAAAGCAAAGTCAGGTTCTACTTCCAAAGACAATTCTCCGATCACTCCATCTTCAATTTCAACTTTTAAAGATAAGAAAAAAGATGATAAAGGAAAAGAAAGTCCGAGTTCCAGCCCGAGTCCGAATTCGATTAAGAATCCGGTGAGAACCCGTGAACCGGAACTGAGGCCGACGTCTGTATCTGTGTCGCCGATAGTAGCATCATCATTGGGGTTAAATAAGATAAAGACTCGATCTGGGCCCTTGCCACAAGAGAGCTTTTTTGGGTATGCTAGTAGAGATAAGGGGAATTTACTAGGTGCTAGCAATTTGTCAAAGAATGTAGCGGGTGGCCGGGGTGGTGGTGATGGGCCGTCGAGTTCTATTATGAGGAAGAAGGATGAGAAGAGGTCACTGATGGGTTCCGCGGAAAATGTAGATAACCGGAGCAATTCAGATAGTATGTCCTCCCAGAGCGGTCGTTCGAGGGATCAAAGCCCACGTGTATCTGGACCATCGAGGCTGCAGAATGGTGAATCATCTTCTGAAGCAGGTAAAGTAGCTGTCTTTCGATTACAAAAAGGATTCACATTCGTGGATGTAGTCATTTGGCAACTGGCTTGAGCTATCTACAGTTGATCTTCTAAAATGTATGTATATCTGATTGGTGAGTGCTGTGGTACTTCAAGACACCCACTGGCTTAGAATATGAATACTAATAAGTTGTGCCTGAAAGGGTAACTTTTTATCTCTCAGGAGAAGTAAATAGTACTCAAATGCTGATACAACTGGAAAATTTAATACGAGAGTCTTAGTTCCAAATCAGTTGAACTTTCTTGGAATTAGATGACCCAACGCCTGAAACACTAAGAGAGATGTCCTAAAACTTTGTTTGGACTGTGTGATTTACTGGCTACTCTTTGACTCACATTAGGAAACTGAATCATGCAGTGGCGCGACATGGTTTCTCATGGAGATCTTGATTGTTTGAATATCAATCTTTAAATTAAATCGACTTTTAGTGTATAGTTCTATTTTGATTGTCTTTTCATTCTAAAATAAATCAAATCAAACAATACACTGTTAGACAATGAGGTAGAAGTTAGGGCTTAATGAAATTCTCAAAAAGGGTTTTACTTTCGAATTATGCAGTGGTTGTACTTCTATTTTCCAAAGGACTTAATGTTTAATTGGAGTCGAATGAACGAAAAATGGGACCCTTTTTACGCAGGGTAACTTGATTTTGGTTTAAAATTCCACGCTATTCTAGGTGATAGTTTTGTTGAAGTGCTTTCTGTGAATCTATTGATCTGTCAGTTATTAGTGACAATTGGAGTGCCAATATTTTTCTTTTGAGTGAGTTTTCTTCAGGAATGGGGAGAAGATGGTGGCTGCAGTGCCTCTCACCTTCTAATCTTTTCTTAGTGCCATTGAGATTGAAGGAAAATTATTGAGGAATAGGACTTAGTTGATAATTAAGTTTGACCTACAATGTAAACTTTTGAGGGTTGCTAATACAAAGCATTGATATGTTTAGTTTCTGCCTTGTCACTTGCTTCCCAAGTAATTTTTACGGAATAGGAAACATGGAATAAAACTGCTGTATTTCTTGTTTAGAGATTCTACTAGAAAACATAATTGGTTTCTTTGTTGGGCCCATTTTTCTTTCGGGGAAAAAAGGGGTTGGGGGGAGTTTAGAATGGGTACGAGTACATGAAAAGATCTTCAAACCTATTACAATCAGTGGCTAAGTGGACCGGGTAGTCTTCTGTGAACCAACACGGTCCTGTCGCTCTTGGCTGGTTGCACAGGCTGCTCTGCTGTGGTTGGTACTTGGTTTAGTGCTGTGTCCCATCTTGCCCTGTGCTGTCTCTCTTGTGAACAGTGATGGGCTTTCCTGTGCGTGTCTCCTTGACGGTATTCACCTCAGCTGTGCCATTGACATACGGTCCTGCCCTCATCCTTGATATTTTAAGTGGCTTACATGGTGCCTCACCCCTGTGCCACATAAGTGATAACACCCAATAAGACTGTGTGGTAAAATTTGAATGATGGCCATGAATATTTTTGGCTTCTGTTTTGGCACTTGTTTCATAGTTCTCTGGATAAAAGGAAATAAGAAAACCAATAAAACACCTGTATCAATAGTTTAAGAAATTTAGCATGCATAATGTCTCTTTTAAATTATGCATACATATAGTAATAAGAAAACATAAAACATTTAACCTCGGAGATCTCAATTGTCCCTGCAGAATGATAACACAGTCAATGATGCATGACAGAGTTAGGAGTGAAGCACATTTCATCTTTTAGGTGCATGGAATTATCATCCAAAAGTAATAACTGCATGTTGAGTTTAGATTAATACATTTCTGTTTATAATTGTTTGGATTAGTTTCATAGTTACAATAGTTCGTATGTTTATGTTTTTTTTCCTAGTCTTCTGTTATACCCAAAGAAGCAGAGCACTGGAAAAACACCTTGCCATGATTAAATAGTGCTAAAAGCTTTTGCATTCTTCTCTCGTTTTTGTTCCTTATTTGTTATTTTATTGTCATTAGATTAATACATTGTTGTTTAATTTTTAGGATTAATTTCGTAGTTACACTGGTTTGCATGTTTATCCATACTTGGTGTTTTTCCTAGTTTTCTGTGATACCCAAAGAAGCGCAGGAAGCATTGGAAAAACACCATTGCCTTGATTAAATAGTGCTAAAAGCTTTTGCATTCTTCTCTTGTATTTGTTCCTTAATTGTTATTTTATTGTCTTTAGTAGGCTCTATCAAAAATCTCTTCAGTTCCCAAGGACCCGTTCTCTTTCGCCCTGCAGCATACTGAATCTCCATTAGTAGGCGTGATTTATAAAGTTTGAGAAGTCGTATGCAAAGTTATATTTGTTACCTATAGAGACAACTCTGATGAGAAATTGGCATTTTGGTTTGATAAAGGACAAACATGGATAATCTCTCTCTCTCTCCCTCTCTCTCTTCCTATTGATAAGTCTGGTAATTCAATGTTTCTCCGTCCATACAGTATCATGGAAGTACTTCTTCACTATTTTAGCTAGTTGTACCTTATGCATCGGGGCTCCCTTTCTTGGCTGCTTGAATGTTGATAACCTTTTTCTACTAAGTAGTTAGCAGTGCATTTATGGACAGATATGTAAATTGATCATTGTGCAATTTAACAACCGAAGTTCAGTAAGAGCTAGGTCTCCTCTATTGCAGCAAGCAGTCTAGGAATTATATGAATGGCTTTGCTCTTACCTTATGCATCGGGGCTCCCTTTCTTGGCTGCTTGAATGTTGATAACCTTTTTCTACTAAGTAGTTAGCACTGAATTTAAGGACAGATATGTAAATTGATCATTGTGCATTTAACAACCGAAGTTCAGTAAGAGCTAGTTCTCCTCTATTGCAGCAAGCAGTCTAGAAATTGCATGAATGGCTTTGCTCTTACCATTTCTTTTGGGGATAAACTGGCTTTGCTCTTAACTTATGCAATATTTTATGCGGAAATCTGGCCAAGGCGAACAAGCGTTCTTCCTTTTTTTTTTCTTTTTTTCATTCAGCTTAAAAAAGGAAGCTATTTGAGGGACTGCTAAGAAGTCACTGGCTTAATATGCTTGGCCTTTGAATGATTGGTTTATGCAAATCGTACTTTTGAGGGTACTGCATGATATCATCCTAGAATTTAACTTCTACTTGATTTGTAATTGTAGAGACTTCTGTTGTATTTAGTTGTTTTGGGAGATATCAAGATATATATGTGGACAGCACTAGTGAAGTTCACGTGGTTGCTTGAGGTGTATGTTATGCTTTCTCATGTTTGATTGTTATGCAGGCCGAGTCGGTTCATCTTGGGGCTACTCTGGAGGTCTAATTAGTTCAGATGCTTGTACTCCAGAATTGAAGGTACAGAGGATTAAGCTGTTGCATTAATTGATTCTTCTCTCGCTATTGCATTATCGTTACTCTAATGCTAGATGTACCTTCTAGACATCTTTAGAATGCGACAACCCAAAGGAGTCTGAATCTCCGCGCTTTCAAGCTTTACTCCGGGTGACTAGTGCTCCAAGGAAACGGTTTCCTGCAGATGTAAAAAGTTTCTCGCATGAACTGAACTCCAAAGGTGTACGGCCTTTTCCATTCTGGAAACCTCGAGGTTTGAATAATTTGGAGGTAAAATTCAACCTTTTCGGTATGTTATTGAAGTTTGTAAATGATCAGTGTTCTTTTTGCAAGTGTTGATCAGTATATTGTGATTTCAACAGGAGGTTTTAACGATGATTAGAGGAAAGTTTGACAAAGCAAAGGAGGAAGTGGATAATGATTTGCGTGTTTTCGCAGCAGATCTGGTTGGAGTTCTTGAAAAAAATGGAGAAACTCATCCAGATTGGCAGGAAACAATTGAAGATCTGCTGGTTTTGGCTCGAAGATGTGCAATGACATCTCCTGGGGAATTTTGGCTTCAGTGTGAGGGCATCGTTCAGGAACTGGATGATAGACGGCAGGAACTCCCCATGGGTACACTAAAGCAGCTGCACACTAGAATGCTTTTTATACTTACAAGGTGCACACGTTTGCTTCAGTTTCACAAAGAAAGTGGATTTGCTGAGGATGAACCTCTGTTTCAGCTTCGTACATCATTGCAGCCCGTTGAAAGACGGAGAGATGGAAAGATGTCTGGTCCTCTGAAGTTACCAAAGTTGCCTCCTACAAAAAAATCTTACAGTCAGGAACAACATGGGTCTGAATGGAAGAGAGATCAAGCTGTACAGCTAGGTAACCTTCCGACTTCGGAAGCTGAAACTGCAAAAAAATTGGATTCTCCGGGCAGTCGGAACCGAATGGCATCTTGGAAGAAATTTCCAACTCCACCTGCAAAAAGTCCCAAAGAAGCATCTCCAATCAAGGAGGAGAACATTGATAGTGGCATTGAAGCTTCAAAACTATTTAGTGATGAAAAAGGACCGTCTGCTTCAGATCTAGCTACTATCAAGCATTCTGATCTTCCTTCTGCTAGGGATTCACTTGCACACTCTTCTGTTCCTTCCAAACACCAGCGTAATGTTTCCTGGGGTTACTGGGGTGATCAACCAAGTGTGTCTGATGAGAGTTCAATAATTTGTCGCATTTGTGAGGAGGAGGTCCCTACATTACATGTAGAGGACCACTCCAGAATTTGTGCAATTGCTGATCGCTGTGATCAAAAAAGTCTAAGTGTTAATGAACGTTTGTTAAGGGTTGCAGATACTCTTGAGAAGCTCATGGAGTCATTTGCACATAAAGACATCCCGCATGCCGTTGGAAGTCCAGATGGTGCAAAAGTATCAAACTGTATTTTAACTGAGGAATCTGAACCTCACTCTCCAAAACTTAGTGACGGGTCTTGCAGAGGTTCAGAGGATATGCTTGACTGTCTTCCTGAGGTGGATAACTCTGTTTTCATGGATGAGCTTAAAGGTTTACCTTCTATGTCATGTAGAACCCGGTTTGGACCTAAATCCGATCAAGGGATGACAACATCATCTGCTGGCAGCATGACACCTAGATCCCCCTTGCTGACGCCAAAGACTAGCCCAATTGACCTACTATTGGCAGGAAAAGGTTGTGCCGCTGAGCATGATGATCTTCCTCAGGTAGAAACTACTATGATTCTTCAGTATGTTTGTATCTCAGTTCACTTCTTTTTGGGGATAAGACTAAAAGAGTTCTGCTGCTGCTAGCAGAGTTTGCATGCACTTGCATGTATTTTCTTTGGTTGTGGATATGTTGGTAGATGTAGCCTTTCTTAAAAATGTTATGTAATGTGAATTATATGATTCAAATTTTAAAAATTCTGCTCTTTTCTCTTGGTTCAGTCACAGATTTTGTTTCCCTTTAGGTTTAGAAGTTTGTGCTTCTTGTAGAAGGTTGATGACGTTATAATGTAGATTGATCCAGCGGCCTCGAAAGCTTTTAGCATTTTGACAACTTTGCTATGAAACTGTTTTTGGCGGCATTCTCTCCTTTGAACTTTATAGAAGGTTGCAGCTCACACCTTTCTGTTAGGTTTCACTTATGGAGTTAAATTCTTTTCCCCCTTTTTTCTTTTCCTTACCTACATCAAAACATCGCCACAAAAAGATTTTACTGGTGCTAGTTTTTCTTTTCCTCCTTTTCCTCCACCTTCTACCCCCTCAACCATTAATCATATCTGTATCTTTCCTCCCATGCTGCACTGCATGACATCATAGTAAGATATGAAAGGAGGCCGATATTTTAAAGAAGAATAAGAAAGAACATGAACAAGAAAGTACTCTGGTTATAGTCTGTGCTCAAAAAACACTCTCCTTCCCGTGTTGCCGGGTTGAGAGCATAAAAGGAAGAAGAATGGGGAATGAAAGAAGAATATAGAATAACAAAGAGAATCATGAACAAGAAAAGGAGTCTGCTTAATTGTACTGGGCTCAATGCTGAGTTTCAATGGGTTTTGCCATGCTTCCGCCGGTTGGTCAGTTATCGAAGACTCCATGTTAGCAGCCCAAATACCATTTAAGGAAAATATAATAATTTTTTATTTTCCATTTTTTTGTGTTTATTTTTTTTTAGAACAACGGAACGTAATGTACGAAAGAACTATAGCACTCAGCTAGAGAGGGAAGATAGAAGAGAGTGAGTACTGATAGAACAGAAAGGGAAGAAAAGTGAGAAGTAGAGAGAGGGCACATGAGAAAGAGGACGTTAGATCGGGTACATAAGAAATAGGTTCATCAATTCTAACAAAATTCTGTTATTACCTCCTGCCTTCTTAACTACTCCTCGCGACCTTTCTGATGATAGTCCTTGAATTATAGCATGAGGAAACCTCAGTTGTCTAATCCAACTATTGGTCTCTATCACCTTCTGGACTGCTAAGCTTCTGGAATGTTCAATTTGTATGGCCTCAGTGATGAAAATACTTCCTTCTTCTGTTGCATTTTCTCTTCATCTCTCCTCCAAGTTAGGATAATCATATATAGGAGTGGTACATTTTTAAGAGGAATGCAAGTTCTTATTCGGGAAGAGCTGATGGATTTCCTAGCCGTGTGGAATGAAATTACCAGATTCTAATGTTACCTCATAGACTGATGTTTGTGCCTTTTCAAGTAGAGTGGAATGAAGTCACATTTTTCTAGTATTACCTCATTGACTATGATCTTGCGGGGTTATGGGGAAGGAATATTTTTTATTCCCATTTTGCTTGTGGAGTTCTCATGATTTAAGCTGACCCCAAAAGTTGGGTATTCCTTCTTCTGAGTTCTCTCAATTTTTTTGCCCAAAAAACTAATGAAATAACATTTCCTACAATATAGTTAAAGGGGTTATCAATACCAAAAAGATCTGTTTGACAGGTAAATTGCCAAAAGATGAAGAGATTAGTGTACGCTGCATTCTATTTCCCAATTATATACAACTCGAGCATACATCATTTTATCTAATTATATTTCATGGATGGTTTTAATTCTATTAGGGATGAATTTGCTTAACTGTTGACTTCAATAGGTGCAGGGTAATTGGTATTGACTTATTTTGATGCTTTGTTCTTCTTCTCTTTTGATAATTCCCCTGGAGGTTTTGATTGACAGCTCTGTGTTACTTTTTTTAATGTTACAGATGATTGAACTTGCCGATATTGCTCGATGTGTGGCAACTACACCTATAGATGATGATCGCTCTTTGCCTTATTTGCTGTCTTGCCTTGAAGATTTAAAAGTTGTGACTGAACGCAGAAAGTTAGATGCACTTACCGTGGAAACATTTGGAACTCGTATTGAAAAGCTGATTCGGTAATTTGACCTTTCTTCTGTTATATCCATTGTAAATATATGGCACCTGGGACTAATCTAGCCCCAATAGCTGGCTCATGAGTGAGGGATTGTCCATGTCCATATAAGTAGACCATCAGCCCGTTCCCAACCAATGTGGGTCTTTAACCCACTCTAAAGCCCCCCCCCCCCTTCACGCCCAAGCCCAACTGGAGCGGGGCTCTGGAGTCCAAACAGGGATGGACTTGAATCTGATACATGTAAAATATTACACTTGAGCTAACTCATCCCAAAAGCTAGCTCATGAGGGAGGATTGCCCAATGTCCATATAAGAAACCACCAATCCATTACCCAATCAATTTGAGACTCTAACCCACTCTTAACATACATATGCTTCTGGGGGTACTCTCAAAAGAAAATGATGAATAGTAAGAACCATGAAACGTTGAGGGGGCTCAGGAGAGAAATCAAAGGAAGGAATCTTGCTTTTCTCTTTTTTGAATCTGCTCTATCTACACAAAGTTTCTTTAACTTAAGTTCACAACTGTCCAGGGAACAGTATTTGCAATTGTGTGAGCTAGTCGATGATGACAAAGTTGATCTAACGAGCACTGTCATTGATGAAGATGCTCCCTTGGAAGACGATGTCGTACGTAGCTTGAGAACTAGCCCAGTTCATTCCAAAGATCGTACGTCTATTGATGACTTTGAGATTATCAAACCAATTAGTCGTGGGGCATTTGGTCGGGTTTTCTTGGCAAAAAAGAGAACAACTGGAGATCTCTTTGCAATTAAGGTACTATAGTAGTTTGGTGCTTGAGTTTTATTGATCAACATTCCTTGAATCATTCAAATTTCCGTTTTGAAGTGATTTAGCTTGCTCAGTGATCGCACATCGAGAACCCCCTTCCACCATCCTGGTCCCAGTCCAACAGAATCTTTAAGTGATAGCTCCTTGCTGCATGTCTTTAACATGTGCATGTCTCATATCTAGCAAACAATTATATTATGTAATTTTTAGGAGTTTGTATATAAGGATTATGTTACAATTTTGTGTTACCTTGCAAAATTACTTGAACAAAATAACAGAAGGAGCTTATGAAACCTCGATCTCCTATTGCTTTTGGCAATTTATTCCCGTGATAAATTTACTATATGTGGATATCGACATGTGTATTACATGTACTTTTCTGACAAGGATGTATGGTTACAGAAAGAAGGGTGGGATTCCTCCATTTCTAACTGTAGGTTTCCTCTTTTTGTCTTTCATGGTAAATGCGTCTTTTATATGTCCCTTGGTTTCCTTATGAGATCGTCTGATTCAGGGAGGTTTCTGGCCTCGGGTATCAAGTAAGAAACCAGACCATTTTGCTATTCCTCCTGTATAGAGAAGAGAAGAGGAGCTTGTATAATGTAAACTTAAACAGAGTGTACAGGAATCTTCACAAAAAAAAACCATATAATACATTCCTATAATTCTCTTAATCACCTTACAGCAGGAATGGGAGTTCGGGATCCATTCCATATTTACAATATATGAATTTGACAGTGGATGGATATCCTAGTGATAACTGATAAGGACCAGCCAGCCGTATATGAGAAAAAGACGAACCTCCACCTTGATTCGAGTCACCATAGGAACAAATGCAGGAAATGTGTCCTGTCAGACTCCTGAGGAGGAAGGTTTATGTTTCTGGGTGTTTTTTCATATATATAAATAATAAAAAAAGAACTTGATATATCTACATTCTAAAAGCTCTCCATCAAGTTGAAGTGTGCATTATTGCTTCCACTTAACTTGTGTAAATGTACGAATAATTCTAGGCCCTTGAAATGATTTTGTAAGTTTTCTAACTGAGTTGAATTGGCAGGACTAGTAGTGATACATCTTAACTCAGTTGTTTGTGAATGAGGCAATCTACTTCAACATGTTTTATAATCTTTTTTTTTTAAGAATCCACCTTGAGGTGCCAGAGGGTCAAGACATTAATGTCTGTCTTGTATGAATATCCGATAGTACATAAAGAATGGAGATATGATACCTTACCTTACCTCCTCAAATCCTAGTCTAGTAACTATAAACATGCCTTGGTCTTTCATGATTATTACTTTAATTCTAATTGAGGCATTATAAATGCCTCTATCAGGAGGGAAGAACAACAATATGTTTTACTAGGATTGGAAGGACTTCTCCCTTTAGAAAAGAGTGTACAACATAATGAATTTTGTCTAATGACATAATGTGAGCCAAAATTGTGCTCCGTCGGTACAATTTTATGTGAAGGTATTTAACCAGGTACAATGAGGAAATCTATTTATTATTTTATGTTGAGATTAGTTATTCAAGGTTTAGTTATTTCATATTCTATTTTGCATAAAATAGTACATATATCCTCTCATAACTTATACCTGTACTAATTTTAGACATAGTAAAAGAATGCTGCCGAACATGTTATTAGTTATGCAAGATTTAATACATGATTAACTTGCATCTGAAAAGATTCCTAAAGGCATTAATGCATACCAAAGTACCTTTTGAACTTTTTTGATCAGGTTAAAACTAGATCAAAAAGTCTTAGTAGTGGTAAGTGCAACTCATAATGTGTAGGTGCACGCCACAAGTTTAAATCTCGCTGCCGACAAAACCCCATCATTTAAGTGAAGAACGGTAGAGGATCATGCCTGTATCCATTGAGTTTCGAACCTTACACTGGCACTCCAGAATTTTTCAGTTGTTAAAAGAAAAAGAATGCGATGACATTTTCGTGGCTGCAGGAGTATGCTATTAAGGGTTTCTTCATCTTATAGAAAAAGTATGTCATTAAGGTAAAATAAAAGTTTAAAGTGAGTTAACAAATATAATAAAGTCCATTCTTTTTGGAGCAGACTGCTTAACTTCCCTCTCTAGTATTAAGGGGATGGTAGAGAGAGTAAACAACAAAATTTGAGGCAACAACTCAGATCTCTTTCAACACGGAAGAGGTATTCTCATTTCCGTAGCAGGAGACTTACTAACTGATCGAAACCCCGAACTCAAAAACCATAGGACATCTCATGGCTGTGCGCGATAACATAAGGATATACTCCCTCCGTTTCAATTTGTTTGTCTGGTTTTGACTCAGCATAGAGTTTAAGAAAGGTGAGAAGACTCTTGAATGTTATGGAGTTGCGGTCTTAACCTAAAGATGTAGCTATTATCCTAGTGGTGAAGTTTGAATCTTAGGTATGCTATGTCTTGCTTCTTTGTGGCAGTCCAACTTACATGTTTAGTTACAGGTCCTGAAGAAGGCAGACATGATACGCAAGAATGCTGTTGAGAGTATCTTGGCCGAACGTGATATCTTAATATCAGTTCGCAATCCTTTTGTGGTGAGCATGTTGAGATGGCAAAACATTTTACTGAAAGATAAGATTATACCTCTTTTACCGGTTTTTGTTTTGCATTAGGTTCGCTTCTTCTACTCATTTACTTGCCGTGAAAACTTGTACCTTGTGATGGAATACTTGAATGGTGGGGACCTATATTCACTGTTGAGAAATCTAGGCTGCTTAGATGAAGAAGTTGTTCGTGTTTATATTGCTGAAGTTGTGAGTATCTATGTCTCTGTCTTGCTCTCAGAAGTACTGTACACTATGGTGAAACACCTAAATCTGAAGTTCTGAGGTGCCAGGTGCTTGCCCTGGAATACTTGCACTCTCAGCATGTGGTTCATCGAGATCTGAAGCCTGACAATTTGTTGATTGCACATGATGGTCATATCAAGGTAAAAGTTGTGTCTAAGACGTGCCTTCTTGATAAAGTTTTTTGAATAGTCAAATTCCTTGCTTAAGGTGGGGGCATTTTAGATACAACATTTAACAGGTAAGCTGTGATGGCTTTTTCTAAAATCCACCATGTTTGCTCCTCCTTATATATATAACTATATATCTGGAATCAAGTTGTTGCCATAAGCTTTTGTAGCTCTAGGAAATGTGTTAGGCCAAGATGGCCTTGATATTATCAATGAAATGTATTACCTGATCAAAAAATGGGATGTGTTGGTCCGTGATTTATAATCCTTCATTTATTCTGGAATTTCAAGAGTGACTAGGGTCAGGTTTGTAACTTTTTAATTCTACATGTGAAAAAGAAAGCCAAAAAGTTTTTTAATTCATTAGTTTGGCTTTTTGAATTTCATATTCGAGTAAATGAAGGCCACAATTTTAAAAACAATGAAAATGAGAAGGCCTAGCTATTTCGTTATAGCCATTTCGAAAAGAAAAAGGTCATCTTTTTATTTGGATAATAGTTGCAGATATGTAAAGAGATCATAGAGCTTCATTATACTATTGTTGGTTCAGATAATTTATTGTGAAATAAACTATTTATTCAAATGAATATTGACTGTTTTCTGAGATGGTTACAACAGCGAAATGGATATCAAAGGATACCTTGCATTATTACTTGAGGAGTTTTATGTTTTACACAAAAAGCTCTACAGTTTAATGTAACATATATTGACAAATAGGTAATAGAAAAATTTGATGGGCATGTAATGTTTAGGCAAGATGTTTCTTGAGGCCTGTGAAGGGGTTTAGAAATCAACCTGCCTTGCCTATTTAACTTGGGGCTTGTATTGGGTGTTTTTGCTAATGTGTTCCTCAAGCTTGAAGCATAGAAGTGTTTGTCGTGGTTCATGTTGACATAATGACAGGCAACTTTTCAAATCATGTCTCGAGTTATTGCTTGCTATGGTTGTAAAGCAGTCCATACAACAACTATGCCTCAATACGAAGCAGCTCATCATTGGATAAAAGTTCTCTGACTGTATTCATTGATGTTTCTGCTTGTTTTTCTAGCATTTTTAAGTTGTTTGAGCTTGCGGTGGTTTAACATGTCGATGACCTGTTTTCTTGGGCTTTTTTCTTTTAATCACATTGGTTTCACACTGATGAGGTAGTTTTAATTTGTGTAATTTTGTTCAGTTGACAGACTTTGGGCTTTCTAAAGTTGGTCTTATCAATAGCACAGATGATTTATCTGGTCCTGCTGTCAGTGGAACATCCATGATGGAAGATGATGAATCTCAGCTATCTGCATCTGAGCATCAGGAAGAAAGGCGGAAGAAACGTTCTGCAGTAGGTACACCTGACTATTTGGCGCCTGAGATTCTTCTAGGAACAGGGCATGGTTAGTATCCGTTTTTACCCATGTATCTTCATTTACAACGAACAGCTGATTATCTTTGAATTTGGCAGATGAAGCAATCATTTTAAATGATCAACTTGATAATGTTCCCAAATAAATTCCCCATTTCCCTTTTCCTTTATCATTGTTAAAAATCCCTTTAAAACTTTTCATTACCATTCCCAATTCAGCAAAGGACGATTGCGGTAGGTTGACTGTCAATGTAAAAAATAATCTAAAGATGATGAATTCTCTGAATACTGAATTGCTGTGATAATCTCTACCTAGACACATGCTACATCACTCCTTGGGTGTATATTTAAATATACGGGGAGCTCCATTGCATTGCACTCGAGTGCGACTGTGAGGGATTATAAGGAAGGTTCTCATGCTATAGAGAATGGAGGGTGCAGAACAGTTAGTATCATCATCTTGATAAGGAAGGTTCTCATGCTATAGAGGATGGAGGGTGCAGAATAGTTAGTATCATCATCTAGATGTGGTGCTAGATAGAAAAAAATTCCTCATCTCAGATGGGGTAGAAAGCTAAAATGACTTCAATTCAGATGGGTAGGAACTCATTGACTGGACAGGGAAGTGAATAGAATTGGTGGATAACTTAAAAAGGTAACTGTTAATACTGCCTGTCCACAAGAGACTTAAGTGTACATGAAAACATGTTAGGGAGATTAGCTATAATTAATGATATTGCGGGATCGATAAGACTAGAAACGTGGCTGGAAACCATTGCAGATTAAGACTTCAAAGATAAAATAGTAGATGTAAAGGAAAATAGGTGATACTGATCCATTTAGACTGATTGGGAGAGATGGGGGACAATCAACATTGTTAGTGTTTATGCTCAGCAAATAGAACTCGTAGGATAACTGACACTAAATTCCATGATGATTTAGTTATGCCAGTCCAAGAGACGTGTGTAGATGTCCGGTGTGAATGTTAAGATTGATGTTCAAATACCACACAAATTTGAAGGAGATTGGAAATGATCACATCTGATGGAGCATGCAAGTAGCATGTCTAGAAGTAAAGTGAGAGATCAGGTGTGATGGTCTGGTTATGTTCCTGTAAGACCTCACTGACCTATAGTTAGCAATATGGTTGATAACAATATGATTAAAACAATGAAAAATAATGTTAGATCTAAAAGGAGTGTAGTTGTCTCAAATGAATTGCCATCTCCTGGTACCGCTATAAAAAATGATTTTTGATCTCTTGGAATCAATGTGCACTTAATTGTTACAAAAACACAATCCAATTAAAATGTTCATATAGTTAATGCAGACTTGCTGTATTACCCTTAATTGTTACAATTGCATTACATTTGATTTTTGTCTAAAGTACTTTTCCTTTCTGATCAGGAACTTGTTTGACAGAGATAGGTGTGGTTTCATAGTCTCTATTTTTAAAGAATCCATTCTGTGTCTCAAAAAAACAAATTTCTTAGTCTTAAAAAGGCTTGGGAGGAGAGAAATCTGAGAGCTTTCTGAAAGTTTAGAGAATGACTTTGTACATTTGAGTAATAAGGCTGTTGTCCATTCTTAATTTTGGTGCACTCATGAGACCTTGGTTTGTATAGAAGAATGGGTGTGTTTTGGACCATATTCTACAGTAGACTTTATTTTTGGTGTACTGCTTCTATACGAGGCTTACTCTCATCAGTAAATTACTTATATTGCACTATGCACTCATGCATACCATAGAAGAATGGTGTGTTTTGGAGAGCCATATTTTTCAGTTGACTCTACTTTTTGGTGATCTGCTTGTACATCGGTAAAATTATTTGCTATGGTGAAGAAGTAAACAAGGTTTTATGTTCTCATGCATAACACAGGTTAAAATTCTTAGAATGCGGAAGGGAGCGAGGATGAGTTGGCATACGGATTGGGAGTTCACTCCAAATTATTGCTTTTTTCTATAATTCTGGACATGCTTTCATTGATTCTTTGTTCTTTTTTTCTTGGATAGTAACTCGAATATATGTATAACCTGACATTCTTATAAAAACAATTCTCTAGAGTTCTTAATCATAGGCTACCTAATTCTTTTCAGGTTTCACGGCTGATTGGTGGTCCGTGGGCATTATTCTCTTTGAGTTGATTGTTGGCGTTCCTCCTTTTAATGCAGAGCATCCTCAGGTTAATATGTTGTCTTCTTATTTGTATCTTTTGTCCTTGTTCTTCTATGTAGTTTGTTATCCCTTACTACACCACCCATTTAGCTGTAGGTTAGTTTGTATATGAGAAGTAAAAGAAAATGGTCAGTAAAATGTTTTAAAAGATAGTACAGTGTCTAAGTTCTCTCCCTGCGAATGCACCAAATATGAAGTCCTCAAAGAAAGTATATAATGTTTGTATATCCTAGTTACTAATTTATGCAAACTAACTCTTTCTGGATGTGGCACATTTCTTTATATGCATATATTTTGCATGTGTGGATTACTTGACGATTATAGAGTGTAGTAGCTTATTTTTATGCAGATGGCTCTATGACTAAGAGCATGTTTGGATTGACTTAATGGTTGGTTAAATCTACTTCTAAGTCATTTTTCGCTATTGGGAATGTCTGACAAAGTTAAAAATAACTTAAAATAAGTTTAAAATGACTTTAAAAAGGTTAAAAGTTAAAAGTAGGTACTCCCTACTTTTCATTTTTTAACTTAAAAGTTACTAAAGTTTGACTTTCTAAAAACTACATTTAGAAAGCTATTTGTTTTAGTTAAGCCACACGTGCTCTAAAAGTAGTACCACCTTGGTTCCTGATATGGTTATGAGATTCCATTGATACAGAGCTCATTCTAAACGACTCAATGAGGGGTCATGCTGGTATGCACCCAAAACTAGAATGGACATTCTTTTTATAAGAGTGAGACGGTGATGACAACACCAACTATAGCTAAATCCCAAGCTAATTAGTTTTTTTTTGTAAGAATTTTAGTATAAACTAAGTCAAGTACTATAGCTTTGGATATTACATCCAAGACCAATTTGAATTGACTTGTGAATCTGCAGTCTATGAGCTGTGTGCTTAAACCACTGAATACGGATTCTTGATGGCAACCTCATAGTCTCATATATGGTGAACAACCAATTCAATGGAAATGAATCATTAGTAAAGTCAACACAATTTAAGAGGAATCAAGAAAAAATATCGACTCAAATCTGGTATTTCGATGGGATTGTTTGAGTAAAGAATAAAACAGAGTGGCTTAAAACATAGATCTGTAGTTTTAGCTCTTTTATCTGGTGTCGAGCAGTTTGATGTACGTAATACTTTATATCATTATCAAAAATGTACGTGCACTAAGTTAAAATAATTTAGTGTTTGCAATTCTGATACCTTCATGCTTTTTTTTTTTTTTTTTTGCTTACAGTAGCTTTATCTGAGCAGTTCCTCTCCTTATTTACTATGTTGATGAAGTAACTGTTTTATGAAGCACTCCTGATGTTATGTTTCTCTTTCTCTTTTTTCTTTTTGGGATCATTTTCAGAAAATATTCGATAATATACTCAATCGTAAGATACCTTGGCCAATGGTTTCTGGTGAAATGAGCGGTGAAGCACAAGATCTGATTGACCAGTAAGAGAATCATTCTGGTTATTATTTCAAGTCCCATTTTATCTTCTGAAGTTTCAATCGGCAAGTTCTTTTTCCAAGAACCTTCAGCTTTTAGCCAGTTCTCTTTTAAATCCTGGGGTAAGAAATGTAAATGTAAATGGAGGCTCTATGTTATAAGGCATGCTTGAGTTATGAGGAATTAGTTTGGTGAATTTGAGAGAGGCAGTGAATGCGGTTGGCTTTTGACTATAAATCATTGTCAGTTATTGTGAAAAGCTTGTCTATAAATACTCCAAAATTGGTTATTTAATAATGACCCTCTAGTAGTTGACAAAAAGCTTTTAGTTATAATTTTGTTTCCATTCAGGAACTCTTCTGTATTTCCAAAGAGTACACATTACGTCCATCAATCCCAGAAAAAAACAAATCCTTCCCGATAGAACAGAAAAAGAATCTTTCTATGAAAAGGATAATGGTGATAATTATAACTTTGGAATACATCTATTCTGCCAAAATGTTGGCAGGCTGGGTTTTGAACTATAACTAATTGATGTTGAATTGATTCTGGAATTTCAGGTGTTGCTACAGAGATTAATATCATCTGGCTTTAGTAATTATAAACTCAATATTCTTTTCTTTGTAACTCATCTATTTTAGAACATGTTTGTTTATGCCCCTCAACTTTTGAAAGCTGCTGTCGTGATAAATTTCAGATTACTGACGGAAGATCCTAATATGAGACTTGGAGCACGAGGAGCATCAGAGGTGATGTTTTTTTCCACAACGTACTTTGAGATTGAGCCTTCTTACACCTGTTCGTTTGAGATTTTGGGAGTAGATTGTAGAATGACTATGAAACTTATGCAGGTGAAGCAGCATCAATTTTTTAGAGATATTAACTGGGACACACTTGCTAGACAGAAGGTTGGCTGCGACATACTTACTCATAAAGTTATTCATATTCATTTAACCGTGTCTGTGCTAGCAGAAGGTTCCTTGCGCCGAGCCATGAAAACATAGCTGACCCCTCCTAGCTTGAATTGAGGCTTAGTTGCGTTGTTATATTTATAGGTGGGTCCATCTTGTTTTTTCTACTGATTTGTGTCGCATCAATGTTGTGTTCTTTCCTCAGGCGGCTTTTGTGCCTGCATCCGAAGGTGCACTGGATACTAGTTACTTCACTAGTCGCTTTGCTTGGAATCCTTCAGATGAACATGTATATGCAGGCAGTGAGTATGAGGGTTCTAGCGATGATGGTAGTGTTAGTGGTAGTAGCAGCTGTCTAGATAATCGCCAAGATGAACTGGTATGTTCGTTATACCCACAAAATGAATTAAATATAAAATAAAATTAAAGACTGGCGTGTTAACTCTTAACATGTTGTAAGTCAATTTATTTGGCGGATCTCCATTAATTTTTTTACTAAATAGGTTTAGTTCCTACGAAATATTTTGCAGGGTGATGAATGTGCTGGTATTGGAGATTTTGAGTCCGGCTCTTCTGTCAACTATCCTTTCAATAACTTCTCTTTTAAGGTAATCTTTTGCTTTACAACTTCCTATTCATTGATTTTTCTACTTTCTGATGGCTGGATGTTATCTGTATGACAAAGCCACATCAGTTAGAACTGGAAGATCTTAAGGCTTGAGTGAGTACATGAAAATTATCAGATGTTTATGCATTCTTAAATCGATTATCTGCTCTCTTAAATCACTTTATTAAGTTTGTTTGGACTAATAAAGAATTATTGAAATTTTTGCACCCTCTAACTTTGTTCTCTCATTTCTTCTAACATTATATTTCCTGCTTTAATTGACTAAATTTCTCTGTTTATTCGGTACTCAAAAAAGTTGATGGAACTAGATTTTAAAAAGCTATGCGTCTCATGAGTTAATCCTAACAATGCTACCACTTATTTTCTTCACTTCTTTCAACAGAATCTCTCCCAGCTTGCATCAATAAATTATGATTTGCTTACAAAAGGTTGGAAAGATGATCAGCCGTCAAATCCTAATGTATAGCTCTCCAGTTAACTGTGCATGTGAGAGTATCCGTACTTCTGTTTCTTGGCTGGTAGAACAAACTGAACGCCCGCCAATCATCTCCCTGTCTTTATACCATGTAAATGTATGTATCCAACCAAGTCTAATGCAATATTCCTAGAAATACTTCTAGTCTCTTATGGTTTCTATTTTTTCCTATTTTTGTTCCCTTACAGATATAGAAGCGCTTAAAGATAATGATCGCGACTACTGGGGATGTGATGTGTTTTCATGATACAACTGAATCTCATGCTGTGAGGTTGTGCTTTGAATCGCCCTTTTATTTAGTGTGACAATTGTGTACTCTCTTTTTGTTCTCATGTATGGCCATGAGATGTCTTGTGGTTTTTTGACTTCAGGCTTTTGATTTGCTTTGTAATTCTCCTCCACAGCAATGAGAACACATCTCCTGTTTTGAAAGGGGTTGAACTTGTTGCCTCAATTTTTGATGTTTACAACTTTACATCACTCTTTTCCATTCCCTTAATTCTGTTTCTCTTCTCTTGTGAAAGTATCTGCTAATTTTTTGAAGAGTCTCTGTTTGCCTATTAACAATGGAAAAAAAAAAGATATAAAATGAAAATAACACAACTAAAATTTATCAGTAATAATTGATATTGCCACAAAGAGTTGGTACCATAATGTGGTTTGCTAAATTCCCTCTTTCTTCTTGTATGATATAAATCTACATTTCTTTTTAGTTAGGTGTCAAACATGTCTCAACTATATGTTGTTACAATTACTTACCTAAATTATCACTTTCTTTGTATTAAAACACAACTCGATAATGAGTTGGCTGACACAGACCAATTGTCCGAGTTGGAACAATATTTGGGCAACTCAGCATCTATGGAAACTCTCAATGCAATGGCCTAAGTTATCTCCAGCCACTCAAAGTTGTCCGCATAATTCATTCAACTAATCCTTGTGCCAATTGAACACTTTATTTGTTCAAAAGTCATTCCTATTAGACACAAAATGCTGACATGGCAAAAAACGTGTAATTCACTTTCCTTGAACGCGTTAATTTATTAAAAATAATATTTTTCTTTTTTTTTCACTTAATTTATACCCCTAAGTTAATTTTTAACAGTTGTCTTCTTCTTCGTTCCTATTTTTGTCTTCTTCTTCTTCCCTATTTCTATCAATCCCACCCCAACCCCCATACCCAGGTTATCTTCTTCCCCCCATCATTCTAATGATTTCAAAATTCTTAGTATCAGTGGTTATCTTCTTCCCCCACCATTCTAATGGTTTCAAAATTCTTAGCATTTTGTTTCATTTATAAATTTTTCGAAGAGATTCTTTCCCCATCTTTCTCTACCTAAAAAACGAGATGAAGTAAAAAGTTATAATTTAAAAAAAAAGCTGATGAAAAAAAAATTGTCGGGTTAAAGATGGAACTGTACAGGGAGGGGAGGGTAGCCATTAATGGAGTTAGAGGAAATGAGGAAAGTTTAGGTTTTACTTTCTTTTTTTTTTTCATTTTTTTTACTTTAAAATAATTTTTATTTTTTTTTCTTTATAATATAATGTTTAAATAATTTTTTGGATTAAAAAATAACATATGTCATTATTTGATTGGTCAAATTAACATGTCAGCGCAGTGTATCTCACATATTCTCTATTTTTTGTTTATTCTCGAAACAATGTTCAAATGGTTGAAATTCAGAATGGTTGAAGTGTTCAATAGGTAGTACGTCTAGTTAAGGTGTTTAAATGAATAATCGGGACAAGTTTGAGCATATTACTTTGGCCCAATGCAATCTCCGCATGTCAAGAATCACATGCACCCATGCCTCATATACACACAGAATAGCCATGACAGTTGCAACTGAAAAGGCAAAAGTAAAAGCAGAAGCAGTAATAATTACGGAAAGCATTATACATCCAACAGGAATAAATGGTACAGATATTGGCTTAGGCCCCTCATCTAAAGGAAAATGAAAGGGGTAACCACTAGTCTACTACAGAAACATAGAGGATAAGGGGCCATGATCAGTTATTCAAACTGAAAGACGATGAGACACCCCTCCCCCAACAAACAACAAGTTCAACAATATGCTTAAGAATTGGCTCAGTATATTGGTGATGAATCTGAGTTTAGCTTAATTACTTCACATCTCGAGGGACTAATATGGCCAGTTTACTCTGTTGCATTGGCAAGATCAGAGAGTTCATGTTTATCAGTGTGAGGTTGGACGTTGAAGCTCTTCAATCTGTTTAGAGATCTCAGCCATTGAAGGTCGGTTATTGGGATATTGAACTGTACAATTTATTGCTAGCTGCAAGAGTTGGACCATCTGTTCTTCAGCAGTCTGGTACCTGAGGAGCTCAATATCAAAAACTTCAGAAGGCCATTCTTCACGAACGACAGATTGAACCCATCTTGGCAAATCAACACCTTCTTCATTCAAGAGGGCATGACTAGGTGCTTTTCCAGTAAGAAGCTCCAAAAGTAATACTCCAAAGCTATAGACATCAGCCTTTTGGGAAACCTTGCGAGGATCAGTTACCTCTGGAGCACGATATCCAACAACTCGAGTAGGGGAGGATGGCGGTCCAACCAAGTTAGCCAGGCCGAAATCTGAGACACGTGCTTCGTATGATTTGGTGAGAAGAACATTGGATGACTTGATATTCCCATGGGAGACATCAGGACCTTGAGAGTGCAGGTATTCGATGCCACGTGCAATTCCGAGGGCAATACTGGACCTGATTTCCCAATTCAATGGTGTTCTGCCAGCCCCCTTGCTTCCTATAAATTAAAGAAATTGTAGTGAATAGAAAAAAGAGTTGCAGCATACAGCTCATTGCAGCTTCTTAGTCACGTTAACAAGTTTCAAGTATACTACCAAAGGCGAAAAATGTATATATTCATTCAAGATTCACATGCCAGGAAACCAATCACCAGTTGAATATTAGTTTCGGAGATTCAAAATTCTAGTCCTATACAGATGCTCTAGATAGAAAAAGAACATATGATGGTAGACCCTACTAATGTAGGGCCAAGTGAAAGATTATGTGTGCCTGTATATAGACAGGGTATCTATAAAACAACAAAGGACCCTTTTGCTATGATGAAAGCACTAAATGAAATGGAGTACTACTTATTACTCTTAATTACAAACAACTTTAGATTTAACATACTTTCTTATATTAGAAGCATCCTTTACATAATAAAGACTAAGGTAATGAAAAGAAATTAATGCTTAATTCTAGGATCACACATTCATTGGATTTAGGGGCCAACCACTACAGACATTGCCTGTTACACTGTTAGCAACAAGTCAAACTAATCACTCTAACAAAATGTCAAAACCTGGAAGAAGACATAGTGTATCTACTGAATAAGGGAAAAGCAAGTAAAACACCAGATATTGCCAGCTACGTTGCTTGAACTATTTAAAAATATTGACAGTGCATGTCGGACCCTCCAAAAACAGTGATTTTCTAGGATACATGCCACTGAGTGCATGTTGGATCCTCCAAAGGTGCTAAATTTTGAGGATCCATGCTGCTTAGTGCATAAGAGATCCTCCAAAAAGGTAGTGTATTGTAAGAGGATCCATACTGCTGAGTGCATGTCAAATCCTCCTAAGTAATGCATTTTTTGACGATTTGGCACAAACGCGGTAACATTTTTATAGAGTTCGAACAACATGAATTGACATAAAAAGAGTGTAACTAGTATAACTTACCATGAAGAAGAGCAGACAAGCTTCCCATTGGCATATAGTCAAAGACAAGAAGTTTTTCCTCCCTGCTGAAATAATAAGCTCTGAGAGGCACCAAATTCTCATGATTCATTGCTCCAACTGTTTGAATTTTCTCCTTGCACTCACTTTCAGATATTGACACATCTTTCAATCTCTTAACAGCAACAATTGTACCAATCTCCAAAACTGCCTTATAAGCTGTTCCAAGTGTCCCCTTTCCAAGAACCTCAGCAGATGCTCTCAACAAATCCTCCAATTCAAATGCTTTATAATAATCTCCAAAAAACACAAGCTTTTTCTTAGCCCCAGTTCCTCCCCAATTCTCTTCACCACTATTCAATACCACAGCAGCTTCTGCTGTAGCAACTGAATTCCCATTATTTACACCTTCATTTTCGGGTTTCTCAATTGGTTTCTCCCCGGGAACTTCTGTTTCAGGTGGCTTAATTGTCTCAACATCAAGAGCCCTTGTTTTATCACCGGTTTTCATCCTACCTAACACAAACAAAATCAACAAAAGAATGAAAAAACCAGCAACAGATCCAATGACAATACCGGAAATAGCTCCACCGGATAGCTTCTTCTTCTTGTTATTTGAATTCCCAATATCGATTCCATCAGTAGCTATAGCAGGCTGAGTTTTACTACCTGGGCAGACATTAATAGGCTTTCCACAGAGAGAATTCCCAGTAAAAGAACTAACAGGCATTACCTCCAAACTTTTCGGAATAGACCCATTTAACCTATTGAAAGACACATTGAACTGCTCGAGATTTGGGAAAAACTTTAGCTCAGGCATAAATCCAGAAAACTGGTTTTTCTCAAGTAGAAATGTTCTCAATCGAGTCAAACTGTTAAACCCAGATGGAATTTCTCCAGAAAAATTGTTATCAGCGAGATTTAACCGAACTAAAGAGTGAAGCCCGGAGAAGGAGGAAGAAATCTCTCCGGTAAAAAAGTTACCCTGGAGATAAATGTTACGGAGCTCGACACATTTCGAGAGATCAGAAGGGAGAGGACCCGAAAGGCGATTGAGACGAAGACTAAGTGTACGAAGACGAGTGAGGTTGGAGATTGTGTTCACCGGAAGGGTGCCTGAGAGAGCTGACGCCGGTAGCCGGAGAACAATAACACGGTTGTTTTCACATTGTACACCAGCCCAGTTGCATGGGGAGGTAATGGTGGTGTTCCATAGAAATGTACGACCACCCACGGCGGAGCGAAAGGCTAAAAGTGCAGCTCGGTCGGAGCTAAGATCCGACGAAGCTGACACAAACATCAAAGCATGAATTATGAAGATGATTAACAACACCATTGTCAAATACTGAAATTGAAGTAGCCAACTGAAATGGTGCTATTTGTTTTAGCTGAATATGGCTCAAGAACCAAGAAATGCTAGAAATTCATAGCAGAGGCACAAGAATAAGACTGAGAAGAAAGAATGGTGTTCTTGTAGGAGTGATGAAAAAATGTAAATATATTGAAAACTAAATACAAATTCACATTTTTACATTCTAACATACTTTATCTTCACTCATTTTTCGTAGCATAGTGGAGGTGCCAACATTCGATTTATACGATTTAACAAAACTCAATAGCTTTAATTCAAATTTTAAAAACTCTTGTCTTAGCCACCTAGTGTGGACACCCTTGGTCAGAATATTATACCGTATATACAAGTAAAATAATAAATAAAATGACTAAATAATATATTTTGAACATCTTTGACACAATAATATGATATGGCCCAGTAATTTTAGGTGAGACACACAAAAATTTAAGCATCTGTGTGTTTGAACCTCGCAAAAAAAAAATTTCACTTTTTAAGAACAGTTTCACTTTAGCATTCGAACACCCTTCATAAGAATCCTAGCTTCGCCCCTATAGCCACTAGTCCCTCCCTATCTTCACATTCGTACCACTAATTTCATCTTTTATTGTATTTATCGAGAGTATATATAAAATATTTTTAATTCCATGCTTATTTTATTAAATTTTTTTTTTTGCACAAAAAAGAAAAGAGAAAAACTTGGTGTTAAATGAGGTAGTAATTATGGTGTTGATGGATGTCATGATAGTGTCTATGCTCTCAAGAGAAAGGTGTCAAAGTCTTGAACTTTTCTTCAGATTTTCTTCCATTTTTGTACTGCTTTTTTATTTTATTTTTTCATTTAGTAGAATAGCTTTATTTATATGTCTTGATTTAATTGTACATAATATTTAAGAATGTAAAAAAATAAGTAAGTTTCATCATTGATCTTATAACTATATATCATTCAATTAAATAGATGAACTTTTATTACATAGCACGGTAACTAAATAAAATTGTAGTGAAATGAAGATGAAGACAAATATTAAAAGATATTAAAAACCTTTTTATAATTATAGGATATGTTTGATATATAAAGAAGCGTGGGAGCAAATTCTGCATGTTTTGTCCTTTAAAGGACCCAACAAATTCAAAACGATCTTCATAACACATTTTATTCTCAAACTTTTCGATATAAATTTAAAATTTATTCAAAATAACGTTCATCATCGTGAAAAAAAAGAAGGAAAAAAAAGCAAGTCATGTTATGAATAATTAATATGGGAAACAAAAGTACATTCTCACATGGATATTATTGCACAAGGGAAGTACTATTATATACGTCTGTCCAAAAATAGGAATAAGTAAATATAATATTTCATCATTCTTTGTTTCTCTTGCATTTTTTATTTTTTCCTTTCCCTCCTTTTGTAATATAAAAACAAATATTTATAAAGAACCCTAAACTGTTTACATGGTTACATTCACACTCTTTTTTCACATTCCATCGCAAAGTATTTCAACTTTTAGGGTTCGATTGAGTTTGCGAATAAATTATATTGAGATTAGTTATTTTAATATATTTTTTATTGATTGTTTGATTTATTTTATTAAAAGTAGAAATAGAATATGAGTGATCTTAGAATTATTTTTGTCATTACTTCATCTTTGGATAGGAATAACTAGTTTCGATACTTAATATTTTAAAAAAAAATTATTTATATTTGTCATGCGTACCAAACGATTTTCGAAAAGAATAGTAAAAAGAAGAAGAAGAAAGAATATTGAACCCCCCATTATATTCAAAGAACTACTGGTAAAGCAATATTTGCTCTCTTCACTGAGATATTGTGGTTGCTTTGAAGGCATTGAAAATAAAATTTATCCGCACTTAATATTTATATTAAAATATATTAATTGCTTGTGGTTAAGAGACATTTTATAAGGCTTTTTTTTACTAAGATAAAAATTGACAATATTATTACAAGTTAGTTAGTTCAATCGAGTATTATGTTAAGCACAAGAAATCCAACTAATTGATTTCTTATGAAAGACAATATAATTCTTGTACTGGATAAAATTGTCTAATTTACCAACTAATAATGATATATAGTTGGACACAACAAAGCAAATAATGAGCAACAAAATTTAACGTAAATATTCTTTTAGTGAAGTGAAGATTTTTATTAGTTCCAAAAATATGACTCCCTCCGTCTCAATTATATTGTATATACAAGTCAAATTTTAATTTGAAATATATATAAGTGTTGACACATCTTTGATATAAGTTAGAAGTTTAGTCTAGTTAATCGGTTTATATTATGGGACACGAAAAGGATAAATGATGTTTTAGATAGTAATGGGTGGGGTAGTATGCAGTGGCGGATCCAGAATTTCCATTAAGGAGGTTTGGAAAAAAAAAATAATGGTTTGAACCCTTAAATCACTAAGTCAAACCTCTTATTTTATAATCAGGAGGTTCAAAATCAACATGTAAACATAAATTTTTTTTAAAAATATCTTAAATATGCAACATAATTTTTTACCGAAGGAATTCGGGTGAATCCCTCATCATACTCTAGATCCGCCCCTGGTAGTGTGCTAACGGAAACTACTTGTAAGCACGATAGTATCACTTTGTCTTAATATTAGTATTCCTATGTGATAGCAAGTTAATTATTAGTACTAATTTTACTTTGTTACCAACTAATGATTATGAATGAAATTCACCTATAATTTGGTTACAAGTGATATATATGATTATGGAAAAATAATTATTCTTCTCTTGTTAGGTGTTCTTTCATTCTCATCAACCATGTATTGAGTTGGTACATCAACAGATTATTTTTGTCCCACCAAACATGTATGAGGAATCATATCATATGATTCTTGAAGACAATTAAATTAATCAAACAATGTATGAACCTCAGTGAATTAAGGAATGAAGCAAAGACAATTTTGTGTTCCTACATTAAACTCCTCTTTCTTCAATTGCATGAATTGACAGTTTGAGAGAGTGGAATCAAAGGTTGTTTTATTCCAGTTTATGTGACATAATTTGAATTGACACGAAATTTATGAAGAAACGAAGATTTCAATTTGAAACTTATAGTCTAAAATATGATATAATATTTGTGTGGTTATAAAACTTATAAAACATATGAAGTATACGCGTGAACTGAAATGGAGGTTGTATATATATTATGTCAGTCTCTACATTCTAAGTATATCATTACTCCTTTCGAAATGAGCTAAAAAGGAAAGTATGCACATAAACTGAAATGAAAATTGCGTATATAATATCAGTCTATATTAGAAGTATTATTCCTTTAAGTACGAACTAAAAAGAAAAGTATGCATATAAACTGAAATCGAGGGAGTATATACAATGTCAGTCTCTGCATTCATAATATATTGGTCAAGGAGTATTTACAACAAGCAACAAAAGAAAGTTATATGCAGCCTTAAGTCCTAATCTATTTACAATAGGCATCCCCAATTCTTGATCCCCTGCCTACTTTTATTTATAAGTAGCGGATCTAATTACACGTGCAGCAGAATTCAATAGTAGTTCAGGATCAAACCAAATATACATATGCAAAAAAACAAGCGTATATATAGAGTTTAAGATATATTTCAGAAATCCACAACTAGCGTCTAAATACTAGATTCGCCACTGTTGCCTCCTAAGCTTGTTGATGATTCTCCTTCCTTTAGTTGCTAGCTATGAGCAACAATGCTTATTCTTGTATCTTCATTGAACAATGATGTAGTAGCTACATGGCTTATCCCCAGATCTTCATTGAACAATGTCTCGTTAAACATCGAATCGTCTACAAAGATTGGATTGATGATTGGTTCTTCACAAGTCAAAGGATTAGCTTGATCAACATTGTCCATTCTTGGTTCTTCAATATTATACATTTGGTTAGTTACTGCAGTTGTATCAATGTTTGGCATTGCTTCATTTGACAATTCCTTGAACGGGTATAATGTTTGAGGCTCTTCTTTGTTTCTCTTAGCAAGCTTCGAAGCAAAAACATCTAAAGCTTCCTTCATCCATGGATGCCAACATGTTTCCCTCGCTTCGTTAAATTTCATCTGTAAATTTAATCAAAACACTCTGTTACCTTCCACCAGCATAAGTACAGACTAACTCTGTTCACCACGACTTAGACAGATACAAATCAATTGCTTTTTATCTAAGTTTTAGTGAACAGAGTCATCGTTATTAATAACACATGATTCTTACAATGAGGCAAATTCAACATTGAGTTAAAAATTTTAAATCCGTCTCTGATGTAATTAGAGATTGAGATTAAAAAAAACAAACCCATAAACGACGACGAGCAGATTTCTCAGGCCATTCATCTAATTCCTGAGTGACAAGCAAAGGCAGCATGTGTCCCTCATGAAATGTGCCTTGGCTTTTGCTTTTGAAACTCCAGGTACCTAAATAGTCCTGCATCCAACAGACGAACAGATCAACTCCGTCACATCTTAAATTAATTGGAATCGACTACATGTACCATTCCAAAAAAAAACAATAAGTTTCTATTTTGATTCTATAAAAATTTAAGTTTCATCGACTCACCTGAACATCAACATCGCCAATAACTCCAGCTTCCTCAAAGGTTTCTCGTAAAGCTGCATCTTTTAACGACTCGTCAATCTCCCAACCACCCTGTAATTTCATTACAAAACCAATAACATCGACATATATATTATAAAAACAATTATTCAATCAACGAAAATCAATAGGAAAAAAAAATGTACCTTAGGGAACATCAATCTCGGACTCTTTTGTGAGCTGATCAATAGAAACTCCAAATCATCAATATTATAACCTGACTGGTAACTATTTATGTATCTGTATGGAATGCATCTGCAGCACCATATATATAAAATCGAGATATAAAAAATGAAACAGATAATCTCAACGATAGGCTTAATTTCAAATTTTAATATCGAGATAATTCACTTAATAACGTACCCAACAACTTGACGACAACCTTCATTGTACCTCTGCAAGTCCCTTCCCATACGGGAGGACATAGAAAATGTCTTGAACATTTTCGAATTTTTCTAAGATGTAAATAAAATCAAACTATAATTTTATTTTTATTGTTCTTCATAAACAAAACAAAAAAAAAGTGGAATGGAGAAAATGTCAATTATATGTAGGGATATTATTATTTGGCAGTTATAGAAAGAGAAAATAAGAAGAAATGATTTTGTGAATTGTCAACTGCCTAAATATGGAAAAAAGATAGCTATTTTATTGGGTTACATCTCATTTTTTTTCATACTAAGAGCTAAATACAGGGAATGGTATGCTATTTTTATGTGTGTCCTCTCTTTTAATAAAAAACACGAGAAATAAATAAGACGTCTTGTATTTTTATGAATAAGATAAAGATAAACTAGAGTTATTTATGAAAATTCCTCGATTTTGGCATATTTAGAATTTTTATGACCACTAATTTAGGTGACATCATATTGTCCATTAACAAGTTTCAATTCTTTCTTCCATCTATCTTTCGGCATAAATTCGAATTTATAAATCTTATTTTACAACTATAACTAAAATAAAATAAAATACGTGCGGATCAAACAAAAAAAAAAGTCAACAATAAAAGAATGGACATTGTTCTTCACAAGTCACAAGCCATTGTCATAGATAATAAAGGTATAGGGCTTGTCTAGTATAGTTTACATTCTCTGTATGATTTGCAAGCCATTACACGATAAACAATTTACCCAGTGCGCCGCAGAGTGTTCACCCCAGAGGCAGAGACTGTCCAAAGATTGTAACTATTGCGGGTTATCAGGAATTTAAACAAAAAGGATGTATTTTATTTTTTTTTCTAAGATAAGAATAATGGAATAGTAAAAGGCCAATGATGCTTTTGTTTGGAAGTTTCAATTGAGGAGAACCTTTCAAAGCCTTCAATTAGTAAGGTGATTTGTATTGGGCCGTTTTACAAAATAAAGAGTTTTGGAAATTTGAATTGTGACAAACTTTATTCTACTTTGCTGAATGAAGGTTTATCAAAGTTGCGTGACATACTTTTATTCAAAAAAAAATCTGAATTTGCGTGACTATTGTTGGCTAAGCCACTTCTCCGTTTCATCGTTTCAATTTGATTGTTAAATTAAACATAATTTTTTTTGAATGTGATAATTTTAAATTAAAAATATTTATAATGTATTGAAATACACGTGATCAGCAACTGAAAATTATCCACCAGTTTGGTAAAAGGAACTTTGGCATCAAGGAAGCTAATTGTTCAAAAGTCAAAATTTATTACTATGTCAATCTTATAGGAATATAGGACTTAAAACCGATTATCTAAAGGATGAAAGATTCAACTTTTATATCTAATAAATAACAAAAGTGGGCTTGAATATTTGTTCTTTCTAGAAAGCGAAGATTTTCCTTTCACGTGTCTTATTTTATATTTCTCACTCACTGATATTCGTACTGAAGTCTAACTATTTCAGATTCATGTCGTATATGGCTTTATTCGTAGAAAGTATTTCCTATCAAGAATTTTTTTATATTCAAATTTCAAACTCAAAATCTCTAATTTAAGAAAAAAACAACTTCATCCACTATACCGAATTATTCACATGTCATGGTGCTATTCAAATAATATAGTACCAAAGTCCAAAAGTGCATAATTTAATCATAGAATATTTGTTTTGACCAAGGTCACCCAAACCTAGGACTCGACTCAGTCCAATGTTCACACGTTAGTGAGCACATTGAAATTACATACGCGTTAAAAGATTACCACCATCATTAACTCTTTAATTTCAAACAACTAGTTATTGATTATATGAAAAATATACTAGTTACTCCAAAGATTAAAATTATATAATTTGATTATTTATATGTCGATAGTTTGATCATTAATCTATAATAGCCCTTTTTCTTTAGTCGCATTTGAGACTAGTTATATGTTTCTTGCAAAACTCACATAAATCAAGCTACTAAAAGGGGATGCTAATTATTTGAAAAAGGTAAAAATAAATTATCCTAATTTTAGTTTGGAGTTGTAGATATAAAATTAAACAAGTACGCATATGTGTCCTACGTGGCACAATACATGTAGGATGTCATATAGGGTATAAAACTGTTATTTATGGCATCATATAAGACAAATATGTCTATTTATTTAATCTTATACAAGTTAAAGTATCTACTACTGTACACCAAAAGTTAAAAGATATAGATGTCGGTTGAAGGACACGTTACATTTATATTTATTATCGTGGTAATTATACATTAAAGGCAAACCATCGGTCATAACTTTAAAATTCTGGGTCAAAATTGGTTGATTAGAGATTTAATTACTTATGAAATTAGTTAAGGCTGCTCCAAAAATCAGATTATCGGAAAACAATTACAACTATTTTCTTTGTGGTAAAAGTGAAAATTACTATAGAATTAGAAGAAATATAAATAAGTTCTACGACTTATTAAACTATAATAATAGATTAACAAATATTATATTTATCAATTTAGAAACGTAATAAAATTTTTAAGATTTTAATTAATACTCTTTTCGTTCCATTTTAATCGTCATTATAAGGTATAACACAACTTTTTAAAAGAAATTACTATAAGGAGTCTTGTTACATCAATATATTTCGTATTAATTTTTTAATCATTATTATATATGGGTCTCTTAATTTTAGAATAATTAATATTAAGGGAAAAGTTGAAAAAAGATAATAATTTCTCTCGACTGTTTAAATTAAGGACTATTCTTCCTATTCAAATTGTTCACTTTTGAATTTGCATATTTCTTAAAGAAATTATAAATAGAAGGGTAATTTTACTATATTATTCTTTAAATATGATAAATATAATGCCTTGAAAAATGTAATAGATAAACGACTATAATTAATGATAAAGATGAATTAGAAAATAAGTGTAAAATCATCATTTGATTTCATAAAAGTGAATCTGAACATTTCAGTATTGTATAATGGATATGTATTATTCGACGAAGGATATATCTTTATAATATATATGACAAGTAAAAAGGAACGAAATAATAATAATTAAAAAATAGATAATGATGAATAAAAATTTGACAAGTAGGTGGTGGGGTTATAAGTAGCTTAATCTTCGGTCAAATTATTCCTATTATATATAAAGAGTCTTAAAACTTATCCATTTAACTCGCAATAAACTTAGCAATTTCCACATTCTGATTCGTTCCCACTCTTTTACCATTGACTCTTAAGTGTTTTGAGACCAAACTCATTTACTATATAAAAAAAATATTAACACAAACATTTCAAAAGTCTTATATAATACAATAGCTATTTGTTCACTTCAACAATAACATAATGGCAAAGAAAGAAGGGATTTCAATGTTGGAACAAAACTACAAGGGATATCATCTTGTACATAGCCAAGTAAAGAAGATTAAACAAGAAGAAGTGTCTAAGAACTATATAATTGATTTGTCTCTAAAGCAACCAGAAATGAAAACAGTTTTAGCAAGGGAGATTATTGTTGTAACAAGGCAACACTCAAGATCAAGATTTGGATTGAACTCAGGGCAGCCTATCTACGCCGTCGGCGATAACTAGCTAGATAGTTGTTGTTCAATATTAGTAGTACAGGTCATGAAATAAAGTCTAGATTGTTTAGATTTTGTTTTACCATATTTGTAAGTATTTATTTCATGGTCATGATCATTCTATATGGCACTTTCATTTCTTTTTTTCACTTTCTAATGATGCTTCTTATTCAATTAGAGAACTACAAAAAGCAGAGAAAATTTCTCTGTTTTTAGTACCTTTTTTTGAGTGTTTTGGTAGTAGTATTTAAAATGATTCATTTCATTTGCATCTTTTTAAGTAAGGAGATGAAATCATGGTAAAATCTAAAAGTAGCATAACATAGCAATTGGCAAATAGGAAGTATTTTGTACAGCAACTAATAAACTTCACAAGTTTTTTTTTTTAAAAAAAAATAATTGGGGAAGAGAAATATATGGTGTAGAATTGAAACATACCTGACAAGATGAAATTTAGATAGTCAATTAACTGAGCCACTTAAGATTTCATACGGACTTATCATGAACATGATGTATGATTATTGGTATATATACATTATACATATACTTTAGGTGATAGCCAAGATCTTATTAGTTTGCCTGAAGTTTCTGTTTTACTTATTTTGTTTTAGACAGAAAAGAATCACAATCCTGAACTATAAAACTAAACTTTTCCCTTCATTAGGAATTGTTATCTTCAATGTTACCTTTCTATATTTTATCTTATTCATTAACGCGAATATTGTTGGATATTATTTGTTCGGAATTTCTTATCATAAATAGAATATCTCTATATTTGGCTAGTCCTTTTCTTTTCTTGTAGGAAAAAGTTTAGGACTCTATAAATACAAGTTTATTTCTTCTAAGTTAATCAACGTTCACTAGTCCTAGGGTTAGGAATATAAATAGAGGTTTATACCCTTATATTTATCGTGAATTGCTCATAAATCAATTGATTGAACCACGTCAAATCTTTGTGTCTTTTGATATATTTCTCGTTTATCTTCTTGCTCGTAGTCTTTCGAGGTTTGCTTTAGCTCCTCCGTGACACCTGATTTATTTTGGATACTTACAAATATTTTTCTCCGTTTAAAAAATGATGACCTAGTTTGACTTGAAACAGAGTTTAAGAAAAGAAAAAAGATTTTTTTGATCTTGTGGTTCTAAATTAAAGTTACCAAGATATTCTTTAATGTCATGTGAAAAGTTAAAGTTAAAATATTACAAAAAAAAAGAAAAGGAATAATTCTTTTTTAAACAAATTAAAAAGAATATAGACTTTGTTTTTTCAACAGAGGAAATATTGCTTTGACCACTTCATGAGCTGGTAGTATCATCCCTTTATTTTCTCTAATTCTAGGAGTTTGTTTAGCTTCATTTTGTTATTCCTTTATTTTCTCTAATAAAATCTCCTTATTCAAAGAGTTTGTTTAACAAGTAATTTAGGTGGAGTAAATTTAGGCAAGTAGTTATTTCATTCTTATATATATATAAAAAAAAAATGAAGGCCTCATTGACTCAATAAAGACATTCAACTTTTTGTTTTACTCATTCTAGTAAAAAAAAACAATCGAGTTAAAGATCCAATTCAATTGGGTTAACACGGAGTAAGTAATGGATTATATAATGGGTCACAACTCAATACAATTAGAATTTATTAAGATTAATTGTTTTATTTGTTCATTGAGAAAAGGGTCTGATATACCCCTCAACTTTGTTATATAGAGCTGATATACCCCTCGTTACAAAAGTGGCTCATATATACCCCTACTTGTAAACAAATGACCCACATATATCCTTTTCCTCTAAATTTTTATTATTTTTTTCGAAAAAATATAATCTCATATGAGTAAATTTAATCCTTGTCAAACATATTTTTTTTGACTTTTTTTTGTTTTAATAACTAATTTTATAATTATTATTTTAATAATCAAATTTATTTATGTTTCACAAATATTCTTGTAAAACTTATTATAGATGACCAAAATTTTTCTTCGAATACGAAATTAAATTACAATACACACAAAAAAAATAGTTTAAATTTTTTCTTTAAACTAAGGAATGAAAGAAAAAACAAAATAAGAATAAGAAACTCAAATAATTATAATAAAAGAAGTCAAAAAATAATATATATATATATATATATATATATATGAAATAAATAAAAATATACATTGAAATTTGATAAAAGAATCATATATACCCCTAAATAATTTTTTTAAAAAAAATTAGAAGTAACAAAATAAATTTAAAACTAATTTTTTAATTTCCGTTAAATAAAGGGTATATGTGAGCTATTTTGTAATGGCATGGGTATATGTGAGTCGTTTGTATAACTGTAAGGGCATATATGAGTCGCTTTTATAACGAGGGGTATATCAGCTCTAAATGACAAAGTTGAGGGGTATATCAGACCCTTTTCCCTTGTTCATTTAAACTATTCTAATCACTAATAAATTTATTTATTTATTTATTTATTATGAATATATATATAAAATCAAATTATAAAAAAAAAAGTTTTTTAAGAACATTTTGATAAGAATATAACATGAACCAATTTGAACTACATATCAAAAAATAGATTAAAATGTGTTGAGCTAATGAATAAACGGGTCAAACTTAAACAAATTCGACGGACTATATTTTATTTTGCAACCTCTATCGCTATCGGTCCCCCCCTTTACATGTGCAATAAGTATCAATCAACCATAAATGTCCAGTACTCCCAACCAAGAAACTTAGGCTTCATTTGATGTGAGAGATTAAAATTAATAGTGATGGAATAAAAAAAAATTTATTTTGTTTGGTTATCATATTTGGGATAACTTATTTCACCATTTATATCATAGTGATGAAATAAATTATTTCATATACATGTGAGATAAGTTATTAATGGTAAAATAACTTGTTTCCAACCAAACGTCATTTTAACAAATAACTATTTAGTAGAACGCTCAATTAGTGGGCCGGGAAAAAGCACCAATCTTTATAAGTGCGTAAACCAATTACATAGCACCATTAATAAAATAGTAATAGGGTCTCATCAAATCGATCCGATCGAAGGAGTATTGTGTTTAGCGTGCAAACAAAGATGTATGAGTAGCAGATATGTCGACGGCGTTAGCGGCGTGGTTACAGGCCCTAAATTCACTAAAGACAACATTTAATTAACTGCTTCTTCTTGTTTACACTTCTAATTTGTCACAATATTTATTAGGTGACTTATTGTCAAGGTTAGTTAGGTAGGGAAGCTTTAATAAAACCTACCAAAATTAAATTTAAAAAAAAAAACTCTTTTTGACTTTCTGTCAACAGAGTTATTCAATGTGTTTCCAACTTATAAAGTTGTAAAGTTTGTCTAAATACAATTATGTTCCATGTTCTTTTCCAAAAATACTATTGCGTTTATGATTAAGAAAATAATTATATACCATCAATAATTGTGATATAGTGATAAATACGCTTTTATTATTAATCAACAGGTTTCAGGTTCAAATTTTCTTGAGTACAGAGTCAGGAGTGAGAAAAAAAATAAGAAAATAATTATACTGACATCTGATTTATATGGTCTTAGGAACTATCACAATAATTTGTTTTAATTGAATAATCAATTTTTTCCCTTGTTCATATCAATTTTGAGTTAAATGTTGCTAAGAACCTTCTATCTTGCATAAATTAAGATAGATTTTCCTCATAACTTATACATGTATGAGTTGTGCAGGTTTCTCAATTGCAAATCAAAGATCGTATTTATCATATACATGAATAATTTGTCTCCTAACTAATTAACTATCAAACATGATATTAATTTAATATATGCATAACTCACCTTCAAACCAGCTATCGAATGACCGTGTGGTAATATCATATGAATGTAACGGTTCACAAATTGAATCTCAACCAAAAGGTCTACAAAGACTCTCATTGTTATATTACAAGTCTAATGGGGAAAAGGTCCAAGTTCTCAAAGTCTATATACAACTTTTGGCACTTGTGCTTAGCTTGTGCAAATGGGGTAAAAAAAAATGCATAACTTTTGTAAAGGGTCTTTCTGTTATCTCAGAAGGTGGGTGGGTGGGGGACCTTATAGTTTACAAGTTATAATGGTTTTTTTTTTTTTTTTGTGAGTGTGTGAAAAAAGCATAGTGACAAATCATCATGATGGTTTAGATACCTCATTATTATAAAGACACCCTTTTCAAGTAAAGTTTCAAAGACAATATAATTATAATTCCTTCAATCAAATAAGTACATAAAGATAATGTTTTTAGTCTTTGCTGTATTTGATTTGGTAGTATATGCCATGATTCACCTTTTGATTAATTTAATTCCATCACTTCTCAATTTCCAATGTTCCAACTAATGTCCCTTATTTATCCAAACATTATAATTGCTTTTATTAAATAATTATAATATTAATGATAATATATCTTATAATTGATATAAAGATTCATTCAAATTGTTGAAGTAAATAAAATTTACATCAAAAACAGAATATAGAGGTGGATTATGTATTATGATTATAATTTTCACAATACATACATCATACTCGATATTATTCTTATACATAGAAAATCATGATATTAGCAATACGAGAAATTGAGTTGACACATTATTCTGGTCAGTTTTCTGAGGCATGAGAAAGTTACTCTGGATAAAGAAACATGTCTTTACCAAATTGTGTGACAGAGCATGTAATGATTTATTTTTCCCTTCAATTTGTAGTATTTTATTTCATTTTTATAGTAAAAATTAATGAGAAAACCAAATGTGTATAAAATTTTTTATGAGAAATTCAAGAATTGAAAAGGCAAACACCTGTGGACTCCACTGTCCCTACTCTCTTCTTTCATATTCAAGAAAACAACACCTCTTTGCTGAGTGCTGAATCTGTTGACAGAGCCCATCTACACTATATGAGGGACCAGCTAAGAATTTCTTTCATTTTATCTCTGGTCATTTTGTTCTCTTGTTCATGTCCCTCTCTGCTTAACATTTACTTAGCCAAACACCCATTAACATTGCTCGTGTGATGAAGTGTTAAGTATTATTTTATCCTTAAGTAAAAACTGTCGAGTTTAAATCTTTCCCACATATTGAACCAAAACTAGAACCCTCCAGACTCACTTAACTTGATGTAGGCTCCCGGTTGTATGGGATTATGAATATACTCTCGATCTTTGAATGTCATGTTTTCGAACCAGAGAATAGTACTTTGGATAAGTAATCAAGATCTAATTTGACACATATTGCTTGGATATGCGAGTCATCAATCCAAATTCAAATTTAATCGGACTACGATTCAAAATATGATACCAGGATAGGAAAACAAAAGAAATTTACACGCCTAGAGACAAGACAAGAAAATATGACAGTTTGAATATAGTATTATTAATACTGTAGTGAATTGGACTAGGCATGCTATTTATTTAATGCCACCCACTCATAAGTTCCATGACTTTCTGTTTGTGCCTACCAGTATATTAGCTTCAGCTCTCTCAAGTATTGTCACTCAAAATCAGAAACTCCTTTTCTTCTTCAACAAGAACTTGAAAAAAGCAATGGCTCTGTCTCTCTTTTTCTTTCTTCTTTGTGCTTCTGTAAGAATTGGGTATGCATTTCCTCCTCCTCATCCAGACAAAATCATTCTATTACCTGGACAACCCCAAGTGGGATTTCAACAGTTTTCAGGCTATGTCACTGTTGATGACAAGAAACAAAGAGCTCTTTTTTACTACTTTGTGGAAGCAGAAACAGATCCAGCTTCTAAGCCTCTTGTTTTATGGCTAAATGGAGGTACACTCAAGTTACTTTTTTTTCTTGAAATTAAGGGTTATTTATACAGATTTTGCCATTTGGTTTGTTGGTTTCTTGAAAAAGTTTGAAACTTTGATGCTTTCTGTAGGACCTGGTTGTTCTTCTGTGGGAGTTGGTGCATTTTCTGAGAATGGTCCATTCAGACCTAGAGGACAAGGTCTTGTTAAGAATGAACACAGTTGGAATAGAGGTGGAATTTTGTCACTTTTTTTTTTTTGCTCATTTGGGTATCTTTAGTTAGCAACAAATGTTAAAAAAATTGATTCTTTTCTTGATTATGCAGAGGCAAATATGTTGTACTTAGAGTCTCCAGTTGGGGTTGGCTTCTCTTATTCAACTAATACATCTTCCTATGAGACAGTTAATGATGAGATAACAGGTATACTTTCCATTTCAATTTGTTTGGCAAATTACTATAAGTCACAATAGTTAACAATTCAAAATGTGGTTTAGAAAAAAACATTTGACTGTCCAAATAGTAACTAAGATATATGAATTTCTGTAATTGAAGCTCTTATCTCTCTTGCTCTTGAAACGTAGTGAGTAAGTTTTAGCTACGGTTAAACCATAGTTTCATATGATTACTTGCATAAAACATGGATTTCACGTTTAAGTTTTCTTATTCAGACATAAAGTTCAGCTCCAAAAGTTTGATCTTTTCTTATTCTGTGCTAATATTCTTTTCTATATAATAACCATGTGATGCCCATCACCATTTAAATACTGATTTGATTAGTAAACAAGCAATTCTTTCGTAGTGTAAAGGAAAAGTAACATGTTTGATGAGATTCTGGAATCCTACTATTTTGTCTTTGTGAAGTGTAGCTGTTAATTGCTTTATATTTTTATATATGTACGTCCTAAAGCCATTACACTTTTGTGTTTTTCTTTATGTTTTTTAGCCAGGGACAATGTTGTTTTCTTGCAACGCTGGTTTAACAAATTCCCACAGTATAGAGAAAACAATTTATTTTTAACTGGAGAGAGTTATGCAGGTAGCTTTTTCTTAAGCACATTGATTAACATGTTAACATCTTTTTCTTGGTTAGTATTCATATTTTGGTATGTTGATTACAGGCCATTATGTACCTCAACTTGCCAAGCTCATGATTGAGCTTAACAACAAGAAGAAATTGTTCAATTTGAAAGGAGTTGCAGTAAGTATGACCTAATGAAATGAATATTTAGTTCACATCTGCAAACAAGGTGTTGGATTTGATAAAATCCGTTGCGTTTGTAATGCATGAGATCAAAAAGTTAGTCCTTGTTTAATCCTTTTCTTTTTCTTTCTTGTCATGGCAGTTGGGTAATCCTGTTTTGGAATTTGCTACTGACTTCAATTCGAGGGCTGAGTACTTCTGGTCTCATGGCCTAATATCAGACTCCACCTACAGAATGTTCACTTCTGTTTGCAATTATTCTCGCTACGTGAGCGAGTACTACAGGGACGGTGTATCATCAATGTGTTCAAGAGTCATGAGCCTTGTAAGTAGAGAAACCAGTAAATTTGTGGACAAATATGATGTTACCCTGGATGTCTGTATGTCATCAGTGCTCTCTCAGTCCAAAATTATAAGTCCACAAGTAAGTCGTTGCTTAAACTGTGTTGATGTCTCAATACTGTCTCCCTTGTCTTATCGAACTACACTGACTGTGTTTTACTGATACTAATTGCTAGGAAAATGGTGAGAAGATAGATGTCTGCATCGACGATGAAACTGTCAATTACTTAAACCGACAAGATGTGAGAACGGCTCTTCATGCCAGACTTGTTGGCGTTCACAGCTGGGATGTTTGCAGCACGTAAGTCAATTCACAAGCTTATCTTAATTAAGAAAATCAATTTTAATATAAATGAAGTTGTTTCTTCACATCGCTTGCTACAATTCATTCCAATACAGAGTTACTTATACCACAGTTACAAGCTGTTTTTGTAGCTTTAAAGGTCCACCTATTTTGTGAAGGATTTGCTAATTATTTTTTCCTTCTACTGCAAAACAGCATTCTGGATTATCAATTGCTTGATATAGAGATACCAACCATATCCATAGTAGGATTGCTTGTCAAGGAGAGAATTCCAGTCTTAATTTACAGGTACGTATGAAGTATAACCCTACATTACAATCTTTCATCGAACACCAATGCTAGTAAATGATTCAAGATCGTAGTATAACGTGTAATATCTTGACTACAGTGGGGATCAAGATTCTGTTGTTCCATTGACTGGAAGTCGCTCCGTTGTACATCAACTAGCAAACCATATGGGACTGAACACAACTGTACCCTATAGAGTTTGGTTTTCAGGACAACAGGTAAACAAATTGCATTTGGTCCAGTTAATTTAATACTACTTTCGTGTAGAAACTCATTTTCTCTTCTTTTTTTGTTTTCATCATTTTAGGTTGGTGGATGGACTCAAGTGTATGATAATATCCTTTCATTTGCAACCATTAGAGGTGCTGCTCATGAAGCTCCTTTCTCTCAGCCAGAGAGATCACTTGTTCTTTTCAGGTCATTTCTTCAAGGCAAGGCACTTCCTGAAGTATTCTAAGATCCCAAATTGGTGATTGGACAGCCAGAGTAAATAGGTCTTTCTTGTGCATACACTTCACAGTTAAATGTAAAAGGGTCTTTTTCTTCTTGTTTTTTTGCTTTTGCTCGGAAAGATTAGAAGTTGTGGAGGTGCGTGTAAGCTTGTCAGAACACCACGATTATTTGAAAAGAAATGATTAGAAGACTAGAAGAGTCCAAAAAAAAAAAAAAGGTGTGAAATTAGATTTAGTTTTCATTTTCTTTCTTTAAATTTTGGCTGGCATGCAAATGAATGCAGGAAGAGTTGAGCTTTGTTGAAAGCAAAAGTGTCCACCATGACCAAATATTTGATCTTTCATAATTCATACTTCATGTGTTGAGTTAGTAAATATCATGTTTGTTCAGTAAGTAAATTTGACTTCTTAATATGTGAAATTTATTGAATTTAGGAGTAATTGAAAAAAACAGCACCAAATTAAACTAAAACCTCAAAACTTGATGAAATTTCAACTAATAGGCTTTACAAACTAACCAGATGAAGTGCACTAATTAGGGGTGAACTATTCAATCATCTAGTTTATAAAAGGGATACGTAATCTAGTTTAGTTGGATTCGACCATGCGTAGTTGTTGACTCATGTATATACACAACATATACACTGATATATCAAAATTACACAATATATCAGTGTATATAGTGTGTATATACATGAGTCAATAACCAACTATGCCTGGTCGAATCCAATTAAAGGTCAAAAATGATGAACAGTCCAGGCCCCTTACTTTATGATGACATGCAAGCCCAAAATTTGAAGGGTCCAAATAAATGGGGTGAAATTGGGTTGAGGGGTTCCTAAATTCGATATAGTATTTCTCGATCGAGTTCATCGTATGAGGGTAAGTGGTTTGGGCTATTACACTGAAGCAGGGTTATACAAAGTGTAACTCAAAAAATAACAACGAAGAATTTCCTTTTTATCCAAAAAAAAATATCAAAATATAGGAACGGTGAATTTCCTTATCATCCAAAAAAGAAAAAGAACGGGAAATTCGTTGGTATACGAATTCAAAAAATATCAAACATATTTTGCAATTTATTAGTTTGTTGTATTTAAATATCAAATGCGTATAATTTTTTTATTCGATTCATTTATCCTTAAATTTAATGTTTGTTTGGGAAATTGGGTAATTTTGAGGAGAAAGAACAACAATATCGCAATTCACGAGCAAAGGGAGGAAATTGTGAAGGCTGCTTCTCTATAATTAATGGTCCTTCTACGTCATTGTCGTATCTCCTCCGTTTCAAATTATCTATAGTAATTTTTAAAAATAAATATATCGAATTATCAATCAATTTAAAAGCTCAACATAATATTAATTATTATTTTTCATCTTATACTTAATATTTAAACCCACAAAAAATATATATTTGATGAAATTTTTTTATACTTTTTTCATTAAAGTAGTCAAAATTCCATCCTAATTTTATTTTCTTAGATAAAAGTATATAAAAAAAATACGATACATAATTTGAGACGAAAAGATTAATGACTCATTCCGATATGCATCTATTAACTATATACCCCACCCCCACTCTTTATAGTTGTTTGAAAAGCTCATAAGCTTTGGCCATAAATCAATTCCCTCTACGACAGGATGTAATCTATTTTAATAGCATTGTTGATCCTTTAGTTATTACTAGAGAACTTCAATTTTAGTCTTTATGATATTAAATTAAAGTATATTTACTCTTTAATTATTGAAATATTTTAAAAATTATTTTATTGTAAATATTTACAATTAAAAAAAGGTGGGGAGATAAAGCAACAAAATCCAGAGAATATATATTTTTTTTTAAAAAAAAAAAATTACAAATCCAGAGAATAAAAGGGTGTTCGATATATGAAAAAATGATATGGATGGGGTACCAGAATTTAAGTCTATAATTGAGAAATTGGGTGCGGTAAAATTGAAAGGTCTCACGAGATTCTTGGCTCTTTATAAAGAAAAATTTCCTCCTTTGTTTTTAGTAAATAAATTAATTTCGTGGCAAAGGACGGAGACAAAATTTGAAATATAAAGTTTAAATTTTTATTTTTTTAAATTATGACGTATATATATTTTTTGAATAAATCATAAACTTAATTTAAATCTATTAAGTTTGACCGATTTTATTGTAATCTAAATAAGTACTCACAGTTCATTTGAGTTGTCAAATTTAACTCGAAAAGTAGCCTTTTTTTTTTTTTTTTTTACTTTGGAAATAAAACTTCTGTATCCTCTCGTATTGTGAAATAATCAATTATCCTAGTTAACAACTTTGTTGGATTTTAAAGGGTCTCGACGGATTTACGTGAACTTAATAGCTTTTATTTAAAATTTTATAAATATGCTTATAAATAAATAATTGTTAATCTAATGACTAGTATATTATATTATTAACTAGAAAATATTGTAAAAATTAAAATAAATAAATTATTCATTATGTTTTCATACCTCCAAAAGAATTAGTGAACAGGTGTGACTCGACAGTGTTATAAAAAAAACACGTGCCTTAGTCTCCGGATTTAAGACGCCTTATTTTTTTTTTATAATAATAGATTATAAGTTATTATTTTTTTAACAAATATTGAATACTATTTGTAGAAAAAGTAAACATTTCATGAAAAATGAAGGGATTATTGAAGAAATTTGACATGTTTAGAGTATTATATCTAATGAAAAATAATTTATAATAAGAATAGTTATATTATCAGATGAAAACTAGAAAAAATAAATTATATAAAAGATATTAACAATTAAATTTAAGGCTCTGTTTAATTTTTATTTCAAGCCACTAATACGTTTGAATCGCTTCATTAAGTAGGAAATCTCTCAAATAGATCTCATCATATGAAATCGCCTGGTTTTTCTCTTCTATAAAATCTGTAGACTATCAATATTGAAATGAAATTACCCGATATCCGTATAATCTACCAATTATTACATTAGAGCGAGGTTTTTTCGATTATCGTACATGAGATATAGAGATTACGATTTGGCTTGTGGCAAAGACCTTTTATTCTTATTGAGACCAAACATTTGAGATTGGATAGTTCTTTTTGGTAAGACAAGACAATCACATGCACTGGCTGCTACCTAAAGAGTCCATTCTCTATTTTCCTTTGTTCCATCATTTCACATGTTGATTGCTACTTATTCCTATAAAAAAATTAAAATAAAAATATTGTTTACATGACATGACCTATTAAATTACAGCTCACAAAAGAAATGTTGAATTCAAAGTTAGAGAAATAAAAACGGTTTCTATTCATGAAATAGCGTTAAAAGTTAATTACATTATATTTATATTTTTTTTAAAATTATAAAAGTTTCTAAAAATTATAGAATCTCAGATACATAAGAAAAGTTATGGATACATACCTCACACAGTGTGAGTAATACATTACTTAATGGGATTAAAATGAATAAGAGAGAAATTTTGTGTAATTTTTTTTTTAAAAAAAATGATAGAAAATTTTAGAGATTATAATTAAATAAAATATGAGTTTAATGTAATTTTTTTCCTAAAATGTAATCTATGTATAGCGGTGAATTTAAAATCTAATGTTTTTAGTTTCTATTTCAATGTCAAGTAAATATAATATAGCAAGTGAGTTTATTATTAAATATTTATAAACATTTAGATTGTATTTATAACAGATAACTATAGCTTCAAAAATAATTACACAAACATAGTAGTTACATTATGGATTGCATAGCAAATATACACAATACACATGAAAAATAACACTATTTTATTTTATTTTTCATATTTTCATCTTGATATAATATGTACTTATACGATTAAAATTATACAAGTTTAGTAGTTACATTTCATAAATACACAAATTAAACTATATTTCATAACTCTACTCTAAACTATAGTTATTTACGAAATTTTCTATAGTATTATAAAAATTTCATATCTAATAATAAAAATAGAGGCATTTGAATTTAAAGTTAGCCGTTTTGGTCTTCATGAAAATCAAAAAGGACATGGTGGGGTAATCTGTTTTGAAGAGATTTGGCAGTTTGCTAATCATTACTTTACTAATTATTATTACTGATTACAAGAAAATTAAACAGAAATAACAGATATTATGCAAACTTTATTCACCTGAAACATCCCAACATTAACACATAACCACAACTTTAATAATTACCATCTTCATATATAATGCATGATATTAGCCAGTGCTGTTATAAACTTAAACGTTAAATATTTGTGTGATTATATATTATCTCATTTAATGAGAATTTAAAAATTAAATTATGACTAAATATATTAAGGGAAAAAGAATAGATATATTCCGAACTATTATAATTGGTATGCAAATACCTTTCGTCATATTTTTGAGACATTAGTGTCGCTGCCGTCATATTTTTGGGACATTGGTGCCCATGCCATCATACTTTTGAGACATTAGTGTCACTGCCGTCATATTTTTGGGACATTGATGCCCATGCCGTCATACTTTTGGGACATTGATGCACCTGCCCCTTTGTTAGAGTGACGAGCATGTATGCTCCAATTTATGGACGACAGGGACACCATTGTTCCAAGAGAATGACGGAAAGTATTTGCATACCATTTACGGTAGTTTGGGAGTATATTTATCCTTTTTTCCATATATAAATGTGTCATGTCTATCGAACTATTGATAAAAGTATATCATAAAAATAGAACAAAGTAAGTATTATATATATTAAAAATAGGAGTCAACATAATAAACTAATACTTTCATTTTAATTTATGCGATATTGTTTTACTTGATATGAAATTCTAAGTTTTTAAAAAATATTTATGATCCAAAACAAGTCCAATATATTTGTATTACTATTAATTATTTTATTAAGAAAAATATAATTTTAAAAATTAAATTATTACTTTACCAAATATAAAAATGTACTTCTTGTGTTTATTTAACGTGGTATACTTTCCTTTCTAGTTCATTTCAAAAGAAAATTACTTTAGTATAATTAAAATAATTTAATTTTAAATTATAGTGATTTATCGTCACATAAATGATTTTTAAAAAATACTACTCCTTTTGTCATACTTTGTATGATGTATTTTTTTTTTAGTCAGATTAAAGAAAATAACATATATTTATATTTAATAACAACTTTAAAATACTTATTTTATTTTTAATAAAATGACTTTTAGTCCACACTTACTTGAGACTACAAATTTCAATTTTTTTTAAAAAGTTTTATACGAACTAAAATAAACTTATATAAAACGAAAAAAATAATATGTCAAAATTAAATAATGTCACGTAAAATGAGACGGAAGGAAGGTAATTTTACATAAATTCTGGGAGAAGAAGGTGTAATATAATGATGATAAGAGTCTGAGTAAAAACGTAACATTCGAAGGAGCTATAAAGTGTCATCTCTAGAAAAACCATTTCCCTTTTTCCCTCTGCTGCTTACGTCTTCTTTCTTCTTTGCCTTCTTCCATTACTTTCTCTACCTTTGAATCTAACCAAAAAGAAAAAAAAATGCTCTCAAGAGTTAACAGTATGCAGGTTTGGGATATGGAAGGCAAACAAGAAGAAGAAAAAGAAGAAAATTTTACAAACAAGGAGAATACCACTAATGTTGAGCTTGAAAACAAACAAGATATGGAATTGGGTGCACTTTCTACATTCAAATCTATGTTAGATGGTACAGATGTAGATTGGTATCACAACAACATGCAAAACCATACTGAAAATATCTGTTTCACTCAGAATTTCACTGAATTAGCTGAAAACAGCATGTTTCTACAGCCAGTAGTACCAGTGGATTCTTCATCTTCTTGTTCGCCATCTTCAGTTTCTGTTTTCAACAATCTAGACCCATCTCAGGTACATTACTTGTTAGCCCAAAAGGCTATTAACAACAACCCTTTGGATTATAGTTTTAATTTGGGTTGTGAAAATGGTTTTCTTGAAGCTCAAGGTATGGGTGGTTTGAATAAAGGGGGATTTCTTCTTGCTGGTGGTGGGTTTCATGATTTGAGCTCACAGAACCAAATGGGTAACCCCAATTTGAATTCATTTACTCAATACCCATCATCCCATTTGCCCCAAAATACTACTACTACTGGGTTTAGTCCACTAGGGTTTGTTGATGGTTCTGCAAATGAGAACTCTCTGTTTCTCAATAGGTCCAAGTTGTTAAAGCCACTTGATAATTTTGCTTCAAATGGAGCACAACCAACCCTTTTTCAGAAAAGGGCTGCTCTTAGGAAGAACTTAGCTAATACTACTGGTGGCAGTTTGGGGGATTTTGGAGGTGAAATTGGCCAGAATTCCATGAATGGAGAGAATGAAAGGAAGAGAAAGTGGGGTAGTGGGGAAGAACTTGATGATGTGAGCTTTGATGGGTGCACATTGAGTTATGATTCAGATGACCTTACTGAAAATATTACTAATAAGGTGGATGATAGTGTTAAGAATGGTGGAAATAGTTCAAATGCAACTAGCACTGTCACCGGTGGGAATCAGAAAGGAAAGAAAAAGGGACTTCCGGCTAAGAATTTGATGGCTGAACGACGACGTAGGAAGAAGCTAAACGATAGGCTTTACATGTTGAGGTCTGTTGTACCAAGGATTAGCAAGGTAAGATATTTTTTACATCAAGTTCTCGTGATTTCCTGTATAATTATATTATTCTAACATGTTTTAGCTTGTTCAAAATTGTCAGCCTTTAGCTTCCTTTCCCAAGAGAATGATAAAGAAAAGGCGAAATTGAAATACAGTGTTATTATTTCTTCTTTTTTGTTTTGAATGTACTTCATTTACTCTTCTTAAGGTATGCAACTTTGTCCTATGCATAGTTCAAAAAAGTTTTCTGTATTAAAGCTATTTGATAGTCGCATTAAATTCATTCACATGAACTATATGAAAAGATTTCAAAAGGATCTTTTATTTTGGACCACAAAAGAGAATAGACATCACTACATTGCTGTAAGTCTTTCAGTTTGAGCGGTAACTCTTATATTCTGTTTTAATCTCCATTGTATATATCTGCTTCAACTTGTTTTCTTCACCCCCCTCTCTCGCGGGGGAGGGGGGAGTCTGTTTGCTGTCCCACCACTTCTCAAACAGCTTGGATTATTGTAAATGGTCATAAATACTATGCTTTATTAGGATGTCAAAGTTTATTGTATGGAAACAACATGGTACTTGAATTTTAGCACTATCATGTGGAAACATTTTACTGGAGCCCTAAGAAACCAAGACGTAGGAAGTTATCTTTGATAGACCGTGATGCTGAAAGTTATCGACCTGTTAGTTAACATTTGCGTCTTACTTGAGATTTAATCCCAAACAACCATTGGACTTGATTTTAATCTTCCTGACTACCTAATATCAAAAGCTTTTTCTTGACATGCAATTTATGAATACGCGTATTCACAGATGGACAGGGCTTCAATCTTAGGGGATGCAATTGAGTACTTAAAGGAGCTTCTACAGAAAATCAATGACCTGCATAATGAACTGGAGTCCACGCCACCTAGCTCTTCACTGACCCAAACAACAAGCTTCTATCCTCTAACACCAACTGGACCAGCTCTGCCAGGCCGCATCAAGGAAGAACTCTATCCGAGTTCATTTGCAAGCCCACTGTCTAGCCCGACTGGACAACCTGCAAGGGTAAAAAGTCTTTAACCAACAGTAACGTTTCATCCAGAAGAAACTTATTATAATACAAGCTTATGTTTCTAGTTAGATGTATACATATACAGTGATTGCATTGAGCACTTTTACGGTGTTCTTCATGGTGGTAAAGTCTAAAAGTCATCATGTTATTGGTTTGAGATGATGTAATGCGGATTTTGTTTTACTTTTAGGTTGAAGTAAAGGCAAGAGATGGAAGAGCTGTGAATATCCATATGTTTTGCAGCCGCAGACCAGGTCTCTTACTCTCAACAATGAGGGCACTCGACAACCTCGGACTGGACATCCAACAAGCTGTTATCAGCTGCTTCAATGGGTTTGCCTTAGATATCTTTAGAGCTGAGGTACTTGATTTTCTGTTTAATTGACAATGTTGGACTCTTCTATTGGAGAATGCTTAGCAGAAGTTCATATATAGAAAATTGGAGTATATCAATCCCGGCAATGCACATACATCTGGAACGAACAGAACCTAAAACCATATTAAGTTTTTGACATGCGAATGTTGAAGATACGTCAAAAGAGAATAATATATAAAAAAATGTGCTACGAGCAGACAACTGTGAGAAACCTTTTAGAAAGCTGGTAGTCCAAATTACTCATGGTAAGTTGTGGAACCACTTCAATGAGCTCCACCACGATTGCTTAGATTCTGATCTGTTCCCTCCTTGATTGAGTATACCAGTCTGTCTCCCTATCCAGAAAGCATGTTTTCTCTTTGCTTGTTCCTATCAGTGTTGGTGAAGAAGAAAATAGGAGTTAAATGATCTGTGATTTAATTGGATTGTTATCCTTGCCAATTTTATGTGCTGTGGAAGTGAATTCTTCTTTAGATGATCATTTTTGTTTGTGTAATCTCAGCAATGCAAAGAAGGTCAAGACTTTCATCCCGATCAAATCAAAGCAGTACTGCTGGATTCCGCTGGTTGCCATGGGATGATATGAGCTTCTGTGATTGACAAAAGGGAAACAATGTAGCCACAACTTTCAACTTTAGACTCTTCTTGTTGTTCTTAGCCAATTTCCTATGCTCCTATTGTATTTCTATATTTCATCCAGCAGGCTGTTGTTTTGTTTTACAACTCACAATTTGCTATTCCATGAACCTTTGCTTCCATTTATCAGTTACTTAGCGAACCTATTAACTAGCAGTTTTCTCAATTGTCCTGCAGTTTTAGTGTGTAAAAAGCATATGCAAGGAAAATTTGAATATGTCAATGAAATTCACTCATTAATTCTGATATTATCTTGATTTATTTTCCACCTTGGGATGTCGTGAAATAGTTGTACTGCATTCACCCTCAACTATACATCCAGGTTCGAGTTCTGGAAATGGAAAGTTTTCCGTTTATTACTGGATGGTTAAACCAAAAAAGGGAAAATATTGAAGGGTAATATCTAGGCTTGTTTTTTCTACATATACAGAGCTTGGTCATCTTTATTGGGGGATTTAAGATGTTCAAATGCTTCTGCATTTTTCTTCACCAGGCCAACAAACCATAGATGGACTGCATGCATAAACTTTTGATCTGCTAAGACATGGAAGTTTTCTCTTCAACATCATTATTATTATTATTATTATAAGTTTATTGTTCTGTCAAAGAGGTTTTCATTCCATTACAAAAAAGACAACACATCTTCTAACAAGAGACTCAATGCTGCCTCCTCAAGGTGATATCAACATAGGCAAATAGGTCCCAAGTAGGTTACAAGCTGCTCATATACCCTTTTGACGTCTTGTCGATTCGGATTGGATTGGACTGCTGCAGGAGACTGCTATCATAGAGACATATGTGACTTCCAACTACAAAACAATGCAACAAAACCAGAGTATGATCAACAAGTCTGGCTTCAGTTTTACGTGGCGAACACAATCAAACGGCTTAAGTTTCTTACCCTTCTGGCACGCTCTGGCTGAGATCAATAACAAAGGTGCGAATTTCCATTGGGGCGAGCTCTACCACCAGCTTTGTAGGATCAACAGGTCCCCCTCTTGCCACGTCTCGCAAATCACTAGGAGCCTCTGCTTTCCACTTTAATCTCTTCTTCTCCATTTCTACTCTTTCTTGGTTGGCAGATAAACTCATCTCTCTAATCTTGTTTATCTGGAAAAAATGTTTAAAAGGAGTTGGTAGAGTCATTCAAGTGACAATTGTTTTCCTAATTACAGCCAAGAACTAGGCGGTGAATGGATGCATATTGTGTTACCTTCCTCTTTGGGAACAATCTTTTCAATTCTACACTTGCCTTGGTGGATAGATCCTTATCCTCATCAACCTAGTAAAACATAATAATTTATCATCTCGGAACGCTTGGACTTGGAGCAATTACGACCCAAAGAATCACACTATTAATTTGTAACAGGGAGTGTCAAGTGACCAAGAAATGAATGAGGAGTGAACCCAAACTTAAACAAGTATAATAGAATCATCGCAAGAAGGAACTCATAAACCTCGTATAAATGAGCCAATCTCAGGAGTACGGTGTGATCTTCAAGCTCCTACATTTACCAAGGAAAAAGGTAAATAGCTAGATAACAAAAAGTAGTACAACAACACAAAAGTTGCTTCCAAGGTACGAAATAACGCTTCAGATTGACATTAAATACCTGAAGGGTAATTATTGCAACATTATCAGGCAGACTGTAAGATGGATCTATCCCTGTAAAGGTTGGAACTGGAAATTTTGTAAATTTATCTCCATCCTGTAATTATGAAACACCACATGAAAATTAGGTGGGATGCCGCATAGTTGAAGAAAAATGCTGGAATTTCCATAACCTGCTCAGTAAAAGCTAGAAGCAATGGAGAATATATCTCCTGTCCAAATGACCGCCGCCACTTTGCTCCCTCTCCAAGAGAATCAATCCGGATATAGTACTTGCCTTGGACCTGGGGAAATAAGTTAACATGCTTAACGAGTGGGCTGTAGTAGATTTAACATACAATAAAAACTAAACATTGTTGACACAAGGGTTTCAGACAACGAGGTTATGAGAAAACAGGATAGGGAACATTCCAAAAACTACCGATCTATGCTGTAGAAGAACATCAAAGGTGAAAGCTGGGACTACTGTTATTATTTATTAGAAACAAAAAAGGTAAACCAATTTAAAATGAGCAGCTATGCATAAATAACGGATGGAAACAATATGGTAATGACATTGTATCATATGAAGTTAAAATTATAGATACATATCAGATATTTGAACGTAGAAAACTAAAGCAATAATATACACAAAACCAACTTTAAATCCACAAAAAATGTACAAAATATTATGACATGTCTTTGAAAGTTTACTAGCTTCTTATGCTAACATATAGATGTTAATATCAATCCTCGATCTCTTAGGCTTCATTGGCTGTCTCTTTATAGGTTTAAGCGAAGAATTTGCAACAAGAAAATAAATTAAAAATTGCATTCACCATAGTAAGCAATAACTACAAGCATAATTAGAGCCACAATCAAATTAAAGTATAGTGTGATGGTTCTCACAGTCAAGCCCATGCATTTTCCAAGAGCACAGACGGTTTCATTCAGTGCTTCAGCAACACCTCTTCCATCATCATTGAGTAACCTCCTACAAAGAAGAAATGTACAAATCGTTTACTTTGAGATTCTGATATTGGTAACTTCAAATAGTGATGATTTAACAGAAGAAAGAATGCAATGATAAAAGCGATAAACATAGCATGGGAAATGAGCAGAGCAAACCGGTGAAGCATTAGCTCCAATTGGCCATCAACAAGGCTGGATCCACCGACAGATCTATCAACCAAAACTGAGAACTCGTTGTCGTTGTCCTTTAGGAAAAGTCCAAGATTGATCTGTAATGGATTAGCCAAAATAACATAATTAACATCACCAGTAGGTATTCTAGCACAGAGTAAGTAATAAACAGGCTACTTTCTCTGAAAGAAATTCTTATGCAAAATAAGGCAATACATGTATATATAAGAAATTCACAATGATTTGGAGGTGCAAAGATCCCGAGTAGACTTTTCAAAAAAGAAAATAGTAAAACATATGGAAGGTCCAAAATGTAAGCACCTCCATCCCCAACCAAAGGTAGGACGAAGGAACTTCTGCACCACTTCTGATTTCAAAATGGTTTGCGACAAATATTTGGATAGGCTAGTTTAACTCAGAAACTAGATTAGAAAAATAGTAGATTCAAATCTTCACATGATACTTTAATATCATAAACAAATGCTATCATATATCAATTTTTTAAAGGAAAACAAACATTTTAAAAGTCTACTAACATACAGGATAATAATTTCCAGCAGCAGGTTGGTTCACTTGAAGATCCCAGTCAGCTCTATAATCCCGAACCTGCAGATATAAATGGAATAAATTAGTCATTTTTCTATGACTATTATGCTAGAGGGAGAAAATTCAACTCACTCTTTTGAGAAAATCACGTCCATTAGAGTCTGTGTAGAATGTTTTGTTGCTTTTGATGTCAGTTTGAATCTGAGTCACCAGCTCTTTCCCAATTCCATTGTCAATAGGTATGGGGCCAACCTGAATTCAGGACTGCTTAATCAGAGGAGCTTTGAAAGCTTATACATTCAAAGCATTGGATATCTTATCTCCACCAGTAAGAGAGACAATACAGGTGAAGAAAAAATGAGATTCAACTTACAGTGAACTCAACTTCAACGTGCTCCTTTTCCTTGTACACTCTAGTGATCTGCTCATTTACATGTTAAATCTGTGTGAGAAACATGATTAAGATTGTTCTCAAATTGTTTGTCTATCGTGAGAGTAAGATATTGTTCAGTTGACCAGATAATTCTTAATGTTTACCGAGTAGAATATCCAGAGAGATAAGATACAGCAAGCAGAAGAAAAAAATATTGCAACCCGATGTTCCTAGAGAATCAATGGGATCACATCCAGAACATATATGCATATTTCAGATACTATAACTATTTCCATTATACTTTTTAAAGGACTCAATGCATCAAATGTCGTCTTTGTTCTTACATTGTACTTCTGTGAACAGGACAAAGAGAACAAGTATAGCAATAATTCTGTAAAAGCTCTTCGATATTAATTAATTGAACAACCTGATATATCCATGAATTGATATTTTGATGAACTTCATCTAGCAGCGGACCTCGTAGAATGGTAACTGGGACCTGATCAAGAATAAACAGCTTTTTTAGTTATCTACTTGCGAATTTAATGGAGCAAATTTGATGTATAAAGTGCCTGGCTAACCTTTCCCTCAGGGTGGATGGGGAATGAGCCGTTTGGGCGAAACACATATGCTCCAGATGCCTTGCAAAATCAGGATAAAATATTTTAGCTTACGTGTGAATAAAATAAGATAATAAGAACAGTACTGAATCATCAGACTCTACTACCTGAATGTCTTTATAATCATCCTTGCTTCCATCGTCTGCAGAATAATAACTGAATGATTGCTCCAGAGAGCTTCTAACCTTCACACACAACATAAAAATTTATTTCCATCATCAGTGTCTTCTAGTGTAAGATTGGGAAGCTGAGAAAAGGCTGATGTTGGATGGAAAGTGAGAAGAAGGCAAGCTATCAGCCCACATCTAGCAAAACTCTAAAATTCTATCATGTGAATGTTCAAATCTGCATTGCTGGTTATTGTAGAGGAACAGAAAAAAATTCAAACAAACAGAAGATGACCATTTGAAATAGGACAAGCATATACTGACTGGCCATCAAAAATTACCTGGTTTCTCTTATTAAAATATTGAGTAAACTTTGCCCCATTTGCAGAATATAACAGTTTCAAGTTCCCCGGCCCCACTTCTACTGCATCACTTTGACTTCCATCAGTTTTGTAGAACGTCTGTGGTATTGAAGCAGCAACTGCATATGTAATGTATACAAGAAGAGATTTATTTTATCAATCCTCTAAACAGCTAGAGACAATTACAATCATCAGTTGGAATGTCATTTTTTGTGATATGCCGTTCAGATGCTGAAGAATTGGAAACTATTAAGATCACCAGCTTGCATGTTAACTTTCATGATATACCAATCAGATGTTTAAAGTCTAACCTGCTTGTTTGCCACTTGTTATAACATAGGAGCTAAAGCCCAAAGGTGGAACAGTGGCTGTAAACACAAGCCAATATTTGGGGCTTGATGTAGGGGATTCACCAACGTATGCTGCAGCATAGTAGTTCCTTATTACTATTGATTCTTTAACTATTGGAAGAAGCTGTGATTCAATTTCTTTTCCAGTGGAATCCTCAACGATGACATTCTTATTGACGACCTGTCCAAAATTTATATGAAGGTTGAACAGAGATGTCAGTGATAAATGATGAGTTATCCATTTTATGCATAAACATTATCGAAAGTTGAAAAAAAATCAGGACATTTATCTACAAACAACCATCACACAAAAGATGAAAAGGGAAGAGTATTTTTGTGCCAAACAATTTATCAAGTTTTGTTTTCTAGTTTACCACTTCTTCTTCAAATATATTTTTCTGGTAATTTCTTCTCTTCATCTGGAACGACAAGACAAATTTCATAATACTGAACCAAGAAAACAAGAGAAATGAAGTGCTCTGAAGGACAAACTGTGATAGCCTGATTATTCTTCTAAAATTTGAACCCAACTAGTTCATTACCCAAAACAGGTCTGGGGCCAACCCTTTAGGACCAACTGCAGACTTTGAAACTTGGTGACAATGGGCCCACTCTACCCTTCTCCACTTATATACTAGGTTTAGTTTGCATGGCGCAGAGCTCAAACATGTGACCTAAGTCACAAGTCCCTCGACCTTTGTTAAACTAAGCCCTGGGGGCATTTTTAAAGTCTATTCTTTTGGTACCATGGGAATTCTTAAAAATCTAAAGATAAGCCCCTTGGAATTTTGGTTTGGCCCCTTTGAAAGACTAATCCCAAGCTTGCCCTACTCTCAACTCGAGATTTATCTTTTTTGGTAATTTATCTCATTCAACATGTTACAAAACATTATTCCAGGAGATCTATGAGCCTATGCCACAAATTGACGCCATTTTCTGCATGTCTTAATAACTCCTGATACTCATATAAATATACTTCTTCCAGGTTTTGTTCAGATAGGTCAACTGATACTGATTAATTAAGTATATGCTTTTGTTCAAGAGTTGAGATTCTATGGTGAGCGATTGAGATCTAAAGAACTCTTAAATACTTCCATACACCGAGCGCTGCTGCTCAATAGTTAAATGAGAGGACATATTTTTGTGCAGGGAGAATGAGAACCAAAGCAGCAAATAATTTACATGCATAACAATCTAGGGAAGGAAAAGATCAAATTACTCACAGGGATTCTGACAACATCTGTTCTTTTCCACCCAAGAGCATTGTACACGACAACCACCTACATAAGTGGAAATAATGATTTGAAAATCTGCTCTTTGTTTTAATTAGAGCTCAGGTAGTTTTCCTCAGTTCCCACCACACAGAAATGTGATGTGAAGGTTTTCAAAAGTATGAAAAGATATTGTAACTAGACTACTCACTAATTTTTTGCCTGGAGCAAGATCAGCTTCTGTTGGGGGACAATAACTTATATTCAACAACGGGCACTGGAAGAGAACAGAGCAACAAAAGAGTCAACTCAGAAAAACAAAAATTAAAATGCCTAAACTGATTGCTTTTTGAATTGAGTTATGCAATATAAGAAGAGTATAATGGAGCCAATCAACGACACCAACTTGAATTGCATGAATGAACTCAATCATCAGATGCAATGATGCATTCAGCAGTAGCATGATAGGATTACTGTGGGGAGAACATGTGGGTATAGCTTAATAAAGACAAATGCAAATTCAATAAGAAGAAAGCCTATATTAAAGAATGGGCTCCAAATGTTTGCCTGCTTGAAATTTATCTGAGGATTCTTGCATCCAGATGCTGAAGCTGATTCCACCATACAAGCAAGTGAATTAGACACTAAATCCTCAGCCTGCAATTAGTTTTTGGTAATTATAATCATTTGAAATAAAGTTCACTGAATCCATGGCAATCACAAGTTTTTCCTAGGAGTTCGGAGCAAACTCACCTGCTTGTAACCTATGAACAGTCGTTTGGCATAATCATCAGCAACATGTTGCTTTGAAGTGCCACTGACAGCATCATGATGTTGAGCAATGGCTAGGGCATCAGCCAATATTTCGGTTGTTGGTCCTGTCTCAATTCTTCCTTTAAAGAATTCTAATTGCCTTGCTGCCTATATTACACAAAGGAGCCAAGTGAGAATTGCATATTCAAAATTCTGTAGATGGTGCAGCTTCTTAATTTCAGTAAAATGGAAAAGCAGCATGGCCTACCAAATAATAGCCACTCATCATTCTAACATAGAGTTTGAGAGCAGGCCTACTTGTAAAGTATCCAGTCCAATAAGCATTAATACGGTCTGCGTACCTGATACAAATATGCATCAAGCTCTATATTTATTTTTTTGAACTTGAATTTTTATTTTTATTTTTGAACTTGCATCAAGCTCTATATACTGAATTAAAATTACAAGAGAAGGACACTCACGGGAAATAGTCATCCGTCTTGAGAGGCCATGACTCGTCCAAAGCATACTTTGCATCAGTATAAATTGAAGGGCTTGAATATAAAGCATTGACACGACCATCCTGCGATAATACATATATGAGGACGAAGGATTTGTATAAGAACCTAGCTTGACCAAAAATGTAAGATTTTATTTTTCAGGCTCTCTTAGATTCCAGTTCAATAATATATGCAGATTCAAGAAATACGAGAGTCCCCAACTTTTATGGTGTCTTCATGCATTGCTAACGAAATATGCCAATCTTGATTTTCAATCCATAAAGAAACAGTAGTTTCTGGATGTTCAACCAAAATGAAAGGAAAATTACAGTGCACATAGTTGTATGTGATTGTCTAAATTTTGAATTACAGCAATGACAGTAGAAAACTCACTTGGTTTACGTAGTGAATGAGCTTGTCCATATTCCGAAACCATGTATGAGCATATTGGTACTTGAAGTCGGTTCCCATGGTCCACATTATATGATTTGTGCGAGTGATATTGGCCTGCAAGGGAAACAACAAAAGTTAGGTGCATGAAACTCCTTGGAGAGAGTCTACAAACAAGATTGGCAGTGTGGCATTAAGGAGTAATCTTGCAATCTCCTTAAGTCTTTACTGTGAACTTTTTCGTTGGACAAATCTTTATAAAGTCTTGCGGTCTGACACATAATTCCAACTACAGTTGAATGTTGGCTTGTCAGTTGAGATTGTTGACTTTTTTACCGACAGAAATATAATAAAGAGTAGCAGCCAAGCAACTAGGTTGTATTCTCACTAACAGAGTTAAAACAAGTCAAAAATGCAGTAAGATGCATTAAGCATGTCATGACTCCCTTGCTACCCTCAGGCTCAACTTGATTGCTATCAAATAAGATGAAAGCAGACTATTTGGGAGAAGCAATTCACACGGATACTGACACCTCGTATAACATGGTCTGAGAGTAAAACTTACTTGGGACAAAGCAGCAGCAACAAAGTCATTGACCCGCTCTTGGACATTGTAGTCAAACAGGTTGACATCATCCTTCAGTCAATAAAGAAACACATCATGTGCATGCCTTGCTTAAAGTTAAAGAGCCTACTGTCTTAATCTATCAAAGATTTACCTGAACAGGAAGAGAATTATCATCATTCACTTCAAAGTAAAATTTGCTGGGAGGTTCATAATTCTGAGGGAATGCACCTGAAAATATCTGGTATGAAACAAAAGGTAATAGTCAGTCGCTGAATAAAATCTAGAGACAAGAGATTTATAAATAAAAATATCAAATAAGAAAGAGGAATAATATTAAACATGTATTACAACTTATAAATATTTGAAAGAAAGGCGTACTTGCGTGGATGAACTGAGACTCTTAGAACCCCTCCAAATGACCTCAAGGCTCTTCTCAATTTTCCTCTTTTCTCTGTCTTGGTAGTCAATGCGTCCAAAGAAAAGAGAGTCGAATCCAACCTAAAGCAGTAAAATGTATGAGGTCAAAAGAGTTGTTTAAATGTACTTGGATTTTAGTTACACCATTTTTCAGCAGAGTGTTGGGAAATTGCTTGTATTTCAAAGGCGGACTACTTATCAATTAATGAAGCACAAGAGTTACTATTCAAATTTCCAATTTAAAACTGTAATGCAGATTGGCACCTCTGCTCCCAGAAGGTATGCCTGAACAGCAGAATGTCCAAAAGGGTCGATTTGCCAGCCAATTCTAGGAGTAACATTGAACTGTTGTTTGATGTATTTATGCCCTAGAGTTGTCTGATCTATCATGTCAATATAATGTGTTGCTGCCTCATCATGCATGCACCAACCTCCATTTCTGCATAAATAGTGAATAAGATACCATTTGTATAAGCATTCTGACAAAGAAGAAGTAATCCACCCACTATCCTACACCTCCAGGAAAAGAAAGAGAAAAAATGTATATGTAAAATCACACAAAACATCAAGATTATCTGGAGTGCAAAGCAACTTTTGTCCACAGTACTATAATCTCTCTTTTGATATTTTTTTCTTTACAAATGTGTGGTTTTAGCCATACATGAACTCAAGTTGACCCGAGTTGACGAGCTGTTTGACTGTGCTCTGCATTTCCGGGCTCTGATTCCTCCACCAACGCTGGAAAAAAGCCTACATTCCAGTGCGGAGGGGAAAAAACCAAGCATTCATCAGTAGTATATCCCAGAGATACACAAACATTAACACACACTGAGAAAAAGGTGATAGTCAAGACTTACCTGTTCAACATAAATGAACTTTCTGTTTTTATCAGCCAATAATGCTGGAATCAATGAATCCAAGACATTTTGAACACAAGCTACCTGCCACATTACAATTCTATTTTATAACCATGACTAATGAATTTAAGATGAATGAGCACCTGAACTGTTGTCTATATCCATTGAAAGTGGAAATTACTTTTACAGTTACACTGCAACTTATTTAATGTATTACTCACTCCGTTTCAATTTGTTTGCCTTACTTTTCTTTTTAGTCCATTTCAGAAAGAATGCAACTTTACTTCTTTATCAACTCTTTAATTCTAAATTGCCACATAGCATATTCAAGACCGATTAAAGGGTATTTTGATACACTCAACACATCTTCCGTTTAAGACCACAATATTCAAAAACAAATCTTTAATTTGTTAAACTCTATGTCAAGTCAAAAACAGACAAACAAATTAAAACACACGAACTAGTTACTCACCAAAATCTCAACATACTAACTCACAACAATTTATCACTACGATGAACAAACAGGTACCTGAATGGAATTGTTGGAACCAACATAGTACTGATCGACAGTTTTCAACCAGCCAACATCATCGTGAGTGTGAGGAACCAAATGAACATTAAGCTTCCCTGAAACAATTCCCTGTGATGTATTGTAAACCATATACTTAGCTTCCACTACCCACAACCCACAAACCATCAAAATCAAGAACCAAATTTCAAACTTCCCCATATTTTTCATTTCCACAATTGCTGAGAGTGTTCACTGAAAGAGAATGTACTAAACCATAAACCCCAAATCTCTATAAATAGCCTAAATTTTTGTAGATAAATCAAGAAAGGGAATCAAAGCCAATGGACCTACAAGATTAATTGGAAAACTTAATACTAAAGGGTCGTATTTCAAAATCAAGATTTGTGAAGTCTTCGATAAGTAATGTGTTAATGATTTTTATATGATGGGTTCTTTGCTTAGGATTGACTTGGGTGCTGACAAAGCTAAGTGTTGATAATTGTTAAAAATAAGGTTAATAAAAAGCACGTCTACTAGGAAATTAAATGATGAACATTTTCTATTTTATATAGTGATTAAAAATTATTAATAGATTAAATCAATTTTATTATATTGCTCCGGAGTATTTTTTTTTGTTAAATATTTAAGATAATATTTTTTTTATTATAATAAATAAAATGAACACTTATTTTAAGCAAGTTTTATACAATGTCAGTACTATGTCGTATTCAACATCTTTTGTTCTTTTCCCCCTTGCTTTCTTTCTTTATTTTTGCAACTTTTATGGGGCAAATGGAAAAGGTTGTATCTTTTGCGTTGGATGCCATTTGAATTTTGTGTACTGATAATTCCAGAAAATTTTCTTTTAATAAGTTCACAAATTTGCTGCAATTCAAATTATTTCCGACAAAAACATATGAATTTATTATAATAAAATTACACATAAATTTACTTTAGGTTAAAAAGAAAGTTAATTATAGTTATAGCTAAATGACTAAATCTATCAATATTTATATTACTTTGAAAATATGAACTTTCAATTTGAATGTTAAACTATTATAATATTTCTAATTTAGGTTATGACTTTTTTAATGAGTTGTGATTTTTTCAACAAGTTGTGACTTTTAAAGAGGATTATGACTTCTCGAAAAGGTTATGACTTTTCAAATAAGAGGCGGAAAACATTTTTTCATATTATCTAACTATAAATAAAGGGGTTTTCTCTCATTTTTCAATTTTCTACTCTTCTTCTTGAATTTCAAAATTTTTTGTGTGATTTATTGTTGTTGAGGGAGTTTGAAGTTTAGTAAATATGAGGTGTCACCATTCTGAGAAGTAAGTCGTTCTATCCTAAGAGGGTATATTTCATAACCTTGAGTACTTGAGGAAAATAATTTTAGTATATAATAATTATTGTTTTTTGTTTAATATACATAGTATGTAATGTTCCAATATACGAAGTTAACATGATCATCATATCATCATCATCATATACATACATACATACATACATACACACACACACATATATATATATATATATGAGTAAGGAAGATTCTAAGTTAAAAGTTAAATTATCATTTTACCTTACATTTAAATAATCAAAACAAATATTATATAATATAATTAAATATTTGATAAGAAATTATAAATCGGTGCATGAATCAAATTCACACCAATAATTAATTATTCTTTTGCAGTAAAAATAAAAAAGTATTTGATAATATAAGTACTTAACAAATTAACAGTTTTTCAAACTGCTAAAAAAATAATTCTCTCTCGCATCTACCTTTTTATATTATTGGAATGATTTAATTATGAACTAAAGACATGATGAATAACACTATGTAATGTTACCTTATACATCGTGAGTAATTGATTACTTTTCATTTTTATAATGTGCTTAAGAAATGAAGATGATTTTACTAATTCGTCCTTTAAAAACTTGTTAAGAATTTTACATACAGATGTAAACACTTTTAAAAAGAACTAATTACAAGGATAATAAAAAAAATTGATTCATAATTTCTTAATTTAATAAGGTGATCAACAAATATGAAATAATGATATTTAATATAATGATAAACTATATGGGACGGAAGAAGTGTATATTTATGTTTTTTTTTTTGTTGTTGGTAAAATTAAGCTAGAAATATTAAGAAATGGTGGGCAGGTCTGTCCTAGCTCGCGACCCATGTATGGATGGGTTGGATTGATTGTTCCGAGGCCCACTGAAATGGTGGGCTGACTTAACTTTGTCCATAATATCAGTTTGTTTGGATGAATGATTAACTAAAATTGAGAAAATTTCACAAATAACAAAGATATCATATATAATAAGGCTTTACACTATAGTTTTGGTAATTGCTTGCTATGGAGGTTGCAGTCTGTGTATTTCGCTTGTCAGGGTAAGCATATACAAATGGAGGCTGCATTTGTATATTTTGCTTGTATGTTTGTATATTTCGCTTGTCAATATACAAACAAGGAAACTATATGCAAATAGGTGTTTACTGGTCCAAGACTCTAAAGATGTTTGGTGGACAGAATTTTAAATAACTGCAAACTGATTTACCTGTGTTGGAAATTTGCCCCCAAAAGCAAGATGTTCCAACTTTATTATTCCAGTGGATGTTGCCTCATATAACCTTACAGAGCTATGCTCCTGGCTTAATCTTTTCTATCCTTTCTTGTTTGTTCAAAGGAAGCCCAAAAACACGGAAGCTGTAACAATCATGGTTTTTATTTCTACCACACATGAATATAAAGCCAGAGATATCGTCCTGTCGGTCAGATTCATCCTACTGGACCAAAAAGAACACATTTCAGAAACAAAGAAATAGAACAGGCTAACCACATATACTTTTGATGCCAAAATGATGCCGCTGAAAATATAACATGCTTTTATTGTTACAGAAGGGTAATGATTTAAATAATGATAGAAGGAAAAAGAAGAGTACTTGGGTGTCCTCACATGAATGAATTTCTACAGCATCACCAATATTTTGCTCATCGATAAAAGCAGTTGACAAACAAGGCTCGTGTTTGGGTTCATCCTGCACTTGAGAGACCAGTATATGAGGGGTGGAGCATGAAAGTGTGGCATTCTGGTAATATATGGATCCTGAAAATAGATAGGTAACGACATATACTTGACCTGATGTTCTTTAGCAAAAGCAGGATTAGTATTTAGTGGGTCAACATTGACATTGATGAACCCACTTCCAGAGGATACGGCAGCGACTTAACCTGATCTTCCACAGCCAAGGCAGGCATAATATTTGGCAAGCCAACATTAGCCAAGCATGGTGCCAATGGATGGGACACAACTGCTGCTATTGCTGATGCATTCAGGGGACATAATACTAAGAAAGAATATCCCTTGATAATTATTCAATTCGGGTTCAAACTTTATGATAATTGTCCTTTATGGTGGTACCAATTACCGAACAATGTTTTTCTCGAAAATGATTTTTTTTACTTGTATAATTTTTAAAGCAATGGTCTTTTAATATCATTGCAAAAAAAAATTGGAAGAAATAATTTAGGTAAGAAAAAATAGTGTCTACAGTGGATAGACTGGTCTATTGAATTACAAGGAAGAATTTGAGTTTGTTTGAAATATTAAAATTTTAAACTTAACTAATACTTTTTTTGAAACGAGCTTAATTTACTTTGAAATTTGAATTTCTAGAGATTGATTTTGAGTCTCTAAACAATAATATTGTGAATATTATTAATGAGTTTTAAGGAGAGGTAAAAAACAGATTTTTTGGCACATTTGACTGCAAAGAAGTCAACAAGTGTTTTCGTACTAATACTTCCTAGCATAACACTTCCCTCCCTATAATCCTTATGAAAGCTGTTGAATTTAAGAGTGTGTTTGGTATGAAGGAAAATATTTTCTGGAAAATGTTTTCCAATTTTCTCATGTTTGGTTGGGACAAAAGTTTTGGAAAATGTTTTCCAAATCAACTCATTTTCCTCAAAATTAAGGAAAATGACTTCCCTTCAAAAATTAAGGAAAACATTTTCCAAAGCTCTCTTCCAATTTTAAATTACATTTTTTTTGGGAAAACAAACATTAATTTTTTTAAAAAATATTTTCAATTTCAAAATTTTATTTTTTCACCCGATCTCTGACCACCCTCCCCCCTGCCCCCCCCGTCCCCCCTCCCCCAACACCACCCCTCCCCAAAAAATTAATTTTGCTTTTTAAAAATATTTTCAACTCCAAATTTTTATTTTTAAGCTCCTACCTCCCCCCCCGGCCAGCCCCCCTACCCACCCCTATCAGCCCCCTCACCCCCACCCCCACCCCCCCAAAAAATTAATTTTATTTTTTAAAAATACTATCAACTTCAAATTTTTATTTTTCACTCCTACCCCCTCCCTCTGCCTCCCCTACTACTCCCCACCCCCTATCATCACCATCCAAAAAAATTATTTTTAAAAAATATTTTCAATTTCATAAATTATTTTTTATTCTAGTAAAAATAAAAGATATTCCTCAAAAATATTTTTCATTCATAAATCAAACACAAAATCATTTCCGGAAAATATTTTCTACTCACCACCAACCAAACATGAGAAAATAAGTCCAAAATCTACTTGTTTTCCAAGAAAATATTTTCTAGGAAAACATTTTCCATGGAAAACATTTTCCTTCATACCAAACACACCCTAAATATATAATTGATTTTCCTGATTGCCTCTAGCAGAAAATATATACAATATGGATTCCTTCGGCCATCATTATTTTTAAGCTAAATACTGATAGAGTTTTCGTTCAGGCTAAACATATGAATGAAATTGTTATAGTCATGATTAGAGACTTAAGGAAATGAGTTATTAGTATTTATAATTTATGTCTATAGTCACGACTATAGACATATGCCTTTAGAAATTGGATAAGTCATTAAGAGTCTACAATTCTGCCGTTACATGACTGTAAACATAAATCATTGGCTTAAGTCATATGCGGCCCCTTAAAGTTGTCCGCATATTTCACTTAGACACCTCTATTTAGCCTCATACCTATTGAACACCTTATGTGTTCAGAAACAGTTCCTATTGGACACAAAGTGCTTATGTGGCAAAAAATGTGTATTTCACATTCCCCAAGCGCGTGAAACCATTGGAAATGATTTTTTTTCTTTTTCTTTTCAATTAATAAACCTAATTAATAAATAGTGCATAAAAATAATTAATTTAAAATAAAAAAATGTTCTTCTTCTCACATCCTTTCTACAACTACTCTCATCTCTTTCCATACCCACACCCACCCCGTCCATCTTTTCTCCAATTCCCTCAAATTCTTCTTGTGTTTTTTCTTTTTCTTTTCTTTTTCTATGTAAATCTAATTAAAATCTCAAATATTTTGGCAAAGTTTCATTGTTTCTATAAAAATAATATTCCGATGAAGCAATTAATTTTTTTTTGTAAATTATAAATTATTATTAGTGAAAAGAAGATAAAAGATAATGAATATAAGGTTTTAATGCAATTAGAATGAAAGGTGAATGAGGAATTAGCTTAGATTGACAATAATGGTGAAATATGGATAAAATTGAATGGAGAAGAAGAAAAAGTTGGAGGCTATTGTTGACTGGCGTTGAGACGTCGGGGCAAGTGAAAAGGGAACGAAGAAGAAGAAGCATGGAGGTTGCAGTTCAGGTCGACGAGAAGAAGAAGAATGGTGGGTGGCCGGTGGGGTGGGGTGGGTGGGGTGGATTAATTCAATTTTTGTTTTCTTAAATTGCTTTTTGATTATTTAAATAAAAAAAATTTAAAAATTAATTCAGTTGCCATGTGTCATCGCTTCTTTGGTCCATTTGTTATGTTTGAGCGTTTGAAATGCACGCATATTTCTCTTTTATTTGACTATCATTTTGTGTTAAATTGGTATAAATTTGTTAAGGTTCAAGTGTTCAATAAGTATGAGGCTAAATTGAGGTGTCTAAGTGAAATATACGGACAACTTTAAGGGGCCGCATATGACTTAAGCCTAAATCATTCGGTAAATACTAATAACCCAATTCCCTTGAGTCTCTAATGACTCCACCAATTCCACCCATATTTTTAGCCCAAACGGAAATTTCATCAATATTTAGCTTAAAAATTATAGTGATTGGAGAAATTCAATGAATTTGTATATCTTTTTCGCTAGAGGCAATCGGGGAATCAATCATATATTTGAATTCAACAGCTCTTATAAGGATTAGAGGAAGGAAAATGTCATACTGAAAAGTTGTATTAGTACGAAAAAACTCGTTGAGTTTTTTGCCGCCAGATATGCCTAGAAATCTTTTATGATCTCTCTCTAAAATTCATTACTGATATTCATAAAATCATTGTCTAGATACTTAACATCAAAGAATTTTCTCAACAACTCTATCTAGAAACTCATTGAATCAAGCTCCAAAGTAGATTAGACCCGTTTAAAAAAAATGTCAGCTAAATTAAAAAAATTAATATATAAAATAATCTCAAATTCTTTTCCGTATTTATTTTTCACCATATAAGACCCCCAATAAATAATTACATTTTTTAATAGAATTCAACAATATTTAATAAATCAATTTCAACGAATTTAATAGACCAATGGTATAGATAGACACTGTCTTAAATCTATCATCAAACTTAAGACACTTTTTTTTTTACCTAAATTATTTCTTGCAATGGTATGAAGACCATTGCTTTTAAAATTATACATGTAAAAAAAAAATTCATTTTCGATAGAAGAATTTATTGGAAAAAACGGAGCTGCGTCCATTCACTCTTGACTCGCACAAGCATTGCTAGTTGCTCGCTGGTATGCCTGAATTTTACTTTTTTGTTCTCTACTGAAAAAATAGCAGAATTCAAAGTTAAATTTAACTTCTCCTTTTTTGTTTGCGCTATCAAGTAACATTAGTCCGTTAATAGCCCAGAATTCAGCTTGTTTTTTTGGGTAGAATATCAATTCCTCGTTTGAATTATTGGTAACCGTCTGAAGTACAGGTTCCTAGAATTGAAATGGGGTTTTTCTGTTTATCTTTTGATGCATGAACGTTTTACTAGTTGTTTGGATTTTTTTGTTGTGGACTGTAACTTATAGCTGAGTTTAGAATTTTGAGAGTTTTTCGTTTGTTTGTGTTTTTGGGTATCCTGATGTGTGTGAACATTTACTATTTCTCTTTTTGGAGAAACAGATTTTCGCTTGACATTGGTGGTTCTACGATGGGACTGATTTTGTAGAGGAATGGTAGGTGTTATGATCAGTTTCAACATCCGTGTGCAAATTTATGTATGAGTTGTGTGGTTTATTATGAAAAAGGGAGATTATTTCAGCCAATGCGTTTATTTTAGCTCTGTTTGGTGTGCTGTTATGGAGCTAGGTGCTACTGTACTAGAACTTAAAGCCCTGAGTGGTGACGAGTCATTTTATTTTTTTGATGAACGTGGTGTCCAGTCTAGCTTGCGCATCTCGATTAATTCTAGGGATACGTGTTATCTTCCACCAACAACAAGAACTAGGTAACTCTGTACACCAAGTTTAGCACAGATGAGAAGAAACATCTAGTGCTTTTTGTTTCTGTGCAGATCATTTTTAGGGGGGAGGTATGGGGAGAAAATAAGATGTCTAATTAACTTTTCAGGTTCAGGTGGCATTTGTTTCTAAACGCATGTTAATTAAAACAACTTTTTCCTATACGCGGTTATTTATGTGGCTACTCTTTCTATCAGTTAAAGAGAAGTAAATGGAAGGGATACAATATTTTAGGCGATGGTGAGAAATGAGGTCGAACTGTCTTTGCAAGTTAAGATAGAAAATATGTACCGTTTCAATGTGCAAAGCAATTGTAGGGTTTTCATGTGGGTAGTTCTTTCTGTTAATTCATCGAATAGTTTGGCCTTTTGGATTGTTAGTCTTCTATAAGGATGATTTATCTCTTGTACATGTGCGTTTATCAATTTGTTTCCACAGCTTAGAAAAAGGGAAGTAAAATGTAAATATTACTCTCTGCACAACTTTTCCCGTTTTCTTTCATGTAGATAAAAACAGCAAATTGCGGATCTATGTATAGTCACGGGGTGCCACAACACCCCGTGACCTTGGTTGAAATTTTGTTTATATATACATATAAAATATCTTCTAAATATTAAACGTGCCACCCACAACACAGAGGGAGCACATGGTGCCACTGGTGAAGGTTGATCCTTTCACCTCAAGGACGTGAGATTGTCTCCACTCGGGCACATTTTTCTACTGCATTTTTTCCATATATATCCATATATTACCATGTAAAAGTTATTATTTGGATTTTGTTGACTTCTTTTCCTTTTTTTATTTTAAGCATAAAATATTATCCTTCCCATCTCAATTTATGAGACACACTTTCTTTTTTGGACTATCCCAAAGAATGTTACTTTTCTATGATTAGAAACAACTTTAATTTATAATTCTCCTTTTTCCCTTAATGAAATAATTTTTTGTCAGTCAAATGGTTTAGATTTGTTTTAGACCTTCTCCTTCGAAATTTTCTTCTTTTTTGGGTCAAAATATTAGGAACTGAATGCTGAGTTTCTCTTACTCTTTGCTCTATTATCTAAATCATTTTGGGTGCATTTGATAAAACAAGTAGTTAAACTATGATAATTTAAATCTCATCGAGTTTAAATTTTCAAAATAAATGCATGTTGCATTTAAGGACGACATGAAAACTATATTGAGATCTCATATGATTTCATTGATCTTTTTAAATTTTTATTGTTGTGGTCAATACTTTTACATAAGACTTTCGTCTCTGTTGCAGAAATTATGTTTGTCATAAAAATCCTTCATTGCTGTTAGAAATGATATCTTCAAGTCATAGAAATGGGTGTTTTGCTTACTGATCCTAAAGAAAGAAAAAGTCGGAGAAAATGTTCCTATAGCAGATAACATAAAATTGTCCAGGATGTATGTTCTTTCTTAAGCCGTAGGCCAGACTCATGCTCCATATTTTCCTTGTCCACATTGTCTTTCTAGATTTCAGGTTTTACTCTTGTCATGTTTCTCTGATACCAGCATATGGTTCATCATTACTGTTTTGTGCAGATTCATTGTTTCTCTTTATACATTCCCGCTTCTTCAATTTGACCCTGTTTCTTCATTGTGGAGCACATACATCTAAGCTGTGCTTTTTCCCTTTGCAGAGCAGCAACTTCACTCATGGTTGGATGAAAGACAAGAAGTGGAAAAAGAAGGGGAAAACTTTCAGTCAATTAAATTTAAAAACATGAACTTATGAAGAAAATGGAGGATGCAGAGGTTAAGCAAAGTAGTATGATAGATCAAGCTTTTCTCCCTATTATTGACTCAGCAGGAGTCTCTGCTTCTGTTGCTTCCACAGATCCTTCATCTACCGTTTGTAGAGCTGCCTCACAAGACAAAGAGAAAGACGAGGAAGCTTTCATGGACCTTTCTGGTTATATATTTTTGTGCAATAGAGAGACAAAACTCGATTGTTTCAGGTTTCGTGTTTTCGGGGTTGGTTCAAATAAAAAGAAAATGGTAGAAAAGATTAAACCTGGAACAAAGCTGTTCCTCTTTGATATTGAGTTGAGGCTCTTGTATGGGGTGTATGAGGCAACATCCTCTGGAGGAATAAACTTGGAAGCACATGCTTTTGGGGGCAAATTTCCAGCACAGGTAACTCATATTTATTGTCTCTCATATTTATTGTCAGTTATATATAATACCCAATTGTTATTAGTCTTAGTTTAAAAGATTCCTGATGTATTAGGTAATGAGATCAGGACCTTCTGGTTTAGTGTGATCTGAAATAATCCTGCTTGCATTTATGATTTGGTAGATTTTTTTACCCCGAAGCTTGCCATGTATGTGTATTATTTAAGAACTAATCCAATTGTTTTAGTTATTTTATCT